>OY728137.1:652241084-654741084 GCA_963277665.1 Viscum album | reverse complement strand
GAATCCATTTTTCAAAATTCAAAACACATAAGTTGTTGTAATTAATTTAAAATTAATTCTGTTGTCGAAAGAAAATGATTTTTTGTTTAAAACATTGCAAAAGATTGAATTGATTTAACCTACGAATTCAAGGTAAAATCAATGATAATGACATAAATTGTATTAAATGGTAAAAATATATTCTATTTATTCTTTAAAACCATTCAATATTATAATTAAACCATATAAATTATTACGATGAAAAAAGTTGTTTTTAATTAAAATATAGCGTGTTTTTACTATTCATTAAAATATGAGAGTTATCAGAAAAATATCAAAACATTATCCAATGTAAATTTTTATATCCTGATTCAAAATTAGAAGTTTATTTTGTAAAATTGAACTTACAAACATGACTAAAACTAGATTTAATGTGGGTGCACCATCAAATGGTGGCAAAACTACATTTTTTGAAAAATACTTATTTCAGCCGAAAAATTTATTTTGTTCACATAAAATGTTTTAGAAAATTTATAAGATGAATAAAAATGTTATAAATTCAAAATTTAGTTAATACTATTCATAACGGCTAGTCCATAATAATATTATAACAATATATCGTCGTTTAGTGAAACCTGGTATTGCGTACAACACACGCTATCGAGGAAGGTCATGATTGCGTGTAATGGAAGCCAAGTCAGGGTTGTGTATTATGCAAGACTCTTTTGTTGTTTAATTATAACATAATCCAACCATTTTTCATTTATACATTTAATATATTATATATATTCACACTCAATGTTGCGTAGAATGACTATTATCAAACGAACTTGAAATTCTTGTGTAACACAATCTAAGAATAGTGTTGTGTATACTGCAAGATAATACAGTGTTGTGTATAGCACAAGATAATCTTGTTGTAGCATAAAACACATGACATCAAATAAAATAAAAAGAATACTTATCATAAAATATCGGGTTGATACAATGGCGGTGATAGTTTCAATGTTGTTGAATTTGAAATTGTAAGACTTAGTTTTTAGAGAGTGAGAATCATAGTACTTGTGTGGTGTTTATAAAAATGGAACCAAATAGGTGTCATAGATACAAATTAAGGAATGATGCTGAAAACAAGGTTTACCCTAAGCCTTGGGTGATCTAGTAGAAAGTTAATATCATATTGAAATATTTCCATGAAATTGAATGTGGGAATGAAAAGGATGAGTTGAATCTCGTGGATCATTCATTTTAGTTTTTAAAGTAGAATATACCAAACATTATTGTTGATTCCAAACCGGAAAGGGCATAAGTATGGTTTTACAGGATGAATCAAATATTAGATTTCATAGGCACACCAATGGATGTGAAGGTAAAACTATAAACTTATATGATTCATGAACATGGACTCCAGTGGTGAGAGTTATAGATCTTGGAAAAAGGGTAACATAGAATGGAATGGGAGGGATTTGGGGGAATTATTTTAAAAACAATTTTATCCTTACACATTAGGAATTTATCGAACCATGTATTTCTTCAATTTTAAGCAAGAGAACCTCATTATAATTGAATGTGCAAATATGTACATGGACATAGTTTTGTTTCACCTATGTTTGTACCAAGCACATCCTTGAGGCATGGAACATTGAATCATGTTTGAGGAAATAAATTCATTCCAAAATTGTTGTGCTATATATAAAGGATTTCGATGAGTTGGTAAATAAAGAATAAATTTATTAAAGGGTTTTTTTGGGGACTACAAGTTGGGGATGAATGTTTTTACCCATGAAAAATTGTAGTAACTCTATCATATAGTGATAGAGAAAGAGGGAAATTTTTTTACAAGGTGATATTATAGGTCAAAATATGATGGTAAGATCAGTGAATCTTCCTCTAAATCCACATAGTATGTTGGGTTGTTTTCAATGTGGTTATACAGTCCACATGAAGAATGCTTGTACGAAACCACATATAACATTCCATAACTGAAAGAATATGATGTATTTTTAGCATTATTTTCACAATGCTCTGAGCCTGGGAGTTCGAATCACTCCTCAAGGGTTTTAGGAATCATATGCCTCACTAAGGTGTGGAAAACAATACACTCGTCATCATAAGACTAGAGTTATTCCAAGTGATTCTAGGAATATGTTAACTCCCCATCAAGGGAAATTTCAAAAGGGTAATAAAGTGAAAAGTGTGGCTACTAAGTACGTGTATAGAGATGAGCATGTGGTGGAGGATAATCATTTAAGACCATACATGATGCGTGGAATGATTATTTTTAGTTCTACCATTTTGGAAGTGTTTCTTGATATGGTTCAATCTCAATATTTCATTACTTTAGGTATTTTTTAATTTTTTGTATATAAATGTGGAAATGCTTCCTCTGGATTTTAAACATCAAACTCCTCTGTGTAAAATAGAGTGTTAATATATTTTGTGTATAGGATGTGGTATAACTGTTGATGTGGTTGAGTTGATGTGGGAATCACAATTCATGAGATATATTTTTATGATATAATCCTGTGTATGAATTGGATAATGATTTAAAGGCCCAAATCGACTATTATGCGTGATCTATTAGTTTCGTACTTGTTAATGGTATTAAACATCTCATTAAAGTATAGAATAATGTAAATGTGGTTGAAATGATATTTTTACCAGAATTAGGAGTGATACCATATTAGTTGGAAGATTGTTCAGAGGCATTGATGGATAAAATTGGTAAGAGTGTTTTTTGGCATCATTTGATCAGTTTCTGGATGTCTTTATGAAAGAATACACAGTGTGTCCACCCATAAGAGAAGCAGATGTTGCAATTGATCTTCTTCTAGGGACCAGTCCCTCCTCAATTCTATCTTATAGGATGGAAAAAAATAATTGATGGAGTTGAAATTTCAATTGGTGGAGCTAGAAAACAAAGTGTCCATCCATCCAGGTATATCTCCTTCGACAACACCATTGTGGTTTATTAAAAATGAAGATATAACATTGTGAGTTTTTTTTATTATCATATGGTCAACCATGTCATAATAATGATATAATATCCAATTCCAAATATTGATGATCTTTTTGATTATTTAAGCATATCTCAGTGGTTCCAAAAAATTTACATGTGATCAGGATATCATCAATTGTGAGTGAAGAAGGAGGATATCCCAAAAAATATATTAGTAGTAGATATATCCATTATTAATATGTGTTTATTGCATTAAATATAACATATTCACCTATAGTCTATTTGAAATTTCTAAATTTTATATTTTAGAGATATTTGGATTATTTTGTGGGGGTGTTTGTTGATGATATGTTGTCGTATTCTAGGGTATGGGCTGATCATGAGAAATACATGGAAATAGTGTTATAAATCATGAGACATAATTCATTGTATTAAAAATAATCAATGTGTGATTTTTGGATACAAGAGTTTTGTTTCCTTGGCCATGTTATTTTGAAGATAGATGATTTAGTGGATCCAAAAAATAGAGGTTGTTATCTCATAGAATCTTCTAAAAAATGTCTTTTACATGAGAAGCTTTCTTGTCCTAGTTAGGTATTAATGACACTTTCATCATGGCTTCTCATGAAAACCTTCACTGAGGAAATCGTTGATGTATAATAATGTTCCTTTTCAACAGAATGAGAAACGCTAGAAGCCTTCTGTAGAGAATTATAGTATCCTTAAAAAACATCAATTTTGGTTTTTCCAAAACTAGTGACAGTTTACATGGTGCATTGCGATGCATAAATATTATATTTGGGTTCTCTTCTCATACAAGGGAACCATGTTGTTTTATGCCTCATCGAAGGTGTGGATTGAGGAAAACAAATATCCAACACATGATTGGGTGTTAATAGATATGGTTCAAGATTTGAAAAAAAATCATCATTAGCTATTTATTGACAAATTTACATTTTTCACTAATCATAAGATATTGATTCATATTTTCTCAAAAATGTATTTAAATTTCAGGTGGAGGAAATGGTATGAGTATCTCCTATTGTTTGAATTTGACTTGAAGACCACACTATTTTATAGAAATTTAGTTGGGAATGCATTATGTAGAAATTAATTTTCTCAATCCATGAAAATGACCTCCGATCAGTGTTAGTTTATGTCAGTTATATCCAACATGTAGCTGGAATGTGATGAATGTGGTGATGTAGTGGTTTTGTTTACAGTTTCACTGGTTTATAACATGGATTGTTTGATTCAAGGGGAGAAGATAGCCAACTCATAGAGTATGGAAATGAGGTCAAACGATAATAGGGGTTTGACCTTTGAGGTATGTAATCTATATGGGAATTCAGTTTTGTTGTTTTGGAATTATATGATTGTAACTGAGGATTTTTAGTAGAAAATTATGAATTCATACCATCTTTTTTGATGGGCGGTTCATCCTAGATATCAATAAATGTATATGTCATTGAATGTGTAGTTTTAGTGGTCATGAATGAAATATAGTGTGGCTGTGTTTTGATCAAGATGCTTGAATTCCCAATAGTTTAATGAATATAATTAATTAAAAATAGATATGTTGTAGTAGTTACCTATCCCTATGTGTAAATGTAAGAAGATAGTGATGGATTATTGTTATAGAAATCTAAAGAATGGTTAAGAAGAACGATGATAAATGGGTGATCATGGATCGAATCACATAGTCTAATCATTTCATCCATATTTGTAAATCTTATATGATGGATGATGTATCCAAAATATATATCCATGTGGTGGTAAAGAGTATTTACATACATTTATTGACTGTGTTGGATAGAGATCTAAGCTGCACATCTCATTTCTTAAAATACCTCCAAAAGACCGTGGGAATCAATTGACGGTGAGTGTAGTGTATCATCCATAGTTGAATGGAATGTTCAAGTGGGTGAATAAATTGATAAAAGAAATGTTTTGGGATTCTATGATGGATTGTGGTCGATTTCTGTTGGATCACTTGTCCTTTAGAGAGTTACCCAACAATAATTGTTATCATGCCTCTATACTTATTACTACATTTTATGAAATGTATTGGTGCCTGTGTAATTCTCCAATTTGATCAATGGAAATAGGGGTGACTTAAATGGTTAGAATGAGTCTTGTCTATGAGATTATAATAAATAAAAAAGTGATCAATAAGAGATAGGAGACATCTCAAATTCATCAAAAATAGTATACAGACCATTGTCGAGGATGTTGTTGTTGGCCGTGGGAGATCATGTGTTCAAGAGAATCTCTATGAGATTGGGACATCATTGTTTTAGTAAGAAGGGAATATTATCTATGAGACATATTGGTCCTTTTGAGACACTTGAGTGGGTTATAGAGGTGGAATACAATTTGGATTTTCCCGCATGGTTCAGTGTAGTGCATAATGTGTTTCATGTTTCATAGTTTAACCAGTATTAACTAGATCCTGACAATTTGATTCAATAGGATCACATAGATATAGAGTTGGAAGCTTCATTGGTGCATGTGGTAGTGCGGACTATGGATAGGAAAATGAAAATATTTCGTGGAAAAAACATTAGTCTACTTAGGGTTTTGTGGAGACATGGTAAGATTTAGGAGGAATATTAGGAATGGGAGAATGAAATGGATGAGTCATTTCCCAAACTCTAGTACTAATGTGATTCTATTTTACCAACCCAAGATGGAAAATTCAATGGTGGGGTGAATATAGGACTATCGATTTGAGATATTCACCCTTTTTTATTTCTTTTTATGTTTTTAATGTGTATAAAGTGGTCGGGTAATGTTTGGGAGAGTTTGGATGGGGTTTGGGTCTTTTCTAAGGGTGCACAGTTTGGGAAAATTGTATATCTACTCTAGGAAACCATGTAACTTAAGCTAGTGGGTTATGCATTGACACACAATTAAAGCACAAGTATTACAAAACATTTGACCACCTAAGTAAACAATGAAACATGAATTTTTGGCCCTTCACATTTCTAGAACACAGTTTATCAAACTATGCAGGGAACCACTTTCTAATAGTTGCAGGTGCACTATCTGACAAACTATATAGCTAAACCATGTGCAGCATAAAAAGTCTATATTAAAAAATGAGTCTTGGTTGGGATTATCCCTAAACGCCACATTTTCCCTGCAAAATTAACCCCACTCTATATTTCATCTTCTCAATGGTTTGGAATCTCCCCCCACTTAATTTTGGGGCATCTCAATGGGTCTTATTTGTGAGAAAAAATAGATTATCCCTTCGTAAGTCTCCTCTCTTTGTAGTTTCAAGATTTCCAATATATTTACAATCACATCTCTCTAATTTTCATATATATACTTTTTTCTGGGCATATTTAGGGTGTTTGTTTCTAGTAATAGTGATATTGAGTATTATTTATGCTAGAGATAGTGATATAAGGTGATTTTTTTTGAATGTTTCACCTATATTTGGTGTGTTCTTGTGCAATGGGTCGATTTTTCCAAACCCTATGGTAGGTTTATTCATTCATGACTACATTTTTTTACAACTAGTATGATTAATTTAAAATTAGTTTTGTTGGATTGATATTGATTGTGAATGTGATGTGAGAAGCTTGTTTGAAACCCATTTTGTGATGATTTGGGGGATTTGGGGGGAAATGGGTTATTGTTGTGAAATTTTATTTTTGTTGGATTTAAAAATGATGATTTTATAATCTGTGGCTAGGTTGATTTATGGATAATGTTTTTATAAAATAGGATTCAATTAAAATGTTGTTTTTTTGTTATATGTATTGTTATTGATTATAGATTTAAGTTCTATTCAATAATTAACTAATTTATTGATCTGGATTTGGAATGTTGTAGGAATTAATTATTGTCATAATGGGCCGTTTGGTTTGGGAAATTTTTGTGTGGTTATTCTAGGATTGTTTTAGTTGATATGTCCTTGGTAATTATTGATTGACATGTTGTTTTGTTATTAGTAATTTTTGATTCATGAATTGTTGTCCTTTTGGTAAATGTTTTTGGCTGAGTTTATAGATTATGGGGTAATCATGAATGGGAAATGATGATTATGTTGGTGTAAATGACCACTATAAGAAGGTAATGGGTACTGTTTTTGAAGGACTACCATCAAGGATTAGTGGGCATGATATACCACTATAAAAATGGGTAAATATGCTTGGACATAATGCTCCACAACACAGGGTACACAAATTTTTATTTTACGGAACATATGAATATGATTTGATTATTAATATGGAAATGCAAGGGAATCATGTTGTTCTAACATGTGTTGGTAGAATATTTAATGACATGTTTGGTTTCATTCCTGGTAATGTGATTATTTTTGAATAATATGTTCTCATAAGGTGTGTTTTCTTGTGAAAATTAATTTCATTGTCCATTGGTTTTAAATAATTTTTTATATAAATTATAGAACAGTTATATCCTAATTGCATGTTTAGGCATTTCATCTCTGGAAAACCTAATGATTATTATTTCACACCACCATCTCTATAACATTAATTCTTTTCTAGATATTTAATTTTGAGGCACATGAAAATTTAAGGATATCATTTCTTTAGTGAAACATCATGATGTATGTGTGGTAATGTGGTTCTTGGAGCATGCGGATTTGTGTATTTGCGTCATGGATTCTTTAGGTGTTCTTGTTTAGTATATCCCTTGGTATTATAATTATGGTATTATAATGGTTTTTTGTTAGTTTTCCTTTGGATAATGTTGAATTTTAGACCATTATTTTCATGCATCATGTAGTTTTTTTGGTAATGGAATATTTGGTCGGGTTTTTTTATTACAATTTGAATATCAACCCAGAATTATTATGAATCTATCAGCTTTTATTTCCATCCATGGGCACATTGGGTATGTCTCTTAATGCCAAGTAGCGTCTCTGCCTCAACTCAACCTAATGAGGAGGATTGATATGTTACAAAACATGTCAATAATATCATGTAATGGGATTATAATATTAATTGTCATTAAAAAACATCAATTCTAGTTTCATATATTTACATGGATTTATAAACATGGTATCAAAAAATTTGTATCGAAATCGATATCATGATGTTTTTGTGAAACTATTAATGTTACGAATAGCCTATTGTGCAAAAAATTGATAATTTCATAATATATTAATAGTAAACGATAATAAATGAATTATATAAATGTTTTATAATTTGTTAGAAGGTTATAAAATATAGTATTGAGATATTTTTGTTTTTATAGGATGTTAGATCTCTTTAAACTTAGTGTGAATAAATTTAAGAATTTCTTCTCAAATTTCTCCCTTTGAGTCATGTATTATATTATGAACATAATTTATTTTATGCCGTGAATATATTTCATGATTGAGATATTTTATCATAGCATAATTTTTATCACAGAAACTATTTTTCACATTAATTCTATCTGACATAATTGGATTTGGTTTTAATGCTCCTAATGTTTTAATGGGTTTCCATGACTCAAATATTTTCCATGTGTCATAATCACTACTATATGATTATTATCCAAAATTATTTATATTTTCTAAATATGATTATTTTATGTTTTATTTTAGTCTTATTTTATGTGTAAATGTTGTTTCTCCCTGAAAATATTCTTCCTTGTAAATCCAATTCATCATAAAATTATAATTTTGTGTATGATAATTCCAATCTCTTTTAATGGATTTGTTTTCCACAGAATTTTTTTAACTCCCCCCAATTTTCCACTTTACATAGTGGTATTCCAATTTTTTTATCTCCAATAATCTTTATGTAAGGACAAAACATTGAACATTACATATTCTGGTGATTTTAAACGATAATTATATTTCATTCACTTAAAAAGATCATTTAGGTTTTGTGTTTTAAATGGGTAGGAAGAACCCTTAAATATTAAACACATATTTTATAAGTGGACACTTATACTTAGTATCTATAAAGGAAACACCTTTAAAATAAAATTTGTTGTCTTTCCCTAAAAAAAACCTCATAATTATCATACCATCCTCATCCTCATCCATATTCAACATATACCATGTGAAAATCATTTAGAAACCCAATTTTGAGTATAAAGGATCAGTAAGGGAAATAAATTATGGGGAAAAATTAAAATTAAAAATCAATAAAAAAAATTTCATAAAAGAATTATTATGAAAAATGAATCATGTATTAAAAAAATTATCTTACCCTTTGAAAATAAATCAATTTTTAAAATAAACACCAACAAAAAATATGAAAAAATATAACTAGGTAACCTAGGACATCATTTTACATATCACTTTGACAAATATTGTAGATCTTTTGGCTATAAATGGAGTAACCATCAGAGTGACATTTGGAATAACCACCACATCACTACTTCTAAAAATATTTTGGAGAGACCAAACTGGTTAAATTTGACTAATTAAAAATTTCATTAAAGAGTTATAATAAGATAACCTGGATGAGGTTTATCATGTAACCACACATCCTACCAAAAATTCCCATGACCCATAACCTATTAATAACAAATAATTATTGAATAAATTAAACATTATTGAGGAAAATAACATTTCCATAATGAAATAACTGTTCCTTTTTTAAAAGATTCACCTTTATATATTAAATTTTTTTATTATAAAATAAAATTTTAAAATCATAAATAAATATAAAAAACATGAAAGCATCATATATAAGAGAATTTTTGTTCATGTACATTATGTTAAAAAATCACTCCTTCCGTATTTGTATCGAAAAAGACACTAATAACAACATTTAGAAAAAAATAGATGAACATATTAATTTTTTTAAAAAAAAATCTAAAATTGATAGAAATGAAATTATAAAATATCTTGATAATAGTAAAAACATTTAATTATTTCTTTAGAAAACAATAACATGGAAGAAAAAGATATTTTGAAGGATAACATTAACAATATGAGGATCAAAAGATGGTCCCTTATAAATAACATATTGTTGAGGTGGTAATTTAATAAAATGAATCAACTATGTGTATCCACTATAAATAAACATAAAAAACTGGGAAATTTCATAATATTTAAAAATTTATTTCATACATATGCTTAGACTGACGTAATCAATAAGTATAAGTTTAACCCAAAGAATGAAAATTGGGTCATGAAAATCCCTTCCATCACATTTTAATTCATTAAAACATGTTCAAAAATCTTTTATAATTGTTTAAATAATGTTACCTTCCCATTATAGAACATTATGGATATTTATAATACCTTATTTTTTTATAATATAATATATTTTGACCCATTCATTAAAAATATTTCATTATTTTCATGGTTTTAGGACTGTTTTTTCTTGGTTTCATGATCAATTCATTTTATGTACAATTATGGATATTCAATAAAATTATAATTATGACTCAAGTAGTGAAATTTAAAAGTATTAATGATATCACATATTTAATAATGGTCCCTAGTATCATTTTTTCTTGAATGAGGATGATTCATTAGATCTACCATTATTGATAAATGCGTTTTTTATTTTGATTATTTTATCAAAAACAAAAATATCATTTCATAATATATAATATTATATGTTTATATAAGTTACATAACATTAAATAAGACATAATATTGCTATTTAAACCTTATTTAATGACAATGGTACTTTTTATGATCATCCATAAAGCTGGAAATGAAAATAAAAAAATCATTATTTATTGATGTGAATAACCGACATAATTTGGAAAATAGTTTCATTTCATTTTATAAGAGAAGATGGTAAATTATATTATTATGAGATATTCAAATAGAAACCTAAAAAACATGTATATAAATTTTTTTGGAGTTGTAATTTTTTAAGTATTAAATAGACGAGGATAATGGAGAAGAAGAAAATAAATTAAGAGAAGTACTTTGAGAATCTTATTTCTTAAATGTCACCTCCTTATATTATTGTTGAGGATATTAGATTTTGTATTTTTGTTGGAAACGTAAGAAATTGGATATGGGGAGATTGAGGAGGTGTGTTTTGGGAAGAGATTTTAAGATCTATATGGATTTTGAGTCAAAATGGGGTGTTGAGGGGTAGTATTTATACTTGATGGAGGCGAGTTAAGTGATTAAAATAATGATTAGTTTTTTAATTTAAGACAAAAAAACTATGGTGGAATTAATTTGAATGAATAATATAGGAAATTAATGTTTTTTAATATGTTTAGGGGTAGATAAATACCTCAACCAAAAATTTAATGTTGTATGATTTTTGGATGTTTGTCTTTAACATTTTATCTTTAACCATTATCACTATTTTACATATACTCCGGTAAATAATTATTTTACCATGATAGATGTTTTATACAGAAAAATTAAATTTAACAAAAAATAAAAATTTTAACTTACAATTAGAATTTTTTTTTTCTTTTATATAATTCAATTCATGTAATCAGAAAAATTAGATTCAAAATTAATATCACAAATATAAAGAAAAATTAGGTTTTTAAAGAGAGATTTTTAAAAAATAGAATGGTTTTTATATCAAATTTAAATATTAATTTGATTAAAATTTTCTAATTTAAATTTATTGATGTATTGATTAACTAATATTTATTTAAAACTAATATAAAATATAATTTGATTATATAAATTATTTAGATGAAAATGATGTTTTCAATATAAAACATGTTTTTTCAAAATTAACCAAAAAAATGAAACTTGAATGAAAAATACAAAAAATTAAAACCAAAATAATATATATTTTCCAATTTCATAAATGGAATTTTTTTAATAAAATTTATTAAATCATCCAAATTTTAATTTATTAATTGTTCCCCATCAAATCGCGGAAAATTTTACTTTGAATAAAATGATGCTTTTTATTTAAAAAATTGAATTTATTATAAAATTAAGTCTATAAAATTTTTTGTATAAATTTAAAAACAGGTAATTTAGTATATAAAAAATAAATTTAATTAATATAATTTACTAATAGTTGGTTTTTTAATTTATTATGATAAAATTTCATTATGATTATAGAATAGTAATTTATGAAAACACATCCTTTATATTAAATTGGATTATATTTTCATTTATGTTAATTAGTAATGACTAAATTCATTTTATAAACACTGAGAAAATAAATTTTATAATTTAGTCAATATATTTCATTCTATCCCTTCAAAAGGCTTTGTGATAAATATCACATCTAAATAATAATAATTACTCATTTTTTAAGATTGATGTGGGTGTATCATGAATGATATAGAACATTGTGATTCCTTTTAAAATAATGGGATATAACATTATCCCAAACCATAATTAATTCCCCCCTCATAATTTGAACAACATATTGAAAAATATTGAGTTTTATTTTTCAAAAAATGTTTTGTGGAAATCCCACAATGTAAAAAAGGATTAATGAAACATATACATTAAAATAATGAATGGGAAGTATGGAGGTCACAAGAGATCACACAAAAAAATAATACATGTACAAAAAATATAAATTTAGGAGGAAAATTTCAATCATGTTATGATGGAGAGTGAGAAATAACATTATTATGAAAATGTTAAAAATTAAAAAAAATGTGATAGGTTAGAAGGCCATTAATTTAATAATATGAAATGAAATTGGGTAATATTTTTGTTTTAAAATATTTTTTCATATACTTGAGGAAATCCTTTTATACCAATAAAATAACATAAGGAAATATAATTACATGACCTATAGTTTTTCATTCTTATCTTTTCTCTAAAAGATGATTATTCAAGAATAATTTTCATAACAAAATAATTAGAATGAATTTCAATGGATAATAAAATCCAAAAATAGAAATATAACTATATATTTCACCAATCATGTGGAATTAACCTGAAACAAATTTTTTAGTAAAATATATAATATCCCCTAAAATAATTTAGCTTTATATGAATAAAAACTACATTAATCACCAAAATTCATCATTAATAACCAAATTTCAACATAGATCCTTAAATAATTAACTAACATTAAAATTCCTCACAATATTCCCTACTAAAACTAAAAAACAAAAATGATTAGTATTTTATCACATTGTCTTCACATATAAAATTAACACTAATCTTCAAATAATATCAATAACTATTAATTTATTATACCAAAATGTAATCCCCCCAATCACATAATCTTGAAGATATAATAATCATTTCCTAAAATGAACATAATCACCATATATCGTATATTCTTTAAAAATATAATTGACCCTTTATTAATTAAATAAAATGCTATAGTATTTTTCGCCCATAATCATATATGGTTCCAAAAATAGTGACCATAATCTAAAAAATAGTAATCTCTTAATCAAATATTCATTTTAAAATATTAGGGTAATCAATAAGGTAAACATATATTCAAATTAAAAAAATAACGGTTATCTATTAGATAGTTTAGTAAAAGAAAAAATTTCATACTTACCGGGACATCTTGTATATCAGTGGTATGTGATACCCCTTTGTCTATCATCTGTTGTTTTTTTAATCCCAAAATCCTTTCCTAAGATGATAAATTATCATCCATACCCTGGGTTATCATTTATTCTAAAACTATATTAAGATAATAATTATAAGATTATAAAATTGTCAAAAACATCCTTGAAAATAACCAAAATGTATTTTATCCTCAATGGTTATCTCATAACATTCATTTTTTTATTCCACAATGGAAACAACCATAAATAATACAAATTAAGAGATCATATAGACCAAAAATACTATCCATTACATTAAAAATATGTCCACTCTAAGAATTGGAATTTTTCATCAAATAAAAATTTTCATATTCTAAAATTATGGGTTACATGTACCTTAAAAAATTATATCTTTTTACCACATTTCAAATTTAATGATTCAGTCAATCATATGATTCCAAATTCCTGAAAATAAAAACAACTATATAAAAATCAATAAGTATTATATGATTATAATAATTTTTATAAAATACCACTATTTTTTAAATATTGAAACTCATTACATATACACATTATTATTTTAACTTGTCTCTTAAATAATTAACCCTGATTCATCAATATAAGACAAAATTTCTACAATCAAGAAATAAATCATATCCTTATGATTCATCAGTATAAACCCCAAAATTATGCATTCCATGAACATGAGAATATAATTTATACCTTAATTCCTTACATTATGACATCATTGATATCCCGTTTATCTTAAACTTCTATAATTTAAATGGTCATTTATGTTTTGGAATTTCAATTTTCAAGAGATATGGTGATGTTGTGTCTTCAAAATAAAATGAGAAAGATAGTGCAACCCATAAAATTTTGTGAAAATAGAAAAGATTTTAGGTAAGTCCAATGGTTTCTTAAAGATAATTTGAATAATCTAAAATCCATCAAAATCAATTGAGAATACTTGCTAAATAACACTGGAAATCAAATCATCCTGGTAGAATAAGAATTAATTGAAAGATCACATTAATTTTTCCATGAAAAATGATTATTAATCTATCTAAAATAACATCCATGAAACAAGAAATGAATTATGACATATTAAAATGAATATAATTACATTTAATATTATATTTATTGAAACTCTATAATATATTACCCTTAAAATACTATATACCTAAATAGGTTTACCGTTTCAAAAGCAATCTCCAAAAATATTATTAATGTTAAAGAAATCTATCACTTTATACAAAAAGTGGTGTTTAATCCTTCAAATTTATATTCATTATTAAATAGGTAAATATCAGATGATATGTATATCATAAGAAAACATTTAATATAATTATCCTAATCTACAATGTTGTCTAAACCCTACTCTGATACAAATTGTAAGGACTCGACCTTAAACATTACTTATTGTAGTTGTTTTATACTATATTTATATATCATTAATTACAAAATATATTTTAGGATTAGAGTTTTGGATAGTTTGGATGAATCCTTAAATTGTAAACCCATACATTATTAGGTTACACCTATACTCATTATCTATACAAGAAACCCTTTTAAAATAAAACGTTTTTTCTTTCTGTGATATATCCTTACAATTTTCATCTTGTCCACATCATCATCCATACTCATCCTATACCATATGAAATAAAATTAATAAATTGTATTAAAAAAAGAACATTATTTGAAATAAAATAAGGGAAAATGTTAGTTTGGTGAAAATCAATAAAATCATTTTCATAAAAACATACATTGTTATTTTGAAAAAGGAATCATTTTTTAAAAATGATAGTTCTTTATCTTTTTGAGAATCAATAGACATACATGAAAAATAATTTTAATGAATTAAAAATATAAGTAGGTAACATGGTATATCATTTGAAATATAACTCTCAAATACATTATATATCTCTCAACTATAAAGGGAATGACAATCATAGTTACATTTGAATTAATCACTACAACACTATTCGTAAAATCACTTAGGAAAAATCAAATAGGATGACTCATTAACATTACCCAATGTATTAGAGAGATATAAAGGGATAATCCACACTCCTTTTATCAAAGAACTACCAATTCTCATAAATAATTTTCAAGAACCATTAAAAAATAAGAACCCAAAATACATGGATTAAATAAACATTTTTTTTGGAAAATAACATTTTGAGTTTGAAAGATAATTTCATTTTTTTAAAAGAAGTGTAATACTAGATGAAAAAAAAATTATTTTAATTTTTTTATTCTTTTAAAGTAAAAAAATAAATCTTGATAAAATAACGAAATTTCATTCCTTACCTATATATTTAAAAACAAACATACTGTATTTTTATTAGAAAAGACCCAAGGAAACCTATTTCTAAAATAAATAGAATAATATATTCAAAATATTTCATAAAAATAAATAAATACATAGAAATAAATTTAAAAAGTTGCATTAGAATATTAAAGACATTTTTGGAAATTTATTTCAAAAACATGGACATGGATGGAAAAGTATGTTTTATGGATAACATTAAAAAAAAATTTCAAATAAATTACACTATAAATATCATATAATTAATGTAATAATTTAATGAATGAATAAAATATATGTATTCACTATAAATATTCATAAATAAATTGAGCATAAATTATAACATATAAACAATTATTTTAAATAGAATAATAGAGAGAATTAATCTAGATAAAAAAAGTTTGACTCTAAATATGAAAATTGGGTTATGAAAATCCCTTACCTCATAATATAATTTCTTAAAACATGTTCAAAACTCTATTAAAATGGTTTAAATAAAATTATTAACTAATTAAGAAATATATTAAAATTTAAAATACTTTATATGATTATTATGACATCTTATGGCCCATTCATTAATAATACTTCATTATTTTCATGGTTTCAGGTGTGTTTGTTTCATGGTTTCATGATCAGTTCATTTGTGTTTAATTTTATTTATTTTTTAAAAATATAATTAGAACTCCAAAAGTGAAATGGAATAGTATAAATGATATTTTAGAAGCATTAATTGTCCCTTCTATATTTTTTATAACATACATGAGGATTATTCAATAGATAAAACAATAATGAAAAATGTTTAGTTTATTTTGGAGGGTGTTCTGAATATCATTATCTATTATTGACTTATTTAACATTATTTATGTATATTTGGTCTAAATCATTAAATATGTTATTTCATACCTAATTGAATAAGACATAACTAATATTAAACATTTATGACCAGCAATGATGGTGGCAATGGGAAACAAATATTCATTATTGGCGATGGTGATTAATGGGTATAACATGGAAAATAGTTTTGTTTCTATGAATAATTAGAGATGTGACGTGAATTTATTATGATACATTAAATTATAAAGATAATAAAATGCTATATAAATTTTTTTGAATTAATAATTCATTTATGGATGATAAAGGTGTTGAGAAAGAAAAATAAGGAAAAAATTAAGAATGGTACTTGGGTAAATTACCTCTTGAATATCACAACCGTGATAGACCATTAAGGACCCTAGGTTTGGAATTTTTGTGAGAAAAGAAGCACTAAGAAATGGGGTGATTAACGAGGAAAGTGTTTTGTAGATATTTTAGGATCTTCATGGATTTTGAGTTCAAATGGTATGGTGATGGGTGGTATTTATTCATTATGTGATCTCGGTTTAAGCGATTAAAATTAATGTAATTTTATATTTTATTCTAACCACATTGAGTTAGAATTAATTTTAAGGAATTATATTGTTTATAAATGTTTTAGAGGATCTTTGGGGCCAATAAATTCCTCAACCAACCATTAAATGACGTAATTCTTAGGTATGTTATGCTTTTACCTTTTAACTTTTACCATTGTCACTATTTTACATATACTATGGAAAATAATTTGTTTACCATGGTAAATATTTTATAAATAAAAAAGAAAATAAACATAAAACCCAATATGTTAATTATTATTCCCAATATGGAATATGTTTTACAAAATTATATTCCCAAATGTTTTTAAAAAATATATTTAAAATTAATCTAGTAGATATAATGAAAAAGTGGGGTCTTAAGGTGAAATGTTCAAAACATTGAAATGTTTTTTAATCCATGTTCAATGGGAAATTGATTCTAATGAATTAAATAATATTTTTTATGTGAAATTAAAATAATTATACTAAAAAATAACTTTAACATAAATTTAAACTGTACTAATTATTTTATATGAAAAATAAATTTTCAATTAAAATATAATATTTTTGACTATTCTTCTTAAAAAGAATCTTGCCAAACAAAATAACCATAACTCACAAAAAGATAATTTTGATATTAAAAATTTAAAAAATGAAGTTTATTTTTTAAAATTAAATTTATTAATTTACTAAAATTTTGATTTAAAATAGGTCCGCCCTCAAAGGATTGGAAAATTGTCATTTTGAAAAATATAGCTTTTTATGATAAAAAGTTGAATATATTCGTATCTAACACCTATGAAAAATAGGGGATGAATTTAAAAAATTTTTTTATGATATATAATATAAATTTCATCGATATATTTTAGTAATTCAGATTAATTTAATTAATTAAGATAAAAAGACATTTAGTGCACAAAATGGGGTTTTTATAAAAACACATCCTTTATATTCAATTTTTTTTATTTTTTATTTATAATAAATTTGTTAACAATGATTTAATTTTAAAGAAATGTTTTAAATATATTTTAAAAATTTAGTAAATCTCAATCATTATCCCCATTCTAACAACTCTCTGATAAATATAACATTTAAATAATAATATTTTCTTGTTTATTTAAGCATGACTTTTAATATCATGTATGATATTGAGCATAGGGATTCCTTTTAAAAAAATAAGATATTAAACCTTATATTCCCATTTAATAAATTTAAGTTATCTTTTTCTATTATCTTTTTAATTATATAGAATTTCAAGAATTTTTTTAAAAAAATTAACAGGATTTTTCTTACCATTAACATACATTATTCTCTTCATTTTCACATTTTGAAATATATTACTTTCCATATTAAGGATTATTTAATATATGTTATTTTTGAGTATGGGTTTTATAATTATTTACATTATCATAAAAAATGGTTTTTTGGAATTTGATTTTTAAATCACATCAGTTTATAGTGCAATTAATAAATGTTTATATAATTTTTTTTCCAAATGTTATCTTCAATTTTCAATGGATTATTCCATGATGAAGTAAAATTTTATAAATAACCCTATATTTTGATTATAATTACTAATATTTTATGATAATGTTTTTTGTATGAAATGATCATTTATTTATTATGATTCCATTTAGAAATGTTATGAATCCCTTCATCATTCCATGGGTCATTTTTTATAAAATGAATGACTTTATTTTATAGGGAACTACTATTTTTGGATAATGATGGATGTGGTACTATATTTACATTTAATACATTGGAATTGGATTTTTATCTCATGAGATAATTATGGGAATCATGTATTGAATAATCACTCCACTCTAAGAATCTATTTTTGAGGCATCCTAAAAAATATGAATCAGGTTGTGATGCCTTCTCAACTATGGGTATCTGATCACAATTCCTGCACCATTATGATAGTCATACCTATTATTATGTTTATTTCAATTTATTTTGAATATTTATTATTTTCTCCAAGATATGAAAAATGTATACGTTACTTCAAGTTCTTTAAATATTAATCCCTCTCACTTTGGGATTTCATATTTTTTAAAATTAATTAAATTCTTCTAATCCATTTTAATGATATCATTTCATATGTATTATGTTTATTATTCCATTATCCATGTTGATAAATCATTTTTTATGATTTTAATAGTCGATCGCTTAATAATTTTAACAAATATTTCCCCTGAATCAGGTCTTTCCACTTTGATTATGGTTTTATAGTTATGACTAATTGATATGTTCCCAATACTGTGTATTGAATCTAATACATTTATTTAATATCTATTCTCCCAGTTAGGAAGATGATTAAATGGTATAATATTTCTATAAGAGGGTCTATTGGAGAATGATTTTAAATAAATGTCAAATGGTGATGTAAAATATTCCATTTCTATAGCTAATATCCATGGAATAAAACTTTTAGGTCTTTGGATTTTGTGTCTATTTGTTAGTTGTTTTTTATAAAACATTGAATCAATGAAATAATTTTGTCTGTTTTGAATGGGTCACTATCGATTATACTAGTGAAAAGGATTAGTTTTTTAGATTATTTTTGTTACATTTGGATTTTGGATTAGATAACCTTAGGGAAAACCCTAGATATGGCTCTACATATTGGATGATATCAGAAAATACTGATAATATCCTAATTAAGTATTTTTCTATAAAATCACCCCAGTTTATATACCAGAATGGGGATGCGGCTATGTCATAGATGCATCTAGTGGTAATCTCCCTGAAAATGGTTTGTTTTGAATCGACCTAATAATTAACATAATTTTTTATTAGTGAGGATAATACAAAAATCTTATCTAGAAACTCCTATGGGATATTCATTGGTTGATTGCATCAATTTTATAAGTGACTCTAAATGGTTGATTTCCAAGTTAATTTGAGTTGTTATGTTGAGAAGTATAAATTAATCCAACTAAAAGTATCCATGGTGAATATAATATTGATATATGTTGAACTAAATTAATTTTAGAACAACATGATGATGAAAAAAGGTTAAATGTTTTATAGATTATTCAAATATATATTATTTATTATAAAAATTCCTCGAAATTGGAAATGTTTTATAACCCATTTTAATGATATATTTTAATAATGTTTGAATCATGAAGGAATGAAGGGAATGAGGTGATATTTTGAGATTATAGAAATGAAAAAACCTAAAAAGTATTAGGAGGAGTGAGAAGAATTTTCATTATTCAAATATAGTTATCATGAAATATGATTTAAAATTTAAATATAGTCAAAGACATAAAGACACTAATAAATATAATCATAAATTCTCATAAGGAATCATTTTATGAATATAATTAAGTAAATAATGTTCAATTTTATATATGTTAAAAATATCAAAATAATACCATGAAAATTGTATTAAGGTGACTAAGTGATTCAATACATATGGTAGAGGTGCAAATAAAAAATCATACATTCATGGAATAATAAAGAGTTAAATTAATATGATTGAAATAAATATATGTTGTAGTATGGTTCCATTAATAATTTAATGTACTACATATGGGTAATTTTGAAATTGTTCAAAGTAAATGTCTAAATCCTAGTACTAACCAAGATGATGCGAACCATAGACTTCCAAGACCAAGAGGAAAATGGGATTCATATTAAAGAATTACTACCCATGTGGAACAAGGACTTTAATATACATGTACCCTAAAATATAGAGTCTATAATGACTTGTTGGAATTTGATTATCGGAACACATTAATATTGAAAATACTTTCAATGACAATAAAATCAATGCCCGATAATTTTATTGTCAAATAAATATTTTAAAGGGATGATTATATAATTATTCATTTTATTTGGTTGGAATATTCTTTGGGGAAATCTTATAATCCTTCTTGTAGTTAAATTTATCTTTATTTTAATTATGGATTGGTTCCCTCTATTGATAGGGATTGTTATATATAGTAAGGAAAACATATTTCCTACAAATTATATTACTATCACAATTTTTTAATGTTGGTGTCTCCATATATATTATGTCCTAGGTTTCCTCTATGATTATACCCCCTAGGCTATTTCTGTTCATTTGTGATAAAAAAATTTAAGACGAAATATATTTATGGGGGAGAAATTAACGCCTTAGGTTTTTTGGTAGAATATTATTTCCATGAAATATAACATTATTAATATAAAATATTTTATTTATTGTTTTTTCAAAATAATTGAAATAAATTAGGTAACAAATCTGAAAATATTTTTATTAAACAAACAATAAACTAGGTTTAATAATAAAATATTACAATAAAATAACATGAAGAAACATATTTCACGATGGGAGATTACATTCAAAAAAATTAAAATTTTATTGAAACATAAATTAAATTTAAAATAATAATATATATAATTCTAGAAACTAATATAAACATATTTTAACATTATTAATTATCATTTGTAAAAAAACTGCTAATGTGAAGGAAAAATATGAAAGGGGAAAACATATTTTACGATCCAAAAATAAAAAAATAGAAATATGAGTTGTGAATAGAATAAGATTACGAAGGATATATATATAAGAATGGAATATGGTCATTTCAAAACTTTTTGTTGTAAATATTAAAAATATGAATACTAATTTAGTGAATTATTAATTAACAAATTTAAAAAATTATAACTCCAAATGAAATAAATATATGATAATAAAATAACATATATATATATATTCATTACGTACAGATAATTAAATTATAATTTTTTAAATATTTCATTATAAATATATTTATAATTTAAATAAATATTTTAATATCAATGGAGTGGTTAAATTTAATATAATAGTATTAATAATTTCTTTTTATGATAATAGATGAAGAAAATTTTGCATAAAAGTAATATTTATTTCATGTAATTATATTTTTATGTATCATATAACATATCCTAATAAATAATATAAAAATCATCGAAAATATTATTATATATGAACTATTAAATAAAAACTTTATCCAGAAATAAATATGAAAATATATTAATAAAACATAATGTTTAAAAACACTATTTTATCAATAAAATTAGTTTTTCCATATATTATTTGTTTTCATTTTTAATAAAAACATATAATTTTTAGAATGGGTTTTAGATAAAATTCAAATCATTCTTTAATTTATATTATCAAAATTAGTATATGGTAAATTTTTTGTATTTCTCATAAAAATTTATTTTTTAGTTGAATAGTGAAATATAATATTTTTACTAATAGTGTAGATTTTGATCCATTATAATTATTCAGTACGAAAATAAAATTAATGGAACTTTTTCATAAAAAAACATGTATTTTATAATATTCATTATAAATTTTATAATACTTTAGTAGTTTACAAACCACAATTTTATATTTTAGAACTCATGTAATATGTTTATCAATTTTCTTCACTAGATTACACCAATTTTACAAAATGTAATTTTTAATACATTTATAAATTTAATCATAAAAACATTTTCTGAAAATTTTGAATCAATAGATCAAAATAATCTAATAATTAATACATAATTATTAATTAGAATGATTAGTTTAACTTATGTAAAAACTAGTTATCGTCGTAAAAGTATAGACGAAAATGTAATAATTTATGTTGTAAATGGATTGAAACATGTTAAAAACATGTTTATAATTAGTTGGTTTATTGATGATTGAGATTATCATACCCTATATTCAATTATTGTTTATTTTTGGATTCATCTGGAATGTTTAATATGAGCAAACATTATATTAAGTCGAAATATTTATAAAAATTCCATTCCCACAACTAATTAATGGGGACACTTCCCACCCCATAAATACCATTAAAATTTCTTTTCCACTTAATTAATAAAGAAGAAAATCATCCGTTAAAATCCTATTTAACTCTTAGAATCATAGAGTCATAATATATTAATCATTCCCTTCCATTCTAAAGATTCCTCCAAGAGAAATTAAATTTTATCAATGTGAGTTTAATCCTTTCGCTAACATATTTTAATATTATATTTACATTGAAAATTAATTTTTTATATTATATGATGGAATTTATATTTATAGTTAAATTAATGTTGTTATATTATATGAATAAACAATAACCACCTATGTTGTTCCCTATAGGAAAAGGTGAAAATGTAGATTCCACATCGGTATGTACTACCTCTATGAAAAAACACAGTTATTATTCGTCAACCACATTACAAGGATAAATATAATAAGTAATTTATTGTATAATTATAGAATTATTAACATTATTTAGGTTATTAAATTAATAAATGAGATTACCCCTTTTTCATATGTTATGGGAAACAAAATCATTATCCATGTCTACGAGTGAACTACTGCCTTTATGGAATAACATATTTTATTTTTCACTAACAACATTATTGATGGTTATGAATTATTATTTGAATGTTTACAAAATATATGGAATTAAAAAATAAACATTAATAATAATTTTGGTGGATTACAATAAAAATTAATGATCATTATTGTAAAGTAAATTAATATCCATAGATTACCTAAAACCAATTCATCATCAAATTCATCATTACAAAATTGGAAAAAATAATCATATAATGGGATTATAAAAATACATATGATGATAAAAAATAAATTCCAGTATATTTTATTAACTAGTGATGATTCACTTGGTATCACAGAATGGGTACCTAAATTTAGATCATAATGTATGAACTAAAAAATAAATGTTATTAACCATTTATGGTAAAAAAAATAGATAAATAAAATAATACATTTATAAAAAATTATATAAAATTAATTATATAAAATGATAATTTATATGAAATTTTTTCTTAAATTGAGCATTAATGTAGTTATTTTTTTACTAGATGTTACAACACATTCAATTAAGTGGAAATAAAAGAAATTATTTTGTCCCAAATTCCTCTCTTTCAGGTATGTTTTTTTGTTATGAAACTAATTTATTTTATTTTAAGTGTATAATATATTTTTTAGATATTTGGTAATTAAATAAAAGTTATTCATGGTAATTTATGGTCAATTTAAATATATCCCTTTCAATATATTTTTATTTAAATGATCTTTATGTTATATGCAATTTTAATCCCTCAAATATTTTCCTCAGGTTATAATGAGTAATCTTTTATTATTAACATTAAATATTTATCTATTCTAGAAAATTTTCAATTATTTTTATACATTGTTATTTTATTATGGATAAACCAAATCTCACAAAAATTATTCATTCTTGATGTATATATTTATATATAGAAAATGCAATTTTTAAAGAATAATCCACATTTATATAATGTAATTGTTTCCTCCATATCAATATATTTACATGAAGAAACACTACTATATACACTAGAAGAATAAAATATTGGTTCCATATGAAATGATCACTATATTTACCTTTAGTTTTTTTTAAAAATAATCCATTATATTTTTATCGTTGTTGGTTTTCAATAGATGAATTTTAAAATATTTAAAAGGATTTTCCATTCAAGGATATTATATTATTCACTTCTATATAATATTTAGACATATGTTTTATTCATTATCATGGAATATTTAATTTAATTTTCAATAAAGTAATTTTTTCTAAAATATTATCTTTATCGTAATTCATTTTAAAAGTGACAATAAATTCATTTACATTAAAGGTGATATGATGAAATATATTTTAAGAAAAATAATTTTCATGATTTCTCTTAAATTATAATATAATTTTATTCCACTGATGTAATAGTACAAAAATAAACTTTTATGTTCTATTTTTAAATATTCATTTTTGGGTGATCATTTTTTGGTATCAAATTATCTTGATTTCTAATGTGATACCATATAAAAAATTATGAAATCCATTCTCTTCCCATGGGTTATATTTGAAATTATTATTGAATTCATTTTAAATGGCACTCAATATATGGATAATGATGGGTGTGGTCCAATGTCTCCCACTAATGCATTGGTTAATGATTTTTATCTCATGGGATAGTTATGGAAACAATGTATGAATTAAAAACTATAATATAGGAATCATGTATTGATGAATACTCCACTGTTGGAGTCAATTAGTGATTTACACTCCACTATGGGAGTAAAGTGGTGATCCCTACACTGCTATGATATTATTACCGATGATTATATATTTTTCATCTTATTTTACCTATGTTATTCGTCATTTTCAATCTATTTCAAATGTTCCTGATATCTCATATTATAATGATATTCCAATATCTTATGTTTTTATTTCTTTTCTGTTTGATTTTAATTATATAATTCTTTATCATGTTTTTTATAATCTATATTGGTTCTTATATTAATATACCATGATCCATAATAACATATCATATATTATTATTGTAATTTATGATCCATTGAACATTTGACTAAATAGTTCACCCTTACTTATATTTTCCTTCATGTTTATGATATAAATAATTCATAATGATCATTCAACCTGAACCCATTCTTATGTATTCATTCACATTGTTATGAAATGATTATATCATTTGATTTTATACAAGATTATATATTGGAGAATGGTTATAGGTAAACGAAAACAATTGTTTTAAAATATGATGTTTATGTAGTCAGTCCCCAAGAAAGTAAACCATTATGCCCTCAGGTTGTGCAATTATATATGAGATCTTATTTTAAACATGAAATAATTGAAATATATTTTTATTTTTAGAAAACATATATATAGAAATGGACTCCACAATATCTTACAATAAATCATTGAGTAAATTTATCCTTCTAATATACCAATATACTCTCTAGTGATGATCAATGGATCCATGATTTTTTTGCATGATGAGGAAAAAATGGAAACCCATTCACACATTTCTGAATAAAAAATTCCCACTTCCATTCCTATATGACTTTAATCCATAGTGTAACTACCAAAAAATCCTTGTGAAATAATCAGATGTTTTTCTATAGTATAACTGTAAGATAGTTTATTTTAAAAAAATTCCTTTTAAATACATTAGAATCATTAAACTCATTTCATAACTCATGCTCATCTCAATAACATAGTGATCAATGTAAATTAATCATTATTTTTAGTAGGAATAATATCATGATTACTACTAAAATAGATGAGTGATAATTTTACTAAAAAAATTTCGTTTCTCGGATGACCTAATATGATTCGTGAATAGATACTACATTATTAACATATTGGTATTCCTTAAGAATTATATTATATAAGAAATATGATTTTTTTCTAATTTATTTTCTCATTTATTATCAATTTGGTCACATTTATTTCAATATGTTTATATGAAATATTAAATGTAATATAATCCTGTAAGCATACTCAAAATTAAAAAATCATCTCAATGTATGATAAACCACTATATGGGTTTAAATGAATAAGTAATTTTTGTTATAACCAATTTAATTAAATAATGGAAGAATATAAAATATATTTTATCCCCTCATGGATTTTATAAATTGGTGAATTTTTATTAATCATTAACATTACTTGAGAATAAATTCATATTTTAGAAGACTTTTTAACATTAAAAAATTATTTTCAATCAAATTAAAAGGAATTTCCATCTATTTTTTAAGTTATAATATTGAATATGAAATCATAATCTTTAGAATTTTTCTAAATTTCGATTGAAACGACATTAATGATTAATTAAATTAATTTCCTTTATTGGTGATATATTTTACACATGAAAGGAAAATGAGAGAATTATTTTTTCCTAAATGATAAAATATAGGTGAAAATTTTATTTATCTTTTTAATGATATACACATTCATGTGAATATATACCATGCATGAAATATTAATTAAATACTACCATAATTTTGATCTAATGTATTTTTGTTCCCATATCATTGATATTTAATAGTTATAAATGATTAATTATAACAATATTTAGAAATAAAAATTATTTATTGATCCTAATATTATATATTTATATAATCCAACTAAATCCATATATCATGTTAGATATTTATTTGTATATTTCAGAATGACTATAAAATGTGGTTCTATAAAATAAATTATTTCTAAAATATATGAAAATAAATATGAGTTTATTGAAATATATAAGAAAATTAATGATTTTCATTTGTTGAGACTAGTCCTTTATCATATCAAAAATGTTTTTGAAATGAATAGGAATAATGATATTCCCAAATCATTTCATGAAGATAATATATCTTGTGCATAATTTAAGGGTGAGTATATCAATGGTTATAAGGAAGATCACATCTCACCAAAATAAATTTTTACCCTTATGATTTTAATAATAGTGACATATAGTCATGTGATAATCATTTAGTTTTAATAAAAGAAATTTATGAAAGAAATAAAATGATAAATTAATTTTTTAATTTTGTATAAGAAGTCTAAAAATTCATTAATTAACTCAAAATAATGGATTTTGGAATGATGTAAATTTTTCCAATCTTCAAATTTATTCCCACTTGGTTTTAATAATATGTTTTTAATGAGGAAATTTAAAATTTGAATAGATTTTATTTATTTTTAATTCCACTATTTCTTCATACAAGATTTTAATTGATGTATATATAATAGACCATGAAAACAGTGACATACATGGTAGACTGTTATGAATTTATCTATATATATCGTCATTCATAATATGTAGGTATTAGTATTCTATTAATTTTTAACACCAAATAATCTTCCAAATTATTATAAATTTCCTATACTTAACTTCATTTATACATATTGATTAAATCTTGACCATTTTACTTTACATTGGAATATGGATCAATCATGACCATTTATTTTATTTTAATATATCCGATATTAATCATAACATGATAATAGTATAATACATTTTAGGTTTTCTTTGTACCTCAATTTCTCCCTCTTCTTATCTTTATTTATTACATATATTCATTGTGACTCTATTCTTATATTTATTTTCCATTTTTTTCTATTGAATGATTTGTGGTTTATTGATTAGTGATCATGCACTTAAAATTTGAAATACCACAAGGTTATAATTATTATATGTATCCTAATTTCATAACACACCAAAAAAATAATAATTTACTCATCTGGAAATATTTTTGTAATTGAATTTCCTAGTGGGATTAGAAAATAAATTAATCAAATATATTTGATTTAGTGTGGTCTCTATATTTCAATATTTTAGGTTGAATCAAATTCAAGGTAGTCACATAGAAATAAATAACCTTCCATTTAGAGTATAGGTGGTAGTAATTGAGTAATTCATTATCGAACCCATCTCGTTTAATTGATGTAGGATGAATATCGAGGATAGCTCTATGGTTGAGAATATTTCTTGACTAAAACCCTAATATTGTAGCTATATAAATTTTTTCCTTATTTCTTTATTTGATCAAAATATTATCTTTAATTGTCCAAGTATTGATTAATCAATTAAAAGAATTATATTAATAATATATAATATATTTTTAATGAAATAATTACACTATCAAATTTCAAAAAAATATGAATTAAAAAAGGTAATGAAAAGTATCAATGGACTCATTTTCTTTAAATGCTATAATGAAACTATTTTTTTTGATGATGATGATGAAAAAAATAAATATAAAACCACAAAAAATACAATTTATTTTTTCATTAGGGATTTTAGTACAACCCAAAAAACATAGAATGATGTTATCATTCAATACACATACATACATACATTCAAATATAGTTATATAAATATTACTTTGACATCATTATAATTAAGTATAAATGTATAAAATTTTGGTTTTATTACTTGTATAATTATCTAAATTTATATATATTTATTATTATTTTAGATTTATTGTTTTATATTAAATATGTTCCTATAAAACTTTTTAAATGCACCGAACTAAAAATCATAAATTTAATTGTTTTTAGAATTATGGGAAAATAAATTTTCAATTGAAAAAATATTTTAAACGAATTTAATACTGAAGTAAAATTATAAATTTATAATTATATGTCTCCTGAACCACCACTAATACTACCCCTATTGGGCCAGTAGAGAAGAAGGGAGTGATCCCTGAAGAATCCCTCCAGTTGGGAACGAGTTAGCGACTAGCATCGAGTATATTGAACATATATAGTGAGTTGGTATTTCCATTAAAATAATAAATATATGATAATAATATCCCACTAAACACTATTATAAAAAATAAATATATGTAAATAAAATTTCATGTAAATCATGGTCCATATTTGAAAATATCACAAGAAACTTTTATAGAATTGACTATGAACACTAACAACCCAAAAACGTCCTTTATGATCTATTAATCATTAGATCAATCACCAAATCACATCTATGTACAATATATATATAGGGGTAATCATGGAGAAATACTCAGTAAGATCCTCCCTATAAACTATTACGGTAACTTAGAGGATGTATGATAAATACTACCTAAATAAACAATGAAATAAATTAATTATTAGAAATAGGACAACAATATTCCCATTATAAAAAATGATCAGTCTCCAGGTAATGAACAAAAATTGGTAATATAATAACTAAAAATTCAGATATATAGGAAAGGTTCCCAAAATATAATTTCCCACAAAGTTAGCATCCCTTAACCCCAATGTGTTGTATCATGGTGCTAACATATCCTGTATAGGGATTACTTCACAACCCTCCAAACACATTACAACTATATAAAGATATTCTCAACCATAATCACATGTATTGTCCAAATCACCATCACATCCATATAATCACATGGTAATACTGAGATCCATTATATCCCATGTTAATTTAGGATATACTGCATGTTATTTTATATCATATATTAATACACATGTTGTAAATATATGCTCTTACATTCTGGATAAAATTATACCCTATAACCTTAAAATGATGTAGCCTATATATGCCTATATTTCATAACTATGGGCCACTACTGAATGTATGAGTAGATACATTATAACTATAAGACACCATATCTCAATATCCATAGTATGTGTCAATGAGGGATCGAGGTTGGGGAGTATACAACCATATGCCTCCTCAAAAATGCCTGTTTTAGGAAATCACTTAGATCCCAATGATAAATAAAGGAACCAGTCTCCCCATCTCACTCAGGTGGTGGTGAATAAGAAATTTTAAAATATATTGAATATTATATCACACAACCACTGATTTGGAATCTAATAAATTTTGGTCTAAGAAAATCTAATATCCCACATGATAACACAACTTCTGTCACTAACGACATGTGAAATAGTACTGTTCTACGGATATAAGAATCAAGGCCCAATAATATCACTACTGATTTATTATAAGTCAATTTCCAGTAATTTTATAACACCCCAATATCAACTTTTGTTTATTTTACATTAATAATATAAAGCCTAGGTTCTTCATTTAACATCGTAATTCTGGATTTCATTTCCACTCATTTTTAATCATTAATCAAATTCAAATGTTTATAAATATTCAAATTCCATAGATAATAAGCTTTCATTAACCTTCCCCCTTTCCTTAATTCATAATTTGTTTCCATCATTGTTTTTCAAAACATATATACATATATTTCTATTCATGAAAGGTTATTCCTAAATTAAAAATATTTATTAGAAGAAATAAATAATCATATAATTATTAATAATGGATCCCAACTAGTTATAATAATAACATCATCATTATCATAACAATTCTACACTATATAGACCATCCAAAAATCATTCTTATTATGAAACAACCCTCTAAAAATCAACCAACAATAATAAGTTTACATATAAATCATATGAATGAATCTAAAATTTTAAATATTTATGAAAGGAAATCATATCCCATAAATATTAAATGATAAATATAAATCAATACAAACCCATTCATTTCACGATGGATTATATCAAAATTTATCTGAATACAATTGAAAATTACTAATAATTCGATGAATTACAACAATACACTTATATAATAATAAATATTTTAATTATTTATCAGTTTTAAAATGAAACGAAACCTAATATAAAATATACATTGGAAAAAGTGTACACTAAATAATATTATCAAATAAATGCGTAATTACGTTAACTAAATTTACGAATGTGAGACAACATCAATGATTCCCTTTACACAATTCATCTTTTCTAAAGGTATTTATGTTTTTATACTAATTTTATTTATTCAAAATATGAAATAATCCCTAAATAATCAATGATATGCTCTAATAATAATGATGGAATTTCAGGAATCAATAAAAAGATTAATTTCATAATTTTTATACAGAGTAACTTAATCACATATTATTCTATACAACCACATATTTAATTCCTCAGTTCTCGATTATTATATTTTCATCTAATTTAAACTATTTAATAATTATAATCCAAATAATAAAAAAATTAATAAACATAACAAATTGGAAGGGAATTGAATTTCCTACCATGATATGAGTCTTCAAAATTTATAAGACGAGAATATAATAATGGATAAGGAACATCTCCATGAACAATCATGAGAAACATACCATTATTAAAACATAATCTTGTCAAGAATACTCGGTCAATAAAAAATAATAAAACATTCAAAATTATAGGAATAAATCTAGTAATGGTTTGGTGATAGTGAATGTGAAAATAATGAAGTAGAAGATAAAGGGTAGAGAGGGATACCATGAATTGAAAGTAACTATTGAAAAAATCGAATGCATGAGGATCAACCATATCAGCATATGTTTGATCTATATAATACTAAAACCACTTTAATTTTGGTAGTATATGGATATAAAATTGGTGAATTTGAGAATCCCACTGGGTATATATAATATACTAGAAAACTAAATTCCACGACATGAAAAGGACTCATCATGCCACAAAAAGATCAGGTCCAAAGAACACAAATTGATACAACCCAGACGGTTTCCCCTTCCTCTCATAGTTAATGGTAATTTCTCCAATGTGAATTAGGAGTTTCAACGTGTGGTTATGGATATATCATCACAATAATAAAATCCTAAAAAATAAAATGTAACTGCCAACCATATCCCTCATTTTGATTGAACTCATAAAAATACCATAGTGCTAGCTATGCACCATAGTGAAATGATGTTGAATATGGACGAATGAAGGAAATAGAACTCTATGACTCTATGTATAACACCCCGACCCTAGAAGCCCAGAGTTGGTGCATTATTACATATCATTGGCATGATCAGTAAAGATAAAATCTCAAAAGACCTATTTGTTTAGAATCCTTGAAAGTACTAGATACATTCATATGGTTTACATTACATCATAAAATAGAAAACAACAACAACATTGTTTCCATAGACAACACTAAGATCCCATATGCTATATGTGTAGGTTATTCATAATATAATTCTTTTCATCCTGGGAAAAATAAAACATAGAAAGTGGTGATCTCAGATGCTCATTAAGGATAACAATATTACAATAACTTTCATAAATAAGCATAAATATTTATGGAAATGTATAAGACTAAAACAAAAGTCTTTTAAACTTTAACATAAGTATAATATGGAAAATATAAAAATAAAATAATTCCATTTACTTATTCACATGGATATTCTACTAGTTGAATAATCACATGAAATATCAATATCTACTTTCATAATGATGGTATTCATAATGCTAGACTTTCATAACCACATTGTCAAGACCTTGTGTCCAGACTACAAATAATATTTTCTCAAGGCCTTATGTCAAGATATGCTTTTGTCTCATGCGACCTACCGATGCATCAAGGAGCTATAGCGGGATCCACCCGTCACATACTAAGTCTAATGCATTCCTAAAAATAAAATGTTTAAACATAACATAAACATTCATATTAAAACTAGCTTACAAAATGTCAATAAATTATCTATAATTCATGAATGGTATAAAAATAACACACCCATAGTGAAACAAATCAAAAAACCTTCAATAAAATATGGATGTTTTGTATCACAATAAATCAACATAAAATAAACATAAAATCTGTCAATGGATGTTGACATAGATGGAATGAAAACCTTTTATAGTGAAATATCTCCTTCTATTTTGAATTCTATTAAAAGTCATATAATTATAAAACAAAAAATTTCTTTTGAAAATATTCTTAGAATCTTATAAGGAAAACATGGACGATGTTATTATGGCGGAAAATAGCCACACTCACCGTATAAGGTAAAATAACATTCTTACTTTAATTTTGTCTAAAAGATCATAAGGTAACTTTTTTAGAAAATGATGGAAAGATTCATTTAAAAAACATATGAGGTCAAATAAGGGTATAAACGATTTTTACCCATTATCTATTAAATATTATAAAAGTTTTGAAATATATTTTATGAAACATAGATGTGGATGTTAAAGAGGTCCTAGTAGATACTTACAAAAAAACAACCTCGGATAATAAAGAGATTTTATAATTAACCATTACCTTATAATTTTCCTTGGATGAGGTTAGGTTAACCTATTGTACAATGTTGAAATAATTTTTAATAAATATTTCATGAATCATATTCATTAATATGATAACAAATATGATCTTTTAGCATTGTATTGTTACTAATATCATAGTATTATCGTCGTTTCAGGTGTTAACTGATTCATTTTCTTTTATATGATTTGTTACTAAAGTAATGTTTGTTATGGATAGAATTTATCTTATTTATATTCAGAATTATATAAATTCTTTAATCATTATTTTTAATCATCTAATAAAAAATAGTATCGAATGGATACTATGGAGAATGAATCTAATCGCATTTGTGGAGACTGTAATCATTACATACGCAAGAGCGACAATATAATTCTTTTGATATTAAAATAATACATAATTGGTTGCTATATCATATATAAAGAATCATTATAATTTTATATTTATTATTTACATCAATTACATCATTATTATACCCATCCAAATAATAATATATTGAATAAAAATTACACTACGACATAGAGACGATAAGCCATACTTAGGCACATATGGTGACATGTCATTCAAAGGATGGATGCAATAATGAATATGGTTGTTCCATATTTATAATAACATCATAGTATATAGATGATACTGGATTTATTTTTTTAAAATGGAATCAAAAAAGAAAGAGGAAGTGAAGGAAGAAAAGAACTTGAAAGAGGTGATGAAATATTTACCTCTACTTAGGGTTATTCCTTTTGATTTGATCAAAATAGATGCATAGGATGGATTTACGACTAAATTAATTCCTCTATGATGAAGTCAGGACAATTGATAGGGTGTTTTGGGAGATGTTGGCCAATCCAAATGGCTTTTAAGGTGTTGATTAGAGATAAGGGGGTGGGCACTTTATAAGAGGGGGGAGAGGCACCTTAGAAAAAGCTAGACATCTTATTTTATAATAAATTAATTTTCGTTTTATAATCGCTCAAAAATTAATTATTTAAAGGATAAGGTTGTTATGGGTCAAAAACCACTCAACCAATAGGTTTTAGATAGGTTTTGGTCATTATATTAACTTTATCTTTTAAATTTAACTCGTAGTTAAATATTTTGATATTCACCATGTCTCTTTGTAATTTTATATTATATGGTTAATAAACATACTATAAAATTCCAAGAAAACCACATGTGGTTCATTAATGAAACAAAAATCATTATATAATACTTTTGGATGAACCATTGATTTTTAGGAATATAATATCAATTAATAATATAATATTTGTTTTAAAAACTCGTTTATGTCATTTTTGACACTATTTGGTATTTTGTTTTTCTAAATTCGTAACAGTATTATTCATTCAAAAATAATTAATCCAACCAAATATAATATGACATATTAACCTATATAATTAGTCTAATTCATTAAAAGTCTCATGTTATTTTTATTTGGATATTTATAATATCAATTATTTTAATCATTCATTAATACGGTAATTACTGCATCATCATTGTGTCATAAATAAATTTAATTAGTTAATGTCTAAAAATTATAAATAAAATACCATTGTGTAGGAAATATTATTTTCTTTCTAATGAATATTTTTAGTCTAATTTATCTTATGTATAACCTTATATTAAAAATGGATTAGTTATTAAACATTGATTTTAACACTTTTAAGTCTTCTTTGAATTAAATAATAATAAATGTTATAATCTAATTTATGTGGACTTAAAGGATCATATTTTATATCTAAGTTTTATTTTGGTCCAATTATACATATCACGTAGAATTATTATATGTGTTAAGGTTATAATAATGTCATTTTTACCCTTAATTACCCAATTTACTTTTAACTGTGGTAAATAAAAGTAGAATGTTACTATTCACCAAAAATTATTTAAATCTTATTGAACCACATTTTACATACTTATATAAACCGTGTCTCTCAAAGTTTTGAAATTCAACTCCCAAAAGATGTAAGATTTTTGTTTTACGTAAATTTGCAAATTCTCCGAAGAGGTGGACAAAAGACGATAAAAAGTTCGATAAAATTTTTATATATCTAAAATTATTATAAACTGATTCCAATGAATTACATTGAAAATATATATAGCTATTATGTACTTATTTTGACATAAAATAAATTTTCATAAAATAAATAATTATTTAAAAAAAAATTTGGTTTTAAACTATAACTCATTGTTTTTCACTATTCATCAAAAATTGAATGTTTTTAGAAAAATACCAAAAATTTCCCCTAAGATAATTTCAATATTCTGATTTCATAAATTATGTCCATTATAATAGATAAAGTTTTTAAAATTTTAAAAAGTGGGTATTACTATTCATAATGGCTAGTTTGATTGGTTGTGGTGTGTTAGAACTCGAAGTTGCATACAACACACGATAATGTATTATTCAAAGAGAAGCGAACCATGGAAGCTTGGTGTGTTATATTTTCCCCTTTTTCGAATAATTTCATCCTAGAAATTTATATGATATTACTGGATAAAAATTTATTTGTGTTTCTTCATAATAAGTTCCCCGGGTTTCCAAGTTGCCTCTTCCATCTTATTGTTTCTCCAAAAAAACTTTTACCAGATGACTCCTCTGGTTTCTCAACACTTGTTATCTTTTATCAAGAACCTTGACATGATCTTCACAATAAGACAGTTCGATTTCTAGTTCTAATTCCTCACAGGTAAGTAAATGCATTGGGTCAGGCATGTATTTTCTCAATAGTGATACGTGGAACACATCATGAACTTTGGAGTACTTGGTGGAATTTCCAAACGGTAAGCTACATTCCAAATTCTTTCTAGAAATTCGAATGGTATGATGTACATGGGACTACATTTTTCCTTCTTACATGATCTCCAACCTTAAATTTTAAATTCTACCTTCGGTTATTGGAATATCCCTCCTCCATACTTTGAGAATATTTGATGTGGTTTTGGATTATATTAACATTTTCTATCGTTTCCTCAACATGTTCTGGGCCTACAAGTTTTATTTCACCAACATCATCCCAACAAGTTGGCGTATGACATCTCTTTCTGTAAAACGCTTCATATGGTGCCATCTAAATACTTGAATGGAAGCTATTGTTATAGGAAAATTCTACCATAGGTATATATTGATCCCACATACCTTGAAAGTCATGTAACAAAGATCTCAAAATGTCTTTTGAGGTTTTAATAGTCTGTTCTTATTGTCCATCAATTTGGGTGTGCTAGGCAGTGCTCAAACAATGTTCAGTATCCAGTGCATAATGAAGACTTTTCCAGAATCGTGATGTAAAAACATGGATCACTATTAGAAACAATTGATAGTGGTACTCCATTAATCATTACAACATTTTTAATATATAGTCTTCTAAATCGTTCAAGTGGTAAATCTATTCATATAGCAGGAAAATGTGTTGACTTGGTAAGATGATCAACAATGACCCATATTGCATCATTCATTCTAGGAGTCTTGGGTAGTCCCATGACAAATTCCACTGTAATATTATCCCATTTCCACTAATATATGGGAAGAGGTTGCATGACTCTTAATGGTTGTTTCGTTCCAGCTTTTACTTGTTGAAAAACCATACATCTTGAAACAAAATCCGAAATCTCCCTCTTCATGTTGTCCCAAAAAAAATGTTATTTCAAATCTCTATACATCTTAGTGCTACCAGGATGTATTGAGAAATTGGAACTATGAGAATAATCCAACAATTCCAATTTTAAATCTGGTATATCGGGAACACAAAGTCTCTTCCAAAATTTCAAAATTCCATCTTCACACACAATGTCCCTCAATCTCCCATCATTTAAAACATTAATCTTCTTTTGAAAGTCTTCATCCCGGATCTAAGAACTCTATCATTTCTACTAATGATGGTTTTTTAACCATTTGAAAATGTATTGATGTTTCACCTTCCATGGTGATTCCCATATTCATCTTTACTAGATCCATGTATATAGAATCCTATTAAACTCTCATCTTGTTCAATACTCCATGATCCTTTATACTCAGAGCATCAACCACCTTATTTTCCTTCCCTGGGTGGTAGTGTATCATGTAATAATAATCATTGAGTAGTTCAATCCATCTCCATTGCCTCATGTTGAGTTCCTTCTGTGAGAAAATTTACTTCAAACTCTTATGAACAGTATAAATCTTTCATTTTTAACCATAGAGAGAATGTCTCAAAATCATCAAATAAACGATTACAACTACTAATCCAAGATCATGAATATGATAGTTTTTCTCATGAATTGTTAGTTGTTGTGATGCATTGGCAATAAACCTATCATTCTGCATGAGTACAAAACCATGTCTTTTCATTGAAGCATCACTATAAATAACAAACCCATCATTCCCCGATGGTAGAGTCAATATAGGACCATTGACTAATATTATATTAAATTTTTAAAAAACATTCTTCACAGTATTTTGTATAAACAAATTTCACCCCTTTACCTGAGAGCTTGGTTACTGGGTTTGCCAATCGGGAAAAATTCTAGACGAAATGTTGATAATTACTTGCTAAACCAATAAAATTACGTACCTTAGTTTTACTTTTTAGTTCTGGAAATTATTGAATTGCTCTTGTCTTAGAAGTATCGATAGATATTCCATCCTTAAATACAATATGTCCAAGAAAAGAAATCTCCTAATTCCAGAATTAACACTTTCAAAACATCACATATAATTCATGTCTTCTAAGAGTCTTCAAGATAATGAGAAATAGATTTTATTGATCTTCATTGCTTTTGGATTATACCAAGATATCATGAATAAATACAACTACAAAGTCATCACGATATTCCCTGATAAATCTGTTCATTAGATCCATGAAAACTGAGGGTGCATTATTCAATCCAAAAGGCATTATTGTATTCCTGTAATGCCCATACCTGATTCAAAATGTTGTTTTCGGAATGTCTTCCTTCTTTACAGACAACTGATGATATCCAGATTGAAGGTTAATCTTTGAATTGTATTGAGCTTCATGATTTTGGTCTAATAAATCATAAATGTGATGTAGGGGATACTTTTTCTTTATTTTTATAGCATTGGTCTCCTTGTAGACAATGCACAACCTCATAGATGTATCTTTCTTCATAAAAAATCGCTAGGGGCTCCCCTTGGAGAAACACTAGGGAAAATAAATCCCTTATTACTCAATTCCTTCTAGTTTTTTCATTAGTTACACTAATTCCACAGTGGCCATTCTATATGGGGTCTTTGATATGGTCCTTGATATAGGAATTAAATCAATGGAAAACTCAATTTCTTGTTCTAGAGGATATACAGGTAAATATTCTGGAAACACATCAACATATTCTTTCACAATAGGAACATCATCTATTTGAACATTACTTTCCTCACCCACAATTATTTCATTCTATTACTCCATATTAATTGAATTTAGTTAACCTATTGGGGGTCGATCTATATAAAAATCTAGTGGTGTCATTATTTCTCTAAAGATAAGGTGTTCTTTTTCATCGTCATAAAAAATCATAACCTCCTTCTTATTAAAATAAATTTTCACATCATGGTCTAAAAGCCAATCCATACTGAGGATTATATCAAATTCAATCATGGGTATGATGATGATATCGGTAGATAAAGAACATTTATATGCTCTAATGGGGACTGATTCACAAAACTTTGTTGCAATGATACATCCCTTAAGAGTTTTGACCGATAACACCCTTGTTAAATCGAATTGAAAATATATTATTTTCTTAGAGAAAATGGAAGATATGAAACAATGAAATGATCCAAAATCAAATAAAGAATTTTCTAAACATGATGAATCCATTAAATTACCTACCACCATGTCTTTCAGCGCTTCAACATTAGCACTTGTGATAACATAAGATTGGCCAAGATCCCTTCACCTTTTCGAATGTAAATTCCCATGATTCTTAGGAAATTCATTCGCAAAATTCCCACATTCCTTAAAATTGTAGCATTAAACATCGACAACCTATTTCGTCCCCTTGAAATCACAAGCATGGTGGCATTTTTCAACACACTTGTAATAGACTCTCATTACCTTGATGAATTCATTGAGGTCTTTCTTCACACATTTACTGCAGGATGGATTTTCAACTTTTCCCTTCTTCCTCTTATTTCCATTTCCATAGTATTCTGCAGATCTCTTCTTCTCTTAATTTTCATTAATGTAATAAGACTTAGATAATTGTTTTTCTATATTGATAGCACATGATACAATATCATCATACGAGGAGAAGTATTATGAGACTAATGCTTAATAGAGAAATGGTTTTAACCCATAAAATAAATGATCAATATTACTTATTGGGTAACATATATAATCTCTTGCATGCCTCGCTAACCTTGTATTGTTAGTCTCATAATTTTCAACATTCTCATCCTCCTTTTTCCTTAGACTCAGAAATTTCCTTTCATATCTGTTCGATAGTCATGAGGAGAGTATTATTCTATAAAAATTTCCTTAAACTCCATCTATTATATAATTGATACTTCATCATCTTCCATTTTTTTTAAATCAATGACCACCATTGATCAACATCTCCAGTGATGTGGTAAACTGCCATGAAAACAATTTCCCTTTTGCTACTCCCCAAGGCATGGAATATTTTCTCTAAGAAATTTATCCATCGCTCAGATAATAATGGATTTGTACTTCCATTGAATGTTGGTGGTTGTTTCCTCATGAATAGATCTAACATTGATCCTCTACATTGTGGATCAGTTTGATTTATACGGTTATGTTTATTATTCATAACTTGAGTGAGTTGTCCCAGTATAGTGATAATCTGATCAGCACCAGTTATATCACCAGCTCCAATATAATTATGTTGAGTTGGATGGAAATCCCTACATGGATTGCATGCATTGATACAGTTTCCATTCCTTCAACTAGGTGCCATTTCTAATCAATTTAATAAACTAGATTAGTTTATGAATAATAATACATAAATCCAAACATGTAATAAACATAACATAAACTAAACAGTTTATATATATTATTCATAATAAAAAAAATGTTTAATTTGAGAAGTATATACTCATAAACCCATCATAATTGTTTGTAAAGAAATTGTGAATTATCCTAAGCATATCCCTAGGGAGTGTCGTAACCAAGAGTTCAACAAGGGATGTTGTTGTGCACCAGTTCATGTTCAAGTCTAGCTCAATGCGGTGTTTTTGGGTTTTACCACTAGTTAAATCTGGGCTAGTGCCGCCTATATCTTCTTGTATCCAGACATGGATGTATTTCTTGGAAAACCCACAAAATCACTACAATATAAAAATTCTAGAGGTTCTTCTATAATAATCATCAAAGTATATCTTAGGGATTTGTTCTCTAATCAGAATTTATCGAAATCTCATTTCCGAGGATTGTACTAAATTTCCTCAAATACCAATGTAACACCCCGACCCAGAAGCCCCAAGTCGGTGCATTATTATGTATCACTGGCATGATACCAAAATATAAAATATTGAAAGAACAATTAGTTTAGTATCCATTGAAGTACTAGATACATTCATATTGTTTACATTACATCATTAAATGCAAAACTACAACAACATTTTTTCAATAGACAATAACGGTATCCCATAGGATATCCCTGCAGGTTAAACATTATATACATCATCACATGCTGGGAAAAATAAAACCTAGGAAGGGGTGAGCTCATATGCTCATTATGGATAACAATATAGAAGAAAATTTCATAAATAAGCACAACTATTTAAGCAATGTATAAGAATAAAACATGAGAATTTTAAACATGAACTTCGGTATAATATGGAAAAGATAAAAATAAAATAATTTCATTTACTTATTCACATAGATATTCTACTAGTCGAATAATCAAATGAAATATCAATATCCACTTTCATAATGATAGAATGCATATTGACAATGATTCATAACCACATAGCCATGGCCTTGTTCGAAGACTACAGATAATATTTTGTCAAGGCCTTGTGGAAAGACACTACTTTGTCTCATGAGACCTACCGATGAATCGAGGTGCTATAGTGGGCTCCACCTGTCACTTACAGAGTCCAATGCATTCCTTGAATGAAATTTTTTAGAAATAACATAAACTTTCATATTAAAACCAGCTTACGAAATGTCAATTCTTTATCCACAAACCATGAAGGGTATAAAAAATAATATATCCCCAGTCAAACATATCAAAAAACCTTCAATACAATATGGATGTTTTGTATCATAATAAATCAACTTCAAATAAATTTAAAATCCATCAATGGATCTTGGAATAGATGAAATCAAAAACCATTTTAGAGAAATGTCTCTTTTTTTTAAATTCAATTAAAATTCATACAATTATAAAAGAAAACTTTTATTTTGAAAATATTCTAACAATCATGTAATGGATAAATTGACGATGTTATAATGGCGGAAAATAGCCACACCTTCCGTATAAGTTAAATAAACATTCTTACCTTAATTTTGTCGAAAAGGTCATAAGGCACCTTGTTTGGAAAATGATGGAAAGATTATATTCCAAAACATATAAGGTCAAATAAGAGTATAAATGAATTTAAAACATTATCTATTAAACAGTAGAAATGTTTTGAAATACATATTTTGATACATGGATGTGGATGATAAGGAGGTACTAGTATATACTTACATAAAAACAACCTCAGATAATAAAGAGATAGTAAAATTAACCCTTACATTGTAATTTTCCTTGGTCTAGGGTAGGTTAACCTCATGTATAATGGTGAAATAATTGTTATTAAATTATACAATATTCATATACATTAATATGATATCATAAATGATATTTTAACATTTCATTGTTAATAATATCTTAGTATTATCGTCATTTTGGGTGTTAACTGATTCGTTTTACTTTATATGCATTGTTACATAAGTGATGTTTGTAAGGGATAAGCTGTATCTTATTCATATTCAGAATGATATGAAGTCTTTAAACATTATTTTTAATAATTTAATGAAAATTATTCTTGAATGGATATGATGGGGAATGAATCTCATCGTGTTCATGAAGATGGTAATCCATACGTACCCAGGATCGACAATATCATTATTTTGATATATAAATAATATATAATTGGATGGTATATGATATATACAAAATCATTATCATGTTATATTTATTATTTAAATCAATTACACATCATTATTGTAACACCCCCGAGATTTTATGAAAAATATTCTCTTAATTTCATTGGTGTCTTCTATTATACACTACACCAATATTAGCTTGTACTATACGCAACACCGTATTAGCTTGCAGTATACATAACATTATTCTTGACTTGTGTTACACACAAATTCAAGTTCGTTTTGTGGAAATTATACTACGCAACATTAAGTATAGATTTTTTTTAATGTATAAATAAAAATAGTTTTGATTATGTTATACGCAACACCAAACAGAGATTTCACTATATGCAACACTGACATGGATTCCATTACATGCAATCAAGACCTTTCTTGATAGCGTGGGTAGTACGCAATACCGAGTTTCACTAAACAAGATATTATTATAATATTATTATGAACTAGCCGTTATGAATAATAATACCCACTTTTTGAAATTTTATAAATTTTATCATTCAAAATGGACTTCATTTTTAGATTCGGATTATCAAAATTAGCCTAGGGTGAATTTTTGGTATTTTTCTGAAAACATTCAATTTTTGATGAATAGTGAAAACACTAGGTGACTATTTAAAACCGAATTTTTATTTAAATATTTATTTATTTTATTTAAATTTATTTTAGTTCAAAATTGATACATAATAGCAATATATGTTCAATGTAATTAATTGGAGTCATATTATAATAATTTTAGATATATAATAATTTTATTAAACTTTTCACCATCTTTTACCCACCTCCGAGAGGAATTTGGAAATTCACATAAAAAATAATTTTACCACTTCTGTGAATGGAATTTCAAAAATATGAGAGACACGGTTAATATGATGGAGTAAAATGTGGTTCAATGAGATGAAAATAATTATTGGTGAATAGTAACTTTTTACTTTTATTTACCATGGTTAAAAGTAAATAGGGTAATTAAGGGTAAATATGAGATTAATATTGCCTTAACACATGCTATAATTCTTTTGGACAAAATTATCTCGACCAGAAACAATGTGAGGAATAAAATATTACCATTTAGGTCCACTTGGATTAGATTAGGAAACTTATTATTATTTTATATAAAGAAGAGTTAAAATAGTAAATATCAATGTTTAATAACAAAAACATTTGTAATATAGGGTTATACATAAGATAAATTCCACTATAAATATTCATTATAAAGATAAAAATATTTCCTACATAATGGTATTTCATTTATAATTTTTAGAAATTATATAATTTAATTTATTTATGACACAATGATGATTTAGTAATTACCTTATTAATGAATTATTAACATAATTGATAATATAAATACACAAATAAATGTAAATTGAAACTTTGTATGAATTAAAATAATTTTATAGGTTAATATGACATGTTATTATTGATGAAATTATCTTTTTCGAATTAATCATTCTGTTATGATTTTCAAAGAAATCAATTACCAAATATTGTCAAAATTGACATAAAATAGTTTTTTTTAAAAATATTATATTATTAATTGTTATTTTATTCCTAAAAATATATGTTTCGGCCAAATGACTTAGATAAAGATATATATATTAATAATGTACCACTTGGGGTTCGTTTGGCTTTATATAAAGTTTATTAACCATATAGTTTAAGAAAATTAAAAGACATGGTAAAAGATAAATTATTTAACTTAGAATTAAATCTAAATGATAAGGATAAAATAGTAACCTAAACATTTATAAAACCTATTGGTTGAGAGGTTTTCGACCCATACCCACATTAGCTTCGAAATAAATTAATTTGGAGCTATTAAAAACTGAATATGAATGTATTATAAAATAATATTTTAAGTTTTCCTAAGGTGCCCCTCTCCTCTGTTATAAAAAGGGCACCACTTCCCTCTTCTCTTCACATCCATATGATCCTTGAAGCTCAGAAAAACCCTACCAATTCATCTTCTCATCCTCTTTAGTTATATCATAGTGGTTCTGGTCTTCTCAAAAGGCAAACGATAGTGTCCTATGAAGAAGTGTAAAGGAGGTTCATCGAAGAAGAGGTAATCTCTTCTACTGATTCATTCAAGTTTCCTTATTCTTAAACTTCTTATTCTTTATTTGTTTCATTATAAAGTAATAAAATAAGTATTACTTATATACTGATATGTTATTATAAATATTAAACAACCCTATTTCACCTTTTATCCATCCTACAGAAAATGAAATCACCGCGCGTGCATACGTACGGAATACCGTCTCCATGCCGTGGTGTAATCTGTTTTTCCACCACCACTTTAATTGGATGGGTATAATTGTGTAAATAATAACTAAATATGGTTATTATAACATCATAATGATTCTAAGTTTTTATATCATCCACCCCAACTCCATTCAACAATTATGGGAATGATATCATCGCTCGTGCGTACGTACAGATTACTGTCTCCACGACACGATGAGATTCATTTTCCATTTTAACAATTCAAGATTGATACTCAAGTATATATAATAAGTAATAATGAAATATATTAAATAATAATTCTATTGTTTTTATTTATATATATATGTATGTCATCTACTTAATTTCATTCAATTCAATAAGGAAACGAAAACAGCGTTCATGCGTACGTACGACCTACAGTCCCCATGAACAATGTATTCCATTTCATTTATCTATCTAATATATATATATATATGTAATGAATATATATATGATATATAAATCATGATGTAAATTATGGAAGTATGTAAATCAAGATATAAGTAATAATAATATCAAGAACAACAAGTCCAAACACGTACGATAAATAAAACGACTTTACCCAAAACACTTATTTAACATGGAATTTACAAAAGAACGGGTAATATAAATTTATAAGTGAAGAATTTATGATATCATAATAATTAATATGACTCTTTAATAAATAAATGACATTATTTAAATCATTATACAGGAGGATTGGATACGTATGAAGCATATCAGACCTAAGGTAAGGGATAACTATTCCAATCTCTCTCTTATCCAAGATTTTTTATTCATAAGTATTTACTGGGATTTTTGTTATCATCCATGTCCATGTTTTCTAAAAAAAATCATGTATTTTTAATTTCCTTTTTACCCATTTTATAAATTTACCACATGTTATGAAAAAAATCTTACATTTTTTTATCATACGATGTATTTTTTGACTTTTCTGGAAAAAGTACAAGGAGAATGTTTTTTTGACTTTTATGGCATGAATCGATATTTTACGATTTTATAACACCTTATTTTCATGAAGAATACTATAAAATATTTCATTTCTATTTTCAACAAAATACTTTTCTTTTAAAATTGCATTGCATTTTTTGAAAATAAAATGATTTTGAAGAAGAAAGGATATTTTCCTCAAGAATTAATTTAATGTTTTTTAGCAAAACCATTTTCCATCTAAGATGACATTATTTTCATATGTTTATGTTTCAAGTATAATTTCTCTATGATTTAAATGGTTTCTTTTTTCTTATGATGAAATGTTATCCATTTTTATATGGGTTATGTTAGGATGGATTGATGTTTATGAAACCCATTTTATACTTTGGGTAATGATGAATGATTTATGTTCATGTTGTGGAATACGTAAGAATGATTTAATTATGAGATGGGTGGGACCTATATATGCCTCTAATTCATTGGGTAAAGAGTTAAATCTCATGAGGTAGACATGGCTAGAATGGTAAGTTAATCCGGTTCAGTAATACAGGACTGGAACGAGGAGTGAACTCGTTTCAGAAAGGGACTTTGTCCACTGAGATGGTCTTGGAAGCAATGCCTTGGATAGTATGGAAATCATATCATGTGATTAATGTTTTTCCACAATAAAATGGTTTATTCCTTTGCTATTTAATCATGATTGATGTTCCTTTATGACTTATTCCTTATGTACTTCCAAGAGTTATTTCACATCTCAAGATTTTGATGTGTAAACTTTATGTTTTTTTATGTTCAAATGTATATGATTTGTTTTATTTTCTCCAGGAATTCCCTTAATGAGAATTTGAGCTCACCCTTTATATGTTTTCTTTTCCCCAGGGTATAAAGAAAGGTTTTAGGTAAGAAAAAAAGGAAGATCTTTATGGGAGATGTTGAAGATCTATCACCAAGATTAGAAGATTATATTTTGAGTTTCCAAAGACATTAAACTATTATGGTCCTTGTGTGTTTTATTTTTGTTATGTATTAAGTATAATGAAAAGTAATTTAATGTCTATGTATGTCAAGCTTTGGGTATCTACAGTTGGTATTAGAGGAATGGATTAGCTAACCTTTGGAAAACATGATGTGAAAACGTTAGTGAGATCCCTAGAGATATTTCTAAGGTATGTCTAGGGATGTCCCTAAAGTTAATTATACATATAGGTTATTGTCCTAGAATTGCACTAACGATCTTAGATTTAAACCTAATATGTTAGATATTGAAGGTACTCCCCCTTTATTATGTTGTTTTCCATATCATGATGTTTTCCTCTCACGCTATTCATTTTGGGTTTTAGATGATGGCTGGAACCCGAAATAACCCTGTTGATCAATGTAATGGACAATGCAATGATTTTCTTCCTGAAAAAACCAATGTAATGAGAGATGGAGTGTAAAATATTATTGATATACTTACACAAGATATGAATCATTTTGGACTTCCAAATGAGTAGAAAAGGGAACAATATTCTATTGAGTCCTTCATGAGGCAATGTCCACCTTCTTTCAGTGGGTCTTCTGATCCTATTGTTGTTGAATAGTGGATCAGTACCATTAAAAAAATATTTTCCTTACTTCACTGTTCAGAACATGAAAAGTTCATTCTAGCTATTTACTATTTTGAAGGTGAATCAGATCAATGGTGGACTCTAATTAAGAATACAAGGCCCCAAGATGAAATTGATTCCATGGAATGGTATGAGTTCAAGAACTTCTTTGTTAAGTAAGTACTTCCCTCGTATTCTTCGAAAAAAGATGGAAAAGAAAATCCATGATCATAAGTAGAAGGATGATGAATCTGTTCGTATATACGAAGATAATTTTACATGACGTGAAAGGTATGCATCTATATTTATCATCCAACCTGGAAGTAAAGCTGATCCATTCTCTAGTGGCTTAAAACCAAGTTTTCGAAGGGCATTATGTATAAGAGACTTCAGTAGATATGAAGAAATGGTGCGTTGTTCTATCAATGTAGAACTAGATGTTGGTATAACATATCCATATAATGGTTTTGACATGAAACGAAAGATGGAGTTCAAGGAGAAATCTCAGTATAATTGTGAAAACAAGATGAATGTTTCTTTATGCTCAATGTGTGGAAAAAGGCTTGGTGGGGATTATATTAAAGGGGCTAGAAAATGTTTTAAGTGTGGAAAATAATGTAATCAATCAACTGAGTGTCGAAGTAATGGAAAAATGGTTGCTAATGATGTGAATAAATAAAAGACTGTAGAGAACGCACCACCAACACTTCAATGCTTCAAGTGCAAGGAAAGGGGGCATTATGCTAATCAATGCCCTAATCCAAGGGTTAATGATGATCAACATGAGAAACCTCTTATGGAAAAGGATAAAGGGAAGTCGCATGTGATCACTATTTGTGATGTTGAGTATGAAAATGATGCTTTGTAATGTTTAAGTGTTTATGTAATGGGATTTCAAAATAGTATCATGGGATATCATTTATGGTATCGTGGAATTTTGGAATATCTATGTATTGGTTTTCAATAATTATATGTTACCGGTAGCCATGAAAAGTGATTGAAATATTTTTGTAATTAAGATGAAATGTAAATAATGAATGGATAAAGAGATAATGAAATGAGATCATGTCTAATATAAGGACAAAGTGATATCATGGTTTGAGTATATATAAATTATGGGATTTTGGTATGTGGAAAGAGTTAACTTTTGATATCATTCATGTTTTCACTAAGGTTCTATGTTAATTCTTGTTTCAAAAGAATACAGGAGTAAGTTATTAAAATGTTTGGATTGTGACCAACATGATATATCTTATGATATATGGGTGATAAACGATGGTATTCATGTGCTTGTTATGTGACCTTCCAAGTAATCATTTTCCATATACTATGAGCTTGGACAAAAGTATTTTGGATAATCCTAATGATTGGAATGTATTAATTTGGACATAAGATAGTATTGTTTAAGGATATAAACTTTTTTATATTATTTCTGGAATGTTATAATAATGTAGTAAGACGGGCGACAACCCGTCGCGTTGGACAAGATTGAGGTAATCGAACCCACAACCGAAGTACGACAAACCTTTATTGCCTACCACTGGCCTACAAGAGGTCCTTGGTTAGTAGAAACTAGTTTTATTATATTAAACGGTATGATATATAATGTATAAGTCCATTTTAAGAACCATATATTATTAATCTCACTATAGATGGACTTATGTATATTTAATAACTTTTTCTATCTTTTTGTTTGAGACAGATGGAATGACCTATCATTCTATCGCATGATCTGCTAACACTTCACGGAAGACAAATTCAACTTCATTTCATTAAGAGATGAAGTGGAAATTGATCAAGGCACAAACAATAGTAATATTGTTCCAAAATCAAGTAATTATTTATTATAAATCAAATTCATAACTTTAGGGAAATGATCTTCAAAACCAAAAATGTTGTCCTACTGCCCTTATATACAATGAATCAGATGGTACCTTAGATCATCACAAATTTATGGATTTGTGATTGTTGGATTTTTTATAGCCATGTCCTCTACCACTCTTCATCAGAATTTGATGGTTATATTTCTCTTCCATATCCATATTTTCACCTATGTTGTCTTCTGTGGAAACCCAATGCTGAGTTACTTTGGGTGACTGTTATGATTCAAACATCCCTTTTTAAAATGAAATTTTAGTATTCTGTTTTATGATGTGGGTTTCTATGAAAGAAACATTCATGTAATAAACCATTTATAACCCCGATGAATTTCGAGGGTGAAATTCATTTTAAGGGGGTAGAATGTAACAACCCAAGATTTTATGAAAAATATTCTTTTAATTTCATTGATGTCATCTATTATACACTACACTAAGATTATCTTGTACTATATGCAACACCGTATTATCTTGTAGTATATGAAACACTATTCTTGTCTTGTGTTAAACAGAAATTCAAGTTCGTTTTGTGTAAATTATTCTACGCAACATTAAATATAGATTTTGTATAATGTATAAATAAAATAAGTTTTGATTATGTTATAGGAAACACCAAACAGAGATTTCACTAAATGTAGCCATGACTTGGCTTGCATTACACGCAATCAAGACCTTCCTCGATAGCGTGTGTAGTACGCAATACTGAGTTTCACTAAAGAAGATATTATTATGAACTCGCCATTATGAATAGTAATACCCACTTTTTGAAATTTTATAAAATTTATCTTTCAAAATGGAATTCATTTTTTGATTCAGAATATTTAAATTATCCTAGGGTGAATTTTTGGTAATTTTCTGAAAACGTTCCATTTTTTGATCAATAGTGAAAACACTGGGTTACTATTTAAAACTGACTTTTTATTTCAATAATTATTTATTTTATATAAATTTATTTTAGGTCAAAATTGATACATAATACCTATATAAGTTCAATGTAATTAATTGGAGTCATTTTATAATAATTTTAGATATATAAAAATTTTATTAAACTTTTCACCGTCTTTTACCCACCTCCTAGGAGAACATTGAAATTCATATAAAACATAATTTTACCGCTTTTGTGAATGGAATTTCAAAAATCCAAGAGACATGGTTAATATCAAGGAGTAAAATGTTGTTCAATGAGATGAAAATAATTTTTGGGGAACAGTAACTTTTTACTTTTATTTACCATGGTTAAAAGTGAATAGGGTAATTAAGGGAAAAATGATATTAATATTACCCTAACACATTCCTAATTATAATGGACAAGTGTATCTCGACCAAAAACAACCTTAGGAATAAAATATGACCATTTAGGTCCACTTGAATTAGATTAGGACACTTATTATTATTTTATATAAAGAGGAGTTAAAATAGTAAATATCTATGTTTAATAACTAAAACATTTTTAATATAGGGTTATACATAAGATAACTTCGTGCGTACGTACGGATTACCGTCTCCACGACGGGATAAGATTCATTTTCCATGTTAACAATTCAATAATGAAACTAAAGTATATATAATAAGTAATCATGAAGTATATGAGATAATAATGCTACTGTATTTATGAATATATATATATATATGTATGTCATCTACTTAATTTCATTCTATTCAATAAGGAAACGAAAATAGCGTTCATGCGTACGTACGGCCTACCGTCTCCATGAATGGTGTATTCCATTTCATTTATCTGTCTATTATATATATATATATATGTGTGTACTGAATATATATATATTATATATAAATCACGATTTACATTCTGGAAGTAAGTAAATCAATATTTAATTAATAATAATATCAATAACAACAAGTCCAAACACGTACGATAAATAAAACGATTTTACCCAAAACCCCGCTTTAACATTAAACTTTCAAAAGAAAGGGTAATATAAAATCATAAGTGAACCATATATGATATTATAACAATGAATATGATTCTTTAATAAGTCAATGACATTATTTAAATCATTATACAAGAGGTTCAGATATATACGAAGCATATCGGACCAAAGGTAAGGGATAACTATTCCAATCTCGCTCTTATCCGAGATTGTTTATTCGTAAGTATTTACAGGGGTTTTTGTTATCCTCCATGTCCATGTTTTATAAAAATGTTTTCATTTATTTTTAATGTCCTTTTTAACATTTTTTGAATTTTACCACGTCTTATGAAAGGAATCTTACTCCTTTTTTATGATACGTTGTATTTTTTGACATTTTCGGAAAAAGAACAAGGAGAATGTTATTTAAACATATACGACATGAATGGATTTTTAACGGTTTTATAACACCTTATTTTCATTAAGATTACTCTACAATATTAAATTACAATTTTGAAAAAAATCCTTTACTTTTAAAATTGCATTCATTTTTTGAAAAGAAAATGATTTTGAAGAAGAAAGGATATTTTCCTCAAGAATTCATTTCAAGTGTTTTATGAAAACCATTTTCTATCTAAGATAAAATTATTTTCATATGTGTATGTATCAAGTATAATGTCTCTATGATTTACATGGTTTCACTTTTCTTCAAATGAAATGATATCGATTTTTTTTATATGGATTATGTTATAATGGGATGATGTTTATGAAACCCATTTTATTCTTTAGATAAGGATGAATGATTTATGTTTATGTTGTGTCATATGTAGGAATGATTTCATTATGAGATGGGGGGGACCTATATCTCCCTCCAATGCATTGGTTAAATATTTATATCTCTTGAGATAGACATGGCTGAAACGGTAAGTTAATCCGGTTCAGTAATACAAGACTAGAACGAGCAGTGAACTCGATTCAGGAAGTGACTGTGTCCACTAAGATGGTCTTGGCAGCAATGCCTTGGCTACTATGGAAATCATATCTTGTGATTAATGGTTTTCCACAATTAAATGTTTTATTCCCATGCTATTTTATCATTATTAATGTTCCTTTATAACCTATGTCATACGTACTACCAATATTTATTTCACAACTCAAGATTTTGATGTGTAACCCTTATGTTTTTTAAACTCAAATGTATATAATTAGTTTTATTTTCTCCATTCATACCCTTAAATAGCATTTGATCTCACCCTTTATATGGTTTATTTTCCCCAGGGTATAAAGAATGGTTTTAGGTATAAATAAAAGGGAGATCTTTATGGGAGATTTTGAAGATCTTTGACCATGATTAGAAGATTATATTCCGAGTTTCTAAAGACACTAAACTATTACTGTCCTTGTGTGTTTGTTTTTGTTATGTATTAAGTATTAAGAAAAAGTAATTTCATTTCTATGAACGTCATGCTTTGGGTCTCTACAATTATTATACCCATCCAAATAATAATGTATATAATAACAATTACACCACGACGTGGGGACGGTAAGTCGTACGTACGCACGTATATTGACAAGTCATTCAAAGGATGGATAGAATAATTAATATGGCTGTTACATATTTATAATAAAATCACAATATATAGAAGATACTGGAGTTATTATTTTATAATGGAAATAACATAGAAATATGAAGTGGAAGATGAAAAGAACATGAAAGGGGTGATGAAATATTTACCTCTTCTTTAGGTTCTTCCTTTTCATTTGATCAAAAGTGCTCCTTAAAATGGATTTCTGACTAAAGTAAGGACTCTAGGATGAAGGGAGGACATTTTAGAGGGCATTTGGGCAGAGTATGGCTGAGACAAATGGAATTTAAGGTTTGAATTTGAGAGAAGGGGTAGTGACCATTTATAAGAGGGGTGAGGGGTACCTTAATAAAAGCTAAAAATATTATTTTACAATAAAAAATTTTTAGGTTTCTAAAGGATAAAAAATAATTTATTTAAAATAAAAGGTGTGTATTGGTGGAAAACCACTCATACAATAGGTTTTATATAGGTTCGGGTCATTATATTAACTATATCTTTTAGATTTAACTCATAGTTAAATAGTTTGAAATTTTCCTTGTCTCTTTTTATTCTTATATTATATGGTTAATAAACATACTATAAACATCCAAACATATCCCAAGTGGTTCATTAATGATAAAAATATAATTACATAAGTCATTTTTATGAACTTTATATTTTCTAGAATAAAATATCAATTAATAATGAAATATTTGTTTTAAAAACACTTTCATGTCAATGTTTACACTATTTGGTATTTTGTTTTTTCTAAATTCATAAAAGCATTATTAATTTAAAAACAATTCATCGAACAAACCATAATATGACATTTTTACCTAGAAAATTAGTGTAATTCATCAAAAGTCCCATATTACATTTATTTGGATATTTATAATATCTATTGTTCTAATCTTTCATTAATACTGTAATTACTACATCATCATTGTGTCATAAATAAATTTAATTATCTAATGTCTAAAATAAATAAATAGAATACAATTATGTAGGAAATAGTTTTATCTTTCTAACAAATATTTATAGTCGAATTTATCTTATTTATAACTCTATATTAAAAATGCATTAGTTATTAAACATTGAATTGAACACTTTTAACTATTCTTTGAATTAAATAATAATAAATGTCCTAATCTAATCCAAGTGGAACTAAAGGATCATATATTATTACTAAGGTTGTTTTTGGTCGAACTAAACTTTTCCAATAGAATTAGGACATGTGTTAGGGTAATAATAATTTCAATTTTACCCTTAATTACCCTATTTAATTTTAACTGTTGTAAATAAAAGTAAAAAGTAACTATTGAGCAAAAAAATTCATCTTATTGAACCACATTTTACGTACTGCTATCAACCGTGTCTCTTTTATTTTAAAAATTTCACCCATAGAAGAAGTAAAACTATGTTTTATTTAAATTTTCCAAACCTCATAGGAGGTGGGTAAAAGACGACCAAAGGATCGATAAAATTTTGATATATCTAAAATTATTATATAAAGACTCCAATGAATTATATTGAACATATATAGGTATTATGTATATATTTTGACCAAAAATAAATTAAAATAAAATAAGTTATTCTTTAAGTAATTTTTTTAAACTATAACAAAGTGATTTTCACTATTCATAAACAATTGAATGTTTTCAAAAAAATACCCAAAATAACCCTAAGCTAATTTCGATATTCCGAATCCAAAAATGAAGTAAATTTTGAAAGTAAAATTTTAAAAAATTTAAAAAATTTGGTATTAATATTCATAAAGGCTAGTTTTATTGGTTGTGGTGTGTTAGAACTCGAAGTTGCGTACAAGTCACACTATTTTATTATTCAAAGAGAAGTGTACCATGTAAGCTTTGAGTGTTACACCATGATGTGAAAATCATCATTCAAAAAGTTAGTAGGAAAGTGGAAACAGATAAATATAATAATAAATACATACACAATTTAATTATTCGTTACATAACTGTTTTAACTTTTCTAGGATCCTCCTCATGATATTCCACACTATGATCAGATCCAATTACATCGTGACTAGAATTTCAACCTAAAACAACATAACTATTAAATCCCATAGAATATTCAACTAATACATAACAAATCCTCCCATTTTGATACACTCAATAATTTCACATCAAACACCATCATTGAGTGCCTCTGCAAAAAAATATTCCAACATACTTCAAGAACCGTTTATACTACAACAACACATCCACAGACTCCCTTAGTACCTTCCAACTTATGAAGGAAAGGGTTTGGAATATCTATTCACTAACATTAATTACCTATATAATCATCTTAATATTCATGAATTATAACCATAACCATGAAATAATGGGCTTTGGGTTGCAAACTAACACCCCATGAGACACCTCATAGGAATATATCTATAATTGAAAAACTAAGTCAACATAAAGAATCATTGAAAAATATGTAACAACGTAAATAAGTTCGTCCCTGATACATGGATATAAATATAATTCCAAAATAATAAATTATCAAACATATTGGGATATTAATCACATATCTATGAATAAATTTTTTATTTACATACCTTTAAGAAACAATGTCACCACAGGACATGATCTAATGGAATTACTCACATATTCAACATATTCTCCAGGTCTTCTTGTATTTAAATAGGTAAATCCGTGAATATTGTTCCATATTTAACATCCAAATCCCCCTTTTAATATAAATTATAGTAATTATGATGATAAAAAATCCACGATTTATTAAATAATTCATAGATTTGATCTATATATGAAGGAATAACCAATTGATATGAATCATATCCAACATTCTATAACACATTGAAAGATCCACTGAGTTGGGGAGAAAGCGTACTCCCACCATTAAACATTTAGTACACATGACGAGGAGGTAAAGTAATGAATATATGATTTCCAATATCAAAATACACATTCCATATACCTTGATAAATATATAACTCATTAAAATACAAATCGTTATTCATCCTCCCTCAAATCACCTATATCATCTTTATCATGGTCTTCAACAATTCATGTATGACAATTAATGACACTCAAACCACCATAAAAAAATATATTTATAGATTATAGTGTATATAATTATTTGAATGGGGTTATACCAATACTCTTGTTATATCTATTTTTTACCAAACTCATCAAAGGGTAGTTTCTTCACCCACATAAAAAAAACTAACAAGAAAACACATCTCAAATCACCCAATGTCTTCATAATCCACTATATATTTCCTTCCATATCTACTTGGAATGCTATTTTAATTAATTACTACGTGTCTAATGATTTCCTAATACCTTTATATAAATGGAAGAAAAATTTGGGATCACTATCATATATGAATATCCTCATAATCCCATGTGGAATCACAATATCCTACAAATACTACCTTATGATTACATAATTGATTCCAACTCTTCAATGGCCATGTGGGAAGGTTTATTCTTAAAAAATATCTAATCACCAAGACAAAATCATAACACCTTGAACATTTGGGAAACTAATGTTGAAATCCACTAGAATATCCTCCATGTTCCACTATGTAACGTCTAGTGATTAAGGAAACCCACTAGGAACACCATATTCAATCGTTACTTTCTGGAAGACTAAATATTGGGATATAAACACTACACCTGATCTCTTCATCCTAGATAATTGAAAATGACTACTCAAGTAATGCATCATCCTATAGAAAATAGGATTAATGTCCAATTTTAATATATGAAACTTATGAAGGCCTGACATCCCCAAACCTATCGTGAACATGTGGTAGGGGCCACCAAAAGACCTAATTAATAATATGAGAAATAAACTCATTAGCTAAATTTGGTATACTATATTCTGATCCCCAAAAAGTATATCTCAATATATAATATATAAAAATAGGTGACACAATAAAAAATGGTTCATGTGGAGGAATGGTACCCCACATCAAGATTTACAAATAAAAAACAACTACTCAAAACCCCAACACATTATTTCGTAGTGCACCCATCCTCTATATAAGTCATTCTTGACATCTCTAAAAACTAATCACAACCACATACACATAATCATATAAAAAACCATGAAATTATAATTACATGACCCTAATGTACCATAAACATATAGTAATATCGAGATACATTACAACCCTAATAAATATAAACTATATGTTATGCCATTATAGTCCATACATAAATACACATGTAGTAACCAAAAGATATTATAACCTATATACATGCATACAATATAACATTAACCGTACATTTCCCAAATATAAATTTATTCCATAATCATGAGTCACTATAACATTTATGGTTGTATAAATTATATAAATTATCCACCATAGGTTTGATTTGTTATATACCATACTATGCCCTAGGGAGAGTGTAGAGTAGGTAGATTAGGAAACCATTTATATCTTTGATGACCCAAATGTTTGTATGACACCTAGAACCCATTTCCAAATGTGGGTTTTAATCCCCCCATTTGGATAAGGGGTTGGATCTCAATAATTTCTATAACAAATAGAATATAATATTACACAACCATTCTAGAGGAAACTAAGTAATCTAAGACTCTAACTATGAATATAATCTAATAATAATATGCAGTCTATATTGCTACATACTAATATGATAGTAATGTTTTTAGGATACAATAATCATTGATAAATATAATCAGTATTAATTTATTATATTTCAATTGACATTCATTTTATAATATCCTCTCTTAAAATTTGGATTAATTAACATTAATTATCTAAATAAATAGTTCACCATTCAACATTATAAATTCTATTTTTATATCAATGAATTTGTAGTCATTAATAACTTTCAATTGCTTAGAAATATTCTATTTCCATATATCATATGCTTTTATGATCAATCCACATTTCATTATTTTATCATTTAATACCATCTTTGTTATTGGTAATTAAATCATAAATACTCCTACTGATTAAAGGCTATACCTAAATTAGAAATGACAAATAGTTATAAGAAAAATAATTCAGTAATTAAATATGTCTCCCAATTTTATATAACAATACACACATCATTCCTATAAATGTATGACACTATCATTACCATCCCACCATCAATAACATCAATATTCTACTAAAAAAATATCAACACAGGTCAACACTCTCGATATAAACCAACTGTAACAGGATTTCATTGAAATCAGGATAAGGGATCTAAAATTATACATACCTATGGAAGAAAATCACAATTCATTCAATATCAAATGGCACCAAAAATCAATTACACCACATTAAATGCTTGTATAGTTAGCAAAAAGGGTCTAAACATAATCAACTATTTATATTAATTCTAACCAAAGTCATTTTCATTACAACATTAATAAAATAATTCATTAAGAGATGTTTAATAATGAAATATAACCTAAAATTAAATCTATTATCAATAAAAGTCATCCAAATAATATTATCAAATTAATTATTATTCATGTTAATAAATTCTATGAAATTATGTCAACATTAATGAATTCCAAATAAATTATTATTTTTTTAAAATATTTAATTTGATTAACCAGTATAAGGAATAATGATTATGATATATTTCATAAACAATCACACAAATTGGAAATCACACTTTCTAGAAAATATCATGAGTCTATAATAAGAATAATTACATAATCACTGTGAATAGTCATGTAATCACATAAAGTGCTACCCAACCAACCATTAAATTATTAAACTCTATATTACTATATTATTAATGTTAATTGAAACTTATTAATTATAAGATACCCGGAAAAATAATACCAAAATTACACATAATAATTAGTATATGTATTGAATCCCATATACGAATAAAAATATTCAATGTTCCCTGAACATGAAGGAAACAAATGAAGAATATCACCAACATGAAATATAATATGGAACCCAAAAACCATAAAACATCAACACAAAATGAATCTTCCATTATATTGGATAAAAACCAACAAAAATTTAAATAATTTAAAATAAAATAGAATTAAAATAATGGATGAGAGAAGAATGTAGTAGAAGAAAAAATGTATATAGCATTACTGTAGATAAATTGTAGTAGTTTCACAATAAAAACGCCAATGTATAATCCTTAGAGGAAAATTTTTATCCAATATTATCCCACAAATACCTAACATAATAGCTTGACATGGTTTCTTTAGGCCACCATGATTCAAAATCCGAATATCACTACATAATCATTATGAATGGAAGCAGAAGAACATTTTCTTGTATAATTTTTCATTAACTCATTACCTTTGTAGATTGTGAATGATTTCATTTGACATCTATATGTTTAAAATATAATGGAAATAGAAATTAATAACTCATACCCCAATATAATCTATTAGTGTATTACAATAATACATTAACATAATAATTAATATACCTTCTATCAAAGATGAACATTATTAAATGTGTTTAACAATGATATCTTAGTGAAAAAAATATTTATAACCTCTAATGATCTCCATTTATTGTTTAAATCACCATGAACTATTCTAGTTAGAATTTCCCTTTAAACTAGGTTTTTATAGAACTATATTTTAATGGAATGGGTTAATTATAGAGTTACAGTCTATATTTCATGTCTTCACCCCATTTAGACACCCCTAGCTATAAAAATATTCAGAGTAACCCTTAAATCCCTATATTAATAGGCCACGAGGTTCATACTATCATTAATGACATGATATATGGAATATGAGGGGTATTAACATTATTTTAATTTAGAAACCACTATATCAATTATAATAGAATAAAAAACATCAATAAATTATATATATATATATAAGAAGGATTAATTTACACACAAGGAGACAAGAAATAAATTCATAAAAAGAAAATAACAATGCTAGACTCCTCCAACTCAAAACTAGATCACTTAATGACTATTTTAATATGTAAAAACGCCACTCTAATCATGATCCTATAAATTAGAAAATCCATATTGAAATTTTTTTAGTATACAAGTATATGAAATATGATTCTATTCTATCCTCTCACGTGAAATCCAAATCTAATTAACAAATCCTCAGTGAATAACATATAAAATATTATTCATTAATTTATTAAAAATGGGGACACATATGAAAAAAAACTGTAACCAAAAGTAATTAACAATGTCATAAATATTTTAAAAACTATTACACAATAGAAAATTCCACAGAACCACCACATCAAACCATTTATAGCACTAATGATAGTGTTGTTACAACAAAAAAAGTCTACCATAGTAATGACTATAAAATACATATATAATAATCACACACATATTTATAAAGAAAAAAACATTGTATCTATTGTTGGAATAATACATTTACCATATAAGTCAACATAATAGAATAAATTATCTCCTACTTATCTTTATTATAAAGGGAATATTAAATCAATAATATACAAAAATGAATATTTGAAAGGATACCTGAATTGTAATTCTATAAACCTAATGTGTGTTCCCAACATCTATTGGACAACATGACATCCAATGATATCAAACATATATTATAAAGATGATATAAATTTATTAAAACAATAATATTTAACTTATGATTTTATTTCAAAATAAAATATGAATTTTCCATGCATTAGACATATCATATCATTTGAAAATTATTTTTCCATACATTAGAAATAAAATATGGTATAACATATCAGTAATAATGAGAAAAAATTATGTGAAGTTATATTAGAAAAATACATTTTATAATAATAAAATTAATAAATAGCACATTGAAGGACTATATGGGTAGAAAATAAATGTTGACATCATAAAAAATGAAGTAACCATCAATCCCTATATAAAAAATTACATTAATAACATGTCCTTCCATACATCAAATATATGGTCAAACTCTAATTTAATAGAATTATCTTCTCAAGTATAAATTGTGGGAAAAAATAGAAACCACTATATTCATCCTATTTGTACATGTAATGTTTGGGTATAAAAACATTATATTGTCTCTAAAAATTATATACATTATAATTCTTAATCCATTCCAAAAATGATATTTTAAAAATGAAAAAAATGAAAAAATTGACTTTAAGGGATTAATAAGGGATTAAATACTTTTTCTCTCAAGGTAAATTCACCAAAATAGGATAATGGAATCCAATATATGTTGTTTTTCATGGGCGTTTTTTCAAGTGATTAATGCATATTTTCATAAAAATAATTATCCCACTAGTTATCATTTTATCGATATCCATATGTTATCATAGTATACCTACTAGGATATGTCCTTATGAAGTATTTAATCAAATTCCATATGATCTAAATGGATAACTTTTTTTGGTATAAATTTTTAGTTATTTGTATTTGTATATTATATGAGATAGATCTATACTTATAATGGTGTGACATTTTTTAATGTCATCTAGACATGTTTTATTGAATTCATTATCTTATGTGTTTAAGAATAATTGTTGTCCAATTGGTTCTTTTCCAAATATTGTTCATTGCATCCGTTTTTGTTTAATTTTACCTCAATGTACCAGTGCTTCTAATTGCCCCCCCTAATGACATGTTCATTGGTTTATATTCATGTTGAATGGTTCTACATTAATGATACTATTATTGTAACTCTATGATATCATTAGAATGATCATGCCACATATATTGTGTTCGATAGACCTCAAGATGTTTAAGGGGATTCACAATCACTATAATTTTACATATTTTAATGATGGAACTGTTATGATAGATGAATCGTTTCCTTTAGTTCATTAATATTCTTTCCTTGAAAATAATTTTTTCAACAACATATATATCTTATTGATGATAGTGTTTGTATTACTCTTTTAAGGGTTATTTTTATTAAGATTGAAATATTCTATGGGATCATACTATATATGTGTAACACCCCACGATTTCGTAGTATGTTATTCTTTTCAATGTAATCCAATAACATTCACTAAAGGCAACACCAAGTTCTAGCACACCACGACTTACCAAACCAGCCGTTCAAAAGTCGTTATGAATATTATTATCTGAATTTTGATCATTATATAATTCATATAATTTTAGAATCCATATTATGAGTTCCATAGACATAATGTAAGAACGAAATCATTTTTCAGATAAAAGAAGTATTTTTCAGAAAATAAAATTTTACCACATTTAATGGAGAACCCTTTTTAAATCCAATATTTGAAACTTTAATATATTCAATTCGAAAAAATAAATTTTTGATTTTGAATCAAGACATAAGTGATTAGTTTAAAAAAATTATGATTTTGTAATAACTTTCATATTTGGGTGAAGGGTGAAAAATAATATTTTTTAACTGAAAAAATGTTTAATCAAAATAATTTAAAGTGTTAAATTATCCATTTTAATGGGTTGAATGTATAAATAGATTATATTTTTACCATTTAATCCAATTCATGTTATTTTAAGTAATTTTACTTTTAAATTGACATAAACATGTGTCAATATTTGGATAGTTATTATTTCTAAAAATACACCTTTTGGTTTTGACAACAGAAATTAATTTTAAAATAATAAATTCAATTTCTATGTTTTGAATTTGGTAAAATAGGATTCATTATTGAATTCGGAATATCTCAAATAGCTTAGGGTGAATTTTTAGTATGTTTCTAAAAATAGTAAATGTATAATGAATAGTGACCAATGTAAAGACCTGTATATGTCAAGGATTTTTTTTTCATAAATTTTTGGAATTTTTCGAGTCTGTAGTTTCTAACGGCACCTGATTCTAAGGCCCGGTGTGCCCGAAATCAATTTCTGAAGTTTTTTTCGGGTACGTTTAGTAAATGTATGTGTGAGTTTTTATATCATTTGAACCGGTTCTCGGAATTGAAATCTGAAGTAATCGATGAACTCCAAGCACCGGTATTCGTCTAAGGGGACCTTTTCTGTAGTTGCATTATCTTAGGAGGAGAAGTCAATTTTTTGGAGATTCATTAAAAATAATAATAATTATGTGTACATAATTTTTTAATTGATGGTTGTTAATTAATCCAAAGAGGAGTTAGAGGTGGGGCCCACAACGCACAAAACCTCCCATGGGAGGATAATGGTTGTGGGTCCCACCCTAGCCCCTAACCCTTCAACTCCCCTCTTTAACTCCCTTTAACCCCCTCTCTTAACTCTCCACCTCCCTCTATTAAGTGTGCCAACTTAATCTTTTTAATTAAATGATCACCCTTAATTAATTGGTTATTTTCGAATTATTTAGGAGTGCATGGCATTATTATGTTGGGTTGCTTTTATTAGATTTTCATTGTCAAATATTCGATGGAGGAGGCTCTGGAGAATTAAAAGAATGGTGTTCCTCTCCAACGAAGAACACCATTATTCAACAGAGAACAAATCCAATGAAGAACGTGAAAGTATTCTCCAACAATTCTTACCTTCAGATGCACCCTGATGTAAAGGAATCTAAATCGTCTTCAAAATCTCTCTCTGCATCATGACAACTACTCTTCCTCCAACGTTGATGGGATGACATCGGTCTTCTGCGATGGCCGACTACAACGACGCTCATCTTCTATGACTCGTCGATGTGCGATGTCAATTAAAAGGTTGTGGGATATTTTATAATTCTATATATTTGATTTATACCCTCGAACATGGGAGATTATTTGTTGGGTGATTGTTTGAACCACTAACGCAGTGGGTACGGGCTAACAAAAAAGTCCGGACCCACCGCCAACTTGTTCGTGATGCATGATTTGTTGGGTGATTGGTGAACGGAAGGGAAATGAATTTTTGAGGCCATCGTAATGTAGAGAAAAACCCGAGAGGGCCGTAGGCACAGGCGGGAGGCAAAACGGACCCCCAGAATGACTCTGGTGGCCCGCGGAAGATCGTGGCGGTGTGGGTCGTCGGCGCGCCGGCGCCAGCGACCGGAGGTGCCAGCCCACACCGGCAGGCAGCCTGGAGGCAGTGGCTCCCTAGCGCACCGCCGGTGGAAGACCCCCATGGCACCGGCCGCGGCGGTGAAGCGGAACTCGTGCCGTGGGTTCTGGGGAGGCTGGGCGGTGTCAGCCTGGCGCCGCCATTATAAGAACCCCCCCCCCCCCCCCCCCCGCGCTCGGGCAGTTGGCCGAACCGCGGCCAGCCTCGGAGCCAGGAAGCTTGCGTGCGGGCCAGGCTGCCTGCCGCATGGGCCGGGCCGCCCTCGTGTGGGCCGGGCATCATCCGTTGGGCTGGGCCGCACCCTACAGGGCCAGACCCGGACCCGGGTCGGGCTGACCTGGGGTGGATAGGGCCGGGTCGGACCGGGCCCAAACCCCCCTCCTTGACCGTTTTTGCTTAATCACACATAATGTGAGCTACAGACCTCTGAACGATGTACCGTGAGTTGCATTGGATTCCTCGGATCAAGGAGGTCGTTAAGATATATTACACTCAAGGTTTTGGCGAAGTTTTTGTATATCCAGGTTGGTTTGAATGCGAAACCAACCGGGCCCTCGGAGTGAAAACGCTTATGACATAAGAATCGGACGTTCGATTAACATGCCTTCAACTATGTTGGATTCGTTTTGATGAGATGGTTATTTTGACATACTCCACTTGAGTTTTGGATGTAGTTGGAGTACAGTAAGGTTGGTTATAGCTTAAAAACGAACCGGGCTCCTGGAACGGGAAAGCCAATAACTCTCAGACCGGATGTCTGTTTGACGAACCATTTATGGAGTTGGTAATTTCGTTCAGAAACAGTCACTTTGAGTATATCCCATGGGAGTTCGGGGTACAGTTGAATTATGGTATGGTTGGTTTGTACATTAAACCAACTGGGCCCCCGGGACAAAAAGGATAATAACTCACAGACCGGGCATCTGATTGATGTGCCATCCATTGCATTGAGACCCCTATGACGTGTCATACCATTGAGATACTTCTTCGTGGGACTTCATGACTATTGGAGTATCTACCATTAGCTCATATATCAAATCCTTCTGAAGACGAGAAAGAGGAGTACAGAGACATAGTAGATGGCTGAGACCTGATGACTGCTTGCCCGATTCGTTTTGTAGTGACTTGACTAGCCCAGTTGGGAGCACAACTGAGTGAGGTGGAAGACTCGTGGCGGAAGAGTGCTACTATGTGAGGCGTTAGACCCGTGATACTCGACAATAAGATTACCTATGTAGGATATCATATGAAGTGCTACTGTGTGAGGTGGAAGAACCATGGCGGGGAGTGCTACTGTGTGAGGCAGAAGACCCGCGATACTCGACTGGAGTAGTTTCTCAGTAATCTAAGGTTAGTGAGTAGCACCTCGGAGTCATGATAGGACTACTTTGATCGACAGAGGAGTTCTCAAGCAGCCGTGGTTTTGACATCTTGAATAAAATCTTGGTTTGAGCAGAGTCAATGAACTTTGTGTTTTCCTCATGATTTAGATGGGTTACATGATAACTTATGTATATGTATTGGCATATACCTAAGTAATGGTTAATCATTGAAATCATACATTTTGGTTATCATTGTTGTTTTTTTTGGGACCATGAGGGTCTCAGGGTCCTTACAGAATATCGTTATACTCACCCTTGCACGTGCTATGCATGCACCTCGTTGAGTTGGATGCAGATGACGGACATCGCTAATGGAGGTCGAGAGCGCCAGGATTGGATGGTACTTGGAGAAGGACATTACGACGTGTCGGTACACGGTGGATTTTGATGGATGTGGAGAGATAAGGATTCCATCTGTACCTAACTTTTAGGTAGGAACCCTGGAGGACGATCCAAGAGCTGCTTCCACCTTTCAGTTGTTTTCCCCTTTTAGTTGTACTTGCATTCAGTTGTATTTGTACATTACACTTGGGATTGTATTCTGGCACCATTACTTACAGTAAACTTGTTATACACCTTTTAATTAATGTATTATTCCGATTGTACTCTATATGGTTGTTTTAAATTTTATAAAGGCATTGCCTTCCCAGTTTTTAGTGAATTACGCCCTTGGTGCTAGTTTCTAGCCCCTGGCCTATGGAAGGTGGGCTTGGGGTAGTCACGATTCGGGCCCCGGGGACGTGTTTTGAAAAATTGCTATTAGAGGATTAGGTTCTACCACAGAACATAGGATTGTGATATTTAATTTCAATGAAGCAATAGTGTTAAGGGTACCAAGTGTGGTTTTCAGTTTAAGGTGTCCAGTGTTGGTGCGGCAGTCAACGTATCCATACAGCAAGACCCATACTTCTTATTTCCAACTTGGTGCATGAAACACTGATTGCGTGTGTGTTTCTAAAAGTATTATTTATGTCAGATCAAACTAGGTCAGCTCACCAGGTATAATCTTTTGATTATGTCGCATCTGTTCATGATGCCTCCACACAGGCAGTCTGTTGGAGTTTTGAGAGAGTACCTGATGACGAACCACTAGGAAAAGAGGCTCCGGTGCAGAGCCCTTTTCTATGTTGGAACCTTCAGGTGGTGTACTAGAAGCACCACCACCCATTAGTCAGTAGATGCCACCAGCCGTACTAGCAGACTGTTCACGCTGATAGTGCGTGTTGCCCGAGATCCAACAGCAGAGGCCTCTAAGGTTACGAGGCGAGTCAGATTCCTAGGAAGTTGAGGACTAGATGGAGGCGATTTCTAGAGTTCGACACCTAGTTTAGACACCAGTAGATCATGTGGTGATCATAGAATCTTCTATTTTCCAATGAGTGACCACGAGGTTGGTCTACATAGTGATGAGATTTCAGTACTTCGACCATTTTCTGAGATTGTATCGTCATGTAGTGTGTCAGCTATATCACAGCCTGTTGGTCAAGAGTTTCAACCAGCAGTACCGGTTGATGAAACGTGTAGTCTTAGTGCCTTACACGTGTTTTAGCATCAGATACCCCTCATGTTCCGAGGTGATCCCAACTTACATGCGGTTAAGGACTGACCTGAGGAGGTAGCTAAGAGTTCTCAAGAACTTCTACAGCTTCGGCAGGATGACATGTCGGTAGCTAAGTATTCATCGAGGCATATCGATCATTACTGGTACTCGATGAATACGATACGATCAGTGATTCAGATCTTGGAGCTCCGAGTGAGATGTGTTTAGGGACATCTAAGCCAAGACTCCCTTTTTCCTCTGTACATGCCTACATATGTTAGGATTTTAGATAGAACCTTTGTAGTTTAATGTTCATTGGATGAGCAGATACAGCCAGTGAATGTTAGTAGTGGGAAAGTAGGAATCTAGCGCCAGTATCAGAGACATATGAGTGTAAACTATTTCATAAAGAGGATGTAACAGGGAAAAAGGAATCTACATGGCAGTAGATGTAGAAGCAGAGCTAGGAGAGTAGAATGAGGTGGTGTACATTTTGACATGTTACAACCACCCACCTTTGTAGTCCCCGTCATTCTAATGGAGATGTAGGGAAGAAGAGGAGAATAGTTGCTTGCGGTCAAGGAGTGTGACCCAAGGGCTCTAGGAGTGATTCGAGGTACAGAATGTGTCTACTACTAGCTGTCGTATCAATAGACATAGGTAACAATCATTCCTTCCACGAATCATGTCCCACACCTAGAGTTTCCGATTAAAACGTTTAATTGACCCTCACGTCTGGAGATAACATTGGGAGGAGACTCGATAATCACACTTACGCTGACGATGTGATCTGACCCTTGAGGTGAGAGCTTCAGTTGGAACCTTTTGGTGGCAGAATCGAGGCCTTACAATGTTAGTTTGGTTATGGATTGGGCAACCAATGCTCATACACAGATTAACTGTATTAGGGATAAAGGTTGTGGTTTATCTACAACATTGGGATGGGGTTTTCCTTAGTCGGCGAAAAAGGAAACCCAGGAATAACAGGATAAACTCCTACATAGGAGGGTGCGGCTGATCACTCATGATTCGGTCAGCCTCACCCACGTGGCAACAAATGTTTTGAGTTTCCAGTTCAAAAAAAGAGTCACAGAGCTTGGGGAAATCCTTTCAAAAGATGTTTCTAGGACTACCTCCCTAAAGGGAGAAGGACGACTGCTATGGCTTGGTACTACCCGAGATTTTTTCCAGACTTCTCCAGATATGGTATGACCTACCACAAAGAAGGAGCAGATGAATATTTCATAGAGTAGACAAAAGTCATATGATGTAAGGAGATGGAGACCTCTTGAGTTTGAGAATGGGGACCACGTCTTTCTACGGGTCTCTCCTCGATGAGGTCTACAAAGATTTGGTCGAGGCAGAAAGTTATATCCATGATTCATCAGACCTTTTCAGTTCCTCGGCAGAGTAGGAGAGGTGGCATACCGCTTAGCTTTTCCACCTCAATTGCACCGGGAACAAGACGTATTCCATGGATCTCAACCGAGGAGATACGTGCACGACCCATCCCACATCATCAACCATGGAGAGATGTACATCGATGACAGAGAAACATTAATGGAGGTTCTAGTGGAGATTGAGTATTGACACGAGTGGGTTCTACGTGGATGATTGATACCTCTGGTGCACGTTCGCAGGAAGCACGAGAACCTTCATGAGATCTCATGGGAGCGGGAGGCTAATATTCGTGCTCAACACCTCTTTTGTTTTTTCTAGTGTGTGTTTTAGATTTATGGGGACGTAAAGCCCTGACATGGGGGTAATGTAAAGTCCCTGAAATTTGAAGAATTTTTTTTTTAAATTCTTTGTAATTTTATAAGTCTCCATTTTCTGACGGCACCTGATTCTGAGCCCTGGTGTGCCCGGAATATATTTCTGAAGTTTTGTCCGGGTTCCTCCAGTAAACGTATGTGCGGGTTTTTCTATCTTTTAAACTGGTTCTTGGAATTGAAATCCTAGGGCACTGATGAACTCGTAGCGCCAGTATTCGCCTAAGGGGTCCTTTTCCACAGTTGTGTTTTCTCGAGAGGAAAAGTTAATTTTTTAGAGATTCATTAAAAAAATTATTTGTACATAATTTATTATTTGATGGTAGTTAATTCCTCCAAAGAGGAGTTTGAGTTGGGTCCCACAGCCCACATAACTTCCCATAGGAGGATATTGGTGGTGGGGCCCACACGAGCCCCTAACCCTTCAACTCCCTTCTTTAACTCCCTTTAACCCCCTCTCTAAACTCTCCACCTCCCACCATTAAGTGTGCCAACCTCATCTTTTTAATTAATTGAGCACCCTTGATTAATTTGTTCTTTTCAAATTAATTTGAATTTATTGGCATTATTATGTTGGGTGGCAATTATTATATTTGCGTTGGAAAATATTCAATGGAGCAGGATCTGGAGAATTTAAAGAAAGGTGTTCCGCTCCAACGAAAAAAAACTCTGAAAAAGGACCTGCAAGACTTCTCCAACGATGCATCCCTTCAGACGCACCCCGGCATCAAGGAATCCACGTCATCTTTGGAATCTCTCTCCGCATCATGATAATGAATCTTCCTCCAACGTTGACGGGACGACACCGATCTTCTGTGTCGTCCGACTACCGCAACACTCTTCTTCCGCGGCTCATCGACGTGTGATGTCAATTACGAGGTAGGGGATATTTTATAAATATATATATGTGATTTATACCATAGAACATGAGAAATAATTTTGTGTGTGATTGTTTGAACAACTAATACGGTGGGCACGGGATAACGAACATGTTCGGACCCACCACCAACTTGTTCGTGATGCGAGATTTGTTGGGCGATGGGTGAATGGAAGGGAAATGAAGTTTTGAGGCCGTTGCAGTGTAGAGCAAAACCCGAGAGGGTCACAGGCATAGATGGGAGGAAAAATGGACCACCAGAACAATTCCAGTGTCCCACGGAAGATCGAAGCGGTGTGGGTGACTGGTGATGCGGCACCAGCGACCGGCGGCGGCGGTCGGCACTGGCCAACCCCGTGGAGGCAACGGCGGCGTAGCGCACCGCCGGAAAAAGACCACCGCGACACTGGTCTCGGCGGTGGGGTGGAACCTATGCCGCAAGTTCCTTGGATGTCGGGCAGCGCCAGCCTGGCGCTGACGTTACGACGAACCCCCCCCCCCCCCCCCCCCGCCCGCTTAACTAACTGGATGAGCCGCGACCGACCACTGAGCCGGGACGCATGTGCGTGGGATAGGACACGTGCGGTGGGCCGGGCCACCTTCCATTGGGGAAGGGCTGCCCCCACGCGGGCTCGGCCTCAACCGCCGTTTCGGGCAGACCCTGGGTGGGTTGGGCCAGGTTAGACTGGGCCAAGATCTCCCTCTTCGGACAATTTTATGTTAATCGCCCATATCATGAGCAACGGACCTCCGATCGATGCACCGTTAGTTGGGTAGGATTTCTTGGATCGAGATGGTCATTTCAATATATTAAACTCAAGGTTTCAGTTATTTTTGGGTATGGAATGGTTGGTTAGAACCCGTAACCAACCTGTCCCTCAGAGCAGAAACGCTTATATCTTAAGTACCGGATGTCTGATAGACGTGCTGTCAACTATGTTGGCTCCCTATTGATGAGAAAATTCTTTTGGCATACTCCACTTGTGTTTTGGACGTAGTTGGAGTATGGTCGTGTTGGTTTTAACTTAAAAACAAAGAAGGCCCCTCAAACGGAAAAGCCAATAACTCTCAGACCAGACGTTTGTTAGACTAATTGTTGGTGGAATTAGTAATTTCTTTGAGAATAGGTCCCTTTGTGTATACCCCATGTTAATTCAGGGTATTTTTGACATACGGTCAGGTTGGTTCGTAAAAAAACCAATCGGGCCCCTGGGAAAAAAGGCTAATAACTCACAGACCGGACATCTGATTGACACACAACCTGTTGCGTTGAGACCCCTATGACATGGCAGACCATTGAGATACTTCTTCATTGGAATTAATGACACTTGGAGTATCTTCCAGTAGCTTGTGGAGTGGATCCTCCTAGAGACAAGAAAGTGGAGTACAAAGACCTAGTAGCTGGCTGAGACCTGATGACTGCTTTTCTGATTCATTTCAAAGTGACATGACTAGCCTAGTGGGGAGCACTACTGAGTGAGGTGGCAGTCCAATGGTGGAGGGGTGCTACTATGTGAGGTGGAAAACCCGCGGTACTTGACAGGAGGAGTACCTCTGTAGGCCATCAGGGAGAGCGCTACAATGTGAGGTGGCAGACCCACGGCGGGGAGTGCTACTATGTGAGTGGCAGACCCACGGTACTCAATGAGAGGAGTAGCTCAGCAGTCAAAGGTTACTGAATAGCACTTCGGAGTCATGATAGGACTATTGTGCTCTACATAGAAGGAGTTCTCCAGTAACCATGGTATCGAAATCATGAATAAAATTTTGGTTGGAGCTGAGTCAATGATCGTTGTGTTATCCTCATGATTAAGATGGTTTACTTGATAACTTAGGTAAATATATGGGCATATACCCAGGTAATGGTTATCCGTTGAAATCATATATTTTGGTTATCCTTGTTGGTTTTTGTGAGACCATGAGGGTCTCGAGGTCCTTACTACATATAATTATAATAACCCATACATGGACTATTCCTGCCACCCATTGTGTTGGATGAAGATGACGGACAACGCTGACAGAGGCCGAGAGCACCATGACTGGACGGTACGCAGAGGAGGACCTTACGACTTGTCGGTACAGGGTGGAGTTTGATGGATGTGGAGTGATGAGGAGGCCATATGTACCTACCCTTCAGGTAGGAACCCCATAGTATAATCCATGATCTGCTTCCACCTATCAGTTTTTTTCCCTTTTATTTGTACTTTATTTTAGTTTTATTTGTACTTTACAGTTGGGCTTTTATTTTGACCCCTTTAATTTCAATACACTTGGTATACAACTTTTACTTAGTGATTGCTTCTTCTTGTACTCTGGTTGTGTGTGTTACGTTTTATAAAGGCAATTCCTTTACATTTTTTAGGGAATTACGCCTTTGGTGCAAGTCACCAGCCCTTGGCCTATGGAAGGCAGGTTTAGGGTAGACTCGATGCGGGCCCTAGGGTATGAGTCATTACAAAAAACATTTCATTTTTGGTTAAAACTGACTTTTCATTTAAATAATTATTTACTTCATTTAGATTTATCATAGGACCAAATAGATACATAATACCTATATAAGTTCAATGTAATTCATTTGAGTCATTTTATAATAAGTTTAGATATATAACAATTTTATTGAAATATTGCTATATTTTACCCATCTCTTAGTAGTATTTGAAAATTTACATAAAACTTAATTTTATCACATCTATGAGTTGAATTTCAAAAATACGAGAGACACAGTTGATATGAGTAAATAAAATGTGGTTCAATAAGATGAAAATAATTTTTTGTGAAGTGAAACTTTTTACTTTTATTTATCACGGTTAAAAATAAACAGTGTAATAAAGGGTAAAAATGATTTTATTATTACCCTAACACATGTCCTAATTCTATTGGATAAATATAATTAGACTAAATACTTCTTTAGGAATAACATATGATCCTTTAGGTCTACTTGTATTAGATTAGGACATTTTTTTATATTTAATTCAAAGAAGAGTTAAAGGTGTTAATTTCAATGTTTAATAACTAAAATTTAATTTATATATGGTTAAAGAGAAGATAAATTCAACTATAAACATTAATTAGAAAGATAAAATTATTTCCTACATGATGGTATTTTATTTATATTTTTTTGACATTAAATAATTAAATTTATTAATGACACAATGATGATGCAGTAATTACCGTATTAATGATTGATTAAAATAATTGATATTATGAATATCCAAATAAATGTAATTTGAGACTTTTTATGAATTCCACTAATTTTATAGGTTAATATGACTTATTAGAGTTGGTTAGATGAATCGTTTTTGAGGTAATACAGCTTTTATGAATTTAGAAGAAACAAAATACCCAATAGTGTCAAAATTGAAATAAAAGTGTTTTTAAAATAAATAGTATATTTTTAATTAATATTCTAATCTTAAACATCTATGGTTCGGCCAAAAGGCTAATGTAATGATAGGTGTATCATTAATGAACCACATGGGGTTTGCTTCGAAAAAATATAGTATGTTTGTTAACCATATAATATAAAAATATAAAGAGACGTGGTAAATATCAAACTATTTAACTAAGAGTTAAATTTAAAAGATAAAGTAAATATAGTGATACAAACCAGTCTCAAACCTATTTGATAGGTGGTTTTTGACACATCCCCACTTTATCCTATAAATAATTCATTTTAAGCCATTAAAAACCGAAATTATTTTATTATAAAATAATATTTCTAGATTTTTCTAAGGTGCCCCTCACCGCTATTATAAAATGGTACTCCACCTTCTCTTTAATTCACACCATCAAAGCCATTTGTCTCAGCCAAACTCTACCCAAATACCCTAACAACTATCATCCCTTTATCCTAGAGGCCTTACATTAGCCATAACTTCTTCCTAAAGAGCCATTTTGATTAAGTGAAATGGAAGAACCATTGAGAAGATGAGGGTGACCTACACTCGACCAAGGAAAAATACAATGTAATGGTTAATTTTACAATCTCTTTATTATATATGGTTTTTTTATAAATAATTATCTACTGGGATCTATTTATCGTCCACATCCATGTTTCATTAACATTTATTTCAAGACATTTTTACTATTTACAAGACAGTGGGGTAAAGTCATTTATAACCTTAGTTGACCTTATACGTTTTGAATGGAATCATTCTGTCATTTTCCAAACAAGGTACTTTATGACCTTTTTGAAAAAATTAAGGTAAGAAAGTTTTTTAACTCATACAGCAAGTGCGGATATTTTCTGTCCTTATAACATCATCAATTCTTCCCTTACAATATTATAAGAATATTTTCAAAATATAAGTTTTCTTCATAATTATGTGACACTTAAATGATTTCCAAATAGGAAGAGATTCTTCTCAAAAAAAGGTTTAGATTTCATCTATGTCAATATCCATTGATATATTTTATGTTTATTTGAAGTTGACTTATTATGATAAAAACTTCCGTATTGTATTTAAGGATTTGTGATATGTATGACTGTGGATGGGAAATTTTTATACCATTCATGGTTTATGGTTAAAGTATTGAAATTTTGTATTCAAGTTTTAATATGAATACTTATGTTATAATTCAACCTTTTCATATGTAGAATTTATTGGACTTATAAAGTGATGGGTGGAGCCCGCTATAGCTCCTCAATGTATCGGTAGGTCTCATGTGACAACTAGACATTGAATTGGTCGATGCCTTTCCAAATATGATATATGGTTTTCGCTGAGGCCTTAATAATTTTTAGACGTCCTGGCTGAGGTCTTGACAAAATATTTCAGAATATCCAAAAGTATACATTCCCTCATTAATAAAATAATATTGATGGTTCATATGGTCATTCGACTAGTAGAATACCCATGATTATGTTTTATTATGGCATTATATACTCAACTCTTATTCCTACCATAAAATGTATTTGTGTTAATTATTGTAAAAGGAATGTGGTTTCAATAATTCACCATGCTTAATATTTATGTTATCTTCCATTGTTTTGTTTACCCTTATTGAGCATTTGATCTCACCCTTTTCTTATGTTTCATTTTCCCAGGATATGAAGAAGTTAGTGAGGAGTGACTTGCAGGTATAATCTCGGAGGCTTCGATGTTTCTAATGGAATAAATCAGCATTGTATTACTTTTCATGTTTTAAATTTGAGCTTATGAATGAATCTTGATTCCAATAATACTAAACTAATCGGTCTTTCGAGACTTGATTTTTGTTATCATTCTAATGATACATAATAACTCACAGAATATGGGCTTCTACGATCGGGGCATTACAGTTGGTATCCGATGTAGTCTAGTAAAACCTTGGAAATGAAATTTAGATGATCTCAGATTAGAGAACATAGCCATATGATAGAATTTGATGATTAGTATAGAAGAACTTCCTAAAATTTTGGTATTGTAGATATTTTGTGAGTTTTCCAAGCAATACATCCATGTCTGGATACGACCAGGTAGATGCGGCACTGGCACAGATGAACCAAGGGGTAAAACTTGAAATCACCACTTTGAGCTAGACTCGAACGGGAACTGGAGCACAACAACAGGCATTTCTCCACTCTTGGTTACAACACACCCGATAGAAACGCTTACGATAATTCTCTATTTTTTACAAACCATTATGAAGGGTTTATGGGTATATACATCTTCAAGGAAAAAGTTTTTTATGATTATTGATTATATCCATAAACTGTTCAATTTACATTAGGTATTTTACAAGTTTGGAATTATTCATTGCAATTAATATACAATGCTACTATATGCCATTATATAGAAATGGTGCCTAGTATAAGGAATGTGAACTCCACCAATACATATGATCCAAAGAGTAAAAAGGATCATATCCTTCATGGTATTATGACAACATTTAGAAGGTAAATAGTCTACCATGTATTCTCAACATATTAATAAATAGTATACGTGTTAATAAGATATGTAAAGAATTTCATGATTCTTATGACTTTGAATGGATAAAAGATAATAAAATGATTTCAGATATAAAAATAGATATTTGGAAGAGGGAAAAGAAGGATTTTACAATATATGATAACTGTGGAATGAATCACCTTGGTAAATGCTTGAAGGTAATGGGAGTTTGTAATAAGTGTGGAGAAAATGGAGACTAAGTACTTGACTGTAAGGGTAAGAATAAATTTTCAAATTTACACTTCTTCATATGAATGAGTTGGGACACTACGCGAATCAATGTTCAAATCATCAGAGTATACCCCAAATGCCATTATTGGACAATAATTATGTTATGATACTACCGAAGATGAAGTGGAATGATTAGATTTCTTACATTATTGTGTCATTTGTGTATTGTATTAATGATTTATATGTTATCAGAATTATAGAGTATATACGGATTGTACTGCAGTACTATATCATTAAGGAATTGAGATTGTGTGGAACCAGGAAAAGTGACTCAATAGAAGGTTGAATTTTTGGAAAATATAAGGTTGAAAGAAAGATAAACCATAATATGGATCTGATACTGAGGTAATGATCTTGGAATTATACATGTTTGATTTGGATAAATTATATTTGATATTATTGACTACCTTGAAACTGATTAATGATTTGTGTATTCCATCATTGTTGGAGATTACAACATTTATGGATAGAAGGACTATATCCAGTATTCGATAAGGAATAAGGGATCATGAATGTAATCAATAAGGTTTTTTTGTAATTTAGGATGTTGAAATTTTTAAAAGAATACATGATGAAGGTGTTCACATATTATTACTTGGAAAAAGGCGCTTCATTCTATTTCCCTTCCATAAAAATTTTGGACTATGAGTTTAGACTGAAGTATTTTGGTTAAGCTTAGTTTGACATTTTTTTGGGATTTCCATAAAAAAGGAAAAGCTGAAGGTCGGGCGGCAACCTGTCACGCCCGGCAAGGCTGTGAGACTTGAACCTGCAATTGAAGGGCGATAAGGGTCTATCACCTACCACTGGCCCATTTTATGTTCTAGATTGAATAATGTAGTTTTTTTAAAGGTCGAGTAGATTAATTATAAATTCATTTTATTAGAACCCTATACGAATAAGATAAATAGAATATTTTTTTAGGATATATTATCTTTTATAATGAAAGATGAGTTTGTGGTAAAAATTAATTAATGGATGGAACTCTACATGTCAAGTATATGTTTTTTTCTTCTCTTATTCTATGAAGAAATAAATTATTAAACATTAGGGAAGGGATCTTAAAACAAAAAATGTGTTCTCCTAATACCTTATGTTTTATTGAATTAATAGAATTTCAAATCATCATAGATTGATGGATTTCAGGCCCTCAATTTTACACTTGTTTTTGTTTGATGACCTCAATAACTACCTATAAATATTTACTTTTTTCTCCAATTACGTGTCCCTAATTTCCACAAATGTTCTCATAATCGAGATCATAATTTGGTGGTGACCCTTTAATTTCCTTTTTCCTCTTATTAAGACTATATTTTATTAACCCAATTTCTGATGTGGGTTTTCCCACAAAAGTATTTTTTTATTTTCAAAAAATTATTTTCAAAAAACAATATCAAACCACGAGGATGCAATTTATTGAATTAGGGATGAATGTAACACCTCATGATTTCATAATACGTTATTTTTTCAACGTAATCCAATAACATGCACTACACGCACCACCATGTTCTAGTGCACCAAAACATACCAAACTAGTCGTTCAAAATTACTTTTGATTGGTATTAACTAAATTTTGAACTTTATATAATTATTATTATTTTAGAATCCATATTATGAGTTTCATAGACATAATTTAAGAACAAAATCATTTTTTTCAGATAAAAGAACTATTTTATAAAAAGTACAATCTTACCGCCTTTTAATGGAGAACCCTTTTTAAATCCAATATTGGAATATTTTATATATTCAATTTGAAAAAAATAAATTTCTTCAATAGAATCAGGACATAAGAGTTTAGTTTCAATAAAGTTTTTATTTTTTTTCTGATAACTTTCATATTTTGGTGAAGAGTGAAAAATACTATATTTTAACTGAAAACAGCGTTTTTAATCAAAATAATTTATAGTGTTAAATTATTCATTTTATTGGTTTGGAAGTTTAAATATATTATATTTTTACCATTTAATCCAATGCAGGTCATTATAAGTAGCTTCACTTTAAAATTGGACAAAAAAGTGTCAATCTTCTGATAGTAATTATTTTTAAAAAATATGCTTTTTAGTTTTGACAATGGGAAATAATTTTAAAATAATAAATGTAATTTATATGTTTCGAATATGTTAAAAAAGACCTAATTTTTGAATTCAGAATAAGAAAATTATCTTAGGGTGAATATTAGGTATGTTTCTGAAAATATTCAATTTTTGATAAATAGTGAAAAACATTGCATTATTGGTTAAAACCAACATTTCATTTAAATAATTATTTACATCATTTAAATTTATTTTAGTTCAAAATTGATACATAATACCTATATATGTTTAATGTAATTCATTGATGTCATTTTATAATAAGTTTAGATATATAAAAATTTTAATGAAATTTTACCGTATATTACCCACCTCCTAGGTGGATTTGCAAATTTACGTAAAACATAATTTTACCGCTTCTGTGAGTATAATTTCAAATATACGAGAGACGCATTTGATATCAGCAAGTAAAATGTGGTTCAATAAGATGAAAATAATTTTTTGTGAATTGTTACTTTTTACTTTTATTTACCACGGTTGAAAGTAAATAGGGTAATTAAGGGTAAAAATGATATTTTTATTACCCTAATACATATACTAATTCTATTGGATAAGTGTAATTCAACAAAAAACATCCTTATGATTAAAATATGTTTTTTTGGTCCACTTGGATTAGATGAAAACATTTTTTATTATTTAATTCAAAGAAGAGTTAAAAGTGTTAAATTCAATGTTTAATGACAAAACCATTTTTAATATAGAGTTACACAGAAGATAAATTCAACTATAAATATTCATTAGAAAGATAAAATGATTTCCCAAATAATGGTATTTTATTTATATTTTTTAGACTTTAAATATTTAATTTTATTTATGACACAATGATGATACAGTAATTACCTTTTTAATGAATGATTAAAATAATTGATATTATAAATATCAAAATAAAAATAATTTGTGTCTTTTTATGAATTCCAATATTTTTTTGGTTATTATGACATATTAGTGTTTGTTAGATGAATTTTTTTCAAAGTAATAATGTTGTTATGAATTTACAAAATTTAAAATACCAAACAGTTTCAAAATTGACATAAAAGAGTTTTTTAAACAAATATTATATTATTAATTGATATTTTATTCCTAAAACCCTAAGGATCGGCCAAAAGACTTATGTAATGATAGTTGTATTATTAATGAACCACTTGGGGTTTATTTTGAAGTATATAGTACGTTTATTAACCATATAATATAAAAATACAAAGAGACATAACTATTTATCTAAGAGTTAAATCTAAAAGATGAGGCTAATATAGTGACCCAAACCTGTCTAAAACCTATTGGATGAGTGTTTTTTGAACCATCCCCACCTTATTCTTTAAATAATTCATTTTGGAGCCATTATTATCTGAAAATTATATTATTATAAAATAATATTTCTAGCTTTTCCTAAGGTTCCCATCACCCCTCTTATAAAAGTTCACTACCCTTGTATCTAATTAACACCTTCAAAGCCATATGGATCAGCCAAAATCTGCCCAAATACCCTCTCAAATATCCTCCCTTCATCCTAGATGCCTTCCTTTATTCATGAATCCTTTCTATGGATCCCTTTTGATCAAGTCAAAAGGAAGAACTGGAAGAAGAGGTGGTTAACCTACCCTCGACCAAGGAAAAGTAAAAGGTAAGGGTTAATCTCAAAATATCATTATTATCCGAGGTTGTTTATATGTAATTTTATACTGGGACCACTTCACCATCCAAAATCATGTTTCTTAAAAATGTATTTCAAAACATTTTAGCTATTTTTCCATACAATGGGGTAAAGTAATTTATACCCATTGTTGACCTTATATGTTTTGAAAGGAATATTTCATTGGTTTTCCAAACAAGGTACTTTGTGACATTTTCAAAAAAAAAAGGTAAGAATGTTTTTTATCTTATACAGTGAGTGAGACTATTTTCCACTGTTATAACATCGTTGATGCTTCCCTTACAAGATTATATAAATATTTTCAAAATAAATGTTTTCTTCATAATTATGTGACTCTTAAATTATTTCAAAATATAAAGGGATACGTCTCTAAAAACGATTTGATTTCATATATGTCAATATCCATTGATGGATTTTATGTTTATTTGAATTTGATTTATTATGATAAAAACATCCATATTGTATTGATGGTTTTGTGATATGTTTGACTGTGGTTGTTTTCTTTTTATACCATTCGTTATTTATGGTTAAATTACTGAAATTTCATATGCATGTTTTAATATGACTGTTTATGTTATATTTTATCCTTTCCATATAAAGAATTTATTGGACTTAGTAAGTGATGGGTGGAGACCTTTTTAGCTCTTCCATGCATCGGTAGGTCTTATGAGACAACCGGACATGGAATTGGCCTACGCCATTCCCAATTTGATATATGGTTTTGGCCGAGGCCTTAATCATTTATAGACGTCTTGGTCGAGGCCTTGACAAAATGTTTTCAAAATTTCCGGCATTATACATTCCCTCATTAAGAAAATAATATTGATGGTTCATGTGGTCATTCGACTAGTATAATACCCATGATTATGTTTTATTACGACATTATTTACTCATCTCATATTCCTGACATAAACGTATTCATGTTTATTATGAGTAAAGGACTGTGGTTTCAATTATTCAACATGCTTAATATTTATGTTGTATTACGCTGTATTTATTACCCTTAACGAGCGTTTGAGCTCACCCATTTCTTATGTTTCATTTTATTACGATATGAAGAAGTTAGTTATGAGTGACTTGCAGGCATAATCTAGGAGTCTTGAATGTTTCTAATAGAATAAATCCGTGTTTTATTTTTTTTTCAAGTTGTAAAGATGCACATATGTATGAATCATGATTCCAATAATACTAAACTAATTTGTCTTTTCAGACTTGATCTTTTGTGATCATGCCAATGATTCCGAATAATTCACCGAATTTGGGCTTCTAGGGTCAGGGTGTTATATTTGGTATCCGTGGAAGTTTAGTAAAACCTTGGAAACTAAATTTAGATAATATCTTATTTGAGAACATGTCCCTAAGATAGAATTTGAGGATTAGTATAAAATAGCTTTCTAAAATTTTGGTATTGTAGGAATTTTGTAAGTTTTCCTAGCGATACATCCCTGTTTGGATTTGAGTAGGTAGAGGCGGCTCTGGCACAAATGTATCTAGGGGTAAAACCTGAAAACACCGATTTGAGCTAGACTCAAACTAAAACAGGTGCACGACAACATACCTTGCCGCATTCTTGGTTACGACACTCCTGAGGGATATGATTAAGATAATTCTCATTTTCTTTACAAACAATTATGAATGGTATACGAGTATATACTTCCTCAAGGAATTTTTTTATGACTATGGATTACATCCATAAACATTTTGATTTAAGTTAGGAATTTTACATGTTTATAATTATTCATTGAATTCATAAATTGACCTAGTGTATGTCGTTGTATAGAAATGGAGCCTAGTAGAAGGAATGTGAACTCCAGAAATACGTATGATCCAAAGATTAAGAAGGATCATATATTTCATGGTATTATACCAACATTTAGAATGGATATAGTCCCCAATGTATTCTCAACATATGAATAAAAAGTATATGTGTTAATATGATAAGTAAATAATTCTCTGAGTCCTATGACTTTGAAGGGAAGAAAGAGAAGAAAAGGATGACAGATATAATAATGGATAAAGGGAAGAGGTAAAAGACGGATTTTTATATATGTGATAACTATGGAAAGAAGATCCTTGGTAAATACTTGAAGGGAATGTGAGTATTTTATAAGTGTGGAGAAAAAGGACACCAAGTACGTGATTGCAAGTGTAAGAAAAAAAGTTTCAAATGTACAATGCTCCATCAGCAATGAGTTGGGACACTACACGAATCAATGTTCAAATCATCAGAGTATACCCCAAATGCCGCTATTGGATAATAATAATGTTATGATAATACCGAAGATGAAGAAGAATGATTATATTTCTTACAGTAATGTGTTATTTTGGTATTGTATTAATGATGTATATGTTATAATAATTATAGAGTATTTAAGGATTGTCATGAACCACTATTTCATTAGGGACTTGAGATTGTGTGGAACCAAGAAAAGTGACTCAAAATCTGGTTAATTTTTTGGAAAATATATAGTTGTGTGAAAGATAAACCATAATATGGTTTTGATACCGAGGCAATGATTTTGGGAAAATACATGATTGATTTGGATAAATTATATTAGATATTCTTGACTACCTTGAAACTCATTAATGATTTGTGTATTCCATCATTGTTGGATTTTACATAATTTTTGGATAGAATTAGTATTTCCAGTATTCGACAAAAATAATGGAGGATGATTGTAATTAATAAGTTTTTATGGTAATTCAGGATGTTTCGATTTTTTAAATGAATACATGATGCAGGTGTTCACATATTATTACATGGAAAAAAGAAGCTTAATTATGTTTACCTTCCATATATATTTTGGACTATGATATTAGACAAAAGTATTTTGGTTAATTTTAGTTTGAGATTATTTTTTGGATTTCCATAAAAAAGAAAAACCGGAGGTCAGGCGGCAACCTGTCACGTCCGACAAGGCCGCAAGACTTGAACCTGCAACTGAAGGGCGAAAATGGTCTATCAACTACCACTGGCCCATGTGATGTCCAAGATTGAATTATTTATATTTTTTAAAGGTCTCGTAGATTAATTATAAATTCAATTTTTTTGAACCCAATACGAATAGGATAAATAGAATATTTTTTTAAGATCTATTATGTTTTAGAATGAATGATGAGTTTGTTGTAAAAATTAGTTAAAGGATGGAACTCTACATGTCATGTATATGATTTTTCCTTCTCTTATTCTATAAAGAAATTAATTATTAAACATTAGGGAAGGGATCTTAAAACCGAAAAGGTGTTCTCATAATACCTTATGTTTTATTGAACCAATGGTATTTCATATAATCATAATTGATGGAATTGAGGCCCCCAGTTTTACACTTTTTTTATGATTTATGACCTCAATAACTCTGTATAAATATTTACGTTTTCCTCCAATTATGTGTCCCTAATTTCCTCCAATTTTCTCATAATAGAGATCATAATTTGGTGGTGAACCATTAATTTCCCTTTTCCTCTTATTAAGACTAAATTTTATTAACGCAATTTTTGATGAGGGTTTTCCAACAAAAGTATTTTCTATTTTTGACCTTTTATTTTAAAATAACAATTTAAAATTGTGAGGAAACAATTTATTGATGGAGGGAAGAATGTAACACCCCATTATTTCATAATACATTATTTTTTTCAAATTAATCTAATAACTTGCACTACACGCAACACCAAGTTCTAGCACATCACGACTTACCAAACTAGATGTTCAAAAGTGGTTATGAATATTATTAAGTGAATTTTGATCTTTATATAATTCATATAATTTTTGAATCCATATTATGAGTTTCTTAGACATAATGTAAGAACAAAATAATTTTTTTCATATAAATGAAGTATTTTTTTAAAAATGAAATATTTCTGCCCTTTAATGGAGAACCTTTTTAAATCCAATATTTGAATATTTAATATATTAAATATGAAAGAACTAATTTTTTATTCAGAATCAGGACATAAGAGTTTATTTTTAATAAAGTTTTGATGTTTTTCTGAAAACATTTATATTTTGGTGAAGAGTAAACAATACTATATTTTAACTGAAAAAAACTTTTTTAATAAAAATAATTCATAGTGTTAAAATACACATTTTAATGGGTTGGAAGTATAAATAGATTATATTTTTACCATTTAATCCAATTCAGGTCATTTTAAATAATTTCACATTGAAATTAGACTTACAAAAGTGTCAATCTTTTGATAGTAATTATTTCTTAAAAATACACTTTTTGGTTTTGACAACAAGAATTAATTATAAATTAATAAATGAAATTTATATGTTTTTATTTTTTTAAAATATACTTTATTTTTGAATTCAGAATTCCAAAATTAGCATTTGGTTAATTTTTGGTATGTTTATGAAAACATTCAATTTTTGATGAATAGTGAAAAACAATGCGTTATTGGTTAAAATTGAATTTTCATTTAAATAATTATTTACTTCATTGAAATTTATTTTAGGTCAAAATAGATACAAAATACCTATATATGTTCAATTTAATTCATTGGATTCATTTTAAAATAAGTTTAGATATATAAAAATTTTATTGAAATTTTACCGTCTTTTACCCACCTACAAGGAGCATTTGCAAATTTACATAAAACATAATTTTACCACTTCTGTGAGTTTAGTTTAAAAAATATGAGAGAAACGGTTGATATTAGTATGTAAATTGTGGTTCATTAAGATGAAAATAATTTTTGGTGAATCAGATATTTTTACCTTTATTTACCACAGTTAAATGTATATAGGGTAATTTATGGTAAAACTGATATTATTATTACCCTAACACATATCCTAATTCTATTTATATGTGTAATTCGACCAAAAAAAACCTTAAGAAAAAAATATGATCCTTTAGGCCCTCATTTATTTGATTAGGACATTTATTATTATTTAATTCAAAGAAGAGTTAAAAGTGTTAAATTCAATGTTTAATAACTAAACCATTTTTAATATAGGGTTACACAGAATATAAATTTGACAATAAATATTCATTAGAAACTAAAAATTCTTTCCTACATAATTTTATTATATTTATATTTTTAGACATTAAATAATAAAATTTATTTATGACACAATCATGATGTAGTAATTACCTTATTTTTGAATGATTAAAATAATTGGAATTATAAATATCCAAATAAATTTAATTTGAGAATTAATATGAATTAATGCAATTTTATAGGTTAATATGACATATTAGTGTTGTTTAGATGAATTTGGATCGAAGTAATAATGATATTAAGAATTTAGCCAAAACGAAATACCAAATAGTGTAAAAATAGACGAAAAAGAGTTTTTAAATTTAATATTATACTATTAATTGATATTTTATTCATAATAATCTATGGCTCATCCGAAAGACTTATGTAATGATATATGTATCATTAATGAACCTCATGGGGTTCTCTTGGAAGTATATAGTATGTTTATTAACCATATAATATAAAAACACAAAGAGACATGGTAAATGTCATACTATTTAACTAAGAGTTAAATTTATAAGATAAGGTTAATATAGTGACCCAAACCTATATACAACAAATTAGACTAGTGTTTTTCGACCCATACCCAAATTAGACTTTAAATAATTCATTTTGGATCAATTATAAATGGAAAATTATTGTATTATAAAATAATATTTCTAGGTTTTCCAAAGGTTCCCCTCACCACTCTTATAAAAGGGCACTCCCCCTTCTCTCTAATTCACACCTTCAAATTCATTTGGCTCGTCTATATTATACATAATATACCATCTCAAATATAATACCTTCATACTAGAGGACTTCCTTTAGTCAGAAAGACTTCTTAAAGATCCCTTTTGATAATGTCAAAGAGAAGATCCCGAAGAAGAGGAGTTTAACCTACCCTCAACCAAGGAAAAGTAAAGGCAACGGTTAATTTCACAGTCTCTTTTATTTTCCGAGTTTTTTATACATAATTATATACTAGGACAAATTTATCATCCAAATCAATGTTTCTTAAAAATGTATTTCAAAATATTTTTACTATTTACCAGACAATGGGGTAAAGTCATTTGTACCCTTAGTTGACCTAATATGTTTTAAAAGGAATATTTCTCTCTTTTTCCAAACAAGGTACATTATAAACATTTCGAATAAAATTAAGGTAAGAATGTTTTTAACATATATGGTGAGTGTGGCTACTTTACACTATTATAAAATTGTCAAAGCTTCCCTTAGATGTTTATAAGAATATTTTCAAAATAAATGTTTTCTATACAATTATGTGACACTTAAATGATTTGAAAATAAAAAGAGATACTTCTCTAAAAAAGGTTTTGATTTCATCTATGTCAATATCCGTTGATGGATTTTACGTTTATTTGAAGTTGATTTATTATGATAAAGACTTCCATATTGTATTGATGGTTTTGTGATATGTTTGAATGTGGATGTGCTATTTTAATACCATTCATGGATTATGATTAAAGTATTGACATTTCGTATGCACGTTTCAATACAAATGTTTATGTTATATTTCAACCTTTCCATACAAAGAATTTATTTGAATTAGTAAGTGATGGGTGGAGTCAACTATAGCTCCTCAATGCATTAGTCGGTCTCAAGAGACAACTAGACCTAGAATTGGTCGAGGCCTATTACAATTTCATATATGGATTTGGATGAGGCCTTAATCATTTTTAGAGGTCTTGGTCAAGTCCTTGAAAAAATGTTTCAGAATGTTTAATGTTATACATTCCCTCATTAAGAAAATAATATTGATGGTTCATGTGGTCATTCAACTAGTAGAATACCCATCATTATGTATTATTATGGAATTATTTACTCATCTAATATTCCTAAAAAATAAGTATTCATGTTTATTATCAGTAAATGTATGTGGTTTCAATTATTCACCATGATTAATATGTATGTTATCTTCTGCTGTATTTCTTACCCTTACTGAGCGTTTGAGCTCACCCCTTTCTTATGTTTCAATTTCCCATGATATGAAGAAGTTAGTTTTGAGTGACTTGTAGGAATAATCTAGGAGGCTTGGAACTTTCTAATAGAATAAATCCATGTTTTATTTCTTTTCAGGTTTTAAATTTGAACTTATGTATGAATATTAATTCCAATAATACTAAACTAATCGGTCTTTTAAAACTTGATATTTTTTTTCATGCCAATGATATGTAATAATGAATCGACTCTGGGCTCTTGGGGTTAGGGCGTTACAGTTGTTATTCAAGGTATTTTAGTAAAACCATGGAAACTAAATTTATATAAACTCTGATTAGATCACATAGAACTAAGACAAACTTTGTGGATTAGTATAGAAGAACATACTAAAATTTTGATATTGTAGATATTTAGTGAGTTTTCCGAGCAATACATCCCTGTCTGTATATGGGCAAGTAGGGGAGGCTCTGGCACAGATGTACCTAGGGGTAAAACCTGAAAACACTGCATTGAGATTGACTCGAATGAGAACTAGTGCACGAGAACGGTCCTTGCAGCACTCTTGGTTACGACACTCCCGGGGGGATATGTTTAAGATAATTCTCATTTTCTTTACATACCATTCTGAAGGGTTTATGCGTATATACTTCCTCAAAAAACATTTTTTATGATTATGGGTTACATCCATAAAAATTTCAATTTATTTTAGCTATTTTACATTTTTGGAATTATTCATTGCAATTCATAAACTGACCTAATTTATGTCATTGTATATAAATGGTTCCCAATAGAAGGAATGTGAACTCCAGTAATATTTATGATCCAAAGAGTAAGAAGGAAAATATCTTTCACATAATTAAGAAAAAATTTAGAAGGGAAATATTCTCCCATATATTCCCAACATATGAAGAAATAGTATATGTGTTAATAAGATAAGTAAAGAATTATATCAGTCCTATGCCTTTGATGGGAAGAAAGAGAAGAATAATATGGAAGATATAAAAATAGATAAATGGAAGAGGGAAAAGAAGGATTTTCCCATATGTGATAACTATGGAAAGAATAACCTAGGTAAATTTTTGACGGGAATGGGAGTTTGTTATACGTGTGGAGAAAATGGACACCAAGTACGTGATTGCAAGGGTAAGAAAAAAGTTTCAAATGTAAAAATCTTTATCTACAAGGAGTTTGGACACTACACGAATCAATGTCCAAATCATCAGAGTATACCCTAAATGACACTACTGGATAATAATAAAGTTATGATACTTCAAATTATAAAGAGGAATGATTATATTTCTTATAGGATTGTGTAATTTGGGTATTTTATTAATTATGTATATGTTATAAGAATTATAGATTATATAAGGATTATACTGCAATACTATTTCATTAAGGACTTGAGATTGTGTGGAACTAAGAAAAGTGACTCAGTAATAGGTTAATTTTTTTAGAAATATATGGTTGAGATAAATATAAACCATAATATGTTTTTGATACTCAGGTAAGGATTTTGGAATAATACATTATTGATTTGGATAAATTATATTCGATATTATTTACTACCTTGAAACTGATTAATGATTTGTATATTCCATAATTTTTGGTCATTAGAACATTTTTGTATATAAGTAGTATGTCAAGTATTTTATATGGAATAAGGGAGAATTAATGTAATCCATAAGGTTTTATGGAAATCTAAGAAGTTGTAATGTTTTAAAAGAATAAATGGCGAAGGTGTTGTCATGTTATTACATGGAAAAAGGTATTCATTCTGTTTACCTTCCATATATTTTTCTGACTGTGAGTTTGGATAGAGGTATTTTTGATAGGTTTAGTTTGAGATTATTATTTTTTGATTTCCATAAAAAGGACAACCCTGAGGTCGGGCGGTAACCCATCATGTACGGTAAGGCCGCGAGACTTGAACCAGCAAACGAAAGGCGACAAGGGTGTATCACCTTCCACTAGCCCACCTGATGTCATAGATTGAATAATGTAGTTTTTTTAAAGGTCTGATAGATTAATAATAAAATTATTTTTATTGGAACCCGATACAAATAAGATAAAAAAAATATTTTTTTAAGTTTTATTATCTATTAGAGTAAAAGATGAGTTTGTGGTAGAAATTAGTTAATGGATGGAAATCTACTTGTCAATTATATATTTTATTTTTTCTCTTATTCTATAATGAAATTAATTCAAAAACTTTAGGGAAGATATCATAAAACCAAAAATGTGTTATCCTAAAACCTTATGTTTTGTTGAACCGATGGAATTTCAAATCATCATTGATTGATGGATTTAAGGCCCTAAATTTTACACTTGATTTTTATTGATGACCTTAATCACTCTCTATAAATATTTATGTTTTTCTCCAATTATGCGTCCCTAATTTCCACCAATTTTCTTCTAATCGATATCATAAGTTTGTGATGACCCTTTAATTTCCCTTTTACTCTTATTAAGACTAAATTTTATTAACTCAATTCTCGATGTGGGTTTTCCCAAATAGGTATTTTCTATTTTCAACCTTTTATTTCCAGAAAACAATTTCAAATTGCGAGGATGTAATTTATTATAGGAGGGAAGAATGTAACACCCCAAGATTTCATAATATGTGATTTTTTTCAATGTAATCCTATAACTTTCTCTACACGTAACACAAAGTTCTAGTGCACCACGACTTATCAAACTAGTCGTTAAAAAGAGGTTATGAACAATATTAATTGAATTTTGATCTTTATATAATTCTTAAAATTTTAGAATCCAAATAATGAGTTTCTGAGACATAATGTTAGAATAGAATAATTTTTTTCAGATAAAAGATGTATTTGTCAAAAAATTCAATTTTACCACCATTTATTGGAGAACCCTATTAAGTAAAAAATGTATTTTTTCAGATAAAAGATGTATTTTTCAGATAAAAGATTTATTTTTCAGGTCATTATAAGTAATTTCACTTTAAAATTAGACATAAAAAATTGTTAATCGTTTGATAATTATTATTTCGTAAAAATATGCATTTAGGTTTTGACAACATCAATTAATTTGAAATTAATAAATGATTTTTTTGTTTTTTTTTTGTCAAAACAGAGCTCATTTTTTAATTCAGAATATCCAAATTATCATAGGGTGAATTTTTGGTATGTTTTTGAAAATATTCAGTTTTTTATGAATAGTGAAAAACATTGCATTATTGGTTAAAACAGACTTTTCATTTAAATAATTATTCACATCATTTAAATTTATTTATGGTCAAAATCGATACATAATACCTATATAAGTTCAATGTAATTCATTGGAGTCATTTTATAATAATTTTAGATATATAAAAATTTTATTAAAATTTTACCGTCTTTTACCCACCTCCTAAGAGCATTTGCAAATTTACAGAAAACATAATTTTACTGATTCTCTGATTTTTATTTACAAAATAATAGAGACACGGTTGATATAAGAATGTAAAATTTGGTTCAATAATATGAATATAATTTTTGATTAATAAAAATTTTTTACTTTTATTTACTACAGTTAAAAGTAAATAGTGTAATTAAGGGTAAAAATGATATTATTATTACCCTACCAGATGTCCTGATTCTATTGGATAAGTTCAATTTGACCAAAATAACAATAGAAATAAAATATTATTTGTTAGTTACACATAGATTATATTAGGACATTTATTATTAGTTAATTCAAAGAAGAGCTAAAAGTGTTAAATTCAATGTTTAATAACAAAACCATTTTTAACATAGGGTTACACATAATATAATTTTGACTATAAATATTCATTATAAATATTAAATTATTACCAAAATAATGGTAGATTATATATATTTTTTCGACATTTATAATTAAATTTATTTATGACACAATAATGATGCAGTAATTACCGTATTAATGAAATACTAAAATAATTGTTACCATAAATATCTAAATAAATGAAATTTGAGACGTTTTTTTTGAATTATAATAATTTTATAAGTGAATAAGACATATTAGGGTTGGTTAGATGAATTTATTTTCGAATTAATAATGCAATTACGAATTTATCAAAAAAATTACCAAATAGTGTCAAAATGACATAAAAGAGTTTTTAAAACAAATATTATATTATAAATTTATATTCTATTCCTAAATATCTAAGGTTCAACAAAATGACTTTTGTAATGATAGGTGTATAATTAATTAACCACTTGCGGTACGCATGGAATTATATAGTAAGTTTATTAACCATATAATATAAAAATAAAAAGATACATGGTAAATGTCAAGCTATTTAACTAAGAGTTAAATTTAAAAGATAAGGCTAATATAGTGACCCAAACCTATCTAAAACCTATTGGTTGAGTGGTTTTTGAACCATCCCCACCATATCCATTCAATAATTCCATTTTCAGTCATTATAAATATAAAATGATTTTATTATAAAATAATATTTCTAGCTTTTCCTAAGGTGCCCCTAACCCGTTTTATAAAAGGACACTCCCCCTTCTCTCTAATTCACACCTTCAAAGCCATTTGGATCAGCCAAACTCTGCCCAAATACCCTCTACACTATCCTCCCTTCATCCTAGAGGCCATAATTTATTTATAAAGCCTTCCAAAGGATCCCTTTTGATCATGTCAAAAGGAAGAACCTGAAGAAGAGGAGTTGAACCTACCCTCGACCACATAAAAGTACAAGGTAAGGGTTAATTTCACAATCTCTTTATTATCTGAGGTTGTTTATATGTAATTATCTACTAGGACCTCTTTATCACCCACATTCATGTTTCTAAAAAATGTATTTCAAAACATTTTTACTATTTACTAGAGAATGAGGTAAAGTTGTTTTTTCCCTTATTTGACCTTATATGTTTTGAAAGAAATATTTCCGTCGTTTTCCAAATAAGGTACTTTTTGAAAATTTTCAACAAAATTAAGGTATGAATGTTTTTTTAACTTATACGGTGAGTGAGGGTATTTTTCTCAATTATAACATTGTTGATGCTTCCCTTATAATCTTATAAAAATATTTTCTAAATAAATGTTTTCTTCATAATTATCTTACTCCAGAATGATTTAAAAATAGAAATAGATACTTCTCTAAAAAATGATTTGATTTCATCTATTTCGATATCCACTGATGGATATTATGTATATTTGAAGATGATTTATATGATAAAAAATACATATTTAATTTAAGGTTTTGTAATATGGTTGACTATGGATATGCTAGATTTATACCATACATGGTTTATGGTTAATGTATTGACATTTCGTATGCATGTTTTAATAGGAATGTTTATGTTATATTTCAACCATTTCATATGATGAATTTATTGGACTTATTAAGTGATGGGTGGAGCCAGATATAGATTTTTGATGCATTTGTAGGTCTAATGAGAAAACTAGACATGAAATTGGGCACGACCTTTCCCAATTTGATATATAGTTTTGGCTGAGGCCTTAATCATTTTTAGAAGTCTAGGACCAGGTCTTGAAAAAATGATTCAAAATGTACGACATTCTGCATTCCTTCATTACGAAAACAATATTGATGGTTCATTTTGTCAATCAACTAGTAGAGTACCCATGATTATGTTTTATTATGGCATTATTTACTCAGCTCATATTTCATCATTAAAAGTATTCATGTTTATTATTGGTAATGTAATGTTGTTTAAATTATTCACCATGCTTATTATTTTTATTATCTTCCACTGTATTTCATACCCTTACTGAGTGATTGAGCTCACCCATTTCTTATGTTTCATTTTCCTAGGATATGAAGAAGTTAGTTACGAGTGAATTGAAGGCATAATCTAGGAGGCTTGGATGTTTCTAATGGAATAAATTCATGTTGAATTTATTTTCATGTTGTAAAGTTGAACTTATGTATGAATAGTTTTTCCAATAATACTAAAATAATCTATCTTTCAAGACTTTATCTTTTGTGATCATTCCAATGATATGTAATAATGCACCGACTCTTGGCTTCTGGGGTCAGGGCATTATATTATGGTTCATTTTTTCACCATTTTGGGGTTATCACAATCGTAATATGAAATTTATAGGAATAAAAAAGTATTTTTATTAAAAATAGATTATTTTAAAAAAATAATATAAATATAAATTTAATATTTTATTAATTTTCATTAAAAATAATTATAGATTTTAAAACAATAATTATATAACATTAAATAAAAAATCATACTCAATTTTTTTACAAGAATGTATGTTTATCATTAAAATAATTAATTATAATTATAAAAATGAATAGGTCCAAAATAATTCTATCTAGTATTCATCCCTTCCAAACCATACCCCTAGAATTTAATAAAGTCTTAAGGATTTTTCATATTATATACATTTTTCCTGATTAGGGGCCTCCCACTTTCTATAATATGAAATAATAAAGGCATTAACCAGTTAATATGTAACTAGTATAATGCTCATCACAATTTTATTCAATTGAATACCCATGGGGTCATATGAGGTTTTAAACTAAAAGCCATGGATAAAAAGTAAATCATTTATAAATGCACTCACATGGATCACCTATAGACCCTCACATGGAGACAAATACATTTTGATCCATAAATCAGGATTTCATAAATAATATAAACAATAATTCATTTCTCATTTATAATAATACATAATGCGTGAAATTTATTAGTGTAGAAACTAGAAAATACATTTTTATAATACAAATGACTACCGTAGGAATAAATTTTTTTACAAAAATGTAAAAAAATAGAATTAATGTATACAATATTTATGGAAACAAATATGGAATAATTAAAAAATCATATTTACTAAAACTATTTCCACATATAAATTTTTTTGAATATTATATAGGTATAATATAACGAAGAATATTTAATAAAACATGTATTTCAAAAATTGAGGATATCCATATAAACTGGTCGATTTAAAATAATCAAAGGTAGCTTATTTTCCACAGAAACATAATTTTAAATCCCTTAGTCATTAGAGACCAAGCCAAATTAATCAAGTGGAATGAAATAACTTACTACGTTAATGCACACCAATATTGACTGAGTAATACTAACACAATACTAGTCATTAAGACTATGGTAAGTATATAAATTAAATAAATTAAATATATTTATATATAATATTGAATCATATAAATAATGAATATTTTTCTTTGATTAATTGGATAAAAACACAACCTATAGTGAGGTATGGAGGACCCATAAAAGAAAAACATATAATTCAGTGGAAATTTCTAATCGTATTTAAATGTTTTCCTTGATATTAGAAAATAACAAAATATTGAAATCATTATTAAGGAAAATATGAATTAATTGAGAAAATGAGGTAGAAAGGAAAGAAGAATAATGTATATAATATGAATAAATAAGTGTAAATCCATACATTAAAACTATTTAGATTCTTCGATAGAGGATGGATGATGTGTGAAGAAAGACTCCCCCTCTGCGATGAGTGGATTGGTTAAAATATTGGGAGATGAATGTGGATATGCTCCTTTTTAATTCCTCGAGTAAAATTATGATTATAATAATAATATAGTAATTAAATATTAATAGTTTTATTATATAACTATCAATAATAAAATAACATAACAATATTATATAAACATAAATCCAATGTAAAAATATATTTCATAGTAAAAAATCTAATTATAATATAGTAATACTAACTAATGACATATCATATCATCATTTAAAATTTATATATATATTTATTGAAAACAACAGTCACTAACACAAATCAAATAAAACATTATATAATATCATAATATTATCACAAAATATGATTTTAGGAGATTCAATGAAATTGGAAATTGGAACTTACATTTTTTAAATTTAAAAATTAATATATTGCTTACATAAAAGGTACCTAGACCATGGACAAGACCATGAATCTTTTACTAAATAAAAATTAAATCTTCTTCACTAGAACTCACTATATAAATATAATGATAATTAAGTTGTTGATAAAATAATTAAAATAAAACAACATATTTGTTTCTATTCCAAAATTATATATTCATAATATATATATATATATATATTAAAAAATATGTGTGTCACAATATACCTCCAAAAACCAACCAATTATCACTACAATTAATTTTACCCTAATTACAAAATATAAAAACAAAATTATTTAATCTATCAAGAATATAAATGAACAAAACATGCATAAAAGTATTTTCAATTCTCAATTAAGAAACCATTAAAAAATAAAAACATAAACTTCTAATTAACTTCGTATAAAAATTCAAATATATAAACTAACATTTTAATTTCATTAGAAAACCTAAAAAATGATAATAATTTGAACCATAAACAACCATAACTATAACAAAAAAACTATAACCACATAATATTATTCATGTAAAATGATTTCAAAAAAATGAAACAAAACACTTATCATGAGAAAACATGTATCATAAACACACAATTTCATAATCACACACATTCACCTCATAATCATTCCAAAGAGGAAGTTAAAATTTTGACCATCCATCATTATACAAAACAATTCTATACCCTACATTCACATTTAGATTTCCAATTAATATCCTCTCATCCATGCATTTTAATTCTCTTATCCAAATACATATAGTTATTCCAAGATTATTTAACCACAAATGTCTTCAATACCCTTTCCCAAAATCCCAATATTTTATAATTTTGTTAAAATGTCTTTCCACAAGACCTGTCAAACATCTTATTCCATAAAAAAACAAAACCTAATGTGATAATGGTTTTTATAATAATATAATGATATAAAGGAAATCCTTAAACAAATAAAATCCTATTATAGTCTAGCACAACAACAACAAAGTCACATTACCTCCCAATTACATCATCCTCGTATATTCCCTTCTCATTCACATTGTCAATAATTCCAATTTTCCAACCTCGATTACCATAATTACCTTATCCAAAATCATATTATTATTCTAGGTTAGTTATTTTCCATATTTCTAATTTATAGCATAAATTTATCTATAATTTATAATGGTCTATATGATTTATTATAATTCCACTTCAACAAATTTACCAATTTTACGTATTCTCATAGTTTATATTAATATAATTATTAGAATATTCATCTTTGTTAATGTGTGATCAATTAATAATCATAGTATTTTAACTTTATCAAAATAAAAAAAATGCATTTTTATAAAAATTAAACCAATGTAATTTTATCTTCACTCAAATTCTATAAAAAAACAAATTATAAGTAGATTCCCCTGTGAAAAAATGATATTATTCAAATATCCCACAATTTATATATCAAGTATTTTATTTGGTCATCCCTATAATGAAATTTATTACATAATTCTTTTTATTATAAAATTTTTTTCAATAGATTCTCTACTCTATATCTATAGATTTTAGAGAAATTTTAATTGAATATAATGTTCCATAGGTTGTTTTCCTATATTCCCATTCAATCTCATAAAAATTCATTACATCACACCCTAAAAAATGTTAGGGTCTTATTAATTAATATCTAATTACAAAAAGGTTATGTGTTTAACAAATTCATTAATATAATTAACCACCTTCCAATAAAAATACATATTTAACTAATTTCTAATAAATACAAGTATATATATGTCTTGACATTATGTGTTTAATAAACCCACAATTTATTTTATAAAATCTCTAAAAAATGTTTTAGAATAAATACTTCTTTATATTCTTCATTTGAAACATATAAATTATTAAAATCCCATCATAATGGTCCATGAAATGTCATTAAGTCAATAATAATGTTTTAATTATGATTATTTATAGTATCTAGAACAAATACTTTTCAAACCATGATTATAAACATTAAATTTTTAACTTCAACCATAAAGTCATATCATAGTCAATGATTTGTTCCAAATTAAATGTTGACAATAAACATATCTAATCATGAAACACATTATGAAATTAATGATTAATTGAATTTATCCATAACCGGGACAATTTATGTTATTTTTTGTCAATAATAGTTTTATTTTTTCATTTTTCTAAATTTCTTATGTATTGACTCAACCCAAGAATCTTGTACCAGAAGTATTATTTTAATTCATTGGAATTATATCAAGTAATCACATCCCAATGGACCTGTCATTTTAGCAGTCATGCAATGTTATATTACACACAAGATGCCTATAATACATTTGGAATTAAAAAATAAAAACATGATACATAATAAAATAAAATAACCTACATCGTCAAATTATTATCCAATAAATTTATTCTTCATAACATTGTGAACTGAAATATAATAAGGGTGAGTTCAAATCCTTGGTATGGTAACTAAATAAAAAGTACAAATGAATTTATGATAATAATTCAATTAATAGAAAATAACTAATATCACACCCAATTAAAATAACTAGATAAGGAAATTTCAATTTATAATGGTAAAAAATGAAACTCTTGATATATAATTGAATAAAATATGAATGAAATGTATCCATAGTTTTTTCGATGCAAAATCCTTTGGATGATTATTAAATGAATATAAATAAGACAAAAGCATAATTACTGGATGCTTTGTTTCTGAGGTGCATAGTACCTTTATCGTTAAGACCATTTACAAGATGGATTAAAACAGATCAGGTAAAAATCATTTTAGTTGTCCAAATTATTCATATCATGAGACTATTTTATTCATTGAGGGGCATTCTATAACATTGTCCAAAAAATTTCTTAACAGTCCAAATCATTCCTCATATTCTTGAATAGTGTTCCTTATTAAATTATATGTATTGAATAAAGGATACAATTATATCAAAAGTTTCCCAGTGGAGGTTAAGTATTAACATGGTTTGTTGACATTAATAGATAGAAATACCTTTTAAAGAAAAATAATCATTAGGGGAATGAAATTTTAAACCTTCCATTGTTTCCCATAACACATTGAATCATATAAATCATATCCCCCATGAAGGAATAATAATAATTGAAACACATAATATCATTAATGTATTTTTATTAATTATATTAAATGTTAAATTCCATTAAATACATCAAATAATTGTGAATTTGTGCATAGTAACAAATAAATATCAATGGAATGTAAATTGAGATGAAATCCCTTACTAGTATAGTAACACAAGAATTATAAGATGGAAAAGTAATTATAAAAAATAAATAAAATTAAATTAAATGAATATAAAATAATCTGTGATATATTATATCTAAATTGGATGTAGATACACCACAAAAAATAAAGTGGTGAATATGACAATTATCTCATGGATGTAAAAAGTTAGATGAAAATCCCTTACCATTACCATACATTAGGATGTGTGGTCTTAATCCTCTAGTATAGTACTTTAAAATAAGTTACTCAATTCTAATAGTGCAATAATCTTGTTTCTAATATCATATATTAACTTTTCATTATTTTATTTCCCATTTGTTAGCACTCTTCCATTATTTTCACTACTTCAGGTGTTAATTTAATGGTTTTATCAAGTACATTTTGAATTGTAATTTGTGTTTCATAATAATTAGTTAATGATTTAATTAAATTAATAATTTTAAACAATAATTAATAATCATAAATATTCAATAACTATTAATTTAAAATAATATATAATGTTTGGATATAAGATATGAAATTCACTGTTCATGGAAATAGTAGGTCGTACGTATGAATGAACACTACTTTCATTTACTTGTCATATTAAAATAATGAAAAGTAAATTATTAATATGTATATTATAATTCATGTATAATATATATTTTATATATCTAATAAATTTGTATTAAAATCATCCATAATATGTTCTATGTATAGTGTGAATGAATAACATCTTTTTGAGGAGGCGATAGTCCGCACTTCCACAAATGATGTTATTATATAAACAAAAAATAGAATGTATAAGGTTATCTGTTATAATAGAAATAAAGGATAATTAATGAAAAACTAAAATCATATATATCATATTTAAATATATTTTCCATAAAAATGTCAACCATGAACATAGTTAAAGGATAAATTGAAGAATCATTGTTTCTTGAGGTGATAGTTCTCCGTTCACGTAAAAAAAGTATGTTTATTGCCATTATATGTTTGTGTTTTTATGTTCAGATGAAAAACATAACGTAAAAACATCATACAATATTTTGGATACTTGTGTTTTCATATAATCATTGAATATGTTTTTTAGGAATTTGATAATAGAAATAAATAAAAATATCTTGAGGAAAGACGTTACATCATAATCAGGTAAATCATTTTGGTTTAATGAAAAGGATTTTTTTTTCTTCTTGAACGAAGGTCAGATACTAGGATTAGGGTAGCGATGTTTAGAATCTATTTTTGAAGACCATTATCGATCAAATAGATGTTTGAGAGTTGGTAGGTTGTGGGAGGATAGGAGGCCCATTTATAGTGGAGGAGTGGCACTATTGTAATATTTCGATAAAGGAATTACATAATTGTAGATCACATTAAAAGTGGCTCCAATAATTTACCAAATAATATATAATGGATTATAGGGTCAAAGTATGTTCATACAATGGCTCTTGTACTAGTGTATAGTTCATTTGGGCCTTTATGATAATGGTTTAATCCCTTATAAAAAATTATTTTACCTCAATTATTATAATTATTATTAATTTCATTCTATAATATGTTTTTTCAAAAACTGTGTTAAAATAATTGGAAATTATAAATTAGACTAATTCCAAATGTGGAATATAATTGTTCTAATTTTAATCATATACATTTCAGAAATTAATTTAAATTTAATCACAAAGACGAGACGACAATGTGGGGTTTTAAGGAAAAAACATCAAAAGGTTTCCATGTTTTTATAATCAATTTTAACGTGATATCGATTATAATGAACTAAATTGGATAAATTGATAAAAATAAGATCATATGAAACATTAAAACAAAATAAGAAAATAATTTAAAATTATAAATAATTAAAATGAAAAAGTATTTTGGAATTAAATTTGTGTATGTTCACTATACATTAAATATAAATCATCACGGAAAAATAAGAAAAATTCACCATAAACTAATTTATATGTTTATATAACAAATAAAAATTTTATTTTGTCATATAGAATTTATATTAGGGTCAACAATTGTATTTAAAACGTGTTCTCCATCCAAAGGTGATAAAACTACTTTTAAAGAAAATATATTAATTTGTGTGTCATATTAGGTTTGTTATAATAATATTCTTATAATATATCATCATTAGAAAAAAAGATTGTCTTGTGTGTAATGTGAGCTATAAAAAAAGACTCTCTTTTGTGTAACACATGCTAACTCAATGTTGCGTGCATTAAGAAATACATAATATATCGAATATATTTAAAAAATAATTATATTTTAAAGTATCATGTTCCTATTTTCCCATAAATGATTGGTGTTGTGTGTCATTCATGCTATCGAATATAGGGTTCTTAATTTATAATTTCAGAGCATTACATTATAATGAACATAAATAAATTGTGTCCACAAAATTTAAAAATGGTCTAGGTAATAAAGGGATTGAAAATGGACAATAATTGAATAATCCACATCATAAATAGGTTTAATGATTCATATTCTAAATTAGATAGAAATAAAAGTATAATGGTCAGGTAACTAGGATCCTTAATAGAAGAACATTTATGGGAATAGAAACATGGATATATAATAATAATATTTCTATCATGTTCTGATGAAAAAACCTTGAGAACATGTTTAATAGAAAACTTTAGACCACAAAACCATAATCTATATGTGTGAATAGTGGCCATTGATATCCTAAAAAAAGACGATAATAGGAAAACATGGATTTTTTGTTTCATTGTGATTTTCTGTACAATTGATGAATTATTTCAATATATATAAGTAGATATACATTTCGTATTTAACAGAGACTAACTTTTACATTGTTTGTGCCTTCTAATATTTTTAATTATTTTCATTAAATAGGATGAAACACCTAGTAAAGAAATAAATTAACCTATAACACCATATCAAAATATAAACATAAAACATTACATGAATGGTCAACATTTCCAAGAAATTATGATCCTACACTTTAGTAGGAAGGTCAAATAATTTCCAAAATTAACATATCAAATAATAGGAAGTGGATTTTAATCACCACATAGAAAATATGTGATAATTTTAATGACATTAATTACCCTAAAATCATATATAAAACATGCATTCCTCATTATTCCTTTTATAAGACACTTGATATTGTATATAAAACTTAAATCCAAAAGTGTTGTAAAATACATCAATGATATCAAATACCACTTGACAACATGTCATTATGTAGTTCTAAGGTATCCATCACTTATCCAAGTAAATCATTTATTTATCATTATCACCACATTCGAAACATATTATCAATGTGTTTTTCCAAAATCATATGTATTCCAAAAAGTCTATTATTATACTAAATGGATTTTCATAGTACCATTAAGAATATAATATCAAATCGTTAATAATAAATTATCTTTTTACAATATATATATATATATATATTTAATAATTCATATGATGGGAACATCATCAATTAAATAAATTTACAACATATTTAATAGATCAAAATATAGATGTACATTAATCATTCAACTTCATTCGGGTGAATATCATATGCATGACAATGATCCCTTAAATTATTCAGAGGTACATTCCCTTGATGATTGGGTAATTTATTGGAATATTTCCCCATATCCTTGAATTAGTAACATTGAATGATGGTGTTCTATATTTTTTCACTTCAATAATTTTCTTTCTGACACTTTTCTCCACACATAGAACACACTCTCAATCAGTTCAATCATTTTCTATGGTTACTCATTCCACAATTTCCACATGTCATTAGAACCTTATTTAAATTCATCTTCTTTAACCCATTCAAATTTTCATGGTTTTTAGATGATTTATTCTTGTGTTGGATTCAATTGAAGCTATAAGATTAGAGAAATTATTCTCTATCTTGATAGCACATAAAACTATGTAATAGTATGATGAAAATGTCTGAGAAAATAGTTCTATTTAGAGATTTGGCTTATGAATTTTAATGAAAATGTAAACCATTAACTTAGTGTTTTATATATAATCCATAACATACGTGGATAACCATGTAAAGGTAGCTTTATAGTATATAAAACATTATCCTTTCCTATACTTTAGGATAAGGAAATTTTTCTTCATCTTAAATTTTTTGATCATGAGGGAAGTATTTATCGGTGAAAAACTCATTAAAAGTTATCCATTCCATGAGTTCACTTTATTCTTCCTCCCTTGTATTATGGAACATTAACCAAAACTGATCAACATAACTCTAGAGGAAATAGACCAAAAGTGTAACCTTTTCTTTATTTCTACATTCCAAGGCTATAATTTTCTTCTCTATATACATAATCCATTCCTCATATACAACTGGAATAGTAGTGACAATAAATAATTGGGGAGTATATTTAATAAACTGATCCAACAAAGGAGGTTTTATCTACGAAATAGGATGATCTAATAAGTTGGTGTTATTTTTTATATCCTTACTAATCTTTCATAATAAATACATAACTTTATATGTCCTAATACCATATACACTGACATTATTAGTAGGGAAACTGTAAGAACCCAAGTCTTCATACGAGCTACAAAACCTTTTCATTTCAATTTAAATGCCTTTTAATGGAAATATATTAAGGTTTATCTTGATCATGGGTGTTTTTGAGGTGTTTGGGAATTGTTTGGATGATGGAACCAAGTTTTGGGATTAAAATGACCTAGTGAACGGTTATGGAATGGTTTGCGCATGGTTAGTCTAAATTGTGATAGAGGTCTAAATGGTGTAAGATTTTGGGTAGATCATTTATGCACAGTTACCACATCGTTAATCATATCATGTGAATTGTTTCTCATAAGTAGAGACGTGCGCATGATTTCAGTAGGGTTTGGGAAACCATGTGGGTAAACCAAGTGACCCTTCTATGTTGGTTTTAAAATTTAAAATTATAAATAAATTTTCATTTAAAAACATAAATTGGATTTTCTTCTCCCATTCATAGAGGACTTCCTATAGCTCACCCCTATGGCACCTAAAGTAGGATTTTATCGAGTTCTCCCATCCGATCTCCATTTTGATCACTAATCGTCTCATCATATTCACAATTGTATGTCGTATGTTTCTTTTTTTTAATCTGGATTTTTCAGAACAACAAATGCACTATTTTGATATAGACACATATGCCCTAATAGACCGTTCCTCTTTAATTCTTTATATTTCATCCAACCCCGGATGAATCAAAACAAGATATTGGATGATCGTTCAACTTCCAAGGCGAGGTAGGTAGTTTATACTTTCATTATAATTATTTTGGTGTTTTTTGGGCATTTTTCCATTTTTCTATTCTTCAGACTTGTTGGCGAGGACTCGTTTTTGAGAGAGTTGATTTTAGTAGTTGTAATTGGACCTAGTGAGGTTGACCATGGGTTCTGTTTATGCGTGTTGTCACTCATTTCTCATTTCAAGGTCACCCGAGGGGTGAGCCTTAAAGAAGTACCTTGTTTATCCATAGTAAAACCAAATAAGGGTTGTGTTATTGTGATATTGTAGTTAGTGTATGTACGCTATTGCCTAGATAGCTTGTATACCTTTCTTAGGATATTTTATTCTTCCTATACTAATGAATATTATGTTATCCCTCGTCTATTTTTATGTCTTGTCTTAAATGAAATGTGTTTATATAGGTGGTTAAACCTATATGAAATTGATAATGGAATGTTAAATGGGTTTATGGGAGGGTATGCCCATATTATTATTTTGATATGGGGTTTTCATGAGTGGGTATACTCACATCTTGTACTAGTTTATGTGAGTGGGTATAGTTACATGGGTTTCTTGTTTAAATTCAATGTTTAAATTGAATGTTTGAATGAATGAATTTTGAACATGGGAGTGGATGCCTTGGGTTGACTTTCCCCTTAGGTCTTGATTTATGGTTTGCTTTGGGCCTTCCTACCCCTTGGATCTAGCTTGCATTGTATTGCACATGACTTGCTATTAGTATGCTCCTAGGACCCAAACTAGTGCCAAAACGTGTTTTCGCTAGGGATTCCCATGTTAGTCGATGGGATTCCTTAGAAAATTTCCTTGTATTTGGAACTCTATGGTCTCGATATTTTACACGAATGACTTGTTTTGCTGACACAATGGATCTATCCCTTCAAGTCTGCTACTTCACAATACGGTTTTTCCATGGGATGATACTTTCCCTCTACAGTGTGGTCGTGGAATACAAGGCTTCTTTATACAAAATGGTAGTGGGTTTTCTATTACAGATGGATCTACGGAGTGGTTGCATCAAATTATTTTTTACTTGGTTATATTTTCCTTGTTAAGAGATGACTCTTATTACAGGTAGCCTTGGGAGTTATTTGGATTTGTGAATTATAGTAGGCTTATGCCATGGAAATACACACCTTACATTACTGATCGTTCACACTTTCAAAAACATTTATGAATTACTATCAGAACTATATAGACATGGGTGGTTGCATACTGGGACATTTATCTCACATGTTCATTGGGCATCATTGGGGACCCAAATAGATTATATGGCAGTAGGGGATGATAGGGGAAAACACCCTAGTATAGGTAGTTGACTATGGATTTGGATAAGCATAGCATAATTCTAAGAAATGGATTGAAAGGCTGGGAAACCTTTTTGTATTCTTTTATTTTTGGTGTACTTATATTGTATTTCCATGTACTGTTCTATCTGCTTTATAGATACTTGTACCATCTGCTTAATTTTTTTATACGAGACACATCAGCTTAGTGATATACATTCCTATCTCATATTAATTTGAGTTGATTACTATTTATTATTCTTCTGCTATTGTATATATAATTGACTTCTGTTGTGATACTCTGGTAAAGAGGGAATAATCTATCAATTGACTCACCTAGGCCCTCACTATAGGTTTTTTTCCTCAGGTATTTGGGGAAATGTGCTTGATGACATTAGACCAATGAGGAACTGTTTCAGGTGGCATTCATGTCTAGGACGTTACAATGTGTAATAAGAGGAATTTTTTTACGGTTTGACATATTTTTGGGTGACATTACACATTGATAAGAAGAAATTTGTATTTGTTACTAAACTATTCCTGGGATTAGCTACCCCACATAAAGGTAAAATCCTAATTTCCTCGAATTGAGTTATGATTTTTTAGATATCTCACTATTACATTTGATTTTATTTCACCATTGTGTGACAAACTTGATTTATACTATTACTATTGATGTAATTGTGGGTTCTATTTCCGTTTCAACCCAATTAGATGAGGGTGTTCCATCTCATGCATCATATAAACACATGTTAAATCCTCATTTCATGAATTTTAAATTCCATCTAGGATGCATTAGATATTGCACGAAATTTTGATAGTATATGTGATAGTTGTGCATGTTGTAGTGTTAGTTGGATGCAGGAGATAAAGGTGTGACTTCATATTTCAGTCCATAAGGGGCATGGGCCCTTATTAATTGGGATATGATACACTAAAGAAATTTAAATTTTTAATGAAATTGAAATTTATGGTTTCAATGGGAGTCAAGTGTTTGGGATCATGAGGTTTTATGGGTCCTCATGGATTCTGAAATTTCTAAACCCTGGATTAATTTCTTGAATTACTTAATCTGAAATGGAAATGGAACCTGAATGGTGAATATAGGCTGGACCTAGTGCCATATTTTCAGTGAGAAAGTGTCATAGTTTAGAGTGGTTTATTTCATTCCTTTATAATCCCTTGGATTTAAGAGATGTTATTCATTTAACTTTGTTTCTATGAGGGTTTTGACATGTCCTAGTCTTTTTATCTTTGTGCATTGATGATGTTTTCTCATGGGTAATGAATTTGGAATTATAGAGACATTACACAATGATGAAATATAGCGGTACACCATGATGGAGGCGATGACCATACTTCGGTGATGGTGGGACATGGTCTACCACTTGATCCTTCGATTGTTCCAGCTATGGTACCTAAAGAGGTTCTAGACATAGGTGCTATGTAACAGATATGCAAGGGTTTCTTTTGTAATATGCATACTTCTTAGGGAGCACCGCATCCAACAATATCAACGGCTAAGTTGATGGGTGTTCCAGAAGTACCATCCCCCTACGTTCTAATGGGATGGAAGACCACAAGTAGTGGAGATGTGGCTAGAGATCACATTATTGATTTTTGAGCATCTAGAGATGCCTCCAGAGTGGAGGGTTAATCCCATGACTTACAAGATACACGGAGTGGAAAAGCACTGGTGAAACATTTTGAACCAAGATAATGGGCTATAGAATATGGGTTGGGATGAGTTCTAAATTTTTTTATACAACTAATTTTACCCTACTTCTCTGTTAGAAGAGCGGGATAGTGAGTTTATTTGTCTAGAGTAGGGCGTGATGATAGTTATGGAATACTCAACACACATTACAGAGTTGTAGAATTTTACGACGATGTATCTTACTATTGTGATATCGAGGGAAAGGCACTTTGAGGAAGGTCTCAGACATGCTATCAGATATCATGTCAACGTGATTAGGATGACTTATATCACTAATATTATGAATTACGAACTAATTACATAGCAGAACCTGAGGGAGGATCGGGGGTACTAAAAAGGGGAGTGTTGTTTCTCACCCCCTTGGATCCACGTCTTATGGAAGGAACCGTCATTTCAAGGAATCTTGTGATGTGAGTGACATCCAGGATATGGGTGAAAGTATCTTGGTGTTATTCCATCAGTGAGGTAGGCAATGCCAAATTAAAATTCGGTGCGACCATGAACCAATTAAGTGCTAAGATTGCGGAAGGATATGACACATGCATCAATTTTTTAGGACCATCCCTCTAATTGTGAGTGGTACTGGTGAGATCTGAATTTGGGTTCATGAGTAGGTTCTTCAACTCTAGGTTAGGATGGGAGTTGGAGCATTAAAGGCCAACTAGTCTAGAGTAGTGTCAGTCATACTCATGGTATCCAAACATTGGGTTCTCTGAGGCAGCAGTGCTGATCATCTCAGGTTATCCAGGAAGGGTCATATGGCCGCAGTACATGCCAGACTTATGTAGTGAAATAGACCCAATAAGAGTAGGATATCATACCACATATAGTGAGAGGTATGAATTATTATCTTCTACTATTACATCTTCTCTTTTTGATAATGGTGATTGTCACAGTTTTATTTTTCCACATGTGGTGAAAAACCATTCGCATGCAGTTTTTCTTTTTGAGGGCATTTTGACACTAGAAACACTTTTGAGAGTTATAATCCATGATTAATCCAGTGTATGGAGTTTCCCCTTGAGGTTGGTGGGTTCCACTTCACCTAGAATCTTTATTCCCTTGAGATGATAGGGTTTGACATCATTCTCGGAATGGATTGGATTTTAGATTATCGAGCATACATTGAATTCCATCACTAGAGGGTGACTTTCATATCACTAGAAGGTGTAGTGTTTATTCAAAAGATTAAATGGGATTTCCAAGTGAGTAGAGCTAGACCAGAGTATCATGGGATGGATGGGATGATAGTCCAGACTGCTTGTTTGTTTTTGGATGATTATGGAATAATTGAGGTAGACTTTCATCTGGTGTATGAGCACTTTACGAATGTCTTTCCTGAAGAATTTTCTGTATTAAATCATGATAGAGATGTGGAGTTCTCAATAGATCTAGTATGAGGAGATTTTCGGGTATATATTCCTGCTTACAGAAAGTCTATGATAGAATTGTAGGATCTAAAGGGGCTACTAAGGGATTTGAATGCAAAGGGTTTTATGAGACCCAATAATTCTCTGTGGGATTCTTCAGTTCATTTGCAAATAAGGATGACATAACTCTTAGTCTACGCGTGGATTATCATAAATTGATCAGTTTCAAGGAACTAACATGTTCTCAAAGATTGACTGGAGGTCAGGATATCACCAGGTGTATTAATAAAGCTGCATGCATAATTCATATAGCCTTTCATAGGAGGAACGAGTTATACAAGAATCTGGTTATATAGTTCGGTCTCACAACAATGCCAACTATTTTCATGGAATTGATGAACAATGTGTTCAATCCATACATGGAATCATTTTTGGTGGTTTTCATGGATGATAACCTCATTTATTATCACAATTTACATGACCATTCCAACCATCTTGAGATTGTTTTTAATACACTAATAGAGTATCAGTTATTTTTGAAGCTCATAATGCTCCACCTATGGATGAATCTGATTCACTTTTTTGGTAAAATTATCTTGAAGATTGGATTATCATTCGACTGAGAAAAGTTGAAAGCTTTATTTTTTTGGGAACAACACATGAAATTTTTTTATATAAAGAGTTTATTGGGGCTAGCTGCATACTATAGGTGTTTTATACAAGACTGATCATGCTTAGAAGCACCAATGATGGGAATGACCATGAAATGTGTAAATTTTACATGGTCTTAATAATTTGATGTAGACATTCAGGATTTTATTGGGAGATTGACATAATCCCCAATACTGATACTTCTAGAGTACAGAAAGAGCTACACTGTGTACTATGAAACATCAAGTATTGGGCTGGGGACATTGCTGATGTAGGTAGATCGAGTTGTGACATACATGTCTCAGCAAATGAGGCCTCATTAGAAGAACTACCCTATGCACAATCTTGAGTTAGTTGTGGTTTTTAATGCGTTGTGTTGTTAGAGGAATTAATTACTAGGAGAGCGTTTTCTGATGTTCATAGAACACAATAGACTCATGCATATCTTTACGTAGCATGAAATAAATTTGAAATAGAGAATGTGGTTAGAGTGCCTACAGTCCTTTGTCTTCCAGCTTGATTACATGCCTAGTATGGAAAATTCAGTACCCTATGCACTGAGCTGGAGGACTAAAATACAGGCAAGGCAACATGTTAGTATTGAGTTGAAGCTTTTGTTGTTTTTCTCAGAGATGCATCTGGGGGTGGACGATAGACATGGGAATATTTTTCTTACAACCATAACTATAACCTTTACCCTTCTATAAATGGATATGATGTGGAAGCTATCAGATTCAAAATTCCTAGTCTTTTGGGAAGGTGTGGAAGGTGGGGATCCATCTTTTGGTTGTATATTAGAAAAATATGAGATCTTGCATACCCAAGGACGTGTCTAAGACCAATGGATATACACTAGTAGTTGATGCAGGAGTTTCATTCATCATATTAGGTAGTGCATCCTAGAGATAAAAATATGTACCATGACTTGTGATGTCAATACTAATGGATGGGAATAAAGAGAGAGGTAGTTGTTTTTGTTACTATATGGAACATTAGCAGCCCTCAAGGCTTTTAGTGCAATTACCTATCCTGGAGTGGAAAAGGTACGATGTAACGATGGATTGTGTATTTGTTTTCTAATCTCGCCTTGAGGTAATGATGCTATGTGGGTTTTCATTGACAAGCTTATGAAGGAGGCACATTTCTTTCTTTTCAAGGATACCTTAGTTGTTGATGATCTGTACATATGAAGGGTGGCAAGGCTTCATGGGGTCCTATTCACAATAATTTTAGATATTGATTCTCCCCATACCTCTCATTTATGGAAGAGTTTTTAGAGAGTTCTGAGTATATAGGTGATTCTAAGCACAACATACAACCCTCAGACTGATGGATAGTTAGATCATACTATAAAGGTTCTAGACGACATGCTATGAAAATGCACCCTAGATATTGGGTGCTCATGGGAGAAGAAAATTCCCCTGGTCGAGTTCACCTATAATAACAATTATCAAGAAATGATAAAGATGAAACATACAATGATTTATTTGATAGGACATTCCATTATCCCATATTCTAGATAGGGGTAGCCAAGAGAGTTTCATAGGGACTGCGTCTCATGCAAGAGACATCTATGATGGTCCAATTGATTCAGAAGAAAATGGTTACTATTCAGTCTCTTCGAAAATTATATTCCAATTGCCATAGATGGAATCTAGAGATTGAGGCCTGGAATCAGGTTTTCGTACATGTTTCACTGAGGTTGGGACATAGGTGGATCAAGCGACTGGGTAAACATTTACCAAGATATGTCAGGCCGTTTAAGATTCTAGAGAGATTCGGGTTGGTTTTATTTTGGTTACAGTTACCTAAGTGGTTGGTTCCATGCATGTAGCCTTCTATGAATCATATCTATTTCGATATCAATTAGAACCATCACATATTTTTCATCTCTATGAGTTGGAACTTTAGGTTGATTTACCCTTTGAGGAGCAACTGATTCATATCATTGACCATAGAATAGAGGTTCAGTGAGGCCAGTCAATTCCTCTAGTATGGTTTCTATGGAAGCACAACCATTTATAGGAAAAGAAATGGGAGAGGGAGGCCGACGTAGGAACTTAGTGGCTGATGTAGTTCTCAGAAAAATCTTGACCACCCTTCAAAGTGAATTTCATGGATAAATTGTTGTAACGAGGAAAAATTGTAAGAACCAAGGTTTTCGTTCGACCTATAAATCCTTTTAATTTTTTTTAAATTCCTTGTTATGAACATATATGAATTATTATCTTGATCAAGTGTGTTTTGGAGGTTTCTCAGGTTTAGTAAGAGGATGGAACCTTTTTTGGGCTTAAAATGACCTAGAACATGGTTTGTACAGGGTTAGTCTAAACCGTGTGAGAGGTCTGAAATGTTTAGGTTTTTGGGAAAAGATATTCTACATGGTTACTGCAAAATTAGTTAAATCATGTGGGTTGCCCATGTGAAGTTTCCCTCCTTGGTATAGAGGTGCACATATTTTATAAACTGTTTTGGAAACATTGATACTAAACCTTGTGACCCTACTATGTGTTTTTTTAATTTAAAAATCATAACATATTTTCTTCTAAAACCCTAATTGGGGTATGGTCTCCCATGAAAAGAGGTCCTCCCATAGCTCTCCCCTTTGGAACCTAATGTTGTATTTGAGCCAGTTATTTTGTTCGATATCTTTTTTAATGATTGATCGAGTCATCAGATCTACAATGGTATGTCCTACATCTATTTCGGTCATTCTTAATTAATTAGAACAATGATTTTTCTATTTGGATTTAGGCTGAAAATCACTAATATTCTGTTATTTATCTATTATTTTGTTTTATTCCAATCTTGTATTTATCATGACTTGATAGTGGAGGAGCTTTCTACTACCGAGGTGAGGTAGGTGGTCTATAGCTTTCTTTTTGTATTTTCATGGTGTTTTTTAGGTGTTTGGACATTTCCTCATCTGTTGGACTTTTTAGTGTAGTCTCTTTTTTGTGATATGAACTTTTAGTTGCTGTAGTAGGACCTAGTGTGGTTGACCATGATTATTGATTAGGTGTTTTGGAATATATTCCTCATTTTGATGCCTCTTGAGGTGTGTTCCTTACGGAAATACCTTTTTTATTCCTTTTAAAACCAACCAAGGGTTTTTTTCTTGTTCTTTACTAGTTAGGGGATTCCTATTAATGCCTTCATCGCTTGAATTTTGTTCTTAAGAGATGTATTACCTCCTTGAAAATTTAATATCATGTTATGCCTCTTATATTTTAATTACTTAGCTTCAATAAAATGTTTTTATATGGGTGGTTAAACCTATTTGAAATGACAAATGGCATGTTAAATTATTTATATTAATGTTTATGGACATATGTAGGTTTTTAAAAATTGGTTTCGTGAGTGGGTATACTCATGGATTGTGCAGGTTAATGTGAGTGGGTATACTCACACTAATTGTTTGCTTAAATTGAATGTTCAAATTTAATGATTTAATGATTGAATTTGGGAGTGGAAGCCATAGGTTAACTCATCCCCTTGGGTCTTGATTCCATGGGAAGCCTCGATCTTCTCTACCCCTTGGGTCTTGATTCCATGGGATGCCTCGATCTTTTCTAACCCTTGGATCCATCTTTCATGGGATCACATAGGACTTTCTGTTTCCATTCTCCTAGGACCCCAACTAGTGCCTAATTGATCTTCCACAAGGGATGTCCATGGGAACAAAATGTATGCCTTGGAAAAGCTCCTTGGATCTTGAACTCTCTATTCTAGATATTTTACATGGATTTCATGGTCTGTTGACTCCTTGGATTCATCCCTGGAGGTAAGATACTTCACTATAAAATATGGTTGTGGGATACTACATTCACTATATGATATGGCCATAGGATACTAGACTTCATTATACCACATGGTTGTGGGTGGCATATTATAGATGGATGTACGGAAAAGCCATGTGAATTACTTGTTTACTTGGTTATAACTTCCTTGTTATGAGCTAACTATCTTCAATGATGCCCGTGAGGGATGTTTGGTTTGGCATATTATAATAGACATAGGCCATGGGCAAACACACCTTACATTACTGGTTGTTTACAGTTGTTATCACTTTTGTAGAATTGTTGTCTGTACTATATAGAACTAGGTGGTTGCTTACTGGGATGTTTATCTCACACCCTGTTTGGGATTCCATGGAGACCCAAACAGATTATATGGTTGTAGGTGATGATAGGGGAAATCTTCTTAGTAAAGGTTGTTAACTAAGGCTTCAAATCAAGGGAACATATGACCAAGATGAGGATTGCGATGCTGGATACCTTTTGGCTTTTTTTATTTTTGGGATAATCGAATTCATTTTCTAGGTAATTTTTTTTGGTTTTATTCAAGATACTTTAACAGTGTGCATCATTTTTGTATATGAGACACTTCTACTTATTGATTTATATTTCTATCTTGTCTTGCTTTCAGTTTTTTACTATTTATTTTTCTTTCTCTATTGTGTATATATTAGAATTACACTATGATACTCTAGTAATGAGGTCATAGTCTCCACACTAAATCACCTAGTCCCTCACTGCTAGTTAGAACCCTCTGGCTTTTTTGGTGATTCTCTTGAGTCCATGTGACCAATGATACCTTCTTTATAACATGGGGAAATGATACATAATATGGGTGTGATCAAATTCTATGTAACTGTATGTAATGCTTAAGTAATAATGAATTGATGAAAATAATTAAAATGGAATGGTAAATAACTGATTAAAAAGACCATTAAAATAACTATTTAAGGAAATATCAATATGGAAGCGTAAAAATAGTATCTCATGCCATCAAAATCAATAAAAAGATAATGTAATGTATTCATATATATGTCGATGAATTATCTCATGGGTGAATAATAACGAAATCTAAATGAAGGGAAATGATAAATTATTAGATTTTATGTTTCCTTGGAAAATGTTACCTATACCACTGGGACCATTAACATGAAGATTCACTACATATTGAAAAAAAACCATACGATTTGTCAACACTATTTGTCTTATGAGACAACTAATGCATCGAGGGGATATCTATAATCATGCCCCACCTATGTCATACCTATCCAAAACATTCCACATATTCAAGAACAATGTTCCTTAAAAAATATGATTATAGATTAAAGGATACAATTTTTTCAATTTTTCCCAAGTGGAGGTTGTGTAAAATATTGTGTTGTTGGAATTATTGGTTAGAAATATCATTTAAAGATCATAAAACAATCTTGTGGATAATGTTATTTTAAACTTTCCAATGTGCATCATACCACCTTGAAAATTTTAAATTATAAACCCCCTGACTTAATTATATTAAATTAATCTTATAATATAATGTGGGTATGTATATTCATGATATAACATGTTAAAGGTCAGTAAATAAACCAAATAAAAGTGAACTGATGAATAATTAAAAATAATATTCAATGTAATGTAAATTGAGACGAAATCGCTTACCACTATGGTAACATTTGAATTGAATGACCCAAAAGTAATTATTAAAAAAATAAAACATTTAAAAGACATTAATACTATAGAATTAATGATATGTTATATTAAAATTGGCAGTTGATACACCAAAAAAATAAGTGTCTGGTGAACAAGACATTTATATCACGAATGTAAAAAGTGAGATGAAAATATATTACTGTTACATTACATTCTATTGTCTGGTTATTTTACTCCTACATAGTAGTTTAGAATATGTTTAATAATTTCTACCTGAACCATAATCATATTTATTATATCATATATTAACTTCTTATTACTTTACTACCTGTTTGTTGACAATGTTTCATTTTTTTCAACACATTGGGTGTTTATTTATTAGTTCTCTAATAAATTAGTTAACGATTGAATCATACACATAATTTAAAACATAACATAATTATCTTATATATTCAGAACATATTTATTTATAATAATCTATAATGTTTGGAGATAATAAATGAAATGAACCGTTCATGGAGACGGTAGGCTGTATTTATTCATAACGACAAATTCATTTCATTGTCATATTAAAAGTATGAAAATAAAAAGATACATATTGAATTATAAAAACATTATCATATCTATGTTATATATATTATAATGTCTTATTAAAATCATATTTAATATGTTACATGCGTAGCGTGAATGAATCATATCTCTTTGAGGATGTAGTCATCCAAACTTCCACAAATGATGTTATCATATTTAAATAAAAAAGAATGTATAAGGGTATGTGTTATAACAGATTAAAGGAATAATTTATGAATAATAAAAATGATATATATAATATATAAATATATTTTCCGTTATAAATTTCACTATAAAAGGTGGTAAAAAAATGATCAGTCATCCTTTCATGAGGCGGTAGGTCATCGAACACATAAATAGAATGTTTGGTACCGAATAGATGGAATTGAGTGTATCTTAATGTATAATCCTTAACAAATAATCCCATTAGAATATTTTGGATAATATTTTTTTATATAATCATGGAATAATAATATTTTAGGGTGTGGAGAAAGGAAATAAACCCAATGAGCTTGAGTAATGATGTTACCTCTTAATCAGGTAACTCATTATTGTTTATACCAAAAGGCATCCTTGGATTTCATTATGACCAAAAAAGGATCATATGATTAGGGTGGGATTTTTTTAGATATTTGGGACGATCGTGGCTGAGTAGAAGTGGCTTGTGAGTTTTAATGAAGTGGGAGGAGATGAGGCCCTTTTATTGTATGGAGGAGTGACACTATTGTAATATTTTGACAACAAAACTCAGTACATGTTTTACACATTGCATGTGGCTCCGGTAATGGACCCAATTTTATAAAAGGTGCTATAATTTCAAAATATAGAAATGAAATGTATCTTTGACAAGTATATAGATCATTAGGACCCTTATAATTATGGTTTTGTCCCTTATTAAGCATAATTTTACCTTAATCAATGTAATTAATTTCAACTACATTAAAAAATAATTTTGGCCAAAAACTATGTTGACCATATAAGAAATTATAAATTCATTTGATTCCAAATATGGAATCCAGTTTTCTATATTTCAATCAGTGATGTTGAAAAAAGTAATTTAATTTTAATCCCATATTCATGATGAGAATGTTGGTTTTTAATGTGAAAACATCTAAAAGATTCTTATGTTTTTATAGCAAATTAAAAAGTGATGTTTATTATAATTATCTAAATATTGTTAATTGATTAAAATATGATATAATTAACCTTTAAAATAAATATAAAACCACATTTATCCTTATGAATAATTAAAATTTAAAAGATGTTTGGAAATAATTTTCAATATTTTTTCATTATACCTTAAAAAATGAATCTTTGCAGAATAATATTAGAAATTCACTATAAGATAATTTTTATGTTTCTCTACAAAGATGAAGTTTATTTTTAAATATTGAATTTATAAAATGGTCAAAATTGGATTTAAAATGGGTTTAGTATCCAAATGTGGTGAAAATTCTTTTACAAACATATAGTATTTTATGTGTAACATTTGGTTTGTTCTTATAATCATCCTATAAAATAAATTGTATGAATATAATAAATATTTTACTGAATAATATATATATATATAACATTAATACCCCTCACTAATTTTAATTATATTAATTATATATTAGAAAACAACATTTTGAGCATAAAAATAACAATATTTTCGTATATATTCTATAGGTTTTTATATTCATTTACTATTAATTTGAAACCAATGAATTCATTTTATTTTGGTATAATAAATTTATTTTAATAATTTTTTAATCCCATTTCAAAATTATTAATAATATTTTAATAATATTTCATTATTCGGTAAAACATGATCTTGTGTGTAATGTGTGTTTTCGAAGAAAGTTTTTGTGGCATGTAACCCAAGCTAACACCGTATTCTATGCATTAAAAAGTATCAAATATTTCCAATATATTTAAAATTAGAGTTTATTTTAATTTATTGGTGTATAATATTCCATTATGTGATTGGTGTAACATGTCATTCATGCTATCGAATATAAGGAAACTACATTAAAAATACCAGGTGATACATATTTATAATTAAAATTATTTATATTATTATTTCTTATCCAATTAGTATAAATTAAAAAAAGTAAAAAAAAAAATTAATTTTTTGGCCACTAAATTAGTTTCCTTGAAAATTAGTTTCTCATAAAAAAACATATACTCATAACTCCAAACATTAGGGAATCAAACATAAAAAATTCAACATTAATATTTGATACTTCTAAATTAATTATTATCTAAAAAATTTCAAAACATATAACTATAAAAATTGATATCACTATAAATAAAATATTCACAATAGCTATCTCTATAATACTATTACTACCTAAAAGTACAAACCATATCATTGTAACCAATAAAATTTACCACCACATTCAAATATAATTTTATATGCTTGTATTTTTCTATAGGAATAATATTTTAAGGATATCTATTTTGAATATTTGATTTGTAGATATATCTATTTTTAAAGTCATATGTTTTGAATTTTTAGGAAAAGTTTTAAATAATACTGAGGTTTGTGAATCATTATAACACAACCGGAAAATTGCATTATATACACGAGAACAAAGTGTATAATATACATTCAACATTAATGTTATTTATATAACCATGATACCCTATTACAAGACCTATCCCAGAAAACTATAAGGTCTAAACTACATTCTAGGCCATCATAGTTTAAAAAAAAGTACCAAGACATCAATATTACTGATTTTGGACTGGTTTAACTCAATAATTTTTAAAACCAAACAGTGGATATCAATTAGCAATAAGACACGATTAAAATATAATTTCATGTATACATGATAAAAAAATTAAATATTCCCCCAAAAAAACATTATCTCCTAGTTTTCATTTAATATAAGATCTATTAAATTAAGTAAAGAGATATAAACACAAACATAACATAAAACATTTGAATATAAATCCATATATTGTAAAAAAAATCTATAATTGAAATGGAATGGGGATAGGGGGTATAGAAGGACTTGGTGACAAAATAGACCTAATGGGTATATGTAATTAAAAGATCACATATGGAAAATAAGTCATATTTACTATATTTATGTTACAACTAAATGTGGAACACTCTCTACGTTCTCTATACCAAAAAAAATGATACAATCATCCACTAGATCAAAATGTATCTAACGTGGAAAAAAATTCACTATATTTTGTGGATATAAAATTTATTTTATTCCATAATGATTAATTATTAATAAAGATAAAGGATGTTTTGAATTAAAAATTTAGTTCATTGATGTAAATAGTTATTTAATTTGGTTTAGAATAAACATAACAATAGTTGATGTGAGAACCTGCATAAAAAAATTAACAGATAACAAAACGACAAAAAATATATATTATAATTTTAAATTAAAAAATATAGAACCTCTTCTTCTACCCATAAATTTTACCCAACAGTCAATAACATGTTTCTTCTCTACACATCATCATCATAGTGACATCACTCTTTCTCCTAAAACATGTTATCAATTTGTCATTTTCATTAAAAAATCTTACCCAACATAAATTTCCATCAAATCACAATAAAAATGTCAGCATGAAATCATCAAAACTAAGATGCAAAGACCTATTTGACTGAAAATTACAAACAACAGAAAGAAATAATTGATACATCATGCCTCAATGGATCACTAAAGGTGAAAAATCCCCACAAAATAAATTAACTAATCATCAACATATACCTCATACAAAAAACCATTGTAGAATAAATTCCATCAAAATTAAACTTCACTAATATCCATCACTGAGACAAAAAAACACTAATTAGAAACCCAATAGAAGAGAATATACTTACATTGGGTGAGAAACATGGATCTCTATCGACCACTAAAATAATAGATCCCAAATCATCATTGAGAACCATTATACCATACAATACTTGGGGGTGTATTTAAACCTAAAACAAAATTACAATATAAGTGGACTAGGCCATGAAGAATAAGGATTGACCTTTCTGGGAATATCTATATCTTATTTAAGATTACATCAACCTAATTATTATTGTTAGAAGAAAAATATTTCTATAATTTCCCAAACTCTAAAAAATTCATTTTTAGTGGGAACCTAATCGTATAAGAGAATCATATGCATGATGTCCCTCTAATAAAATAGACCATTGGAACCTCCAATCCAAAAAAAACATCTATATTTACACTAAACCCAACATGATTTGGAGTGATGCTGGATATCATGATGATATAATATATATTGAGTAGTTGGGGGCCTTAAAATAAAACCATATCCTTCACCTGTATATATGACACATATCATAGATAACCCCACCATGTTAAATCAATGACATAAAAACTCACATCCTCAAACAAAAAAACACCTAAAAACCATTTATCCCAATAGAATCATAATCATAATAATAATACCAATAAATGAAGTATTTCTCTCAAATATACTCATCACTCATCATTGTCATTATCATGGTTCAATCACACAATACAACATTAACAAGACATAATTCAAAATTCAAAAGACAGGGAATCAAACCTAAAAATCCTTAACTCTCATATAGGAATGGTATGTTGAATGGAAGAATAGCTAGAGGCACCATAGATCAAGAAGGGACCATCAGGTCATATATGATATAGATTGGTAGAACGGGAGTACATTCAAGTGTCCACGAGGAGAAGACATATGATATAGTGTTTTAGAACATTCTTAATATTTTGAAATATCACTACAAGATCCACCAAATATTTGTAATAAACATCAATAATATGTACATAATAATTTCGAATATAGTCTGTATGTGTAAAAATCTAATTTGATTCATAATATTTGAAATTTAACATTAGTATAGTGAATAGAGAAACATTGGCATATATAATAACACTGTGATAGATATGTATGATTTAATCATTTACCAAATGAAATGTATGGGCATGTTTAATAATTTTATTGATACATATATAATTTTTTTGGTAATTAATATTTCCATCATAGATACAAGAGATTAATTATATTTTCATCTTATCACCTAAATAATTGAAATTTTATATTTGGAGATTCATTGGGATGCATAATATGTCATACTAGGAAGCGTTTAAGCAAATGTTCAGGTATAGGAAATCTTACCTAACTTCACATGGGGTTGATACAACATGAAAAAATATGGTTATGGATTATAGGGGAAATGAAAACAAACCATTTTGTATATTAAGGTATGGACTTCAATTATTTTCTATATGTATATATAAAATGGTGAATCTATAGATCATGATGATTGTTATGCTCATTTTGAGTTGTGTTAGATATTTTGAGAAGAAATAGACCATCCCAACCTTTTAACTTGTTGTGGTGATGAAAATTTCATGAAATAAAAGAGTGACACCATAATTGAAGAAGAAAAAGATTTTGTGTTAGTCGTGTGAAATCCATCCCTATATTATAATCCTTTTAATGTTCATTCATCCACAGTGGATAACCTAGAAGATGAAAGTAATGAAGATCAATTGAATAAATTCAACTAAAAGAGAGAAAAGATAATATATGAATCCTCTAATTATATTTACTTGGATTTTCAAAAGATGAGAATCCATAATGAATAAATGGAATGTTACTCTGAAAATAAAAATATGAATACTTTGTATAAATATAAAATGGGGAAAATGAGTTCATATTATAATATCAATTTATTTTTTATTCAAATAATTTCTCTATAATTTTCATGCATCAAATATTTTAACCTAACACATAGTGGGATAAAAAATAAAAATATTTGGATAGTGGGGATGAGAAATATTTTATAATATTTTGCCTCATAATCAATTTAAAATAATTTTAATGATTATTTTAACTCTATTTGCAACGATGAAATATTTAATTGAATGAATTTAAATTCATTTGATATTCATACATTATTTACTACTTTGTGGGATAACATATTTATCCCTCAACATGATTTTACAATATATAATGGAACAACTTGGAATCTCTGGTGATAAATATAGTCATTTATGATACAAAGGTTGATGTATGTAGACTTTTCCTGGTATCATATCATTGAATTCATATTATTAAATTTTTATAGTGTATTTTGGGTAGAGATAGTAATAAATCATTCCACCTAATTTGGAGAAGGTTTAATTGGAAGAGATCACAGTTTATTGAAACACACGCTGACTATAACCCATATTGAGGGAGAATTGTTTATGGATACTCAAATTAATTAAATTTTAGTTTGAATGTCATTATATTTAGGATCCTTATTTAATATAATTTCATAATAAATCACACAGACCAATATTGTGTTCCATCATTAATATCAATTAAAAATTTTCATTTCAAATTTTAAAACAAATCACATTTTGAATCCAAACTCTCATTAATTTCTCTACTTTTGAAAAGTTTATTTTTCATCTATCCTTAGAGACTACATTTGGTTCCTATTATACAATAGTTTAACCATCATTAATATATTTTTCTTCTACCAACCCACAAAATTTTTCTTAGGATCCCTAAACTACCTGAATAAAAATGAGAAATTCAACATACACAAGTGGTGTGGTATGTGGGGTCATATAAATTCATTCCATGTAGCATTAAACTACATGCAATATACAAATCACTACTAGAAAAGAAGGTTATACCAACGGTTAAAAACCATTAGTATAGGCTGGAAAACCGTTGGTATACCCTATACCAACGGTTTTCCAAACCGTTGGCTAGTAAGTCGTGAGGAAAGCCTTATACCAAAGGTTTGATCCAAACCGTTGGTATATGGGTTATATAAATTTAACCCAATGTATACCAACGGTTTATAACCGTTGGTAATGAATTTGAGGAAGTCTTATACCAACAGTTTTAAACCGTTGGTAATTTGATTTTCAAGAAAACCTATACCAATGGTTTAGAACCGTTGGTATTGGTTTTCCAGCAACACCTATACCAATGGTTATAAACCATTGGTATTAGATATCCAAAAATCCAGACACCTATACCAATGGTTTAAAACCGTTGGTATAGGTTATTCCATAAATACATAACACCTATACCAATGGTTTTAAACTGTTGGTATAGTGTTTTTCCAAAATCCGAGCACCCTTATACCAACAATTTATAACCGTTGGTAAAGAGTTTTTCCAGAACTGCTCACAGCAGCCCCCCTCCCTCCAGTAGCCCCTCCACTGTACAACTGCATACAGACTTGAAACAGACTTGAAAATTTATTTTTCAGCTCATGTAAATGAAAAATCCATTTTCATGGAAACCCATTACAAAACCATCTCATGTTATGCAATTACATGAAAATGGATTTTTCCGCTCTCCCATGCACCAACATTTTCAAAACCAAAATGAACATGTTGTATTATCAATGTAAACTAATTTTAAAACCCAACTCACTAAACTAAATGACAATGTAAAAACACACAACATCCAAAATCTTATCACCTCAATAATACTCCTTAGCATGAAAAATTTTATAAAATAATTTTAATGTAATATTAACAAGTAATGATATATTGAATGTGAACAACTAATTGATACAAGAAATAAAAGTTGGAAAAAATAATTTACACAATATTAAAGATATTAACCTTTAGTTGAGGTCATTAGTAATGACAAAATCTATAATGAAATGCATTATGAAGCTGAATAAAACCTGAATGTGCAAATATTATAATGTGAGACTGAAAAAAACATGATAAAAAATCATTAGTTAGAGATTCCAAGCCAAATAATGTCCAAAAAGAGAGAAATAAACAAATTTGGCCTGCTTCAGATCTATCATTAATCTGTTACATGGGGCCGATGAAACATAAGGCTTTATTAAGATCGTAATGTGATATTAGTCCACTAGATTGAAGAAAGCAATGATTTTGGTGCTTGGTTGAGATAGAAACAAGATTTATGGTGTGATAATCAAACTGTAAGAACCCAATTCCCCATATCCATGTATTGATTTTGTATTCAGGTTGCTTTGAGGAAAATGTAAAATTGGGGAATTTTGATGTACAAGCCATGTACTTCAGTGTACACACCATGAACATTGATGTCCTTTCTAGACCACGTACAGGTCATGTCTCATCCATGTACCAAGTCATGTTGTGTCGTGGTCGTGCCTCTTAAGGTGAGGCCCAATAAAAGCTTATACCTAGTGTGTATTGTTAAAGGAAACGTCGTGTATTTTATTTTTTATTTAATATAAGGGAGAGGGGTCATGTATCATTTACATAATTAACTTCTTTTGACCTTGGTTCATCCATGTACGGCTAGGAGTGACAATTATTCTCTGAGCCACTGATTCTCCTATCAATGTCCAATTAGAACTCTGGAAGGTGCATTGGGATCCCACCAATGAGTTCCACCTTCACCTTAATCCTATCCTCCTGATTCCTCTCCCCATTTTATAGATATTAATTTGATAATTTATGAATCTTTTGTGGATTATCAATGATCTAGGATGAATCAAGATCCGATATTCAACAATATTGTTCTCACGACTACGAGGTAGGTGGGTTGTGCCTATATGTTGTTTTGTCATGAATTATATGTTCCTAAAACTCATATACCCGTGTTTTTGGTATACATGACTTGGAATTACACCGTGGTTATCATATGATATTGCTTGACTAGGTTATTAAGGTTATTTCTTTGAGACAGGGAACCACAGGTGTGTGTTTCCCTTGATTAATTTGATAGAGCTATTGGCCCATGACGCCTTAGATGCATACTTCTTTCCATGACTTTTTATGTTTAGGATGGATTATTGATTATTAAAAAGCGATGTGATAGTAAGATTACATGAGGTGATTTGATTATTATTATGCCATGTAATAGTTAGATTAGATGAGGAGTGTTGATAATAGTCTGCGATGTAATAATTAAAATTAAATGAGGTACTTATTTTTACCTGTTAATAGAATAATTACATATGATACATGTGGGTGAGATTCTGATATATCTGAGGGGGAGACTGTGATGCCTGAGGGAGTGGATGGGTTTTTTTCCTGAGGTCAAGACAGTGACATGCGTTTAGGCATGATATTGATGTCTCCAAGGAATGTTTTAGCTATTCTTTACTTCAATATTTAATGGTTGTTGATTTCTTTATACTATGTTTACTTTTTTACATTGTTTTTATACATGTATATTCACTAGAAATTGGGCACAAATCTTGTGGTGGATGCCTACTGGTATTATGTCTCACAACCTGTATGGTTCATGCTTTGGGACCAAGAAGATTACACTGAAAAATCCATTTTCATTTACATGTAAATGAAAAATCCATTTTCATTTGTGACATGTGCACGTCAAAAATGACCCATGGATCATCTTCCTAAAGTTTCAATAGAATTCGAATGCATTTGGTCGGTGTTCCGTATATCGGTAGTTGTTTTCACTTAAAATCTTGTCCATTTCAAATAAAAGTGAGACTGTTTGAGTGGTACCGGCCACACTGTGCCACATATTGAGGCGGGGTTGACTCTTACAAGACACAAATTACCCATGGATACTCTTCCTAAATTATCAACATAATCCGAATGCATTTGGTCTGTTTCCCATATGTCAGTTGTTGTTTTTACTTAAACTGTTGTCCATTTCAAAGAAAAGTGAGACACTTTTAGTGGTGTCGGCCACACCGTGCCTCGGATTGAGGCGGGGTTGACTCGTACACGTCACAAATGACCCATGTATCGTTTTAATAAAGTGTCAACACAATCCGAATGCATTTGGTCAGATTTTCGTATGTCGTTTATTTTAATTAAAAGCACATTCATTTTAAACAAATGAAAGACACTTTTAGTGGTACTGGCCACACCGGCCCTCGTATTGAGGCAAGGATGACTTGTACACGTCAAAAAATGAACCATGGATCATTTTCCTAATGTTTCAATAGAATCCTAATGCGTTTGGTCGGTTTTCCGTATGCCGGTAGTTGTTTTCACTTAAAATCCTATCCATTTCAAATAAAAGTGATACTGTTTGAGTGGTACCGGCCACACCGTGCCTCAGATTGAGGCGGTGTTGACTCGTATATGACACAAATGACCCATGGATACTTTTCCTAAAGTATCAATAGAATCCAGATGCGTTTGGTCTGTTTCCCATATGTCAGTTTTTGTTTTTACTTAAATTGTTGTCTATTTCAAAGAAAAGTGAGACACTTTGAGTGGTGTCGGCCACACTGGCCCTCAGATTGAGGCGGGGTTGACTGGTACACGTCACAAATGACCCATGGATAATTTTCCTAGAGTTTCAATAGATCTGAATGTGTTTGGTTGGTTTTCCATATGTCGTTTATTTTAATTAAAAGCGCATCCATTTTAAACAAATGAAAGAAATTTTTAGTGGTACCGGGCACACCGGCCCTCAGATTGAGGTGGGGTTGACTCGTACACTCCACAAATGACCGATGGATCGTTTTCCTAAAGATTCAACAGAATCCAAATGCGTTTGGTCGGTTTTCCGTATGCCGGTAGTTGTTTTCACTTAAAATCATGTCCATTTCAAATAAAGGTGAGACAGTTTGAGTGGTACCGGCCACACTGTGCCTCATCATGAGGCGGTGTTGACTCGTACACGACAAATATGACCCATGGATACTTTTCCTAAAGTATCAACAGAATCCGAATGTGTTTGGTCCGTTTCCCGTATGTGAGTTTTTTTTTACTTAAATTGTCGTCCATTTCAAAGAAAAGTGAGACACTTTGAGTGGTGCTGGCCACACCGCGCCTCGGATTGAGGAGGTGTTGACTCGTACACGTCACAAATGACCCATGGATTGTTTTCCTAAAGTTTCAACAGAATCTGAAAGCGTTTGGTCGGTTTTTTGTATGTCGGTAGCTGTTTTCACTTAAAATCATGTCCATTTCAAATAAAAGTGAGACAGTTTGAGTTGTATCGGCCACACCGTGCCTCAGATTTAGGCGGGGTTGACTTGTACATGACAAAAATGACCCATGGATACTTTTCCTAAGGTATCAATAGAATCCGAATGCGTTTGGTCCGTTTCCAGTATGTTAGTAGTTGTTTTTACTTAAACTGTTGTCCATTTCAAAGAAAAGTGAGACACTTTGAGTGGTGCCGGCCACACCGGCCCTCGGATTGAGGCGGGGTTGACTCGTACACGTCACAAATGACCCATGGATCGTTTTTATAACGTTTCAACATAATCAGAATGCGTTTGGTCAGTATTCCGTATGTCGTTTATTTTAAATAAAAGCGCATCCATTTTAAACAAAAGAAAGACACTTTTAGTGGTACCGGCCACACCGGCCCTCGGATTGAGGCGGGGTTGACTCGTACACGTCACAAATGACAATATAAAAATTTATCTAAATTAATCAATTTAATACATATAAATAGTATAAGTAATTGGATATTTTGTGTTTGTAAATTATATTCCTAATCAATGAAAATATATAAAATAAAGAAAAAATGATAAAAATAAATTTTTTAACCAAAGAAATTAACAAATATTTCATTATCATTAAAATCCATTTATCAAAATAAAAAAGACACACACTTATTTATATTTTTTAACCAAGGTAATTCATCACCTAATAAATCATTTTCCACCTCAAAAACCCTCATTTAATTATTTATAAAATGAACCCCCTATATTACCCATGGATCTAAAACAAATAATTTTTCATGTCATGTACTTAGTCCCTAAATCTTACTTATGGATGACCATATGTCCTTAGGCCCTAGAACACCCATGACCCGACCCGCCCATCCCGGCCCATGGACACCCCTAATTTCGAGTGATTGTTTCTGAATATTAAGATGTCCATATTAACTTATCAAACCAGATATCATAAAGGGAACCATAGTACCATGGAATTCTAAAGGTCTAGGTAGTAGACTAATCATACAATAAGAATCAAGTGAAAAAAAGAGATCTGATAACAACATCCCTATGAAGAAGAGAAAAACCCTAGAGTAGAAGACCAGGTTCAAAAATAAAGAGTTATACAGAATTCAAAAATGAAATGGATCAATCTGCCCCTGATCACCACCATCATCATCAGCCTCATCCTCGCCACAATCTCTATCCTCGTCATCATCCTCATCATCATCCCCATGCTCATCGTCGGCCTCATCCTTTTCCTCAGCCCCATACTCACCCTCGGCCCCACCCTCTCCCTCGGCCCCATCCTCACCCTCGTCCCCATCCTCATCCTCGCCCTCATCGTCTACAGCATCCTCGTCATCGCCAGGAACGTCATGATCTTGATCTCCACCAGAGCTGTCGCCTGGTGCATTGGATAATGCACCCATCAACGACATAAATCTCTGACAAGCCGCGCAAGCCTCTGGTGGAAGTGATGAAGAAAAATCTTTTATCAGTTTCATAAATTCATTGTCCCTCGTTTGAACTTGTACTTCCAACTCTGTGACCCTCTTATCAGATTGTCTTGCTTGATCTTTAACCTGTTTCAACTCAGTCGTACTAGAATGGATACGTGGAGAGGACCAATACCTTGTCGAGACTATATTCATACCAGGTCGGCAACGTACTCGACCAGAGTGCTCCTCTCCAAAAACCTGATATAAATGACCATGTGGCCCAAAATTGTCAGGCTCCTGGGCATTAAGATCCTCTAAAGCATCCTATTAAAAATTATTAATAGATTAATATATTTCAAAATAGATATTAAACTTTGAAATAAACAAATTAAAACTTATAAACTTTTATTGGGTTGATTCATTTACCGCAGTTCCATCTTTTTTTCTTCTACTCGAGAAAAAAAAATTTGCTCGAGGGATACGTCCTTCAATATTCAATTTGTGCTTCTGTAATGACATTGAAACAATATAAAGTGCATGTATAATCATATATTCAATATTCAATAAATCACATAATTTAAGTAGGAAATAATAATAAGGGAAAGTCCAATAGAAAAATCATAAACAACTATATCGTACCAGCTGCCTCTCATGTTCTGACATAGTTGTGTGCCCCAAATGTGGAGGTATTGCTTTGAATCAATGTTTTTTGTTTTTTCTCAGAATATTCCTAAATAATTTTTAATAATAAATATTATTATATTAATGAAAAATATGAAAACTCTGATTTAAATATTTCAAATGAGATTAATACCTTAAATTTGGCAGTCCCCCAATGGGTAATCATTTGTCGATATTGCTCTATCGGGAAGACTTCCACGATAGGTAAATTCTCTAAATCCATGCCCACTCTATCACTCTAGCCTACATACAGGTCATGCTTATAAGCTCTACAAAGCTCTCCCAACTCTTTTAAAGCCGCTGGTCGTGCACCTTCGCCATCAGGGAAGTTAAACCGAAGCTGAAACCCAATAGATTTGTTCCTATAAATACAAAAAAAATAATACTTTAAATCCAATAGATTTTTTACCCATATTTGTGCCCACACATTATCTTTGACTTCGTGTGGCAGATGCCTCCAAGAGAGAGGGCTGACCAGAATGATATCGGAGTATTTGGCTAGCGTCGCCAAAAAACCCCCGACATTCCTGCCCAGATTTCTCAATCATTTTTCCATCAGCATTATATTCAACCATCAACTGTGTCTGGCAGTTCCATACCGCACGCAAGCGAGTACGCCCCCTCCCCCGCCTCCTATTTGTAGATTAATATGTTATTAAAGAAAAATAATATCAGTACAGGTTATAATAAAATAAATTTTGGTATAAAAATTTGATAGAGTCAGGTAAATATACATGTGGTAGTCAGATCAATGGGCGTCACTGGATGTGTAGAAGCTGAAGGAATATCCTGTATAGGTAGAGTGTCCCTCAGTGTACACTCCTCAGCCGCATACTGTGTCGCATCAGGATTCGAAGAAGGTGGAATATAATAGCTCGGTGATAATGAACCAGAAGCAAAAGATGATGGCATAGACGTCTGGCCAACTGGTAGTGTAAACATCGGAGGTCTAAATATCCTGTGTGTCTCTGGAGACACACCAGGATCAAAATGGGGTGAAGAAGATACGTCTAGGGTGGTGGATCATCTAAATCTCACCCCATGAGCTCTCATACCACCGGCCTCAGTACCGGGCCCACTAGATGATCGTCCATCTCTGACACCACCCCCCTCCTACCACCAACCACTCTACTGGGAGCAATATCAGGCTCCTCGTCAGATATCTCTCATCTAGGGGGTCGATCCTGAAAAAAAATTTAACACATAAGTAAACACATGATATTATAAGTTATTGAAATATTTATATTTTAAATAAAATACTCACAACAGGGATGAGTGGAGGAACACATATATGTATCATGCGACGATTATTATCTGTCATCTTTTTCCGTCACCTCTCTTCAATAGGTTTCATTTCCTACAATGAAAACAAATATTGAAGTAATTAAAAACAGATAACTAATGTGTAACCCAAAAAAAAATATAGAAAAACCATTCTGATAAAAAACATAAAGTAAAAGATGATTTATGGTGGTTTGAAGGTAAGTACATGGATACACACTCTGAATGATGTAGGTGAAACATGTAGGTGAGAACACGGCTGTATGATTCTATATATTTCCCACCACAACTTCAGGTTCACAATCAGCTCTGACAATTGAGTTATTGGCGTCATCATAAGTAACAAACGGATTGCTTCCAATTGCAGTAGGGATAGTGTCAACTTCATCATCACCATCATCAAAAACGTGTCTGGGATTTATTTCAATAATTACACCGAATTTAGGATGACGATGATCTTTGACATAAAAAACTTGTTTCACCATTGATGGCAATACATATGGTTCATCGGTGGCAAGAGTGAGAGTCTTGTCAATAACACGAAACCCACAATCATCAATAAAGGTGCCTTGACTTGTCATTTAATCAATCCATTTACATTTCATCATCGTGACTCGACCATGTGAGTAATAATCCAAAATTATTATTTTCTCCACGACTCCATAATAAGCAACATTTTCAGAATGAGGTCTATTATCCAATGAACTGGCACAACAGTCTGTTGTGGCAGTTAGAATAACACCATTATGCTTTGTTCTACTGTTTCTTGCTCGTTCAGTGATAATAAATTTGTATCCATTTATCACAAGTGATTTACAAGCACGAACCATGGTATTAGGACCAAAAGCCAAAGCTCTTGTTTCCTCAGAAACAGAGTCAGCAGGCAAACGCAATACCTGAAATATAAAAAAATAGTAAACATAATTAAATATTATTTTTATTTAGTTATTACAGAAATATTTTTACCTTCAATTTTAACCAAGCAGAAACCCCTTTACTATGAAAAGTCTCTTTCCTTCTCAAAGATAAAGAACGATTCTTTCTATATATCAATTATTTATGTTCTCTGTAGATAAAAAAAAATTGTTTAAAAAATATTTAAAATTACAAGATATAAGATAAGAGATAAATGTACAATTTACTTACATGATATACTCATCGAACAAATAACAATTGAACAACACTGTGCGATGTTCCATCTCTCACTCTTCAAGGCTTAATGTCGTCAATGTATATCATCCCGGAATTCCTCCTGTCTGAGGATGTGATGGAAAACTGGGTTCAATTTTTCCATACTGTTCTTCTTCATTTCTCATTGGTCTATTTACTCTCGTAGTAAGATCAGACAAATACATTACGCAGAAATCCATACATTCTTGAGCCAAGTAACCATTCACAATAGAAACTTTGGGATAATACATGTTCCGATCATATGATTTCAATGTGCACATGTTTCTTTCAGTTGGATACACCCAACGGAAAGCAACGGGTCCTCCAAGAAGTATTTCTGTCGGAAGATGGACAGTCAGATGCAACATGCATGTAAAAAATGATGGAGGGAATATTTTCTCTAACTCGCCAAAAATTAATGGTGTCTCTGCCAACAATTTTTGCAAGAAGGATTTGGATAGCCTCTTAGCACAAAGATCTCTAAACAAATAGCACTACCGAATAACTGAGACTATAACATTATTGGACAAGAGATGACGGATTGCTATTGGAATCAACTCATGCAAAAGGACGTGATAATCATGAGTCTTCAAAGATTTCATATTCAACTCTTTTCTGTTGACCCGTTTTGATATATTGATTGAATGGACATCAGGAACTTTAATAGTCTCTAGCAATTCCAGAAATTGTTTTTTTTCAGCAGGTGTCATCACATAAGAAGCACATGGAACATGCCATTTCTTTTCACTGATACAGACAGGATGCAATTCTAGTCTGATCCCCCAATATACCAAGTCACACCGAGATCATAAATCATCTTTTGTCTTCCTCTTGACATTTAGAAGAATCGAAATCATCATTTCACATATATTCTTTTTAATGTGCATTACGTCTAAGCAATGACGTAACAAGTTTGTTGACCAATACGAAATCTCAAAGAATATACTTTTCTTCTTCCAATTGTAACAAGTATCATTGGAAACATTTTTCCTCTTTCTAGATTTCATTACACCCTTCCCAAAAGAATAACTGAAATCTTTCAATTCATTAAGAACATCAGTTCCAGACATATGCTTAAGTAGAGCGTCATTCTCTATAGTATTGTCAAATCTTCGACGATTGTTTCTATATGGATGGTTCATTGGCAAGAATCGTCGATGTACCATAAAACTAAAACTATGATGATATTTCAGTCTTCTTGATCGAGTATTCTTCTTACAAACAGGACATGACTATTTTCCTTTAGTGCTCCATCCAAACATCATTGCATAAGCAAGAAAATCATTGATCATCCACATAAGCGCAGCATGCATATGAAATTTGTCATTCAAACATGCATCGTATGTGGGAACACCCACATCCCAAAGAAGTTTCAACTCTTTTATTAAAGGTTTCATGTATACATCTATATCATTGCTGGGATCAGAAGGGCCAGATATCAGTATACTCAAGAAAGTGTAAGGCTTTTTCATACACAACTAAGGGGGAAAGTTATAAATGTGTATGAAAACCAGCCATGTGCTGTGAAAAGTAAGCATCTTCCCAAATGGATTAAAACCGTCACATGAAAGACCCAGTCTCACATTACGCACGTCGGCTGAAAATTCAAGATATCGAGCATCAAATCTCTGCCATGCAAATTCATCTGTAGGGTGAACCAACTCTTAATTATTATTTTTTCTCTCGGTGTCATGCCATCTCATTTTTTTGGATATTTCATCAGACATGAAAAGGTTCTGTAATCTAGGTATCAATGGAATGTGCGACATTACTTTTTTTGGTACACGATATGGTGATCCATCATCTTTTGGCTTCCATCGGTTGGTTCAACATTTGATAAAATCATTTCTTTCAGCAGTTTACTCCAAAAATAAGCTGGAATCATTCGAGCAAGCATGAATTTTTTTTGGGAATCCATGTTCATCAACTAACTTACATGCCATATAGTGGTTTGTGGGAATATATGCATCATCTAGAGTAATTTAATAAAGAAGGTATGAATGTAATCAATTTTAGTATTTTAAATCCCATACATAGTTTTCCCATGAAACAATCAGATTAAAAATTCTAACTTTTTCCTTTTACCACATTGTCGATATACTGGAGTCGTCGCAGCATCATTCAATTTTTTTACCCTATCAACATCATCATTTTCATTGGACGCATCATGCGTTCTTGAATCTAAATCTTGTTGGATGGACTTCATTTCCTTCTCATGATGCCGAATAAATGGAAACTGATCATATATCAAACTCTCCAATTCATTCTTATCATTTGGATCATCAACATTTTGAGATTCCATTTTCTCTCCATTGTGATACCATACAAAATAGTTTGTTTGGAAACCATATTTGGTTATATGATAGCTAACTACGTCACGAATCAACCACGGTCTTCCAACACAATTAAAACATGGGCAGTGTATGCGACCACTATCTGAAGCCTTGTAAAATGCAAAATCTAGAAAGCTGTTCATATTATTTTGAAAATCGGTTGAAAACCGATCAGTTTCGTACATCCAACTTCTGTCCATTTTGTAAAAATACTGCAATAATTCATTTCAAAGAAATTCAATAATATTGAAGTATAATCAAAAAAATATTTACGTAAATGACAATTGTTTACTTTATATAAAAGAATAACTGACAAATTACTCTATGTGAGAATCATATTAAGAAATACAACAAAATACAGTGTATATAAGAAAATAAGATACATAATTTCTAATTATTATATTCATGGATTTCCCATTAAGGGGTGCGGGGTGTCTAGGGGGGTGGGGCCGTCCGGGGGGTAGGAGGTGTCCCTGGGGTCGGGGGGTGTCTAGGGGGGTCGGGGTGTCCAGGTGGGCGGGCTGTCCGCGGGGGTGGCCAGGCTGTCCAATGGGGTAGGGGGAGTCCAGGGGGGTGGTTGGGCTGTCCAAGGAGGTGAGCGGGGTGTCCAGGGGTTGGGTGGGGCTGTCCAGGGGGTACAGGGTTTCCAGGGGGTGGGTTGTCCAAGGAGGTGAGCAGGCTATCCGGGGGAGGGGGGGTACAGGGTGTCCAAGGGGGGTGCGGGGTGTCCCGGGGGTTGGCGGGCTGTCCAAGGAGGTGAGAGGGGTGTCCAAGGGGTGGGTGGGGCTGTCCAAGGAGGTGAGCACGATGTCCAGGGGGTGGGCTATCCAAGGAGGTGAGCAGGCTGTCCGGGGGGTACAGGGTGTCCAGGGGCGGTGCGGGGTGTCCAGGGGGTGGGCGGGCTGTCCATGGAGGTTGCGGGGTGTCCAGGGGGGTTGGAGGGCTATCCAAGGAGGTGAGCGGGGTGTCTAGGGGGTGGGTGTGGCTGTCCGGGGGGTACAGGGTGTCTAGGGGGTGGGCTGTCCAAGGAGGTGAGCGGGTTGTCTGGGGGTGGGCGGGCTGTCTAAAGAGGTGAGCGGGCTGTCCGGGGGTGGTACAGGGTGTCCAAGGGGGGTGCGGGGTGTCCAGGGGTGCGGGGTGTCTAGGGGTTGGTGGGGCCATCCGGGGGGTTGGAGGTGTCCAAGGGGTCAGGGGGTGTCTAGGGGGGTCGGGGTGTCCAGGTGGGAGGGCTGTCCACGGGGGTGGTCAGGCTATACAATGGGGTAGGGGGAGTCCAGGGGGGTGGGTGGGCTATCCAAGTAGGTGTGCGGTGTGTCCAGGGGGTGGGGTCCCATTTAAATATAAATTTAGTGAAATATTAGTAGAAACATTTAAAATTAATTGTGAAATATTATTTAAAGTGTATAAGTTAAAATGAAATATCAAATAAAAACAAATTGAATTTGAATATTGAATGTTTAAATTAAGTCTCGACCCAAATTAATAGTTTTAGTGGGAAAAAAGAAGTGTCACTAGTTGTTTTTATGATTATATTCCATTAAATCTCTAGTTTTAGGAGAAGTTTGTGTTTAATGACCTGGTTTAATGTGTGAATGAAATGTCCTATAATTTTGAGATACGAACTATGATATTTTTCATTAATGATGTGAGGTTTTGGAATTTTAAATACATGCAACTATGAGGAACTCCAGTTATAAAAAATTAGGGAGGAAATGAACATGATCTAGAGGTAGAGTTCCATGGGATACATGTGGATCGTACATTTTTTCTATCTGTGGAACCACATGTTGATTCAGACATGGGTTCTGATTAAATGTTCTTTGAGGGGTTTTATCACTTCATGAAGACTTTTTGAGGAAATCTGATGCATACCATGATTACAGTTGAGATGACATGTGTGTTCTGGTATATTTTTTGTCCAATAATTTCAGTTGATGGTCTCCCATGATAAATTTATATTTGGATTGATACTATGATATTCACCTTAAATAATCCGTATAGGCCTCATCATTCGAGAGATAAAATTGTGAGATATATGCTATGCGAGGAGGAAAAGTGTGGGTGTGATGTACCAAACAAGACTAGTTATCTATGAGTCATGGTATGGGATTATTTATAGACTAGAATATATAACTAATTTTACATCAAGAATCTATCTACATATAGGGATAATGAATTCATGCATTAGAAGTAGGGCACCATGAATATTATTGAGTACTAAAAATGTTTTATAGAGTTCCATCATTTTTCACCGACGTACATTTTTTATGAGATATTGTGAGAGAGAGACTTTAAGAGAAGTCATTGAAATGTTGTATGATCCATGGATGACGTGTTGATATTGACCTATAATACTAAAATTATGAAGCAGACACTATTTATATATTAGAAGCTGAGGGAGTTCATGGGCGAATAAGATATAATTATAGACTATTGAACTAGTATACCGACATCATGTGGTAGGATTTTTCGGGGATTCATATGAGATGAGTAATGGTCATGATTGAAGAATTGCTTTCTAAGTTTTCCTACAAAAGTTTGGAAGAGGGGACATTAAAAAAATTTCATGTGATCATGACCCAATAGAGTCTCAACCATGTGGAAGGATAGTCAACATGAAGTGTTTCTGCTGGACCATCCCTCTAGTAGTGGCTTTTGATAGACATATTCAAAAACAAGTTTTGGAATTGTTTTAATAGCTCAATATCATAAATGAAGATATATAAGTGATGTTTGATCATGTTGTGGATGTGGTGGTTGTGGCTATGTCATCCAAGCCATAATTACACTGAGAAATCAGTGTGTTTCTATTCCAAATAATGAGGTTTTTTTACAAGTCCATGGTTCATGAAATATCTATTATGTAAAACCTACCCACATGGAGAAGGTTGGCATACGATCTATAGTGAGAGGTAAGATCAAAGTAGCCTCTACTAGTAAATCCTCTCATTTTGATACTGATGCATCACATGGATTCATATCCTCACATGTGGTGAAAATACTATGCCTCATTATACTGTCTTCAATGAGTGTAATGATTCTAGAAATCTAAAAAATGAAATATTAGATAAAGAAGAAGAGGAACCTGAAGGAGGTCGAAGATCCAAACTGGTCCGACAGAAGGAGCTATAAAATCGCCTAAATAGGCAGCTGCTACTCCCGTTTAGGGTTCTGTAGCTGAATGGGGGAGAGGACGGGCGGCTGGAAATTTGGGGAAAACTTGTGCCAATGGTTTTAAAAACCCATTTTTATATACTTTCAGGGAAATCTTATACCAACGGTTCTAAAGAACCGCTGGGAAAAAGCTCCTCAACCACACCTATACCAATAGTTTAATAAACCATTGGTAAAAACCTCCCCCAGCCACATTTTCCCCAACGGTTCTCATTGAACCATTTGTAAAAATTCCCTTAAACACATCATTACCAATGGTTTACTATAACCATTGGTAAAACCTTCTCTACACTATCCTTTACCAATGGTTCTATGAAACCGTTGGTATGTAAGTGTGGGGAAAAACCCACATTCCAGTAGTGAATCATTTTTAAAATTAAATCATTTAATATATTTAGTTATTTAAATTAAATTAATTCATACTTTTTATTATTGATATAAATATTAAAAGGGATTATTTTATTTAACATTTCATTATAAAATTTAAATCATATACAAATTTTATTAAAAATGGATTTCATTTGAAGAAACTAAAACATTTACCATAAAATAGAAAGGATTTTGAATGTATAAAACATTAATTTTGTATAAAAATAAATATATTTTATCACATATAAATAAAAATGGTATTTGTTAGTTTGAAACCATGCATTAAATAATTATTGAAACACCATTGGATGTAAATTCTATCAAAAAATAATATTAATAGTGTTATAATAAAAAAATATTCTATAACATATATATAGATTAAATAGGGAGTTTGTATAACTATAAATGTAATTGAAAAAAATTTATCATTAGAATTTACTGTAAAGGAATATAACAATGTAATTATGATGAAGAAATAAGCATGCATCATATTCCATTGAGTATAAGAATAAAATTATATAACTTGTATCATAGGAATAAAACAAAATAAAATATCTATTGATATAGAATCACATTACTATAACACAATAATCATTATGGGATAGTAACCTATGTACTAAGAATAAAATATTTAATATAAATATGGTATAATTCATCGTATTGTTAACTAATGGGATCCTCACTACACTTACACCTCAGTTTTCACATCCATAAACACATTAATTTGAAACCCCCGAGGCAAGGAATAATCATCCACTAAGGGGACCCTAGAGGATGTGTAATCTTTACTAGTATAGTAATCATCCATTAAATTAAAAATAAATTACCGAAGGATTCAAATTAGATTTTAATTTAAGCTGGAAAATTAGATAATAGTAATATAATATAATTTCAATATAATATAATAAATAAATTAACAAACCACCTATAAAAACACTTCAAATAACTATCCAAAAATGTATATATTCAACCATAAGTGATTCAAATTTATAATATTTAATACCCACATAAACCATAACATCAATGGTAATTTCAACCAAGGGTGAAAATTGAAAATGAGAATTATTTATTTATTCTCTAAATAGTACCTCAGATATTTACGTCTCAACAAAATTATGATATAAACAAAGAAACATGTCAACATAAATTATAATAAATCACAGGTAATATTTGGAAGACAAAAAAAGTAATTATAGAGTTCTTGTTTTAGAACAAAATCTATTCATTTCATAAAATAATTTAACTATATAAAGAGAACTTTTAGAATGTAAAAAAAATACAAAACTATGTGAATTGATCATCTTAATTATGATGAAAATCATACATGAAAATTAATTTTATTGTTTAATGTGAAAAAAATAAGATTTATTTAAATAAGAACCCAAATTGAAAAAGTATTCTTGAAAAAAAATTTCAAACATTGAATATAAGGAACACCTTATATGAAAAATTTTATTTTAATAAAAACGTGGGTTTATCCTCATAATTTTTTTTTGGATATATAATAGAGGATATATATGAAAAAACACCTATAATAAAAACAATGAATAGTTTAATAATAAAAAGGTGTTATACAGTGCCACCTACAGGTAATCAAGGAATATGATGTGAAAATTTGAAAGTCCACCAATGGTGATTAATAATTTTCTTTTTTAAGAAAAATATAATACTTGAAATATGAAACCGCCAATTGAATATAATGAAAAGAAAAATCTAGGCCTTTGTGGCATCTCTAGGGAAAAATATTGACAATGAATGAAGATGAAGATAAAAGGAAGTTTTTTTGGGTGACTAAATGTAATGAATCCACTCCAAAGGGTCAATAATCACCAAGGTAAAGTAATTTGAATTAATGAATCAAAGAAGATTTTATTAATCAGGGGGATTCAACCAAATGTGGAGAAATTATTTAGAACACTTATTTAGTATGAATGTGAGGAATATAGAGAAAACAGTATATTTGCATTAGTCTTCATGGTATTTGGATATTGTTAACATAACTATGATCCAATTACTTGCTCCGAGAAATTATATTTAAATATTTTACATGCATGGATAGGGTAATAAAGTACCATAACTATATGCCAACCATGAACATAGTGATGGATATATAATTTTCACAATATATGGTTTTCATGAATAGTTTTGAAAGTGAAGATCCAAATATTCATTCTTATATATCCATAATGAATTAAAAATTTCCACTCTAAGACACATGGAAATCCAATAAAAACATATAAAAAAGTATAAAAAAGAGACCTTGTGGTTGTTATAATTCATTCCAACTTTCATCTTTCGGCCCTTGAATTACCCATAATTTATTTATCTATAATGTAAATTTGAGGAACAAACATTCCTCACTATATAATCGATCCTTGAATTCCGCCATGATTATAAAATTAATACTTATCATATATAAAAATTTACATTTGAAAAAATCTCTCCATAACTATAAATATTTTTATACATTGTTATTTCTTATAAGAACATCATTTAAATATCATGTATCCATTGGTAGGTTAGAAGACATCACAAATATTATCAATACCCTATTTTCAAATTTTAACTTGTTAGTTAATGAGAAATATAAATAATGAAATAAAAAACAAAATAACTAAAATGGATCGTCCATTTTTTATCTCCCATATTATTTTAATTCTTGTATTACATTTATATTTAAGATTAGAATAAATCACATATATATTTAAATTCATAATATATCCATAACTCTAATAAATCCAGCATGGTCATGAAAACACATCACTTGAATCAATCATCCACATGTCTCAAAGATCATTCCATATATTTAGAGGATATGTCAAAAAATTTAGGGTATCAAATATAACCATTGGGGATGATTTCAACCGCATTTTAAAAAAAATAACCACATGGAATCCACCAAATTATTTTTAGACAAGGTTTCCATAACAAAAACATCTATACACATCCATATATAGTGACAGAAATAAAATTGAAACCAAAAATTGTATAAATAATTAAAACATACATAATTTAAAATCCCAACATTATATTAAAATCTAAAGGTAATGTGATATAAAATATCATAATTATACATAATAAACTAAGATAAAAAAATAGGATGACATAACTAAAACATAATCATCAAAAAAATTACCACTAGAAGATCCCCAAAACACCCAAAATTATAAATTCTCATGACTCATGGGAACCACTGATCACCCTATCATATAAGATAAAGATGAATAATGAAACACCACCCTGAAAAATTTCTCATTTCTAATTATAAAGATACAAATATTGACTCGCCATTATGGAATAGCTTGCATTGTACGCAACATCGAGATTTTAACACACCACAACCAATCAAACTAGCCGTTATGAATAGCATTACCCAGTTTTTGAAATTTTATGAATTTTATTTTTCAAAATGAACTTAATTTTTCAATTGAGAATATCAAAATTATCTTTGGGTGAATTGTTGTTATTTTTCTCAAAACACTCAATTTCGTATGAGCTATAAATCCTTTTAATTTTTGATTAAATTCTTTGTTATGAACATATATGAATTATTATCTTGATCAAGTGTGTTTTGGAGGTTTCTCAGGCTTATTAAGAAGATGGAACCCTATTTGGGGCTGAAAATGACCTAGAAAATGGTTTGTGCATGGTTAGTCTAAACTGTGTGAGTAGTCTGAAATGTGGAGGTTTTTGGGAAAAGATATTCTGCATGGTTACTGCAAAATTAGTTAAATCATGTGGGTTTTCCATGTAAAGTTTCCCTCCTAGGTATAGAGGCACACACATTTTCTAAACAGTTTTGGAAAAAATGATGCTAAATCTTGAGACCCTACTATGTTTTTTTAATTTAAAAATGATAACATATTTTCTTCTAAAACCCAAATTGGGGTTTGGTCTCCCATGAACAGCGGTCCTACCATAGCTCTCCCCTTTGGAACCTAATGTTGTATTTGAGCCAGTTCTTTTATTTGATATCTGTTTTAATCATTGATCGTGCCATCAGATCTACAATAGTATGTCCTACATCTATTTCAGTCATTCTTAATTAATTAGAATAACGATTTTTCAATTTGAATTTAGGCTGAAATACACTAATATTCTGTTATTTATCTATTAGTTAGTTTTATTCCTTTCTTGGATTTATCATGACTTGATACTGGAGGATTTGTCTACTACCGAGGTGAGGTAGGTGGTCTATACCTTTCTTTTTTGTATTTTCATGGTGTTTTTTAGGTGTTAGGACATTTCCTCATCTGTTGGACTTTTCAGTGTCATCTCTTTTTTGTGATATGATCTTTTAGTAGTTGTAGTAGGACCTAGTGTGGTTCTCCATGATTTTTGTTTAGGTGTTTTGGAATCTATTCCTCATTTTGAGGCCTCATGAGGTGTGCGCCTTAAAGAAATACCTTGTTTATGCCTTTTAAAACCACCCAAGGGGTTTTTTCTTATTATTTACTAGTTAGGGATGCTCGTTAGTGCCTTGATCGCTTGAATTGTGTTCTTAAGAGATGTACTACCTCCTTGAAAATTTAATATCATTTTATTACTCATATATTTTAATGGCTTCGCTTCAATAAAATGTTTTTAAATGGGTGGTTAAACCTGTATGAATGACTAATGGCATGTTAAATTATTTATATTAATGTTTAGGGACATATATAGGTTATTAAAAATGGGTTTCATGAGTGGGTATATTCATGGAATGGAAGGTTAATGTGAGTGGGTATACTCTCAAGAAATTTTTGCTTAAATTTAATGTTTAAATTGAATGTTTGAATGATTGAATTTGGGAGTTGAAGCCATAGGTTAACTCTTCCCCTTGGGTCTTGATTCCATGGGATACATAGATCTTCTCTACCCCTTGGATCCATATTTCATGGGATCACATAGGACTTTTTGTTTCCATACTCCTAGGACCCCAACTAGTGCCTAACTGAGCATCCACAAGGGATGTCCATGGGAACAGATTGTATGCCTTGGAAAAGATCTTTGGATCTTGAACTCTCTAGTATTGATATTTTACATGGATTCCATGGTATGATGACTCCTTGTATTCATCCCTGGAGGTAAGATAAATCACTATAAAATATGGTTGTGGGATGCTACATTCACTATACGATGTGGCCATGAGATACTTTACTTCATTATACCACATGGTTGTGTGTTGCATATTATAGATGGATGTATGTAAAACCATGTGAATTACTTGTTTACTTGGTTATAACTTCCTTTTTAAGTGATAACTCTCTTCGATGATACCCTTGAGGGATGTTTGGTTTGGCATATTATAGTAGACATCGGCAATGGGAAAACACACCTTACATTTCTGGTTGTTTACACTTGTTATCACTTTTGTAGAATTGTTGTCTGTACTATATAGAACTGGGTGGTTGCTTGCTAGGATGATTATCTCACACCCTGTTTGGACTTCCATGGGGAACCAAATAGATTATATGGTTGTAGGTGATGATAGGGGAAATCTCCCCAGTAAAGGTTGTTAACTAAGGCTTTGGATCATGGGAGCATAGGACCAAGATGAGGATTGCGATGCTGGAATACCTTTTGGTCTTTTGTTATTTTTGGGATAATCGAATACATTTTCAAGGTATTTTTTCGGGTTTCTTTCAAGATAAATTAACAGTGTTCATCATTTTTGTATATGAGACACTTCTAGTTATTGACTTATATTTCTATCTTGTCTTGCTTTCAGTTTATTACTATTTATTTTTCATTCTATATTGTGTATATATTTGAATAACACTATAATACTCTAGTAATGAGGTCATAGTCTCCGCACTAAATCACCTTGTCCCTCACTGCTAGTTAGAACCCTCTGGTATTTTTAGTCACACCTCTGGATATCTCACTATTACATTTGATTTGATTTCGCCATTGGGTGACAAACTTGATTTCTACTATTACTATTGATGAAATTGTGGGTTTTATTTCTGTTTTAACCCAATTATATGAGGGTGTTCCTTCTCATGCATCATATAAAAACATGTAAAAATAACAGTAAATGAATTTTCCATGCCATCTAGGATGCATTAGATATTTCATGCAATTTTGATAGTTCATGTGATAGTTGTTCATGTTGTGGTGTTAGTTGGGTGCAGGAGATAAAGGTGTGAATTCATATTTCAGTCCATAAGGGGTATGTGCCCTTATTAATTGGGATATGATACACTAGTGAAAATTAAATTTTTAATGAAATTGATATGTATGGTTTCAATGGGATTCAAGTGTTTGGGATCATGAGGTGTTATGGATCCTCATGGATTCTAAAATTTCTAAAACCTTGGTTTAATTTCTTGAATAACATAATGTGAAATATAAATGGAACCTGAATGGTGAATAGAGGCATGAACTAGTGCCATATTTTGAGTGATAATGTGGCATAGTTTATAGTGGTTTATTGTATTTTTTTATACTCTCTTGGATTTAGGAGATGCTATTCGTTTAACTTTGTTTCTATGAGGTTTTTGACATTTTCTAGGCTTTTTATCTTTGTGCATTGATGATTTTTTCTCATGGGTAATGCATTTGGAATTTTAGAGACATTCCACAATGATGAAATCTAGTGGTACACCATGATGGAAGCGATGACCATACTTCGGTGATGGTGGGCCATGGTCTACCGCTTGATCCTTCGATTATTCTAGCTATGGTACCTAAGGATGTTCTAGACATAGGTGATATGTAACAAATATGAGAGGGTTTCTTTTGTTATAGCATACTTTCTAGGGAGCACCGCATCCAACCTTAACAATGGCTATGTTGATGGGTGTTCTAGCAGTACCATCCCCCTACGTTCTAAGGGGATGGTGGACCACATGTTGTGGATATGTGGCTAGAGACCACATTATTGATTTTTGAGCATCTAGAGATGCCTCCAGAGTGGAGGGTTAATCCCATAACTTACAAGCTATGCGGAGTGGCAAAGAACTGGTGAAACATTTTGAACCAAGATAATGGGATATAGAATATGGGTTGGGATGAGTTCTAATCTTTCTTATACAACTAATTTTACCCTACTGCTATGTTAGAAAAGCAGGATAGTGAGTTTATTTTTCTGGATTAGGGCTTGATGATAATTATGGAATACTGAACACATATTACAGAGTTTTAGAATTTTGCGATGATGTATCTTACTGGTTTGCTATCAAGGGAAAGGCACTTCGTGGAAGGTCTCAGACATGCTATCAGATATCATGTCAACGTTTTTACGATAACTTATATAACTAATATTATTAATTAGGAACTGATTACAAAGCAGAAATTGAGGGAAGATCAGGGGTACTAAACAGGGGTGAGTTGTTTCTCACCCCCATGGATCCACGTCTTATGGAAGGAACCATCATTTCAAGTCATCTTGTGATGTGAGTGATATCCAAGATATGGGTGAAATTATCATGGTGTTTTTCCATCAGTGAGGTAGGAAAGGCCAAATGAAAATTTTGTGCGACCATGAACCAATTGAGTGCATAGATTGCGGCAGGATATGACACATGCATCAATTTTGTAGGACCATCCCTCCAATAGTGAGTGGAACTGGTGAGCTCTAACATTTGGTTCATGAGTAGGTTCTTTAACTCTGAGTTAGGCTGGGAGTTAGTGATGCCAGTCAGTCTAGAGTTGTGTCGGTCATGCTCATGGTATCCAAACATTGGGTTCTCTGAGGCAGCAATGCTGATCATCTCAGGGTATCTAGGAAGGTTTATATGGCTGCAGTACATGCCAGACTATTGTATTGAAATAGTCCCAATAATAGTATGATATCAGACAACCTATAGTGAGAGGTATGACTTAGTAGCTTCTACTATTACATCTTCTCTTTTTGATAATGGTGATTACCACCGTTTTATTTTTTCAGATGTGGTGAAAAGCCATTGGCATGTGGTTTTTCTTTCTAAGGACATTTTGAGGCTAGAAACACTTTTGAGAGATATAATCCATGAGTAATCCAGTGTATGGAGTTTCCCCTTGAGGTTGGTGGGTACCACATCACTTAGAATCTTTATGCCCTTGAGATGATACAGTTTGACATCATTCTCGGAATGGGTTGGATTTTATATTATCGAGAATACATTGAATTCCCGGTCCAGAGTGTGACTTTCTTATCACCAGAATGTGTAGTGTTTATTCAAAAGATTGAATTGGATTTCCAAGTGAGTAGTGCTACACCAGAGTATCATGGGCTGGATGGGATGATAGTCCAGCCTGCTTTTTTGTTTTCGGATGATCAGGGAATGATTGCGGTAGACATTCATCTGGTGGATGAGCACTTTACGAATGTCTTTCATGAAGATTTTTCTATATTAACTCATGATTAAGAGGTGTAGTTATCAATAGATCTTGTATGAGGAGCTTCGCGGATGTATATTCCATCTTATAGGATTTCTATGATAGAGTTGTAGGATCTAAAGGGGCTAATAGAGGATTCGAATTCAAAGGGTTTTATCAGACCCAAAACATCTCTATGGGTCTCTTCAGTTCTTTTTGCGAATAAGGTGGACATAACTCTTAGATTATGCATGGATTATTGGAAATTGATCAGTTTCAAAAAACTCACATGTTCTCAAAGATTGAATGGAGGTCAGGATAACACCTGGTGTATAAATAAACCTACATACATAATTCATATAGCCTTTCGTAGGAGGTACGAGTTATACGACAATATGGTTATGTAGTTCGGTCTCACAATCATGCCAACAATTTTCAGGGCGTTGATGAACTGTGTGTTCAATCCATACATGAAATCATTTTTGGTGTTTTACATGGATGATAACATCATTTATTCTCACAATTCATATGACCATTCCAACCATCTTGAGATTGTTTTTAATACACTGATAGAGCATCAGTTATTTTCTAATCTCACAATGTTCCACCTTTGGATGAATCTGATTCACTTTTTTGGTAACATTATCTCGAATATAGGATTATCAGTGGATCGAGAAAAGTTGAAAGATTTAGTTTTTTGGGAACAACACATGATCATTTTTGATATAAAGAGTTTATTGGGGCTAGCTGGATACCATAGGAGTTTTATATAGGAATTATCATTCTTAGCAGCACCAATGATGGTATTGACCATTAAATGCGTGAAGTTTACATGTTATTAATAATGTGAGTTATACATTCCGGATTTGATTGGGAGATTTACATAATCCCCAATCCTGAGACTTCTAGAGTACGAAAAGAGCTACACTATGTACTGTGAAACATCATGTATTAAGCTGGGGACAATGCCAATGTAGCGAGATCGAGTTGTGACATTCATTTCTCAGCAGATGAGGCCTCATTAGAAGAACTACCCTATGCCAAACCTTGAGTTAGTTGTGGTTTTTAATGCGTTGTGCTGTTAGAGAAATTATTTACTAGGAGAGCATTTTGTGATGTTCACAGACCACAATAGACTCATGCAAATCTTTATGTAGCGTGAAATAAATTTGACATAGAGAATGTGGTTAGAGTGCCTACAATCCTTTGACATTGAGCTTGCCTACGTGCCTAGTATGGAAAATTCAGTAGCCGATGCACAGAGCTGGATGACTAAAATACAGGCAAGGCAACATGTTAGAAGTGAGTGGATGCTTTGGTTGTTGTTTTCGGAGATTCATCTGGAGGTGGACGATAGACATGTGAATAATTTTCTTACAACCATAACTATCACCTCTATCCTTTTATAAACAGATAAGATGTGAAAGCTATCAGATTCTGAAGGCCTAGTATTTTAAGAAGGTGGGGAAGGTGGGGATCTATCTTTTTTTGGACATTAGGAAAATATGAGATCTTGCATACCCATGGACGTGTCAAAGACCAATGGATATACACTAGTAGTTGATGCAAGAGTTTCAAGCATCATATTAGGTAATGCACCCTAGAGTTAATAATATGTACCATGACTTGCGATGTCAATACTGATGGCTGGGAATAAAGAGAGATGTAATTGTTTTTATTACTAGATAGAACATTTGCAGCCATCATGGCTTTAAGTGCAATTACCTTTCCTGGAGTGGAAAGGTACAGTGTAACGATGGATTGTGTAATTTTTTTTCTAAGCTCGCCTCTAGGTAATGATCCTATGTGGGTTTTCATTGACATGATTTTGAAGGAGGCACATTTCTTTCTTTTCATGTATACCTTAGGTGTTAATGATCTGTACATATGAAAGGTGGTAATGCTTCATGGGGTCCAATTCACAATCATTTCAAATAGTGATTCTCTCCATACCTCCCATTTATGGAAGTGTGTTTAGAGAGTGCTGGCTATATAGGTGATTCTAAGCACAACATACAACCCTCAGACTGCTGGACAGTTAGATCATACTATACAGGTTCTAGAAGAAATTCTATGAGAATGCACCCTAGATACTAGGTTCTCTTGGGAGAAGAACATTCCCCTGGGCGAGTTCACCTATAATAACAGTTATCAAGTAATGATAAAGATGAAACATACAATGATTTATTTTATAGGCCATTCCATTATCCCATATTCTAGGTAGTGGTAGGAAAGTCAGTTTCACAGGGACAACGTGTCGTGCAAGAGACATCTGAGAAGGTACAATTGATTCAGAAGAAAATGGTTACTGTTCAGTCTCTTCAAAAATCATATTCCAATCACCGTATATGGACTCTAGAGTTCAAGGTCTCGGATCATGTTTTCTTACATGTTTCACTGAGGCTGGGACATAGGTGGATTAAGAGATTGGGTAAACTTTCACTGAGATATGTTAGGCCATTTGAGATTCCAGAGAGAGTCAGGGAGGTTTTATTTTGGTTTTAGTTACCTCACTGGTCGGTTCCATGCATGTAGCCTTCTATGAATAATATCTTTGTCAATATCAATTAGACCCATTAAATATTTTTCATCTCTATGAGTTAGATCTTTAGGTTGATGCATCCTTTGAGGAGCAACTGATTCGTATCATTGACCAGAGAATGGAGGTTTAGTGAGGCCAGTCAGTTCCTCTAGTATGGTTTCTATGGAAGCACACCCATTTATAGGTAAATACATGCGAGAGGGAGGCCAACATAGGAACTCAGTGGCTTAAGTTGTTCTCAGATGAATCATGACCACCCTTCAGAATGAAATTCATGGAGAAATTGTTGTAACGAGGGAAAATTGTAAGAACCATGGTTTTCGTACGAGGCACAAATCCTTTTAATTTTTGTTTAAATGCCTTGTTAAGGACATATATGAATTATTATCTTGATCAAGTGTGTTTTGGAGGTTTCCTAGGCATATTAAGAGGATAGAATATTGTTTTGGGCTGAAAATGACCTAGAACATGGTTTGTGCATCGTTAGTCTAAACCGTGTGAGAGGTCTAAAATGTACAGGTTTTTGGGAAAAGATATTCTTCATGGTTACTGCAAAATTAGTTAAATTGTGTTGGTTGTCCATGTGAAGTTTCCCTCCTAGATATAGAGGCACACACATTTTGTAAGCATTTTTGGAAACAATGATGCTAAACCTTGCGACCCTAATATTTGTTTTTTTAATTTAAAAATGATAACCCATTTTCTTCTATTGCCTTAATTGGGGTTTGGTCTCCCATGACCAGAGGTCCTCCCATAACTCTCCACTTTGGAACGTAATGTTGTATTTGAGCCAGTTCTTTTGTTCGATATCCATTTTAATCATTTATCCTGTCATCAGATCTACAACAGTATGTCCTACTTCTATTTCAGTCATTCTTAATTAATTAGAACTATGTTTTTTCTATTTGGATTTAGGATTAAATACACTAATATTCTGTTATTTATCTATTATTTAGTTTTATTCCATTCCTAGATTTGTCAAGACTTGATAGTGGAGGAGCTTTCTAGTACCGAGGTGAGGTAGGTGGTCTATACCGTTCTTTTTTGTATTTTCATGGTGTTTTTTGTGTGTTTGGACAGTTCCTCATCTGTTGGACTTTTTAGTGTGGTCTCTTTTTTGTGATATGATCTTTTAGTAGCTGTAGTAGGACCTAGTGTGGTTGACCATAATTTTTGTTTAGGGGTTTTTGAATCTCTTCCTCATTTTGAAGCCTCCTAAGGTGTGCGCCTTACGGAAATACATTGTTTATGCCTTTTAAAACCACCCAAGGGGTTTTTTATTGTTCTTTACTTGTTAGAGGATGACCGTTAATGCCTTGATTGCTTGAATTGTGTTCTTAAGAGATATACTACCTCCTTGAAAATTTAATATCATGTTATTCCTCTTATATTTTAATTTCTTGGCTTCAATAGAATGTTTTTATATGGGTGGTTAAACATGTATGAAATGAATAATGGCATGTTAAATTATTTATATTAATGTTTAAGGAAATGTATAGGTTTTTCAAAATGTGTTTCATGAGTGGGTATACTCATGGATTGTGCAGGTTAATGTGAGTGGGTATACTCACAAGAATTGTTTTCTTATATTTAATGTTTAAATTGAATGTTTGAATGATTGAATTTTGGAGTGGAAGCCATAGGTTAACTCTTACCATTGGGTCTTGATTCCCTGGAATGCCTTGATATTCTCTACTACTTGGATCCATATTTCATGGGATCACATAGGACTTTCTGTTTACATGCTCCTAGGACCCTAACTAGTACCTAACTGAGCTTCGACAATGGATGTCCATGGGAACATATTGTATGCCTTGGAAAAGCACTTTGGATCTAGAACTCTCTGGTCTGGATATTTTAGATGGATTACTTTGTCTGATGACTCCATGGATTCATACTTGGAGATAAGATACTTTACTCTAAAATATAGTTGTGCGATGCTACATTCACTATACGATGTGGCCATGAGATACTTGATTTCATTATACCACATAGTTGTGGGTTGCATATTATAGATGGATGTATGGAAAAGCCATGTGAATTACATGTTTACTTGGTTATAACTTCCTTGTTAAGAGCTAACTCTCTTCTATGAGACCCTTGAGGGCTGTTTGGTTTGGCATATTATAATAGACATAGTCCATGGAAAAACACACCTTAAATTACTGGTTGTTTACACTTGTTATCAATTTTGTAGAATTATTGTCTGTACTATATTGAACTGGGTGGTTGCTTGTTGGGATGTTTATCTCACACACTGTTTGGGCTTCTATGGAGACCCAAACAGATTATATGGTTGTAGGTGATGATAGGGGAAATCTCCCTAGTAAAGGTTGTTAACTAAGGCTTTGGATCAAGGGAGCATATGACCAAGATCAGGATTGCAATGTTGGGATACCTTTTGGTCTGTTGTTATTTCTGGGATAATGGAATTAATTTTCTAGGTATTTTTTTGGGTTTCATTCAAGATACATTAACCGTGTGCATCATTTTTATATATGAGACACTTCTAGTTATTGTTTTATAATTCTATCTTGTCTTTCTTTATGTTTTTTACTATTTATTTGGATTTCTCTATTGTGTATATATTTGAATTACATTATGATACTCTATTAATGAGGTCATAGTCTCTGCACTAAATCACCTAGTCCCTCACTACTAGTTAGAACCCTCTGGCATTTGTGGTGATTACCTTGAGTCCATGTTTCAATGATACATTCTTAATAACATGGGGAAATGAATCATAATATGGGTGTAATCAAATAATATGTAACTGTATGTAATGATTAAGTAAAAATGAATTGATGAAAATAATTAAAATGGAAAGATAAATAACTGATAAAAAAGACCATTAAAATAACTATTTAATGAAATATCAATATGTAAGGGTAAAAAATTGAATCTCATGCCATCTAAATCAATAAAAAGATAATGAAATGTATTCATATATATGTCTATGAATTATCACATGGGTGAATAATAAATAAATTTAAACGAAGGGAAATGATTAATTATTAGATCTATGTTTCCTAGGTAAATGTTACATATACCACTGAGGCCATTCACAAGAATATTCACTACATATTGAAAAAAACCCATACGACTTGTCAATATTATTTGTCTTTTGAGAAAACTATTGCATCGAGGGGCTATCTATAATCATGCCCCACCTATGTCGTACCTATCCAAAACATTCCACTTACTTTAGAACAATGTTCCTTATAAAAATATCGTTATAGATTAAAGGTTACAATTTTTTCAATTGTTCCCAAGTGGAGGCTATGTAACATCATGGGTTGTTGGAATTATTGGGTGGAAATATCATTTAAAGATCATAAAACAATCTTGAGGAGAATGTTATTTTAAACATTCCAATGTGTATCATACCACCTTGAATAATTTAAATTATAAACCCCCTAACTGAATAATATTAAATGAATCTTATAATATAATGTGGGTATGTATATTCATGATATAACATGTTAAAGGTCAGTAAATATACCAAAAAAAATTGAACTGATGAATAATAAACAAATAAGAATCAATGTAATGTAAATTGAGATGAAATCGCTTATCACTATGGTAACATATGAAGTGAATGACCCAAAAGTAATTATTAAAAAAATTAAACATTTAAAATACATTAATAGTATATAATTAAGGATATTTTATATCAAAATTGGCAGTTGATATGCCAAAAAAATAAGTGTATGGTGAATAAGACATTTATATCACGGATGTAAAAAGTTAGATGAAAATATATTACCGTAACATTACATTCTATTATCTAGTCATTTTCCTCCCACATAGTGGTTTAAAATATGTTTTATAATTTCTACCTAAACAATAATTATATTTATTATATCATATATTAACATCTTATTACTTTACTACCTTTTTGTTGACAATGTTTCATTTTTTTGAACACATTGGGTGTTTATTTACTAGTTCTCTCATGTAGGTATTGATTGGTAATTTGTTTTCCATATTAATTAGTTCATGATTTAATCATGCACATAATGTAAAACATAACTTAATTATCTTATATATTTAGAACATATTTATTTATAATAATCTATAATGTTTGGAGATAATAAATTAAATGAACCGTTCATTGAGATGGTAGGCTGTATTTATTCATAACAACACTTTCATTTCATTGTCATATTAAAATTATGAAAATCAATTGATACATATTGAATTATAAAAACATTATCATATCTATGTTATATATATATATATATATATATTATAATGGCTTATTAAAATCATATTTAATATGTTACATGTGTAGCGTGAATGAATCACATCGCTTTGAGGATGTAGTCATCCACACTTCCACAAATGATGTTATAGTATTTAAATAAAAATGAAAGTATAAGGGTATATGTTATAACAGATTAAAATAATAATTTATGATTAAAAAAATGATATATATAATATATAAATATATTTTCTGTTATAAATTTCACAATGAAAGGTGGTAAAAAAATGATCAGCCATCCTTTTATGAGGCGGTAGTTCATCGAACACATAAATAGTATGTTTGGTACCAAATAGATGGAATTGAGTGTTTGTTAAGGTATAATCCTTAACAAATAAACACATTGGAATATTTTGGATAATATAGTTTTTATATAATCATGGAATAATAATATTTTAGGGTGTGGAGAACGGAAATAAACCAAATGAGCTTGGGAAATGATGTTACCTCTTAATAAGGTAACTCATTATTATTTATACCAAATGGAATCCTTGTATATCATTATGCCCAAAAAATGATCATATGATTAGGGTGGTAATTTTTTTTAGATAATTGGGATGATCTTGGATGAGCAGAAGCAGCTTGTGAGGTGTAATGAAGTGGGAGGAGATGAGGCCCTTTTATAGTAGGGAGGAGTGAAACTATTGTAATATGTTGACAACGAAATTCAGTACACGTTTTGCACATTGCATGTGGCTCCAGCAATGGACCCAATTTTATAAAATGGATTATAATTTCAAAATATAGAAATGAAATGTATCTTTGACAAGTATATAGTTCATTAGGACCCTTATAATTATGGTTTTGTCCCTTATTAAGATTAATTTTACCTTAATCAACGTAATTAATTTAAACTACATTAAATAATAATTTGGTCAAAAACTATTTTGACCATATAAAAAATTATAAATTATTTTGATTCCAAATATGGAATCCAATTTTCTATATTTCAATCAGTGATGTTGAAAAAATTAATTTAAATCTAATCCCATATTCATGATGAGAATATTGAGTTTTAATGTGAAAAAAATCTAAAAGATTCCATTGTTTTTATAGAATATTAAAAAGTGATATTGATTATAATTACCTAAATATTCTTAATTGGTAAAAATATGATATAATTAACCTTTAAAATAAAAATAAAACCATAATTATCCTTATGAATAATTAAAATTTAAAAGACGGTTTCAAAGAATTTTCAATATGTTTTCATTATACATTAAAAAATTAATCTTTGTAGAAAAATATAATAAATTCACTATAAGATAATTTTAATGTTTCTCTTCAAATATGATGTTTATTTTTAAATATGGAAAATATAAAATGGTCAAAATTTGATTGAAAATGGGTTTGGTATCCAAAGGCGGTGAAAATTCCTTTACAAACATATAGTATTTTATGTGTAACATTTGGTTTGTTCTTATCATAATCATATAAAATAAATTGGATGAATATAAGAAATATTTTACTCAATAATATATATATATATATATATATAACATTAATACCCCTCACTAATTTTAATTATATTAATTTTATATCAGAAAACAACATTTTAAGCATAAAAATAACAATATTTTCCTATATATTCTATAGGTTCTCATATTCATTTCTTATTAATTTGAAACCAATTAATTCATATTATTTGGGTATAATAAATTTATTTTAATAAGTTTTTAATAACTTTTGATAAGTATTAATAATATTTAAATAATATTTCATTATTCGGTAAAACATGATCTTGTGTGTAATGTATTCTTTCGAAGAAAATCCCTCTGGCATGTAACCCAACCTAACTCCGTATTCTGTGCATTAAAAAATATAGAATATTTCAAATGTATTAAAAATTGTAGTTTATTTTAATTTATTGGTGTATAATATTCCATTATGTGATTGGTGTCACGTGTCATTCATGCTGTCGAATATAAGGAAACTACATTAAAATTTCCAGGTGTTACGTATTTATAATTAAAATTATTTATATTCTTATTCCTTATCCAATTAGTATACATTAAAAAAAGTAAAAAAAATTAATTTTTGGCCACAAAATTAGTTTCCTTGAAAATTAGTTTCTCATAAAAAAACGTATACTCATAACTCCATACATAAGTGAATCAAATATAAGTGAATCAAACATAAGAAATTCAACTTTAATATTTGATACTTATAAATTGATTATTATCTAAAAAATTCAAAACATAAAACTATAAAAATTGATATCACTATAAATAAAATATTCACAATAGGTATCTCAATAATAATATTACTACCTGAAAGTACAAACCATATCATTGTAAACAATACAATTTACAACCACATTCAAATATAAATTTATATGCTTGTATTCTTCTGTAGGAATAATTTTATAAGGATATCTATTTTGAATATTTCATTTATAGATTTATCTATTTTTAAAGTTATATATTTTTAATTTTTATGAAATTTTTTAAATAAAACTGAGGTTTGTCAAACATTATAACACATCAAGAAAATTACATTATATACATGAGAACAAAGTGTCTAATATACATTCAATAGTAATGTAATTTATATAACCATGATACCCTACTACAAGACCTGAACCAGACATCTATAAGGTCTAAACCAAATTCTAGGCCATAATAGTTTAAAAACAAGTACCAAGACATCAATATTACTGATTTTGGACAAGTTTAACTCGATAATTTTTAAAACCAAATAGTGGATATCAATTAGTAATAAGACACGATTACATGATAATTTCATGTATACATAATAACAAAATTATAGATTCCCCAAAAAAACATTATGTCCTAGTTTTCATTTAATATAATATCTAGTAAAGTCAATAAATAGATATAAACACAAACATAACATAAAACATTTGAATATAAAACCATATATTGAACACTTAATCTAAAATTGAAAAGGAATGGGGATAGGTGGGTATAGAAGGACTTTGTGACAAAATAGACCTAATGGGTACATGTAAATAAAAGATCACATAAGGAAAATAAGTCATATTTACTATATTTATGTGACAACTAAATGTGAAACACTCTCTACTTTCTCTAAACCCGAACAAATTATACAATCATCCACTAGATCAAAATGTATTTGACGTGGAAAACAATTCACTATATTTTGTGGATATAAAATTTATTTTATTCCATAATGATTAATTGTTAATGAAGATAAATGATGTTTTGAGTTAAAAATTTAGTTCATTGATGTAAATCGTTAGTTAATATTTTTTAGAATAAACGGAACTATAGTTGATATGAGAACATGCATAAAAATATTAACAGATAACAAAACAACATAAAAATATATTATAATTTTAAATTAAAAAATATAGAACCTCTTCTTCTACCCATCAAATTTACCAACCAAACAATAACATGTTTCTTCTTTACACATCATCATCATAGTTACATCACTCTTTCTCCTGACACATGTTATCAATTTGTCATTGTTGTTAAAAAATCAAACACAACATAAATTTCAATCAAATCACAACAAAAATGTCAGCATGAGATCATAAAAAATAAGATGCAATGACCTATTTGACTGGAAATGACAAACAACAGAAAGAAATAATTGATACATCATGCCTAAATGAATCACTCAAAGTGAAAAATCCCCTTAAAAAAATAACTAATCATCAACATATACCTCATAAAAAAACCATTGTAGAATAAATTCCATCAAAATCAATTTTCACTAATATCTTTCACTGAGACCCAAAAAAACTTATTAGAAACCCATTGGAAGAGAATATACATACATTGGTTGAGAAACATGGATCTCTATCGACCACTGAAATAAGAGATCCCAAATCCTCATTGAGAACCACTATACCATACAATACTTGGGGGTGTATTTAATCCCGAAACCAAATTACAATATAAGTGGACAGGGGCATGAAGAATAAGGATCGACCTTTCTAGGAATATCTATATCTTATTTGAGATTACATCAACCTAATTAGTCTTGGTAGAATAAAAAAATTTCTATACCTTCCCAAACTCTAAAATATTCATTTTTAGTGGGAACCTAATCATATGATAAAATCATATACATGATGTCCCTCTAATACAATAGACCATTGGAACCTCCAATCCAAACAAACATCTATATTTACACTAAACCCGACATGATTTGGAGAGATGATGGATATCATGATGATATAATATATATTGAGTAGTTGAGGGCCTTAACATCAAACCATATCCTTCACCTTTATATATGACACCTGTCATCGATAATCCCACAATGTGAAATCAATGACATACAAACTCACATCCTCGAACAAAATAACACCTGAAAAAACCATTTATCCCAATAGAATCATAATCATAATAATAATACCAATAAATAAAGTATTTATCTTAAATATACTCATCTCTCACCATTGCCATTATCAAGGTTCAATCACACAATACAACATTAACTATACATAATTCAAAATTCAAAAGACATGTAATTAAACATAAAAATCTTTAACTATCATATAGGAATGGTATGTTGAATGGAAGAATAAATAGAGGAACCATAGATCTAGAAAGGACCACCAGGTCATATATGATATAGATTTGTAGAACGAGAGTAGATTCAAGTGTCCAGAAGGAGAAGATATATGATACAATGTTTTAGAACATTCAGGATATTTTGAAATATCACTACTAGATCCGCCTAATATATGTAATAAACATCAATAATTTGTACATAATAATTTCGAATATAGTTGGTATGTGTAACACTCTAATTTGATTCATAACGTTTGTAATTTAACATTAGTATAGTGAATAGAGAAACATTGGCATATATAATAACACTGTGACAGATATGTATGATTTCATCATTTAGCAATTGAAATGCACTGGCATGTTTAACAATTTTATTGATACATATATAATTTTTTTGGTAAATAATATTTCCATCATAGATACAAGACATTAATAATATTTTCATCTTATCACCTAAAGAATTTAAATGTTATATTTATAGATTCATTGGGATGCATAGTATTTCATACTAGGAAGCATTTAATCAAATGTTTAGGTAAATTAAATCTTACCTAACCTCACATGGGGATGATACAACATGAAAAAATATAGTAATGGACTATATGGGGAATGAAAAAAATCCATTTTGTATCTTAAGGTATGGAATTCAATTATGTTCTATATATTTATAATGCTAAATCTATAGATCATGATGATTGTTATGCTCATTTTGAGCTGTGTTGGATATTTTGATAAGAACTAGACCGTCCCAACATTTCAACATGTTGTGGTGATGAAAATTTCATGAAATAAAAGAGTGACACCAAAGTTGAAGAAGAAAAAGATCTTGTGTTAGTCGTGTGACATCCATCCCCATATTATAATCCTTTTAATTCTCATTCATCCACAGTGGATAACATAGAAGATGAAAAGAATGAAGATCAATTGAATAACTACAACTAAAAAAGAGAATGGAGAATTTAAGAATCCTATAATTATATTTACTTGGATTTTCAAAAGATGAGAATCCATAATGAATAAATGGAATGTTACTCTGAAAAGAAAAATACGAATACTTTGTATAAATATAAATTGGAGAAAATGAGTTCATATTCTTCATATCAATTTCCTTTTTATTCAAAAAATTTCTCTATAATTTTCATGCATCAAATATTTTAACCTAACACATAGTGGGATAAAAAAATAAAAATATTTGGATAGTGGGGATGATAAATATTTTATACTATTTTTCCTCATAATCAATTTAAAATACTTTTACTGATTTTTTAACTCTGTTTCCAATGATGAAATAATTAATTGAATGAATTTAAATTCATTTGATATTTCATACATTATTTACTACTTTGTGGGATAACATATTTCTCCCTCAACCTGATTTTACATTATATATAATGGAACAACTTGGAATCTCTTGAGGGAAATATAGTGATTTATGATATAAAGGTTGATGGATGTAGACTTTTCTAGGTATCATATCATTGAATTCACATTATTATATTTTTATAGTGTATTTTGGGTAGAGATAGTTATAAATCATTCCAATTAATTTGGATAAGGTTTAATTAGAGGAGATCATAGATGATTGAAACACACACTCACTATAACCCCAATTGAGGGAGAATTGATTAAGGATAGTCAAATTAATTAAATTTTTGTTTGAATGTCATTATATTTAGGATCCTTATTTAATATAAATTCGTAATAAAACACATATACAAATCACGTGTTCCATCATTAATATCAATTAAAAAATTTCATTTCAAATTTTAAAAAATATCACAATTTGAATCCAAACTCCCATTAATTTCTTTAATTTTGAGAATTTTATTTTTCATCCATACTTAGAGACTACATTTGGATCCTATTATACAATAGTTTAACCATCAGTAATATATTTTTCTTCTACCAAAACACAACATTTTTCTTAGTATCCATAAACTACCTGAATAATAATGAGAAAATAAACATACACAAGTGGTGTGGTATGTGGGGTCAGATAAATTCATACCTTGTAGCATTAAACAACATGCGATATATAGAATTTTTTTAAAATTATATCATTTAATATATATATTTATTTAAATTAAATTAATTCATACATTTTATTATTGAAATAAAAATTACAATGGATTATTTTATTTAACATTTCATTATAAAATTTAAATCATATAATAATGTTCTTAAAAAAGGATTTAATTTGAAGAAACTAAAAAATTTCCCTTTAAATAGAAAGTATTTTGAATGTATAAAAAATAAATTTTGTATAAAAATAAATATGTTTTATCACTTATCAATAAAAATGGTATTTTTTAGTTTGAAACCATGCATTAAATAATTATTGAAATACCATTGGATGCAAATTCTATCAAAATAATAATATTAATAGTGTTATTATAAAAAATATTCTATAACATATATATAGAGTAAATTGGGAGTTTATATAACTATTAATGTAATAGAAAACAATTTTCATTAGAATTTACTATAAAGGAATATAAGAATGTAATTATCAAGAAAAAAATAAGCATGCATCATATTCCATAGAGTAGAAGAATAAAATTATATAACTTGTATCACAGGAATAAAACAAAATAAAATATCTATTGAAATAGAAACTCATTACTATAACACAATGATCATTGTGGGACTATAACCTATGTTCTAATAATAAAATATTTAATATAAATACGGTATAATTCAGCTTATAGTTAACTAATGGGATCCTCACTAAACATACACCTAATTTTTCACACCAATAAACACTTTAAGTTAAAACTCCCATGGCAAGGCAGAATCATCCACTAAGGGGACCCTAGCCAATGCGTAATCTATACTTGTATAGTAATTATCCATAAAATTACAAATTATTTACCCAAGGATTCATATTTGATTAAAATTTAAGGTGGAAAATTAGTTGATAGTAATATTATATAATTTCAATATAATATAATAAATAAATTTACAAACCACCTATAAAAATACTTCAAATAAATATCCCAAAATGAATATATTTAACCATAAATGATTTAAATTTATATTATTCCATACCCACATAAACCATAATATCAATGGAAATTTCAACCAAGGGTGAAAATTGAAAATGTGAATTATTTATTTGTTCTCCAAATAGTCCCTTAGATATTTACGTCTAAACTAAATTATGATATAAACAAAGAAACATGTCAACATAAATTATAATAAATCACATGTAATATTTGGAAGACCAAAACAGTAATAATGGAGTTCATGTTTTAGAAAAAAATCTATTCATTTCATAAAATAATTTAACTATATAAAGAGAACTTTTAGAATGTAAAAAAATACAAAACTATGTGAATTGATATTCTTAATTTTTATGAAAATCATACATGAAAATTAATATGATTATTGATGTGAAAAAATACGATTTATTTAATTAAGAACCCAAATTGAAAAAGTATTCTTGAGAATAATTTCAAACATTGAATATAAGGAACACCTTATATGAAAAATTTTATTTTAATAAAAACATGGGTATATCATCATAAAATAATTTTGGATATACAATAAAGGATATATATGAAATAAAAAAACATATAATAAAAACAATGCATAGTTTCATAATAAATAGGTGTTATACAGAGCCACCTATAGGTAATCAAGGAATATGATGTGAAAATTTGATAGTCCACCAATGGTGATTAATAATTTTATTTTTTAAGAAAAATATAATACTTGAAATATTAAACCACCAAGTGAATATAATGAAAAGAAAAATCTAGGCCTTTGTGGCATATCTAGGGAAACATATTGACAATGAATGAAGAAGAAGATAAAAGGATGTGTTTTTGGGTGACTAAATGTAATGAATCCACTCCAAAGGGTCAATAATCACCAAGGTAAAGTAATTTGAATTGATGAATCAAAGAAGATTTTATTCATCAGGGGGATTCAACCAAATGTGGAGAAATTATGTATAACACTTATTTAGTATGAAAGTAAGGAATATAGAAAAAACAATATATTTTCATTAGTCTCCATACTATTGGGATATTTTTAAAATAACTATGATCCCAACATGCTCCGAGAAATTAAATTTAAATATTTTACATGCATGGATAGGGTTATAAAGATCCATAACTATACGCCAATAAAGAAAATAGTGATGGATATATAATTTTCAAAATATATGGTTTTCATGAATAGTTTTGAAAGTGAAGATCCAAATATTGATCCTCATATATCCATTATGAATTAAAAATTCCCACTCTAAAACACTTATAAATTAAATAAAAACATATAATAAAGTATAAAAAAAGTCTTTGTGGTTGTTATAATTCACGCCATCATTCATCTTTCTGCCCTTGAATTTACCCATAATTTATTTATCTATAATGTAAATTTGAGGAACCAAATTTCCTCACTACATAATCAATCCTTGAATTCTTCCATGATTATAAAAATGATACTTATCATATATATAAATTTACATTGGAAAAAATCTATCCATAACTACATATATTTTTATACATCAGTATTTCTTATAACCCCATCATTTAAATATAATGTATTCATTGGTAGGTTAGAAGACATCAAAAATATTATCAATACTCTATTTTAAAATTTTAACTTGTTGGTTAATGAGAAATTATAAATAATGAAATGAAAAACACAATAAATAAAATGGATCGTTCATTTTTTATCTCCCATATAATTTTAATTCTTTTATTACATTTATATTTAAGATTAAAATACATCACATAGATATTTAAATTGATAATATATCCATAACTCTAATAAATCCAGTATGGTCAAGATAACACATCACTTGAATCAATCATCCACATGTTGCAAAGATAATTCCATATATTTAGGGGATATGTATAATATTTTACGATATGAAATATAACCCTTGGTAATGATTTCAACCTCATTGTAAAAAAAATAACCACATGGACTCCACCAAATAATTTGAGACGAGGTGTCAATAACAAGGACATCTATACACATCCATATATCGTGACAAAAATAAAATTGAAACCAAACATTGTATAATTCATTAAAACATAAATAATTTAAAATCTCAAAATTACATTAAAATATAAAGTTAATGTGATATAAAATATCATAATTATACATAATAAACTAAAATAAAAAATAGGATGACATAACTAATACATAATCATCAAAAAATATTACCATTAGAAGATCCCCAAAACAACCAAAATTATAAATTCTCATGACTCATGGGATCCACTGATCACCCTATCATATAGGTTAGAGATGAATAATGAAACACCACCATGAAAAATTTAACATTTCTAATTTTAAAGCTATAAATATCGACTAGCCTTTATGTAATAGCTTGCATTGTATGAAAATTTGATATTCTAACACACTTCGACCAATCAAACTAACCTTTATGAATAGTAATACCCAGTTTTTGAAATTTTAGGTATTTTATTTTTCAAAATGGACTTAATTTTTGAATTGAGAATATCGAAATTATCTTTGGGTGAATATTTTTTATTTCTCTGAAAACACTCAATTTTTTGTGAAAAGTGAAAAACACAATGTTATTGTTTAAAAATGACTTTTTATTTTATTTAAATTTATTTTAGTTAAAAATAGATATATAATTCCTATATATGTTCAATGTAATTCTTTGGAGTCATTTTTTAATAATATTATATATATATATATATAATTTTAACGAAATTTTGACCGTCTTTTACCCACTTCCTATGAGAATTTGTAAATTGGAATAAAACATAATTTTACCACTTCTCTGAGTGGAATTTCAAAAATCAGAGAGACATGGTTGATTTCAGAAAAAAATGTGGTTCAATAAGATGAAAATAATTGTTAGTGAATAGTATATTTTTACTTTTGTTTACCACGATTAAAATTAAATAGGGTAATTAAGGGTAAAAATGAGATTATTATTACCCTAACACATGTCCCAATTCTATTGGATAAGTATAATTTGACCAAAAACCATAGGAAAAAAATATGATCTTTTAGGTCCACTTGGATTAGATTAGGACATTTATTATTATTTAATTCAAAGAAGAGTTAAAAGTGTTAAATTTAATGTTTAATAACTAATAAATTTATAATATAGGTTTATACATAAGATAAATTCGACTATAAATATTAATTATAAATCTAACAATATTTCCAACATAATGAATTTTTATTAATAATATTTAGTCTTTAAATAATTAAATTTATTTATGACACATTGATGGTGCAATAATTACCTTAACAATGAAATATTAAAAAAATTTAAATATTAAATATCTAAATAAATGCAATTTATTATTTTTTATAAATTTAAATAATTTCCTATGTTAATATGACATGTTATTATTGATCATATGAATTTATTTCGATGTAATAAAGTTGTTATAACTTTAACAAAAATCATTTATTAAATAATGTAAAAATTGACATAAATGAGTTTTTTAAAACAAATACAATATTATGGGTTGATATAATAATGCTAAAAATCTATGGATCTTCTAAAAAACATATATAATGATAGTTGTATCATTAATGAACCACTTGGGGTTATCTTGGATGTTTATAGTATTTTTATTAACAAGATAATATAAAAATACAAAGAGACATGGTAAATGTCAAACTATTTAACTAAGAGTTAAATCTAAATGATAAGGTTAATATAGTGACCCAGAATTGTATAAAATATATTGGTTGATATTTTTTCAACCAATACCAACCTTATATTCTAACTAATTCATTTTTTATCCATTAGAAACCGAAAATAATTTTATTAAAAATAATATATCAATCTTTTCCAAAGGTTCCCCTCACCCCACTTATAAAAGGGCACTTCTCCTTATCTCAAATTCAAACATTGAAATCCATTTGGCTTGGTCAAACCCTTCCAAAATTTCCTCTCAACTGTCCTTTATTCATCCTAGAGGCCTTCCTTTAGTCATAAATCCAGCCTATGGAGCCCTTTTGATCAAATCCAATGGAACAACCCAAAGAAAAGGTAAATATTTCATCACCTTTTTCAAGATCTTTTCTTCTTCCACTTCCTCATTCATTGTTTTTTCTGTTATAAGATAATAAAACTAGTATATTATATATACTATGATGTTATTATAAAAAAGTATCAACCATATTCATTCTTATATCCATCATATGAATGACTAAGTCACCATACGTGCGTACATACGACTTACCATTTCCACGTCGTGGTGTAGTTGTTATTCAATACATTATTTTTTGATGGGTATGATAATGATGTATAATTGATGTAAATAATAAATATTACATGTTCATGATTATGAATATATGACATAACATCTATTTACGTACTATTTTAATACCAAGAAATGATATTCTCGCTTATTCCTACGTAGAGATTACAATCACCACGAACACGATGAGATTTATTCCCAATAGTAACTATTCAAGAATAATTTTCATGTGATGATTAAAAATAATGAATAAAGATTTGATATCATTCTACATATGAATATGATACATCCCATCCATGAAAGAAATGACTCATGTAACAAATAATATAAATGAAAACGAATCATTTAACACCCGAAGTGACAAAAATACTAAAATATCATTAACCAATCAATATTGGAAGATCATATATGATATGATATTATGTTATATAGTTTTTTTATAATTTAATAAAAATAATTTAACCATTATACATGAGGTTAACTTACCCTCGACCAATTAAAAGTACAATGTAACAGTTAATTCAACAATATTTTTATTGCCCATCGATGTTTTTATGTAAGTATCTACTGTGACCTCTTTATCATCCACATCCATGTTTCATAAAAAAGTATTTAAAAACTTTTTTACTATTTACTAAAAAATAATATAAATTCATTTATACCCTTATTTGAACTTATATGTTTTGAAAGGAAACTTTCAGCTGTTTTCCAAACAAGGTACATTACAACCTTTTCATTAAAATTAAGGTAAAAATGTATTTTTTAACATATATGTCGGGTGCGGTTATTCTCCACCATTATAGAATTTTAAAATCTCCCATTACAATATTAAAAGAATATTTTCAAAAATAGTGTTTTCTTTTATAATTATGTAACTTTAAATGATTTCAAAACTAAGAAAGAGATATTTCTCTCAGAAAGATTTGATTTAATCTATGTCGACATCATTTGATGGATTTTATACTTGTTTGAAGTTGATTCATTATGATACAAATATCCTATATAGTATAGATGGTTTTGTGATATATTTTACTGTGTTTGTGTTATTTTTATACCATTCATGGTTTATGGGTAAAGTATTGACATTTTTTATGCTAGTTTTAATACGAATGATTATGTTATATTTTAACCATTTCATATAATGAATATATTGGACTATGAAAGTGATGGGTGGAGCCCGTTGTAGCTCCTCAATGAATCAGTAGGTCCCATGAAAAAAGTAGACATGGAATTATCTGACGCCTTTCGCAATTTGATATATATATGGTTTTGGTCGAGGTCTAAATCATTTTTGGACATCTTGGCCGAGGCCTTGACAAAAAGGTTCAGAATGTCTAGCATTATACATTCCATCGTTATGAAAATAATATTCATGGTTCATGTGGTAATTAGATTAGTATAATACCCATGATTATGATTTATTATGGCATTATTCACTCAACTCATATTCCTGCCGTAAATGTTTTCATGTTTATTATTTGTAAAAGCATATGATTTCAATTATTCACCATCCATAATATTTATTTTATATTATGATGTATTGCATACCCTTACCGAGCGTTTGAGCTCACACCTTTATTATGTTTCTTTTTCCAATGATATGAAGAAGTTAGTTATGAGTGACTTGAAGGCATAATCTGGGAGGCTTGGATATTTCTAATGAAATAAATTTGTGTTGTATTTTTTTTTCAAGTTATAATGTTGAACTTATATATGAATCATGTTTCCAATAATACTAAACCGATCAGTCTTTCGGGACATGATTTAATTATGATCATGCCAATGCTATGTAATAATGCACCAACATAGGGTAACTGGGGTAGGGGCATTATAGTTGGTACCAAAGGATGTTTAGTACAAACTTTGGAAACTAGATTTAGAAAAAAATTGACTAGAGAACTTTAAACTAATATATAATATGAGTATTAATATATTAGAACATCCTATAATTTTGTACTCTACATATTTTTTGATTTATCCATGAAATACACCCCTGTCTGGATACGAGCAGGAAGAGGCAGCTTTGGCACATACATAGCTAGGGGAAAAACCCAAAAACCCCACTTTGAGCTAGACTCAAATGGGATCTGGTGCACAATAATGGGCCTTTCATCACTTTTGGTTATGTCACTCCTGAGGGAAATTATTAGGATAATAATTATTTTCTTTACAAACCAATAATAAGTGTTTATGAGTATATACTTCCTCAATGAAAATATTTTTATGATTATGGATTATATCCGTAAACTGTTCAAATTATGTTAAGTGTTTTACATGTCTGGAATTATGTATTGCGATTCATAAACTAATATAGTTCATGCCATTATTTAAAAATGGCTCCTAGTATATAGATTGAGACCTCCAGCAATACACATTATTCAAAGAGTTAGAATGATCATATCGTTCTTAATATTAAGACAACATTTACTCCAAATAGTATCCCACGTATTATCATCATATAAAGAAATAATATCATGTGTTAATAAAATATATAATGAATTTTATGAGTCCTATGGATATGAAGGGAAGCCAAAGGAGAAAAGGATTGTAGAGAGAATCATGGATAAAGGGAACAAGGGAAAGAAGGATTTTCCCGTATGTGATAACTGTGGAAAGAATCACCTTGGTAAATTGTTTAAGGGAATTATAGTCTGTTATAATTATAAAGAAAAAGGACACCAATTACGTGAATTCAAGGGTGATAAAATGGTTTCAAATGTACAATGCTTCATCTGGAAGGAGTTGGGACACTATAGGAATCAATCTCTAAATATTCAGAGTATACCCCAAATGATGCTATTGGATAATAATCAAGTTATGATACTACCAAAGAAAATGAGGAACGATTAAGAGTTCTTATGTTGTTATTAAATTAGTGTGTCATTTGAGTATTGTATTAGTGATTTACATGTTATAATATTTATATAGCATATAAGGATTATAATGCAATACTATTTCATTAAGGACTTGATATTGTTTAGAACCATGAAGAGTGACTCAATGGAAAGTTAATCTTTTTTGAAAGTACATGGTTGAATTAGAGATAAAACTTTAATATGGTCCTCATACCGAGGTATGGATTTTGGAATAACAAATTATTGATTTTGTTAAATTATATTGGATAATATTGGAATACATGGAACTAGTTAATGGTTTTTTATTTCATCATTGTTGTAGTTTACATCATTTTTGGATATAATGAGTATATCCAGTATTATATAAAGAATAATTAATTATGAATGTAACCAATATGGTTATATGATAATTCAGGGTGTTACTGTGTTTTAAAAGAAAACAAGATGAAGGTATTCGCATGTTATTATGTAGAAAAAGGATCTTCATTGAGGTTACCTTATAAATTTTGGACTGTGACTTTGGACAGAAGTATTTTGGATTAGTCTAAAGGATGAAATCTCTATTGACCGTTCAAAGAAAAAGCCAATCCACGAATGGTCATAAATGATGATTATAACTAAGTTCTGTAGTTTTAATGGTTTATCAGGTTATTATTGACAGTTCAAATAGAATTTTTCATGGTTTTCTAACCCATTAACAAAGATCACACTTAAAGGGGATAATTTTTTATGGAAAAAGAGTGTGAAGAATGTTTTGAATAACTAAAGATAAGATTAGTCAAGGGTCCTATCATGACACTACCATCATGGAATGATGGGTTTGTTATTTATACTTATGCTTCAATGAAAGGACATAGTTGTGTCCTTATGTCGAATGATAGAGTTATTTCCAATGCATCATAGCAGCTAAAAATTCAGGACCAAAACTATCCAACTCATGATCTTGAGTTAGTAGTTGTAATATTTTTTTTAAGATATGGAGACATTATCTCTATGGTAAAAAATGTGAGATTTATACTGATCACAAAAGTTTGATGTATATTTTCACATAAAAAGAACTCAACATGAGCTAAATGAGATGGCTTGAACTACTCAAGGATTATGATTACGCTATACAATACCACCCAAGAAGGCTGATAATTTGGAAGATGCTTTGAGTAGAAAGGATCATGGAGTTTTGAACAAGATGAGAGTTGAAAAAGATCATATATCCATGGATATATTAAATATGGACATGGGATTTACCATGGAAGGTGAAACATCAATGATATTTCAAATGGTTAACAAACCATCTTTACTATAATGGATAAGGAGTTATCAGACAGATGATAAAGAGTTTCAAAAGAAGACTAATGATGTGAATGATGTGAGATTGAGTTACATTGTATATGAATATGTGATGTTGAAATTTGGGAAGATAATTTGTGTTCCCAATAAACCTGATCTAAAAAGGGAATTTTTATATGATTCTAATTGCTCCAATTTCTCAATACACCCTAGTATTACTATGATGTACAGAGATTTGAAGGAACATTTTTGGTGGGACAACATGAAGATGGAGATTTCTGATTTTGTATCAAGATGTATGGTTTGTCAACAAGTGAAATCTGGAAGGAAAGATCAAGGAGGAGTCATGCAACCTCTTCCAATACCTGAGTGGAAATGGGATAACAATACGATGACTTTGTCATGATACTAACAATGACTCCTAGAAGGAATGATTCAATGTTGGTCATTCTTGATCGTCTTTCCAAGTTAGAACATTTTCTTTCTTTAAGAGAAGATTTACCACTTGAATGTCTAGAAAGTCTATATATTAATGATGTTTTAAGACTTCATGGTGTACCCCTATCGATTGTTTCTGATCGTGATCCTGGTTTTACAAAATATTATGCAAATGTCTTCAGAAGTCCATAGATACTAAACTTCGTTGGAGCACTTCCTACCACCCTCAAATTGATGGACTATCAGAACAGACTATTCAAACCATAGAAGACATGTTAAGATCATGCTCACATGACTTTCAAGGTATGTGGGATCAATATTTACCTCTATTAGAAATTTCCTATAACAATAGATTCCATTCAAGTATTCATATGGCACAATATAAAGCGTTATATGGAAAGAGATCTCACACACCAACCTGTTTGGATGATGTTGGTGAAAGAAAACTCATAGGTCCAGAACATGTTGAGGTAACGATGGAAAAAGTGAAGGTAATCCAATCCCAGATCAATGTAGGTAAAAGTAGGTAGAAGATTTATGCTGATAACCGATGGAAGCATTTTCAATTTCATGTAGGAGATCATGATTTATGTAATTTATCTCCATGGAATGGAATTATATGATTTTGAAAGAAGTGTAAATTGAGTCCCAAGTACATAGGAACTTTCTAAATTATAGAATAAATTGGGGTTGTAGCATACCATTTTGAAATTCCCCCAAGTCTCTCCAAAGTTCATGATGTCTTCTAGGAATCACTGTTGATAAAATACATGCCTGACTCAATGAATGTACTCACCTATGAGGAATTAGAACTGGTACCCGATATTTCTCATTGTGATGACCCTGTCAAGATTCTTAATAACATCGAACAAGTGCTGAGAAACCAGATGAATCGTCTGGTAAAAGTTCTATGGAGAAACCATATGATGTAAGAGGCAACGTGGGAAACCAAGAAACTTATGATGAAGAGCCACCTGAATATTTTTCTACAGTAATAATCTAGAAATTTCTTGCATGAAATTATTTTAAGGAGGGGAGAATGAAACACTCCAATATTGTAGGATACATTTCCCTTTGAATAATGTAATAGATTTCATTATACTCAACCTCGAGATTATAAAACACCGTGACAAATTAAATTAGTCGTTATGATTAGTAATACCACTTTTTGAAATATTACAAATTTTATTTTTCAAAACGGACTTCATTGTTGAGTTCAAAATATCGTAATTATCATAGGGTAAATTTTCAGTATTTTTCTGAAAACCTTCAATTTTTGATGAATAGTGAAAACACTGCATTATTGTTTAGAACAGTCTTTTTAATTTAATAATAAATTATTTTATTTAATTTTTTTGTCAAAATACATACATAATACCTATATATGTTCAATGTAATTCATTGGTGTCATTTTGTAAAAATATTTGATATATAAAATTTTATCTAACTTTTCACCGTCATTTACCCACCTCCAAGGAGAATTTGAAAATTCACATAAAACATAATTTTAAATCTTCTATGAGTGTAATTTCAAAAATTCGAGAGAAACAGTTGATATCAGAAATAAAAATGTTGTTAATTAATATCAAAACATTTTTTGGTGAATAATAACTTTTTAATTTATTTACCACGGTTAAAAGTAAATAGGGTAATTAAGGGTAAAAATGATATTATTTTTACCCAAAAACATGTACTAGTTCTATTGGATAAATATATTTTGACCAAAAAAACCTTATGAATAAAATATGATCCTTTTGTTCCACTTGGATTTGATTAGGACAGTTTTTATTATTTAATTCAAAGAAGAGTTAAAAGTATTAAATTCAATTTTTAATAACTAAACCATTTATAATATAATGATATACATAATATAAAATCGACTGTAAATATTCATTTTAAAGATAAAAACATTTCTTAAATAATGAAATTTTAATTTTAATTTTTAGACATTAAATAATCAGTTTTATTTATGACAAAATGATGATGTAGTAATTAGGTTAATAATGAAATATTAAAAAATTTACATAATAAATATCCAAATAAATGTAGTTTAAGATTTTTGATGAATTACACTATTTTTATAGGTTTATATGTCTTTTTAGGATTTAACTTATGAATTTATTTCAATGTAATAATGTTGTTAGAACATTAAAAAAATAAATTATTAAATAATGTCAAAATTGACATAGATGATATTTTAAAAGAAATACAATATTGTTGGTTGATCTAATTAACCTAAAAATATAAGGATCATCCAAATTGCTTATATAATGATAGGTGTATCATTAATTTACTACTTAGTGTTCTCTTGGATGTTTATATTAAATTTATTAACCATATAATGTTAAAATACAAAGAGACATGGTAAATGTCTAAATATTTAATTAAGTGTTAAATCTAAATGATAAGGTTCATATTGTGACAAAAACCTGTCTAAAAACTTTTGGATGAATGGTTTTAGAACCAACCCAACCATATCCTTTAAATAATTTATTTTTGAGCAATTATAAAATGAAAATTTTATTATTATAATATAATATTTCAATATTTTCCAAAGGTTCCCCTCACACCTCTTATAAAATGGAACTTCCCCTTCTCTCAAATTAACACCTTAAAAGACATTTATCTCCACTAACCCCTTCCAAAATATCCTCCAACTGTCCTACCTTCATCATAGAGTGCTTATTTTATCCAGAAAGCCAACCTAAGGAGCCCTTTTTATCAAATCAAATTGAAGAACCCAAATTAGTAGAAAATATTTCATCACACCTTTCAAGTTTTTTTATTCTTCCACTTCTTCTTTAAGTATTGTTTCTATTATAAGATAACAACTCCAATAACTTCTATATACTTTCATGTTATTATAATAATTTTATAACCAAATTCATTAGTCCATCCATCATATGAATGACAAAATCACCATACGTGTGTATGTATGGATTACCCTCTCCACGTTGTGGTGTAGTTTTTATTCAATACATTATTTTTAGAAGGGTATAATAATGATGTATAATTGATGTAAATAATAAATATAACATTTTAATTATTCTGTATATATGATATACCATCTATTTATATACTATTTTAATATCAAAAAAATGATATTTTCGCTCGTACGTACGGATTACTGTCTCCACAAACATGATGAAATTCATTCCCAATCATAACCATTCAATTATAATTTTCTATTGATGATTAAATTTAAGTTTTAAAGAGTTTATATCATTGTGGATATGAATAAGATACATCCCATCCACGAAAAACATGACTCACGTAACAATGAATATAAAGGAAAAAGAATCAGTTGACACCTGAAATGAAGATAATACTAAAATAACATTAAAAAATCAATATTGGAAGATCATATATGATATCATATTTAGGGATATAGTTCTTGTATAATTTAATAACAATTATTTATCAATTATACAAGAGGTTATCCTACCCTTTACCAAGGAAAATAACAAGGTAATGGTTAATTCTAAAATCTCTTTATTATACGAGGTTTTTTTAAGTATGTATCTATTGAGACCTCTTTATCATCCACATCCATGTTTATTAAAAATGTATTTCAAAACATTTTTAATATTTACTAGACAATGGGTTAAAATTATTTATACCCTTATTTTAACTTATATGTTTTGAAATAAATCTTTCATCCGTTTTCCGAACAAGGCACTTTACATTGTTTTTGACAAAATTAAGGTAAGAATGTATTTTTTAACTTATACGGCGGGTGCGGTTATTCTCCGCCAATATAACATTTTTGAAGCTTCCCTTATAATCCTATAAGAATATTTTCAAAATAAATGTTTTCTTTTAAAATTATGTATCTTTAAATGATTTCAAAAAAAATAAATATATATTTCTCTCAAATAGTTTTGATTTTATCTATGTTCTTATCCTTTGAAGGATATTATAATTTTTTGATGTCGATGCATTATGATACAAATCTTCCATATTTTATTGAAGGTTTTGTGATATGATTGAATGTGGATGTGTCATTATTATACTATTCATGGTTTATGGTTAAATTATTGACATTTCATATGCTATGTAACGACCCGAATCCGGAGCCCTTCCACTGGTGCCCCGTACCTAGTTCGCCACATGACCTCAAGAGCATTTCCCCAAATGCTAGAGGCTGCCGACTAGTAGCGAGGGCCTTGGTAAGTTATTGGGGGAAAATATGCCCTCATTTGGTAAGGCATACAAGGAAAGAAAAACAACAGTCAAGAGCGGAAGTAGTAAACAACATACAAACACTGGAACTAAACAGCAGAAGAAATGAACACATATTGATAATAATAATTATGCAGTAGGTACAAGTATCTAAGGAAAGTAGCAAACACATCAATGTGATGAAATACATCTGAAAAACAAAGTACAAATGTAAACAGCAACTGCAGCAGCATCGCAAGCCTAAGCTCGGTCCTATGCTCTCCAGCTCTAACCAGTAATCATGTACCTGAACTTGAAGGGCCACAATCCCTATCCACACCTGAAACCATATAACCTGTTTGGGCCGAAAAGCAGGACCCAAACAGGGTGTGAGACTAATCCCAGTAGGAAATCACCACGAGATCTGTGCCCTTCATTCAGTGAGTAATATAGCAAATGAAAAGGAAATAAATGCAGCGGAGAAACAAAAATACACTAAAGTAAACAATCCAACAAATCTCCATTCACATTTATTTAGCAGTTCAGTATAACCATTTAGCTATCAACCATGGAACCTAGAAATAGCTTTATACTCCCAAGTCAAGTAAGTAATCACAATAGGTAACCCAGTAGTCTACCTAAATAGAATGAAGTACAACCCAAGCTTGTTCTTTGGCTTGGTGGACCCTTCAAAACCAACCCACAAATAAATCACTGACTCTATGGGTGTCTCCTACTAGAAAACCCCTCTAGTCAAGTAAACATTCAAAGTCACAAACACTCTGGGAAGCTCTCACCATCAATTCCCATGTGGTCTTGAAATGAAAGATATAGACTCTTTGAGGAATCACTTACATCTAATTCCCCCTATAGTCTCGCTGCATAACTAAGGACACTCTGAGGAAGCACAAAGTTCCATTCCCATAGGTCCTGTGATCCATACTAATTATAAAATACTCTCTAGGGAAACCCTAATCGTCAATTCCCCCTTTAGTCTACCACACCAGGTTCACTCAGGCCTGAGCAATTTAGTCATGTATAAACAACTATTATAAATCTAAGTATGTTTCACAACTACATGGATAATATCTACAAGAATTCACAGGAATACAAATAGTATGCAATACATGCAATCAATTCAACATGCATACTAGCAATGTGAAAAAGGGTTTCCTCGTAGGCAAAACCGCACCAAACGGAAGTAAACATCCAAAACTAGGGAAAACACCCATGGGGTTATCCTAATCCATGCTAAAAAGAAATTATTAATCATCCAATAACCTCAATCACACAAGCAATCTAAGGCAGATAACAAAACATGATCAGAACCCTAACCCGAGATACCCGATACATGGGTATCCAGCACTTTTGCACTAAAAACTCAAGGACATTCAATGTAGGGAAACAAACCACCTACCTCGATCCCAGTAGATTGATATATGTGAACCACAATGACAGATTCCCCTTAGAATGACGTAGATCTGAGAAAACTCTCAAAACACTCAACCTACAATAACTTGAAAATGAGGAGGAATCAAGAAACAAGGCTAACAAAGAACATGGAACTCACCTCAGTACTTCCAACGCAATCGAAAGTGGCTGGAACGGAGGTCAGATGTAGGCATGGTGGCTCAGAGAAGATTCAGCCATACAGTTTCTCTCAGTCGAACGAAAAATGAGGAAGAAGACGCTTCTGTTCACTAGGTGAGACCCCGGTCCATTTAATGAAAAAAGTACACGACATGTACTTTTAGAGTACATGGCGTGTACTAGTTCTTTTCCGTACTCCACCAAAATCGACCTCCACATCACCCTTACACACTGTGTGTGTGGCCCAGACACAGACAACACATGACTTTGGCGGGAAAAGAGTACACGACGTGTACTCAGAAAGTACACGGTGTGTATTTCAAAAATTAACAAGAAGTTTTTTTCCTCAAAAACACTAGAAAAATGAAAAGCGTACCTGAAAAAATATCTGAGTTCTTAAAAACTTCCCCCCTTAAAGAAATTCATCCCTAAATTTCCCTATCGAGGTGAAGAAGAAGAAACCCCGAATAGCTCTAGCCACTGCGATCACACATCAGCCTCCCTTTCCCAAGTCTCGTCCTGTACTCGCCCGTGCTTCCATAGTACCCGTACCAGAGGAACAGACTTCCATGGATAACCTTCGTACTACAATCGACAATCCGGATAGGATGCTCCTCGAATGATGCATCTGCTTCAAGCTCGACTTCCTCAGGCTGAAAGATGTGTGACGAGGCTGAAAAGTAACGTCAGAGCTGAGAGATGTGGAAGACGTCGTGCATGTCCCGATACCTCTGAGGTAGCTGTAACTGATAGGCAACTTTCCCAACTCTCTCCAAGACCTAAAAACGGCCCGACATACCGCGATGAAAGCTTACCCTATATATGAATCTTCTTGTGTCCTAACCTCGATGCGACACACAGGAAAACAAGATCACCAACCTCGAACTCCAGAGTTCGTATCAGCTGATCAGCATAAGACTTCTATCGGGACTGTGCTGTAGCAATCCTCTTCTAAATCATCACTATCTGCTCTGAAGTCTCTTGAACAGGACGAGGTCCCAATGAATTTGCCTCTCCTACCTCCATCCAGCATAATGGTGATCGTCATGGCTTATCATACAAATCCACGTATGGTACCATCTGAATGGTCAATTGAAAACTATTTTTGTAGGCGAACTCCACCAGAGGAATATGCTTCTCCCAAGAACCACCAATGTCTAGGATGCAAGCTGGGAGCATATCCACAAGCACCTGGATTGTGTGATCTGACTGGCCATAAGTCTGGGGGTGGTATGTTGTTCTCAAAAGTATCTGTGTACCCAAGGCCTTCGGAAGTCCCTGCCAAAACCGAGAGGTAATGCGTGCATCCCTGTCTGAAACAATGGAGTGTGGAACTCCATGAAGATGAACAATATATTGGATGTAATGTCGTCCCAGATCATCAATAGTGAAAGTCTCCTTGATTGGAAAGAAGTTAGAAACCTTTGTAAGCCTGTCGACGATGACCCATACCACATTGTTCCCTCTCGACGATCTTGGAAAACTAGTCACGAAGTCCATCGCGACGTTGTTCCACTTCCACTCTGTAATGGGTAGCTGTTGTAAAAGCCCTGCTGGTCGCTGGTGCTCTGCTTTCACATGATGATAGGTGGAACATCTAATGAAAAAACCATCCACATATGTCACCATACCTAGCCACCAGTACTGGCAGTGTAAATCACGGTACATCTTGGTGATGCCAGGATGAACTGTCCAAACTGAGGAAGGGATGTCTCACATCAGCTTTTCACGTATATATGTTGGCACCCATACGCGTCCCCAGAAATGCAAGATCTCATCCTTGCCAATGGTCCACCTAAGAAGAGGTTCCTCTCCTGCCACACTTTCCCATAAGACTAGCCCTTCTGAATTTACCAGCTTCCTCATTCGAACTCGGTCCAGAAGTGCAGAGGTAACAGCCATAAGAGATAGGAAAGTCTTCCCCTGCCTATCATGCACCTCCAAATGCATCTCCGAGAATAGATCCATTAGTTGCCACTCACTACTAGCCTCCTGAACTACATGTATCTGGGTTCTCCTGCTCAATGCATCAGCCACTGCGTTGCCTTTCCGAGGTGTATAGGAAAGCTCGAAATCGAAGGACTGGAGATACTCCACCCACCTCCGTTGTCTCAGATTCAGGTCACACTGTGTGAATATGTACTTGAGACTTTTGTGGTTAGTGTATACCACAAAATGCTCTCACAGAAGGTAATGTATCCAGAAACATAAAGCATGAACAACAGCAGCCAACTCTAGGTCGTGCGTGGGATAATTCATCTCATGTGGCCTGAATTGCCGAGATCCATACACAACCACTTGATCCTCCTCCATAAGCACTGCTCCATGTCCAATCCCAAATGCATCACAGAAAACTGTATAGCTCTTGCCTGGCTCCGTCAAAACTAGGATCGGTGCTCACGTCAATCTCCCCTTCAGATCTTGGAAGGCTGAGTCATAGGTTTCTGACAAAAAAAACTTCACCCCATCTTAGTCAATCCCATCAATAGTGCTGCTAGGTGTTAGAAGTCCTGTATAAACATCCTGTAGTAACCAGCCAGCACCAAGAAGCTCCGTACCTCGAAGACATTCTTTGGATGCTCCTTGGTAACTACTGATCTATCCTTCTGTAGGTATACTGGTACACCTGTCTCTGAGATGACATGACCCATGAAGTGAATGTCGTCCATCCAAATGTGGCACTTCAAGAGTTTACCATAAATTCGATGCTCCCTCAGTGTACTCAAAAAGATATCAAGATGGGTTGCATGGTCATGTCGAGTGTGAGAGTACTCTAATATATCATCCACGAAGACCACGAAAAAGGAATCCAAGTAAATATGGAACACTTGGTTCATCAGTTCCATTAAAACTGCTGGCGCATTCGTAATATCAAACGGAATAACCGTATACTCTTAGAGACCATACCTACTCCGGAAGGTTGTCAGAGGTATATCTGAATGTCTAACGCATAGCTGATGACAACCAGAACTCATATCGATCTTTGAGAACACCCGATCTCCTCAGATCTGATAAAAGAGATCATCAATCCTTGTCAAGGGATATTGGTTCTTGACTCTCAACTAGTTCAACTTCCGATAATCCACGCAAAGCCTAAGGGTACCATCTTCTTTCTTCGTGAACAGAATAAGCAAACCCCAAGGAGAAGTACTAGGTCTGATGAAACCCTTTTCCTACTACTCCTCCAACTACTTTTTGAGCTCCTTAAACTAATGGATATCCATCATATAGGGAGGAATGAACACCGGTGCTTCTCATAGCACGAGCTCAATCGAGAAGTCTACCTCACGCTCTAGAGGCAAACCTGAAATTTCTTCTAGGAAGACATCTAGAATGCGATCAAACACTGGAGGAAAATCTTAATGTGAAGACCCCTGGTCATCCAGATAAAGGCTAGAAATATGGGTCGTAACTCCTCCTAGCCCATGATGCTCGAGTCCATCTCAACTCGCCTGAACATCCCGCTCACCCTTATGAAGGAAAGATTCATCCTCTGGTGATATGAAACTCACCTTGCGGCGATAACAATGGACCACTGCCTGGAAGGGAACCTACCCGTCCATACCGAGAATGACGTCATATCCCGTCATCTCTAGAACATTGAGGTCACATAATAATTGATACCCTACAACCTTGAGAGGGAACTCCTTGCACTGACGTACACTAGATGTCCTTGTTCTGAAGGGCATGTCGAGAGTCAACATGTCAGTAGACGAAATGACACAGAGCTCAATGATTTCCACGACATCAACAAAGATAAAGCTATGTGAAGAACCAGTATATAAAAGGGATGAATATAAAACTAATGCTACTAAGATCGTACCTCGAACTATAGAGGGCCCATGATCCTGCTTCTAATGAATCTGCTCTACAACAAAAGTCTGGCCTGTACTGCAGCCCTATGTAGTAGGATGAAAACCTTGAGCTACACCTCCCTGAGCCTGACCACTGCATACACAACCACTACCCTAACCTGAACGTCCTGCAGAACTCTAGCCCCCAGTCTTCTATGGAGATGGTAATACTTCTCCTGTACGCGGGGTTGAAACTGATCCTCCTTCACTAGCTTCTAGAAGGGGAACCTTCCAAAAACACTACAGTTGACCCATATTGTCGTAGGATCGGCACTCTAATAGCTCCCTCAGGAACTGGGGATGCTTATTCCTACTCCTCCTACATTGATAACCAACCACTTGTGTGCCATAAGGGGCATCTCATCTACCAGAAGGGATACCTCTCTTCCTCGGGTCGCCTTGAGTAGACTCTCAGTGGCGCTTCCTACTGTATGTATAGAGGGAATCCGCCTTGGAAGCTGTACCACCCAAGTCCACAGCTCCAGTATCCCTCAGGTTCCTCTCCGTGATGAGTTCCTGGTTGAATATCAGAGAAATACAAGTCAACTGAAAGGCATTCACCTGTGATCTGATCTACGGTCTGAGGGCTTCTTCAAACTTCTTTACTAGAAACATCTCATCATTCCCCAAAACGAGAGTGAATCTTTGTAACTCATTGATGAGGGATGAATACTCCATAAATGAGAGTGTACCCTACTGCAGGCTCATGAACCCCCTATCTATGTCGGCCTTTAGCATCACTGGGTAGAAGTAGTCGTAAAACGTACGCTGAAACTCATCCCAAGACATATGCTGCTGGTGCCCCGTTTGAGAGACTACGTACCAAAACCTCTTGGCGGAGTCACGCAACATATACATCGCGAACTTCACCCTCCTATATGGAGGCATATCCAGATGCTCATAGATGGAAAAAATGGCTTCCAGCCATGACTCTGCAGCTTGAGGTCCTCCATCCCTTGTGAAAGTGGGAGGATGCTACTGCTGGAAGACCCACGTCAGCTTAGCCATAGTCGGTGCAGGAAGCTGAACTCCCTGGAAGGTCAGCATGAATCTCATGAAACCCTCTCTGAACTGATTTTTGGCACTAGTGTCTAGAATCACTCTATGTGCTGTGTCCGGAATGATGTGAAGATCTACCGGCAGTCCCTGATCGGTCGTATCAGGTGTACGATCGATGCATGGTACCTGGCGTGCAACAGGAGGACATCTCAGGGCCATAATTCTGAAAGACCAAAACACACCTTTATTAAAGAATAACACAGTTGATACAAAGTAGAGTAAAATAGAACATGAGTTAAAATCCTTTAAATCTAGAAAAACATGACTACACGCCGTGTAGTACTACTACACGGTATGTTTCTTAAAATTTTACCCAGGGTGTGTACCGTGGCCATACATGGCCGCGTAAACAACCCGACTACACGGCGTGTTATTAAACTACACGGCATGTAATGGCCCTTTTCTCCCTACCTGGTTACTCCTACATGACTAAGTGACACAGACTGTCCCAACCAAAAACTAAATGGCATGTTTGAGGTAGACACGGCTTGTACTAGAAATGCCTTACTTGGGATGTGTTGTTAGTGACATGACCTGACACATGGTCGACACTACATGGAATGTTCCCTAGGGACATGGTGTGCACTTGATGGGAAACCTCGTCCCATGTTGTTCGTGACATGGTCAGGTACTCGGCTGATCCTTACACGACGTGTTCCGAACAAACACAGCATGTATAAGAGAAGATAACACTGAACCGTGTTTTTTAATAAACGGCCAGGAACCTAGGAAAGGATACACGGCGTGTGCATACCGAACAAGCCATGTACTAAACATGCATTGACTGACACGTGTTGATAGTTACATGGTTGGGCTCCTAGTTAACCCCTACATGGAGTGTACCTAAAGTACACAGCGTGTTCCTGAAAACCATTTTCATCTCTGTGTCCTTGTCCACACGGTTAGTGAAATGACCAAAAACTACACGGCATGTACCTAAAAATTACAAGCCATGTATTCTGGGTTATTCTGGACAATAGCCTCATAACTGCACCAGAGGCCATAAAACATAGAAAAAATGTGGTTAAGGTTCCAAATTCCGATTTTTGGGGGCCCATACTCCCCGCAAATCAAATCTTGGCATCCTATCAATGCATGTAACAAGCGAACAGTATAAGAACTCATGACCCACCAAATTCCTATTCACGAGGGACCATAACACCTCTATGGTCAATGTTTGGAATCCGTGATAAGAAGGATCCAACCAATGATACCCTATCAACATAGCATGTATTCTATCACAACAGCAATCACAACAACATGCATTGACTATCACAAATCCTATCACAACAGCATGAAATCTTTAATGCAACCTAGATAGCAGGGAAAAATTCATGGAATGTGATATTCTAACATGTGCCTATATGATGCATGAGATGGCATCCCTTCATCTCATCGGGTTGCAACAAAATAGAACCATAATCATATAAATAGTAACATCACAAAACAAGTGCATCACCCAATGGTGAAATCAGTTAAACGGTAACATTCGCAAAACTCAAAACATGAAATATTCGAGGTAATCGGGCTTTTTCCCTGAACACAGGTTCTAGAACACCCGGTCACGGCTATTTAGCATTCAATCATTCCGTCATATCCCTGTCTAATGTCTCTAAATAGAAAGTCAATAGAATATGACAGAACTCCTCTGATACCACTTTGTAACGAACTAAATCCATAGCCCTTCCACTGGTGCCCCGTACCCGGTCCGACACATGACCTCAAACACATTTCTCCAAGTGCCAGAGGTTGCCGACTAGTAGTGAGGGCCTTGGTATGTTATTGGGGAAACTATGCCCTCATTTGGTAAGGTATACCAGGAAAAAAAACAACAGTTAATAGCGAAAGAAGGAAATAGCATACAAACACTGAAATTAAATAGCAGAAGAAATGAACACGTAATGATATTGATAATGATGCAGTAGGTACACGTATCTAAGGAAAGCAGTAAACACAACAATGTGCTGACATACAATTGAAAAACAAAGTACAAATGTAAACAACAACTCCAGCAGCATCTCAAGCCTATGCTCGGTGCAATTCTCTCCATCTATGACCACCAATCATGTACCCGAAGTAGAAGGGCCATAATACCTATCCACACCTGCAACCATATAACCTATTTGGGCCGAAAAGTAGGACCAAAACAGGGTGTGAGACTAATCCCAGTAGGCAATCACCATGAGATCTGTGCCCAACTGTTAGTGAGTAATATAGCAAAAATAAAGGAAATAAATGCAGCAGAGAAACAGAAATACACTAAAGTAAACAATCCTACAAATTTCCATTCACATTTATTTAGTAGTTTAGTACAATCATTTAGCTATCAACCATGGAACCTAGCAACAACTCTATACTCCCAAGGAAAGAAAGTAATCACAACAGGTAACTCAGCAGTCTATCTAAACAGCAAGCAGTACAACCCAAGATTGTTCTTTGGCTTGGTGGACTCATCAAAACCAACCAACAAATAAATCACTGACTCTCTAGGTGGTTCCAACAAGCAAACCCCTCTAGTCATTTAAATATACAAAGGCATATACACTCTGGGAATCTCTCACCATCAATTCCCCTGTGGTCTTGCAACGAAAGATATAGAGTCTCTGATGAATTACTTATGTCTAATTTCTCCTATAGTCTTGCTATGTAACTATGGACACACTGAGGAAGCACAAAGTCCCATTCCCATATGTCCTACGAATGATACTAATTATAACAGACTCTCTAGGGAAGCGATAATCATCAATTCCTTCTTTAGTCTACCACACCCGGTTCACTCAGCCCTGAGCAATTTAGTCATGCGTAAACGACTGTTAGCATCCTAAGTAAGTTCAGAAACTACATGGCTAATAACTACAAGAACCCACAAGCATATAAACAGTAGGAAATACATGCAATCAATTCAGCAGGCATACTAGCAATGTTCAAAAGGGTTTCCTCATAGGCAAAACCGTGCCAAATGGAAATAAACAGCCAAAATAAAGGATAACACCCATGGGGTGATCCTCAACCATGCTAACAAGAAATTATTAATCATCAAATAAGCCCAAGAATACAAAAAATCTAAATAAGATAACAAAACAAGATCAAAACCCTATAATGAGATACCTAATACATGGGTATCCGACACTTTTGCACCAAAAACTCAAGGATATTCAACATAGGGAAACAAAACACCTACCTCGATCCCAGTAGATCAATATATGTGAACCACGATGATAGATTCCCCATAGAATGACATATATTTGAGAAAACACACAAAAATATCAACCTATGATAACTTGAAAACGAGGAGGAATCAAGAAACAAGGAAAAAGTAGAACATGGAACTCACCGCAGTGCTTCCAACGCAATTGACGGTGGCTGGAACAGAGGTTGGATGGAGGCATGGTGGCTCAGAGAAGATTCGTCCATATGGCCGTTCTCGGATGAATGAAACCTGGAGAAGAAGACGCTTCTGTGCATCAGGCGTGACCTCGGTCCGTTTAATTAAAAAAAGGTACACCGTGTGTACTTTTAGAGTACACGGCGTGTACTAGGTCTTTTCCATACTCTGCAAAAACCGGCCTCCACGTCACCCTTACACACCGTGTGTGTGCCCCAGACATGGTTAGCACACGGCTTTGGCAGGAAAAGAGTACACGACGTGTACTTCAAAAATTTCCAGAAAGTTCATTTTCCTCAAAAACTCCAGAAAAAGGGTAAGCATACCTAAAAAGAAGATTTGGGTTCTTACATGCTATTTTTAATACAAATTATTATGTAATATTTCAACCTTTTCGTATGAGGAATGTATTGGAATTAGTAAGTGACAGGTGGAGCCCTCTATAGCTCCTCAATGCATCAGTAGGTCTCATTAGACAACTAGACATGGAATTGGCCGAGGCCATTCCAAATTTGATATATATATATATGGTTGTTTCCAATGCCTAAATAATTTTTAGATGTCATTGTCGAGGCCTTTACAAAATGTTTTAGAATATGTGACATTATACATTCCCTAATTATGAAAATAATATTGATGGTTCATGTCGTAATTCACTAAGTAGAATACCCATGATTATGTTTTATTATAGAATTATTCACTCAGCTCATATTCTTACCATAAAAGTGATCATGTTTATTATTTTTAAAGGCATGTGTTTTCAATTATTCACCATTCTTAATATTTATGTTATATTCTGCAGTATTGCTTACCCTTACTAAGTGATCGAGCTCAGTCGTTTCTTTTGTTTCTTTTTTCCAATGAGTTGAATAAGTTAGTTATAAGTGACTAGCATGCATAATCCAGTAGGCATGGATGATTCTAAATAAATAAATTAGTTTTATATTTATTTTCAAGTTGTAATATTTAAAATTTGTATGAATATGGTTTCTAATAATACTAAATTGATCGGTCTTTCAGGACATGATTTCCTTGTGATAATTCCAATGATATGTAATAATACACCGACTCTAGGTATCTGGGTTCGGGGCCTTACAATATTTCATGATTAAAATATCTAAAAATAGATATAAAATAAGACATATCAAAGAAACTTTTAACGTAAATACCATTTTTCATAAAAATATAATACATTTTAAATCCAATAAAAAAATAATGGTTTTCTAAAAAAAATAGAATCCTAGAAATAAATAACATGTAATGTAAAAAATATAGAGTAGAGTGATGTAATATGAACATCAAGTAACAACATATATAAAATACTATATAATTGAAACATCGCATCTGATTTATCATATGGGTCAAATAAATAACATAATTTGGTAATTAAGAAAATTCATAGAAAACACTTCACTAACACAATGAAAAACTAAAAAAATCCCAACCCCAGCATACCATTCTGGACTCCCTAGTTTTCATTTGAGTTATTAGTGTAATACAATAAACTAAGGGATCTAACAAATGAAATAAAATAAATTAGTGTAACAGTCATCCAATTTGAAAAAACATACCGAAGGTACCCATGTGTAATGCTCAAAGAATCAATTCTCATGACATAACCAACACAGTGTAAAAATCTCAATAAAGACATCAAAACCTAAAAAAATCCTTTATATCTAGAAAAGGCTGAGAAATATTATAAACAACAACTATATAAAATTTAACACTTATACAAACGCTTTTAAAACCATTTTAAATCAAATTATCATTGAAAATATTTTATAAAAAACTATGTAGGTGTAATTGTTTTATAGAATATCATATGAAAATTAGTTTACACCAAACATTTTCCAAAAAAATCAATAATATGGAAGTGAGATCATAAATTAATATGAAAATACAATTTCGATAAAAATATGGAAAATAAAACTAGGTAGAAATCAATTATATTATGTATTTTAAGATAAGGGTTCATCATTTTGAGATAGAAACCATAAATCCAGTGGAAGCTCACCACCTCCTTTAAACACTATACAAATTTCAACGGAAGGATCCCCATAACCAATGAAACATTGGGATATGACATCAAAAAAACATCCCTATTCATGGTATCATTCACCATGGCCTTGTAAAGACAAAATAAAAATAATTAAATTAAAAAAAAAGTTGAAAAGAGAGGAGGGTTGAAGAAATCCATTAGAGGTCACAATTTACCTTAAAGACTCCCTCATGAACTGAAGGAAAATCTCTAAAAAAGATTATACTGTTGAATCCCCTATATGTGGGGGATTATAGTGTGTTTGTATAGTGTCTTAGTTGGAGAATATGGGTTAAAATCAAAATGGTTAAGGTTATAATTTTTAAAAAATATTAATCTAGGAAGGTGGAATAGTTTGGCTACATGGTTTGGGAATGTGAGTACTAACTATGGAATCTATTTCTAGGGCACCACAGAGTTAAGGATTGTAAAAATATTTGTTTCCTTCATTTTTTAATAAAGTGTTACAAAAATTATACCCACTCATACATATTATATTAAGATATATGATTTGTAAAAATGGTATTTAATTTTATCACCCATTATAAAAATATTACAGGAAAACTCTATCCATTATGCATGATTTGGGTGAATAGTAAGTAAAAATCATAGAATTATTTTTATCCTACCCTAAATCCTACATTTTTGATATTCTCATACTTCTAAATCATGAAGCTACAAAAAATTGATTAAATATATTTAAATAACCAAATAAAATACATTCCAATGACTTAATGGGTGTCACCATTTTCTCTACCATGCCACTTTCTACCCATAAATGGTTATCAAAGATCAGAATTTGAAAATAAAAGAGGCCATTTCTAAAACATGAAGTCCTCATGCTCTTATGTATGATAAATATATCTATTATTCATATTAGAAACGAAAACTAAAATAATTTATTCATACCATACAACATTATCCTGATTATCTACAACACTAATCAAATTCTCATGCATGGGGGTGTCATGATATAAAAATGAATCTCCCCAGTCAACCATGTTAGAGGTGTCTAGATGTTACTTCTTCAATTGGGATACAATTAACATATCATGAATAGAAATAATCAATGATGATTTGTCTAGTTTATGTGACTTTCTCACTAAAATCTATATAATATTAAAAATATTGACCAAACCTGATATCATCTTACACATCATTCCCATTATATAATGTCTCAATTGAGGAAAAAATAGGGAAACCCTCAATCACAATTGGTAAATTTGAATAGATAATTAATAATGTCAGTATAAGATTAATGGAAACACAGAACCATCTCTAATATTTTCTGAATTGATTGAACAATATCCGCGATCTCTGGAATGATTCACATTCCAAAAAATGGATTACATAACTAGTTATGACCCAAATTGATTCGACCATCATTTCCTTCCATATAATGATTCAATGGTATCCATCATTATTTATTCTTGATAATTTATATTATAAGTAAATTAAAAAAATAGATTTTACTACCATGATTTAACAAAATTATTCATAGTAGATCTAATAATGTACTAAATAATCTGAATATCCCAATTGGCTTGAACATACATCCATAGTCGGTAATATAAGGTTAACATTAAATGAGAACTAATTGTGTCATAAAAACCATTCTAGAAATAATAATTAAAAGATTGATATGATAAAATAAAATACCAAAAAAAATTATATAAATCATACTGGTCTCATAGACATATAGTCATTCAATACGTTACACATTCATTGACTGCCTAATAATAAGGAGATGAGACAATTTCCCCAATCAATCAATAATCCCTAATTTTTAATTCTTCCCACTAAGAGTCTAATGAAATCAAATCACAATGTTTATATATATCTATTACCACATTCATACTTAAATGGAAATATATTTCAACAAACATACAAGATTTTATCCACATACATTATATTTTGATATGTGAGGGGCTGGGTCATAACATAATAAAATCAACTCTTGAGTTTAAGTAATAAATATTAATGTTTAGTGAAAAATATATTGTTATTCATTGGGTAAAAAATAGAACTAAAATTGTTCTTCCTTCCTCCAAATTAATTAATTTAAGATCTCTTCTTGAATCAAATGCTACCATCGCTAGACCAATACTAATCACCAATTGGCTACAAAGATACATATAAGAATAATTTTTCTAATGTGTTGGAAATACAAATCTACTCAATTATCAAGATGAATCTAGTCATCCATAGAGGGTTTGAATTGATCACTATCCTAGAATACCTGGTCATAATCCTTTTTTCATACATATACATCATGGAAAATATAATCCTAATATTCCACTCATACTTTTATTCATTCATAGTTTTATTTTGAAGCATTCAAATCAAGGAAACAAACATAAAATTCTATTTTCTATGGGTGTAGGGTAAATCAAAGTCAATTGTATGCAGATAAGAACCCCATAAAAATATAATAAATTCAAATCATTTTTCGATAATAACAATGTTAGTGGATTATGATCAAAATATACAGCAATGATCTCCTTTAAGAGTTAGAGTCACTATTTATTTAATGAATTCATCCTCACCTCTAATTAATGGTCATGGATAGTGTATTTATTCCCATGAGGGGTGTAACATGGGAGTTACAGAAGCTACAACATGGGAACAATACATCATCAAAAACCCTAACTCCATATACAATGCATCACAATAAATTGAATATACCTCTCATGGATTTTTATGAATAATAAATAGGAGAACTATCAATATTACATACAACTCATCAAAAGAAATTACTCAATTTTAGCCGCATAAAATCTATCTCTCGTATTATCCAAATAAATAAATAGATATCCAATCATAGAGAAATTATAATCAAACTACCTAAACTATTTAGTTGGACTGAAAATGATTATGGTCATGAATACATTTCCATAGAATTTACAAATATTTGACTTATTAGATCATAATAGATTGTTTAGAAATTTATTTTGTTACCTAATAACTAAAAAATATTACATCATTGATACATATCTAATAATAAGTTATATTATAATAAAATTGATGTTCACATAAGGTTCATTTATAAATGTACAGATGATCCTCATGATGTTCCCTACTCTATGAATAAATAATGATATCATCCATGAATACCATAAAAAAAGTTGAGATATATGTGGGATATTAGATTCATTAAATCCATGAAAATAATATTAGAATTTATAAAATAAAATGAAATTATAATAGACTTATAATTATCATACCTTATCTAAAATGTAGTTGTATAAAGACCATCTTTTATTACTATTAGTGGGTGTTTTCTTGATCTATGGATGTTCTTATAAATACATATCTTTAACTAGATTTGGTAAGAGAGATAATAGATCATAGGCAACAGGTAGCTATTCATAATGGTCACTAGATTGATATTTTGGTAATAAATATAAATTATAGGCTATTGGTTCATTATTTTAAAAGATACTCAGTGATGTCCATGGTGATATGATAGGGTGGATAATATCCTTTCTCTAAATATCATCTGACTAGAAATTTATTTCCTCCATCCCATCAGGAGACATTTGATAATTGAGAATAGATATATTGATATTATAATGATTATCAATAGATAACTCCATATCACACTAGGGAAACATCCCATAGTAATCGTCAAGAAACAACTATAGATATATCTTCACCATTATATGAATTATTATATTCTAACTCCCCATAGTAGAAATTAAATTAAAACATGATATATGATAGAAAATCTATCCAATATTTTTAAAAATATGTTATACCCTACATAATCTATCATGCCACTCAAATAATAAATCCTTAGGGTTTGTATCATTATAATTGAATGTAAATATTTGATGGTAGCAATAAATATGTGATTTTATGTAGTAAATATAGTCAATAAAAAATCAATGATATCTAGATCAATAAGAATTAAATCCTACAAAATCTAAAAATTAGTTTCCATAAAATGGTACTCAAGGAACATGATGCCTTTCCGCTTCAAAATTCCCAACGTACTAGAAAATCTAGCACATATGGAATCCAATTAGTTTGAAATTCTAATGTTTTAATAGATGTAGGTGAAATAAAGTAATCTGATACATGTAATTAAAATTAATCCAAATACATAAAAGAAGAAATAAACTGAGTACCTCTAATTTTCATTAAGCTGATGTTAGTTTCATCAAGTTTATATTTCAAATCATATAAACCCACAAATTTGATCCCACTCTGAGACTTTTTTGTTAGATGAGGATCCCCATTCACATGAGGAAAAAACATCTTCACATAGATGCATCTAACTAAATTAATATGATTCATGTATAAAAATAAAACTCTTACCATTTTAAGGATTTCACGTAATTATTTCTTATAAATGACACAATCACTCACATTGACATCATGTATTTGTAACTACATGAAAATTGTATATATTGTATATGAACATTGTGATTATAAATAACACCACTATACTATACCATGATGAATAATAAAATTTGAATGATAATGTTTTTTCATTGTCATACTACTACTTTGTCATGATTTCCATGTCTTCCCCTTCTAAATAGAAGATGAAATATAGCTTTCTTATGTACTAGTGGAGACACCAATCAAACCAGCCATCCCTAATAATCAGTTTGATCCCCCACTTACTTATTGAACACATCATTATAGTTTAATATGTAGAAAATAACAACCCATGATATAAAATATTTCCCCAAACCCATATTAAATTATTTATCCTTGAGATAATTAGTCATGAGTATCACATGAGCATCGTAGACCATCTAAAAAAACCATGTCGTGTATCCATCATAGATAAACATCATTTCTCTAGTATCTCAATCACTAGGAAATATTTTAACCATATGCTCTCTCGGTAAAAATAATAGTAAAAAATCATCCTAATCTTATCCTATATGTGCTCCATCATGATTAATGTATTGAATAATGGATTCCCCCCATTTATGAACTGATATTTAAAGTAATTAAGTTTAATAATTTATAATATAATTCTATTGAGATATTAGAAATAATAATATATTCCCATTTTCAACAAATATTCTTTATGTTTCTTCTATCCTTGGATTCAACAATAATTTTGGTGGATTCTAAATAGATAAAGAAATTTATCTATAAAATAAATCTATATAACCACTTGTAATTCATGGTTAAAAATAATATTGATTTGTTTGATAATATATCATTTTTATCTCTTCATTTCCAATGATACAATCTAATATCAAACACGTAATGACCTAAAACAGAGAGGCAAAATCTCAGGGTCGGTCCAGGACAACCATAAAGCCTTAGGTGAATTCATTAATCACTAGAGGATAAAAAATATTGTATAGGGATAAAATTAATCATTGTTGAATTATTTAACATAAGAAAACCATTAGTTATATTTTAAAAAATAAATTATTTTATTTTAGTATTGGAAAAAAAACTCTCCAATACCATTTTAATTAATTTGGAAATAAAAAAACAGTAGAAAATAAATTAATTCATGTCTCAAATAATGAAATTACATGACAAAAAACTGATGACATCTATCCAAAGTGGAATATATGAGTCCTGAAATTCACTGGTAAACAACACCACATACACCATTAAATAATCTCTAAATATCTACCACCCAAACATGTAGAAACATTTTCCTTATATAGTGACTAAAACTATTCATACAAAAATATTATTTTTTATGAGAATTTGATACATTCTACCAATAAATGCATGAAGACCATAAAGATTAAATGTATTTGGATACTATATATAAAATATTATTAGTTAATGAAATATCAAAAAAAATCTCCCCTAAAAGTTATCCCATTTTGTCCTATTTATGGGACAAACCTACTATTGAATTTCATCAAAACCAAAGAAAATGATACATAAGTATGGGTGAGCTCCCGTCCCGAGTAAGTATAGATTTGGAAAATAAAAATTTATGATCACATGAATAAATATAATGAGAATAATTGAATGAGATCATGGATATATTATAACTTTTTCATGCCTAATTTTTAACAGATCATTCACAAGATTCTCTATAGAAAATTTGATCATTTCAGAAGACAATAATTATAAGTGTGCGAAATTATAAAAAATCAACGATGAACAATAAGTTCATATCATAGAAGTGAGGAACCATAATTTATATAGAAAAAATTTAATATTTCATGGTTATCTAATGATATAATCTAATCATAATTGAATATAAATTAGAAAATCTTTCCTATAATTGATCAATAACATCAAATTCTTTCCCCTAAAAGATCAAGCATATAAGATTTCTTCTCATAGCGAATATAGAAAATTTACTTGTTTCATAAAATTATTCCACCAATATATAATATATTATCGAATTAATTATAAGGATATATAATTACAATACCACCATCATATAATGAAAACCATAATTTTTTTCTATAATATCCAAAATCATTCATGTTGTCATTATATCATAACACCTAAAAATAAACAGAGTTTAATAATATTTCATAAATTCATCAATGAATAACCCATGGGAGAAAAAAATTTCCTAAAAATATCTTCATAATAATAATAGAAAATATAGGGAAATAATTATTATGTTTTTTAACCACCCACCCCTCCTCACTGGCTTGAGTTAAGGTATAATTTCTACATGGCCTTAAGTGACATCCCCAAAAAGCTAAAGGCTAGAAATAAATTCCAAGGGTAGGAAATAAATTCCCAATGATTTTATATTGTTAGGGGATGATTTACAATATAAAAAAAGATACCAACCATATAATATATAATGACATATCTACTAAATTATTCAGGATGACTAAGTAAAATACACAAGGAATTATCATTAATTCCAAAATCAACCAATAAAAGAGTTCTACAATAGAATATTATGCGTATCAAAGTACACTATGGAAGACAAATTAAAAAACTAAAAGAATCAATGAAATAACTCAAATATAAACCATAATTCAAGATCTCACTACTCATAAATTTCCATTGTATCATAAATAACCACTAAAAATGATATTCATTTCTACTAACTGTGTCTCAAAATACAAAATCAGAAATTGCAATAAATTTCCAAATCAGGGGGTGAGAAATGATACTTAGTTGGATTTCCACAAATAAACTCCCTAATCATTCCACTAGGATAGAAAATGTTGGTGAATTTATATAATGTAATTTATATAAACTCATTTAAACATTTCAAAAATTTCTAACAACATAAAAACATGTATAAAGAAACCCTTTTTTCAAACAAACCTTTTTCCAAGGAAACAACCGAAACAAACTCATTCATCCAATTGTGAATTTCGTGGATAACATAACATATTCAATTTCACAAAACCACACACACACAAGTTCTAAACTACAAAACCATGCATCCACACATGGATGGTGTTACCATTGAGGGGGGAACATCACATCAATAACCCACCCATATTATGGTTGTACTTCACGACCATTATCAACTCCTTTTCATGCACACATAACCATTTAATACAACCCCTTCCAACTATCAATTTACAATACATTTAAATTAATTCATCAAGACAACACTTTTATTGAGAAATCATTCGAGACAAACCATTCTACAAATCCATGGACTTACTGAAACTAATCATATTGAAAAACCATACCAAGAAGCCATTTCAATAAAACCATCCATTTTGGTGAAAATAAATTTCCATATATCAGAACCATAAAAACATTTTAAAATAATTATACTAAAATCATGTTACATTTCGATATTCCACAAAAATTCCCAATTAAAATATTTCTTTAAACTCTCACAAAAAGATATTTCCATCAATCAATGCACACAATTAGATAATTAAATTTACCCAAAATAACCAATTATTAAGTATAACCATGATGTTCTAGAAAGAGGTGTCAATAGTGAAGAAACCAAGCATTAGGTTTTTGGTTAAAATGATGAAGTGCATGAAAATATTACCGATCCATGATAAAAATCCAAAAATTATTTTATATCCATTCCCATTACATCCAAAAAGGAAAATATAAAAATGACTGAAAAAATCCCTAAATCTATCTTCAATGAAAATAGATATAAAAAAATTGGAATGAGAGAAATATAGATCTAATAAAAATCATGATACTAAAACTAAAGAGACTTACCCAGGATTATTTGGATTATAACCAATAGGAAATTAATTCAAATAGCATTCAAAATTATGTGGATAGGTTCCATAGCATTTAGGAGGATGAAATCCAGAGTTAGATCTATTTGGCAACAATAGTGGTGGGTTTGTGGTGAGTCCCAACATAAATCAATTTTTTTGTAAAACCATAATTTAAATCATTCTCGGTTATTCACACATTTATAAAAATCAAAAACTAATCACATTCCTGGTACAACTTCAAGGGTGTCCCCGCATGGTCGACCTACATGGTTAGACAAACCGGGCACCAACAATGAAAAATCTCATTACATCATTTTTCATGGTTTCTCAAAGGTGGTCGCGTAGTTTGGATAAACTATTATCTATCTCTTTATCCCATGTCTCATGGGTAATAGTTGTTTCTATGTGTTTAATTGTTTCCACTAATGATTATCCTCCTATTATTCATTAAAGAGGCCTAAAAAAATTCCACATGTCCACCAAAATATCCAAAACATCACCCGACCACTTTAAATACTTAAAACACATAAAATAATGGATACATACTTTATTATGATGGTGACACATTCTCCCAACCACCGGCTATTCCATCATAGGAATGTAGAACACTATCTCTCTCCTGGAGGAGTCCAGGATATTTCTTGACCATTCCCCGTATCTTATTCCATTGTCTCTTGCAAAATCTGACAATCATACCAAAATACATGAACACGACCATTGATTTTTACATGCATGAAATTATCTGGCCTTTCCAAAAATTACACTAGAAACCACCAAAATGAAGCATCTGCCTATAAGTAAATGTGATCCCATCAAATCATGTGTTCAGGATTAGGCGGATACTTCTTCAACCGAGATACCTGAAATACCTTTGGAACCACACTAAACCGTAGTGAAAAAGAAAAAAAATATTACCATTCTCTATCCCATTCAAATATCTAAAAAACACATATATATATATCAGATATACATTACCCTATTTTCTAAAATGACGATCTCCATCCCTTGGATAGATTCTCAAGAAAACATGATCACTCACCACGAATGAAAATGACAATCATAGATGGCCCACATGTAGTTTATGATGACACTAATCCTTATCTATTCTCTTCATGATCAACTAAATTTTATCTATTTCTTCATGGACATGGATTGGCCCTGCCATTGAAATCTCACCTGTTTTCAGACAACATATGGAAAATGACAAGGATTAAAATAAAATACTTCAAAGAGAGCCATGTTTATCGAGGCTTGATAACTATTATTATATGATAACTTCACTATGTTTTTTATCCTCCCAGGATCCACCTAAATAAATGACAAAGTACCTCAAAATGTCTTTAGATATTGGTATCATCCTCACATATTTCCCATTCATTTGAGGATGATATTCTGTAATCATAGTCAAATGAGTCCTAAGGAATTTATTAAAGGATCTCTATATATGAGACATGAACCATGTGTCTAAATCAGATAATATCAAAATTTAAACACCAATGCTCTTTATCAACTAACATATATAGAATTTTAGAAGGTCATACATCATTTTAGATTCATCAATAGGGATTAAATTGGCCGAATTTGTGAGCCAATCCACAACCACCCATATGAAATCATGTATCTAAATAAATCTTTAGAGACCTTTAATAGAATCCATATCTATATTCTCTCAATTAAAAATTGGTATAATTTAATCATTCAACATACTATTTGGTCACATATGCTCTTCTATGACTTGCTGACAAGTCGAGCATCCCAAAACAAACTCAGCCACCTTCTTCTTCATACCCCCCCAAACTGTGTTTTAAAAACTTATTCTTTTTTGTATTAAAGTATTAAAAACATATATAAAATTATTTTTTCACTAACAAGTTGTTCCTAACAATCCATGGGTATGAACACCCAAATATGAAATCCCAAAATTTAACTCTCATCACATTTTCAACCATCAATGTTCTACCCTCCATTGACTTTTAACCTCATAGCCCTACTTTATAAATCAGAGTCATGTGCCTCTTCAGCCATATTAATCAAATCTAGAATGGTAAAAATTGAAAAAAAATCTCTAAATGATCACTGTCTTCATAAATCTAATGCATGTCAAATGTGAGCGACATCAAAATCCACTGATCTAATGTTTCTTTTTCCAACTGTTCGAATGAAATTCATTTTAATTTTTCGTATACCAAATTGCCTTTACTTGTGGTATATATCATGTCAAATTAAAATATTTGGAGATATTCCTTCCATCTTTTTTGTGTAAAATAAAAATAACATTAAGATAATATATGATTCAAGCTCTTTTGATCTATAAACAGTATAAATCTCTCACTAAAGATGTAGTAATTCCTGTTTTGAAAGAATGGAATATGGAGGTTTACTCCAAATCAAGTATTGGGAATTTATTATCATGAAACCTTAAAATATTAGTGATTTACTAAACTACATTATATAATGAGAAGACATTCCAACCATGATCCTAATGTATCAAAATACACAATATACCCTCTTCTTTGTTCTGAAATAATCAATATTTGTGTTGGTGTATAGTGTAAATTGAGCTATTGAAAAGACATATAACATTAATCATTACATTTAAATGGAACATTATTACTTATCAAAGATTTAATAAGATAATATATTCTTATAAAATCATGGGAAATTTTTTGGTAATACCAAATAGTCTAATAAACTGTGTATCTCGAAGAAATTATTTGGTAGTTTCCACGACATAATGGTATCTCTATTTTTTTAGATCCACTAAAACACCCTTCTAAGAAATATCATTGAGAAGGAAACATACCAATTTTATCAAAAATAACACATTGGAAATTTGGTATACAACGTATGATCTCTCATGATTCCCACTATTATCTCTATGTGTTCCCATGCTCATCCCCTATCTTTGAATATACCAATATGTCATCCAAAAACACCAGCTTAAATGAATCCAAATAGTTTTAAAATATATGATCCATAAATTAAATTAATTCTAATGGTTCATTCATATTTTTTAATTAATTTCCACATACTCTTAATGTCCAAATCTACTATTGAAAATTGTTTTTTGAATATCCACCTACCACACCAAAAACTGCTGATATCCTGATTGCATATCAATTTTGGAAAACTAATGAGATCCACTCTATTTTATTGAATATATAATCAATTTATGGAAGTAGATATCAATTATTTATCAAAAATAAAATTATCTTATAATAATCCTCACATAATTCAAGATTTCCAACTGCCTTTTTAGAAAAAGTAACTGGTGCTTCCCATAGAGATGTGCCAGAAAAAATGAATCGTTTGTTTTCTAACTCTTCCCACTAAAATTTCAGTTCCCTAAATTCTACTAATGCCATATGATAATGAATGTATTATAATAGACTATTCCTTAGGAGGATATCAATTGTAAACACCACATCCTTTATGGGTGGAAACCTCGAGAAAAATACAGAAAAAAATCTATAAAACTGATTATCAACATTAGGAAAAAATTTCTTCTAAATCTATTTAATAAATTTAAAATAAAAATATGCCAAATGATATGAGATAATTACAATTGTTAGTTCTAAATAGCCTATTTCACACACATTGTCATTGCATTCTTCCCTAAAGAGATGATCAACGCCATCAACAGTCATGAACCAAACTTTTGGATTATAACCATCAATGTGTGCCTTGAACATTTTCATCCAATCTGTACCCATGAATATATCATAGACATCCCTCTCTAGGAAAGATAAATACCATGTCATCATAGATCTTTTAACATTTATAAAATGCACTCTACCCATCAAGGCTCGACAGTCTCTCTGACCAAGAGGAGTTTTATGTTTCAACATTGAAGACAACACCACAACATTGAAACCTAAAATATCATAAACTTTAGAAGAAATAATCTAATGGGACACAACCATATATAAAAATTATTCATTAGGTTATAATTACAATTAATAATACATCGTAATGATGATATTCCTGGTTGATCATCCAAAAACAACTTTTTATGCTCCATATAACAACTAACATGACATACTCTTCTACTTATTACACTATTGGAATTTACCTTAATGAGGAGTCATGCTATTCCTCAAATTACCAAAATAATCACTGTTCTCCTAAAATAGTATTCTACTGCCCTTATCAAGGTGAAACCTGAGATGCCAGAACACCCTAAGATGTTTCCAAAACACACGAACGTGAAGAATTTCTACAATAACACAGAATATTCCTCATCTTGATACAATTATTCCATTATATAGGTTATGTAGTACACTCTTGATTCAAGTGACTATATAACCATATTGGATGCATCCTAGTTTCTCTTAGTTTTCAGAAGATGACTCACCAATCCATCCACAAGATTCTGAGTCATACCCCATTCTTAGAAATAGGTTTTGATCATATGCTTTATCCTCACATTAGAGTTCCCACCATTTCATGTAGGTGTCAACATTCTTCCCCCACTAATATCTTCTAATATTTCCCTTTCTAAAAATATTTATATATTGACCGTTATCATATAATCCTTTATAAAGAGTACTAGAATATTATAGACATTTTTTTACCTCATCCCTGATTCAGTAATCCATTCCTTCTAGGACTAACTAGTAGAATCCTTGGGTACAGTCTGAACAGATTCATAAATTTAGCCCCATAATCTGTCACATAAGGATTATCATGATTAAAGATGAAAAAGTCAATTGTTCTCTGAAATTAGAATGTTTGAGGATAATTTTTTTATGTAATTCTTTGAAATCCTCCAACAACCTGCCTTTTCGCATTTATCATATGACACTAAATCCCACCACTAAAATACAAGATCCTCCAACATGTATATCAACAAAATAATATTCAACTCTTTTGTGAGCCTATGAAGTTGAGGACTGGATTCATCATATTCATTAAAACTTCCACCTATTTTGATTTTGAATCACCTCGAATGATGGGTAGATTATGCTTCTAAAACTGGACATAATGGTCCATATACTATTGGTCATCGCTCCGGTACCCACTATATAGGGCCTGAATAGATTAAACAATACAATGAACCAACTTTTGGTTCACCTGTGGCTTATGTGAAACCCCATTTTTAGTAGCTGCCTATTTTTGATTCCTAAAATTCATATCAGGTTCCATTTTCATTTCAAACAATAAAATCCATATGTCTCAACCTATAGAGAATTAAGGATTAACATTTTCATGTAGGATCAATTTTAAAATTACTTCTTACTTCTGAAAATCCATCCATCTTCAAAATACAACAACCATTCAATTTCTCGAAATCTCATATTTGAAAGAAATTCCAACTTTTTTCAAAAATCAAAACCATTAAAACAATCTTATATCATTACTCAAAATGAAATATTAACTCCTAGTGGATGTTAATTCCACTAATGAATGTCACACTCATCTCATTTTCTAAATCCATGATATTGAGATTTCAATTCCGATAAGACTCTCCAAAAAACTTATGTACCAACATCTTTGTTAACATTATGTTTAAAATAAAAAGGATTACTACATATGTTTATGATATACATTTCAAGACCAAACAATCGTAATGCTTTTTATCATCCCAACTCAATGAATTAACTAAGAATGAATTCCATCCCAGAGCCAAATAGTTAATACAAAAGGACTAATCATTTTGATTTCACAAATAACATCACAATCCTATTTTTTGGCATGAGTTGAGACAAAATAGGTACTAGGCGTTATGAGAAATACATAAGGTGCCAATGGCATGAAATAAATTCCAATGGATTCAATATAGTGTGGGATAGATTTTCACAATTAAAAATAAATAATCCCCAGAAAACATGTCAAAACAACATAACCACTACATGATACATGCTGACAATGTAAAACCACTCTTATAATTATCATTAATATCAAATCAAAACTATAAAAGAGTCCCATGGAAGAAGATATCACAAATCAATGAACAAGATAAAAAAACAAAAAACTCAATCAAAACAAGAAATGAGAATATTTAATTTTACTTATGTCTCAGAATATAACATCTTCAAAAGAACAAAAGTTCCAAAGAAATGGGTGAGTAAAGAATCCCAGCTGGCTTTTCCCTAGTGACATCCTTAATCAAAAAAGCAATGATAGTACATGTCATCAAATTTTTTTAAAAATTCATATAAAACCATTTAATAAGTTCAATAATTTCTAAAAAACCAAACACATAAATAAAAATACTTTTTTTAAAAACAACCCAATTTAGAAGGAATTCACTCGAAAAAAGTCATTCATCCACTTCTCAATTTCCATATTTTCATAACCTATTAAATTTCACATCCCCACCCACATAGACACACAACAATTATCAACCACAGATCCACATAACCACACAAGATTGGTGTTACCATGTATGATTGATTTTCAGGTATATAACCTAACCCATTGATGATGTTACTTCAGAAACACTTTTCACACTCTTTTATGCACCATTATCTCTTTAATACAACACATTACAACTAATAATATCTAAACCATTTCAACTATTTCATTAAATACACATATTTAATTAAAAACCATACCACAAAAACTTTCAATAAAACAAACCATGTATTTATCATATCTAATTAACAAAACCATACCAACAAACCGTTTTAGTAAAACCAACCCTTTAGTTAAAAAATATTATTACATGCATCAAAAACTAAATAACAATTTTAAAATCCTCAACATAAAATCATGCTACCATTTTCACTTTCCACCAAAATTCCAGAATTTTACAATTTTATAAATCATCATCAAAAGGGATTTTAAAAAATCATCGTGCACAATTTCATAATCAATTTAACACAAAAAATGTGAAATAAATGACTTCATGTTCTAGTAAGAAGAGTCAAGATTAAATCCTCCAACCTCGAGGGTTTTGATAAAAATTATTAATGGCATAAAAGTCTCACGAATATATGTTAAAAAAATATAAATACACCATTGATACCTTCTTGTGAATTCAAAGAATCAAAATATACCATGATTGGAAACAAAAACCCTAGATGTTTCTGCAAAAAAACTAGATATATGAAACCATGAGAGAGGTAGATAGAGAGAAGTATATCAAAAAATAATAATAATAACCACATTAAGAGAAATACCATGGAATATTTGGATTCAAAACATAAATAAATTTCTTTAAATTACTTCTTAAATGAAGTGAAGATGTTCCTTAGCCTGTGTGAGGAAGAAATCCAAGGGTAGGTCCGTTTTGGACCATAACGAAGTAGTTGAGTTGAATCAAAACCCAAATTAGTTTTAAAAAACCCTATATTAATCTATTCATGGTTCGCCGCATGGTTAGGAAAACTGATCAAAAACCATGAGAATTCTTCTGCTTCAAGGAGCTCCCTGCACAGTTGACCTACATGATTTAACAAACTATGCATAAACCGTGCAAAATCCCCCTCTCTTATGTTTCATGGTTTTTCCAAGGTGACTTCAAATTTTGAAAAAAAACATTTTCCTAACACATCAGCTTCTCTTTAGCCCATGTCTCATGGTGCACAGTTCCATGTAAGTGTTTCATGGTTTCCACTATTCGTACCGAACCCATTACCCTTTATAAAGTGCCAAAAACATTTCAAAATTACCCCAATGTCTAAAAAAACCTTACCCAACCACATAATATATATGAAACACAATAAATAATGGTTACGCACTTGAAACCAGGGGTGATACATGGTATCATAATATCATGTATCTAGAAAATCATAATTAACATTAATTATGTAATCATAGGAGAAAATTCACTTAAAAGTTCCTTGGGGTATTTCATCATGGAAATAAAATTTTCATTTTGATATCTATTTTTTAAAATATAAATATTCAAAAAATATTTAAGGAAAAATTTTGAATGAAAATAAACATGGAAACTCATTATGGAAACCTCAATGTTGTGATAATTCATGATGGTGAGAAATTCTATTCATGTTTTATAACTTAACAGAAAACATTTTGTTCACACTTTTGTATAAAGTCTAAAAGTAAATGATTCAAAAATAGATATGAATACTATTTTGAATATTGTTTTTATAGAAATGAAAACATGGGTACAAATTAATTTAATCAAATAATGTAATAATATACAAATTTTTTTGAAAAAATTACACAGAAAACATAGTTGTTCCCATGAAGATAAGAATTAGAAAAATTACAACTGAATGAATACCTAAATATGGGTGTTATCTTCCACAAACAATCACGGATGAAGAGGATGATTGAATACTCATAGATCACATGAGACACTAAAAGAATTGTGATCATGTTACTATTCCAAGGTTAAAAAAAGTATCCACTCATGGTTTATAACACATTGTAATCCCCAAAAGGCCCCACCAATGAGCCTTCCTACTCTCATGCAAAGTCTCTCCAGACAACCATTGGTCGTAGGGTGATAACCTGAAAGATCACACCTAGTATGCATCATTTATTATTGAAATTTTCATGAAAACCCATCTTAAATAAATCAACAAATAAGATGGATGGTATTTAATGGTAGAGACCCTATGTGGTCATGAATCACACATGCCATATTATCCTTCAAATGAATAAAATTCCTTGATAATATTGAACCCAAATCTCAAGACATTTGAGCCTTTGTCACGTAAAAAGAATGTGATAAAGTGGATGATGTGATAGGGGTAAACAGATATTTAATGACATGTGTCATGATACTAAATATATGTGAGACATCATAAGTCCATGAAGACCTATGTGGCCCATCCCATGAAACCCCTTTGTCTTGTCAGCCTTGCTGCATTGATGTCCCCAGGTGTGTTTGAGAAACTCGATGGTGTTAAAGGGAAAAAAGGAAGTTCTTGTCCACTAAATGATTACACAACCTCATATGTCTAATATTGTTCACGTGAGGCATCATCCAAAAATTGATTAAAACTTATATACAGTAAATGTGAAAACAAGAAAATTCCCTCTAAATTGTTAAAAAAAAGGGGGTTAAAAGGGAGTTGGCGAGTAGTTATTGTGGTCATTTAAGGGAATGCAACATGCCCCACATGACAACGTGACTCCCTGGTGCCTTCTCTTCATTGTCATATGATGTCCCTTTGTCCTATCATACTTGCCTCATGAATTTACTCATGCATTCCCATGCATCTCCATGACACTCTAAGGAAAAATAGATAGATTTATCCTTGGAATTCTCCCACACCTCAATGTGACCCATATTGGTCATGCAAAACATCTCTTTAATTTATATGAAATATCCTCAACAACACTCGGGAAATCACACATGACTCTCAAACTATGATACATAAAACAATGGATGTAAAATGGGAGGAGCCAAGAGGTACACATAGTCATAGAAAGGAATGTGATACGCACAAAACACCCACAGTGAAATCATGTGATACCCCAAGAAAAGCAACACAAGGTCTCAAGAGTGTCTTCCAATAAGAACTCAGATATTATGAAAGCCTTTTGACATGTCTATTTGACAAAATGGCAGTCATTAAATGAATCCTAATGACCCAAAATTTATCTTTTAATTAGAAAGAATATGATAATATATTCATTGATGGAGAATACTCAAGACTATTGATAATTAGGTGAAAACCATAACATGGTACATTGAAGAGACTCGTGAAGCCGCATGGCGCCATGGCCCAATACAGACTCTATATTGGAGTTGCGCAAGATACGCCAAAAAATGGAAAGAATACTATGTTGTGAGGAATATAAATTCCCTAACTCAACATGATGAATGTGTTTTATTTTTAACTGTTACGACGCTCGACCAATTCCTAGAATCTACATGATTTTACTCTCAACTTCTACGGACTTCTCAAAGCGATCATGGAATTTTCCAGCTTTCTATCAAGTAATATTTTGGCTTGATTCCACATTAGTAATATAATTTGTATAATGGAAATCAAGTTATCATTTATAAAACATGATAATTACCTCTTGTGGGGTATGTTAAGGAAATACTTCAAGACAACTGGACCATGCATGATTCAAGAAAAACTAATACAGAAAAAACCATGTTATTCGCGATTAAAGGGCTAGAACCAACATAAAAAATGAATGCCTTAAGAGAAGGAAATTCACACTGACCCTCATGCACTTCACGTGTGTCACCCAATGACATGAGATAGAACTGGTAAGTGACACCTATATTTCACTATCTCTTCATCATGCTATCATGGATATGTGTAACAGTCTAGTTAATCTATAAAAGACTCATTATTCAACCACAATAACGCAATTGACTATGTGAGCCCTATATGACAGTCACTCATGAAATGTGATGCCCTTCAGAGGCCTCACCAGACTCATATAATGGTTCCTCTTCATATTGGTTGAGTCTCATGAAAGCATCTATACATGACAACCAATCCCTCATGACACTCCCGGGGCAAGTCAAATAAGACTTGTGATGTCCTATAGAAATGTCATCTAGGACTCACGACACCTTCAAGCGATGTTATCCATGATACATAACACAGATTAGACTATGCCGCACTGACTCTTGTAACTCCATATATATGTGTTCAGCCAGGCCAGGTGATGGATACCAGAACATGCCAAACTGGCCATGCGATGCCCTCCATACAATTAGGCTATGTCAGAATCGCATCCCAGGACTAGATGATATTCCCCATACATGTTTTGTAATCCCGAACCAATAGGGTAGACCCTGTGTTTAAGCCCCAATAGATGAACAACTAGAACTATGATTCCACCCTTCACTAGGATATGTAGGGTTCCTTCATAAGGATCAAGCTATATGCTATACATCATAAGGATTGTCCAAATACAGAAGTCTCATATCCATATTCCATGAGACTGATCATCTTCTACACCATGTTTCTCACTCCGAGTATAGCTCATGTGGGAATAGGGGGATGAAACGAACACCTCATTGGGCATCATAAATCTCAATGACCAAGGGAAACCTCATTGTGTAATAAATAACAGAAAATGATCTATGACGACTCTAATTCCATCCATGTACAAGATATATCACCACCCCCAAGTTATAACTCCATATTGATCATCTAGGGAAATCCTATCATATAAGACCCTTATTTAATGCCATGAAATTTAGTACTTGTAATCGCTTGTATCTAAAAACAAGCATGGATCATCTAGTATTTGGGATTCAAAAAGATATTTTCATATAGTCTATGAACCTCAACAATGGTACATGGATACCTTATTATATAAGCCTAAAAATATAATAATATATGTCGTTTTTTATTCCTGAAATAACTAGGATACGTCGAACGCCTTATAATTTCTCAAGCCCATCCTTGGAATATCAATAACCTCCTCAAATGGGATCATGTTCCCAATAAATTGGTTATATTCCATCTTCATATAAGTAACAATATATTACCTAAGAGTGGATAATAACCTCATATACATGCCTATAGAATCACACCAGAGATTGTTATTTTTTCAAAGAAAATAAAATTATCCGATAGTCATCTATTAGGGTAACAAGTCCCATATCAGGATTAGGAAGGGATTCACACACATAACATAAAACAATAAGAGTTTCCTGGTGTAGGAAATAATTCCCCCAAAAGTGTTCAATTATCCCAACCTTTCGGCCATTGTGAGTCCCTATGATTTGTTGGGCCAAAAATCCCATTGACTGCCATCATTTGGAATGCAGGTCCATACCAAGCTATAGATAAAGAAACCATTGGTAGTTTCCTGGGAAGACATAACTAATTGTAGAACTGATGTACTTGATTGAGTGAGGCCAGAAAATACATCTCAATAAAACCATTAATGAAAATACCATTCCATGTTCCACATAAAACCCCAATAAAACAATAATGTGTAACCCGTCAAGAATATATATAATAACAAACAATTGGGTTATGATCTTTTGATCCATGTTTTATCCCAATATGAAAAAATTCTAATAGGATCGATATTAATTTCATAGGACACTTTGTTTTCAATACATATATTAAAACTAACCCTTAAAACTAGCATAAACCAATATTCTTGTACGTTATGTATAACAACGAAATGTCCCAATGAGATGAAAGTATGCAAAGGGAAAACATGAAAATTGAGCTATAAATGCGTATCAAATTGAGAATTATCTTTCATGTGATATAGAAAATATTCGTAACCTTTCTCCTTGTTGTCTACATGATTTCATGAACTTCATCCATTAACAAAATCCCAACCTTACAAAATGACTTCATCTTCGATAACTCGTTCTGGTACCACATTTGCTCTATTGAACCCCATGCATCATAAAGAGTTCTCAAATACTTAACGACTCCAAAAATGTTAGGGTGAATGATGATCTTGGATTACCACCTAAGTGGTACAATACTAGATATGGAATCTTCCCGTGATATCCTTCAAGAATGAGATATGATGATCCCATATTTACAAAAAAAAATGTTTTCTTCTAAAGGAGTATCACACATCTCTTTGAAAAACTACCTCAATATCTTATCCCTAGAACATGAAAATTTAAACCTCCTATATGTGATGAACATGGACCAAGAATCCCAATATGGATCTATTTTAGTCTATGTGCGGCAATGGAAGGCCCCTACTAACTATCGTCGCCAGCATCATCCTGCTGGAACCCATCAGTGTGCTTACTAGGGGTACCATTTGACAATAAACTACCCATGATTCCCCTACAATGTATCTATGTAATACTCATTAGAGGGGGAGGATTTTGGACATTCATGAGATGGAACATACATCCGACTCTATAGACGATGCCTACCATCATATTCTAAAAAAATGAGTTAGCTTGTCCATATCCCTGATAACTAAAAACAATCCTATGTCCATATTCCCATAGCCATTCAAAAGAGAGTTCAGATCCCTTCTTCTGCCGATGAAGCCTTTCCGCATCCTCTCGAATGTACTATCACGCAGGATCATAGACTTGGTCATTCGAAACATGTCTCTCGGAATATTCCCATGGTGGGCATGATGGAGGCTTATACTCATACCCCATTAAAGAAGCCCATAAGCATACTCCAATTGACCAAGGATGATTGAAGTGGGAACATATCCCCAAAGAGATTTAAGATATCTTTCAAAACATAATGGATATAGTAAATATGCTATACTATACCCCTACACACACATTGTTTAAATTACAATACATTTTAGAAACAACTGAAGAGCCCCACCAGCATATTCCAACACAGTTGTAGAGGAAATTACAAGCACAAACTCCTATCCATATTGTGAGGAAAACTCTACCCTCTGATCCTTGTGAACAAATGGTTATACCGAAGAATGTACATATCCTTTCTCCCATTTGGGATTATTATCGACATATTATGATGAAGAGAGATTCATCAGTCAATTCTAATAATTTGATTCAACTGGGTCCAATCGTGTCAGAGAAAGACACAAATTTGGACAGGGAAACATTCCAATCAATAATGTCCATCGCCATATTCCAAAATCCTAGGATTGGGATCATAACCATGTTTTGGCTAGGGATAACCATGTGAGGGGGGGGGGGGGGTAAATCATCAGGACATGCTCACATTCCTATTAGTGAAAATTCCTAACATATTTCCATTGATCATAGAAATAAAGCACATATCCCAACATCCATCAATGAATGACGTCCTTATAACATTCCAAGGAGATAAATTAGGATTCTCATATTCTATCTCCCATTTTGGGGGTCCATCCGAATATTCGGATGGGGAATGCATATTCTGACTATCATCATACTCCCATTCCAATTGGGGCTTAATAGGTGAGAGTAGCACATACCTCAAGGTAGGATCATACACATTTTAAAAAGATCAGGTACATATCCCAAAGGCTCCTGATCAAGCTCATACATCTATATTGATTGAGGCTAACCAAGTGAGAGTGGAAAATTCCTTTGGACATGCTCATATCCCAACCAATAATTATTAAACATATCAGAATATTCCAAGGAATATTCCAACTACTTCTCATCCATGGGATCATAATCCTATGCCCCAGATAGTTATATAAGTGTGTCAAAAACTATTACACAACAAGATAATATTCATTAACAGTAAAAAATGTAGGTTGGAATATTTCATAAATGATGTAGATGATGTCCCATATTCCTAATATTCTTAGAGAAAGTGTTCGTGTGGCTGTTAGAGACATATTATCAACACCACAAGGGTCTGTCGAATCTAATATCAAATTGAAATAAAGAGAGATTCATTACCTTGATTGTTCTCCTCATAGTAGTGTGGAGATGGTTCACATGGATAGTACTCCATAAATTCATTACAGTCAACATTCCCACAGTGATATGTACCATGGAAAAGGTAATCCTCTCTTTGTATAGAAACCTCCATATAGAGAAGTGAAGTAAAACCTGACACATTCATACATAGATGGGAAAGAATCATTAGGGTCAACAGTATATGGTTCCCCATCGACGTCTAGTAACAGTACATTATCATCAACAAGCCACTATTAATGAAATATTCTATGGTATAAAGGATGAAGGTGTGTAAGAATAATGAGGAGGAAGTGACAATGATATTGGATAGAGTTAGTCAGAAACAACCTCCCCATCATTTACTAGCCTCTCACTGCTTCCTACTATGAGATACCCAATGATCTAGAAAAGGAGTGAATTATGAATATATGGAAAAATATGTGGACTACCCATAAGTGATAGAATGAATTACATATCCCTTATCTAGTATATGAGTGTTACCTTTAAACAATTAGGATATTATTTTTTGAGATTGACCAAGCTGTTTCTCCGTGTCCTAAGATCCAAAACCTGAAAAGAAATGTGCAAATATATAACACAGTTTCCACCATAACATTAAAAAGATATAGAAATTGATTTCTAAATCCATGATAGAATTATTTATTCATGGATTAGAAAAATATTGGGTGTTATAGTGTTCTTCTCTCCTGGATCAGCATAGCCACTCAGATACAAAATCTAGCAATGTTATATCCTTCGGTGAAATCATGGGACAATGTAATGAAATGGGTAGTTGGTAACAAAAATACATTAAACCAACTCGAAAAGTTCCAAAACACCATTGATGAGGAAGGATTTTTTCCAACTGTACTTCATAATATACCCCTTAAGATAATACAAGGACATTTCAAGGACAATGGTCAATGATACAATCACCCAGACAACTTCTCGTTGGGAACGATCCTCATAATGGGCTGTCATTTCCCCCATCCCCCATGCGAGCACAGTTGTTCCACATAACTGAGACCATATTAACAACTTATATAGTACCATTACACTTGATGACTAGGCCCATTGTCCCTGTAGAATATCTACCACTTCCTCCACCCCTCGTGTTTTCAATTTTTGAGAGGATTTTGGACGTATCTTCAGTAGACACAGATGAACCACATCCTGCTAGGCAGAGAGAATTTACATCTCAATCACCATATTATATACCTTTTTTACATCAACAGTGATTTAAGATCATCCCCACCACACAGTTCTGGGGGAATTTATTTCCTTATATCCATATCGGGTATCATCATCTCCATGACTAGAGTCATCAAATCCTTAACAATGAGACCAATTAATAGAAATGGAATCCTTAAATAAACCCCAACCCATAGGGATGGGGGAATTTTTATCATCATCATCACCATAAATTGAGTTCATGTTCTTTAGGTTGAGATGAAGTAGTAAATAGTTGACACCCCACATGTTCCTCCCACCACAACAGAAACTCATTTTTCATTGGGGATCAGAAGAAAATACCAACCAGAAACAACATCATAGTCAATATCTATAATCTGTGAAGAGAAGAATATATGGAAGAGGTAATCAGACCCCATTAGGTTCATAAGAAAAAATGTCCCAATAAGGAAAAGGGTTTGAATAACGACCTAGATGGAAGATGTGTAGAACCATATTGTTTCAGGGGAGGGAATGGAACTACCACCATTTCTCGATATACCAATGTAATGATTGTAACTATTGACATGGCAGAAATTGATCAAAATTAATATGAAGAAGGAAATAACATTGAAAATATACCCTAGGAGGATGGTGATTTAGATTCACCAAATGAGGTTTTACCCACCTAGAATCAAATAATTCTTTGAAATTTGTTACTTCCAAATAATGAGTTTCCACCTCCTCGGTAGAGTAATGGAAAAGAAAAATAGAATGACATTACGTCATCTTACATACCTTCTATTAATGAAAATTTATCACAATACCAGAGTAAAATACAGGTTATCTGAAAACTCAATGAGGAGCTAATTAGGGAAAATATTCCTATTGGATATCGTCTCCAATTAGAGATGAATATTCTACCTCCCATGAGAAAAACTGTGGTAGGGAAATATCTAAATATCAAGTTGGATCATGATCTAGGAAACAAATCGAATTTAACGAGGGAGATAAAATGACCAAGACTTCCCTTTGTTATGAAAACAAGCTCTCCCACTATAAAACCCCGAGATTTGATGAGAAATATAATTTTATTAATTCCATTGATTTATGGTGTTGTATGCTACACCAAAATTAATTTTTACTACACAATACATTGTATCAGCTTTCATTATACACAAACACTATTCCTGGTATGTGTTGCACGCAAGAGTGACCATCCTAAATAGCATGTGTTGTACGCAATACCGTGTTTCACTAAGAGACGATATATTATTATAATATATTTATGAAAACACCATTATGAATATTCTTAACCATATTTTTTATTTTATAAAATTATAATTCATCTTACACATTATCTTGAACATGGTATAAGAACAAATATTTTTTTTGGGTAAAACAAGTATTTTTAAAAAAAATATTGTTTTGCCCCTTTTGATTGAGCAACAATTTTAAATCTAGTTTTTGACATATTTATAAGTTTAATTTTAGAAAATAAAATTCATCTTCTGATTCAAGATATAAAAATTTACTTTGGATAAATTTTTGATATTTTTCCGATAAGTTTCTTTTTTTATGAATAGTAAAAATACTATAAATTTTTATTAAAAACAACTTTTTTCATCAAGATAATTTAAATGGTTAAATTATAATATTTAATGGGTTTAATGTATAAATTAAATATATTTTAACCATTTAATATAATTTATTTCATTATCATTAATTTTACATTGAATTCATATGTAAAAACATTTCAATCTTTAGCAATGTTTTAACTTTTAAAACACATTTTCTCATCATCAAGACTAATTTTAAATTAAATACTGCAACTTCTGTGTTTTGAAATTGGAAAAATGGATTCCATATTTTGAATAAGTAGGTAAAAATTGTTTTAATAAGATACTTTTTATATTTAGGCATTATGAATATTAACTACGGTAAATTTTATTTACTACAGTTAAAGGTAAATCATGTAATTTTGGGTAAAAATAATATTATAAAATTACCCTAACAATTGTATTAATATAATTGGATGTTTATATTTTTCCCTAAAATATACTTGGGTCGAAATTTAATTTTTGGAACCATCTTGGATGTGATTAATACAATTTAATTAATTATATTTAAAGAAAGAGAAATATGTCTCTCTCAAACATTAATAATTAAAGTATTTTTAATATAAGGTTATACATAATAAAATTAAAATATAAATAATAATTTTAAATATAATTCTTTCTATTCATCATGGTAATTTATTTGTGATTTTTATGAAATATATAGTTACATTAATAGCTTATACATTAATGATGTAGAAATTATTTATTTAGTGAAAAATCAATAATATAGTTTATATTAAAATAATAATACACATCAAAAAGCACAATAACCTAACCAAAACATATTGGTCGTGTTTATATAAAATATAATCATCCAATGGTCGAATTTTTGACCATTTTTAGCCTTATAAAAGCGAATATGACACTTATATTATATTATTTTAAATGATTATTTAATAAATATATCAATTTAAATGTTTTTATTTTAAGATTATAAATTCTAATAAAAGTATTATTATGAAATTTATTATATTTATGTTCATCATAAAATTTTATTTTTAATTTTTAGGCAAAAATAAGTAGATTAAAAAATTAAACAAAAATGTTGTTGTAATTATTTTATTAAGAGAAATATAAAATAAATGGTTTTTAAAATATTAACCTAAATATTATATGAACCAATTAATGTTCCCAAAAAATTTTATAGATTAATATGACATGTTTGGAACCTATGAAATATTTTTTTTGAATTTATCTTATGTGTGTATTTTATTAAAATTCTAATAAATTAATAGTGTCAAAATTGACACAATTGATATTTTAGAAAAAGAACATATTATTAAATTGATTAAAAATCACAAAAATATTTAAAATTATAGAATTAAATTTATATGTTCTATAATTTCATTTAATATCAAATTATGGAAAATTCACAACACAAAATTATGTATTTATAATGATTTAAAACGTAGAATATTATTATCACAAATAAAATTAAATAGATTAAATAAAGATAAATCAAATTGATAAGGTTCAAAATAAATACCCAACTTGTATAAATTTTATAGGATGATGATATTAAGACCCTATTTCATCTCATATTTTAATTTGATTCATTTTAGAGGGTTTTACGTGGTGTTATAATTTATTATAAATTAACTTTTTTAAGGTTTCCAAAAATGCCTCTCTCCTCTCCTATATATGGGAACCTCATCTCTCTCCAATTAACAACATTTTGAGCCTTCATTATCAGATAAAACCAGTTTATTTCCATTATATACTTCCCTAGAAACATACTATATGTCCTGGTCTTCTTCAAATACCATCTTTAGTTCCCTAAGAGGAGGTTGAAAAGAGGCAGGTCAAAGAAGAGGTAACATCCTTTTCCAATTCATTCAAATTTATTTATCTTCTACTTCCTATTATTTATTTGTTTCATAATAATGTAATTAATTTAGTATAACTAATATACTTATATGTTATTATAAATAATAAACAACCCAATTTCACCTTCTATCCATCCTACGGAAAACAAAATCACCACGCGTGTATACGTACAGAATATCATCTCCACGCTATGGTGTAATCTATTTTTTTACCACCACCATAATTGGATGGATATAATTATTGGAATAATAACTATATATGATTATTATAACAACATACTTATTCTTAGATATTATATCATCCACAACAATTCCATTAAATAATTATGGTAATGATATTGTCTCTCGTGCGTACGTACGGATTACTGTCTCCACAACTTGATGAAATTCATTCACCATGTTAACCATTCCAAAATGATTATAAGATATGTATAATTAATAATAATGGAAAATATGACATAATAATGATAATATGTTTATGTAAAAGTTATTTACTTACTTCGATTCATTTTAATAAGGAAACCAAAATAGCGTTCATGCGTACATACGACCTACCGTCTCAATGAACAGTGCATTTCATTTCATTTATTGATCTACTATATATATTTATATGCTGAATATATATTATGTATAAATCATGTTTTACATTATGGAATTATTTAATCTTGATCTAATTAATCATATAAATAATTACAAGTCAAAACACGTACGATAAATGAAAAGATTTTACCTAAAATGCTGCTTTAACATGGAATTGACCACTGAATGGGTAATATAAAGTCGTAAGTGATTCATATATGATATCATAAATATTAATGTGGTTCTATTACATGTTAATAATATGTTTAAACCCAGTATATAGGAGTCTGAAAAACAAATGGATGAATTTGGACATAAGTTAGGAGATTATTTCGCCTCACTTTTATTTCTGTGAGACATATTCCTTAATCACCATATATTTATTTTCTATGGTGTTTATACTTCCCATGAATGTTTTATGATTTTTATTATGAAGGATATGATATTTAAATATGAATGTAATTTTCATTATTTTATGACACGTATGATTTCTACAATCATTAATGGTAAGGGATAATTATTCTGATCTCGTTCTTATCTGAGATTATTTTCAACAAAAATATATTCTATAATAATTTCATGAAATTGTGATAATATAAAACTATTTTTAAGAAGAAAAAATATTTTCCTCAATAATTAATTTCAAGTGTTTTATCAAGACTATTTTCCATCTAAGATTACATTCTTTAATATGGTCATGTTTCAAGTATAATTTCCATAATATTTACATTGTTTGATTTTTTATATAATTAAATGATATCCATTTTTTATATGGATTATTTTATGATGGGATGTTGTTTAGGAAACCCATTTTATTCTTTGGGTTATGATGAATGATTTATGTTTATTTTGTGATACCTGAAAGAAAGATTTCATTATGAAATGGGTGGGATCTATATCTCCCTGCAATGCATTGGGTAATGATTTATATCTAATGAGATAAACATGGTTGGAAAGGAAATTAAATCCAGTTTAGTAGTACATGGTTGGAATGGCATGTAAACCCAGTTCAGTAATTGAAATTGTCTAATATGATGGTCTTGGTAGCAATTCCTTGGCTAATATGGAAATCATGTCATGTTCATAATCGTTTTTCTTAATTACATGTTTTATTCCCATTCAACTTTAACATGATAAATATTTTTTAGGATCTATGTCTTGTGTACATCCATGACTTATGTCATTTTTAATGATTTTGATGTTTAGATTTTATGTTCAGGTTTTTACGTTCAAATGTTTATGGATTTTTTTATGTTCTCCATGTTTACCCTTACTGATCAGTCGAGCTCACCCTTTATATGTTGTCTTTTCAACAAGATATAAAGAAATGTTTTAGGTAACAAAACAAAAGGGGAAGATCTTTTTGGGAGATGTTGAAGATATTTCACCATGATTAAAAGATTATGTTCCATGTTTCCAAAGACAATAAGATAATATGGTCAATGGGTATTTTATATGTCATGTATTATGTATTTTGCAAATGTAATGTAATTTCCTTGTATGTGAAGATTGGGTCTCTATAGTTGGTATCAGAGGAAAGGTTTAGTTAAACTTTGGAAACTAGGATGGGAAAACCTTAGTGAGATCACTAGAGATATATATAAGGTATGTCTAGAGATGTCCCTATGGTTAAGTATAACATTAGGTTATAGTCATATAATTATGTTGACGATCATGAATAACGTTGGTTGAACCTAAGGTGTCATGGATTAAATAATGTGTGATAGTTTAGACATCCCATAAGTTAATTTTTATGATTATATCATTCCTCTTTATTTTAGTTGTTTCTTACTCTATGGTTTCTAGTTTTATTCAATGGGGGGAACAAGATGTAATTCGATTAAAATTGATTCCAATGGACAAATTGGCAACTATGATCAACAAAATTGTGTAATTCCTGGATAGAAAGATATTATGATTATGCCTAATCCGTCATCTTGATATATGATTTACAAAGTGAACTTTAATTGTATTTCCAAGTCATAAAATAAGTGGAAGATAGACTTTTATGAATGTTTTAATGGTGAAGAACATAATTGAAAGAAGATTAATCTTTCTAAATATCAAGAATAAGGGAATAAGCACCTTGAAGAATACCTCAAATGGAGGGTTAAATGATATCTATGTAGCGAAAAGGGTCATATACTGATAGAATATTATAGAGTTCAATGTCTAATCTGTGGAGAATATAAGAATTACCCAACTCAATTCCCTAACATAAAAGGTTACTTCTATATCGAGGAAGAAAAAATTCCATGCCAATCAATTTAGAGGATGTATTGAAGTTCTTATATATTGCAATTCAAGAATAATGGTTTTGAGGTACTTATATGGCATATTAAAATATCTATGTATTGGTCCATTGTGGGTTTCCATAATAATATTGTATTGGTAGCCATGAAATGTGATTGAAATATTTTTTGAAAGAACCTAATATGTGAATAATGAAGGGATAAGGAGATAATGAAATGTTTTATAGTATTAATGATCTCAAGACTGATATAAGGAAAAAGTGAAATCATGGTTTGAGTATATAGAAATTTTGGTATTTTGGTATGTGGAAAGAGTTAACATTTGAAAGTATTTATGTTTTCATAAAGATTATATGGAAATTCATGTTTCAAATCAATACATGAATAAAAAATTCACATGTTTGGAATGTGACCAACAAGATATATCTTATGATATACGAGAGATAAATGATCGCATTCAATGCTTGGTAGATGACCTTTTTAGTAATCGTTTTCATTATACTATGAGATTAGACAAAATTATTTTTGATATGATGAAAGGTTTGAATGGATTATGTTGGACATCAGATAGTATTGTTTATGGCTGATAAATTTTTCAAGAATGTTATTATAGTAATGTTTTAGAAACAAGGACAACATACAAGACAGGTTACAACCCGTCGCGTCGAACAAGGATGCGGGAATCAAAACCACAACCAAAGTACGACATTCCTTTATCAGCAACCACTGGCATACAAAAAGTCCCTGGATTGTGAAAATTAGTTTTATTTTCTTATGGGATATGATTGATAAATTATGAGTCAATTTTAAAAACCATATACAATTAATCTCACCATAGATGGACTTATGTATATTTAATAATTTGTGCTATCCTTATTTGTGATTATGAGAAATGGAATGACCTATCATTAAATCACATGATCTGAAAATATGTCAAGAATGAAAAATTCAACATCAATTCTTTTAATAAGAGATGGAGTGGAAATTGTTCATGGAATGACCAATGATGATATTACACTGAAATCGATTAAGTATTTCTCCTTATGAAAAAATTCATCAAATTTAGCTAAATGATCTTGAAGACAAAAAAAATTTTCTTAGTACCATAATATCCAATAAATCATATGGTACATTATATAATCATAAATTTATAGCTTTTTTATTGTTGGCTTTTTCATATACAGGTTCTCTACCACTCTCTATCAGAACTTGATGGTTAGATTTCTCTTTCATATCCATATTTTCATCTATGTTCTCATATGTGGACCCCATAGATGAGTTAATTTGGGTAACCATTATGTTTCATACTTTATTTTTTAAAATTATGTTTTAGAATTATTTTTTAATATGTGGGTTTATATGAAAGAAACATTCAAGTAGTAAACCATTTATAACCTCGACAGATTTCTATGGTGAAATTGATTTTAAGGGGGTAGAATGTGACACCCATAGATTTTATGAGAAATATTATTTTTTAATTTAATTGATTTATAGTGTTATATTCTACACCAAAATTATCTTGCACTATACTCAACACTATATTGTCTTTCATTATTTGCAAACACTAATCATGGCTTGTGCTGTACACAAGAGCGACCATCCTCAATAGCGTGTGTTGTACACAATACAGAGTTTCACTAAACAATGATATATTGTTTTAATATAATTATGAACTAGCTGTTATGAATATAAAAAACCAAGTTTTTAATTTTATAACATTACCATTCATCTTACACATTATCTAGAACATGGTACTGGAACAAAATAATTTTCTTTGGTAAAATAATTCTTTTTCAAAAAATGATGTTTTTCCACCTTTTGATGGCACAACCATTTTATAAATAGTTTTGACATGTTTATAAGTAAATTTTGAGAAAATAATATTCTTCTTTGGAATCAGGATATAAAAATTTACATTGGATATATTTTTGATATTTTTCGTATAAGTTTATTATTTAGATGATTAGTAAAAATACGCTGCATTTTTATTAAAAAGAACTTTTCTCATTAAGATAATTTAAAAGGTCAAATTATAATATTGAATTATTTTAAAGTATAAATAACATATATTTTTACCATTTAATATAATGTATTTCATTATTAATAATTTTATATTGAATTCATATGTAAAAACATTTTAATATTTTGCAATGTTTTCTATTTTAAAACCCATTTTCTCAATAGTGGGATTAATTTTAAATTAAATACTACAACTTCTGTATTTTTAACATGGTAAAATGTATTCCATATTTAGAATCACCAGTTCCAATTTATGAAAATAGGCTAATTTTTATTTTAAGGAATTATGCATAGTAACTACGGTAAATTTTATGTACTATAGTCAAAGTTAAATAAGGTAATTAAGGGTAAGAATAATATTATAAAATTACCCCAACACTTTTATTAATATAATTGTATTATTATATTTCATAATAAAATATACTTGGGTTAAAATTGTATCTTTTGTAAAAAAACATTGATGTGATTAAGACCTTTTAATTTATTTTATTTAAAGAAAGTGAAATATGTCTAATTCAAACTTTAACAGTTGACGTTTTTTAATATAAGGTTATACATAATATAAATTAAATTTATAACTATTTATTTGGAAGATAAAATGTTTCTATTCATCCTGGTTATTTAATTGTGATTATTATGAAATATATTGTTACCTTAGTAACTTATACATTAATGATGTAGAAATTATTTATTTAGTGAAAAATCAATAATATAGTTTTATTAAAATAATAATTCACATCAAAAGTACTAAAAACATGACCAAAACTCATTGGTAGTGTTTATATAGACCATAACCATCCAATGGTCTAATTTTGACCATTTTTTGCCTTATAAAAGAGATTATGACACTTATATTATTTTATTTTAAATGATAATTTAATAAATATAACAATTTATATGTTGTGATTTTAAGATGATAAATTCTAGTAAAATAATTATTATGAAAGTTTCTATATTTATATTCACCATAGGATTTTACTTTTAATTTTTATCCAACAAATAAGTATATTAAATAATTATACATAAATGATATAGTAATTACTTTATTAAGTGAAATATCAAATAAATGGTTTTAAAAATATTAAAACAATTATTATATGAACTAATTAATGTTCTAAAAGAATTTTATATATTAATATGAAATGTTAGGAACCTATTAAATATTTTTTTTTGAATATATATTTGGTGTCGAATTTACTTAAATTCAAATAAATAAATAGTGTTAAAAATGACACAATTGATATTTTATAAAAAGAACATATTATTAAATTGTTTAAAAACCACAAAATATTTAAAAATTATAAATTGAAATTTATATGGTCGACGATGTCATTAAATATCCAATTATGGAAAACTAAAAACACATAAGTAAGTATTTATACTAATTTAAAATGAAGAATATTATTACAACAAATAAAATTAAATTTATAAAATAAGGTTGAATCAAATTTATAAGGTTTAAAATAAGTACCAAACATGACTAAATTTTATTAGATGATTATATTACAACTCTATATCATCTAATATTCTAATTTGAGTCATTTTGGTGGATTATAGGTAGGGTTTGAATTTATTATAAATTAATATTTTTGAGGTTTCTAAAAGTGCCCCTTTCATCTCTTATATAAGGGAACCTCCTCCACCTCCTCTTCACAACATTTTTTGCCTTCAATCTAGGACAAACTTATTCCATTTATCTTCTCCACTTCCCTAGTAACATTATAGAGGTCATGGCCTTCATCAACGGCCAAATTTAGTGCTCTAATATGAGGTTTAGAAGAGGTGCGTCAATGAAGAGGTAACATCTTTTACCGATTCTTTCAAATTTATATATTCTTCAACTAACTCATATATATTTGTTTCATTATAAATTATTAAAATTAGTATAAATAATATAATGATATGTTTTTATGAATTTGAAACAACTCCATTTCACCTTCTATCCATCCTATGAAAAACGAAATCACTATGTGTGCGTACGTACGAAATACCATCTCCACGCCGTGGTGTAATATGTATTTCCACCACCATCAAACATGGATAGATATAATTGTGGGAAAAATAAATATATATGATTATTACAACGTCATACTTATTCAGAGATATTAAATCATCCACTCTATTTCCATTCAATAATTATGGGAACGATATCATCGCCCGTGTATACGTACGGATTACCGTCTCCACGATGTGATGAGATTCATTCACCATTTTAACCATTCTAGAATGATTATAATGTATATATAATAAATAATAATTAATTATACGACATAATAATGATAATATATTTATTTATATGTTAGTTACTTACTTACATTCAAATTAATAAGGATGGGAAAACATCATCCATGCGTACGTACGACCTACTATCTCCATGAATGGTGTATTTCATTTCATTTATTGATCTACTATATATATTTATATGATTAAAATATATTATATATAAATCATGTTTTAAATTTAGGAATTAATGAATCATGATCTAAATAATAATATGAATAATTAAAAGTCAAAGAAAGTACGATAAATGAAACCATTTTACCCAAAACACTTCTTTAACATCGAATTGACTAATGAACGAGTAATATAATGTTGTTAGTGAATCATAAATGATATCAGAAATATTATTGTGGTTTTCTTAAAAGTTAATAATATTTTAAACCCACTATACAAGAGTCTGAGACACATATGGAAGAAATTTTACATAAGGTAAGGGATTATTTCTTCTCACTTTTATTTTTATGAGACATATTCCTTAATCACCATATATTTATTTTGTATGGTGTTTATGATTGCAATGAATATTTTATTATTTTTATTATGAAGGATATGATATTTACATATGCATGTAATTTACTTTATTTTATGACCTGTATGACTTCAACGATCATAAATGGAACGATATAATTATTTAAATCTCGTTCTTAAGTGAGATTTTTTATTATTAAGTATTTACTGGGGTTATATTTATCATCGAAGTCCATGTTTTATAAAAAAAATTCATAAAACTTTTACTATCATTACATATATGTTTAAAGTCATTTTTACCCTTTTTTATCTTTTACAACATGGTATGGAAGGAATCATTATTTTTTACCATATGAGGCGCTTTTTGACTTTTCCAATAAAAGTACAAGGAGAATGTTTTTAAACTTAAACGTCATGAAAAGATTTTTACTATTTCATAACTCCTTATTTCCATGAAACTTCCTCTACAAGATCTCATGATAATTTTCAAAAAAAATCTTCTATTTTATAATTGCACGACATCTGGGGAAATGAAAATTATTTCGAAGAAGAATGTATATTTTCCTCAAGAATTAATTTCAAGTGTTTTATGAAGACTATTTTCCATCTAAGATTACAATATTTAATATGGTCATGTTTCAAGTATATTTTACATATTATTTACATGGTTTTATTTTGTTTATAATGAAATGATATCCATTTTTTATATAGATTATGTAATGATGGGATGATGTTTATCAAACCCATTTTATTATTTTGGTTATGATGAATGATTTATGTTTATTTTGTGGCACATGAAAGAATAATTTCATTATGAGATGGGTGGGACCTATATCTCCCCAAAATGCATTGAATAAAGTTTTATATCTCATGACATAGACATGGCTGGAACAGAATGTAAATCTGGATTAATAATACAGGGCTGGAACGACAAGTAAACCCAATACAGTAATGGACGTTGTCCACAATGATGGTCTTGGTAGCAATGCCTTGTCTACTATGAAAATCATATCATGTTTATAATGGTTTTCCATAATTAAATATTTTATTACCATTATACTTTATCATGATAAATTCTCCTTTATAATGTATGCATTGTATAGTACCATGTTTTATGTCATTGATCATGATTTGGATGTTTAGATTTCATGTTCATGTTTTTACATTCAAATTATTATGGATTGTTTTATGATCTCCATGTTTACCCTTACAAAGCATTCAACCTCACCATTTCTGTGTTTTCTTTTCCCCATGATATAAAGAAAGGTTTTAGGTAAGAATGCAAATGGGGAATATATTTATGGGATATGTAGAAAATGTTTTACCATGATTAGAAGATTATGTTCCATGTGTCCAAAGACACTAAACTAATACGGTCCTTGGGATTTTTTTACCTATATTAAGTATTCCGAAAAAGTAATGTAATGTACCTATACATCAATATTGTGTATCTACACCCACTCTATTGTAATCCATCAATCATGTATGGATCGAGGATCAATTGGAGATAAAAGAGGGACCAAGTCAATGGAACAAACCCATAACTTGCAGAATAGAGGTATCTTATGTAGAAGTTCCCCTAGAGTAAACCACCACCATTGAATCACTAGATAATCTAATAGAATCCATGAAGGGGTGACATAATCATTTTCATACCAAGAGGAAGTCGTATAAAGAATGGGTAAATGATAGTCCACCTACACCCATCTTTGGAGACCCTAACATTCCACCTTTGATAGTGCAGTCAACCCCATTAAGCATCCCACACACCATGTATCTCGATATGGGTCGATGTTGGATTTTTGAGAACAAAAAAAGGAAAAAAATTAGGGCTTTTAGACATACTCTAATAGGGAAAAAAATTTGGTAATGTAGTCAGTTGGTAGGATCTTCTATTATATGGGTAAACCTTCTTTGTCAGTTCCTTTTTCAGTTCAGTTATACAATAAGGAAGATAAAAATCATCAACCTCATGAACTGCAAGACATATGAGAATGGGAGGGAGTCTAACTTCATAGCACGGTGGAAGGGATTAAACACATCACTTAGCATCCCACTATAGTATGATAAACTGATAGAACAATGTGTTGAAAATATTAAGGATGATTTGTAGATGACCCTAATCCCCATGAAATGTCTATGTGGATTCCGAGAGTTCACTGAAATAACACAATGTCTTGATGAGCCTATTTTGTGAACCCAATCCAACTCTCGACTCATCCTCATGATATAGGGGAAAAATATATGCCGAAAAAAAGTTGTAGCTATCACTCTCAAGCTTGAAATGATACCCATAAATGAACCCAAACATGCATCAAAACACCAAAAACCTTATACCAAGCGATGAAAACTATTGAATAGCCCTTGTAAAGAAGAACAATGAAACAAGGGTCTCATGAGATTTGAGGAATGGATGAAAAAAATATAATTATTCTAAAATGAACATGTTCTATTTCATTTCCTAGAATCCATGGAAAAAAATCGCTCATGCTTTCATGACCAAATAGCCATGACGACGCCAACCTCATCAATCATCCCAATTAATACCCCTTCAATAGTAGGTTGGGTCATAATATCCAGAATGGTTTCATCATCCTACAAATACATTAAGAAAGGGTCGAATATCGACATGTGAATATTTAATAATATATAGAGCTAGTGATTGGAATAACCATCATTAGGTAATAAGAAGAGGGAGGATGGAAAAATGTTCCTACCAGGAAATTGAAAGAGTATAGAAATCTGCAGGAATAAAAAAAATAGTTGATCGAGCTCATGGAGCTAGGAAGGAACTAGTGTCAAAACATGAAAATTATCTACCACCCAAGAATTAGACATTTTATGTTACTCTCTTGGGTGGGAGTGACCACAATATATAATAAGATACAGAAGAGAAAGAAACATATTTTTCTCCAAATCAAGACCTAAATCATGAATATTTCCTCCCTCCCACATCAAAATATTGGCAACCAACCCACCAAACAGAATCCTTATCAGACTAAGATCTTATATTTTGTTATTTTAACATAATAAACTTGATGAACCCTATTTTTGATTATAAATATGCCCCAAAATATTGGTTTTCTTCATATAACATGGGAATGTGAGGCTGTAAATGGTGAAACTGAGGATATAGGAGATAACATGGATGTGGAAAAGCAAAATATCCTTGTCAAACCACCATGGTGAATATATATGTATCTAATAATCATGGGAAAGTTACCCACCAATCTCAAAAGAGGCATTGAGGTTCCCCATATATCTCTAGTTGTTGATGAAATCCGAGTATTTTTAATGACAACATAGGGAGGATTCAATCTAATAAATACAAGCAACGATAAAGGCTATCACAACCAATGACACCAGTAGCACGTACTCCCTAAACCATCCCAAAAACTCTAGGATTTTTTACATCATCTTCTAAAACACATGAACTGCATGATCAAACTCTTCAGCAACATGCTCTATCTCTTCAACAACATTATCAATAGCATCTGCACATCGTGAAGTACTGAAAAAACGGAAAAAAAGATTGATATTCTTAAATATATAATAGCATTCAATCACAGAATCTCAATCCATGATGTGAATCATATTTCCATAGATCCCATGGAGGCACATGTTGAATCCCTATGGTGCCCACAAGAATTTGAGGAAAATTATTTGCATCTAAGGTCTATCGAGTAGAGACTATGTATTTAGGATGCCATGTCATCAATTCATTCATTGATAATGATTAATAGAAGGCCATACATAGGTAAATCATACCCTATAAATATTTGGTAGACTTAATAACGTAATTGTCTAAATGGTGCTGATCAATAATGGATCAATGATCAATCTCATCCAAGCCCAAACTCTTTGAAATTTGGGGTATTGAGAAGGGATCATATCACCTACAATGATAACCATATACGGTTATGATATTCTTGAGATAAGGCCCCTCAGTATGATTTACCTTGATACCTAATTTGGGGCACTTATTTTTGAGGATGAGTTCATGTTTATATAGAATGACACTACGTACAATGTCCTACTTGGGAGGCCTTGGTTTCATAGCAACTTGCGGCACTATCAGAATTTTATCAATGTATAATGTACCCAAGCAATGGAATGGTCATCAAGCTAAATGGCCATATCTCCCCCATTGAGACTTTAATATCCATTTATACTAAAGGATAACTTTATAAAAATTTAGGAAAAAATATAATTGTAGATGATATATTACAATTTGATTCTCTAAATTGTTTAGGCGCCACCCTCCAGAATCCTTGGAGAGGAACCTAGGTTTCCTTCCTCACCAAAAGGTGTCTCTATAGACTAAAAAATGGTAGAAGATGAAGAATATATCAGGAAAACCACACTGTCATTTTAGGAATGTGTTTCCACCACCATAAATTAGCTCAGGATTACAAACCTAGGGATAGTAGAAAATCCACGCCCTACATTGATTAATGCCTCCATGCCCCCTAAAAATAAATATATGTGCATTTCATTTCTAAACCAGCACTGATATGTGTTTTCCTAGATCAATATGGAAATGCTCGGACTTATTCTAGATGTGGATATGAACCATGTTGGACAATCTGATGATCATCAAGGCATTATGTAGGCTATCAAGAGGATCCACCCCTCTCATTCTATAAATATAGATGTGAAAGATGAAAATTTAATAAATGCCAAAATTTTCTGAGAAGTGAAAACCCAAGATGGAATTTCAACATCATTCCATCCCAATAAAGAGAATGAATATTATTGTCAGCATTGATATCAAAGACCTTAATCAAAATTTCCCAAAGGATTATTTCCCATTTCTGATAATAGAACTCGTGATTACTACAACTACTAGATTCATATCCCATTCCTTCATGGATGGTTACTCATGGTATATTCCGATCATGATGGCATCAAAGATGAAGAATCCACCACCTTTATAGAACCTCAAGGGATATTACTCTATTAGGTCATTACCTTTGGATTAATGAATGCTGGAAGCACATATTGGCATTCCATGCATTGCATCATCATGAAATTAATAAGAAGTAAATCTAAGTGTTATGTCGAAGAAATTGTTGTTAAATACGGACAAAAATGTTATGACTTCAGGGATCTCCAAGAAATATTTGACAAGATGCATCATCACAAACTAAAGATGAATTATCTAATGTATGATTTTGGGGTAACATCTGGCATGTTCATTGGCATTGGGTTACACCACAACATCATTGAGGTTTACTCATTGAAGACGAGTTCTATATTTGAAATGTCTCCACCCATAAATATAATTTAATTGTAGATAATCCAAAGGAACCTTTACAATATTCGACAATTCATAGCCACCCATAAATATGTTTAACTGCATGTCTTTCTAGAAAAATGTGTTATTTTATTCTCTTTTTCAAGAGATACATATTGATGCTTAGTCCCATAATTGGGACCAACTGGTACATTCTAATCTATTCAAGTCAGTTGATTGTTGTATACCCCAGATGATGTTAAACTGCACAGAAATAAATCCATACCACAAGAAATTAAACTGTACGGATATGTAGATTAGTAAAAAAAGAAAATAAGCACTTTAAACCATCTCCCATTTTTCATTCCTTTTCAATGGACCACAAAATACATAGCTCAGTCGACTAGTGTATGCGGTGCCTCCATCATCCTTTAAGATCACTTCAAACCTATATACCACACTTCATGTATTAAACATCTTGAGTCAACACTAACCATCCATGGACCTTGGATAGGGTATACAGTTGTAGGGACCCTTTTCATCTCTATTTATAAATTCCAATGGATCAAGAATATGCACCTATGGTGGTCGTCCAAATGTGTCACTTTGAGAAAGGACATTCCTTTTTTCAAGAGCCCTAACATTATCACTGTAGAAAATAACACATTGTTGTGTCTTAAATACTCTTTGTATGGTTGTACCAAACCATTAATCATGACCTGAGATACATGATCCACGATTTATAACATTTTCATTCCATTCTCGGAGAGATGGTGGAGTATTCATGACCTTGTGTATACTAATTAGGCTCTTGTGTAAGATCTCACATACTAATTCCATACGAGTCACGACATTAAACTACCATTACATTTTTCAAAATAGTACAAACATAAACTCTTGGTCATAACATTTCAAACTCCAAGACCATAAACTAATAACAAAAGAGACTCACAACTCATTAGTCCAAAAACACATAAAGAGATTGCGTTGAAAAAATCTTGTCTTTACCCACTATACTCATAATCATTGGAGTTTAGGAAACATTTAGGGCACAAAAAGAATATTAATAAAGTAAATAGGTTCAATAACCGTATTCAAATCCAATATATGCTCTCTAGACCCATTGTCCCTTGAAAAATTTAGGGAAATGTTTTTCACATCTCCTCATCATGAGATTATGATCGCTAGGTGGTGACAAAAATTTTAAGATACTCGAACCCTCCATGGATTTTACATATTCCTCAAACCACACATCAGAAGTTGAGGTGTATCAAATCAATTTAACCTTCCACATACCTTATATTGGATATCAATATTCAAGGGTGTTTTTCATGACTATTCATACATGCACATGGATTCTGCATATGCGCATATGGCCAGAAACAAAATTTTTCACTTCAAAAAAAAGTAATTTTGATTCTTGTGAGCATTGACATCATCACGAAAACACTCATCATCAATGTATTTCTTAACCTATCGTTGTATGACTGTATTTTATCTTTATCCAGACTACACCATGTTATATCCTGATATTCGATCCCTACAACAAACTATCCAAGAAGATTTGATATCTTTGATGTAACAAAACCATGTTTTGTGGGATTCCTCAAGGATGGATTGTGGCACTTAATTTCTTAATCATTGATGTCCATATCTCCTGACTCGAAACTGCAGTGCAAAGATCATGAGATTAACTTTTAGAGAAAACTTCTCTAGGGTTCCAAAACTCTTCCTTGAGAGCCTTATCCCCATACCATACTTCATCATTTGTATGCTTTAGTCTTGGAAAATCATTCATAGCCCCTCATAAGAAGTGGATATCATATTTATCTTGTAATTATACTGAAAAATAAGAGCCTTGGCCTATAAACTAAAGGAATAATCTTCTTTCTAGAAAGTATCTTCGATCCTTGTAAGCCTTTGAAATACCACAGTGGAACCTAGAATTTCAAAATGTCATGGGACATACATAGAATGTCTGCACCAACTCATATCCATGAACTAGAACTTTCGCATTATGATTTACATATTCCATGATCAAACCATCCATGAAGTACTTATATTCCTAGTATCACAACATCATCAATATTACCCTCATAAATATTCCATATCCCTTAGAATAAATGTCGGACATCAAGGACCCTTTTCATGACTACACATACATGAACATGGCTCCTATATTTGGACCTATGGATGTCAACCAATTGATTCACTCAACAAAAATGTAATTATGATCCTTGTGAGTCTCAAAAACACCACCATTTGATCCATCACTTCATAGTGTTTTTGGTCATTCATGGCACATCTAAATCAAATCCCATGATCGTTTGGTCAGAGCTAAATGACTATAAACTAAAGTGGGAGATGGTTTTAGCTAAAAGAACATAAACTAAAGAAGCTGAAGGTCTAAGCTAAAACACCATAATCTAATGAAACAGATGGTCCGAGCTAAATGACCCAACACTAATATGACAAATGGTCTAACCTAAAAAGAAAATAAAATAAATCAATAGAGGGTCTGAGCTAAAAATATCTTAATCTATATGAAATGAAATTGTTTTTAAAGACCACTACATAGACTTTTCATGATAAAGATTCATTCCCTAAATATGAAAATAACTCATTCTTCAAGATATATCTCCTTCCCAAATGATCCCTCTACACATCTGGTGATCCCATGATAGTCGAAATATATTAATAATAGAAGATCTTGTGATGATGGTCATCCATGAGAATATATAAAAGGAAATATATTAGAATTTAAACTTTTAATTCAAATAATTCATGTTATCTTGAGATAAATTAAGGTATGGGTATCAAAAAACGTTCTAATATGACTACAATAGAGGTATATCATAAGAGGAAGGAAATTTGATATATATATCAGAAAACTCCTCTAGTCGCGACCCAAAAAATGATAAATATCAATAATTTGGACTTTATATGGAACCTCAATAGAAAATGAAGTGTAATGAAAAATTATGGGATACATTACCAAAAATTGTGTCACAATAATATACGGTCATCAGTGCTTGAAAGATAGGAAGTACAGTAGTGGGAGGTATCAATTGAGTTTTAGTGTTTCACTATTCCCACATCTTCCACATCTAACTTGGTTTGGAGAACATTGACCAGAGAATTCAACTCTACAATCATCCAATGAGCATTGTCCAATTAGGTGAATGAAAATAAATGGTTAGATATCAATATAGAAATCAACTCCTCATGCTTATATATATATATATTCCGTCCATATATCCATATAGGCATACAATTTTGATAGTATCTAATGAACAAGCTATAGTGCCTCTTATGTATCCCTCATTAGATTATAAATTGAATATTCATTCAATAAGTCATTAATAACACAAACATTCATGGCCATATCATTTCATATGAAGATGAGATGATGAATGATCTCGTACCGAGGCTGTTGATTGAAACATTCTACCATAAATCATAATGTTATTGGAAAAGGTGTTCCCCTTGATGAAAGAATGTATATATAGGAGTCATAGGGATAAAAAAATTAATTATATCCCATATCAGTATTTGATATGATTTATCGTTGGTAGTTGATGTATATTTGTCAATATGAATGATGACAAACTAGTCAAATTATTGCTAAAATAGGAGAAGAATCCCCATACACCCACTCTTAACATGCGTATCATCCGTAGAATCTATGCGAGGACCGATCTCCTCAATATAATCTGATATACCATTATAATAACTATCATCAATGTGAGATAGATCTCTCAATGATTCATCAAATTACTCAATCAAATCAATCAGTACCATAGATAAGGGGAATTAGTGACGCAATAGGAATTTCAACTACGCGAACAAGTTTTCCTAGCACACCATTAGTATAAGCCATTACCCATTTCTATTCATAATATTGACTAATGAGGGTGTGAGAAAAGGTAGGTGGGAATATGATCATAGCTCAAGTATCTCCATCAGATTGTATGTTCTACAATGGGCGAATGAAACCAAGATGGCATTCCCATCGGACATTGACTGAAAGAATGTGATAAAATCAATATATGTAACCAAAATTTCTAGGAAATCAATACAGTTTGTATGGATAATTGATAATTATATCATCCATAATGGATGAAAGTATCCCATGATGATTATATTCAATAAAAGACCCTTTATCATGAGAGTCACTTCTGTCCCCAACAATATGACTTCCCAGTGCACAGAAGGTATTAATGTCACATATTTCAGATTAGAATAGTTTACCTTTGACCTCTGTAAGGGTTGGGGACATAATTCCATCTCTAGAGATGTAAAATAGTATTTTATAGGATATTGGTTTTGAATTTTGGGATGTATTTTAGTGCTAGTAACAATATAAATTCCCTCATATCTAGAAAATCTAGAACAAGATAGGACCAGTAATCTTATAAGGTGTGTTTCCTTGTTGGATATTTCCAAACATATGGAAGAGGACTTCAAGGAATAATAATTTAAAGATGAGATTCCTCCATTATATATATCAATCCACCATTACCAAGGTTATAATGCAGATAACAGAGTACACATCCCTAGTTGAGAAAACCCACCCATTTATGAATATTGCAAGAAAACCAACAAGCCTATTGTTCGAAGAAACCTCTGTTTTCACCCAATGAACCCGTGTGGTGGAGTCCCTATATTATTGAAGGTCCCAATAGGATCCAGTTATGTTGCAGATATCTTGGTAGGTGATCCGATAAGGATTAATGATATTTGGTTTATCCCTGTTACCACATAAAAAATTATTTATCCAGTCAGTGAATGAAATAAATGAAATCGCTATCACCTCTCTCCCCAATTTATTCATGCAATAATGAAAATCTCCTTATCTAGAATTATAGTCAATAGGGGATCATTCCAAATGCCTGAATAAGGTAGAAATTAATCATAAATACCCAAAATAGGAGTAATTTTACCCAACTGATGGATATACCATAAGATGATACACATATCACCATGAGGATGGTGGAATGTGTTTGTTATAGCACTCAAACGACTGATCATTTACTAGAGGAGGTCAGGATTTCGATAAATGGTGAAATGAGATATTCACATGTATTCATGTAGATGAACCCTATATAGATCATTTGCAAATTCTGAACATCTCTTCCTCACCCAAAATGGTCAAGCGCGTTCATCAGAGAAATTTCAAGCAAGAAGAAGATCACATTTTCAATACGACCTTCCACTAGAGGAATATGGAGAAGAGGATAATATTATTTAATAATTCTTGGTATTATGTTGTTTAACATAGTCGCGACTATACGAACGTAGGGGAGAATTTTACAATAGATAAGAGAAGCCCTGAGAGTGGGCTATAACCAGCTGGCCATCCATGATAATTGTTGGATGAACATAGTCCGGGAAGCTAGATACCCAAAGAAATGGATGTCTAAAATCTAGAAGAGGGTTTTCAACATAATCAATAAATAAAAACTTGTATAGTGGGAGTCGATTAGATAAGGGTTAATTATCAATAATGAATGAAAGGATCCTCTACAGGACATCGTTATCAGTACATACAGGGTATAGAGGATCAATATGTGATTCCTTGAAATCATGGCCCTCTGTTTATCCTCACCTGATGAATTATGATGTGATCTATAATCCATCTATGAATATGTAGGTGGCACACATCAGATACTGAGAACATAAAATCTTTAAGAAAATAAAGTCATAAAGGATCTGATGGTATCATGTGCATCACATAATCTAGATATTGATTCATGAACCTTATAAAGGGTTTGGGAATCACTTGATATCTGGAAGACTCATGAAGTTCATAACCCCTATAGGGATTCACATGCAGTTCATGACCCCCCTTGAGACTTTCTATCGCATGAACTAATTAGGGTAATGATAATCTCAAGAGATCAAACCATCGAGTTATTGAATATCACAAAAACCTGAAGGAAACAATAACCCTCATAGCCTAGGTCTAAGGGATTAACATAAATTTGTTTTTGATTGGGGGAGTTGGGTTTTTGATATGAAATTACTATTAAATGTGATCTTTTGTGATCTGGGTTTATGGTGATAGATTATAGATAAGATTCATGATCAGGTTTAACAACAAGTTAATTGGTTTGTGACACTTTCATGGGATTTAGTGGGAATTTTGTTTCCTTAGAACCACGTCCTTATCCTATCACATGTCACTTATAAGGGGGGTCATTTGTTGACGCGGCCATATTATAATTTTTAAAATAATGAAGGAAAGAATAACTGAATATGGGTGTTATATTCCCAACAAAAGGATATAATAAGAAGATGTTTGAATATTAACAGATACCATGAGCATCTAAATGGTTTTGGATCACATGAAAATTCTGGGGTCATCAAAAGTCTCTACATATGGCTCATAACCCATAGAAAGTTTCGTAGATCCCCCTATAATGAGCCTTCCTACACCTATTCGATGGCTCTTTAAAAAACCAATGGCTGTAGGGTGAAAACCATATGAGAACCCACATGCCACATGGTTGTTCATTTGTATGTGTCGAAAAAAATACTAAGACTATGAATATAAGGAGGGAAGAAATTATATGGTAGATTACCACAGTGGTAATGATGATTACACACCACATCATCATTTGGACATATTAAATCCACTAATGTCATTCAAGCTAACATACAAAAATCTAAGCCATTGTCACATAAAATTAAGGGGATAAATGGGAAAAGACAAGAGGGGTTCACAGCCTCTGAAAGATATTCATCATACCCCTACATACATGTGATACAATGAGAAACCCTAATGTCCTATCTAGCGGGTCTTGTGAAACCCAATTCTCATGTTAGCCTCATTACATGGATGTCCACTGGTGTTCCCAGAAACTCTATAGCACTCATGGTAAATACAGATGGTGTTTTCTAAGAAATTATTGCACACACTCATAAGACCCAGATTTGTCATGTGAGATATCATCCAAAAATAAAATAAAAATCATATACAATATTCATGAAAACTCAAAAAATCCACATCCTTTTGTAAACTAATAAAAACGGATGTAAAGGGTGGAGGCTAGCAATGTTCATGGTCGTTGAAGGACATGAGAACCCTTCCAAGTCACCATGTGTCCTTGGAATCATACCTACTGTATCTCTTGAAGTCCTGCTGGTGTGTCAGCTTCACTACATGGAAGTCATCGCACATTTCTAGGTAACTTTGTACAACTATAAATACAATCATATAGAATTTTCCAAGGAATGCTCATGCACCTCCATGTGACTCATACTTGTTACTCAATACATGGCTAAAAAATAAATGAAATTCCTTCAATAATACACATTAAATCTCGAATTACTCCCGATCTATGTCATAAAAAATAATGAAGGTAAAATGGGGTAGGTGAGAGGTACTGGCAGTTGTTGAAAGGCATAAAACACCCCCAGCGCACCCATAGCGCATATCCACAAGACCCGATGGCAATCCACCGAAGTTCTTGTGAGTGTCTTCCTAAAGTCACATGGATCTCATAAAATCCATTGAACCTAAAAAATGTGAAACATGGAAGTACTTCATTGTGACTGCATGATAAAAACATCCATTCTAATCATTAATAATATGATAATGGTCACGTTGATGGAGGAGACACACGACTGCTGAAAATAAGGTAAGACCTTGATGCGGTCCATGGTAGAGACTCACAAAACTGACTGGTGCCAGACCCCATCATCGACTCTATCCTAGACTCATGCTTGATACGCCATAAAAACCATTGAGTTTCTTAGGATGGTGAGGCCTATATATTCCCATCCCCAACATGATGAAAGGTTTTTATTTTTGACTTCTTCTACTCACACCATACACCTAGACTCTATAGGATATGACTATCAAATTCTATGAACATCTCAAATAGATCACATGATTTTTCATATTTAAATTTGATAATATACTAGTGGGCATCCAGAGTCGTCATGTACTAGGTATAATGGTCTTCAGGTTCTCATTCAATGATCACACAAAGGACCTCTAGTGGGTTATTGCAAAGGACATCCTGATATCCCACTCAATCATGTGATATTTATGAAAAATTACACTAATGAAAATTATGGTATCCATACCACAGGTCCAAGAAAAAATATCCAATGTTAAATGATTAAGTGAAATAATTTTCCACGTACCTTCATGCACTTCATGTGTCTCACACAAAGACACAAGACTGGTCCAAGACATATCACCAAATTTTTGGGACACCTATAACGACCCATACTTTACATACATTGTTAATAATTCAAAATTGAAGCATACTTATTACAACATATAACAAAACCACGAAAGGACCGTATAGCTTTAGTGTCTTGAAAAACTGGGAAACATAAACAACTAGTTCATAAAGTGTCTACACTATCTCCCATTTATTTCATCATATCTATAGTCCATTTTGGCATATCGTACTTAATAACCTTCTTCCTGACCTGGGGAAAGAAAACATACGAAAGGGTGATCTCAAATGCTCAGTAAGGGTAAACAAAAGAAATATCAATCACATCATATTCATAAGAACATAAATTTTGGATATCTTAACCTGCAAAGGAGAGCATAATTTCATAACATGGAATAAATCATAGTAGTGAAATGTAATCCCAATATTCATAACTTAAAACATGAAACTTTGTGGCATTCACACATAATCATAGATAATCATTTCTTATTAGTCAAGACTCATTTCCATGACTATCTTAGTGGACCAAGTCCATTTCTGAACTGAGTTCACTCCTCGTTTCAGTCCTGTTTCACTGAACCGATATAACGTACTGTTCCAGCCATGTCTATCTCATGAGATATAAAATCTTTACCCAATGCATTGGAGGGAGATTTATGTCCCACCCATATCATAATGACACCATTATTATGTGTGCCACAAAATCATAAATCATACATCATTTCATAACCCATGTAATAAAAATGGGAATCTTAAACATAATGACATTATAAAACAAATCATATAAGATAAAGCAATTCATAAAAATATATCCATCACAACATAATCGTATCAATGTAATAACAGGGATATAAACAGAACCCTATATTATATTAGAGGGAAAATAATTTTGATAAAACACTTGAACTCCATTCTTGAGGAAAATATCCTTTCCACTTCAAAAACATTTTTCCTTTCTTAACATGTTATACAATTTTAATCTAAAAGAAGTTGATTAAAAATAAGCTTAAAAACTTGTAAATGAAGATTCATGGAAATAATGTTTTAAAAATCCATTCATGCCGTATAAGTAAAAAAACCTTCTTCTCGTACTTTTTTCGGAAAAGTCAAAAAGTACCTCGTACAAAAAACGACAAAAGATTCCTTTCATATCTTTTACTAAAAACTCACTGAAGTTTAAAATTGGATTTAAACAATTTTAGGTGGATAGAAATAATATTAAATATTGAGGAAAAATGGACGTGGATGATAAAATACACCCCAGTAAATAACAAAGTATAAAAAATCTCAGATAAAAATGAGATTGTGATATTTCCCTTACCTTAGGTCTGATATGCTTTGTACGTGTCGGAACCTCCTCTTCTTTGAAGTTCTTCTTTGAGACATTCTTTTAGGGCACTAAAATTGGTCTTTGAAGAAGACCAGGACCTCTAGGATGTCTCTAGGGAAGTGGAGAGGTGTAATTGGTAGGGGTTGGCCGAGCTTGAAGGCTCAAAGTGGTGTGAGGAAGAGGGGGAGGAGGTGCCCTTTTATAAGGGAGGAGAGGGGAATCTTTGGAATAACAAAAAATATTATTTTATTATAAAGTCAAATTCGGTTTTTAATAGCTCCAAATTGATCTATTTCAAAGATAATGTGGGTAGGGGTCGAAATACTCTCTTCCAATAGAATTTAGACAAGTATAGGTATCAATTTTAACCTTATCATTTAGATTTAACTTTAAGTTAGATAATTTAACTTTTACCGTGTATTCTTGTTTTCTTACACTATAAGGTTAATAAACTTACTATATCAAGCCAAACGAACCCCAAGTTGTTTATTATAAAAATATATAACCTTATCTAAGACATTTGGCCGATCCTTAGATTTTTAGGAATAAAATATCAATTAATAATATAATATTTGTTTTAAAAACTATTTTATGTCAATTTTGACACTATTTAGTAATTGATTATTGTGAAAATCATAACAGAATGATTAGTTCGAACCAAGTTACTTAAATCAATACTAACATGTCCTTTTAACCTAGAAAATTAGTTTAATTCATAAAAAATAACAAATTACATTTATTTGGGTATTTATAACATCAATTATGTCAATATTTCATTAATAAGATAATTACTTCATCATCATTGTGTCATAAATAAATTAAATTATTTAATGACTAAAAATTACAAATAAAATAAAATTATGTAGAAAATATAATTATCTTTCTAGTGAATATTTATAGTCGAATTTATCTTATGTATAACCCCATATAAAAAATTATTTACTTATTAAACATTGATTTTAACTATTTTAACCCTTCTTTAAATAAATTAATAATAAATGACCTAATCTAATACAAGTGGGACTAAATGGTCATATTTTATTCCTAAGGTTGTTTTTGGTCGAATTACACTTGTCCAGTAGAATTAAGACACATGTAAGAGTAATAATTATATCATTTTTACCATTAATTACCGTATTCACTTTTAACCGTGGTAAAAAAAGTAAAAAGTTACTATTCACCAAAAAATTATTTTCATCTCATTGAACCACATTTTACTTACTGAAATCAACCGTGTCTATCAGATTTTTGAAATTGTACTCACAGAAGCGGTAAAATTATGTTTTATGAAAAATTCAGTTTTTAAACTACCACTTTGTGGTTTCACTATTCATCAGAAATTGAAAGTTTTCAGAAAAATAACAAAATTTCACCGTAGGCTAATTTCGATATTCCGAATCCAAAAATGAAGTCCATTTTGAAAAATAAAATTTATAAAATTTCAAAAAGTGGTTATTACTATTCATAACAGATAGTTTTAATAATATTTTATTAGCATATCATTGTTTAGTGAAACTCGATATTGCGTACGGCGCAAGCTATCGAGGAAGGCCGCGGTTGCGTGTAAAGAAAGACAAGATAGTGTTTTATTTAGTGAAAGATTCCTTTGATGATTTATATAACATAAAAAAAAAATATTTCACATAAAAGTCTCAGGTGTTACATTCTACCCCCCTTAAAATGAATTTTGCCCTCGAAATTCGTCGCCTTGTAACAAACAGATGAGGATACCTCCCCCACATCATATCCTAAAGCTCCCATGTAGCTTCTTCTAATTGGTGGTTCCTCCATAAAACTTTCACCAAGTGAGTGGTCTTGTTTCGTATGACTTTTTCGCTACGATCCAGAATCTCTATCGGCTGTTCTTCATAAGAAAGATCTTGCTCCAGCGGTACAACTTCTGAGGTGAGTACATGTGAAGGATCAGGTATGTACTTTCTCAGGATAGATACATGGAACACATCGTGTACTTGAGAGAGATTCGGTGGAAGCGCCAATCGGTAAGCTACCTTCCCGACACGATCCAGTATTTCAAAAGGACCGATATATCTAGGGCTCAACTTCCCCTTCTTTCCAAATCTCATGACTCTCTTCCAGGGAGATATTCGTAAGAACACTTTATCACCCACTTCAAACTCTAGGTCTTTTATTCGATTGTCGGCATAAATTTTCTATCGACTCTAAGCTGCTCTTATGTGTTGTTGAATAGATCTGACCTTTTCTTCCATTTCATCAACGAGATCAGGTCCTAATAGATTTCTTTCCACAACTTCATCCCAACAAGATGGAGTCCTGCATTTCTTTCCATATAGAGCCTCATAAGGAGCCATCTGAATACTGGAGTGAAAGCTATTATTATACGAAAATTACACCAAAGGTAGGTGTTGATCCCAACCAAATTTGAAATCCATAGGGAAAGCTCTCAACATATCTTTTAGAGTTTGAATTGTTCTCTTAGACTGACCATCTGTTTGAGGATGATAAGCAGTGCTGAAACTTAACTCTGTATCTAGAGAATGCTGAAGACTTCGCTAGAACTTCAAGGTAAATCTCGGATCCCAATCAGATATAATAGAAAGTGGTACTCCATGAAATCATACCACTTCCTTTATATATATCCTGGCAAGCTGATCCAGAGAGAAATCCTCTCTAATAAAAATAAAGTGTGCAGACTTGGTAAGACGATCAACTATGACCCAGATAGCATTATTGCCTTTGGACATTTTAGGAAGTCCTGTGAAAAATTCCATAGTGATGTTTTCCCATTTCCATTCGGGTATGGGTAATGGTTGTAACATCCCCTTAGACTTCTATCTATCACCTTTAACTTGCTGACAAACCAAGCATCGAGAGACATATTCAGCAACATCTCTTTTCATGCCATCCCACCAGAAGTACTCTTTCAGGTCCCTAAACATCTTCGTGCTTCCAGGATGAATAGAGAATGAAGAACTATGAGCCTCATCCAGAAGCTCCTTCTTTAATTCAGGGATGGGAGGAACACAAACCCGATTCCTGAACATTATTATCCCATCACAATCAAGGTTGAATTTAGGAACATTTCACACCTTCTTTTGTAACTCGACATCTTTTTTTTGTGCCTCTTTAATCTTCACATGTATAGATGGTTGAACATTCATTTGAGAAAGATACGAATTTTCCCCTTTCATTATAATTCAAAGATCCATCCTTTGTAAATCCATAAATATTGGATCTTTTGTGATCCTCATCATGGATAAACTAGTATGGTATTATTGACTTAATGCATCTCCCACCTTGTTTGCTTTCCCACGGTGGTAATGAATTGACCAGTCGTAATCCTTAATCAGCTCCAACCATCTTCTTTGGTGCATATTCAGCTCCTTTTGTGTGAAAATATACATTAAACTTTTATGATCAGTATAAATATCACACCTCTCACCATAAAGGTAATGCCTCCAAATCTTTAGTGCAAAGATTACCGCAACTAACTCCAAATCATGAGTTGGGTAATTTTGCTCATGTATTTTCAACTTTCGTGAGGCATAAGCTATCACCATATCATTTTGCATAAGAACACACCCCAAACCCTTCTTGGATGCATCATTGTAGATCACAAACCTTTCTCCACTACAAGGCAGTGTGAGCACAGGTGGACTGGATAACCTTCTTTTCAACTCCTTGAAATTATATTCACATTATTCCGTCCAAACAAACTTAACACCTTTCCAAGTCAAATTGGTGAGTGGATTAGATAATCGTGAATAATCTTTCACAAAACGTCGATAATATCCAGCCAAATCAAGAAAACATCGGATCTCGGTTACTGTTGTTGGTCTCGACCATCATTCGATAACCTCTATTTTTGCTGGATCCACTGATATCCCCTCTTTGAGATTATGTTACCCAAAAATTCAACTTTTTTAAGCCAAAATTCACACTTGGTAAATTTGACATAAAGCTTCTCATTTCTCAGGGTCTTCAATATAATTCTCAAATGATCTTCATGTTATTCCTTGCTCTTTTAATAGGAAAGAATATCGTCTATAAAGACTACCACAAATTGATCAAGATAGTCTCTAAAGACTCTATTCATCAGATCCATGAAGATAGCAGGGGAATTAGTATGACCAAATGGCATTACTATAAATTCATAGTGTCCATACCTTGTACGGAAAGCCGTCTTTGGTATATCCTCCCTTTTGACCCTTAATTGATGATACCCTGAATGGGGATCAATCTTGGAAAAGTATTGAGCTCTGCGTAGTTGGTCAAATAGGTCATCAATGCACGGGAGAGGATATTTGTTCTTGATAGTGATCTTGTTAAGTTCTCGATAATCAATGCAGAGTCTCATTGATCCATCTTTCTTCTTAACAAATAGAACAGGTGCTCCCCAAGGTGACGCACTAGGGCGTATGAACCCCTTATCAAGATTCCCTTGGAGTTGCTTCTTCAATTCCTGTAACTCAATTGGGGCCATTCTATATGGTGTCTTTGAAATAGGAAAAGCACCCAGTACGAGTTCTATTGAAAACTCAACTTCACGATTTAGTGGAAGACCCTGTAATTCCTCCATAAATACATCATCAAACTCCCACACAATGGGCATATTCATAATCATGAGTTTCTCACTAACCATTTGAGATAAATAACCTTAATTTAGTGGAATCAATACCCATAAAATGGAAGAAATTTCCACTGGATGGTTATGTTCATCCTTGCATCGATAGACGATCATAGATTGATCTGGAATATGAAATGTGACTTCCCTTCTTTGGAAATTGATACAAGCTCCAGGTAGAGAAAGCCAATCCATGCCAAAAACCACATCAAATTCCAGTATAGGAAGGATCACAAGATTTTCAGGAAGCACTTTCCCACAAACTTCAATCGGAGAAGAATTATAAAATTTTGATGCGATTGTTGGGCCATTAGGTGTTGTCACAGCCAAATCAACATCTAATTGTTTAGTTAATACGATGATACCCTTAGAAAATTCTTCATAAATAAAGGAGTGGGTTGATCCAGAATCAAATAAAACATTTGCTACTTTAGAGTGGATGGTACGTGTACCTTTCACCACATCATTATCATACTCCACATCACTGATAGAAATTGCATGTGACATTCCTTTGCCTTTAGCCTTAAGAGTTTGTTGGCGTCGACCATCATCATCAACCCTTGGATTAGGGCATTTATTGGCATAATGCCCCATCTCCTTGCATATGAAACATTGAAGTGTAGTAGGTTCATTATGTGTATCCATTCCTTTGTTTGCATCATTAGACATCTTCTTCCCATCATCGCGACATTCAAATGCCCAATAAACTTCCTTTCCACACTTGAAACATTTACGTGTCCCTTTAAGACAACTCCCTCCATGTTTCATTCCACACTTTGAGCATAAGTGAAAGCTCATCTTCTTTTCAGTGTGTGCTTTAGATTTTCCTTTGAATTCCATTTTCCTCTTCTTATCAAACCCATATTACTGATGGGTTACTCCAATTTCCATCTCAACTTTGAGAGCACATCGAACGATTTCCTCATAGCTATTGAAGTCCATTATGGCTAAGGCCCTTCGAAGACTTGGTTTTAAGCCACAAAAGAATCGATCGATCTTACTCTCAGGTTGGATAATAATACCAGAAGCGTACCTTGCAAGTCTTGTAAAATTTGCTTCATAGGTACCAACAGATTCATCATCCTTTTGCTTCAGTTCAAGAACCTATTTCTCCATCTTTTTTCGGATAATACGAGGGAAGTACTTATTGAAAAAAAAGTTCTTGAACTCATCCCATTCCATGGACTCAATTTCATCCCTTTGCCTCGTATTCTTAATAAAATTCCACCATTGATCAGCATCTCCTTCCAAACGATACACTGCTTGGATGACTTTATCATGTTCGGAACATTGAAGAACTAAAAATATCTTTTCAGTAGTACTAATCCATTGTTCAACAACTAATGGATCAGTAGACCCGCTGAAAGAAGGTGGACGCTTCCTCAGAAGGATTCAACAGAATGTTTCTCCTTCCTTTGCTCGATTGGAAGTCCTGCATGATTCATAGCTTGAGAAAGTTGTGTGATAATGGCTACAAGATTTTGAATTCCATCTCCCATAAAGTTTGGTTGCCCAGGGGGACAATCATTACATTTCCCTTCACATTCCGCATTAACACGATTCCTTCGGGTTCCATCCATTGACTAAAACCATAAAGAATAGTTTGAGAAACACTAATTATAATAGAAAAACCAAATAATAATGAATAAAATTTCACACTTAAGGTCTTATCCTAGGTTATTAATGGCCATTTCTAAAACACTAAGATTGTGTTCGATGGTTAGAATTATCCTTAGGGTTCTTACTAAGGCTTTCACATCCTAGTTTCCAAAGGTTGACTATACCTTTCCTCTAATGCCAACTATAACGACCCATACTTTACATACATTGTTAATACTTCAAAATTGATGCATACTTATAACAACATATAATAATACCATGAAAGGACCGTATAGGTATAGTGTCTTTTGAAACTCGGAAACATAAACAACTGGTTCATAAAGCGTTTATACTGTCTCCCATTTATTTCATCATATCTATAGTCCCTTTTGGCATATCTTACTTAATAACCTTCTTCCTGACCTGGGGAAAAAACATACGAAAGGGTGAGCTCAAATGCTCAGTAAGGGTAAAAAAAAGAAATATCAATCACATCATATTCATAAGAACATAACTTATGGAAATCTTAACCTGCAAAGTAGAGCATAATTTCATAACATGGAATAAATCATATTAGTGAAATGTAATCCCAATAATCATAAATTAAAACATGAAACCATGTGGCATACAGACATAATCATAGAGAATCATTTCTTATTAGTCAAGACTCATTTCCAAGACTATCTTAGTTGACAAAGTCCATTTCTGAACCGAGTTCACTCCTCGTTTCAGTCCTGTTTCACTGAACCTGTGTAACCTACCATTCCAGCCATGTCTATCTAATGAGATATAAAATCTTTACCCAATGCATTGGAGGGAGATATAGGTCCCACCCATCTCATAATGATACCATTCTTATGTGTTCCACAAAATCATAAATTATACATCATTTCATAACCCATGTAATAAAAATGGGAATCTTAAACATCATGACATCATAAACAATTCATATAAGATAAAGGAATTCATAAAAATATATCCATCACAACATAATCATATCAATGTAAAAATAGGGATATAAACAGAACCCTTTATTATCTTAGATGGAAAATAATTTTGATAAAACACTTGAACTCCATTCTTGAGGAAAATATCCTCTCTACTTTAAATACATTTTTCCTTTCTTAACATGTCATACTATTTTAATCTAAAATAAGTTGATTAAAAATAAGCTTGAAAACAAGTAAAGGAAGATTCTTTGAAATAATGTTTTAAAAATCCATTCATTCCATATAAGTAAAAAAAAACAATCTTCTCGTACTTTTTTTGGAAAAGTCAAAAAGTACCTCGTACAAAAAACGACAAAAGATCCCTTTCATATCTTTTACTAAAAACTCACTGAAGGGTAAAATTGGATTTAAAAAATTTTAGGTGGATGGAAATAATATTTCATATTGAGGAAACATGGATGTGGATGATAAAATACACCCTAGTAAATACCAAAGAATAATCAATCTTGGATAAAAATGAGACTGTGATATTTCCCTTACCTTATGTCTGATATGCTTTGTACATGTCTGAACCTCCTCTTCTTCGAAGTGCTTCTTTGAGACCTTCTTTTAGGGCACTAAAATTGGTCTTTGAAGAAGACCAGGACATCTAGGATGTCTCTATAGAAGTGGAGAGGAGAAATTGGCAGGGGTTGGCCGAGGTTTAAGGCTCAATGTGGTGTGAGGAAGAGGGGGAGGAGGTGCCCTTTTATAAGGGAGGAGAGGGGCACCTTTGGAATAACTAAAAATATTATTTTATTATAAAGTCAAATTAGGTTTTTAATAGCTCCAAATTGATATATTTCGAAGATAAGGTGGGTAGGGGTCGAAATACTCTCATCCAGTAGAATTTAGACAAGTTTAGGTATCAATTTTAACCTTATCATTTAGATTTAACTTTAAGTTAGATAATTTAACTTTTACCGTGTATTCTTCTTTTCTTACACTATAAGGTTAATAAACATACTATATCAAGACAAAAGAACACCAAGTTGCTTATTATTAAAATATATGACCTTATCTAAGTCATTTTTCCGAACCATAGATTTTTAGGAATAAAATAACAATTAATAATATAATATTTGTTTTAAAAACTATTTTATGACAATTTTGACACTATTTAGTAATTGATTTTTGTGAAAATCATGACAGAATGATTAGTTCGAACCAAGTTACTTAAATAAATACTAACATGTCATATTAACCTAGAAAAGTAGTGTAATTAATAAAAAGTCTCAAATTTCATTTATTTGGGTATTTATAACATCAATTATGTCAATATTTCATTAATAAGATAATTACTTCATCATCATTGTGTCATAAATAAATTAACTTATTTAATGTCTAAAAATTACAAATAAAATACCATTATGTAGGAAATCTTTTTATCTTTCTAATGAATATTTATAGTTGAATTTATCTTAAGTATAACCCCATATTAAAAATTATTTACTTATTAAACTTTGATTTTAACTATTTTAACCCTTCTTTAAATAAATTAATATTAAATGTCCTAATCTAATCCAAGTGGGACTAAATGGTCATATTTTATTCCTAAGGTTATTTTTGGTCGAATTACACTTGTCCAGTATAATTAGGACATGTGTTAAGGTAATAATAATATCTTTTTACCCTTAATTACCCTATTTACTTTTAACCTTGGTAAAAAAAGTAAAAAGTTGCTATTCACAAAAAAATTATTTTCATCTCATTGAACCACATTTTACTTCCTGACATCAACCATGTCTATCGGATTTTCGAAATTCTACTCACAGAAGCGGTAAAATTATGTTTTGTGAAAAAATTCAGTTTTTAACTACCACTTAGTGGTTTCACTATTCATCAAAAATTAAAAGTTTTCAGAAAAATACCAAAATTTCACCCTAGGCTAATTTCGATATTCCGAATCCAAAAATGAATTCCATTTTGAAAAATAAAATTTATAAAATTTAAAAAATTGGTTATTAATATTCATAAAGGATAGTTTTAATAATATTTTATTAGCATATCATTGTTTAGTGAAACTCGGTATTGCGTACGACGCAAGATATCGAGGAAGGACGCGGTTGCGTGTAAAGCAAGCCAATATAGTGTTGTCTGTAGTGAAAGATTCCTTTGATGATTTATATAACATAAAAACAAAATATTTCACATAAAAGTCTCGGGTGTTACAACACCACTTCCGGAAACCATCATAGATATATGGAAGACTATATAATTTCCAGGTAAAGTCTTATAGTTCTACCATAGGAACCACTATGATCTTGAGATCCATCTGTAACTATCACCAAGGACTTGTGACATCCTTCAGACACATTGAAAGACTTTTAGGATGATACATGTTCATAACGGATGAGTCTCGTAAAAGCATCAGACATGACAACCAATCCTTCATGACACCCCTATGAAATTTAACTAATACTCGTGATTCCATCCAAACATGATAGCCAGGTCTTGTTATGCCTTCCATGAATTTATTCCAATATACGCGACATGCATTGGATTATGCGTCTCTAACTCGTGTGACTCTCCCAATATGTGTAAATCTATGTCATGTGATGGCTCCGAAAACATTCCTATCGGGAGATGCAATGCCCTCTAGAAAAAAAGGCTAAGTCAATAGTGCAACCCATGGCTAGATGAAATTTCACATCCTTACTATGTAATCCTCTACCTATAAGGAAGATTCAATGTGTAAGCCATGATAGTTGAACTACGATAATTTTGATTCCCTCTATAAATGGTATATATAGGAAACATTTTTTATGGCTGAGCTCTATGACAAACATCCTAAGTACTGTACCAATAAAAAAGTCCCTTAACCATATTCCGTTAGGTTGATAATATTCTCCTATTGTTTCAAAAACCAATCATAGCTCACGAGGGCTTAGGGTGATGCAACGATCACCTCATAAGGCATCATAAATCTACATGATCTATGGAAAACATAGCATGTAATTTCCAACAATATAGTAACTATGATGACTCTGAATCTATCCACATTAAGGGTAAGTAAGAAACCTCTCCTCAGGTTCAATCTTCAAATTGATCATGAAGGGAAATCTCAACATCTAATCCGCTTATTCAAAGAATTTAATTTTATTATTCTCTATCCCTAGTTTTTCACAATGAGTATGGATCTTGTGGTATTAGGGAGTCATAATGATCGTTTCATTGGCACTATGAACCTCAACAATGGTACATGGAAAGATTAGTGTAGGACCCAAAATAGAATTATGTAAATGGGGTTTGATTCCATCAACCACTAGTATATATAGGTCACCTTATACTAGCTTAATCTCATTACTCGAATATCAATCACCTCCTCATATGGGATCATGTCCCTAAACACTTGGTAATATGAATTAATCATATATGTTAACTTATCTTACCATAGAGTGATGATAATCCTATGATATATACCAATGGACTCTCCCAAGAGATCTAAATCTTTTTACTATAAAATTGAATTGACATATAGTCTTTCTGTTAGGGTAATTGGTTGTATATCCGGATTTGGAAGATATTCACAATCATATCATAAATTTATTGGAGAGTCTAGATTAAAATCCCACAAAAAGGTTGTGATGAGATTAAAATCTCATCATTTTGTCCAATATGAGAACCTTAGATTTTATGGGACTGAAAATCCAATTGAATGTCAGCCTTTGGAATGTTTTTCCATACCAAGATGTGAATAAGGGAATCATTTGGATTTTCTAATGAATAAAAAACAAATGCCAGACTTAATGCACACGATTGAGTGAGACAATAGAATAAACCTCAATCAAACTATCATGGGAATCACCATTACACATACTATGTAAAAACCTAATTAAAAAAATAATGACATCCAAGAAAAATGATTTTTGAAAAAATATTAAATCATATATGGTTTTTTGGAGACAATATTTTATTATATTATGCCTTTAATGTGTATTAATTGGAATGAAAACATATATAATTTAGAAATAAGATTATGGGAATAAAATACAATGGTTTTATCATATATGAATTATATAATGTATGCAAAATAAATTCTTGGATAAATAATCCTTATAAAAATATGATTGAAACATAAATATTTTTCCTCATATATCATCTTTATTCATAAACATTTGAACCTATTATATAATATTAATTGATTTTATAATTCATATATTAAATAAATATTATCATATTTAGTGTATGATTTATCATTTACTTATGGAATCATATCATCCATTTATTAATAGTTTTCTAATTAAATAACTGTAATTGGTGATAACTGATTCATTTTTCGTGCATGTTTCGGTTCCAAAGTACAAACACATTTACATTGAACAGGGTCCCATAATATATAACTTTTAATAGAGATATAATATAATATATATATATATATATTCATCGATAAAATAGATATATTTTAAAATGAATTATATCATTGATGGAGACTATAGGTCGTACACACACATGATAGTTGTTTCAAGTTTTTAATGACTTGAACTAAATAATGGTAAATAACAATTTTTTGATTCATTATTATATCATATATATATGTCATATATATTTATTGAATCTTTCCTTATTACTCTCTAGTTAATATTTAATAGATAAACAATTAACATCTCTTTGTAGTGGTGGTATTGTAGAAGTACACACGAGTGACATTATCATTTTTAAATAGGTTGAAAGGTTTTAAAGAAGAAGTGATATTATAATTTTATACTTATAATAACTTCCTAATGAAAATATATTAACATTATACTAATCATAATGACCATTCATGAAATATAGTTCTGAAAAATGAAATATATCTCTACAGGGAGACGTTTGGATGTACATACTCATAAGCAACACTTTCATTAACCATTTGACGGAGAAGATAGAGAATATAGATGGATTCATAGTAATAATTAAATTGTAGTATATTAATGACACATAAAATAAAATTTAATGACAAATAACATATATTTAGAGGAAATAATAGAAGAAGTAAAAATAAAGTCACCAGTTAAGGTGATTACCTTTTCTTCAAATGAATTCTTTTGGATCTCTTATTAAGTACCCTATAGTTGGTCTATTAGAAAATTAAGAACCTATATATAATATTTAAGATTTTTTTGATGATAATTCTCTAGGGTTTTTACAAACTATAATTATTATTGTTGTGTTAAAATAAGATAAGATGGGTGCTTTTTTATATTTGAGAGAGATGACACACATAGAATTTATTTAAAAATAAAAACATAATAAATTAATTCTATATAAAACATATTCAAATGTAATAATATTATATTTAACATAATATTGGTTATAAATGAAATTATAAAATAAAATTTTTATTGGATTTGATGTCATTTTCTTACCATATCATTTTTATTAACCGCTATATTAATTATTTTTTACCTTATCCACAAAAAAAGATGTAACAATATTAAATGGTTAATAATGTATCCTTAAATGATAAAATGACTCAAAACTGGAACATTGTTCATATTAATAACAATATTTCATTCAGTTTTATGAATATAATATTTTTATGAATTTTTAATTGTTTAAAAATTATTTTTTATTAAAAAATATCACGAATTTCTATTTTTGAATTATCCATTTTATTACATCAAAACACCAAGAATAATGTTTTAGTATGAATAAATTTTTTTAGATATCATTACAATTTCGTATTTATCTAAAAATTTCACGTAACATATAAAATCAATCAAATTATATCAGTTTTAATATTTTAATATATTTTTATTATATTTTTTTATTAATACATGAAATGAAATGCCATCATTGCATAAAAATTTATAGTAAAAATATAATAAATAAATATTATAAATAAATTAACTTCATGGAAATTATTTCATTATTATTAATATTAAAATTAATATTAATTCACATATTACTTTTTACCCTCTATGATCTCATAAGATATATTTAATGTTATAGAGTGTCATTTTGTATTTTTATTTTCTTTAATTAATGTAATGGTCATATTCCAAGAAAAATGGAACCAATTGTCCAAATACAAGATAATTAAATGTAATTATAAAAATTAAACTCATATAATAGGATTAGGTAAGGTTTTAAATAATGTATAAATCCATTTTTCAACGATTTAACCTTATTTGACATGTTTTACCCTTTCCAAGATGAAGAAAACAATCTTTGATTACTATTTATAGAGAAGAAAACCAAAAGTAACATTTTACTATATTAAAGAAACCCAAATCAAAATTTGTAATCAATTTTTTATGATTCACTTTCAATAATTAATTTATATTAATTTAAAAATAAGTTCAAAAAATGTGATGCAAACAACTTTTTATAAGAATACATTTTTATATATAACATTGGATTTGTTATTATCCCACGTCTAAGAAAATTGTTAGATGAATGTTGAAACATTTTACTAAATATATTATATATAAATTTCACCAAAAAAATTCCCAAATATTTTTCAGTTTTATTTGTTAATGGAAACCCAAATTGCACACATAAACATGGATTTTTAGAAAAGCATCCCCATTATTTTAAAATGATTATTTTTATTCATTAGATTCAAAATGAATTCATGTTATAAAGGAGTCACACATAATTTTTTATAATTTATTTTCATATCCTCCCATGAAAAAGCTATAATATATCCGTCACATTTAATAATTGTATTTCAATTTTATATCTTGTTTCATTTACACTGTTTTTTGTGTAATGTGTGAAATTAAATTTATTTAAAAAATATATTTTATAAAATATATTGATATTACAGTATACACCCATTATAATTAAAATTTCCCTCGAATTTTTTTTATTCTGATAAAAGTATGAGGATAAATTTGTTTCATCACTTTATCAGGCATGGACGTAACTTCTTTATATTCTGAATTCCTCATGATATCCTTAACAATGTTTGAATTCTTATCTCGTAGAATGTTTTTTCATGGATCAGATTTTTCTCCGGGTTATTATTAATATGATATATTATTATCCAATGAAATATCTTATAATATTTGTACGTGTGATGTATAATTTATTTAATACTAGGGGATACATCTAGGGAATACATCTTGAACTTAATAAAGGTTTAGTGGAAGCACCATGAGATAATATAAAATCCATACTCGACCAAAAATATAAAAGGGGTCAATATTCATAGAGATCACATTATCATTATTTACAATTATCATATTATTATTCCATTTTGGAATTTATAGAAATAAATTTTCACAAAATTTGATCTTCATGTCATTCTAAAAAATTATAGTGTAACATTTTTATCATCTTCTTGAAACTATTATGGGTTTTTTAATGGTAATATCTTTATATTCTATATCATCATCTAGATAATGTACCAAAATATTTATATTTACAGCATCATCCTATAAAATTTGAGTTCTGTGCTTCATACCAAAGTGGGACTCATAATTATTCATTTAAATTCCCATGTGAAATATTTTATTTTATGAAATATAAATTAGTGAAATGTGTTGAACACAATCACTACTAAATTTCATATAAAAATATATGAACGTATCATATATTGTTATAATATTATATTGACAAGATCTTACCTTTGATGATGATAATTTTTTCTGAATCTTAAATTTGTGTCTAGAAAATTGTAAAGACTTTATGAGAAAAATGAAGTAATACTCAGATCCTAAGCAGATATAATACAATTTTGTTATCCATGAATCCTTACTACTTCATTAATGTATATTATGTAATGTTTATCAATGGAGAAAATTTATTTGGTAGTTATGATGTGCGTTATTTGTTTTAAAGAGATCAAGTAAAAACCAAATATAATTATGGCCTTCAGACATTTCGGGGTTTTTGATGAAAAAATATCAATGGAATGACTTCACATTTTAATTATGGTATGGGAAATGGTTATAACAACCCCATATAATATTTCTCTCTCACTATTATAATGAAAATATTCCATTCACCAAGATATATGTTTCAAAATATCCCTTTTCATGTTTTCCAACCTAATATACTCTTTTATAAATCCATACATCTTCATTCATATATGAAAAATATAAAATGATGAACTATGAGCTTCATCGAAAAAACTCCTTATTAAAATATGGTATTGATGAGACACATAAATAGTTCATGAACCTTATCATTCCAAAAAAAGAGGTGAAACCCATGGATAATTTTCAACTTATTATTTCTTATCTATATTATCCTTCAATGCATATTTAATATTTACATAGATAAATGGTTGAACATTCATTTGATAAATATTTGATTTATCCACTTCCATTAAGATTTTTAGATCCATTATTTTCAAATAATGAAATATTAGATCTTTTTTGATACCCATAATAGATAATCTAGCACGATCCTTTTGAATCAGAGCACCTTCAACCTTTATAGCCTTCTATAGTTAGTAATGTAACAACTATTCATAATCTTTATTTAGATCCAACCACCTTCTCTAGCACATATTAATCTTTTTTTGATGGAATATATACTATAAGATTTTATTTTTATTATATATATCACATTTTTCTATATAATAATAATACATCTATATCTTTAATGTGATTGTTACCATGACTGAAAATAAATCATGTGTTGGGTAATTTTTCTCATTAACCATCAATTTTCACGAGGCATGAAATATTACAATAACATTATACAAAAAGGAAAATAAATCCTAGTACCATTATTTCAACATCACTGTATATTATAAATCCTTTTCCAATATAGCATAAGTCATGTATAGGTGTACTGAGTAACATTCTATTCAGATCACAGATGTTTTCATCACATTCATATGTCCAAAAGAAATTTCCTTATTTGTTAATTTGGTGAGTTTATTATAAATACATGAGATGTTCTATAAAAATATTTGATAATAACTAACCAATAGAATAAAAATAAGGATCAATTTTTCTATGGTTGGTCTGATCCAATCCACAATATCATCAATCATTGAAGGAATCACCTAAATTCACTCACATGAGATTATATTGTCCATTAATGGACCTTTATAAAGCCAAAGTTCACAATTATTAAATCTTACATAAGAATTCTCTTTTTAAGGGTCTTTAATAAATTTATCACTTGATCTTCAGGATAAAACATTATATTTTAATAGATAATAATATCATATAAATATACAACCCGATTTTTATGTCAATATTTATAGAATCAATGAATGAAAACCATAAAATAGAATGGGAATTATTAAGACCAAATAAAATAACTATAAATTAAAACTATCCATACCTCAAACAAGATGTTGTCTTTGGTATGTATTAACTTTTGACCCTCAACTGATAGTATATGTATCCATGTTGAGACATGGAAAATCAATATCCAACTATTAACTAATAAATGAATACATTTAGATGAGGTGTAGGATACTTAGTCGTCATTGTGAACTTGTAATTTTCATGAAAATCAATGGAGAGGTGATTTAACCAATATTTATTCTTAATTTAAATTACTGGTGTACACCAAGGTGACACACGTGGGTGAATAAACCATATATCATGATTAAACTATATTTTACTCATTTATTTATGAAACTCAATTTGGGAAATTATCTAATTATTATTTGATATAGTTGTAGCGCCACATATGAGTAATATTGAAAACTCAACCTCACAACTAGGAGGAAAAATAGAAATTTTTTCTAGAAATACATAAGAAAACACATATAAAATAGATGAATTTTTAATGTCGAGTTTATCCCCAACAATCTAAGATAAATACCCTTAATGAATATAAATTTCAACCAATAATATAGATGTAATTTTTTCTAGGAGTTTGTATTCATCCTTGCATCGATAAATGATCATAGGTTAATTTCTTATACAAAATGTGACATTCCCTAATCCGAAATTGATGTGTGACGATCATACCATTTTGAGTTTTCACTAATGACACTACAACTAATCATTTATTATTTGAAATAAAATCCATTGATATTTTTCATTGTATGTATTAACTCATATATCATTAGTCAAAATTGGTACTACAATATTTGTTCATATTTGTTACAGCCTCAACATCCTCATTCAATCTTTAACACCTTAATAATACTAAAATGAAGAGAATAATATTAATACTAGTTATTCATAGTGACCAATCATAGAAAGAAATTTATTGGATGTCTAAATCATGATATGTCTTTCTCAATATATGGATCCTATTTTTTTACGTAGGTGAGCCATGTTTATTATCAAAACATCACAATATTTTACTAGAAATAGATTTACTCCCAAGTATTTCACGAGTCATTTAATATCCTTATCTAAAAATTGATTAAACCAATACTCTAATACCAAACACACTATCCCAGACTAATCATATGTTAATATGAAATGTTTTTATAAGAATATTTAATACATTTCACAAATACACCCTTGATGATGAAAAATAATTATTGTATTTTGATACTAGATCCATATTCTTCTTATTTCAATAATTAACAATAACATCACCAATAAAAAAATTATCATTTAGTACTCTTTATCTTCGCATCCTAATTAATCCCTTAATCATTATGTGAGAAATTGAAACATAGGAAATGGTGAGCTCAGATACACATCATGAGTAAACATGGAAGATATCAATTGATGATCACAACAAAGAATATGATAAGCATAAGGGTATAATATCATAAATATAACCAAAAAATTTCTTACCCAGTATATTGTATATATTAAAAAAAATGATTTAATAAAATCATATAATTTCAAAATACATGAAACATAAAAGTAAAAATCATCAAAACCCAAACATTAACCATATATTCATGACATTGTTGTGTGGAACCATTATAAGTGTCGAAACAATTTCATTGGTAAAGATTATATTTTTAGGCCTTCAAATTATAACTAAATAGGAATAAAAAACTATTTTACACAGTGGATCAAGAACACAAGCTGGTCTATATAATAGTTCACGAACAATGACATTTTCTCATATCAGATCAAGTACATCAACCTATTTCACATATTGATATCATGTTATATAATAAATTACCCAATGAATTGGAAATTTATTTACATTTGCTACGAGACATCACACAATGAGAACCACACATTTGTAATCCACAAGATCATAAAACATTAATCATATAAACACATTTTAACATATTCAAATAATTTTTTTTTCAAAAATATATCACATATTTATCATATCAAAATCCAAGGGAAATTAATGAATTTCATAAAAATATATTCATCTTAATGACAAAACATCCTAATAATAAAAAATGATGGTATCATTTGACAATTTTCCCAATTAATAAAAATTAAAATCAAGGATTTTATCATAGGATAAAATTATTTTAAAACAAAACTATAATTTTTCTTGTGAAAGTACTATTTCATTTTAAAATACCATCGTTAATATATATAAATATTCAAAAAATTTACGATATTTTTTTGTTAGAAAAAAACTGAAATATTTTAAATGATGATTCAATATATTGACTATTAGTGATGACTATACATTATGTTCAATTGGTATAAGATAAAATAACACATTTCATTAACATTTTTTAAAAAATGTAAAAAAGTCCTCATTGGGAAAATGCCATGAATATTCCATTGATTTTTTTAGATAAATCATAACATTGGAAAAAATGACTTTAAAAATCATAGGAGAATTGTACAAAAAATTTGAAAACATTTCAATGAAAAAAAATCTCATGCAAGAAAAAGGTTATTCGACTAAATAGTAAAACATATTTTATTTTCCTTAAAATATTATTTAGATTTTTTGGGAAATCAAAGTGAGTAAAATTAAATGAACCCTTGTATTATTAAGGAATAACAATAGAATAAGAAAAATATTTCTTATTAGATAATAATCATATAATTTACACATTATTAATTCATGTGTCAACAACCCAGATTAAAATTTTATTCAAACATAAATCCCTTACCACATGTCTTGTGATTCTTCATAAATGTATGAAATTCATTTATAATGAATATAAATGTACTATGATTTAATAAAATTACCATATTAATATTAATAATACTATTTATGATTCAATTGTGATATCCTATCACCTGTTTATTAATATTTTGTTATTAAAATCTCTTGTGTTGGCGATAACTGCTTCATTGTTCATGCATGTTATGGTTCGGTCTTCGTGATAATTGTACATTGATAATGGTTATATAATCTTCAGAATATTAATAATATATAAATACAACATCTATTTATTATTTTTAAATATATAATAAGTCATCTCTAAAAGGGATAGATAGAGAAATGAATTCCACCATTCAGGGAGATAGAATACTGTTTATATAGATGAATATTGCTTTAAATTTCTATTGGGTTTAAAGAATAGAAGGTTAATAATAATTCACCAATTAATAATAATTAATATTTAATATATATCATATAAATTGATAAATTTTTTATTTTTTCCATCCATGTAAAATTGCAATAAAAAAAATTGCATCACTTTGGGGGATGGTATTCCGCACATTCACATGAGAAACATTTTGGTTTTAAATACGGTTGATTGTAATTATCTATACTCTATATTAAAATTTCAAAATTATAATTATTTCATAAATTTCAAATATTTAACTTATAACCATAATAAATTCCATCAATAAATTATTGTGATAGAAAATGAATTATATCGAAAGGCAGAGACTGCAAGACATACGTATGCATGAGTAAAACTATCTGTTCCGATCTGATGGAAAAGAGGTTGAAAAAAAATTTTATCATAAAAATAATATATTTGCAGAATTTTTTCAATAATGAGTTTATTATTACATTATAAAAACCAAATATCTAAAATAATTATGAGATGAATAAAAAAGTGATCAGTTAGGAAGATTACATATTCATTGAATGATCTCCTTTGGATATCCTATTAAGTACAGTAGGGTTTGTATATTGGGGAGATAAAAATCAATAGAACGTATCTAGGGAAGTATATAAAATAATTTTATACTATTTTATAAATAAATAACTCTTAAAATTGTCTACATAAGAGAAAATATGGGTGTCCCTTTATAATAGAGGGGCATAACAGAAATGTAATTTCATAAAAGATTAATATTTGATAAATTTTTTTCAGAAATATTATACCAAATAGCTATTAATTTTATTGAAAATTATCTCAGGTTTTTTGTAGCATCATCTAACAAATTTTATATAGGTTTTTGTACCATTTTAGAAAATATCATTTTGATTAACCCCTTAATTATTCATTTTTAACCATAACCACAACAACAAAAAATAAAATATTAATGTGTTTAGAATGTCAATAAATAAAAAAATTACTCATAAGTGGACCGTGGTTGGTATTTATAGCCATATTCACATAAAATATCATATAATAATATTTTTATGATATCTAAAACCTTAACTAATACATGATTTATTATAAAATATCATTAATGTCTATTGTTAACTATTCATTTAATTTGATATTAATGAAACATTAAATATTATTGAATTAGAATATAATCTTTTAAATAATACCAAATATGTAATATGTACCTATAGATTTCATGAAAAAATATAAATCACTCAAATTATATTAAATTTAATATTAATTAAAAATCATTGTTTTATATTTCTTTTAATTGAATGATATTGTGTCCAAATTGCATAATAATTTAATGTACCAATAAAAATTCTAAAAATATACAATAAATCACCTGAATAAAAATAATTTTAATATAAAAAAATAACTTTTACTCTTCATTGAGAAAATTCATTTCCCCTATTTGAACACATAAGAGATATTTAAATGCAGGAGAGTGACATTTTGAATTTTTATTTTCTTAAATTAATAGAAAGTTCATATTCAATGAAATATTTCACCAAGTGGCCATATATTTTATTATTTAACGGAAATGGTCATAATTCATTCATATTAAAGGATAAATTAGCTTTTGAAAATATTTAAATACTTATACAAATATTTTAAAAATATATTACTCATTTAACCTAATAGATGCGATAGATATTTATAATGATGACTATTCATTATGTATCACCCTGAGATTTTATGAATTATTTTTCATCAAAGAACATAAAAAACATGGTGGCATACATTGTGACATACAACATGTTAATATTTATATATAAAAAACACCAAAAATTATATTTCACTACCTAAAAATATATATTAGATTTTTTATATGAAACACCATGTCTAGATTGTGTTACACATAATGATTATTCTATTGATTGCATGCATTACACTAAAAATAGAATTTTACTGAACTAAAATATCACTGTTAAAATATTATTATAATAATCACCATGTTTTTTTCCTAATAGATAAGAAAAAGAATAAATAAATTAAGAAAATATATTTTACACATGTCTATAAGGTGAATTATTTTTATCAATCAATTAGAAATAAAAACCAATTGAATATAAAGGAATGTTTTTTATGAAAAAAAAACAATTTTCATGCCCAGAATGTAATTTTCTCATATTAATTTAAATTAATGAGTACTAGTGAGAGATATTAATGAAATTTATATATAATTATTTCAATAAATTTTTATTCATTCATACAATATTTATTATAAAAACAATATAATAACTAATTAGGTTTTAACAATAAAAAGATGTATTATTTGAAAAGGCTATTTTATAGACTATTAATGGAATAAAGTTTTGAAAAATATTTTTTTGACAATTTTATAATATATAATTGAAAAAATAATATTTATTTATTTAAAAATAATATAAAAATTTACTTTTGGGAGAATTTCATGTATTTGTTTGTGGGAACATCAATTCTGTTAATGAAAAGTGAAAAACGTTGAATTTTAATTTAAAACATCATTTTCATATAACTTATTTATATAGATTAACAATATTTTAAATTGGTTTTCATATATATTTTGATAAATTAAAAATTAAATATTAAAATATAGCATAGTGGAATAACTTTCGCATGTAAATTGGATAAAAAATATTTCAATGTTTTGATCCTTATTCATTTAAAAAATCATTCTTTTGTCCCATATGTGGGATTATTTTGAAACCATTTCTACCAAAATTGTTAATTTTATTGGGAAATTTTATTAGATAATTTTAATATTAATAATTAATAATTCACATTCTGTTCAAAATTATTTTTATCCAAAAAATTATTGAATGAAATTAAAATTAATTACAGGATTAATGAAAAATGTGTTAACTTAGTGGTTAATAGATAATCTTAGGTGGCCAAATAAGCTGGTAAATTTTCCAAAACCCATTGGATGGCCATATTTTTAACATATCGTATTCTAGACCAATTTTTTCATTATTGGAGGTGCATGATGTGTATAAGACCATTAAATATTGTTTAACTTTTTGTATTTACTGGAATTCCATTCATCCACTACTATAGAAGAGAACTCTTTTCCTCACATATTCAAACCAATAAATATATTTAACTCAAAAAAACTATCAAAATAATATCCCGATTTATCAAGTCTTATAATATATTCATGAAAAAGGAGTTAATGAAAACTATGGCTGTCCTTTGGTTAAAACTAAAATAAGTTAACCGAAAAAGAGGTAACGTTCTTCCAAGAGCACTTTTGTTTTATTTATTTTTCCACAACATTTATTACTATTATATCAATATTATATAATAACTTTATTATAATATATATAATGAGACTTTTTAATTACAAGGGTTATACCTACACCGTCATTGACTTCCATCAAATGGGAAACACAATCATCGTTCATGTGTATGGAGGACTACTACCTGACGAACCGATAACATTATTTAATCCATTACTCCTCTCTTGGATAGGAATAATGATGTAATTAGTTTTTATATGATATATAAATATATATGATTTATATGATTTATTTATTATTCTTTAAATATAATATTACATATACCTTCTTGTATTCCATGTTTTGAAAATATGATAACATCGTTTGTGGATGTGTGGACAATCGCTGCCTCAAAGAAACGTGATTTGTTCACTATTTACATGGAATATATTATGAATGAGTTTATTAAACGTTTATTATATATATTAAATAATAATTATATTGTAATTATAATATATATAACATTTATTTTTCATTATTTCTCTATGAAATGAAAATTGAAACATCGTTTATGAGTACATACGACCTACCATATCTTAGAACAATGTTTTTTATTTCATATATCTATCTTTTATTGATTATTATAAATAAATATATAATTAATATATATGATATTAATATCATGTTTTACATTCTTTAAATAATTTAATCATTACCTAAGTAATAAGACTAAGAATGAAAACCCAAAACTTGTTCGAAAAACAAACTTGTTATTATTAAAAACAGAACATTAACATGGAATTGTTAATAAATGGGTAATAAAAAGTCATAAGTAAATAATTAATCGAACTATGTGTATTAATAATAATTTTTGATATATTTATAATACACATAAACTTATTATAAAGTACGTATGAACATGTACTATTTGAGATAAGACATAACTTAAGAGAATTTCATTCTACTTTTTATATACATGAGATATATGCCATATTCACAAATAAATTTTTTTATTCAGTGTATATACATACATATTAATATTGTCTAATTATTTTAATTAATTTAATGATATTAAAAGATTCAATTTATTTTATTATTTTATGGGTTTCATGAATCATGTGTTACTCAAGTAGTAATGAGATTCCAAGACTCACTTTTATTTTTTTGAGACTTATGACATATTCACCACTTTTTATTCTATGTGGTCTATATACTACAAATGTGTATATTATATAATTATTACCCTTAAATATATATGATTTTACATATCCGTTTTTAGGTCTCTCTTTCATGGGGTTTACAGATCAAAAGTTACCAAATTAGTAAGGTAATTCAATATCAAATTTCATTAATTTAGGAACATGTTATGCAATGAACCTATATTATTTTACGAGGTGTATGAAATTAAAATTGATGTTATATATTATTAATATCGTTTTTTGTTATATTTTATGCTTTGATAAATGTTACCCTTTCATGTGGATTTTGATTCATACTTCCCAATGTGGTAAAATTTCATTTCTACAATCTCTTCCTTTATCTGGATTGTTTATGTTTATGCTTCCATTGATTAAATATTATGATCTATATCTAAATTATTTTCATAGGGGTTCTTATCATCTGGAAACTAATAATATCATAATTTCATGATACCATTTTCACACTATTTGATACTTAAAATAAATAAGTGTTTTCTGAGGATTTATGACATTTCCCACTTTGGTTAGAAATATCGTTTTTTCAAATACCATTTTTTCTAATAATGCTTAAAAAATGTATTTTTAAATTGACATTAAAGATAATTTTAATGATAACAATATTTTTACAACGGTTTATGTTTTAGAAAAAATTTCACAGTGCTTTAAATTCTTAATTTCTGAATTTTCATTGTAATTTTCAAAGACAAATATTTTCTAAATGTTATAGGTTTTAAAAATCAGTTATTATAATAGAAATAATGTTTTTCCCAAAAACAATTTTAACAAATATTTAAATATTATTTTACCTCTATTATGACATTTATTGGAGTTACCTATTCCTTAATTGGGATATGGATATTTAATAACATCCATCTTCATTCTCAGAATGGTTTATGTTTTTTTGGAATGATTTTTATGACAGTCATTTCTATTCAATGAGTTACAACATGATAAAATTCTTATGAGACATGCTTATATTAATGTTTTATACTTTTATAAAATTAATTTTAAACATATCTCTTTTCCATATTTCATTATACATAACATGTTTATGATACAGATTTCATTTTTTTATTTTATTATATTATTATTATATATGATATTGTCGCACACATTTTTATGATTTCAGAATGTGAATGGTGGGAAATATATATCTCTCAAATTAATTCAATAAATATTTTTATATCTTGAGTTGAAATGGTAGTGAAGTTAACGATGTTGATCCAAAATTTTAAATTGGTGCATCCTGATCCATAATGGGGAATAGGTGTGTCCTGGTCTAAAATTGGAAACAAGTGCGTCCTTATCTACTATGGAAAACAAGGGTTTCTATATCAACTATGTTGATGGAATTGGTATTTTAGACTGACACCTAAAATGGTTTTATATATTTATTATTGTTGCATACTTAGATGACATGAGAATATGGTTCATGATGGATTTAAAATGATGTATCCTCCTTATTATTCATGTTTTATGAATTTAAAATATTTAATCCGTGACTAATTTATATAATCATGGATATTCATGGTATGATCTTGAAATGTTATTATGATGTCCGCTTATTCATATTCTCATGTTATAATAATATATCTACTTTATTTATACCATTACTGAGAATCTAAGATCTCCATTTCTTATGTTTTCTTTCCCCATGTTATGAAAATTTTGTTCAAGAATGAGTGATAATGGGGATAAACAATATATGAGATTTTGAGTTTCATTTACCAAAATAGAATAACGTGTTACTAGTTTCCAAAGACACTAATACTTTATGGTCATTGGGATGGTGATTTTTTAATTTGTTGAATATTGATCTTAAATTAAGTAATATCCATTTTTTTCATCATGGAAAATTTTAGATGATTTCAAATGAAAGGATTAGTCATCATTTTGGAATAAGGATGCAAAAATTTAGTGATTATCATATAAATATTTCTATGGATATGTATATAGATTTATTTAAGTGTAAGTTTACGTATTATTAAATTTTTATGGAAATGAACATTTATTTTGTTACAGAACTGATAGAGTGGTTTCTACACAATTATATCATTGACTAGGAAAACAAACTTGTTTTCACAGGGAAGCAATAATATTGTATGAATAGAAGGATAAAAAGAAAGTAATTAAAAAGTGCTGGTCAGAGTGGATACTCAAGAGGGGGGGTGAATTGACTTCCAATTAAAATTTCTGTTTATAAGATTTCTATTAAAATCCCCCAAATTGAATAACAAGATAATCTATAGTGAATTTATATTAGATCAATGGGGCAGTTATGTTCTCAAGAGATTGATTATTTCTCAGTTAATTCAATATAATGATTAATTAACTTTTGAAGATAACCAAATGCTTTACAATATATATAAACACTTTCTAGATTAACTATCAAAGTAACTTTAAAACGAATTTATATTTAAAAGTAATTGCAAGAGGAATATTCAATATAGGTTAAAACTAAAATAGGTAATAACAACAGTTATAAAACAAGAGGTTCAATCTCATGCCGAGACTTAGTCCTCTCAAACAATTTATATAAATTTTGATCCACACCCTGGATCAGGGAAATCAACAGTACAGAGATTGTCCAGGTAATAAGACCTCTACCACAGTTCTTTATGGGAAAACAAAAACAATAGCACACAGGCTATCTATGTCACACTTGACCTCTTCCACAAATCATCGTGGGATATAGTAATGTGTAAGAAGTTTGGAGTGAGGATTTAGTATCCTCCAATTTAGTCCAAGAGTCAGTGTGTAACTTCAACACACACTACTCAATAAGTAAATGAATAAAACACAATTTAGCTAAACAGATAAATATGAGTTTAGAGTTCTCTATGTGTTGTGAGTGATGCTCTAGACTCCTTGGATTGATGTAAATGATGCTCTGAGTGCTTCTCTGGTTTTTTTCAAGAAAATAGAGTGTCTTAGATCTTGTTTCTTAACATCTAGCATAGGTTTTCAACTTGAATGTGAAAGTGTTCGTTGAAAAACATAAGCTTCTACTTTGAACATGTATTCTTAATGAGTATGAGTGGTCTTAGAGTTCCTCGTGTATTATTCTTTTCATTTATGTGCGTGCATGAAAGAACCATCTTTCTATCATTTTTTCCACTTTTTTTTACTACATCTTGATCTTCCTTATATTCCACGAGCTCCGGAAATAGGAATGATTACCTTTTTATAGGTATGTGGTACGGTTCCTTGAAATGTCAAAAGATATCATTAAAAATCATTAATTTCATTAAAAACAACAAATATGACCATTGGAATTAAATAAGAGTTTATATAAATTCAAAAAGTTTTTATGACTATTAGTGAGTCATGTGATCGGTAGGACATTTTGAATCTGCTTCAGTATCAGTAGGTCTTTGGATAAGCATCGGCATCGGTAGGTCAGGATTAGCATCAGTATCAGTAGATTTTGATCAGTATCAGAATCAGTAGCTTGTGATCAGGATCGGCTTCGGTAGCATGTGACCATCATCAGCTTCGGTATATTGTGATTAGGATCGGCTTCGGTAGCTTGTGATCAGCATCAACTTTGGTAGCTTGTGATAAGGATCGGTATGACCATTTCCATCAATGCAACTGTTCATCATCTGTTCAACCATTCATAATCTGTGTGACCGTTCATCATCAGTGTGACTTTTCGTCATCGGTGTGACCGTTCACCATCAGTGTGACCGTTCATCATCAGTGACTCAAGAAAATAACTAATAGTGAGTCATAAACTTGAAATTCACACTAAGTGCCTGTTCAATCTAGAATAATTCCAGGTCAACAGTAAAACATAAATTTATATAGATAAACATCATGTAGACCAGATTTAAATATATGTAAATACATAAAGAATAAATTAAACAAAAGGATAAATTGTCATAAATAAAACAATGAATTGTGATTATTAAAATAACCCTCTCACAGGGAGTTCAACAATCTCCCCTTTTTTATAATCACAAATCAATGGCAGAAATGAAGAGAGAAGTGAGTACTTCATTTAGTACACTCTCTATATATAAAAAGAAAATATGCCAAAAGATAAGTAGATCATTAGAGCATGACATCAAAGTACAAACATATCATTAAATAAGTAGTCGTTTCTCCCCTTTTCATCATTTGTCCCCCTTTCATCATTTATCCCCCTTCATTATTTCTCCCATGTTCATTTGTTCTCCTCCATTCATCATTTCTCCAACTTTGGTATTATCAAAAAGAAGAGTAAAAAAGAAGAAAATTCCACTTAAAAATAAGTTCTCAGAATGAGTACATGAACCAGATACAAATACTAAAAGTACATGAAACAGAATCCCTATAAAAAATGACTGGTATAACTACTTCTTTTTTTGAAATGGAGAATTATCTATTGCAGAAGGAGGAATGGATGGTCCATGGGGTGATTTTGTGGAAGGGTGATCTTTCCGGATAGAGAGAGGAGGAAGGACATCTCTGGCTGGTAGCACCGTGGGTGTTAAGGTCAATTGCTGAGGAGTAGAACATCTTTCTGAGGGTGGCTACTGAAAGACTGGAAATATATTTTATAGAGCATGAGACACTAAAATCTGACCAGGATCAACATCTGATGAACTGAGAGGCTCTCCAGTATGAAGAACAATTGCCTTCAATTTCACATGAATATATGGTTTGGGGAGATTGATAAAATCTTGAATTACTTCACCACCATATTTCATAGCATTTTCAAAGTCATACTTGTTCTGCATGAAACTTTCCAAAGTAGGAGTGAAATCCTTCAACTGCTGGACTTGAGCCTTGGAAGCATGAGTGACTAGAGGGTGCCTCAAATTCTCAACCAAAACCCTAAAATGATGGTTCAACTCATGCTTGGTATAAATCTTAGAAAAGTAGTGATCCACTTTATCTTTAATCTCTTTCAGAGACTTAGTAGTATCAGATGAATACAACTACACCAGTTTGTGGATATGATCAATATTATCTTTCATCTTTTCCAAGGAGTAAAAATCCAGGATCTGCCCAAGAGCTACTAACACATCTCTTATAATATCTTTTATGGTATTGATTTCATGACCAGTGATCTAGGATATTTTGGAGGAGCTGGCCTGAGCAACAATCTGAGTTATCTCAGCTATCAACTTCCTTAAGTCAGAATTATTCAGGTGTTCTACCAAGTTTCTTAACACATTCATTGTACCAGAGATGGTTGTGCTAAAATCACTTGACAAAGAGACTAAACCACTGCTTCAATCAACAAGTGTTTGATTCAGAGAGGTAATATGCCTACCAATCATCACACCAGTATTACAGAGGTCTGGTTTGATGATACTTACCAATCTCTAGGTCAGAGCATCCATAGCAGCCTCAGATAAGTTCTGAGGACCAGGAGTAGAAGCATTAGAAAATTCCCATTTTATTTTCACTATAACTTCTTGAAGAAACTCAGATTTAAATCTATCATGATCAGATTGTGCCACTATAGGATCAGGTCTAGATTGAGAAATTGAAGGACCATGTCTGTCTGCTGTCAAATCCATATACTCAGCAACCAATTGAGCCTTAAGTGAATCGCATACACATGCAGTAAGAACTTATTCATCCTCTTCCTATGGATAATCTAAACCCAGAACTACAATACCTGGGTGTTCTTCCCATGAGGCTTTGTATAAAGGAAACAATGGTTTCACAAAACTAGCTCTTCCAGAATTTTCAGGAGAGACTTCCTCATCCACATCAATCTCTGACAGTACTGTCCATTAATCCTAAAGAACAGTCTATTGATCAATTAGTTGAGGTTATGGATCATCTTGAATCCCATTTTTACCATCCACTGTTCGAGTACATATATCATCATCATCACTACTGTCATATTCACTACTATCACCATCACTTCCATCACCCTCATCACCATCTTCACTATTATTGATCGATTGTTCATTTGAACTGTCTTTAATGCTGGATTCATACTGCTCAGAATTTGATTCTTCTATCTCAATTTCTTCTTCTTCATCTAAAAGAGGTTCTATCTCTGGTAACTTGAGAGGTGGACTAGTTGGTCCAAATGGCATTCTTCTTTTCTTCGGACTAACAGTATAAGGATCACTCATGTCATTAGGAGGTGATTTAGGCTCTTTTTTAAGTACTAGCTTCTTCTTCATCTTCTTCTTATTATGATTCCTTCTTACTGGACAAACTAGTTTCCTTAGGTACCACTACTTCCTCTTCTTCATAAGAGTAAACCATTTCCTCACCAGGTTTTAAACTAGGATATCCCATTCCCTTTAGACTCATAGGATGATCAATAGGATTCAAAGAGTCATACAAATTTTCTTCATCATCAACCCCAGCCTTCTTCCATGGGTTCTAGTTGATTTTCATCCTTTTAAAAATACACTTGTTAATACAAAATCTACTACTAGATGAGATACACTCATCTCCATCTTCAACACTGCCCAAGAACTTTAGCATGGCATAGATTTTCTTGGAGACGAACAAGGTTATAGAATTATTGGATGTATTCACCCTCTAAGTAATATGGGTAGCAAAATATCTACACAAGTTTATAATTTCACCATTCAACAATAGAAACAACAGAAAAACATCTTGATACATTACAGAAGACAAATCACCTTTTCTAGGATAGAATTGGTGTTGAATAAACTGAAACATAATTCTACACTCACCATCTAACTCAGCAGCAGTTATTCTTCTAGATTCATAATTTCCAGTCAACATCTCTAGAGCTAGCTCATAAGAAATGTATTCAGTGGTAGGAGGGATATTTCTAGTTTAATCCTCATATCATCCATTATGAGGTACTTCTAATCATTCATCCCACTACTATGATGAAAAAGTTATCTTTTTCTCTTTGATTATCAATGATAATCTTACAGCTTTTACTCCATCCAAAACAATACATAAGTTCAGATAAAATTCGTAAACTAACTTTGAGTATAATACTATGTCATTATCACAGAACTAGTCTTTCCATCCTTGTATTTCCAAATCATTTTAAAGAGCAAACTTACTAGAAAACAACCATTCGAATCACACTTTCTTTTCTACAGTAATTACCCATTTTTTCAACTCTGGTTTTACTGACCTTTGAGTCGTGCTTCTTGATTCTACTCGAAAGAATTTCATAGGAGAGTAACCTCATGATTCCTTTATTTGACTATTTTTCTTGGACATTTGGAGGTTCAAGAGGATTGAGCAGTTGGAATGGTTCGTAAGGTTCGAATGGTTTGGGATTCAGAAAAGAAGAGAGTGTTCGGAGGGAGGTGGAAGGTCTACAGTCATTCAGAAATAGTCGCGGGTCATTATTTTTATCATTTAGTGTTAAAATAATAATAAAAAATAATAAAAATTTAGTAATACAACCTCTTTTTGACAAACACTAACGGTTTAACAAACTGTATAACTCAATCGATAGCACAAATCAGTTTCATTGATCAGTTTCATAGATCAGTTTCACAGATCGATCATACCTAAATCTATTTTAAAAAAGTCAAAACTTACCGAGCTTAAGGGATTGGTAAAAATATCATCTAAATGATGTTCATAGTCAATAAATTCTAGAGAAATATCACCCTTTTGATAGTGATCTCTCAAGAAGTGATGTTTGACATCAATGTGTTTGGTCCTTGAGTGAGACACATGATTCTTAGAAATTCTAATTTCACTAGTTCGATCACAATTTATAGAGTCATGTGTAAATTGATATCAATAGTCCAATAGAATGTGTTTCATCCATAGAATCTGTGCAGAACAACTGCCACTAGCAATGTATTCTGCTTTAGCAGAAGATAATGCAATAGAGTTCTGTTTCTTACTACACCAAGATACTAGAGACTTTCTTAAAAGATGACATGTTCCATATGTGCTCCTTCTATCCATCTTTTGACCAAAAAATTCAGCATATGAATAACTCATTAAGTCAAAGAGTTTTCCTTTTGGATAAAATGAACCTAAATTTGTAGTATTTTGGAGATATTTGAAAATCCATTTAACAGAAAGCAAATGATATTGTTTAGGATTGGCTTGAAATCATGAAAATATACACACACTAAACATAATATCTGGTTTACTAGAAGTAAGGTATATTAGAATCCAAATCATACCTCTATAATTTGTTTGATCAACTGGTTTCTCAGTTTCATCATCATCCAACTTACAGGTGGTAATCATAGGTGTGTCACTTCCATTATTACTATCCAAAGCCAAATGTTTTAAAAGATTCATTGTATATTTACTTTGATTTAAAATAATACTAGCCTTCTTTTGAAAAATTTTAAATCCAAGAAAATACTTATATTCTCCCATTAAACTCATTTCAAATTCATTTTGCATAATCTTGGAGAAATAAGTACATAATGAATTTTTGGAAGATCCAAAAATAATATCATCAACATAGATTTGTACAATCAAGATATCATTGTAAATTATTTTAACAAAAATATCTGGATCAGTAATTCCTTTAGTGAAACCTTTTGAAATAAGAAAAATTGTAAGCCTATCATTCCATGTTCTTGGAGAATGTTCTAAACCATATAAATATTTAAAAAGTTTAAAAACATGATTTTGAAAATGGGGGTTTTAAATCAAGGCTGTTGTTCAAAAAAAACATTTTCAATTATAAAACCATTTATAAATGTTGTTTTGACATCCATTTGATATAACTTGAAATTCACACGATCATCATAGGCAAGTAGAATCGTAATAGATTCTAATCTAGCTACAGGAGAAAAGTTTTTCTCACTGTCTATACCTTCTTCTTGACTATACCCTTGTGAAACTAGTCTGTATTTGTTTCTAACTATATTTCCTAACTCATCAAATTTATTTCTAAAAACCCATTTAGTGCATATGGTTAATGTGTCCTTAGGTCTATCAAACAATTCCCAGAATTTGTTTCGTTCAAATTTATTTAGTTCATCTTGCATAGCCATTACCCAAAATTCATCATTGATTGCATCATTGATATTATTAGGTTCTAACTATGAAAGAAAGGCTTGATGTTAAACCTGACTTCTTACAGAAGCTCTAGTTTGTGTCCCTCTAACAAGACTACCAACAACAACTCCTAATGTATGATTCTTAAGAATCCTAATTGATCTAGTAAACGTAGGATGAGAAATTTCAGATTCTTCTCTGGATTCGGGTTCATCAGATGAAGGTTCTGTAAAATTTCCCAAAATGGTTTTCATTACAACGGGTTCATTGAATTTATCACTAATGTTCAGAATAGTCAGATCATCTTCACGATTTTCAACCGAAGGTTTAGGTTCATGTGGATCAGTTTCATCAAATTTGATATGAACAAATTCTTCTACACACATGGTTCTCTTTTTAAACACTCTATATGATTTTCTAGTAGTTGAATATCCTAAAATATTCCTTCATCACTCTTGGATGAAAATTTGTCTACATTATCTTTAGTATTGAGAATGAAGACATTGCAACCAAAATCTCAGAAGTAGTGAACCTTAGGATTCCTATTGTTCCAAAGGTCATAAGAGGTTTTCTTAAGAACAGGTCTGATAAAAACTATAATGATAATATAAAAATATGTATTAATAGCTTCAGATGATATATAATAGGTATATTATATTCATTAAGCATTGTTCTTGAAATTTCAATAAAGGTTTTATTTCTCCTTTCTACTACACCATTCTGCTAAGGTGTCCTTGGGGCAGGGAAATTATGACTATAGCCAATGTGTGAGAAATAAGATTCAAACTCATGATTTTCAAACTCACGACCATAGTAACTTCTTAGGGTCTTAATTTTAATTCCTCTAATTTTTTCTACAGACTTGGTGTATTTAGTAAATTAAGAACAAGTTTCAATTTTGTGAGCTAAGAAGTATACACAAGTATATCTATAAAATTCATCTACTAGAACATAGACATAGTGCTTACCATTTAAACTAGAAACTCTACAATGTCCAAACAAGTCCATGTGAACCAACTCGAGAGGTTGAGAAGTTGAAACTTCATTCATTGATTTAAAAGAACCATTATGTTGATTTCCCTTTTGACAGGGATTACAATCTTTGTCTGATAGAAATTCAAGTTTGGGTATGTCTCTAACTATGTTCTTCCTAGTCAGTTTTCTAAGTGAATGAATTTTTCAGTGTCCTAATCTTCTGTGCCAAATCCTAGATTCCTTATGAAATGCATTTAAACAAGAAACTTTTTGTTTTTCTAGATTATTTAAATCAACAGCATAAACATTGTCATTTCTCAAAGAAGAAAATACTAAAACATTTTTAGAATTAAAAACATTACATTAATCATTTTCAAACATAACATTGAAACCATCATAAAAAAGTAGAGAGATACTTAAGAAATTATATTTAAGTCCATTAACAAATAAAACATTAGAAAATAAAACTGAATCAGTGTTACTAATCTTCCCTAGGATAATGATTTTTCCTTTAGAGTTATCACCAAAGGTGACATTGCCTCCATCAAATTTGATTAAACATCTGAAGCATTAGTAATATACAGACATATGCCTTTAACATCCACTATCCAAGTACCATATCTTCTTACGATAACACTTTAAGGATGTTTCCTACAAAATAGATATAGATGGAAAATTATTTTGGTACCCAGATCTTCTAGGGTCCAGATAGGTTAGAAAGCAAAGCTTTAGGTACCCAGATTTTTCTTATGGGTTTCATATAATATATAGAATCAATATATTTTAAAAGATAAAATTTATTTGATCTGTACCTATGTGAGTAACTAGTAGAGACATATGAATTACTAGAACATGAACTAGCACCATTATGTTCAAATTTAGAAATAAATCTAGTTTTACTATATTGTCTCTGTCCAGGCTGATAGCCTATTCTAGTGGTATATTTTAGTGCCACTTTTTTCCCTAGAATTTGAGTATGTGTATCTTTTCTATTTGTGAATTTTTATATGCCCTTCATTAATTTATCATTATAAAATTTTATTTCATTAATTTCCTTAAGGTATTGAGCATTATTTTCCTTTTCTATATGAAGACAAGATTTAATAGAGCTGGTAAAAGCCTTCTGTTTTTTCGAGGTCTTATATTTTTCCTTAAGCTCATTACAGGTTTCTTCTAGCATATTACAATATTCAAATCATTCGTCACTAGAAATATTTTCATATTCAGAATCGGATTCAACTCCAGAATAATATGAATTTAAGGCTAGAGTATCTAATGTTACCTCAGAGGTGTTTTTCATAAAAAACATAATAGCCTTTTGAGATTTTTCATCCTGAGTAGAATCAGAATCACTTGAATTGTCTTCTGAATCACTCCATGTTTCGTTCATTTCCTTCTTGTATTTGGTGTCCTTGTATTCATTTTTCTTCTTGAAATTCATCTTTGGACAATCTACTTTTACACGTCCTTAACTTTTTCATTCATAGAAGACAATTTCATCACTCCTATCAGACTTTTTCCAATCCTTCATCCAATGAAATTTATTGTCATACTTTCCTCTATAATTCAATTTTCTGAAGAACATCTTCTTCCTATAGAACATCTTAAATCTCCTCGCTATTTGAGCCATCTCAGCATCACTGTCGGAATCTGAACATTCACTTATTGAGCTTTCAGTAGTGATGTGAATTTTCTCCTTATCCTTGCTCTTTGAGGCAGCAGAATAAAATGCCATTGACATCCTGTTTGGTTCATCATCTTCTTCCTTGTTCACCATTTTTTCTTCTTCATACATCATAAGCTTACCAATAAGCTCCTTAATAAGAAATGTACCAATATCAAAGGATTCTATAATTGAGTCAAATGTGCCACTCCTTTAGTCTGGCAGACATCTTAGTATTCTCATGATTTGATCCTTTAAAGGAATGGATTTTCCATGTGATCTCATAATGTTGAAAATTTCATTGAACTTGATATACATATTAGAAATAGGTTCAGTAGGCTTCATTTTGTAATTATAATATTTAATAGTATACGTTTTTAGTCTCATTTCCTTAACATTGTTTGTTACCTCATGGAAAATATCCAAAGGGTCCAAAATTACATAGGCAATATTACAAAAAGATATTCTATTAAATTTGAAATCACCAAAAACATAGTACAAAGCCTTAATAGCTTTACAGTTAGTATTATTAGCTATTTTATTTGGTTCATCCCAAGTAGTTTGTTCAGAGTCTGGAATAATATATTGAGTATCTATAGCAGTCCAGATATCAAATCCCATACTTTCTAAATGAATTTTCATTTTATGCTTCCTATTGGAATAATTATTACTATTCCAGAAAGGTGGCCTGCTGGTAGCAGCACCCTCTAATCTATTGTCCATATTTAGATTTTATTAAATATATTTAAAGAGATAAATTAAGAACTAACAGAAATTTACGATCTTTATGATACAACTAAAATCACAGTTGAAAAACAGAGTATGTTGTAAACTTTGATAAACAAAACTATCAATCTGATACCAAATGTGGGTCGGAGTGGATACTAAAGAGGGGGGTGAATTGAGTTCCAATTAAAATTTATGTTAAAAATATTTCTATTAAAATCCCCCAAATTGAATAAAAAGATAATCTGTAGTGAATTTGTATTAAAGAAAAGGGTCAGTAAGGTTCTCAAGATATTGATTAGTTCTCAGTTAATTCAATCTGAAGATTAATTAACTTTTAAAGATAACCCAATGATTTAAAATATATAAAAACACTTGCTAGATTAACTATAATTGTAACTTTAAAACAATTTTATATTTAAAAGTAATTGGAAGCAGAATATTCATTAGAGATTAAAACTAAAATAGTTAATCAAAAAATTATAAAATAGGAGGTTTAGTCTCAATAAAAGACTTAGTCCTCTCAAACAATTTATATAAATTTTTATCCACACCCTGGATCAGGGAAAACAATAGTACATAGACGGTTTAGGTACTAAGACCTCTACCAAAGTTATTCGTTGGAAAAAAAAGCACACAGGCAATCCATTTCACACTTGACCTCTTCCACAACTAACATTTTGATATATTAATGTGTAAGATGTTTGGAGTGAGGATTTTGTATCCTCTACTTCAGTGCAAGAGTTAGTGTGTAAATACAACAAACACTGCTCAAAAAGTAAATGAATAAAACACAATAGATCGAAAAAGATAGAGATAAGTTTAGAGTTCTCTATGTGTTGTGATTGAAGCTTTGGACTCCTTAGATTGATGTAAATGATGCTCTGAGTCATTCTCTGGTTTTTACCAAGAAAATAGAGTGTCTTAGTTCTTGTTTCTTCACTTCCAGTAGAGGTGTTCAGGTTTAATGTCAAAGTGTTCTTTTTAAAACAGCAACTTCTAATTTGAACATGTATTATTGATGAGTATGAGTGTTCATAGAGTCCCTCATCTACTATTCTTTTCATTTATGTGAGTGCATGAAAGAATCCTCTTTCTATCCATTTTTCCACATTTTTTTCTACAGATCGATCTTCCTTATATTCCCCGAGCTCCGACAATAGGAATGATTACCTTTTCATAGGTACGAGGTATGGTTCCCTGACATGCCAACAACTATCTTCAAATATCAATAAATTCATTATAAATAAAAAATATGACCGTTGGAATTAAATAAGAGTTAATAGAAATTCAAAAAGATTTCATGACTATCGGTGAGTCATGAGATCGGTAGGTCTTTATGAATCTGCATCGACATTTGTAGGTCCTTGGATCAGCATTGACATCAGTAGGTGATGATCAATATCACTATCGGTAGCTTGTGATCAGTATCAGTATCGGTAGCTTGGGATCAGGATTGACTTCGATTTCTTTTGATCAGCATCGTCTTTGGTAGCTTTTGATCAGGACCGGCTTCATTAGCTTGTGATCAACATCGGCTTCGGTGGCTTGTGATAAAGATCGGTATGACTGTTTCCACCGGTTCAACCATTCATCATATGTGAGACCGTTCATCATCAGTGCGACCATTCATCATCGGTGTGACTATTCATCATCAGTGACTCAAGAAAATAACTAACAGTGAGTCATAAACATAAAGTTCACACTTAGTGTCTGTTCAATCTAGAATACTTCTAGGTCAATAGTAAAACATAAATTAACATAGATAAAAATCATTTAGACAAGATTTAAACATATGTAAATACATTTAGAACAAATTTAACAGAAGACTAAATTGTCATAAATAGAACAATGATTTGTGATTATGAAAATAACCATCATACAGGGAGATCAACAAAATGGTTAAAAGAAAATTTTAGTTAACATAATTGATGAGAATAATGTATTCCCTTTGGTCTCATTGATTGTCAATTGATTAAAATGTTTAAACAATGTTCATTATAAAAATGAATGTCTCAGGGGAAATCTCATGAATGATATCTACATGTTTTTAAGAGATATGGTCTTACTGATGATGATAAGAGACCATGAGAATCTTATGAATGATATGTTATTTTGTAATAGTATTTTTTATAAACATGATTAAATATAGTATTCATGAATCATTTTTCATAATTTAGATAATAATTTTTATGGAATATTATAATGAGGCATATTTGATGGCTTAATTAAGAAGTGGATATTTTGAAGTAATAATGTATTTGAACACAAGGATTATCTTATAAGAATCACGAGGTATATATGTATTGTTTGTAGAATTTTTACTAATAGTATTTTCATGAAAAAGATAAATGGTACAAATAACATATAGATATGAGTTACTGGAAATTTTATGTTAAGGGATTGTAAAACATAACATGTTCATGAGGATGTTTAAATGATATTTAGTTTAGATAAAGAGATATTATGGATATGTAAATGAGATAGTGTTTAGGACCTCATAATTGATAAATTATTGGTTGAAAAAATGGTTTACACTACCATTGATAATGTTTAAAACTACTTTTCTTTATGGAATAAATCTAATAATATTTGGAATTTGGAAGAATTCATGTTTTCATTAAGGATATATGATAATTCATGTTATTACATTTTTTAAGAGAGTACATGATGAATTTATTATAATTTTTCATATGTAAAAATCTTGAGCTACATTATGATATTAGTGGGATAATTGTTATGTTAATATTGAGAAATTTAGAGATCCTATTTTTGTAGTTATTAATTTATTGAATTTAAAATGAGTCAAAATGTTAACTAGTACTGAAAAATATTATGATAAAATTTTTTTTTGGATTAATATATTAATTTTTATAATTCTATATGAAGATTTTTTTCATATTGGATAACTAGTTCTAACAAATTTTTTTGTATGATATTTGAAGATAGAAAAACTGACTTAATAGTATCTTTATAGATACTATGATTTGTTTGTTCATCAATGATAAAAAATCCTCCCCCATTTCTCGGAGTAATAGATGAATTCAAAGTTGGACAAGGAATACACAAAGGGTGAGATTCTTCCTGTGAAATGATAAATGATCAAGTATATATTCTCATAAAAATACTTAATCATTTGAAAATGGGTCCTAAAATAAAATATTGACATGTTACCATCATTTTTATCACATTAGTGGCCATGTTCAAGAATCATTGGTTTCCGTATTTTTTATCTAAATAACTATCCGAATGATAATTTCCATCCCTCACCATCATAACAATATGGTTATATTTCTCTTCCATGTCCATGTTTTCACTTTCTAGCTATGTTCTCATATATGGAATCCTAGATATGAGTTAACTTGGGCAACCATTATGTTACCTACCTTATATTTTAAAAGGAAGTTTTATAATTAATTTTTATGATTTTGGTTTCAATGATTAGATATTTCATGTGTTAAGCATATTCATACCTAGAAAAAATTTGGGGATGAAATTCATTTTAAGGGAGGTAGATTGTAACCCTATTATTTTTTTGAACAAAGTTTTTTGAATAAATTATTATTCATTGATGGACTTCTTTCCACTATAAAACATGTTAATATTTATTTTTAACAAAAAAACATGATTATGATTCACTACTTTCAACAAATAGATTATATTTCTACACACACAATACTATGTTGGGATTTTGTTACACACAATGTAACGTTCTTTCGATTTTTTGTACACACAAGGCTGAGTTTTGCTGAACTATAATATTATTATTAAATTACATATATAGTTATCACCTTACTATTGGAATAGATTATATGAATAATATTAACTAAATTATGATACTATGGTTTAAAACTATTTATAATGTTATTTCATAGCAATTAGTTAGAAACAAAATCTAATTGAATATAGTAGATGTGTCTTTTCAAAAAACCATTTTAAGCACCGAAAATTGATAATTCATAATGAATTTAATTAATCACTATTACTGAGATATAATAATGAAATATAAATATTATAACTTCAATTATTTTTAACATTCATCTAATATGTTTTATAAGCATAAAATAAGAACAAATCCAATTTTAGGGATAAAAATTTGTATTATTTTAAAAGGTAGTGTTACCAAAATTTAATGGACGAAATATTTTAAAACTATTTTGATGCATTGATAAATTTAATTTTAAAAAACCTACTTAATTTTATAAAATTAAATATCCAAAATTAATAAAGTTTAATTTTATGTTATTTCTATGAAGTTTCATTTGAATTATGAATATAAATACACTACATTTTAACTGGAATATGGATTTTCAAATAATTTATTTATAAAGATAATTTATATTTGAAATTTGTTATAAAGTATATATATATTATTTATGAATATATTTTAACAATTTATTTCCTTAAAATGAATTTAATATCCAAATTTAATATAAAAACATTTAAATACATTGGTCATTTTCAATTTAATAGCATGTTTTTCCCGTATTTTTGATAATTTAAAATTAATTTATGAAGATTATATGATTATAAGGTAGAAAATGGATTAAATGTTTTTAATGATAACTATATATAATTTATAATAATTTGAACTAGTTTTTTAACGAAAAATAATAATGACATAAATTTAAATTAATTAAAGAGATTAAGGAAAAATGAGTTTACATCAAGGTCAAACATTAATCATAGATGTCCAAATTATCTGAGAACTTTTAAAAAACCTATTTTATTTCCTTATTAAGAAAATTTCTTCAATTTTATATAATTTTGTTAAATATTTGATGCACATAATTTAAAGGATACCTCGCAATAGTTATTATCTTTTTTTAATTTTACAGGAATGCCACTCCTTTATCACTTTAAAAGAGAGCTCACCCCTCACTTAATAACACATATAAATACCATTAAATCATAAAAAACCTATCTAAAAAATCTCAAAACATACATACATTAATTTTATAATAATAACTTTTGGAAAATTAATATTATGGTGGCACTGTGGTGCATACCAAAAGTAGAGCGAACATTATTCAATGAAAAAGTTATTAATACTTAAATATATACCCCTTTTATATTTCTTATATAAATATAATATATTAAAATCGTTATACAAAATTTATTTATAGGTTTTTATTTTATGGGATAATCCAAAAAAATCACACGCTTTCATCAAATCACAAACACAATCATAATTCATGTGTTTGATACACTACCACATCGTGAACTGATGTCAATCATTATTCCATTAACACCACTCAATCATGGTTATAAAATTAAGATTACAAATTTTATAATATTTATATGATATTTCTTATGTCTTAATTTTTATGTAAATATTATCTAACACATACACCCAGGATTTTAATTTTCTGGGAATATGATATCATTGTTTGTGGATGTGTAGGCTATTTCTTCATAAAAACAATGTGATTCATTAAAGTGTAACATGGAAGGTATTAAAGATGTATTTATTAAGAATATATTATATTTGTGAAATAATAATGATACTTTAATGATAATATATATGTATATATATTATTTACTATTATTTCATTCTATACGATTTGAAAATTTATATATTGTTCTTGGGTATGTATGGCCTACTATGTCCATGAACAATTTTTCTCATTTACTATTTATATATATAATATATTGATATAAATAAACCCACACACACACACATATATATAATATGATATTAATATCATATTAACATTATGAAAATATGGAAATCAGGATGTTTATAAGAGGGACAAGAATGAATAGTCAAAACATGTATAATAAACAAAGCTATTATTACCCAAACATAAAATTTACATAAAAATAATAATAAACAGGTAATATAAAGTCAAAATAAATTAATATGTGGTATAATACATATTAATATGGTTCTATTATAGATTTATAATAAACATAACTTTTTTATATAGCAGGTTTGTAAAATTAATAATATAGTCAAGACTTAATGAAAATGAATTTCATCTCACTTTTTATATCTAGGAGATACATGACATATTCACCACTAGATTATTTTATGTGGTGTATATACTACCATGTGACATGTTATATAATTAATTTACATTATTTAATTTTATTAAATGTTTAAATTAATGTTATTACTTTATAGAGATCATGATTCAAAATTTTGTCAAGTAGTAAGTGTATTTATAGTCTTACTTGCATCTCTGTGAGAATTATTCCATATTCAACAAAAATTTCTATTATGTAGTGTATATATATCCCATAAATGTATTTTATGATTCTTATCATTAAATATTGGGATACTTACATCTTCATGTTGTGATATATCATTCACGGGGTTTACAAATTAAAAGTTACTAAATCGTGAAGGCAATTTTTTTTTTCAATTTTCAAACATTGAGAGACATGTAATGTTATGCACCTACATTATATTATTAGGTGTGTATAATTAAATTTGAAATATTATATAATTTATATCCTTATTTCAATGATATTTTATGCTTCATCAAATGTTAATATTTAATGTGGATTTCGAGTAAAATTAACCGAAATGGTAAATTTTTATTGTTACAAGCTCATTGTTTATCATGATTTTCTATAATTATGCTTCCATTAATGAAATATGATGATCTATATCCAATTAATTCCCATGAATTTTATTATCCAATATTCTTTCATGATAACATAATGTAATTATACCATTTTACAACTCAATAGTATGTATCATAAATACTAAAAATGTTGTTGACAATGTTCACCTCTAATTCTCTCTTTTAAGTCAGAAATATATTTCATTAATAAACTATATTTTCAAAAACTGTTTTAAATTTTTTTAAAATTATATTTTAAGAACATCTTAAGGAAAATGGATTGAAAAAATGTGTTATGTTATGGAAATGTTTTTAAATCAAATATTACACCATCTTTTGCTACATTTAGAATTATTTTCAATGAAATGTATTTTCAAAATGTATAATATTTTAAAAATTATTTTTCAAATAACTAGGGATATTTTCAAAAATAAAAATTTTCAAAAATTGTTTAAAATTATTTTTCATCTATGATGATATCTTTTTATGTTACCTATTCATTACTAGGGATATCACCTTGGAATAACATTCATCTTCATTTAGTGAATGATTTATGCTTTGATGGAATGTTATTTGGGAGTACTGTTTGACATCCACAGGTTACACGATGATAAAACACTCATGAAACCTGATTCTCTTCATATGTAATTATTTGATGAAATTATTATGAAACATGTATATTTTCTACAGGTTATGATATGATGAAATATTTATGATACCTATTTCATTTATGGGGTTATGATATGATGATTCCTTATGATATAATGTAACTTTTAGTATGATTTCATGATGTGCATGGTGGGACATATATCACCTTTCAATGAATTGGATACGTATTTATATCTCATGTTTTAAATTTTGAAAATAGTCGATGGGGTTGATCCATGATGAGAAACATGTGTGTCTTGATCCGCAATGTGAAAAATATACATCCTTATCCATAATGTAAAATGGGTATGTACTAATCCACAATTGGAAATAGGTGTGTCTAGGTCCACTATGGAAAATAGGGGTCTCATTGCCCACTATTTTCGTGGTCTTGGTAGTTAACATTGACACAAGAAATGGTTTTCTTTATTTACAGTGGTTCCATACTTATATGATGCAATCTTATGGTTCATGATTGATTTATGAGGATATATCACCCTTATGATTCATGTCTTATGAACATCCAATATTTATGTCATGACTTATATATATGATCTGTGATAGGTTTGGTACGATCTTTAAATGTATTTATCATGTTCTCTTACCCTTATTCCCATGTTATACTTACATATCCACTTTATTTATACCATTTTTAATCATCTAAGATCTCCCTTTCTTACATTTCTTTTCCAATAGAAATGAAAAAATGTTTTAATTATGAGTACTAAAGTGGAAGATATTTACAGGAGATGTTGTAGATATTTCATTAAATTATAATAACATTAGTCATGATTCAAAATAAACTAATTTTTTTGTTCATAATGCATATAATTTTTAAATGTGTTTAATATTCATCTAAAATGTTGTAATTTCATTGTAAGTTTACTCTTGATCGCTATACATAATGGCTAAAACCAGAATGTTAATATTTTCCAAATATAACCCACATAAATCCAAATATGGATCATATTTTTTTATTTAATTTCTCAAAAAGGATGAAATTATTTTCCAAATACGTTTGCAAAATGAAACAAAATCTTCTTTTTAGAAACATAAATTTTTAAGCATAATAATTGATTTATTTTTATCTTCGAACAAAATTGTAGATGAAATTTAAAATAATTAATTAAATTTATAATTTATAAATTTAATTAAAATTGATCCCCAATAGTATTAGATTATATTGACTAAAATAAATAGACACCTCATGCCAAAAAATAATATATTTTTTCCTAAAAAAATTTCCTTTACTTTAAAGGAAATTATATTTATTTTTATTTTTAATGGATAAAAATAAATTTATTTTATACATGTTCTAAAAATATTTTTTTATAATTTAATTTGTTTTATTCGTACATTCCTATCCAACTTCTTGTCAATAATTTTCTAATTATATAATGATTTTATAGTATATTGTGGTTCATTTTGAATGAGTATTTATGTTAACACGTTTATCGAAAAATAATTGTTTTTGAGAAATATTTTTCATATAATCTCAATGTATCACACCATACCTTCATCATGATATAATTTTTCTATAAAACTTGATGTGTAAAATTGTGTGTGAGTAAAAATAATAAAAAATACTCTACCATAGTCTCCTAAAATCTGATGCAAGCATATAACCAACCACATAACCAATTCCATTGAAATCATAATAAATAATTGTTAACCTAATCAATCCATCAAAGAGATCAATAAAACCAAAGAAAAAATTAAATCAATTTAACCACAAATATTTCCAAAAGAAGTATATGCTTTATAGTTCCACACCAAACACAAAGGCATTTTGTATTCAATATCGTCAATGATAGATTATAAATAAGTAAATCATATAACATTTATTAATGTATATGAAAACAATTACACACATTATAGTTGACCACCCACCAATGTTTTTACAAAATATCAAAATCATACTCATCCATACCACCAAATATATTGATCTTTATTTCCTTCCCAAATACATAACATTCATGTCCATAAAATAAACATCTGAGACAATGATCATACATAACACATTTAATTAAATAAATATATAGAATTCATTGAAAAAATATTGATGATAACATGTCAAAACCGAAGTCTTAAATTATACCTATTTATGAAACCCATTCACTCCTTCAATCCTATATCTTATGTATATCCAATTTAATATATATGAATTAAATATGTTTTATAAATCACTATTTATATATAGATCCCATGGTATTGTTACCAAATCAAAAAACACAAGGTTTTTCCAAAATTCATAATTTCAAATCTATAGATGAATCAATAGAAATTAAAATTTAACTAATTAAATATTAAAAATATATTTTAGAAATCAATACACTTGAAATTATTCCAGAAGAACATGTATTTCATGACATAGAGTCGTAACCCCAAAATGATTTAATAATATAACTCTACCATAGATTATGAAACATGATGATTCAAAAACAATATATATGACATCATGGATAAAAATGATCTTATAAACCCATGAAAATATATCAATAGTTCGCGACTCAAATAAATAATTCAAAATCAAGGGAATTGAAGAATCCATCACCAATTTATTTAGATTCAATAAAGATAGAGATCTGATGGGATAGATTAATCAAATAAGAAAAACATTGAACCATAACCATTAATTAAAAATTCATCAAAAAATTCCTATAAGAAAAAGGTTTCTATGGAAATAAAATTACCAAAATCTCACTTAAGGAACCCTTGAGTCATCCAAAGTATAACAAGGGTGTTAATTAAGTCTAATGATTTTAAATGAAGAATCATAAATTGACTTCTCAAGACTTTTTTGGTTATTATAATTTATGATAACTAATGTACTAACAATAATTCAATTCTTCCCAAAAAATTACTAATCATTATTTGGATTTATAGTTAAAAAATAATCATTCTTTTAATTATAAATATCTAATAAATAGTATGATAACTCAGTAGTGTTGTTTGATTAATCAAAATTACTAACCATACTTCCCCCTAATTTTTAAAAACACTATAAATTTAACTTGAAGGCATACAATGCCTCCCAGTACCAGAAAATGGAATTAAAAAAATTATAACATGATAAAACCCAAACTCTAGAGGACACATTATATTTTAATCCAAGGAATTGAATTTCACCATAACATAATAAATATCATTAAAAAATGTAACATGGGAATATTCTCCATGAATAAAGTTTTTCATTGTTATCATATATGATCATATCTTCCCCACGTATTGTAATGACTCAACCCACCGGGGCCTTCCTTGATAGAGAATGGTTTAGATGCTACAACACCAAGTACCCCTCCATAGGCTATGGTCCTCTAAAAACAACGAGAAGTATTAAAAGAATAGGGAGTACTTTTACTAATGTACCTATATGAACATACACAACAATATCCAAACATAAGCACATAATAATAATAAAAAAAGATATTATGATATAGATTAATTAAAAACATATAAATATCATTATAAAATTAAAAAGATTCAAATATTTAAATATGAAATGTAATGGGAACAATGATCACCCACCGGGAAATGATTTAAAAACCTAACAAAAAATGTAAAATAAATATTTAGAGGTATATCTAATGACTCAAAAAACTATAACATAGAGCATGTGTTTTATTTTTTACATTGGAATATGTATATAGGGTAATAACATGAAGGACCACCTAATTTACCATTTTTGGATAAAAAAATATATAATTTATTCCCATTTTACATTGGGAATAAAAATTTTGACATTATAAATAAAAATAAAATTAATAGAATCATTGAAAACTCATTCTAATAATCTTTCTACATATCATGGGGAAACGAATAAAAATAATTGTGAACTCGATTACTAAATACATGTTAATTAAAATAGAATCAATCATTAATAAATAAGAATAATTATCAATGAATGTTAAACATATAAAGACACATTAAATTTAAATAAACTGAATATAAAGAAAATATAATGCATAATTTATACAGTAAGGTAAATAACTAAAAAAACAAGTAATTTAATCAATAACATTGAATGTAATACACCCATTAATTATATAATAGATATAATATCATGTATAATGGTAAAAATGTATTCTAAATGTTTGAAATTATTATTTAATCGAAATCATGAACTCATGAATCCTGAAACCTCAACCATCTGGATCATCCCTCAAGATTGTTTAAAAAACCTACATAAAAACCCTCTGATTAGGACAACATGTTTTTCTAACAATACTTATCAATGCGTTTATGGTCCATATATAAATGGTATCCACTTATATATTCATGAAAAAGAAATTAATCAAATATTTAATAATCTATTTAATTCATAGAAAATTTATCGGGTCATCATATATCTTTAATGATTTAAGGATAACGATTTATCCACATTTCCACTGTTAATCAAATAACTATCAATGTAAACTCCATATTTAAAAATGGTATATGGTTTAGTAAATAATCCTATAAATTTTATATAAATATGTATACTTATGAATAATTTATTTTATAACGAAATTCATCTGAATAAAATTATTGTTATTACAGAATGTTAATATCACAAATGAATGTGAAATTGAACTATAACTTTTACCACTTTGTAATTTTTATGTAAAATTATATTAGATGAATTAATTCATATTAATACATAAAATACCATTAATAATGACTTAATAAATATATTAAATTTCAATGGGGTATTATATACACCATATGAATAATATTATGTGCAATAAATTACAATATGTCTCGATAATGAGAAACTTAGATGAAGTCACATAACTTGAATTTCCATTCCATTGAACACGATTTATCATCATGTATACTGTTTTTTAAAATTTTAATAACTTATAATAGAAAAATGTATATATTTATTATATCATACATGCTATATTTATAACATCTTATCACCCATTTATTAATAATATTTCATTAATTTCATTGTGTGTGGTGTTAATTGTATTGTTTTCCCATGCATGTTTCAATTTAAAAGATCTGATTCATGTAGAAGTTATATAGATTCGTAATAATTATAATTAATAATAATTCCCAAATTATCATTATTTATATATCATTTATAATTTCAATACCAATAACAGAAGATGGTTTTGATAAATGATGTACATTACAAGAATGGAGATGGTAGTCTGTTCATATCCATGGATTAAGTTCCATTTTTAAATGATCATTATTTAAATTATGTATGTAATATATTTTCATTATATAATTTTAAAAATACCATAAAATCTGTAATATTTATTTTAATTTAATAATAAATATCATTCATGTTGTGCTGTGATGAAAAGGGAGTCACAACGCTTAGTGAAGGTGGTAGTCCACTCATACAGAAGTGAGAATTTCATCATTTCTTTAGTTAAATATCACAAAAAAGAGATATTATATTTTAATAATTATAAAAATGTCATGAATATAGTAATTACATCACATATATCAGGTATTATCATTAATTTTATCCTTATAACCCTTTATGTAAAGAGTTATGAAAGAAGAATCACATCGATTGACTAGGCGGTTTTTTTTTTGAACACATGAGGGACACTATAATATACCAATCAGAATGGAATGTACAAAGGGATATGTGATATAATGACTCAATAAGATTAAATATGTTTTAAATATAATATATATACTTTTTATACATCATCAATTACAAGTGTGATAGGTTTCAGTGGACAAATGAATGATAATGGTTCCTCATTAGGTTTTCATATATAACCTTCCAAGGCTATAATTATACAAAATATATGTCTTATATGAAGGGGGAGGGATAATGGTATTTTATTTGGGTATTAATTTTCAGAAATAACTAATATTATATGAATGAAAAATAGAGGATAGTGGAATCTATTTTATATGTGAGGTGAGTGGGACACATGTATTTTTGAAAAAGAAAAGTTATCACAATGATATTCAAAATATAAAAGTGTAAAAAAAATATTATTATCAGGAATTATAAACTTAAAGGTCCAAATAAGTAATGATAATATATCTTGGACAAAATTTTAGGTCATTTTTACCTTTAAATTTTTAGATTAAACTTTAGTGAACCCATTTTTTCATAATTGTGATAAATAATTATTTCTATTTGTACTATTAATTTTAGACAATAAATAAGTTGAAATTATTAGATAATATAAATTATTCTATTTAAATATATGTAATTAATTTTTCCAAACATCATGTATATATGTAGAAAATTTTAATTTAAAAATAATCTCATAGACTTGATGAGAATGTGAGTTTTCAACAAGAAAATGATAAAAAGTTTAGACAGTTTTTATACAAATATTCAATATGAATATGATTCCAATGACATTAATTGGATTAATATAAAAATATATAATCTAAAAAATTTAATTTTGAAAATAGTTTTAAATTAATAAATAATATTATTTTATTTAAATAGAAATAATTTCAATTAAAATTTAGTATTTTTGACTATTCATCGAAAAATGTATCATTTTTGAAAAAAAAATATTTCCCCAAAAAATTATTTAAATATTATTTTTTAAAATAAAACATTTTTTAAAATAAAATTTATCAAATAAATTTTATTCTATTTTGGTAGTGAGACAAAAGCATATTTTTAAAACTAATATTGTCTTTCAGAAATCAATTTATTTTATTTTATATGACTCTTATTTATTTATAATCAATAGGAAAAATACATGTGTAAATTATATATTTTTTATTTAGTTAGTTTTAAACATATTTTATAATTTAATGGGTTCTTTAAATCCGTCGGCTTTAAATAATATTATAATAGGGTATTATGTTTTTTTTACCTGCTGTTAGGTGCATCAAAATATCTAAATGAAATTAAAATTATTATAAATGAAATAAATTTCAAATTATTGGGGTGTTAAATTATTCCTTAAAAAATGTATTAATAAAAATTTCATGGATATAAAATTCCAAATAGATTATTTTTGTTCTTATTCATATTATCCTCTTGTTAACATAATGCTTCCTCTATTTTGTGATTTCTCCAATATTCCTTTACATAGAGATTAATCTAATTGCTTGATGCATTATCTATATTGTCAATAATATTGACGGGTCATTCAATAAAAAATAGATCTGGTTATAATTATATTTCACTAGAGGTGAGTACATGCATTTGGTCTAGAATGTACATCCATAATAATTATATATGGAAGAGATAATGTAATTTTGAGAAATTTTGGAAGAATTTCATAATGATAATAAACACATCCAAATATTTTAAGAATTTTATGGGGGCATAATGTTCTTGGGGATAGGTTTATATTTATCACCAAACATTATAACACCCTTTTGGGGTGATACATTAAAGAAAATATGATCAACCACATGAAATTCCAAATCATCCCTCTAACTACTAAAATAAAATTTTTCCTTACATTGAAATTTTTTAATTTGAGCCTCGGTAGAATATATATAATTTTATTTTCACTTCAATAATTTATGGGCATTTGATTTTCTATTCAACAAATTCATCCCCAAACGTTTTTGTATGATATCGATTTCCTTATAATGCTTTACATAGTGCCATTTGTATACATGAATAGAAACAATTATTATAGGAATAATATAAAAAATGAAAATACAAATCCCACCAACATAGAATGTCAGTTGGGAATGGCCTCAACCTGTCCTCCAGTTCATAAATAGTCCTTTCAGAATATCCATTAGTTTGATGATGGAAGGATGTTCTCAAATGAATATCAGTATCCAGAGCATTTTGGAGATGCTTCTAGAATTTTGATGTAAAATAAGGATCTTGATATGAAAAAATTTAAAAAGATGATTCATGAGATCTTAAAGATTCATTAATATAGATTTATGTGAGGCTCTTAAAAGGTAAGTATTATCTGTTAGTTTTTATTTGTGTATTTTTTCTAGGTGATGAATGATATCCCATATTGTATCATTATTTCAAAGAGTCATTGGTCATTTGGTAATATAGCCCAAATTAATTTCGTCCAATTTATAAATAATATTATGAATAATGTTTCTTAATTCTATTGGATTATATAGATAACCACACTAATCCATCATTAATAATACATAAATTTTACTATTAATATTTAAATTTTTCAAACAAATCCCAAAGATCATAATTGTAATTATTCCATTAGAAACATGAAAACATACCACTAGTACATAAGTGAGATACATCATCTCCCGCTTGAATCATCATGATTAGAACCCTCAATATACAATAAAAAAATGTACATATGAATATTACATGGGGGAAAAGAAACAAAAAGGGGGATATAAAATGCTCAATTAGGGTAAATAAGTGATATTTTAAGCATAAACATAAGCATAAGGGTATGAGAATGTGATCGTGAAAATATAGGATCATACCCTACATATAAAATATCCTAACATAAATCATTGAATAAATCATGGTAGTTCATAAGACAGGAATCATAAATTAATAAATGAAATAAGCCCTTAAAGCATAACATAGGAATAAAACATTGAATTTTGGCAAACACATAATATTATAATATAATTTCTATAGTATACAATGATACACTTTTAGGATCATCATAGTGGAGAATTATTTTTACTAGGCTGGTTGAACCCCCTTTCTAGCCCTATTTTACTAAAACAAGTGAACCTTCGTTCAATCCATACATCACTGAACCATGTAAACCCTCCTTCCATATATATCTATCTCATGAGATATAAATTTTTACCCAATGAATTGGAGAGAGATATAGCTCCCACCCCTTTGATAATGAAATCATATATACATGTGCCAAAAGATCACAAATAGACAAGCCAGAAACTAAAAAATAAAAAGAGGATCCTAAATATGTAAACATATAATAAAAATTAGAAATAGACCGGTTTCATAGCCATTTAATCATAAATTGAACCCGTGAAAAGAAGCGAGATTCAAAGGCATATAACATATGAAAGAGAAATAAGATTCATAAACATCATGACATTTAAACATAATCTATTCAGAGAAATAATTTTATTTAAAATTATGAATAATTTCTCCATAATTTAATGAGTAACACCAATAGATGCTATTATAGATAGTAATTAATCATTAACTAACTTTTAAACCATTATTGATGAAAATATCCTTTCTATATTGAAAAAACTTTTCGAGACATAAAACCTTTTGAAAAAATTTATCATTGAAAATAGTATTGAAAACATATAAAGGATGTTTTGAATAAAATAAAACATTATTAAAAACCATTTTTTCTTTAAAAAAATCTTCAAATATATTTTGAAATAATTTTTGATTTTTTTTCTAAAACATAGTTTTAAAATACACTAGATTTTCTACCAAAGAGAGAGAATGTCATTGATTACATAAAAACATTATATTATGTTACAATGATTGGTAAAATGGTACTAAAAATGAGTATATATTGATTAAATATAATATAATTAAACCTATTAATATTATCGAGATATGGATAATAATATTTCATCAATTGGAATAATAAATAAAAACAATCTAAAAAAGTAATGATATTGTCTCAATAAACTCTTTTAATTTGGTATCTTGGGAATATAATCTCCATTAAAGAAAAATAAATTATATGAATCAATGAATATCATGATAAATTTACATTCATGATATATCATGTAAAATTGATGTACATGCACCTCGAAAAATAATTTATGTGGATAATAAAACATGAAAATCAACGATATTAAATTGAGACAAAACTGTTTTTCCAGGTTTGTAGATTTTGAAACATAAACCCCATGAAGTAATTTTTATAAAATGGATATTTTAAAATTCATAATTAAGAGTATAATATACAAAGAATACAATCATGGTTAGTAAATACACTACAGAAATGGAACGAGTGGTGAACATAACATGCATCTCACAGAAATAAAAACTAAGATGAAATCTCATAACCTTGTGTCTTGAATCTCTCCATACTAAAAAAATATTCATGTATAATAAATAAAAGAATATTAAAAATATTTTAATGAATCATATTATTTTATATATTACAATATATTGTTTTATTATGACTTTATATAACCATCTGGTTAACAATCATATGTTATGTTTTCACTTCAGGTGATATTATCATTGTTCTTTACAGGTGTCTTAATTTGTCATATCATTGGAATTTATACTTATATCATGATTAAAATATTTAAATCATTATATAAATATCATTTATATCCAATATATTTTTATTATAAAAATATATATCATAAATAAGTATGAAATGGTATACACTATTCATGGAGATGGTAAGCCATTCATACATAGGAATGTTTATTCAATTTTTCTGTCGTATTGAATGAAATTACGTAATTAAAATATGTATATATATCATTGTTACAGTATAATTATTATATCATATATATATATATATATATATATATATATATATTTTGAAAGTCAATCAGAGGTGAGCCTCTGACTATTTATTAAATAAAAGAAAACCAGTAAGCCAGTACACCAGGGTGACGTCATAAATATAGATTCAAATCAGTCTGACCCAACACCACCCCCATGATATATTTCATCTTCTGCAGTAGTCGATTCCCATTTCGAGCTGTCATAATGTCGCAGGATCTTGGCATACTTCCTTCTAAGGTTTAACTTCTTCACAGAGAGAAATTCCTTAGAAGACCGCGCAACCCAGCCTTCCCCACCAATGGCAGACCTGGTAGCCATTGGCTGCGGTAGATAAGAATAGTCCCTCCTCGGCCTTCTTCGTGGTGGGGCAGTCATCACTTCCTCATTCCCAGGCTCCTTACTTTTCTCACCCCGGACAACAACGCTATAGGAAGCCCAGACCATTCCACCTTCAATTTCTTCATCTCTCTCAAGACAATCCCCCCACTTTCCAGAAATGTGTACTGCACGGTTTCCTTCCTCCATCCCCATTTCCTATTGATATTGATTGTTAGAGTCAAGTATATCAAGACACTGCAGATTATCCACAAACTCACATCCAACATTTGTCCTCTGTTCCACAAGAGAACCGTCCGCAACAGCCTCCTCCTGCCCTTGTATTGATCCAGGAATGTCACCAGGACCCACAAAGCCTTGCTCCTCAAAGATTTTTTCACCCACAGACACAGGTCCCTCACAATCCAGCACTATGTCATGCATCACCAAACCAACAAAGCGGTTGCTGAACTCTAGATCATCTCGCTGCTTCCAAGACCGGGGTTGCAGTGCAGTTGTAAGCTCCATCTGCACACCATTCCCAGCTTGAACCTGTTGTGCAGACCTAAAATCATCAATTGACTCCTTCTCTATCGCCTCCTTCACAGCACATGCGTTACTGGTGACAGCATCCTCCAAGGAAGCACCCTTTAAAGTTCGGCTAGCACTATCAGAACCCCTGCACAGAAACTACCGATCACCCTCCAGGGAGGCCGCATTCTCCTCAGAATTAACCGGATGACTAGCACCAGTCTCAACCAAATTCCTTGACTCAATTACAAGATCACATTTCAGTCTATCAAACACTTTCAAAACAGATGGGTTCAAAGTCTCCTTCACTGTCTTCAGACCACTTGCAGTGCCCGACACATCATCACACTGAGCCTGCAATAACCCCTTCGTTGTAAGTCCATCAGATTGTGCTTCACACCGCTGGCCTTCAGAACACACAGAGTCTAGTCGATCCCCCTACCCAACTGAAGCTTCAGCTTTGGAAAATACAGCCACTTCCCCTTCCACTCGGCCGTCCTTCAAAGTCCACTGAGTCGACCTCACAGCAGCGTGCACCCCGCACACATCCCCCCTGTGTCCAATCATCCTCTGGGGATAACCATCCAGCCCTCCCCTACGACAAACCTCCTCCAGGTGTCCTAACCGTTTACAACTCACACAAAACTTCATCCATGACTCAAAAACAACCGCTTGCATCCATCTAAACTCTTGCTCATCTGTAATCCAGATACAGCGCACTGGAGGTCGTGTAACATCAACCTCAACACATATGCATGGGAAAACCGGGTGAGACACAGACTCCGTACATTGATCAGAGCAAATAAATATCCCTATCATATTACCAATTGCACAAATATGGAAGGAATTTTTCCAAATTATAATAATATAAGTTGGATAAATTAATATAAAACTATTCATGATGATGGCATGACATTGTGTGTTATGAAAGTAAAACGAATGGTCAAATGTTTGCTAAGACATTATATCCTATTTTAATGTGAAATTTTATATTGTGTATAAAATTGTATTAAATGTTTTAAATAAAAATTAATTAATATTTTAAATCAAAATAAAATATTTTTTAACCATATAAATAAATAAAATTAAAAGGTTTTTTTTGAATTTAATACTAGTATTTTTCAGTATTAATCCAAAAATGATGTTTCTCAGAAAAATCACAAAAATTTATGCTAAGATAATTGCAAAATGATAAATTAAAAAATAAAGTTTATTTTATCAAATTAAATTTAAAAATTTGTGTATAACTATTTGTATTATTATTCATATATGGTTATTAAATTTGGATCCTTCAAGAAAAAAGTGTTTAAAAACATAAAAGGTCATTACCAAGAATCATATCATTCATTATAAATATAATTTATTTATATATATGAATTATATAAAATATTAGAAAAGTAGTTATTACCATTCATTTAATTATTTTTAACGGCTAGATTATAATTATTTCATTTAAATAATTATATTAAAAATGATACGTTTCATAGAATCTCACAGTTGCGTGTATCATACGCCATGTCATCATTGCGTGTAATGTATGCCAAGTCAGTGTTGCATGATACATAAAAAAATTAGGTGATTCATGTATCATAAATCATGTTAGTTATTTTTGAATTTATGTTTTTACTTAGTGAATTTTGATATATACATGAATATTTAATTTATTCAAACAGATGGTCTATAAAAACAAGGGGTGTTACATTCTACACTATTAAAATGATTTTTCCCATAAAATTATTCACTTGGCTATGTAAATAATTATACGTATTCATCATAATATAATCAAGTTCCCATGTATCTCCCTCTAAATTGTGATCTAACAACAAAACATTGATGAGGGGAGTGGTCTTGTTTTAAAAAACATTCACTGGTTGATCCAAAATTTTAACAGGTTGCTTTTTTAAAGAAAATATTGCTCCAATACTATGACCTCTAAGTTTATTACATGTGAAGTTTCATGTATGTACTTGTTGTACCCCACACTCTTTGATTTTCATGATCACAATCACTTTCATATGTGTTTAACATTGTTTTTAAGTGTTGTGGATGATAGGCAAAAGATTGCCAAAGGATTGGCCCAAGAATGGACAAGAAATGGACTGAAATTCAGTCCACCGGCCAACCGGTGGAACACCAGCGGCCAGCCGGTGGCACCTGCACTCAAAGGGAAGCTACTGCCTCCCCACCGGTCGACCGGTGGCTCTGTCACCGGTCGACCTGTGGCACCCAGCTCAAATAGTGAGACCTACTGTCTTTCCACCGGCCAGCCGGTGGCTCCTCCACCGGTCGACCGGTGGGGCCTGGACCAACCTCCTTCTCAACATCCAAGGCACCGGCCAACCGGTGGCCCATCCACCGGTCAGCCGGTGGAGCCAAGTCTCGAAATCTCCCAATTTCCTCAAGCACCGGCCAGCCGGTGGGCCTGCACCGGCCAGCCGGTGGACACAGTCAAACTAGCCGTTGGGCTGTTGACCAGCCTGTCCACTTGGCTCCCAACGGCTCTTTTAGCCTCTCCAACGGCTCCGAAGCCTCCCCAAGGGTTTCATGCCTATAAATAAAGGCCAAGGAAGCCCCGAACATCTACCGGAACTATACGGAAGCCCACGGACACGTTGTTCATCATTTGGCGTACCTCCGGCGACTTCCTTCAAAGGAACCTCAATAGCTCCAACAACTTCCACATCCAAGGAGCTCCACTCAAGAAGCTTGGGAGTGCACGTCTTCAACTCCATTCAACCTTTGGCGCCCAAGTCTTCCCAATCACGGTTTTTCTTGTATATTTTATTTTGAGCTTAAAATTGGGTTTGTGCTTACAAACCCCAAACTTTTCTCATCCCCTCTTTCTTTGGGTTCTCACACCACCACTAAGGTGTGAAGAGGTTTCTTCAAGCCTTTCCTTTTAAAAGGCTTGTGTTTCGGTGAGCTAGCCTTCACCCGTTAAAAAGGCTAGTGGGTTCTTGCTAAACCATCAAAAGCAAGTGGGTTCTTGCTAAACCACAAAAGCAAGCTGTAATAGGTCCTAGTGCTACCTCAAAGCCTAGTGGGTTTCTTGCTAAAACCATTGAAAAGCAAGCGGTAAGAATCTCTCAAAATAGGGGGAGATTGTTGTACCCCACACTCTTTGATTTTCATGATCACAATCACTTTCATATGTGTTTAACATTGTTTTTAAGTGTTGTGGATGATAGGCAAAAGATTGCCAAAGGATTGGCCCAAGAATGGACAAGAAATGGACTGAAATTCAGTCCACCGGCCAACCGGTGGAACACCAGCGGCCAGCCGGTGGCACCTGCACTCAAAGGGAAGCTACTGCCTCCCCACCGGTCGACCGGTGGCTCTGTCACCGGTCGACCTGTGGCACCCAGCTCAAATAGTGAGACCTACTGTCTTTCCACCGGCCTGCCGGTGGCTCCTCCACCAGTCGACCGGTGGGGCCTGGACCAACCTCCTTCTCAACATCCAAGGCACCGGCCAACCGGTGGCCCATCCACCGGTCAGCCGGTGGAGCCAAGTCTCGAAATCTCCCAATTTCCTCAAGCACCGGCCAGCCGGTGGGCCTGCACCGGCCAGCCGGTGGACACAGTCAAACTAGCCGTTGGGCTGTTGACCAGCCTGTCCACTTGGCTCCCAACGGCTCTTTTAGCCTCTCCAACGGCTCCGAAGCCTCCCCAAGGGTTTCATGCCTATAAATAAAGGCCAAGGAAGCCCCGAACATCTACCGGAACTATACGGAAGCCCACGGACACGTTGTTCATCATTTGGCGTACCTCCGGCGACTTCCTTCAAATGAACCTCAATAGCTCCAACAACTTCCACATCCAAGGAGCTCCACTCAAGAAGCTTGAGAGTGCACGTCTTCAACTCCATTCAACCTTTGGCGCCCAAGTCTTCCCAATCACGGTTTTTCTTGTATATTTTATTTTGAGCTTAAAATTGGGTTTGTGCTTACAAACCCCAAACTTTTCTCATCCCCTCTTTCTTTGGGTTCTCACACCACCACTAAGGTGTGAATAGGTTTCTTCAAGCCTTTCCTTTTAAAAGGCTTGTGTTTCGGTGAGCTAGCCTTCACCCGTTAAAAAGGCTAGTGGGTTCTTGCTAAACCATCAAAAGCAAGTGGGTTCTTGCTAAACCACAAAAGCAAGCTGTAATAGGTCCTAGTGCTACCTCAAAGCCTAGTGGGTTTCTTGCTAAAACCATTGAAAAGCAAGCGGTAGGAATCTCTCAACGGTTGAGTTGGGAGCGGAGACGTAGGCCGGGTTGTTGGCCGAACTCCGTTATCAATTTCTTGTGTCTTGCCTCTTTATTTCCGCTGCATTATTTACTTTGATTTTTAATTTGTTAATCAATTTTTTAAAAGGCAATTCACCCCCCTCTTGCCATCATTCCCTCGATTGTTCCGACCCAACAGTACTTCCTTATTTGAGATGCATGGAACAAATCATGGTCTTGAGAGAGATTTTAAGGAAGTACTAACTGGAAGGCATCCGTCCCGATACGATAAATAATTTAAAAGGAAGAGTTATAAATAAGGTTTTGTTTTACTTTCTTTCAGAATATCATTACTCTCTTCTATGGTGAGATTCAAAGAATCCCCTTTTCACCAACTTCATATTCTAGATCACTTAAATAGTTATCATCATAATTATTCTGTTGTCTTGGAGCTACCTAAATATGCTACTGAATGGATATAAACTTCTCAAGAATTTATTCAGGGATCTGAGCTCCTAATAATTTTCATTATCCAACCTCATATCATCACATTGGATCTTTACATTTATTCCCATAAATGAATTCATAAGGTTCCATCTTAATTCTCATATAAAATCATTTATTGTAGTGATACTCAACTAGAGTAAGGTGTCAATAACAACAACCTTTGAAATATCACGATCAAGAACTCAACATATCCTCTTGGGTTTGAATTTTTCTTTTTGACTGAACTTCTATATGTGAATGAAAAGTAGTGCCAAAACTCAATTCCATATCTACTCTACTATAAATACTTATCTATAACTTTTATGTATATCATGGATCCTGATATTATACAATAGAATTTGGTACTCCATGAAACCTTATAACTTTTTTGAAGTAAATAATAAAATGTCTATCCAATGAGAAAAATTCTCTGATGGAAATGAAGTGTTCTGACTCAGTATGGTGATATACTATCACCCATATAGAAATAATCCCATTAGGGTTTTTGGTTAGTCCAAAAAAATCCATAGATATGTTCTCCCATTTCCATTTTGGTATGGGTAATGGATGAAACTTCTATTTAAAATTTTTCCTTTCATCCTTAACCTGTTGGAATACCAAACACTGAGATACAAAATCCTTAATAGATCTCTACACATCATCCCCCCAAATGTACTATTTTATGTACCTATACAAGTTTATACTTCCAAGATGAATATAGAGTGAAGAACAATGATATTAATCTAACAGCATATTCTAAAAATATAGAATGGTAGGAACAAAGAAATGATTCCAAAACATTATCAATCCATCCTGATCAAGGATATACTCTATTACATTTATAACATTATTTTATAGCTTTTAATATTTCTTTTTAGAATCCTAATCATCACATGGATAGAGGGTTGAGCATTGATTTTATAAGGATATGATTTCAATGTTCCTTCTGCATTATTATATCCATCCTTTAAAAATATATAAATATTGGATAAGGTTAGATTCTCTTCAATGATAAGGTATCTTGATATTTTTGACTCAAAGCATCAATCACCTTGTTCTCGTTTCCTTGGTTGGAAATGTATTGACCAATCACAATATTTTATCAAATCTAACAATATTCTATTATTCAGTTTAAACTCCTTCAATGTGAATATATATTTTCTACTTTTATAAATATTATATAAATCAGAATTTTCTACAAAATATAATTCCTCCATATATTTAATTAAAAAATTACTAATGCTAACTCCAAATCTAGATTTGGATAATTTATCTCAAGAATCCTCAACAATGTGAAGTCATAGGGTTGTACCATTTTATTTATCATAATAACTCATCCAAATCCCTTATTTGTTGCATCTTTATAGATTAAAAACCCTTCTCTACTATAGGGTAATGTATGAATAGGTTCACTGACCATGATTCTCTTCAACTCCTTGAAAATTTCCTCCCATTAATATGACTAGAGAAATATAACTTCATTACGACTTTACTTGGTTAGAGAAATAGATAGTCGTGGGAAATTATCTTCAAACCATCAATAATATTTAGCTAAACCCAGAACCCTATAGACCTCAATCACTGTGGTTGGTCTAGGCCAGTATTCTATAGCCTCTATATTTCATTGATCTACTACTAATCTTTATATTGAGATTAAGTGATGAAAAAATGAAACATTTTGTATTATAAATTCAAACTTTATAATTTTTGCATACATATTCTTCTTTATTGGTGTTTGTAGTAAAATTATGAAGTGATCATCATTCTCATTCTTACTCCATGAATATAAAAGGACATCATCTAAAAAGGCTACCACAAACTGGTTATGGTAATATCTAAAGAATCCATTCAATTAATCAATGATGATAGAATTTGAATTAGTAATGTGATAAGGTAACACTATATATCCATAAGGAGTATAATTCTAATGGAATTCTATCACAGGTATACGTTTCGTATTGACCATCAGTTGACAGTATCCATAAGAAAGGCTAGCCTTAGATATGTATTGACTGCCACAAAATTGATCAAATAAGTAATCAATACTAGGAATATGATTTTTTTTCTTGACTGTGATCATGATTACCTCATGATAATCAGTTCAGAGTCTCATTGATCCATATTTCTTCTTATTTAAAATAACCAGTGCACCCCAGAGTGATTTACATGGATGAAAGAATCCCTTATGAAGGTTTTCTTGGAATTTATTCTTCATTTCATGTAACTGAATTAGGTCCATTTTATAATGAGTATTTGAAATTGGGGTGAAACTAAGTATAAGATCTATAGAGAACTCAACTTCATATTTTTGTGGATGAGTCGACAACTCATCCAGAGAGAAATCCAAAAAATCTCAAGCAATATAAATATCATCGATGTCGATATTTCTCCAATAAATTTGAGATATAAAACACTTTGGAATATTAATTAATAAACATACAATGGATGTAATCTCCATCTGAAGATCATACATAACGTCACATTAATGGATGATCATAAGAGTGATTGTGATATCTAATATAACATCCCATCCTCAATAATTTATGTTTTATTTCTGTAGATAATGACATTACATGACTAAAATGACATCAAATTCAACCAAAGTAAGAATAAGAAGATCTATAGGAAGTATATTCCCACAAACCTCAACTGGAGATGAATCATGGACTTATGATGAAATCATCGTACCATTATATGTTTTCACTTCTAATTCCTCATATGTTTCTTTTTAAGGAATCCTAATACACTTATAAAATTCATTAGATAAGAAAGAGTTGGTAGATATTGATTGAAATATGACTTTATCAATTCTATTGTCGATGGTATGTGTACGTTTCATCATGTCGTTATCTCAACCCACATCTGAAATAGAGATTGCATGATATTTCCCCTTGTCTAGAGGCATAAGTGGTTGTTTAAATAAATAATCATCACGAATCCCTGGGTTTTCGAAGTAGTTATCATAATTATCATTCTACAGATACTTGACGAATTGAATCATGAGTTCTTCATTTGATGTGGTTCCTTCTCCACTAGTATTTCCAGAAAACCTCTTCCCATCACCTCAGCAATCAATTTCCTGATGGCCTTCCCTTCCACACATAAAAATATTTATTATACCCACAAAATAAATTTCTTAAATTATTCTTCCCACACCTCAATCATAATGGAAAGTATACCTTATTTTTATCACATTTTTTTTATTTTCCATTAAAATCCATCTTCCTCTACATGTTAAAAGCATGATATTGTTACTTTATTCCAACCTATATTTCAAAATTGACTGAAGAATACATGATATCATCATAGACACTATTTTATACTATGGCCAATGACCATATGATACATGACCATATCCATGAAAGGATCTATTAAATTACTTTTGGGTTAGATGATATTTCATGAAGTATACCTCACAATTCTTCTGAAATTAGCCTCATAGGTACCAACCAAATCATTATCCCTTTGCATCAAAACAAGGAACTATTTATCCATCAAAGTATGAATAGTTATGGGAATTTATTGATTGAAAAATTTTTTTTTTAACTCATCCAAATCCATGGATTCAATAACATCTTTCTTCCCCAAATCCTTGATTAAAGCTGAGAAATGATCTTCTTTTCCTAATAAATGATAAAAATCTTGAATGAAATTATCATGTGCCAAACATAGTATAATGGAGAATAATTTTCAGTAGTGATAATCTATTTTTAAAAAATCAGATGGTCATAATACCCTCTGAAATATGGTGGGTGTTTTCTCATGAAAGACTCAATATAATATTGTTCCCTCCAATTCTCATTTGGAAGTCCACTATGATTCATTGATTGAGAAATATGTGTGAGAATTATAACAAGATTTTGTTTTCTATATCACACAACATTTAGTTTCTCAGGTGTATAATGATTCTATTTCTATCACAATATCCATTAACGTGGATCCTTTATGATAAAGCCTTTGAATAAAACAAATATTATAGAGTATGAAATAGTTATCATAATGGGGAACCACATAATATGGAAAAATCACTTATAGGATTTTGATATTATGAAACCACCCTTAATCATTAAAATATTAGGTTTATCATAGGTTATTCATAGATAACATATATTTAAATATTTCATAATGGTTCTTAATGAGTTTGTGGAATCCCAATGCATATCCCAGAGGAGATTCAAACCATTTTTGTTGCAAGACCTGTTGTCTATTACTAAATTACAATAATTCATGATCAGAACATATTGTTCGAGTGGTTACCACTAAGTACGTCTGTTACATATGAAAATACACTATTAGTAGGTATACATGGATTTATTACTAGGAAACCACTCACTCTATCCTTCACCAAAATATTCAGATAATTTAATATACATTTCCTTATCCATAAACTAATCACTTGACATGTCCTTAGGGTCCTCACTATGGTTTCCTAATCCTTATTTCCAAAGGTTAACAATACATTTTCTTTTAAACAAACTATAGAGAGAATATCTATTAATGCATTAATATTACATAATTTTATTGGATAAGATAATCATTATACAAATAGATTCCCCAACACTGTAATTGGAATAGGGCCTCTGGAAGCATGTAAATAAAACACTAGAACATAAGTGAGAAAAATAATTTTCCACTATGTTATTCTAGACTATAACCCTTATTAAACACATCAATGATAGTGCATATCATAGAACATGAGGTAAAATAAATATAAAAGGGGTGAGCTCAAATGCTTTGTAAGGGTAAATGAGAGAGTCATGTAATGACACACGTAGGCATATGGGTACATGAATGTGATCATGAAATTAGAATATCATACCCCATATATCAAAGTCCATAATAGAAATCATGGAATAACTCATGGAAGTTCAAAAGACATGAATCATAAGTAATAAAGCACATAATCCATGAATCCAAAACATATGAATAAGACATGGAATTTTGGAAAACACATAAGAAAAATGTATGATTTCCATAGTGTCCAAGACATCACTTCCAAGATCATCTTAGTAGATAATGTCATTTACTAAACAAGGTAAACCCCCATCTTGTACCTATATTACTAACTGACTAAATCCTTGTTCTAACCCTATATAACTTAACTAATTAAACCCTAATTCTAGCTATGTCTATCTCATGAGATATAGTACTTTTCCCAACTATTTGGTGGGAGATATAGGTCCCACACATCTCTTAATGAAGTCATACATACACGTTACACAAGATAAAAAATCGTTATATAAAAACCCATGAAATTAAATGGGAATCACCAACATGTATACATATCATAACATATGGTAATATAAATGTTTCATAATCATTTCATGATAAACATAGCCTCAAAAAAGAAGAGGTTTTCAATATAATATAGCCCGTGAAAGTGAAACATGCTTCAGAAACATCATGGCATCAAAATATAATCTATTTATTGAAAGAATATAAATTGAACTATGTAATAAATTCCATTTAAAGGAATGAATAACCCTAATGTATTTTATAATAGATGGGAAAAAAATTCAAATATAATCTAAACTGTTTCGTGAAGAAAATATCTTTTCTTTAATGAGAAACCATTTAATAAGATAAAAACTTTTGAAAAACAATTTATTTTAAAAACTATTTGAAAACATATAATTGATTATTTGAAAACAATAATTCATTTTTAAAATTCCTTTTCCTTGAAAATGAATATAAAGGATCTTTTGAAATCATTTTTTAAAACATATTTCAAAACATGGTTTTTAAATACAATATATTTCAGAAAAAAGAGAGCGACAATAAGATTTTTCATAAAAACAATATATTATGTACCATGATTGGAAAAATGGTACTAAACAATGAAAATATCTTGAATAAATAGATTATAAAAAACGCATTAAAATTATAGTGTGATTGATTGTAATATTTCCCAAATGGAAGCATAATCATAATAAATCTTTAAAATCAATGAGATATTTTCAATAATATCTTATAACATGGTATATTAGTATCATACTATTCATGTACGAAAAATAAATTACAGTAATCATATAATATCATTAAAATTTTTAGATTCATGATATAGTATGTAAAGATTATATAAATGGGCCTTTAAAAAGTGTTTATGTACATAAAAAAACATGAGTCTCCAAGAAGGAAAATTGAGACAAAAAATAATTACTAATTGGGTAACATTTAAAACATAATACCGATGAAGAAAATATCATGAAATATATATGTAAATACCCATAAATATTAGTATAATATATATATAATAAAATCATTGTTAGTACATACCCCACACCAATGGAATCATTGGTGGACATAACCTGGATATCATAGTAATAAAACTCAGATGAAATCAACATAACATGGGTCTTGACTCACTCCGTACTCATACTAGATTCTAGTATAATAAGTATAAGTTCATTATAAATCATTTTAAGAATAATATTGCAATATAAATTATAATATTTGGTTTTATTATGACTTAAAATAACTTCTTGTTAATTATCCTATGTTATGGTTTCACTTTATGTAATATTTTATTTGTTCTTTGCATGTGTCTTAATTTGAAATGTCATTGTTCCTTATAATTATATAATGATTTGATAATTTTAATAATTATAAAAAAATAATTTATTTTTATTGTATTTATATTAAAATAATTTATAGAATAAATATGTTCGAAATGGAATACACCATTTATTTAGATGGTTAGCATACGTACATGTGAAAATTGTTTCTATTATTATTGTGATATTGAAAGAAACTATTGAAATTACACACACACATATATATATTCCTATAACATTATTATATCATATAATTTCACTAAACCCATCCTTAATACAATCCACATGATGTTTTAAAGAATTACATTTCTAGAAGGGGGCGGTAGTCCACACTTCCTCAAATGATATTATTGTTTTAAAAACAGCTGTTATGTAAAATAGATTAGTTAAAAAATGAATAAATAATATTTAATATATAATAAATTTAATATATAACATATATAAATATAGTTTCCATAATAATTTCCACCATTATTGGTGGTAGAGGATAAATGAACAATCATCATTATTTGAGGTAGTAGTTCAACACACACAGAAATAGTTTATTTAATATCCATTGGATGCTGGTGTTTTTACGATTAGGTCAAACTGTTAACAAAAACACATCCTATTATATGTGGAATACTATTTTTTCACACAATAATTAAATATTTGTATTTTAGGGGGAGAGAAGGGAAAATAAAGGAAATGAGTATGAGATAAGGCGTTAGCTATTAATAAGGTAACTCTTTTTGGTTAGTGCCAAAATGATAATTTTAGAGTCTTTCATCCCAAAGGGAGGTTTAAAGGTCGAGGGAGGGTATGTTGGGAGGCTGCATGGGTAGATTGTTTTTATACATTAGAGGTTTGATTATGGGTAGAGGTTGTGGCCATTTATAGTGAAGTAAAATGACTCAAATGAAATGTTTGGAATCATGTTAGGAGTAAACACATTCGTACAAAAAGAAATCCAGAAAAAATGGAAGTTTTAGGTCCAAAATATAGACATAAAATGGGTTTTTGAGAATTTAACATGCTGTTTTATGCCTTAAATTTATGGTTTAATACTTTATTAATATAATTTTCTCTTAACCAATGAAATTAAATTTAATTTCCTTCACAAATATTATTTTTCAAAAACAAAGTTGAGCTTATTATAAATTATAAATCCTTATGATACAATATATGGAACTGATTTCTCTAATTTCTAGTTACATAATTTACAGAAATGAAATTAAAATTAATCCTCCTGATGGGATGACAGTGGGGGGTATTAAAGTAAAAAAATTGTAAAAAGTATGATATGTAGTGAAATCAGATTTCAATGTAAAATTGGTTCCAATGAACAACATTTTATTACTTATTAAAAATATTATCTATATAAAAATAAAAATAAAATATATATTATACTTATAAATAAAATAAATAAAAAATAAAATTTGAATTTAAAAAATTTATTTTTACTATTCATCTTATAATGATGTTTAAAAAAATTAAAAACAAATTAATGAAAAGATAATTTTAAAAATAAAAAATAAAAAATAATGTTAAGTTTATCTAATTAAATTTATAAATATGTTAAAAAGAAATTTTATTATCTTTAATAGAAGGACATTAAAAATAGTATATTCGAGAAAATAGAGTTTCTAAATATAATAGGGCATTACCAATGATCACATCATTCTTTATAATTATGTTTTTTTTGAGAAAAAGTTATAATTATGTTTTATTTATATAAAATTTCTATGGAAAATATTTAAATTTTTTACTATTCATATAAATATTTTTAATAACTAAGTTACAATTATCTCATTTAATTAATTATATTAAAAATGATATGTTTTGTAGAAAATCAGTGTTGTGTGTATCGTACAGCAAGTTAGTGTTGCATGTAACGTACACCAAGTCATTGTTGTTTGTAACATAAGAAAAGTATGAGTTTCATGTAACCAATGTCATGATCATTCTATATGAAATGAATTTTTTACTAACATCATTTCCAGATAAACATGTAAATTTAATTCTTTGAAAAATGTTATATAAAAACAAGAGGTATTACAGATTCCACCTCACAAAATTCACTTGTTGACCAACCAATAATAAATACACTAAATAAATAATTTATACTACATTTTATCCCAAAAAATGTTCTCTAAATTCCATATACATATTTTTTCTACAAATTTTCATTGGGAAATTTGACAGATTAGTGTTATCCTAAAATCCTTCTTTTTGTCCTGTTATAAATATAGAACATAATCTCTTTCAAAATATCATAACACAATCTTCAAATATGAAGTCTACTAATTCACATTACTCATAACATTATTTTTATAATTAATATTATAGTCATTATATTGAGAGCTTTTATCTTTTATAATAAATACAGTTTCCCAATAATCTGAAATATAACTGGAGTGTCCACTTCCATAATAATTCTCATATCTATCATTTCTATATCCACAAAATTTGTATCTCTCTCTATCCATACTGAGTTTAGAATAAAATGATATTTATAAATCAAGGAATTTTCTCCTTTTTTTACATCCCAAGGTGTTATTATATTGAGAAATCATAATCCTTGAGTAGATCATGCCAACACCATTTCCATATACTGAGCTTATTGGACGAAAATTTGTATTCTAGGATTTTATTATTTTTGTATATATAATTTCATAAATCATACAGATAGTGTATCTATATAATAAATTAAATTATTATACATTCAACCTCATAATCAATGGTTTGATAGTTCTATTTGCAAGTCTTCAATTACCTTGATGTATACATAATAACCTTATCATTTTTCATTATAAAACACCCCTGCCATATTTTCAAAACATTTCCATATATCACAAACCCATCATTTAAAGATAGTATATTCAAGATCATATCATTGTAAAACATATACTTCATCTAATAAAAACATTATTCATATTCATTTTTCAAACAAACAATTCCCCACATCATGTAAGAATCCTTAATGGGATATCCAATTATTAAAATTTCTGAATGAATCATTGATTGTGATATGGAAATCCAATGAAACTACGTGCCTTAGTTATATTTATTTGTGTATTACATTATCTAAAAACACTTTTGTTCACATGATCAAATGTGATTCCATATTTAAAGACAATATTTCCCAGAAAAAAATCATCATGAAGCAAAAAACACACTTAATAACATTCCCATAAAACACATTCTTTCAATGAGTCTCTACAAACATCCTCTGTGATTTCCATTTTCCTTGTAACATCTAGAATACATAAAAATATCAATAATGAAGACCATAAGAAAATAATTATTACATTCATTGAATACTATGTTCTTAATATACATAAAAATAGAGGGTTCATTATTTGATGCATATGAAATTAAATTAAACATGTAATGTTTATAACATGTTTGGCAAGTTGTTTTTAAAACTTCTTCCTTCTTAACCCACAATTGTTGATACCCAGAACATAGAGAAATATTTTAAAAATAGAAGCCTCTATTGTATTGATCAAATAAATCTACATTGTGATGTACATGGTACATGCTCTCTATCATTATAAACTTCTTTCCAAATAATCATTGTATAGTATCATGGATCAATCTTTTTTCTTAAAAAAATAACATGGGTTCCTCATAGATAAACAGTAGGTTGAATAAATCAATTATCAGAAAAATACCCTAGTTGTTCTTTTAGCTCCACTAATTCCATAGTGTCAATAATATATGGAGCCTTTTTTGGCCATGAATTAGAGGTTAAATCAATGAAAAATTCAACATCACACTCTGGGGGATGTATATGTATTTCAATATGTAACACATCAATGTATTCTTATACAGTTGGTACATCATTAATTTTAATATTAACTTCTCCATACATTGATATTTTTTTCTCCTCTTCCTAATAAATATTATTCAATATAGCTACTGGGTGTAGATTTTAACATGTATTATATGATTACGTCTCTTATCTATAGATATGGAATTCTACATCTTCCTCACAAATTAAAAGATTATCCATATTGTAAAAACGTATTTCGTTATATATTTAAATATATTCAATACTAATGATTATAAATAATAAATATATATGTGAAATAACATGTTCATAAAATACAACAATATTATGTGTCATAATAGGGACATCTTGATACATCCATATTGAAGTGAGAATTCCCCTTAGTGTTTTAACTGAAAACCCACTGCTTAAATTAAATGGTAAAGAAATAATTTTCTTTACAAAATTGGTAGATATGATAGAGTGTGATGATCCTAAATAAAATAAATCATTAGAAAAATTTTATGATAAGAATAATATAAATGCCACCAAATCATAGGGTACATCCACATTAGGTGTAGTGATCGATTTAGTTTTTCCTTTTCCCCCTGTCCTCTTCTGTGGTGCATTCCCCTGATGTTTCGGGATTTCATTTTCATATTTCCCCACCTCTCTATAGTTTAAACCATGAATATAATTTTTTTCATTCTTTCCTTTGAATTATTTATCATAGTGAGCCTTTTCTTCTAATATATAACAAATCCAAATCCCTTCAAGAAATTCCTATGCTTATTCTTTCCACTATTTTTAAAAGAATAAAATTGATGTATTCTCTTTTTATTCATTGTTGCATTAACTTTTAATGGTGTTATGATGCCCTATTATTTTATTTATTTCCCTTGAATATGAAAATCCATGTAATTCATTTTGTTTTTAATGACTCAATAATCTATTTCATCATATATTGAATTTTTTTAAAAGACCAACGCTTATCTGATACATGGATTAAGATCATTAATGAAATGGCTAATAATGCACTTTTTGTTCTATTTGTAATATATATATAATGACAAAATAAACATGAAAAGGTAGCTTTATACCTTGAAACATAATATTCTTATCATAACCTATGAGATATTTTGAATAGAATGATCACACAAATAGTATTATTGAGTCCTCTTAATAAATGGAAATAATTGAAATCATCATTATAGAAACATCCCTATCAACATGGGGAAGTAAAAACCCTGAAAAGAATACTCCATCTTTTCTAAACCAATGAATTCATGATCCATAGGTAAATAAAACCCATATTAAAAAGATATTATGTTTGGGGAATCAACACTAGGATAATACGGTACTCTGTACCATTGTATGTTTTGTAACCATGTTTCCAATTACAGTAATAAGTTGGAAAAAATTGGTATGAGTATGGATACAAAACCTTCGGTAGCATATCATACATTATGTGATTAACCCATAGAACTAAAACTAGACTCAAAAGATAGAGTTCTGAAGGGTGAATATATAGAAGAAGTGAATATTACAATAGTTCAACAGCTATTCTTTCACTCAAAGGAAAATATTCTTGAAGATTCTATCTTGATCAACATCTCAATGTATGAAATATACAGAATGTTTGAAAGACCACTACAATTTGAACTTACTAAAGAACATGATAATTTTATTGATAAAAAACTATATTTTGATTCATGGTTTGAATGAGGTGAAAATATACATGGAGGAACACAGGTATACCTGGATGAAGATTCAAATCCATTTTGAGAAGGACCATAATGATAATCTTAAATTGGAGGCAACATCAATATAATAGATGATTTACCAGTTAAATTAGTATAATTATCTTATTTTTTTTCGAATGACCCTGTTATGTTGATTGATGCTTGATGTTTTGTATCTGCATCCTTCTGGTATCTAAATATTTATTTGAAGTTATTTTTAAATAAAAATACTTCTTAGTAGTAGATTTTATACTTCATTTTACCTTATGTTACAAAAAATTCTCATAATTTTAATTTGTTTCTTCTAAGGAGATAATTTTGTATGAATGTTTCATTAATATATTTATAATAAATATTTTATATTAAAACATCATCCATATTATTTTGGATCAAAAAACCATCGATCAAAATCTATTTTGAGAAAATGTACAACATGGGTAAAATTTTAATTTTCAAAAGATCCCAAGGTGGTAAATATATTCTTAATAGACATAATCCATTATAAAAATATAATTGGAATATTTTTCTAATGAAATTATAGTGGATAATAAAATGTAAGGTGATCCAATATAGGGGAATCTTACAAGGGAATATTCTTCCTGAACGAGACATGGTTGTTCTTCATTACCAAATTATGTTGCCCAAATATAGCCATAATTTTTTTATTTCTAATTCCAACTGTGTTTTCATTATTAGTAGGGAAATATATAGATTAGTTATGACTATTAATATCCTTTATCTTTTAAGTCACTATTTATATATAATGTAATATACTGGATTTACTCACAAAATTAACAATTTTATATCATAATGTATACATCATAATATAGTGTAACACTTTGAGTAAATTAATAATTATACAGTATTAATTAAATAATTATTTAAATGGGTTATGTAAGTAAATATTTATTAAAAATTCATCATAATTATTTTAATAAAAATGTTAATTATCACACGAATGCTGCCCATGAATATCAAATCAGTTTTGTAGTAAGACCCATTTTCATGAACTGTGTCAGGATCAACACAATCCCAATGTTCCTCTTTTAGAGTTATTTACCATAGTATTATATTTTCCAGAACAACATCTACATGAAGCTTCTAAAAGGGGATGTATTAATAGATAAAATTCATAATATATTTATTACCATGTAAATAGGATGTTATTTTACATTTAACCTTTTGTTATAACATATGGTTATGTTCTATAATCTATGTTCTCCTTAAACTAGTTCATAGGGGGTTATCTTGACCATCCTCTAAAAAAATATGTATAAAACATTACCCCATTAAAATATATTTTGAATGTAATGCTATAGGTCAGTATAGTATATTTATAACATTTGGTTCAAATAACTACTCCATACTATATTGGTTATCCCTACAAAAATATATTGGTTTACTAACATGTTTTAAAAATTCATAAAAACATGAAGAAATTTATTTTATACCTCATTAATTGTTCCCACAATTGAACCTGGTTCTAATCCATTGAAACTAAAACATTCCCCATATTAATAATTCCTAACCATTCTTCTTTTGTACACTTAAATCTCAACTGATTTCACTTAGTGTTCACACTAATTTTTCAAAAACTAATTATACCTTGATCCACATACCCTTTCCCCTCTTTATTTATGCACTATATAACAATATTCTTCATCAGATGTTCTTCATAATTTTGAATGCTGAATTTCATTATCCTTTTTATAAATTCTACAAGAAATTAAGAATCTCTCTGAAGAGTCTACTGGTCTCAAAATATTCATCTTGATCCATGAAATAACTGAATCATTTCAAAATTTCTACTTCAATAACATTTTATGGAACCAATCCTCAGTAAAAATATACCTGATAATACTATATCTGGTGATCTTTTGTACGTTGACAATTCCTTTGAAGGTTATTTTCTTTTAGTTATCCTTCATCTGATGTTTCTTTCTTATTTTATGTCTCTATATGATATATCATTTTCTAGAGATCTTTTCTCTGATTCTTATTTTCTTCAAAATATAGAATCATGGTGAGAAAATCATTATATTTACTCTCCCAAATCTCAGAATAAATTAACTATTTTTATAATCATTATATATAAAATATACATACCTCAGTGAAGGGAAAAGTAAACATAATCATATTTATTTACCATATAATTTATTATATTGATCCCAAAAAAATCCAATGTAATACATTTAATGTATATCTTTATAATAAGTTTCATATGAACTCCACTACATAATGGGATTTTATTTTTACACCTTATTATTTATCAAATTGATGGACATAAAAATAAAATATCTATCTAAAGTACAATTGTTTCAGTCCACTTTTTTGGGAAACCTCTTCCCGATATTAACAACACATCTCTGACTGATGACATTGTAATTGTATCCCAAATGACTTTACATTTCTCTATGTCTCATACGACTTTATATTTTTATATCCTATTGTAATCTATCCCATGATCTATTAATGTGTTTATCCTTAAAAATTTATTTGATCATTATCCTTATCCATCATGTAGAATTTGTAATTCAATCTGCCTGATAAGTATTCATATTAACTTCATTTAAAAAAACTCAACTCTATTATTAATATTGTAAAACCTTTCTCAATCTGGATACTTCCTCAAAATAATAATTAATTAAAAATTATCTCCCTAATCATACATAATCATTAGAGATTAAAACATTAATGGGATCCACTCAATTTTTGTGAACATAATATGTTAGGCTTATATTGTTAAACTCAATCAAATATCCATAAAATTACCCCAATAATTCCCTTCAAAAACCACAATTCAAAGATCATGAATAACGCAATTTAATCATAATATAAAAAATGTTTGGATACATATTCAATTTTTTGACATCGTATTTTTTATCTAACCTCATAAATTTTTATTCTCTTTAAATTACATTTGGAAATTTCCTAGAGACCCATACTTAATTATTTATAAAAAATATAAACATACAATCTATATTAGAACAATTAGACAAAATTATTATTTTAAATTTTATGAGGTTCTTCATTGAAATGATTGACTTAAAAATGTTTTTATAAACATGGAAATATTTAATATCTAATTCCTCTCCATGAATATTAAAAAACATAATTTCATATTGAAAAGAAATGAAATGAATCCATCTAGGGCACTAATAACATCCTCATTGTGTTTGATCTCAATATGCATGCACATCTTCACACACCATTTATGTTAATATTTTTGGTCAATTATTTCTTCCCAATATGTGTGTGTATTTTATATAACCACTTTATTAATAATAAAAATCAAATAGTTACATAGGTGTCATCTCTAATTATCTTATTATATCATATGATTATTATATATTTTCCATAGAGAATAATAGTATCCCATTAATCTTTAAATAATTAGTCTTTAATCAAACAACCATAATTATATATGGGTAAACCTAGTGTAGATAACAAGATTTTTTAATCATGGGAATCATTATTTTTTAAGAAAATTATTCTATAAAATTATTTTTGTAGACTCATAACATAATAAATATATTATGGGCTATCTATGTATGTTTATTATGATTAAACCCAAATCTATCATAATAATCAAATAAAAAATTTCTGTGTATCATGTCAAATCCCTAATAATATCATAACTCTAAAAAATCACCAATACAATTTGAAGTATAGTTTTATACAGCCATGGAATGTGTGGTAGTCATACCTTAGTTTTATCTTTTCTCTCCATGAAGGGTCTCAAAACACCCTTCACCACAGTGATCATAATTTCCTATGATGGATACTTCTTACTATAAATATAAAAAAATAGATATCCTACTCCTTTAGCATTTTTCTTTCAATTAACCATATCATACAAAAAATATAAATGAATAATTCGATTAATGTGGAAAAACAATGTTCTTTAATGTTATATTTATTCATAGAGCCTTTTTACATTCTACATTTCGTTATTGATTCTTCTCATTTTTTTCATTTTTATGAAGGTGTCATCACTACGTCATCTTTCAACATATTATTTCTGCCATATGATTTAAACAACATTTTCCTTCTTTCTAATAGGATGGTTAGATAGTGATGAATTATTTAGTACCTTTTACATCTTGATCACAACTTTAAATTTTCATCTCAATCTTTAATCCATTACATATAGATAAGTTTTTATCAACAATATTATCAAATTCTGTGGAATGATAGTTTTATTTTTTTTCTAAAAGAATTTTTTTATTCTATATTATTATTTTATTGGTTAATTGACTTAGATAAATTACATGAATCTATTTATTTCTTTAATAATCATTTTTGACCCTCATTCATGCCCCACTAGAAACATTATCATTAATCAAGTTTTAAACATTCTGGTCTTCCCCATATTGACTTATTGAAATTGTTTTTTACATATTTTTATATCTCCCAAAGATTGATACCAATGTACAAGAAGATTCATATTTTAACATATTGAGTAATAATTTATCTAGAATACTCCACAACACTAGTAATAACATGTGAATATTAATCGTTTAGAATGATTGTTGTTCTTTTACAATTTTCTTTCTTTATTACCTCTTTTAAAAACCATGGATGAGTTTATTATATGGAAATATTCATGAATTATTACATTACTTCATTGTTAAATATTATTATCACAAATGTTTATCATACTGTCTGATTCAGTACAACTTTTTACCTAAATTTGTAGTAAAGGAAGATGTATATCAAGATTATTGCGGGATAGAATCAACCTAAAATTGTGGAATCTACTATTCAATAGCATTATAAGATTACCCTTTATCCATAACTATAATATACAAGTTTTGAATATATATTATTCACAAAAATTTATATATAAAAATCATTTTTTGAATCTATGACAAATATTAATCTTTCTCACCCATTTATTTCTCAAAATCTGTTACCATATTGTGAAATTTAGGAAACTTCATTTTTTAATCTTAGTTTCCTCAACAAGTGTTGTTTAATACATATTTATTTTCTCCCATATATGTGATTTTTCATCATTATATTTCAGCATTTTTTCATTCTCATACATATTCTCTTTATATTTAAAAATCCAATAAAGATCTATCATCATATTTTTTATATGCTTATCATTGTTATATATTATTTATTTAGTTAGTTTATTCAAATGTTTCATCACATTCTTGAGTGGTATTATATTATAAAGATAAAAAACCATATTTTCATTTATAATACATTTTAATTCTACTCCCTTAACTTATTCATGATAACCACATGATGAAGTACTTCACCTTTTTCCATATACTATAATGTTGACAAAATTGTCATATTCCTTGCAAGATGATAAATTATCCTGATCAATATTGATCAATTTTTTTTGTATTATAGAGATAATTTTATTATATTTAATAAACATATATTTTTGAGCATAATTGTATTCTTCTTCGAACATAGATTAATTTGTATTCATCTTAAGATAGCTCACAACAACATCTCTACTTTGAATATAATTAAAAAACTTATGAATTTTTTTATCATTTTCATTATAATTTACTATTTTTTATCTCTTATAAAAAATTAAATTATATTCTTAATGAATTATCCATCCTCTTAAACAAATGATTAACATGATTATTCTTCAATTTAGTTATATCTAAACATCTCTTATTTAGTATAGCTTCAAAATTTATTTATTATTAAATGATTATAGAAGTGTTATTTCATTTCACATTTCATATTCTATGGTAGTATTCTAAGGTTCCTCCATATATGAAATTTTTTATCTCCATGTTATAAAACCACGGAATCAAACCTATGTATACTTTTTCTCATGAGTTTATTAACAATAATAAAATAGTATTGATGCTCTTGATAACAATTGAAAATCATATCAATTTCATCAACCCTAATAAATTACCCATTTATATCATCATAATAATCAATAATGATATCATCAATTATGATCCTAAATATTTGTAACTTAGCCTCCATGACATTCAATTTTCCATAATAGGTAAGAGTCAACTTATCCCAAATCCAATTATCTTTTTTAAACACACATTCTTTTTATAGGACTTCTTGGAGATAGAAATAAAAACATTTTTTTGAATATTCTATCTACATCCATATTTGTCTTTTCATCAGCAATCACTGAACACTAATTAATGGGAAAAATCCCCTTATTTCTGTATTGATTTATTATTTGAAAAGTGGCAGAGGGAATGTATAAATCATATTAATATAATATTGATAATTATTTCTATTTTAAATGGAATAAAAATTTCTTTTAATAAAATTTATATAATCTATCTTTATAATATAGTTGGATAATTTAGAGGAAAAAATCCCTTTATACCTTTGGTAGATTCATGGTTATTGATAGTCTATTGGGAGGTATAGGGGTGAATAAATGATCCCTTTAATTTATGAATAATTATTTTGAAGTCAATATCTAAATTTTTTAATAGTTTCTATCCACTAAATGATATCACTAAACCTCACCTCAAGTATAGTAAATAAAGAGAGATATATTAGCACATGAAATTTAAAATTTTGGGTACAAACACATCTTTAATTCCATGTTGGTTATCTCACCTCTGTCAATTTGGATATTTAACTAAAATCTTTTACGATTAAAAATTCATCATTAGTTACTGAGTCTATACCCCTGTAATCCTTCCAATAATTTAATCCCGCTCTACTACACTATAGAAAACACTTCTATCATAGTTATTTATAACCATAACTATTTTTTTTCTCATATAACTTCTATGAATGTTATACTCTCCAACCAAATGCATTGATAGAAATATTTTATACTCCATGATAATATTATCATTAATATTTTGGTTTATCCATTTACATAATATCATCTTTATCATATGTTCTTCCTCTTGATGGAATTTGGATCACCATTATTTTTGTATTATATCTTCAAGATCGTCAATAGCATACTGATGAGTTTTCATGTCTCAAAACATATTCATGATTGTAAGATGTACTAGATAATCGAAAACCATTAATTTCTATAAAATATTTCAAGAAATCATCCTTAGTAAATGTCCATCCAGTAATAGTCCATCTGGTTAGCCTCAATATGATGATCCTATGTTTGATGTGTCTGTCTTTGGTGATCCATAATTATAACATGCTCTATCTGGTATTTCTCTATGTTGTGGATAAATATCCCAATAAATTCTGTCTAGTTTTTTTCATCAACCGGGTAGAATCTTAGTCGGAAATACATAGTATTCCATCTGTTAATAACATTATCAAATCTAATCCTTTGTTAGAAAATGATTCCAAAACATCATATTAAGGATATACCCTCAACTCTTGTCAATGTGTATAAATCCATAATCAGGTTAATCATTTCATGGAAAATTCAATGTGATGGGATAAAAAAAATATATTAGAAATGTATTTTGAGTTATTAATTTGAGAAATCATATTTATCTACATATAGTACATCTTTATATTTCAGGGTTCAGTTTTCACTTATCTAAATGTTTATTCTATATTCTTCCCATTGGAAATTCATTGATCCATATCTCTCTTAATTCATCACAATTGTACTATATCTTGACCATTTTACACCATTCCTATTTTTGGGGAATTCCTTCAACTCTACTATAAAAATACTTATCTAACTTATCTTAACATAATTTTCATAGATCAATAATTTTATAGTATTAAATCTATTTCAATGAACATCATCAAATATATGCATTCTATTTTCCTAATTCTAGTATCCACCAAAACACAAAAATAATTTGTATAAAAAATTATCTTATAGTTAGGAATAATAATGATTTATCATGGTGTTATAAAATTGAATATCATTATAATATTTTATGGAAAAATAAATTTTCTATAAAAATTAAAATAATAATTGTTTTCAGTATCATGTGAATACGATGAAAATTAATTCTAAAAATATATCAATTTAATATCAAAAGAATAAAAATAATCATTGGAAAAATATAATTTTTGGAAATATAGTGAAAATTTCAACAATAATATCATCCTATTTCCAAATAGAACTATGTATAATTATCATCGAACTTTTAGGATTAATTATATATGACTTTACCTATTAATGAAACATTAATACTGTTATATAATCTATAATCACCTATTTCATAAAATCATAGAAATAATGTTCCTATAAAACCAAATAGATTATGATGATTGAGTACTATATAATGATATTTGAGAAAAGTGATTCATATAAGAAAAAACATTTTATCTCATGTGTAGATGTAATACATATCCTCTTTCAAATCCCTAATATAACTTATCCAAACACGAATTCTACCAACTACCCATCATTTAATTCCTTAATATTATATTGAAAATTCTCATTATCATGATGGTAAAATTTTATTTAATCCATTAAAGTTGTGTAAGAATTATTTTTATATAAATGTTATCTTTATCCTTTAATAATGATTTACATATCAATATTTATTAAATCCATGAATATAAGATGTTTTTCAATGAAAATTTTAGTCAATCACGCAGGATTATTCATACTCAACACATCAAAATCCTTATTTATCTTCCTAGAGGGGTTGTGTATCTATAAATCACCATCCTTTAGTATGTTTATCCCTCACCTTATGATCATATTGAAATATTTTTAGAGAATATATTTTAAACATTTATAATCCACTTATATTTCATATTTACCCCCAAAAAGGAAATGTATCCATATCATAAATGAAATGATTATGTATACCAACATAATATCAGGCTCTACATAATTGTTTTCATTAATCTCTAATGGAATTGATTTATATATAACATCCTTTTCATTCTATTAAATTTAACATCCAAGCCCCATATTATGTGCATTAATTTATATCAAAAATACACCCTATCCTAATTGTAATGTCAATATTAATTCATTGACCACTGTCCATGTTAATTAATTAAAAATCTATTTATATACTTATAATCATAAAAAATAATACCTTATCTTTGTAAACATGGATAACAAGTTATCTAATTAAGGGAAATTCAAAACAAATTATTTTTAGTAAACTACTAACCCAAGGAAACTATATACATTGTTTATATTAATTGGAATTGGTTATTGCATCACTACCATTTATTTGAATGACCACGTGATTTTCCATCCATAATGATAAAAAGGGAAATATTAAAAAATCCATCATGCTAGGATTCATATTTTAAATAATTTCCTTATAAATACATTTCAATGTTTATTAAGATTAATTAACATATAAATTTCTTGATCATCTTACATTTTAGAGTATACGAATATTTCATTAATAAATACTATAATGATATAATCAAGATAATCCTTGAATATTCTATTTTTTAGAAACATAAAACATGAGTATAAAATATTCATTAAAAATGATATTACTGTTAATTAATAATGATTGTACCTTGAATAAAATGGGATATTGAGAATATTATCCTTGTTTACTCATAGTTTATGATAATGGGTATAGTGATAAATATTTGAAAAATATTTTTCCCCTTGATGTTGATAAAAAATTCATAAATTCTGGAAAACTAATAATTTATATTTATAGTAATGGAAATAATTTACATGTAATTCATTTATAAACTCTTATATATATATAACAAAAATACATTTGGTTTCCCATTATGAAACATGAGGGTAAATAAATCCCTTATCTTAGAACCCTTTTAGTTTTCTATGTAATTCTACTAATTTCTCTATGGTAATCTTGTTGGGATATTTAGATATTGTTTCTTCAATATGGATGAGATCACTGGAAAAAAACTTCAATATTACATAGATTTATAAATAATTCTTTAGGAAAAAATACATTATATTTCGATAAAATATTTACATCATCTATTATAATGATTACCTTCCAATAAATATTTTATAGAAACACTTACTATCCAAGAATTTTACTATAGAGTGATACTGGAGGTGGATCCAGACATGATTTCGATGATATAGGAACCTTTATGAAGAAAAGGTATTTCTAATCTCCACTATGATTCATAATATTTTTCACATGGAAATAATTTTTCTTTTCATTAATATATTAAATCAAATCTATACTAAGTATTTCATCAAATTTAGACATAGTTAATATAATTATGCTTGAAAATAAGTTATATGTATGAATAATAATGATAAATGACTAGTATATAATTGTTGAAATAAGATTTCTACTATGATTATTAGTTTAAAACTCCCTTTTAAATGTGTCAAGAAAATATACATCATTACTTTTTATTAATGATGATATAAATGTTTGTGAATATTGAAAAATAAATAATAACTTTGAAATATTTTATGACCTAATAAAATTTTGTGCCACCACAACATTAAGAAATTTGATCTCTAAGGTAGATTTTTTTTCTACTGTTTCTCTTATTTTACAATTATGTTTGAGGTTCCTTTAATTCTTGGGATGTTGGTGGGAATAAATCCCCAAATCATTTTAGATGATGAAAAAATTATCATTGTTTAATTTCCTTCCATTAAATTCATGATCCATATATTATTTTTATATATAAATGATATATATTCATAATTTTATTAAATATATACATGTGTGTTTTTTCACAATTACCTCATGTTGGAAATATCATATTCCAATTATTATTTTTTGAAAAATTGTTATATTTATTGGTTCTTAATAGCGCTCATCTGTCCATGACCATTATTGGAAATATAATACCTAGACATGACCTGTCTATCATTACGAAGCATTATAATTATCAAAATATATTAAAATTTGTGATAAAACATTGACCTTTAGAGACTCATCATAATTCCAACAATGAAATAATCAGTAATTCAATCTGGATTAAAATTTTTGTCTTGAGGATACCTGAATTATCATGAAATGGTAGCCTCAAAATCATTAATTCATTCTTTGTAATTCAACAATAATGTAATAAAAATACTCTCTATTTCTTCTTGTTTCATTCAGAGAAATAATTTTTTGAATTATATCACATTAAAATTTCATTATTCCATACATTTTCATTCTTTAAAAACATTAGTGTTCAGGACTGATGAGAATAACTTTTCTATTTCTCCCTTTAGATAATATACTTCCCAGATAAGAATTTACATTTCTATACATCCTAAGGATAAAAATATCTTGTCATGGGAATTATTCTATTTTTGGTTTAATAATATATTTTTAGTTATATTAAAATACATCATAATCTTGTTCATAAAGAAATCCATCATAGAAAAATCATATTTTTGAATAATAGGTTTCTATATATGGAAAATGATATTCCAAACAACATATGATAATTTCCTCAAAATTTTCATAATCTTATCATCTAGAATACTAAATTTATTGGGTTTTTTAATATGTGAATCCCTACATTGAATAAGGGTTCATAATACCCTTATATTTGCTCAATTCTATCTCTAATAAATTAAAAAATCTAAGGAATAACATAATCACCATGAACAATTATCAATAAAGAAAAAAAAAATTATGATAGAAAACGTTATTAATACCCTATTGGATAATAATAATTCTTATGCTGAATATTTTTCTTTAATATCTAATTCCAATGGATTTTATCATAGTTTTTTGATACCAACTATAACAACCCCATGTCTAGTAACCTATAATCATTTTAACATCATTAAGTTGTTATATGATAAAAATGATATCACCATGATGTAATAATTAATTTATAGGTCTTAAAAAAATAGATACATACCAGTTTCACGTATTATATAGGAATAAAAAAACATGGCATAAGAAATATTCTTTTATCCATGAAACCATTAAAAATATAAATTTTCATATTCAACGTATATAAAAGAAACAATGGTTTTTCTCAGATTATCTATAAGGGTAAGGTATAGTGGATTCTTGTAATTCATAAATAAGGAATAATAAATATGGATGTATCGATAAAAAACACATTCCATTCAATAGAGACAAGATTTCAATTGACACCTATAACAAATATCAGTATAGGTATCACATAGATAATATAAATCCAATTTCTAATAATGTACTTGAATAAATTTTTACATTTTTTATCTTACCATCAAGGAGTCATCTAATATACAATGAATAATTCCTTCAAGGCCTTATCTACCTAACTATTAAAACATAGATAGGTTTATACCATATATCAAATGCTTATAGCATGCCTGGTATTTTTGGACATAATACCAATCAGTTAATCATGGTTATATATATATCAAGGCCCCACACATCATGTGAACATCAAATAAATTCATCATATATATAATTATTTATATAAATTCGTTATCTGATTTCATATAAATCAACAATTATCTATATTAAATGAATAATACTTAACATCAATATTTCCATTTTAAATTAATTAACATTATTATTAACATTCCATCAACTAATTTTTTATATATAAATGGTATATGGTTAATAAAATATAATAGTTAGGCCAACGATCCACAATACTTAACATATTGACATGGAAGATAAAATAATGTATATATAAATTTTATATTGAGAGTGTTATTTATAAAAAATAGATATATATTTTTTTAGGAAAAAAGAATTCCATTAATTAACCATGAATAAAGATTTTGTATTTAAAACCATTAATTTTTATTTAAAATTGGAGAATACCAAGAATAATTACTTCATTGTATCTTTTTATAATGATTATTTCATAAATCACTTTCCAAATAATTTTCTTATTTTTTGAATATAATACACTTTTATTCTGATGAAATTTTAAATTAAAATTCTCATAATACTGAGAGATTTTATTTAAATAATTTTGGATAAATTTATGGTAATCCTGAAAACATAAAATGGTTATAATTCTGGGAATGGGAGGTGAAACCATATATATTCAAAATAATCTATTTATAATTTTAAAAAAAGAATAACAATAACTATATAAAAGGAATTCATATATTCCATTTTAAAAATAATTATTTTTGAAAACAGATTAAAATTAAATTTATCATCTTTTGAAGAATAACTAAGAACCTTCATGAAACATTGAATAGGTCATTAACATGGAATAAATATAGTTGGAAGAAATAATTTTAAACAATATTAATTTTAAATGAATGTCCCTTACATAAAACATATCTATTAATATTTGATCCAAAAATATATAAATAAAAAATAATCTTATAGACAGCAAAATTAACCAAAGAATAAAATGAATATGTTTTTATAAAATTTTCATAATATAATTTTCTATATGTAAATATAAAAATAAACAATCATGAAATAATATTAATTTGTAACTAATATAATTTACATTGGGCCTCTTCAAGTCATACATGTTTGATCCTTCTATATAATTTATTTAAATTTATTAGATAATTTACTAAATAAATTATTCAATATTCTATTTTGGGTCCTTTGATAATAATTTTAATTCTAATAATTTAGTTATTCATTCATACAACAACCAAATAGTGTTTTATATCAATTTATATTGAATTATATGACTATATTATCCATTGTTAAATAATAGATTCAATAGTTCAATAATATACAAAATATTAATAATTTTTTGAATATACTTTTTTTATTTGTATAAACTTTTATTATCATCCATTCATGTTGTTAAAACAAAAACGAATCACATTGATTAATGGAGTTGGAAGTCCACTCATGTAAAATGGTGATATTATCAATTTTCCTTGGATGTAAGGGTAGTAATTTAGATGATATATTTTATATATAGAATAATAATTATTCTATGAATATCATATATATTGACTAATTTTATTTTAATAACCATCAATGTAAAAAATTTATAAAAAATAAATTACAAAATTATGCAGAGATCATAGGAAATGTGTATGCATGAGTGATGATTTAGATTTTTAACAAATGGTATAGAGATAAGAAATTGATTTACTATGAACCAAAAAATATATTTTTTTGGTTGAATATACTAATATAACTATATTAAATGATTATTGAATATTTAGAAGAGGTTTTTGGAGATTGGAACATGATTGATATTGCTAAGAACATATAACTGTTCTTTTAGTAACCACCTTTGGCATACAACTTATGAATTCTTGATGTATTCATTTGGTAAGAATATTATAAAAACAGATACATTTAATAATTTAGTATTGCATTTTAATATATTAAATATCATTAGTTAACATTTCATTACATTCCATAACCACAAAGGGCTATAGTCCATATAAACTAGGATATATAAAAAACTAGTTTATTAGATATCTATATAATCTTCCACTATGCTTTTCATAAATAGAAACCTTCTAAGAAATATCATTCATAAAACCATTATTCATATCTTTACGAGAGGAAACATAATAATGGATCATCTTTGATGATCATTAATCATAAACCAGAGAGATATCAATCATCACCTCACCTGAACTTCAGTATAATGTTATGAGATAATGATAATATCATTGAAAAACAATCCCCTACATATCACAGAAAAACATATTACATGACAACATAAATTCATGAAATTTATAATTAATGAATCAAAATTGATTCTATGAAAATAATCCTTGAAAGAAAATCATTTACATAAGACATTAGTATGAAGAATACAAATAATCACACAAAATAATTTCCAATGTTATGATTAACATTTATGAATATTATAGTGGATTAGGTTTACTCCCAATTAAATTATATATTCTTTCATTATTAAATCTCAAGAATATCATAATGTACATTGTACCATAATGATATAGGTTCAATGTCCATTAATTTTCTTACTATGTCATTACATATCCTTCTTTACCAAATGAAATGAAGATATAAAATATTTCTAGCACACCCTTCAGATAATTAAAATCATAAATATATATGGAAGATCATAAATAATGTATGATATTATATCCAATAGAATGAATTATTGTTTTATAAAAATTTATACCTTTAATAATAACATAAATTATTGAAAATAAATATTTTTTACAAAAAACATATCATCATTATCATAAATCATCCATTAAACAATTAGGATAAAATCCATGGAACATATCCCCAATAATTCTTATATAACATCGAATGATGTTAACTTAAATGAACAAGGATTCAAAATATCACTTGGAATATTTCCATTAAAAATACAGTTTACATTCAGATATCAAATTTTATAAAATGGAAAATTAAAAAATATTTAGTAAAACATTTTCTATCCAAATGAAGGAAACATATAAAGGATTCTTCAAAACAATGATAATTCATGATTGTAAAAAATTCCTATCCTACCATGTATGCGAAAAAATATATTCTATTCACATTTCTGGTAAATTTAAAAAGTTTCTTATTTAAAAAATTTAAGAACGATTCTTTTTAAAAAGATTTAAAATAAAGAATAATTTGAAAATTTAATCTTACAAATCATTGTGAAATAATAAAAATATTATTAAAAACCTTTTTAAGAAAACATATAGATAGAGATAAAATGATTTTCTAATTATAATATTATTAAAATTAGATATTTGAAATACTTTATTTTCGATATCAAGAGTTATTAATGAGAGTAAAATAAATGAATAACATGAAATTTGATGAAATATTAATAAGATAAAAAATTCATTGGTTCATTGAAAGATTGGTTATAATATTTCATCATAAATAACTTAATAAAAACAATCCAAACAACCCATGATATTTTACCATAAATATCCTAACACATTATTAATCTTTTAATAACAATCCCCATTCAAAAAATAACATTAGTTGAAATATTTAATGTCATCAAAAATGAAATTAATTTCATTAATTGTAAAAATATATGTATATACAACTCATAAAAAAGAAAATTTCATAACATAACATATGTCCCAAATACGGAAACCCAATAGGATAAAACATTTCATCCTGTTCAAATTTCATAGAAAGAACATTAATACTCATTATAATAAATTAGAATTAATTATAACTAAATTATGGATTAATTTAAATTCGTATAATTTCTTATTGGAATCAATTATATCATTTCAAATCAAATTTGCTAATAATTTATTATTATTATCTTTGTTTCCATGTTTTAATTGTTTCATTTTTCTTTTGAATTTTGGTTCATTAGTTCTCATCTTTGTACTTTTATACAGATAAAATCATCCCTATAATTCTTATAAATATATTAAAGTCGTATATATAAATTATATTTATATTTATATATAACAAAAAAATGTAAGGATCGAAAAATGGATAACACCATTTATGTAGACGGTAGGTAGTAAAAATTCAAGAATGAAGTATTCTCTTTTTAAATAATATGTCAAAAAAAGTTAAATAATAACAAATTTTTTTAAACAAACCATTATATAATATATATAAATATATAATATTTAGTAATTAATTTTATCTTGATTACCATCAATGTAATCATAAAATCAAAAAACAATCACATTTCTTATTGGAGGTGGTAGCCCACAAATAAGCACGAGTGGTACTTTATCATATAAATTGACATAATAGAGGGTGGATGTTAGAGTTTCCCTTATCATAATAATATTTATTTTTATATATGATATTTAATTATTTATTTTATAATAAATATCTCTAATTTATAGGAGTTATAAAAAGAAATAAATTAAAAGAGTGAAGGTAAGATGATTACCTCTTGATTAGTAGGCACCTTTAAATCCATTATTAAGGACACTTGTTATAGTATTTGAAGATTAAAATCACATATTATTAGATGATAGAGAATTTTAGAAGATAATTTTATATGTTTTTTTGAACAATATGGCCCATGTAGTGTACTGAAAAGATATAAGGGGTGTTATTATAGAAGGGAGGAAAAATAAAAATTTGGAGTTTAAAAAATATTTTAATATAATTAAGTCATTCACAAATAATATTATACCGAATACAATTATTTTAGAATAAAATCAGAATAAGGTCATAATATCATCATCCAAAAAAAATTTAAAAGGTTTTCATGTAACATTTAAAATTATATTTCAGTTGAACCCCTGGGTTCAGGAATTTTAATCTTAACAATGGTAAAGACACTTTTATTATTAAAAGGTAATAGTATTACTTATAAGTTATCAATTTTATCATAAATGAACAAAGGATTACATTTTAGACCATTTATCAACATATTTTAGATTTTTTTATTTATAGGAGTTATAAATAATTTTATATAATATTATTTTCAATAAAATGTTAAAAATTCCAAATTAGAAACAATGTATTTACATTTACATTAATGAAACAAAGATACTTTTATAATTTTTAATATAAATTTTTATACATTTCAAACATGTTATAATTATATAAAAAACATTATAAAAAAATATTTCACCCCATTTAAAAAAAATTCAAAATTGTTAAAATCATTGATTTTAATTTTCCATTGACTGAATGAATACTAAATAATAATTTTGTAAAAATTTCATGTAATTATTCAGTGAATAAAATTATAAGTAAATTTACAAGTTAAAATTATTTAATTAATACTTATAATACACACTATATAGTTAATTAATTTATTTTTTTCTATATAAAAATTATTTATGAACGTTAATGTCAAGACTGTAACATTTAGTAAATTTAATTACATAAAATAACATATATTTCATTAATAATAGAAAAATAGAACAAAAATTATAGATATTATAATTTGGAATATATATATATGTGGATTAATTTATTCTACCAAATCTAATAAGTTAATTTTTTGAGACTTTATCTCACGGTTGTGATACTCTTTTACCCAATTCAGCCTTACAGAGGTGATAAATATTTATCTTTGTTAGTGTACCCAATAAAAAAAAATAAAATAGAATAATTTAAAAAATATGAATGTACTAATAAAAAATTGATCCATTTTTCTATATTCAATCGTTATAAGTGGAATAAATCAGTTTTATTAAAAATTCATCAAGTAGAAAAATTTATTATTTTATAAGAATGTGTTTTTAAAAATTAAAATTAAAATTTATCAAAATAATCAGTATGGATGATTATAATGTAATTAATTTTATTACTATTAATCAAATGGACCATGTGTGATGTGGAGATCATATCAAAAATATAATAGGCCTATTAGATTACATTATTTAATTAGATGAAATCACATTATTTGAAAAATCAGTAATTTTTACAATTTATTGAAAACTAGTCATCTCAGTATAATCCCAAAATGCCACCCTGTCTTTTTTGTGATATTTTTTATTTCAATTTTTTTATGAAAATAAAATATATAAATTTTTCATAAATTAAATATAATTTCCAAATATAAAATTCAATAAAACCCATTTTTGAGAAAATTTTTCTTGAAGTAAAAAATGACATTTTTAAAAATTGGCATATTGTTTCCATTGAATTAATTAATAAATATTTATTGATTAGGGAAATTTTAAATATAATTTATAATGTATATATCCATATTCAAACCCACTATAACAACATTATTTTTTTAAAATAAAATACTATATTTGATAACATACATGATACACCACATTGAGCATAAACAAAAACCATATATATTTATTTAAATATTAACAGTTTAAACAACATGTTACAATGAAGGGTTAGAACATGATTAACTAAATTATAAAAATATATTTTACAAATTTATATAAAATTCATTATCAATGAATTACAAATGAATGTAAAACACTTTTTAATATAAATGGAAATGATTTTTCGGACAAATTTGTTTAAATGTGCACAAGTGTGTTTTATGAAAATAAATAAAGAAATAACTATTGATGGATAAAATGAAATATATATATATATATATATATATATATTATAATATGTTCAATATAAATTTTAATATTCACCTCATGTGTTTTATTGGCATGATATAAGAACAAATCCTATCTTACACATAAAAGATATAATTTTCTCAAATGGAAATTCTATCACCTTTTAATGGAGGAATTGTTTTAAATCTAATTTGGTAACTATTATAAATTATGTTTTAAAAAATATAAATCCAATTTTAAAAAATAATATCCAAATTTATGTTGGTTTATTTTTTTATATCTTTATGTTATGTTTCATGTTTTGATGAATTTTTAAAATATAGTGCATTTTAATTGAAAAAATAATTTTAATATAAATAATGTATAATGTTATATTATATTTTTGATTTATCTTAAATAATAATTATATAAATTTTATATAATTTAATCTAATTTAGTATACTATAATCAATATAATAATAAAAATCGATATAAAAATGTTGTCAAATTTTGAACATTTTTACTTTAAAAACTTGTTTTCTCATTCTTTCAACACGACTAAAATTGAATTAATTTCTAAAACCGATATGATTTAAATTTTTAAAAAATAGATTCTATATATTTTACCAGAGGTTTAAAATTAAATAAATTGTACACTTTTATTTATTGTACAATATGTGTAGAAACTTTAGATTTTTGTCAGAAAGGGTAACAGTAAACGGTAGAATTTATGGTAAAAATAATATTATAATTATTATAAAACAACACTACAACTCTTCCTAAAATTATTGTATTAGTTATTTTTGAACAGAATAATAATTTAAATGTTTTAATTTCCTCATTAATCCATATTTATCACCTTAAGAGTTTTATATTACTTTATTTTAAAAATAGTCAAATATTCCATACTCATGTTTTTAATTAGTGTTACACTTATTATATCTGGTTATAATTATAATATCATCATAAATAAATATTAATCTAAAATATAATTTTGTTTATTAATCATGTTAATTTATTTTAATTTTTTAATAAATAAATAAATACCTAAATGTCTTACACAATAATGATGTAGTAATTGTTTAATTTGTGGGAATATCAAATAAAAAAAATAAAAAAATATTAAATTAAATATAATGTGAGACAATTAAATTAATACATGAAATTCATATATGATTATGAAGTATTTCTAAAATATTTTTTTTGATGATATAATGTTTTTATGATTTTTTTTAAAACGTCGTCTTATGAATAATGTTAAAATAAAAATTAACGATATATTAAATTAATTAATTTTTTATTAATTGATATAAAATTTAAAAAAAATACATTTCAGTAAAAATAATCTAATGAGATTTATATTTATAGAAATGATACATTTTTTATTTTTTTGGAATTTTATCATAAAAATATTAACCCTTAAAAAGAGAAAATAGTTATTGTCCCTGAAAGAATAAAAAATGGTAAATATGGGTGGAAATTTAAGGATTAAAAAATAATAAAAACATTTCTAATATTATTTTGATGAATTTATTTCTAAAATTTTTTATTCAATATTAAAAATAAAATATTTTGGTTACATTTAAAATCGAAAATCAATGTATATTAATTTAATATTTTGAATAATTCTAAGGGTTCCCCTACCGTTTATTTTAAAAAAGGATAATTTTATTATCCATTAATAAGAAATAAAAAAAATTGTTCTTTAATTTGTTGAAAAAATACCTTATTAGAATACCTCTCCACATTCTATGGCACTTAGTGTAGGAATAACACCATCCATTGTGGTCTTAAGGTATTAAGTAAAAGAGATTGTCTAATTAAAAGGGGTCATTTTTAATCACTTATTTCTATCTATATATTATTCAGTTTCCATTGTATATTCATCAAACATAATGAAAAAAAGTACATTATATGCATGATTTTAACTTATTCCATTTTTCATATCCTTATTTAATGAATTTATTTAAAATTATAGTTTATATATATATATATATGGGATTATTTTTTCATTAAAACTACTCTAGAGATTATGGAATTATGATCACATTGTCTGTTGACATCATACCAAATTCATTTCGGGCTCATGTATCGAATATTATCAAAATATCCGACATGAACATAAATAGTTATGAAATTATTAAAAAAAGATAAGAATTGATATAAAAGGAATAAAAAAAATTAATATGGTTCTCCATAATCTAAATAATTGTCCAATGTTTTTTATTTATTAATATCTTGATTATATGGGATGATTCTGATTATTTAAAGGTACTTCATATCAATTTTCATTCATTGAGGAATATTGTGATGTTATGAACATATATTATTTTTTGAGGTATTTATAACTGTCAATTGACATGATACATAATGAATCTATATATTATGTGTTTATTAAATCATACAATTTAATGTGGAATATAATTTGACAACATAGAATGTAGTAAGGGAATTATTAACCTAATTTTCATTATCTGGGATAAACTTATACTTCGTGATTACGTCATATAAGAATTAACGTGAAATTAGATTTTTGCATATTTTTTTATTTTTATTTTATTAATGTACATTCATCGTAGATGAAAATAATATTTTTTTATTATATACCACATAATTGATAAGATATTTCTTATAGAGACTTTAACTAAAAGATCATTTTATGTATTTTAATGATTTAGTATAATAAATATATCCATATTATGTCTATGATATCTAAATGGTTTTTATGAATTTATTTATATGAACATGGATATCCTAGAATGTTAATTTTATAATTTTTCTCATATGTGTCAAAGTGTTATAGAGAAATTAGACTAAAAAATTTCCATTTTAATGTCTGAAGTTGGATTTAAAATTGGATTTGTTATTTTAATATTATGAAATGTTAAATTTTGTGTGAGAATTAAATTTTATGACCAACATGTTTAAAATTCAAAAAAAATTATGTGTTATGACTATATAATGATACATCAACATTTTATGGGTAGTTACGTGACAAACCAATGATGGGTCGCTCAAGAATAAACAAAGGATAGGTTGTCATGTTATAACTCCAATGTATTGGGTATGGAAGTAAACTATATAGTTATTCCATTTACAGAAGTGACATGTATGTAAGTAGACCGTATGGTTATGCCACTTTATTATAATAATATCCCATGTTCCATACTTATATATATTATATTCCTATTTATTAGATTTTTGAAAAATAAATTGCTTTTAAAAAGGTAAAATAATGATCTTTTCATATGGGGATTTATTTTTCATTGTAAAAAGGTATGTTTTTTAAGAAATGATGTAATGGGTTTTCACTAGAGTAACAATTTCCTTTAGTTTTTTCCCTAACCATGATTTTGTGGTTATTGAAATTTTTTGAATGATTCTCGCTTGGATTAAGGAAATTTTTGGACCTGGATGTGATAAAGGGGATACTTTTGAATATTTTCAAGCAAGATAATCTATGATTTATTATAAAATGATTATTTTGATGGAAAAAATGAATACCGAGTATATGTGTGCACTTATAATGTATGAGATTACTATGTAAGAGTTTTTAATTATTTTATAAATCATTAAAATGAATATAACTTCCGGGAAATAATTTTATTTATAGTTTTGGAATAAATAGAATACGTTTTGATTAAGTCCAGGTCTTTAGAGTTGATATCAGAGTAGAATTTAATCAACATTAGAGATTAGGCTGTTTTATTCAAAGTTATGTATACCATAAAGTGTTTATAATTTTCAAGTCTATTATAATTTCAATGTATTAGAAAACGTTTTTCAACATATATTATATGTAATTTTAACAACACTAATGGAATTTGTTGAGAAATTAATTTTTATGGTATTTGGGTGTTTTAACTTTTTGTTATGAAAAAGAAAAATGTGCAATAAAATTTGAGGGTAAAATATATTAAGGATATTTTGGGGATGTTTTACAAATTTTTTAATTTTATAAGGATTATATTTATATATTTTTATTAAACAGACAACCCATAGGATGTGTGGAGACCAATTGTGTCCAGTAATGCACTGGGAATAAGACCCACAACAGAATGGGGAAAATGGTGCATCACCTATAACTATCCTATGTGATATATTGTTTAGTGTGAATTTTTTTCAAATCATTATTTCATTAATGAAGGGATATTTTATTTTAACGACATAAATTTTATTGAGTTGGTAAACCTGTGCTCGGAAAATGATTTAGGGATTATTTGATTAATGGTATTTATGATGACTTTCTGTATTTTGGGAATCATATATGATCATGGTAAACAGAATAATATGGTATTGTATTTGATATGATAATTTTAAATTATATATTGGAAAAATATATGATTTTCTGTGAAAATATGGAGATTTTGGTTATTATTGAATTAATTATTATATTTGGATATAAATTTTAAAATAAATCGTTGAATACTATTCTATCAAAACCAACAATATATTTTGTTTCAATCATATTTTTGGATTATTTTAAGTAATTTTAATGATATTTATTTGTTGAATGTTCTATGATAAGCTTTTTTTATTACTATTAGATTTTAGATATTGATGTAGTTTTTAATCATATACGGTTAATTAATTTTTTGGAATTATTTTATCTTATCCTAATAATTTTTGTATTTCATAATGTTTCTCGATAGGAGAAAAATATAATTAAACATTTTTTTATATGAATCTATAGACATTGATTCTCATGCTTCAAGGATCAAAAATTCGTCAGGAATAATCATCATTTAGAGAAAATGATGAGTTTTGGTGGATATTTATTAAAGGATGATAGTCAAAATTTAATGAAATTATGTTTCACTTTGTTCCTAGTCAATGTAGTAAAATAAATCCTCAACTCCCTGATAAATATATCAAAATTAAAAATGTTTTATGTTTTTTTTCTTACTATTAAATCAATGAACATTTTAAGGCATCCCATATTTAATGTATTTTGATGATCAATATTCATAGAGCCATGTTCTCTATCACTCTCTATAATACATGATCATTTTCCCCTTCTATACCCATGTTTCCATACATGTAACCCATTTATGTGTTATCTCAGGTTACCTTTATACTTCCCATTGACTATTTTAATTTAGAAGTCTCATTAATCCTTTTTTGATATGGGATTTAAATAAAGGTATTTTGAAAATTCAAACGCTAGTTCCCACGAATAAATTCAAAATTTTTTGGATTATATTTATTATGTAGGTGGGGGGGATGTAACATCCCATGTTTAAAAAAACATAATATGTTCAATAGTATACAAGATAAAACTATCTAACCTTAAATAAATAAATATTATTATATAAATGATACCATTATAACCAAGATGTTATAAAGAATTTTATGAAAATATTAAAAGAGGGTTTACATATGAATGTATAATTATTTTATAAATTAATTATAATCGAATGTAAAACCATTAAAAAGGAATTGTTTTTTTCTGAAACCCCATTTAAGTGTGCACAAATGTGATTTGTTATAAAAAATAAAAAATTCACCCCAATTGGATTATATTATTGAAATATATACATATATATATTATATATATTTTCCAACATTCATATTTTTTTTTTATATACATGATATAAGATGAAATCAATTTTTTTACATTAAAGTTTTATTTTTTATAAAAATGTAGTTTTTAATAATTTTGATGTAGAAGTTGTTTAAAATATAGTTATTTACACTTTTATAAATTTCATTTGAGAAAATAAAATAATTTATTGAAATATAAATATGAATATTTAGTTTTTTGGATTTTTTTATTCAACTCCCATGTTTTTTGTTTTCATGTATAGTGAAAATGACTACAATATAATTTAAAATAAATTTTCCTTCAAATAAAATAATGTGTTAAATCATATTTTTGATTTATTTTAAATTATAACGAAAAATTTATACATAATTACATATAATTTCTTTCATTGTAATAAAATTAGTATTGAAAATGGATATTATAACATTTTGATCTTTCAAAATTTTACATTCAAAACCTATTTTCGTATTCCATCAACAAGACTAATGTATAATTAATTTATGAAAATATTTTGATTCAAATTTTGAAAAAAAATGTATTTATATATTGAATAATAAGTTACAAATATATAAAATTGGTACATTTTATATTTGGGAAATTTTAATAGTAACTTTAATAATTTATTTATTATGGTAATTAAGGGTAAATACAGTAATTAAGGGTTAATTTTTTTTATAAATATTATATAATTTATATAAAATTTGTAATTATTTAACTGATAGTTTTATGTTAAAAACCATTATTGGGAAGATTTTATAGCCTCTTGGAGGCACATGTATGAATATAAGCCATTTAGAGTATTTTATTTTATGAAAAGTCAAATATTTCATACAAATGTTCTTAATAACTATTTCATATTTAATATGTAGTCATAAATAACATATATTAATCTAAAATTTTATATTTAAATATCAAATGTTTATATTAAACCTGATATTTTTTTTCTTTTTATGAAATAAATAATTATCGTAATGGGTTACATGGCAATGAAGCATTAATTGTTTAATTAATGAAAATATCACTTAGATGATATTAAATGTAATAAAATAAATATAATTTGAGTTTATTAATGTCATAAAATAATTTCATATAATACACTGACATGCTATTGATTATTTTAATGATTTTTTAGAGATATTATATTTTGATGATATTTTTAAAAAGTAATGTAATCAATAGTGTCCAAATCAACATTAATGACACTTTAAAATAAATAATATTATATGAAATTTTATACAATTCTAAAAAAATATTGGGATAAGGTTTAAAATTTCATTAATGTTTTATTGGTGGTTCATATATCATTTTATAACAATAATATTCACCTTTACATAATAAAAACACATATCTTCGTGATATGAATTAAAATGGTTAAATAAGTTTTAAAATAAAAAGATAACGATTAAAAAATAATCAAAACCTGTATAAATTTATTTTTGATGAATTTATTTTGACTCTAAATCACCTTATATTTGAAATCAATTGGTTTTTTTGAAATTTATATTTTTAAAATGAATTTTATTAATGTAATATTTTAAAAAACACAAAGAGTGCCCCTATCATATTTTATAAAAAATAACCTCTTATTATTTTTTCTTCAAACCTAACAATCTATTTTTAAACAATATTTTCAAAAAATATTTTATTTAATCCTCCTCAGATTCTAATGATCTTAATATAGGAAGAAAACCATCCTCAGTGTACATAAGGGGTTAAGAATAGTATATTGTCCGAAAAAACATTTGTTTTAATCATGTTTCTCTATTTTAAATCATCTTCTACATAATTACAATACATTATTACCATAATGAAACAATTAATTCATAATAGTCAATATAATAATTTTTTATTTTAACCTAAATCCATTTCCACTTCCATCAAATGATAAAATAATTAATCGTTCATGTGTACTAGAGACTACAAACTTGCAAACCGATAAAATTATTTTTCAATCACTATCTCTAAACACTATTTATAAATATGTAAATAATGATTACATGTGATATTAATGACATATTTATCATTGTTAAAAAATAATATATCATTTAATCACATTTCTTTCATTTTACATAAAAATGACATTGTCATTCTAGTTTATGTGTAAACTATCATCTTCTTGAATTTACGTGATTCACTTTTCATCACAAAATCACACAGAATATATATATATATATAAGTGTATTTAAATTAATAGCATGATTTTAGTGATCTAATTATTATTCTATAAAGATAAAATAATACATACTTTTTTCATTATGCTCATTAAAAAATTGAAATGTTACTCATGCGTATGTATTGATTACCGTCTATATGATTGTATTATTTTTCATTATTCGTATCCATATATAGTGAATGGATTTGAAAGTATAAATAACATAAAAAATTTATTATTATTTCCTGAATATTAATATAGCGATTATGGACTTATAACCACTTTGACTATTGACATCATCCAAAATTCATGTGGGACCCAGTTACTGAATATCTTCAAAATGTATGACATGAATTTGAGTAATTAATTTATTGTTAAAAAATGATAATAAGTTACATGAAAAGTGAAATAAAAAATAAAAAGTGTATAATTCATGAAAATAATTATAATATTTTAATTATTCATGATTATAATGATAGTATGTTATCAGTTGGGCTCAAGGTAAAGGACTTCATCTAAATTTTCATTCGTAGAGGCATATTGTGATGTTATACTCCTAGATTATTTTTTTGATGTTTATAACATTAAATTGTGAATAGATATCAATAATTTATTTATTATCATGATATGTAATGTTTTTTTATATTTTATTCTTTCATTTGTCTTATGATTCGACAGATTACAATGTAGTAAGGGAATTTTTAAACCAATTTCCATTATTTTCGATATATTTATAATTAAATATTATATTTTTTATAAAATTGTGCATGAAAATATTATTGAAAAAATTATGTTTTATTTTCACTTCTACAATGTGTATTTATAGTGGATTAAAATTATCAATTCGTTTTATTTATTATCACATTAATTATATGATATTAATAATGGAATATTTAACAACAACATCATTTTATGTGTTTTAATGAGTTTTTATACTAAACCCCTCTATTTATTGTCCATGTTTTAATAATTTATTTCATTAATATATTTACATTTACATGAATGTTTGAAAATTCTAATTATCTAATTTCCCATGAATGTTTCTCAGTGGCAGGGACTAGTTTAATTTAAAAATAAATTTCAAAATGTTTTAAATTGTTCTCTAAATATATATTTCTTATTTAAATACCAGACAATGTTTTCTTACATGTGGAAATGAAATTTTATCTGTTGAATGTATTAAAATTTAAGATTGTGTGTTATGATTATATAATGGTTCATGGACTTTTTTAGTGGTTACATGATATAAAATGATGGGTGGTTCCATGATAATCTAAGGATGAGATGTTATTTTATAACATCCAATAAATTGGGCATGTAAGTCAACCATATGGTTATTCAATTTTAAGAATGAAATGTATTTAAGTAGACATCATGGTTATTTGATTTGGAATAATTATTTCCCATGATACTTGTTTATATATTATATGATTTCTTACGTATTATTATAAAAAACATTTGATTTTTAAAAGATAATAAAATGATCATTTTGATATTATGATTAGTTCTTTAGGGTAAAAATGATAGTTTTTTTGTAAATTTATTATGCATTTTCACTATACAAATAATCTCCTTTCTTTTATGTATGATACTAATATTTTGTTATTATCCTATGTTTTTTACATTTTATTACAATGTTTAAGGATGAGTTGGGAAAAGGATGAGATCATAAATAAAATTTTAACCACTTTTCCTAAAGATAAACATTTATTTATTTTAAAAATTTTCATTTTATGAGAAATTGTATAATATGTAAAAATTATCATTTGTAATGTATGTGATTACTATGTAAGAGAGTGTTATAATTCTCTAAAACTCTTAATCTAAATGATATTTGGGAAAATATTGTTATTTCTTGTTTTAAAATGACTATAATAGGTAATTTTTTGAGACATGTTGTTAAAACTACTAATTAAATGACTATATTATAATGATCACATATAAATAGTAATATTTTTATGATATAAATCAATTTTGTTAATGAATAGTCATTAGAGTTATAGATGATTTCGAAATTAATATTTTATTAAAATAAATTTCTAGGTTTTTAAATTATCCCTAACACCTAAATAAATTGATCCCTTTAAATTTATCTTTATCCTGGAAGGATATATATTTGAATAGAATAGCCGAGAAATAAAACATAACAAAGAAAGGGAATGTGGGCATCATTAAGGATACCTAAAATGTCAAATATTTTTGTTCTTATATATGAAAAATAGTGGCATGTGAAAATATAGACATGGAGGAGAAAAATATCATCCATGGAAACTTATATTGTTAACTATAATTTTTTCATGATATTGTTATTAACCACAAAAGATAAATCACTAGTGGTTGAAAAGAAAATCAATTAATTAGAAATGATAGTAAAGGTATATCTTCTTTATTTCAATAGACTTTTCCTTAATTGGTTATACTATTTTACATTCATGATAGAGGACATGAAAAAATATACCTGTATGATATATTTCTATTTAATACTCACAATTTCTTAATTTTTTTTGATTCATTGAATATCTACTTAGTCTCTTACTCTATGAAATTTAAATTTCAATAGTTATTTTTTCATATTTCAACTACTAAAACAATCATCATAATCCATCAATATAAATTATGAAATTACACCTCTCATTAAATATAATCCACAAAATTAATGGTTTAGAAAAGATAAGTGAAAATCCAATGTTTATAAACCATCAAATTTAACTCAAAAATTTCTTCAATTACAATTATGGATCAACATAGATAATTTTATAAAAAACAATGCATACCATATAATCTCAATAACCAAAAATTTAATGAATGATTTCACATAAAATTGAATCTCATACTTTTCAACATATATGTCAAAAAAAATTATATCATTATTTTAAAATAATATTCTTTGTTGAATCAAATGTTAATACACGAGGTTACGTATAACCCAACCCAATTTAACATTTCCATAATCTCATTAATCATAAAAATAAATCTTAAAACATAGTGAACAACAAAAATATATCATGAATAAAATTTATATAATAAGCTAAATGTAAATCCTTATCTTAATAATAAATATCTCAAAAAACATCGATTTGTCAACAAATTACATTTCAAATATCCGTATTATATATATCCCACTATTAAATATACACATAATTAATATAAAATAGAATCTGATTCTAAGTCAAATGGTTATTTATTACTCAATATAGTGTTCTTCCTAAATCATAGAAAATGTTTTAAATAATCTCAAAATACAGTAACCTAAAACATCAAAAATTGTATCTGTTCATTTAAATTTATGATTTACAATAAAATTATAAACATATGATGGTATTTCTAACTCTAATGATATCCTCACATGAAAACATATATTATTCAAAAAATTAACACAATCCTTATTATGAAAATATAAATACAGGACATTTCAATAAATTAAAAAATGATATAAACATCATCAAAGACAACGTAAATCTCATTGTCCTCAAATCCCAAACAAACTTCATGTCTCCAATTATGTCCAATTTACTTCATCAATGTGAATAATTTCATTATCACAACTAAAATTTATCACAAAACCACTAAATAATTTTAACAGTTTATCGATAGTTATATATATATATATATATGTTTCTAAATTCCAAAAGTAAATCTATTGTAGAATAGTCCTTATATGCCTCATAGTTCTTATATCAAGATATTATTAATATTAAAATTTTCAAATAAAAAAATTTAATCCTAATACTAACATACTAAATTCTTTAATATTAAAAAACTAGAATAGTATAGGTTATTACATGATCTAGGAGTTAACCATTGGATTAAAACATTGACTTAGATAATTCCCATGTTCCCCACACATAACATATTTAATTATTCAATTTTTTTTACAATGACTGTCATTTTAATGCAGAAGAATCGTCCCTATCCTTAATATCATTCTCTTGGGTGATCGTTCCAATTATTATAACATGAAAAAATTTAACATCCATTCTTGTATGGTCATTAAAAATATGAAATTTTATAAAAACCATCTTTAACTTATTTTATGTGTTAAGAAACTAACACAAAATATATTGTTAATAAAATATCATGATAGATAGTTTTGATTAATCATATGTTTTATCCTTAAAATCCCAATTTCATTTAGTTTCCTAGGAGGAAAATCTTTCCACTATTTTCAAATTCACTAGTAACTTGATTACTCAGTGTTCCAGCCATTATCTCAAACCAAAAACCATAGAGTATGGAAAATAATACAAGTGAGTGAACATGAACATAATTTAATTTTTTTAAAATTGTTGCCTCAATTTTTTTTGAAAATGTCTAAAGTTGTGGGCGAATTGACTTTATAAAATATTCATCACTTATAAAACAAATATCTTTTAGTTATGCCAAATATCGTGTTCTTCCCATATCCTAAGAAGAAGTGGAAAAAAAGTACAAGTATTAGTATTGGTCATAGATCTTTATAGTTGTTAGGGGAATATAATTCCTTTAATCCACTACACCAACCATCTTCCCCATGTGTATTATGATACTTATAAGGCCATTAATTTTTTTAGGGACTTCATCCCTGAGTACATGAATTTGGTGCTTGTTAAAACAATACAAGGTAATTCCCCTATGCTCTAGTTAGGATTTAAGAAATATTTTCATTTAGGATATTTTAAATATAATATTTACAATGATAAAGAGAAATAGAGTGTGATTATAGAAATAATGAAAAATTTTATGATACAACTAATCAATTGAGAAAATATATAAGAGTTATCATTAAAAGACCATGAATCGTTATTATATTCCTTTAAAATGAATTCATGAATAATTGATTTTCCAAAAAAATATATAAAAATTATTCTTCATCTGCATTAGTAAAACATAGTAGTGTTGAAGAGGATTTTGAAAGAGAGTTCTTGTATGTGTATTATCAAGTGATTTACCATTTTTTTATTTATCTTACATAAGATATCATTGCCTTTGTTCAAAAATTAAATAATTTATTTTCACTTATATAATAGACACATGATCTATATAATATAGAATCTAAGAAACATCCTTTTGTTGTAAATGAATCTATATTAGTAAATAAAAATAAATTATCCTTGTACTTATTTCATTTTTCAATACTTACTTATTTTAATAATCATTTTTTGAAAATTTAGATAATAATCCAATTAATGATTTCATTAAAACTCTATATTCTATATCAATTATTTGAATGATTAGAAGTATACATTCACTAAAAATTTATCTAATTATATATCATAACAATTATAAATTTTTATAGGCCTTATCATGTAACCAGTTTTCATCACATATAAAATTTTATTCACATACCTTTTTACTCAAAAAGTTGATACAAATGTGAAAAATTAGTAACACATAGTTTATTTATCACGTCTCTGATATATTCGACATATTTGATTTAAATAATGAGGTTTCAATGACATATGTGATTGACATAGGATAATAATTAATGAAGGTAATTTACACAGTTGAATTCTTACATTTCCATTTTTTCTAGCAATAAAATTTTAATATGTAGTTTAATTTTCGATACAAAATAAAACATTATTTATTCCATCCAAAAAGTAAAATTAAATAAATTAAACACTATTATTGTAAATAATAAAATAAAACCAAATGATCTAACTAAAAACATGATCATAGGTAAGTTATACATATGTATTTAAATAATAAAAGCTATAAATCCTAATGCATATTAGAATTACATTAGTAGTACAACAATATCCCCATTCTTGAGGATCAAAAAACCCATAAGATATTAAATATGATTATTTTAAAAGGGTGAATCACGATTTCATAAAAATTGATATAATATATTTATTTATTTTAGGAATTTATTATTTATCATTTTTTTCCTCTACATAATTTTTCCACATCTCACACTATAGGTAGAACATCCCCCAATTTAAAAAAATATTCAATTTTCTCTCCCTTTTTGGTAATTAACATAAATTCTAAGGAGAGGGAAAAAATATTTAATGTAGAAATTTTTTAGTAATTTAGTATTCAGTTATAGCGATAAAACTAAATGTTTTATTACGGAATGTAGTTTACAAATTAAAGAGATTAGAGATTTTTTTAATGACAATATATATATATATATATAACAACTTCAATTAATAAATAACAATAGGTGAAAATAATCAATAATTTATTAAATGAGAATAATAAACAAGAGAAATATAAGATATAAATAATGAAGTATTTTATCAATTTTTATTATGTAATTTTTTTAACTGTTCAAGAAAATAATAAAATAAAAAGGAAAGAAATCATTAAGTAGTCCTAGGATTGTTGACATATTTGAAATAAGGATATTGTTTTATGGGTGGAGGTATTTTATAATTTTTTTATCTATAAGGTGGGTAGAGTCTCTATGGTAGAAGAAACCACTTCATTTCCATGTGCTGAAACATCTACCCTTATAAACATGAGAGTAGAATTGACAAGCAAGTATTGAGTAGGATCACTGAGAATAATTTCTATATTAACTTGTTCTATATTTAATTCATAGGATCTAACAGTAGGAAACTGTAAATTTATGATTTTCTTAGAGGATATGGATCCTTCACAACAGTAATTAAAAATAATATGTTTATCCCTTTTATAATTCTCTTTCTGATTAAAAATGATTTATAATATACATGTTTTATTTTATATCTAGTTTATTTAAAATATAATAAGCATTAGAAATGATTTTCCTTTTTATTCTCATATTAAACAATGTTGCAGCCCTCTTGTCAATCCCCAGTACACTATCTGATTAGGTTAATTCATGAATAATGATTGAAAATTGATTTTTATTTTGAGAAAAATTAATCAAACCATTGATATTAATTCTATTTAATTAATATAATTTTCTTAATTAAGAAAATCAATGGTGAACCGAGTGATTGATGTTTAAACAATGGATCAATGTTATAAATAGTTATAGTTGATCTAACATCCACTATGTACTTCTTCAGAAACTACTTCACTAAACTCTACATTCTAATCATTATATCATTCATATAAATCTCCTTTATATCAATTATTTCCACTTTCTATATCATAATTTTGGTAACATCCATAATATAACTATAAGATGATTTTGGAATTTGACCACCAATATAAGAATGTGTGGGTTTATAATGAAAGAAAAAGGAGTATGGGAGATAGGTTGGATTAGAATATTAGAACACAATGTTCTATTGAAAAAAATTATTTTCTTGTATAATATACTTTAATAACCGATAATTATTCTAATTTTGAAGATGTTTCCACTATTATAAAATGATCTTCTAGTCCTTCAACACACATTAAAGTCTTTTACTTAAAATTCAAAAAGTATAGATGCTTCATGGAAATTTAAAGGGATTACAAAAACTCATTCCTTTTATACCATTATGTACATCTATAATTTGTACCAACATTCTATTTTATTTAAAAAAGTAACACAAAACATCAATTATGGAACTATTTTTTCATATATGAGGCTTCCAAAAAACATTTATGATATAATGTAACACACCCATAACATACTTATTCTACTCTTGAAACATATCATCTATAATCATATCACACTAAAGATAATTGATATAAGAGGAAACATATTTAAACTATGATAATGACATTTCAACTAAATTATAAAAAATATGAACCAATGTAGGTTTTTAAGGAGTAGGAGTGGAAGGTTGAAATCTATTGATGAAATCATGTCGATATATCACTACAAATTATCTATTGTGTATTTTTTCCATTAACAATTGTCCCAAATGTCATTAATTCATTATGAAATTCTCAAAATACAGTTTATTGAACGATTTAATGATTCTCAATCATGTCCTATAGAGATACAACCATAACATTAAGATCAATAAATGTGTATGTGGTAGGGAACAAATCTTTCAATTCATTTAATAGTGGATTCATTTCCTCATGTTACTTATTAATTAGTTATTTATAATATTTATGTACTATAATAATACAATGATTATTTTATATAATCTCTCTTTGGGTAGTGAACATCCATAATTACCTATTTAAATCATATTTACAAATAAAGGACAATTTATTTCTATAGTATCATCTTTACAAGAAATAATATATTTATTGAAATTATAAAAGTATTTTATGAGATTATAAAACTGCATTATAAATTTACAAATTAAATATTCACTTCCAGATGTAACTGAGATTTTACATACCATGGGTGCATCCTCCAGAAAAATTAGAGGATGTAAAATCATAGAAGGTGTAAAATAATACTATACAGACTCCATAACCACATCATTGGACCTATCTCTATCAACATGTAATCAAAAAAATTATATCATTTATCTATCTTTTTATATGAACTTCATCTATATATTCATCATTTAAAATACTAAAATAATTCCCAACTAGAATCAATTTTGATATAGAATCATAAGCCATCAAAATTTTGTTCTCCATGATGAGATAATTTACAAAATGATGAAACGTGTAATTTTTTAGTGTTTTCCTTTCATTGAAATGGATTAACTATAACAAGACATACAAATGGAATTGATGATTCTGGTCTAGAAGGTTCAGGTTCCTCTACCTACATAACATAATTTGTTTCATAAATTGTTTTATCTATTTGTAGTGAGGATTGTGGTCTCTTCCCCTTAATTGAAACCTTATTTTTATATATTCTTAATGGGATTTTGATGTAGGGTCCCAAAAAATAATGAATTGTATTTAAAAAGATAATAGAAAGTGTGCAACAGTTTTGACAATTTAATTGATATCTTTTATTAATATCCACTTAATTATTATTTAAAACATGGGAGATCAACCTTATATAAGGATATTGGATGCTAATGCCGTCTCTTTTGTAATAATGATGTACAAAGCACATAAAATACATTGAAAATCCTTTTTAATGTTATTTTTTATAAGCTATATATAATAAATGTCCATAAATAAAACCATCTCCAAATCACAATATCTATGAGATATTCCTATATGTACAAAAATTCATAAAATATTCTATTAAACTATAAAATAACTTGTAGTATTTTCACAAATGAGGAGGGGATGAAAATAAACATGAACACCATTATTGGACCAATAGAACACATATCCACAATAGTGTGAATTTGTTTTCTCTCCCTCTCTTAGGGATAATGGAACATCTCTTCCATGTCAACAAATAAAACCAATATTTTCATTTCATTCCCATTAGAGGTAACTATTTACACTTCCTTCTTCAATTAGTACACCAAATTAATCAAAAACAAATTCACTTATTCCTAAACAAGAATGTCAGAGTTCTTTTCAGTAGAATAAAACTCCCTCCATTAAAACTAAAAAAAAATCTTTAGAAACATCTCATTTATTTCGTCCTTTACATATCAAAGGCTAATACAACATGTATCCTATGAGATACAACCATTATATTTCATTGAAGAACAATAACCTCCTTTTACACTTCACATCCACATTCCCTTGACCAACAAGGATTTTTGGAGATTGAGAATGTATCTAAAAGATCATGGTTGAGGGTGATAGATTGGAATAAAAAGGGTGACACATAAGAGAATGGATATAGGGTCAGAAGACAATATAGTTTCTGGTAACATACATTTTTTCTAGAATGTTAACATACCAAAATTTGTTTTTTGGGTCGATTATATGTAATAAATATATTAATCTATCTAAAGGAAATAAGTTTTTTATCTTAAACATAGAATGTTTAATCAAATAATATATAATATTATAAATAAATATTTACATTAAATTTAAATAAATAAAACAATATGAAACATAAACTTAAAATGTGCATGAAAGAAATTAAAATTTATTTAATTCAAAAAACCTAATTCTCTATTAACAAATATGACCTTTTTAATCATGATTTCTCAATAAATAATTCATTAAATCTAAATTCATTATTTTCAAATGTTTATCTGATTCATAGAGATATTGAGAGCACTAGTGTTATGAAATTTAATTTATAAATTTTGTAATGGAATATAATAATCCTTCAAGGTGTGTTTCAACAAAAAATACATGTTTATAACCACTACTAGCTAGGGCATATTCTACATAAAAAGAGGAAATAACAACATACTATTGTATCATAATAGAATATGATAGCATGTATTTTCAATGAAATATAATTTTATAGAATTACTTCTCAAATCTAGTCTACAATAACCAATTTCATCATTAAAATAAAATGTCAATTTATAATTTTTTTTTTGGAAATTAAATGAAGTAAAAAGTTCTCTTTTTAAATTCCATAAAATATTTTGAAATATTTTAATTCTGTGTCCTAGTGATTTTATTGAAATATCTAAAAAAAATGAATTTTTTTTGGTATATTTGGATTTATATATAATAATCATACATTTAATACTCTATAAATATTATTTTCAACTTGTTTTCATAGCTTTTTCCATGTTAAGGTTTTCATTGAAACTTGAAGGAGTAGTATATATATTACTAGTTTCAGGTCAAACCCATTTATAAAACTAATGTAAGTATTTTTTTGATTGATAATATTCTAAAAGAATTTTTAAGAAATTTCAAAACCAAGAAAACTATTCATCTCACCAATCAAGATAATTTATAATTATTTTTTCACAAGTTTTTAAAATTCATTACAATTTTTTTTTATTTTTAGACGAAAACATGAATAGATAAAATATATCCATACTATAAAATATCTAAAGAATGTTTTTCATAAATAATATACGATATTCCTTATTAACTAAGAATCCATTTGATAATTTAATAGAACATAATAAATCTTAATAGTCTCTATGTTCTTTTTATGCACTTTGAGAGAATGAGAATTTTTTAAAACAAAATTTTCAATTGATAATTTTCAAAACAAGGGGTTTGTCCTACATAAACATCCTCTATAATAAAACCATTTATAAAATATGGTATGACATCCATCTTATAAAATTTAAAAATCTAATGTGACGCATCAACTATAAGGCCCCATCCTTAAACCTTACTTAATCTTGAGTTATTACAAGATTACACATTGAGGATCTTTTCAGGTTTAGAGTTTTAGAGAATTGGATTATAAAACATGCATTACATACCACATTTAAACAAAGTGGTCACATAAAAATTGTATTCATTTTATCCCATCAATGGAAACATATTTAAAATAAAACATGGAATGTTTCTTGACACTTCCTTGACACTATAATCATATCATGTACCTTTTCCTTAACCTGTGAAAAACATTTAAAAAAACTTGGTATGAGCATAAAAAAGCTCAGTATGGGTTATAAAAATATAGAAAGGAAACATGAGTTCATATATACATAAGAATGAAATCATACTTTACCCACAAAACATAATCACTTTAACATACCTCATAAAATCGTGAATAAATCATAGAAATCATAAGACATAAAGGTAACTTGAGGAATTCATAACATTCATACGTAGGGAGTAACCCTCTTGGTTACGTTTGGAATACCCATAATAGTATATTCCCTAAATCTCTTTGGAGAATCCGTAACGTTTCACTCCATTGCGTTACCCAATGCATTGGAGATCTATATCGGGCTCTACCACCTTTAGTTTATCACGGAACCACCCGTCTTCATAATAATGCCCAAGAACCATAATATAATCATATCACATAAAACACGCATAAAAGAAACATAACATTTCCACATTTCAATCACAAGATATCAATACAACACATTGATATAATAAAAACATTATGAAAACCATTTTCAATACCTAAATAAAAGAAAAGTAAAACATGGTATTTATTTGTCTTTTAAAAAGATGGTATTTCTTGTAGAGGAAGCCGAAACTCAAATAATGGTTACGGCAGCGGAGAAGTCATTGTCGCCGCATACGTATGACAAAAACATTCCATTTTTTTGTTTAGTAAATGCTTCATATAAAAAATATTCCTTTTGAATAAACATAAAAGTCAAAGGGGTTTATACACTGTATAAAAGATGGTTTTGTATAAAACAGAATATGCCTCAATGAATGGAGATTGAGACGAAGTCCCATACCTCGGGTTCGACTTGACTCGATCATTCTTTAATTTCCTGAATAATAAACTTGAGTTAATTTCTAATTTCTTAAGAACCATTTTCAAGTTCATTATTCCTTTTATATCACTTATTACCATGTCATGAACACTATGTAATTATTTTAGTTAATAACGGTCGTTTTAAAGATCATTGGTACTTGAGTCAAAATATGCTCTTTATAATTACATGTTTTTCAGGTATCCATTATATCCAGAGTTATAATCATGATTTAAATATCGTATATATCATATATATATAGTATATACATGCATTTATAATATTACATAATCATTTAGAGGTAAGAAATTAAAAGCACCGTTCATGGAGACGGTAAGCCGTACGTACGCATGAACGCTACTTTCATTTCTATTTTGTATTTTATAGAATGGAATCATAATGATATAAAGGTATATTATAATTCCATTTTAATATCATATGTAATATCATTACTCCATCTTTTATGTGTCCCACATATGGTATTAACCAATTAAATCACTTTGAGGGGGCGGTAGTCCGCACTTCCTTAAATGAAGATATCGCGTTTACCCTTAATGGAAACCATAACGGTATGCCCAAAATGAAAAATACAGAAGCTTAAGGAAATCATAAAAATATTATATATCATATATAAATATAGTGTCATCTTAATGTCCACCTTTGAAGGTGTTAAAAGAATGTTGAACAATCTTCGTTTCGGGAGGATGAAATTCACCATCCACGGAAACAGTATGTTCTTTAACCATTAGATGTAGGTGTGTGTAACTGTAGCTCTAATCCTTATTATAACAACATCCTAGTATATATAAGATACTGGTTTTTGTTAAAAAAATAATTGAATAAAAAGAGTTTAGTGGGTTGGAGAAGCAAAATTAAACAAAAGGACTCAAGTGAAGACATTACCTTAAATTCGGGTAACTCCCTTTGGTTTGAGATCAAAGGCTTCCTTGGGAAGACATCTGCCCAAAGTGAGGCTTCTAGAAGTAAGAGAGGTAAGTGGAGAGATAAAATGGGAAGGGGTTTTCCAAGCCAAAGGCTTTGGAAGTGTGGGTATGGAGGTAGAGGTGGGGGCCTTTTATAAGAGGAGAGGAGGGGCACTCTTGGAATGTAATGAAATGTTCCATTATTTTCAAAGTATTTTAAGATTTAAAAGGTCCCGCATTGATATAATTAGAGGATATGGTGACAAGGGTTCGAAATATACCCATATAATAGGTTTCTGACATGTGTAGGTCATAGATATTACATTATCTTTTCATTTTATTTAAATCCTTTATTAATGAGGTAATCACTGCATCACTATGATGTCATATATAATTTAATATATTTAATGTCTAAAAATTATAAAAAAATATCATGATGTAGAAAATTGTTTTATATTTCTAATGAATATTTATAGTCAACAATATGACTTGTATAACCCCATGTAAAAATTGTTTTAGTAAAAACATTCATGTTTGTGTCATTTTTACTTTTACATTAAAGAAAAAGTTATTTATGTCATTTCCCAACCAATGTGGCTCCATGGGGTCCCCAAGTTGACCCATGGATTTTTTTGGTCGGAAATGACACATCCAATAAGGGTTGAACATGTTTCTAGGTCATTTTATATTATTATAACATTATTCTTACCTTAAATTACACTAATTACCTCTAATCGCGATTAAAAACATAAAAGTTACTATTCACCAAAAAATTATTTTAATCCCATTGAACCAAATTTTACTTCTTCATGACAACCATTTATGTTGGATTTTTGAAATTCAAAACACTAAGGTTTTAAAAGTTCATTTAACCGAAAAAATCAATTTCTTAAGTACCACTTACTGGTTTCACTATTCATCAAAAATTGAAGTTTTTCAGAAAAATACCAAAACATTACCCTAAGCTATATTTGATATTCCAAATTCAAAAATGATGTATATTTTAAAAAATTCAAAACATATAAGTTACATTAATTAATTTAATAATTAATTCCTACTGTCATAGCAAATAGCGTGTTTTTATGAAACAATAAATATTAAAAGATTGACACTAGTTTAAGTCCAATTTCAAAGTGAAATTAATTCAGTGACCACTATTGGTTTAAATGGTAAAAATATATTCTAATTGTACTTTAAAACCAATTCAAAATTTAATCTAATCATATTAATAAATTAGATTAAAAAGGGTTTTTGAATTAAAATACAACATTTTTCACTATTCATTAAAAAATGAACTTTATCGGAAAAACACCAATGATTCACACAAAGTAAATTTTGATGTCCCAATCATAAATAATAAGTTTATTTTGACAAAAATATCTTATTAAATTGTCAAAAGATATATTTAAAAATGGTTTTCCATTAAAAGGCAGTAAAACAATCTTTTAAAAATATTAGTGTATTCCATGCTTAAGATTGGATTTATTTTAATTTTAAGCCTCTAAAACACTATCTAATTAATTAATAGAAATAGATAAAAATATATATTATTCATTACTTATTTGGTATGTTAGATCCTTCCCCCATTTAGAAAATTGTGTCCCCGCAATTTATTTACTTATCGAATAAGTGGGGGTATTTATCCCTCATCGCAATTTCAGATTCCCATGTTGCCTCTTCAATAATGTGGTTTTTCACAAAACCTTTACCTGATGAATCACCTTATTCCGTAACACTTGCTCCCTATTGTCAAGAATCTAGACCGGTTGATCCTCATAAGATAGGTTATCTTCCAGCTGGACTACCTCTGGACTGAAAACATGAGATGGATCTGGAATATACTTTCTCAACATCGAAACATGAAAAAAATTGTGTAATTGAGATAAACTCGGAGGTAAAGACACTTGGTAAGAAACTGATCCAACTTTCTCTAGAATTTCATATGGTCTAATGAACCTTGGACTCAGATTTCTTTTCTTACCAAATCGCATCACACTTTTCCATAGTGATACTTTGAGAAAAACATGATCACCTACCTCTATAGAGAGATCCTTCCTCATATTGTCTGCATAACTCTTCTGCCTGCTCTGAGGTGTTCTCATGTGTTTTTGTATCAGCTGAACTTTTTCTTCCATCTCTTCTACCAATTCTGGTCCCATCAACTTCCTCTCACCCACTTCATCTCATAAATCTGGTGTTCGACACTACTTCCAATATAACGCCTCAAATGGTGCCATCTGTATACTGGAATAAAAACACTTATTATATGAAAATTCAACCAAAGAAATATGTTGGTCCCAAATTCCATAATAAATCCATCGAACAAGCTCGTAGCATATCCTCCAAGGTAAGAATTGTTCATTCTGACTGACCATCTGATTGAGGATGAAAAGATGTACTAAAATTTAATTCAATACCCAACGGCTTCTATAGGCCTTTCCAAAAGTTAGAAGTGAACCTGGGATCACGGTCAGATAAAATGGAGAAAGGAACTCCATGTAACCTGACTGTCTCTTTAAGATAAAAACAGGAATGTTGATCTAGGGAAAAATTATCTCAAATAGGAAGGAAATGAGCAGATTTAGTCAAGCGATCAACAATAACCCAAATTGCATTATTTCCTCAAGATGGCTTTGGTAATCCCACAACAATGTCCGTGGATATATTCTCCCATTTCCACTCTGGCACTGGTAGAGGTTGAAGCATCTCTTTCGGTAACTACCACTCTGCTTTAACCTATTGACAATTCAAACACTTCACAGTAAAATCAACAATATCTCTTTTCATTCCACCCCACCAGTAATACTCTCGCAGATCTCTATACATCTTAGTACTGCCAGGATGAACTGAAAACGGAGTACTATGAGCTTCACATAACAACTATCTCTTCAACTATGAATCACAAGGCACACACAATCTCTTCCCAAATCTAAAAACACAGTCATTATCAATGTTGAATTCAGGAAACTTACCCTTCTGAACCAACTCTACATTTTTCTGCAACACATTGTCTTGCTTCTGTGTTTTCATGATTCTGTCGGATAGAGATGATCTCACTGATACCTAAAACAAAACAGAAGAACTTACTGCACCAACAAATTCTATGCCAAAGATCATAAAATCTTTAACCAAAGGATCACGTTCCAAATGCTACATTTTTAATGAAGCATTACTTTTTCGACTCAAAGCATCAGCCACTTTATTTGCTTTTCCCGGATGGTAATGAATTATACAATCATAATCCTTGATTAATTCCAGCCATCTTTTCTGTCTCATGTTTAACTCTTTCTGAGTGAATATATACTTTAATCTTTTGTGATCAGTATATATTTCACACTTTACTCCATAGAAATGATTCCTCCAAATTTTTAAAGTGAAAACAACAGCAGCTAATTTCAAATCATGTGTAGGGTAATTTACCTCATGAGTTTTCAACTGTCGTGAAGCATAAGTAATTACCTGATCATTCTGCATTAGGATGCAACCAAGTCCTTTCAAAGAAGCATCACTGTATATAACAAACTCACCATTCCTGGAAGGAAGTGCCAAAACTAGAGAAATCACCAATCTTCTTGTCAACTCTTGAAAACAATCATCACATTATTTTGTCCATATAAACTTAAAACCCTTCCGAGTTAGCTTAGTCATTGGATTAGAAAACCGTGAAAAATTTCCAACAAACCTTCGGTAATAGCCTGCCAATCCAAGGAAGCTACGAATCTCAGTTACATTTGTGGGTCTTGGCCATTCTTCCACAACCTTTGTTTTTGTAGGATCAACAGTTATCCCATCTTTAGAAACAATATGACAAAGGAAAGAAATTTGTTGCAACCAAAACACACACTTGCTGAATTTTTGATACACTTTCTTTTCTTTAAAGCTTTGAAAAATAACCCTTAAATGCCTTTTATGCTCCTATTTACTTTTAGAAAACTCCAAAATATCATCAATGAAAACAACCAAAAACTTTTCTAAGAACCCATGAAAAATTCTATTCATTAAGTCCATGAATAAAGTAGGTGTATTGGTTAGCCCAAAAGGCATTACTAAAAATTCATAATGGCTATATCTTGTACGAAACACAGTCTTCGGAACATCTTCTTCCTTTACCTTCAACTGATAGTACCCCGATCTCAGGTCAATCATTGAAAAATACTATTCTCCCTGGAGCTGATCAAACAAATCATCGATATGAGGCAAATGATATTTGTTCTTAACAATGATGTTATTCAAGGCTCTATAATCAATGCAAAGTCTCATAGAACCATCTTTATTTTTATCAAATAAAACAGGAGCAGCCCATGGTGATGTGCTAGGTCTAATGAAACCTTCCTCTAATAAATCTTGCAATTTCTCCTTCAACTCTAAAAGTTCAATTTGTGCCATTTGATAAGGGGGTTTTAAAATTGGCATAGAATCAGGAACTAAGTCTACAGTAAACTCAAATTCCCGATCTGGTATTATTCTAGGCAACTCATTAGAAAAAACATCAGGATACTCATTTACCATTGGCACATCATTAATATGAACAGTTCATTTATTTTCAAAGACATGTGCAAGGTAACATTCATTTCCATCTTTTACAATTTTCTCAGCCTCTTGATATGTTATCAACAGTAAGTCTTCAATCTTGTACACAATCTTAAAGTCTTTCGAAAAAGAAACTTCTTTAGCTCTATAGTAAATCTTAGCATGGTAAATAGAGAGCCAATCCATACCCAGGATAAGATCAAACTCTACAAGAGGTAAAACAATAAGGTTTGCAAGTAGGTTCTTTCCACGGATAAGGATAGATATATTCTTATAAATTCTTTTTGCCTCAACATTTCCCCCAGGTGTTTTTACCAAATGTTCAGGAATCATTTCATGAGATGGTATTCCCGTTTTACTAGAAAAGGTTTCAGAGATGAATGAATGTGTAGACCCCGAATCAAACAACACACTGGCATAATCTGAAAAAAGAAACAAGGTACCTAATACAACTTCATTTGATGGCCCAACATCTACTGATGTAGTTGCAAAGGATTTCACCGCCCCTTTCTGCTTGTAGTCTAACTGCTTCCCATCACTCAAGCACTTTGTCAGACACTCGTTTTCATAGTGACCCTTCTCATTGCACTTAAAACATTTCACTAACTGTAAGTCAAATTTGGTCTTACCATCACCCTGGTCTTTTTCAGTGCAATCACGATCCTTATGTCCCATCTTACCACATCGGTAGAACTTTCCAGAATTCAGAAGACATTCCCCATCACGCCTTTTCCCACATTTATCACAAACTGGAAACTTAGTTTTCTTACCATTAGTCCTTTTTGAATAATTCTTTCCTTTCTCCTGCCACCTCTGTCTCTTCTTCTGGTGGTTGTTATAGAACACTTGATCATTGGAAAACTCCATTTCCACCTTCTCAACACATCGAACATGATTTTCATAACTTTTTAACTCATGAGAAGATAATGCCCTTAGATATTTTGGCTTTAATCCTAAGTAAAAATGATTGATTTTACTATCAAGGTCTCGGATACAATTTGGAGCATACCTTGCCAATCGAGTGAACCTTTCTTCATAGGCAGCCATTGGGCCTTCCTCTTGACTCAATTCCAAGAATTGCTTTTCTGTCCTAAGTCGATCAACATTAGGAAAATACTTCTCAAGAAACATAACTTTAAATTCATCCCAGTCGAGAGTATCAATCTCATCAGAGTCCCTGATATTTCTAACCATCGACCACCACTGATCTGCTTCACCCTCCAAACGGTAATTATCAAGACTAACCTTTTGATTGTCCGAACACCCCATGACATCGAAAATATTCTCCAGTGATTTAATCCACCCTTCGGCTAGCACAGGGTCAGATGATCCTCTGAATGATGGGGGATGTTGCCTCATGAAATGTTCCACCACTGAAATGTTCCTTTGCGGTTGATCTGGCTGATCTCGTGCATGGATACCACCTCCATTTATCACTTGAGTCAACTGCGCCATTACTGCAACAAACTGTTCATTTCCAATTCCAACCATTTCAGGATGCTGATTCGGAAGGTTATTTCCTTCTGCATACCTTCTTAGCACTACTTCCCTGTTTCATATACGGAGAACCATTCTGAACAAACATGTCTTAGATGAAGCAAAATGGTAATCTTCAAATGCTACATCACTTCAATTTGACAAAAAAAATATTTTTGGATAATCATTTAATATAATTCTAACTCTTAATGTTATCTAAACCGACCTCTGATACCAACTATAAGGCCCCAACCTTAAACCTTACATAATCTTGAGTTATTACAAGATTACACATTGAGGATCTTTTCAGGTTTAGAGTTTTAGAGAATTAGATCATAAAACATGCATTACATACCAAATTTAAACAAAATGGTTACATAAAAATAGTATTCATTTTTTCCCATCAATGGAATCATATTTAAAATAAAACATGGATTCTTTCTTGACACTTCCTTGACACTATCATCATATCATGTAACTTTCCCTTGACCTGTGAAAAACATTTCAAAAAAAACATGGGATGAGCATAAAATAGCTCATTATGGGTTATATAAAAATGGAATGGAAACATGAGTTCATATATACATAAGAATGAAATCATAATTTACCCATAAAACATACGCACTTTAACATACCTCATCAAATCATAAATAAGTCATAGAAATCATAAGACATAAAGGTAACTTGAGGCATTCATAACATTCATACGTAGGGAGTATCCCTCTTGGTTACGTTTGGAATACCCATCATAGTATATTCCCTAAATCTCTTCGGAAAAACCTTAACGTTTCACTCCTTCGCGTTACCCAATGCATTTGAGAGATATATCGAGCTCACCCGCCCTTAGTTTATCACGGAACCACCCGTCTTCATAATAATTCCCAAGAACCATAATATAATCGTATCACATAAAACATGCATAAAGGAAACATAACATTTCCACATTTCAATCACAAGATATCAATACAACACATTGATATAACAAAAACATTATGAAAACCATTTTCAATACCAAAATAAAATAAAAGTAAAACATGGTATTTATATTTATTTTAAAAAGAAGGTATGGCTTGTATAGGATGCCAAAACTCAAATAATTGTTACGGCGGAGGAGAAGTCGTTGTCGCCGCATACGTACGAGAAAATCATTCCCTTTTGTCGTATAGTAAATGATTCATATAAAAAAGATTCCTTTTGAATAAACGTAAAAGTCAAAAAGGTTTATACACCATATAAAAGAAGGTTGTGTATAAAATAGAATATGCCTCAATGAAAGGAGATTGAGACGAAGTCCTATACCTCGGGTCCGACTTGACTCGATCGTTCTTTAATGTCCTGAATATTAAACTTGAGTTAATTTATACTTCCTTAAGAACATTTTTCAATTTCATTATTCCTTTTATATCACTTATTACCATGTCATGAACACTATGTAATTATTTTAGTTAATAATGGTCCTTTTAACGATCATTGGTACTTGAGTCAAAATATGCTCTTTATAATTACAAGTATTTCATGTATCCATTATATCAAGAGTTATAATCATGATGTAAATATCATATATATAATATATATCTACTATATACCTGAATTTATAATATTAAATATTCATTTAGAGGGAAGAAATGAAATGCACCGTTAATGGAGATGGTAAGTTGTACGTACGCATGAACGCTACTTTCATTTCTATTTCGTATTTTATAGAATGGAATCATAATGATATAAAGGTATATTATAATTCCAGTGTAATACCATATATAATATCATAACTCCATCCTTTATACGTCCCACATATGGTATTAATGAATCAAATCACTTTGAAGGGGCGGTAGTCCGCACTTCCTTAAATGAAGATATCGCGTTTACCCATAATGGAAACCATAAAGGTATGCCCAAAATGAAAAATAAAAAAGCTTAAAGAAAACATAAATATATTATATATAATATATAAATATAGTGTCATCTTAATGGCCACCTTTGAAGGTGTTAAAATAATGTTGAGCAATCATCATTTCGGGAGGCAAAAATCCGCCATCCACGGAAACAGTATGTTATTTAACCATTATATGCAGGTGTGTGTGAGTGTAGCTCGAATACTTATTATAAAAACATCCTAGTATATAGAATATACTGGTGTTGTTAAAATATAAATTAATAAAAAGTGTTTAGGGGGTTGGAGAAGCAAAATAAAACAAAAGGACTCATGTGAAGACATTACCTTAAAATCGGGTGACTCCCTTTGGTTTGAGCTCAAAGGCTTCCTTGGGAAGACATCTGCCCAAAGTGAGACTTCAAGGAGTAATAGTGGGATGTTTAGAGACACAATGGGCAGGGGTTGGCCGAGCCAAAGGCTTTGGAAATGTGGGTAAGGTGGTAGAGGTGGGGGCCTTTTATAAGAGGAGAGGAGGGGCACTCTTGGAAAGTAAAGAAATTTTCCTTTATTTTAAAATCAGTTTCGGATTTAAAAGGTCCCACATTGAAAATATTCGAGGATAAGGTGATAAGGGTTCGAAATATACCCATCCAATAGGTTTTGGACATGTTTAGGTCATAGATTTTACATTATCTTTTCATTTTATTTAAATCCTTTATTAATGAGGTAATCGCTGCATCATCATGATGTCATAAATAATTTAATATATTTAAAGTCTAAAAATTATAAAAAAAATACCATGATGTAGTAAATCGTTTTATCTTTATAATGAATATTTATAGTAAAAATATGACTTTTGTAACACCATGTAATTTTTTTAGTAAAACACATCATGTTTGTGTCATTTTTACTTTTACATTAAATAAAAAGTTATTTATGTCATTTCCCAACCAAAGTGGCTCCATGGGGTCCCCAAGTTGACCCATGGATTGTCGTGGTCATCCATGACACATCCAATAAGGGTAGGACATGTGTCTTGGTCATTTTATATTATTAATACATTATTCATACCTTAAATTACACTAATTACCTCTAATCGCGCTTAAAAACATAAAAGTTACTATTCATCAAAAAATTATTTTAATACCATTGAACCAAATTTTACTTCTTAATGACAACCATGTATATTGGATTTTTGAAATTCAAAACACAGAGGTGGAAAATTTTCATTTAACTGAATAATCAGTTTCTTAAGTACCACTTAGTGGTTTCACTATTCATCAAAAATTGAAGTTTTTCAGAAAAATACAAAAACATCACTCTAATCTATATTTGATATTCCGAATTCAAAAATGTTGTCTATTTTACAAAATTCAAAAAATATAAGTTACACTAATTAATTTAATAATTAATTCCCGATGTCAGAGCAAATAGCATGTTTTTATGAAACAATAAGTATCAAAAGATTGACACTAGTTTAAGTCCAATTTCAAAGTGAAATTAATTCCAGCGACCACTATTGGTTTAAATGATAAAAATATATTCTAGTTGTACTTAAAAAACAATTCAAAATTTAATCTAATAATATGAATAAATTAGATTAAAAAGAGGTTTTGAATTAAAATACAACATTTTTCACTATTCATTAAAAAAATAATCATTATCGGAAAAATACCAAATATTCACACAAAGTAAATTTTGATTTCCCAATCATAAAGAATAAATTTATTTTGAAAAACAAAGCTTATAAAATTTTCAAAAGATAGATTTAAAAATGGTTTTCCATTAAAAGGCAATAAAACAATCATTTAAAAATATTTGTGTATTCCATGCTTAAGTTTGGATTTATTTTCATTTTATACCTCTAAAACACTATCTAATTCATTAATAGACATAGATAAAAATATCTATTATTCATCACTTACTTGGGATGTTACATCAGCTAAGTGAATTCTAATGGATACTAATCTAGATACTGGGTAATATTATCCTCATAATTTAAACCTCATTCTTGAGTATAACCTTTATCGAGAAGTATGAAATTATTTCTTGGGATTTAAAAAGGAACATCATATTTATTATTAAAAAACATTTTGTTCCAATAAATAGATAGTCAATGGTTCAACCAAATCATTTTTAGTCCTTGTTCCTTTAGAACACTTTTAATTCCTCTATAATAGCTGAAACCAAAATCACTTTTACTATGGATTATTTTATATATTATGTTCTAGAAGAGAAAAAATAGAAGAAAACTACATATTGTATATTGAAATCCTTCAATCCATTATCCCATTATCTAATACTGTATAATTTCATTCTGATTGATGGTTCCTATGGGTTCTTGGCCGTCTATGCGACACATTTTCTAGTTCACTAGTTTCCCTTATTTCTAAATTGGGTTCGAGAAAATCAATTTCCTAATTTTCATAATCTTTTATATAAAATCAATTTCCAGGTCTCATTTTTTAATGAAATAACATTATTCATCAATTTGAGTTATTTTGTGTCCAAAAGGATCACATAAAAAATAACATGGGGTGATTCTTCAACAATATTTTATATTTTATTGAATATTATATAATCCTTGTATGTTTTATAATATACTTTGAATATTTAGTAATAAAATAATATATTAATTTATACAATAATATCATTGGTTTTTCAGAAATTATCCTTGCATCTAAATAATATCATGTAATGATCTTTGGAAAAAAATTATTCTATAGATAATAGTATGTTTCAAAAAACGATTTGTCTTATTAGAACCTTTTTTGTCACATAAAATTTTTTATTCATAGCTTCAACCCAAAAATGAATACAACGTTTATAAGTACATAACAATTTTCTAGAAATTTCTCTGAAAGTACTATTTAACCTCTCAGCAACACCATTTATAAGTGTTATGGGTGATGAAAATGTAAATTAGATAAAAAGTTTTGAACACTGGGAATTAAACTCACGGATTAAAATTAAGCTCTTTGGTTACTTATTAATGAAATAATATTGGCCTATTTATCATTTTGATCCATTTACCAAGAAATTATAAAAATAGAAAATGCATCAATCACATCCATTAAAAATAAATCTATATAAAATCAAGTGAAATCATTAACTAATACAAAATCAATTGATTTCCCTAAAATGATTGAAAAAAATGTAATAAAAAAATAATTATGACTTAGTTCTATAGGATTTGATGTTGAAAACCATTTTAATTGTATTGAATTATTTATTTTTTTCTTAACCATCTGGAGTGAATCACACTTTGTTATTTTACTACATTTATGTCTTGGTAAATCCAAAACTACATTACTTTCAGATAACTTTCTCAAATAATAATCTTTAAAATGTCCTAATATTCAATTTCATATCCAAGATTCATCTATTTATTTATTAAACAGTTCACTACTTTTATACTCGAGGAATTATGATCTATAATATAGACATGTATTTTTTTAGGATTATTAAATTTTAAAGTTTAATATTTAAAAGATAAAGATTAATTATTTTAAAAATTATAAAATTAACATTCATCATAATGTTTAGGGATAAAAAATAGGTTTGTCTTTAATCAATTCAAATAAATATGTTTTTTTATAATGACTATTATCTGATTATCAGATGATCAAACTCCCATAAATTTTCTTTTAGCATTACAACACAATTTTCCATAACCTCAATCAAGATTAGAAAAGGAGTTAAAATTTGATAAATATCAACTCATATTGTGTGTGAATCCACTATCTATATAAAATTTATTGTCGACACTCTTGGATATTTTTACATGAAAATAAAATTCAATTAAGAAAAATTTCTACGAATTTTTCTTATGATGAACATGGTTAACAATTAATGATTTGAGAAGCCAAAACTATTAGAGTTATCATGAAATTACAATACTTAATTATAAAAACAATTTGAATGAAAATAATTATTTACTCTACATTTTTTGAGTCTTTCAAAATAATTTTTTAGAATATTGTCATATCTCTCTACAAAAAAGAAATATAGTGATTTTATAAGGGTTATTTTTCTTTTTAATATGTATAAAATAGTATTTATAAATTTTCTTCCTCTCCATTTGGATTCTAATTAAAAATTTAGTTTTTTCAGTTATCTTGTTTCCAATAATTTGATTTACATAATATTAACCTGTAAATAAAAAAAATAATACTTAAACACTTGAACTATTATTTGAAACCTTTCAATCATATTTCCATGTTAAATTAATTATGTAGAAAAATCTTTTATAATGATTTTTAAATATAAAATTATTATTATTTTGATTCCTTTTTATAATTTATTACAACTTCATATGGCCATTTGAAATTATTTTTTGTTTTTAAAATATTTATTCTCATTTTCCATCATTATATATCATTTATATTATTCTTGATTGGATAAATTTTAATTTTCAAAATTAATTCGAATGATTAAAATAATAATATGATTATACCTCATTAGTCCGTTCTATAAAATAGATGATTCCCTTCTGATTATAATGTAATGATATTTATTCTGGTAATGTAAAATCATGAGAATACATAGATGGACTTGATGATTCCTTAATTAATTTCTTTTCATTCATCGTGTAACCAACATCCCTAAAATAAATTTTCACTATTTTTTTGTTATCTTATAGTAGTGAAATATATATTTTGATATTTCTATGGTTTTTATTTTCATATTTTGTCACATCGTTTGAAAATTTATAAAAATTATATTACATGCTGAGAATTTTAGTAAAACCACTTGTCTTATTAATGAACAATACGAATTTTCTGGAAAATTAGATAAACTCACTATTCAAAGAAGAAAACATGGCTTTAAATTTTTCGTAGGAAATTACTATTTGATTTTATATTCACCTATTAAAATATGTTAATGTTTTTAAATTTATGAAACATTCAACTTCTTAATTAATCAATGATCCCATTAATAAAATTTTTTATTTACCTCACACATCATTAGTGTTCCAATGAGTTCATTAATATAAATTTTTTTAAGACTGTAGATTTTTAATAGAACTGGAAATAACACTCCTTATTGGAGGTAGAGTTATTAGAAATTTCAAATCAATATATGGATCAAAAAAATATTATCATAAGGAAGAAAAATTATTTACAACATCAATGAGTCTTTCTTTCAACTATGTGAGGAATTTACCTTTTATCATTCTGATGGTATCAAACATCATCCTGGAAGTATTATACATGAGATCTCATAAATTATCTATGACATTATTAGAATATTATATAGTAGTCAACGTTTCTTGGGATTTTCAACATTGAGAGACTTTATCGAACTCATATTTACCTAATACACATATTATAACATTCATTTCATTGAAATTAAAATCTTCAATAACATCAGTATCTGCATCCCAATATTTTGGTAGAGATTTTTAAATTTTATATGTCCTACTATATTTGAGAAAAACCAATATAATATGGTTATTTCGATATTTGATCATTTAGGGAATTTTAGAAGCCATAATTAGTATAGTTAAAATAAGATGATCTTAGCATCGACACACCCTCTATATTATCATTCATTACATTCTTTTTTTTAAAAAAATATCTAAAGACACCACCCATTGAAAGTTGATAACTCCAAAGAGATGTGATATGATACAAATTAGATTCCAAAACTATCTATAAATGATTCATGTTGTGGGTTGAATTGATTTTTTGAAATATTCAATGCATAGAAAACATCTTTATATTAGTTATATGCAAATTCATGTTATTTTCTTATCACACCAAATAATATAAAATATAACCCATATAAAAAGAAAAAGACTTTGTGATTTAAAAATTTTCTGGGGAATCAAGGTCCCCTAGTACACTCCACAACCCTCTTCTCTGCGAGAATGACTATTTTTACCAAACCTATCATTTTTCTAGGACTATACGATTAATTGGAAGATGTCTTAACATGTTAAAGTGAAATTGGAGATTTTAATCGGGCTTTATCAAGGCTTTATAAGCAAAAAACATAATGTTTCATTTACTAGGAAGCTTTATAATGAGAAATAGAAATAGAGAGTTATTACTTATTTAATGTGTAGTTGTGAGATATATCTCAATGAATGAATAAATAAAGAAGAGATATTATTTGAAATGAAATAATCATGAGGATAGTATTATAAAATAACTACAATAATTATTGATGTCTCACAAGTATAGGTCACAATACTTCATCTGATTTTTTACTAGAACATATTATCATTTAAATGATATATGAATGATAGTGATTGAATGTGTACTTTCATACTATTATATTATTCTATAAATATTTCTCACAATTAAGACCTCATGCATCATGTTTGATGATGCATTCAAATATTATTAATTAAATATACAGCACATGATCCATTAAATCGGTGATATGTGACTCAATATTTTCTTTGAAATACATTAAAATTAGTAATTATTAAAAAATTAAATTATTTTATTTCATATCTTCGTATATGATTCTTATTGTTTTTTAAAATATATAGGCAGTCCAACATTTAATGGTTTCATGATAGAAATAAAATATTTCTCTTGTTTAATGTTCATAAATACAGTTGTCAACAAGAAATAGATGATTGTATATCATAACATAGATGAATTTTGGTATGAATTAATCCGATAATAAATTTTATACATTTATACATTTTTTTCCCACAATATTTTCACTCATATAAGATATTATGATTGATACTTTTAAATCTATATATCAAATTTTTCCATATATCCATTTCACATAGCTGAATAATCCATGAAACTTATTTTTGTAGTCATTCAATCTGTAAAGATGATTTCCCATTTATCTTATGTAATCAATATAGATGATTTCCACATTTCTATTTCAACTATGTAGGGAATTGAAGTAGGATAATCGTTCACAAGGGTGATTGATGTGCCTGAATTCTCATGTAGTTATTTCCCATGTAACCGAATGGCTCATGTAATATATTTTTGTATAATTAAAAATATTTTATACAAAGGTTTCAAAATGGTGACTCAGTGAAATTATGTACCGAAATACATAAAATTAGATAAAACCTAATAAATAGACATAAAAAGAAGATCATTAGTAAATTTATTCAAGTTATTTAAGATCATAAAAAATTGAGGTTTATTGGATATTTTGGAAAAACATTAGGAATCTAATATTAATAGGGTAACCTTCAATCAAATCTATGAAACCAGATTTGTATCCATAGTTATAGTTGATTATCATATATTCAAATCCTTCATAATATTTCATATGGAAAATGTAAATTATCACAAGAATACCCCCCAAGAGTGTCAGTATGGGTTTGTAGTAAGGATAAATTCACCATGGAATAGAATGATGGTAAAGATATACTAGACCTGCTCTTTTTTTTATTAACCATAAATACTTATGTTCCAAATCCTCATCCACATGTAGTATCCATAAGATTTTATTTTTCTTAGAAAACCACACTCTTTTATTTAAAAATAGTTAGACAATAAATTATACATACGATTATCCAATGGTTTCTCACTAAATTTTTTTAATCCTAGATTCCAATGGATCATAAATCTTACTATGATGCCATCTATAGAGACCCATAATTTTAAAATATAAATATTTTATTTTATTTTATTAATAACCATTACATAACATTGTGATAGAAAATAAACAATAATGGTAATGAGTATTTGGAAACATGGATACAAAAAAACTTATTCTTAAGAGTTATACCTCACATCCCATTATATTCTTCGAAAGAAGCACCCTTGTTAGACATATTAATAATAAAGACATTCATCATAACCTGGGGAAAGGAAACATGAGAAATAGTGATCTTGGATGCTCAGAATGAGTAATCAAAATATATAATAACAATCACATATACATAAAATGAGTATAAGGGTATGATATCATTAGAATATAATTTGAATACTATATCTTTCATGTCATAGATCATAATCTTGAGTGATGGAATAAAGTCTGACCATTCATTACGTATGAATCATATATTAATCAAAGATCATGATCGATGAATAAAAAAAATTAGCATGAGGAATATGTTTTGAAAATTCACATAAACATGTAAAATCAATTACATAGTTAAGGATAACTTCCATGAATATCATTGTAGATTCTATTGACTCAAAATTATATCATATAATCAGTCATGCTATACTCTAAAGACTATCTCTGATGATATAGTCCATTAATAAAATTGGTTCACATCACATTCCCATTTTTATTATATAATGAGATATATATATATATCAAATGATTTATAGGGAAATATAAATTTTAACACCCATAATATAATAAAGATAATACATTTGTGTGAAAAAGGAAAAAACACCATTTTATAACTCATGAAATAATGGTTTTTATAAAAATATCATCATATTCATATATAATAACCTATTTAAAATAAAGGGGATTCAAAAAATATATTTAATCAAAATAATAAACCAGTAAATGAAATAATTAGGATTGTATAATGGGATTATATCCCCTATAAATATTATTTATAATTAAAGAATGTTATCATAGAATAATTCTCATATAAAAAATCAAAACAAATGTTTCATGAGAAAAAGTCACTTTTTCAATTTTAAATCACCTACTAACAATAAATACATTTCAAATATATTAAATATAATATTTTATTGGAAATTAATCATATAATAATGTAAGTGGTGATTTTAAATTATTAGCCAGTCATGATGATTAGAGAATTCATTCATGTCATGTACATTAAAACAAATATTCATTTCATATAATAATCAAATTGGAAAAAGTTCCTCATTTGAAAAATGGTAGTATGATTTGTTTTAATAATTTTTTTAAAAATTAAATTTTTTAAAATTAAATTCAATGATCACAACATAACAATAAATACACCCCTGAAAACATTATTAAAAAACATGGACATGGGAAAAAAATAGACATTCGACTTAAAAGTGAAATAAAGTTGGTTTTTCTAATACAAATTCTCTTTTTTTATTATGTACATAAATAGAGTAATATAAAAGGAAATGATTTAATATCATAAAATTAATATATGTTATTTTAATTTGTGTCATTTTTGGGAGATAGGTCATAAAATATCCCCATCATAACCACAACCTTACACAATCATGTTAAACATGTGAATTTAATGTAAATAATTTATTATTTCTGTGTCATTAACATCGTAAAAAACATAAAAAATAATTTAAAATAAAAAATTAAAAATAATAGAAAATTTATATTAAGGATATAAAATGTAAAAATATATTAATTTACACATAATAAAATAATTTATTTTCTGAATATAATATAGTCCCAAAGAATACTATTCGTGATGATAAGCCATTTCATCAAGTTAGTCTTAATTGAAAGAATCCTAACATCTAATATAATGACATTATTTTTTATCCAGATATATAATAGTTAATTTATATACTTATAATATCATTCATTATACATTAATAGTATTTCAAAACAAATTAATTAATAAATTCTTATTTGAAGCATTGTTCTGGGTGTTAAATATTTTATTTTTATCAGAATTTTAGTTCTGTAGTTTAGATCCTTGACAATTGATCATGGATCCACAATCTATAAAATTTATAAAATTATATAAATATTATATATATTCGTTATATACATAGTGTCATACATAAAATTTATATATTATTAAATTATTTACACCACTCCGGGAGATGGTTGGTCATACATATGTATGATGTTTTTCTCACTTTTGAAAGATATAATGAAATAATATTAAATTGTAATTAAATTTTCTAGAAGTTTTTGTATATATAATATATATTATTTTTTATTTAATTATATCCATATTAATTTCCTTGGAAATATAAAATGGAGAACAAATAACATCACTTGGTGGTGGTGGTAATTCATAAGCACAGACAAGAAAAAATTTTACACACCATTTAATGGGATAAAGGGTGGATATTGGTGATACCACCTTCATAATAACAGTTATGTATATTGAGGATAGAAAATTTAATATTTTGTAATTAATAACATATACTTAGAGGTTTTTAAAAATTAAATAAATTAAAATTTGTTGGTTATGATAATTAACTCTTCTTTAGTATAACTCCTTTATATCACTTCTTAAGAAGACCTAGAATTTTGTTTAAATAAAAAAGGTATATATTTTTAGTGATGGATTATTCTGATATGATAACTAGGTAGGTATTGGTTGATTATGATAACCATTGTGAGGTAAATTAATAACAGATGTTTTGTCTTTTTATAAGATGTGGAAATTACATGATTTGAATTACAAAAAAAATTATAATTGTATCATTTTCAATAAAAATGATTAAAAATAGACTAATATTAGAAGATTAATTGTTCAATATCTAAATATCCTCATCTATTGAAATTAATAATTGTTTTGGAGTAATTTTAAAACTTATATTTTTATATTACTTGTTGGTTTACTAATTTTTATCATAATTGTGGTAATTCAAATATTAATTTTAATGGATTATAATTTTATTAAAAAGTTAATAATTTAAACATAAATTACCGAGGGATTAAATTTAAAACCATATCTCATCCTTCTTTCCCTATATTAGGATTTTTATTACTTTAAAGTAATTTTATAATATATTATTTTTAGTAAAATAACAATAATGTCAATTGTGACATTATTAATTTACATTGACATTAATGTCATCCAACATACTATGTGATTATAATATAATTAATTAACATATCACAAAAAGTTATAGTAATCTATAGTAATCATGGAAAATACTAATTTAAAAAAAAATTAGTTTTTTAATATAATTAATATAAGTTATTTTGTTTCTCTATTAATTGAATAAATAGTGTGTTGGTCCTACTTAGGAATTTATGTTAATTATCAGATCACTACAATTTTTAAATTAATTCACCAAATAAAGGTAATTATTTCATATTTAATATAAACATTTAAAATAAAATAAATACTATTTATCATTATGAAAAATTTTAGAGACATTAATGTCTATAGGGTGACATTTTGGAATTTTATATATATATAAAATATATATTTCATTGTGAAGGGAAAATGGAACCAAAATTCAATATATTTTATTTTGGGATATAAATTGTTAGATTTATTATAAAAATTGAAATAATGAAAAGTTTTTTGTTTATTTTCATACATTATCTCTTGGTTTTCACTATTTTTTTACCCATTTCACCCTTACCAAGGAGATATATATTTGTCACTATTATTATTTACAAAGAAAAAAACGAAAACTTAACTATATACCAAATTTAATTTTTTTTATTATCAAGATGGTATATTTTTTTCACTATAAAAATTCTGGAAGTGTATAAAAACAATTTCGAAATAAAACCATTATACTCAATGATGATCATTTTTGTAGAATTGTTTTTAATTAAAAAATTTGACGTATATTAAAACCAAAAATATTTTTATTCATGTGGAATTAATTATATATTATGAATAAATTGTCTCATATTAGCATATTTGTCAAAAAAAATTAATGAAACTTTTAAATTACTTTATTTAATGAATTTTAGTGATATTATTTAATAAAATTGCATTTTTCATTATTCAATGTCAAATCAATCATTTCAAAAAATCCCAAAATTTCACCCTATGTGAATTATGATATGTTAATACAGAAAAAATTATTTTTTGAATTAATATTTCTTATTTTTAAACATAAGAATTATATTTTCCACACAAAAAATTCAATAAATATAATTTTTTAATAAATTGGCTTTAGAAGGAAAATGTGACTTAAATAAAATATAAAGTTATTATTCTGTATGGAAAACCAATACACTTTTACCAAGTAATACCATTATAAATATATTTTCTTTTTTTAATCATATTCATACCCAGATATTATAAATCATTAATATAGCTATAATGGTTCAATAATATATTTCTATAAGATATCACAATTTTCATAGAGCTCGAAGTTACATGCTAAGAAATTTATTGAGTGTATTATTAATTAAAATTAAATCATTGGGATATTATAAAAATACCCATAAGATATTCTATGGTATATTGGGAAGGTATTTGAGTATTAATTATGTGAGCTAAGTGGATCATGTAGAATTGATAAGAGAGATGAGGGGGTTACCTTTATAAATGTCGTAAGTTGAAAAATTATAAATACTTGAAACATTATTATGTAATCTATGTATTAATCATTAAAATTGGAATAAAATTTTCATATAATAAAAGAAAATAAGTTTATGGTAAAAATGAAACTATCCAATGAGGTTTAATAAAGTGTTTTTGTTATCATAATGATTTATCCCATTATTGTTTCTACTTTTAACTAATTTTACACTTATCCAAAGTGACAAATTATTAACATTATTACGATTAAGTATGAAAAAAATAAGTCTCCCATATAAAATATTATTTATTATGAGGATTAATAATATGTAATAATTTTTATAATATTCATATATAAGTTGTACTAATAAAAAAATTTAAATATATATTAGTAAAAAGAAATGAAGCATATTTTTGTAAATTCTTATTTTTTGTATAAAAAGGATTTACATAAAAATAAATTCTATTGTTTATTAAAGTGTAAGTAATTAAATAATTTTAAAGAAAATTGGTGTTATTTATCGTTCAATCCAATCCAAAATCAAAAGGAACCTTCTATGTAACTCATTAAGAGGGAAAATGTAAAAAACATTATCTGAAAAAACAATTCATTGATTTTCAAAATGTTCACCATATATATATAAGGTCAAATTTTTATTTTTATATGAATTATAAAAATTCTTTAATATTAATGTTTTATTAAAAAAGAAATTATCAAATTTAATGTTATTTTTTATCATCCTAATTGTATAGGAGGAATAGTTTTTGTTAAACGGTGTTTTCCACTATTCACAAAAAATCCACTATTTTTGAAAAAAACAAAGAATTCATGCTTAGATAATTTGGATATTTTAATTCAAAAATTATTTTAATTTAATAAAATATATTTTATCAAATATTGTAAAATAGGTTTTAATGACATTTATGATTAAATCTTTTATCGTTATTCTATTATCTCTTTATATATAATTTCTCACTTACAATGATTGAAATAACAATTTTAAAAAACATGGAACAGATTTCATCATAATTATACTTATAAATATGAATAATAAAATCAATCTTAACCGTTCATTATTGTAATTTAAATTATTAATTGTTATTAGAGTAAATTAATGATGAATGATATGGTAATAAGTAGTTATCATAGATTTCAATTTAATAACACTTATGTTTGATTATTTCCATATGATTCATAAATAACCATCAAGAAACGCAATAGTCTGTATATATTTAATAAATGTTTTTCTATATTTTTTAAATCACATATAAAATAGCTGTAATTTTGTAGTCCTTTTGAAAAATAAATTCTAGATGTAATTTTGGATTGTTATCCTACTCCACAATGTCACAAAAGGATCATAAATCATCTTTGATATTTTTAATTATATTAACAAAGATATAATATGTAATTTAATATATATTTTAAAAAATTATTATTATGCATTAAAATGATGTAACAAACTGTTCTACGAATGAGGAAAATCAAAGAAGACACTTTTCTTTCACTAATATTAATTATATTTACTAATAAAATATATTAATCTATATATTTCATCTGAGAATTATAAAATTAAATAATAACATATTAAAATTCATTATGACATCATTTATATACATATGATGTGGTGGATTCTCGGCCACCACGGTATTATAAACCCTTTTATGATTTTTCATGTATGGATAATCCATTGGAAAGAATCTATGATGCCCATAAAAATTAAAACCAATATAATATTTAGGTACTTTGGATAATGTATCTTTGGAAAAATAGGATTGGATTGATCATACTTCATTCTCGTACCATAAATCAATATATAAGGAACAAGATTGTTTATCATCCATATAAATGCATCACATATAAGAAATATATCTTTCCAAGAATCATCGTAGGTTTAAACAAAACCATTTTAAATCAACTACAAATATTTTATTAAAGGTTTTATGTATATTACAATATCATTATAATGAATAAATTTAAAATATTTTAGTATTATAAGTAATTAAATAAAAATGGTTATATAATTAATATGATCATATGGTAATCTTCTATCACACTTGTTAGAAGAAACTGGTTCATCTCATCCTCCGTTAAATCCTTTTTGGAAAATGGTAGTTTATAATGCCTGTAAAAAAATTCGAATAAAGGTTGGGTCCTCAATTTGGTTTCCCAATGAATTCATTTCTATTTAAAAAAATATTTTTCATCTAAAAGATCATCTAACATATTATTCTCTCATATGATTAACTAATGACACTTCGAGCCTTATTTATTCAAGATGTTGGTGGGTCTACTTATATGGATAGTTTAATGATTTTCACATAATATTGGGACATTACTATAGTGGATTTCAAAATGAATATAGATTAATTTTATCTATCCCTATTAATAGGTTTCACCATCACTTACATTTATATTTTAAAAAGAAACATTGATTTTGAATTGTTTTTTCATCAATTGGGATAACACTAGATATCTTGAAAAATGGAACTATATATGAAGAATATTCCTAAAAGAATTAAAATCACTCTAAATTTATTTATTTGATCTTAAGGGTGAATTTTTTCTTTCATCATATGGTGAATGTGGAGAAACTTCCATGTTTTTCAAATATAATAACTATTTATCTATCTATACTAGTGTGGAATATTATCGGGCATGGTTGTGCAACCATGTATGAATCATTATATAAGTAGGTGGCTTATTTAAACTGTAAAATACTTGAGATTCTATAACTAAATCTCTATGTGGAATATTGTAGAGAGAATACTACTAACTGTTGGTCGGAGTGGATACTCAAGAGGGGATGAATTGAGTTCCAATTAAACTATCTGTTAAAATGATTTCTATCAAAATTCTCCAAATTAAATAACAAACTAAACTGTAGTAAATTTATATTTTTCTTAAGGGTTTAGTTAGGTTCTCATGAGATTGATTGGTTCTCAGTTAGTCTAATCTTAAGATTGGATTAGGTTTTGAAACTAACCTATAGATTTATAATAAATACAAACACTTGTTAGTTTAACTATCAATGTTAAATTAAAATAGATTTGTATTTCAAAGTACTAAGCATCAGAATATTCAATATGGTTTAAAAAAATATAAATACGTACAATAGTTTTAACCAAGAGGTTCAGTCTCAAGCTGAGACTTAGTCCTCTCAAAACAATTTATATAAATTTTGATCCACACCCTCGATCAGGGTTAACAAAAGTACAATGATTGTCCAGGTACTAAGACCTCTACCAGAATTCTTTGTGGAAAAAACAAAACAATAGAACATAGGTTATCCATGTCACACTTAACCTCTACCACTATCCACAGTGGGATATAAGAATATAGGAAATGATTTTGTGAGGATTTATAAATCCTCCAGTTCACCACAGGAGAGAGTGTGTCTCTTAAAACACAGAGTACACACACTGCTCAAAATGTAAATTAATGAAACAAAATAGAGCTAAACAAATAGAGATGAGTTTTAATATGCTCAATGCGTTCTTAGTGGAGCACGGAAATCCTCAAATTGATATAGATGAAGCGTTGAGACCTTCTCTGGTTTTTGTCTAGAAAACAGAGTGTCTTTTTTTCATTTGACATCTAGTGTAGGTGTTCTGCTTGAGTAAGAGAGTGTTCATTGTATCAATTGAACTTCGTCTTTGAATCTTCTTCATGATGTGAATGACTATTCATTTTTTTAAATTTCAGTTCAGTTGTCACACACTTTCACATGTATTCCTCTTTTTTTCATCATTAGCTTGATCTTTCATTTATACCTTGAGCTACAACAATGGAAATGATTACCTTTTTACAAGTACGATGTACAATTTATGAAATTCCATCCACTATCATTAATTATTAATAGGTACGTTAAAAAAATAAAATATGATCGTTACTAAATAAATAAATAAAAATAGTGTTTAGAGAAAATGTGATTGATTTCCATCGGTAGGTCTTAGTATTAGTGAGCTTGTATCGGTAGCTCTTCTGTATCGGTAGCTGTTATCCTCTATAACTTTAGCCTTTAGGAATCAGTAGCTTCTCCTACCAGTAGCTATTACTCTTTATAACAGTTGCTCTATGTATTGACATCTCTTTATATCGGTAGCTCTCTTATACTGGTAGAATTATTATATCGGTAGTGTTTGTAAAGGTTGATGCCTATCTGTCTATTTGTATCGGTAGCTTGTACCAGTAACTATGATCTCGCGACATTTACATATCCCCATACTATTTACCGATAGGTCTGTATCAGTTGGCATGTGCATTTTGGTAGACTTGTTCTATCAGTAGCTCTTCATCTATCGGTAGCTGTTATGCATATCGACAACCTTATCCATACAAGTAGACTTATGTACATGTGTACTTAGCTATAACAGTAGTTTATTATCTGTTTGTATTGGTAACTTATTCTACATGTATCAGTGAACTTCATATCGGTAGCTCTTAATATAACAGTAGGTCTGTCTGTTTGTCTATATCATTATCTATGTGCATACCGGTGGACTTAAGACTTATCTGTTCTATGAAAAACATATCCATATTGAGTTAGAATTATTTTAATATATCTATAAACATAGATAAACATTGATTAACATATTATAATGATAATTTTTATATATTTGTCAACATAATTTAACATAAATATATATAATTATAAACACAAATTAAGCATGATTGGGATTATCAAAATAGGTGAGGTCAACAATCTACCCCATTTTGATAATCACAACTAAAGGTATTATAATAAAAAATAATCATTAAGGTATCAGAGGATATAGTATAAAATGAAATTTTGTTAGAGTTAATAATAAAAAATATGTACTAGAATTATTAAAACAATGTATTAAAGGAAAAATAAAATGGTTCTTCATATCATAGTTCTCCCCTTTTGTATTATTTCTCCTCTGTTATATTATTTATCCCCGTTTGTGATTAGAAAAAAGTAGGAAAGAAAGAAAGATAAAAGTAACAGAAGGTAAGAGAGAAGGAAATCATTATATATTTCTTAAGGAAAAAATACATAGAAATACATAATTGAACCAAAAAGAATAAAATTGATTCCTATCAAAGGTCATAGACACTAATCAATCCATCTCCTGAATGTCCACATTGGATTTGGATTTGGTTTTGGAGGTAGACTCAGGTTGGGTAGCTTCAGAAGAAGGATTGGGAATTGTAGAAAGTACTACTGGAGGTTGAGCATCAGAAACTGTTCCTAGCCTATAGTGGGTTTCCCTCTGTGTGATCATAGGAGTGAGGCTTTAGATTTCTTGAACTGGAGTCATCTGAGGATTGGAGGTAGACTGAGATGAGGTAGGAAGAGTTGGAGGTGTAATGATTGGAGTATTGTCTGCATGAAAAAATTGCAGCAACATATTCCTAAAGTCCATTATGACCCCTCTTCCTCTTCCCATAGCATAAATGAAGTCATCCTTGTTCTCTATAAATTTATCTAGAGTATGATTCAAGTCCTTGAGCTTGCTATGTTGTTTGTTTATTGCTTGAGTGATTGGGGGTAGCTTCATGTTTTCTTACAGAAGCCTGAAATGGTTGTTGAGTTGATGCTTGGTATATACCCTTTGGAAATAGTAATCTACTTTGTCTTTTCCCTCTTTCTAAGAAGTAGTGGCATCTCTCATAATATTTTGAACTATTTTCCCTATATCCTTAGTGTTAGTGACCACTTGGGTCAGGGCAGCAGAGTCTACCGAGCCACTGGTACAAGACTATCCTATCTCTTTTTTCATCACAGCTCGAATATGATCAATATCCAAAGAAGTCATGGTAAAACTCAGAGGTGCAATAGTGAAGGCTACTGCTTCCTTAAAAGATTTTATCATCCCACTTAAGAGATTTTTCACAACAGAGTCATGGGTGATGACTTGTTACTCCATGGATTTCATAAATCCCTCAAAAACATCAACAAATTTCCTTACAACAACATTAATGTAATTAATATCACCATTCATTTGAACCTAAGAACTACTCAAGGTAGTTAGATAAGCAAAAGACTGCTTTAGGGCAACAACAGCTCATGTCCATCTCTCAATCTAAGAATAACATACTCTTATCTCACTCATCATCTCTGTCATAGGGCCTAAAACCATACACCCAAGAGAGAGTTCAAAAGATTTTTCCATACTGCTCATGTCTTCCACAAAGCAATTCATTAAATATGCAATAGATGTAGTCCAAGTCTACATCAACTCAGCCTTCAACGACTCAAGATCACCCTTAGTAACCAGATTGTTAGGCACAAATACAGGTTCTCTTTCTATCACAATACTAGCCATAAAGTCATTCATAACAGATTGAATGGATTATCTTGATGTGGTTTCCATTCATCTTATCTCTTCCATAAATGAGGTCTTAAGATCAGACTTAAAATGGTCTAGATCAGTTTTTCTTACTATATACTCATGTAAAAACTCAGAAGAGATATTATAGTTAACTAGTGGTTTATTCATGTGTGTCTCATCTTCAGAATCAGAATAGTCCAACCCGCAATCTAAAAAACATGGGTCTTTTCCCCAGTCTTCAATCTCACAAGCAACTAAAATAGTACCATGTCTAGTTGGACGCTCCCCCTCAACTGGTGAATTCTCCTGTATACGTATATTAATAGCACCCTCAACAGTTCAGTCTTACTCAAAATAAACCTCCAAAACTATTTCCATTTCTCCAATAGTAGGAGGCTCCTCCGGAATAGGTGCAGGTCTATCTACTTCAACAATTTCCTCAGTAGGCATTAAAAAGTTCCCAATTAGTGGATTGAGACTCATGCTAGAAGAAGGAGATGCTTCATTTTTAAATTATCTTTCATCTTCATTCTCTAGGATAGTCTCCTCATGATTTTAATTCGCTTGGTCTTTCTCATCATCATGTGATTCTTCATTGCTTTCTTTTAGAACTGTTTCCTTTCTCACTGACACAACCTCAGCAACAGGGCTTGGAGGCATGTTTAGATCCCTTCCATCAACTACAGAGGTATCCTCTTCATCAGTATCATCACTATACTGAGGTTCCTCTTCATCAGGTCCTAAACATGGATCCCTCACATCCTTAAGCCTAGAAGGATGATCCACATGATTAAACTTATCATACAACTTCTCATCATCACTGACCCATTCTCTTGTCCACGGATTCTAATTGTTCTTCATGTATTTATAGATAGTTTTGGTAACCCAAAAGTTGAATTTCTTAACAACTGTCTCATCTCGATAATTAGCCACACCTCTTACCTTCATCATCATAGAGATCCGCTTTTCAAAGAATAAAGCATTATTTTTTGACATTGGCCTGGTTATATATTCAATATGAATCCTTAATATTCTACAAAAATTTACCTTTACATCATGTCTTAACAAATTAATCATTTAAATATATCAGTATTTCAGATTTGCAAAGTCCTCTCTTCTTGGAATTAGAACATGTTGGATGAACTTGAATAGTAACCAGTTCTATCCATCCATTTATGGAGAACCTACCTTTCTTGGTGTACCATCTCTTATTAATTCTTCCAAAATAGCTTCATATTCAAATATGTCACTGGCAGGAGGTACTGATTTAGAGAAAAACCTAAAAATTCCTTCATGTGGAACATTCAAGCACTCATCCCACTCAATAGAGAAAAAAGATATTTCATTTCCATTCAAAACCAAAACCATTATATTCTCTACTTCTGATTTTTCAAAATGAACAAACTTATATAATTCTTTTACCAGCTTCAGATAATAGGGGCCATTGTTATTTCAGAAGCACTCTACCCATTTTTGGTCCTCTAGCACCTATATAACTAAAGACATACTGGTCATCAACCATTCTGCACATAGATCATTCTCAACCACTATCCCCCTTTGAACGAGATACGGATTTGTAGGTCTTTTCACTTCACATCCACCACTAGACTATACTTTGAGTCTCATTTCATTCGGATCAGCATCATTTTTGCTGAATGATGGTATATTTACTCTTTCCATTCTACAAATCACGAGGCTTAGGGTTTGAAGATTTGAGAGCTAAGGCATGAAGGTAAAGGGTTAGAGGTGGATCGAGATGAGGTCAAGACTTATGTTTTATCATTTAGGAATCACAAAATATATAAATAAGAAATAATAAGTATAATACAGACGATATAGATTTTAGGGGATAAAGAAACAAAATATTTAAAATAGTGTAACCTAACGGTAATATATACCGGTGATAATTCTTAACGGTGAGATATTTTTATCGGTGAGGTCCACTAACAGTGAGGTAAAGTGGTGATGTTTCTAACAGTGAGGTTTCTAACGGTGAGATTTCTAACGTTGAGGTTTCTAACACTGATATTTCTAACGGTGAGGTTTCAAAGGGTGAGGTTTCTAACTATGACGTTTCTAATAGTGGGGTTTCTAACGGTGAGGTTTCTAAGGGTGAGGTATCTAACGGTGAGGTTTTTAAAGGTGAGGTTTCTAACAATGAGGTTTCTATCGCATAGAGTCTATCATTCCTAACTCATGTCTAATGTTACATAACCTATATAAACTTAAAGGATTGGTAAATATGTCATCTAATTTATGTTTAGTACCTATAAATTCAACAGTAATATTACCCTTTTTTGATGATCTCTCAAAAAGTGGTTCCATATATCAATATCTTTGTTTCTATAGTGAGACACGATATTCTTATAGATGTTAATCACACTAGGGTTATCATAGTTTTTATATACATGTCTAAACTGATAGTCATAGTCTAATAATGTATGTTTCATCCACTTAATTTGTGCACAGTAACTACTAGAAGAAATATATTTTTCTTCAGTAGCAGACAATGCAACAAAATTATTCCTTTTACTACACAATTATTATAAGGACTAAACTAGAATATGAAATGTTCCAGAAGTTCACTTTCTATATAACTTAAAACCAGCAAAGTCAGCATCTGAAAAACATATAAATCGAATGATTTTCCTTTTGGATAAAATAATCCTAAGTTAGTAGTATGTTTAAGACATTTGAAAATTATTTTAACAGAAAAAAATTGTGACTCTTTTTTATTAGCTTGAAATCTTGCACACATACATACACTAAACATAATATCTGGTCGACTAGTAATAATGTAAATTATACTCCTTATCATATATCTACAGTTAGTTTGATCAAATGGTTATCCAGTTTCATCATCATCCAACTTATAATTAGTACTCATAGGTGTATCCCATTCCTTAATACTATCTAAACAAAAATAATTTAAATGATCTTTTGTATATTTACTCTCATTTAAAATAATACCATTTTCATTTTGAAAAACTTGAAATCCATGAAAAAATTAGAGTTCCCCCAATAAACTCATTTCAAATTCATTTTGTATACTCTTTGAAAAATAATTATACAAAGTATTTTTAGAAGATCTGAATATAATATCATCTATATAGATTTTCAATATCAAAACATCTTTGGAAATTATTTTAATAAATACAGTTGGATGAGAAATCCCTTTAGAAAAACCTTTTCAAATAAGAAAACTACTAACTCTATCATACCAAGGTCTTGGAGATTGTTTTAATCCATGTAAAAATTCTGAGAGCATAAAAAATCGATTTGGAAAATTAGGATTATTAAATCCAGGTGGTTGTTCAACAAAAAAAACTTCAATTATAACATGATATAGAAAATCTCATTTAACATCCATTTGATATAACATGAAATTCAGATGAGAAACATAGGCATGTAGGATCCTAATAGATTCTAATATAGCTACTGGTGAAAAGGTTTCGTCATTGTACATTCCTTCCTCTTGACTATATCCTTGTGAAAATAGCCTTGCATTGTTTCAAACTATTTTTCCTGATTCATCTACTTTATTTGTAAAAACGCATTTAGTGATTATGGTTAATGTGTCCATAGGTCTATCAACTAATTCCCATACTTTGTTTCTTTCAAATTGATTTATTTTTTATGCATAGCCATTATCCAAAATTCATCAATTATTGCATCATTGATATTTTTAGGTTCTAACTATGAATAAAAGGCTTGATGTTCAACATGGTTTCTTAGAGAAGCTCTAGTCTGAGTCCCCCTATCATGATTACCCATAATAGCATCCAAAGGATGATTTTTTAGAATCATACTTGATTTAGTAAAGGTAGGACTAGAAATATTAGGTTCTTCTCTATGTTCATGTTCACATGTAGTAGATTCTGGAAAATTTCCAGAATTTGATGGTTTTACAGCTGGTTCACTGTTTTTATCATTTCGGTCCAGAATAGACACATCTTCCTCAAGATTTTCAAGAGAAGACTTAGGTTCATTCGGATCAGTATCATAAAATTTGATGTGAACAAGTTCTTCCACACATTTGGTTCTTTTTTAAAGACTCTATAAGATTTACTAGTTATAGAGTAACCTAGAATGATTCCTTCATAGCTTCTAGAAGAAAACATGTCGAGATTATCCTTAGTATTAAGAATAAATAATGTCCAACCAAAAACTCTATTGTAACTAACTATATGATACATATTCATCCACTATTCCTAAGGGGACTTCTTAATAATAGGTCTAATCAAGACTCTATTTTTAATAAAACAGGTTTTATTCACAACTTCAGCCTAGATGTAAACAGGTAGATCATAATCATTGAGTATAGTTCTTGAAATTTCTGGAAGGGTTCTATTTCTTTATTATACTACATCATTCTATTGAGGTATCTTAGGGGCAGAAACGTTGTGATTATAGCCATTTTGTGAGCAGTAAGACTCAAACCCATGATTTTCAAACTCACAACCATGGTCACTTCTCTAGGTCTTAATTTGAAGTCTACTTAAGATTTCTGCAGGCTTGGAATATTTAATGAAATAAGAACAAGCTTCACTTTTGTGAGCAAGAAAGTATACACATGTGTATCTATAAAAGTCATCTACTAAGACATTGACATAATGGTTCCCATTTAAACTAGAAACTCTTGAATGTCCAAACAAATCCATGTGAATCAACTCGAGAGGTTGAGAAGTTGAAACATCTTTCATTAATTTGAATGAAACTTTATGTTTCTTTCTCTTTTGATAGGGAGTAAAAACTTTGTCTAAATAGATTTTTAGTTTATGTAGGGCTCTATCTATATTCATCCTAGTCAGTTTCGTAACTGAATGTGTATTGTAGTTTCCTAATTTTCTGTACCATAGCAAATATTTTCTATGAAGAGCATTTAAACAAGTAATATTTTGATCAGCTAAAGAATTAAAAATTACAACATAAACCTTTTCATTTCATAAGGAAAAAAATACTAAAACTTTTTTTGAATTAAATACATTACAAGCATCATTTTCAAACATAACATTGAAACCATAATCACACAACTGAGAAATGCATAACAAGTTGTATTTTTATCCGTCAACAAATAAAAATTTAGATATTAGAACTGAATCAGTGTTACCAATCTGGCCTAAGCCGATGATTTTTAATTTTGAATTATCACCAAAGGTGATATGTCCACCATCAACTTTGATTAAATTTTTGAAACATGAGTAATCTCCAGTCATATTCCTTGAACATCTGCAATCCAAGTACCATATATTCTTATAGGAAATCTTCAAGAAATTCTCCTACAAAACAGGTTTAAACAGAAATTGATTTTGGTAGCCATATTTTATTGGGTCCAGATAGGTTAGCAAGAAAAACTTTGGTATCCATATTTATCTAATGCATCTTATACAATCAATAGATTCAAAATATTATCAAAGATAAACTTTGTTTGATCTATAATTATTTGAATAGCTGTAAGAGGGATAGGAATTTTAAAAACTGAAACTAGTAGCATACTATCCAGATTTGGGAATAAATTTATTTTTAACAAGCTGTCTATGTCCAGGTTGATAGCCTAATCCAGTAATATACTCTGGGGCCACTTGTTTTCCTAGCATTTGAGTTAGAGTATTCATTCCATATGTGAATTTTTCTATGTCTATTTTATGTTGCTCATTAGAGAATTTAAGTTCAGTATTCTCCTTTTACAGTTGAGCACTCTTTTCCTTTTCTACTTCTAATGCATATTTGATAGTGTTAGTTAAAGAATGATGTTTCTTTAAGGTTTTATACTAATCCTTCAGCTCATTGCAGGTTTCCTATAACATGATATAGTATTCAAATAGCTCTTCAACAGACATGTTTTCAGAATCAGAATCATCTCCGAAGTAGTAGGAATTTAAAGAAGGAGTATACAGTGTTATGTCAGATGTGTTTGTCATGAAAAACATTTTAGCTTTTTGAGATTTTTTTTCTTGAGTGGAGTCAGAATCACTTGAACTGTCTTACGAATCAATCTAGGTTACTTTCATTTCTTTCTTATATTTCTGGTCCTTATAGTCATATTTCTTCTTGAATATCAAAATCAGGCAGTCATCTTTCACATGTCCTTTCCTTTTGAATTTGTAACAGGATATATCATCACTTTTATCTGTTCTTTTCCAATATTTCATCCAATCACCTTTGTTGTCATAAATTCCCTTATATTTTGATTTTTTGAAAAAATTATTCTTCCTATAAAACTTCTTAAATAACCTAGCTTTCTGAGCCATCTCTTCATCACTATTAGAATCTGAACCTTCACTTTTTGAGCATTCAGTAGGTTTTTGAACTTTATCCTTTTCCTTTATCTTTGAGACAGTAGAATTAAATGTCACTGAAATCCTCTTTGGTTCGTCACCTACCTCCTTGTTTACCTTTAGTTCTTCTTCATAAATCATTTACTTACTAATAAGCTCTTTAACAGGTAGCGAGATTATAGCATACGATTCTCTTATTGAAACTAATGTGCCTCTCCTTATGCCTGGAAGACATCTGAGTATCCTCATAATTTGTTCTCTTTCTGGAACAACCTTTCCCGGTGACCTCATTGTATTTAAAATTTCGTTGATCCTAAGATACATGTTAGAGTTAGGTTCTTCCGGTTTAATTTTGATGTTTTCATATTTAATAGTTTAAGTCTTCAGTCTCATTTCATTAACACTGGTTGTTCCCTCATGGGAAACGACCAATGTATTGCAAATTTCATAAGGAGATTTACAAGTAGATATTCAATTAAAATATTCAACTCCTAAAACACAATACAGGGCATTCATTTCTTTAAAAGTATTATTGTAAGCAGTTTTATTAGGTTTTTCCCAAGTAGTTCATTCAGTTTCTGGAATCTTATATTGTGTCTCTATAGCAGTCAAGATATCAAATCCTATAATTTCTAAATGAATTTTCATTTTAAGTTTCTATTGGGAATAATTAACACCATTAATGAAAGGTGTCATGTTGGTAGCAGTACCTTGTAATATATTATCTGTATTTAGATTTTAGCAAATATATTTAATGAGATAAAATATCAACCTTACAGAAATATAATATCTTTAAGATACAACTAAAATCACAGTTTAAAAAAAGTATTTGAAAATCATTTATAAATAAGAATCACCCTCTGATAATAAATGTTGGTCGAAGTGGATACTCAAGAGTGGGGTGAATTGAGTTCCAATTAAAATTTCTATTAAAAATATTTCTATAAAAAATCTCCCAAATTAAATAACATGCTAAACTGTAGTGAATTTATAATATTTTAATGGTTCAGTTAGGTTCTCAAGAGATTGATTAGTTCTCAGTAAGTCTAATCTGAAGATTAGATTAGCTTTTGAAACTAACCTACTAAATTACAATATATACAAACACATACTTGTTTGACTATCATAGTTACATTAAAATATATTAGTATTTCAAATTACTATGAAGTAGAATATTCAATATAGTTAAAAAAAATAAATAAGAAAAATAGTTTTAACCAAGAGGTTCAGTTATCAAGATGAGACTTAGTCCTCTAAAAACAATTTACATAAATTTTGATCCACACCATAGATCGTGGATAACAACAGTACAAGTACTGTCAAGATACTAAGACCTCTACCATAGTTATTCATTGAAAAAAAATTACACACAGGCTATCCAGGTCACACTTGATCTCTACCACTATCCACTGTGGGATATAAGAGTGTAGGGAAAGATTGAGTGAGGATTTATAAATCCTCTAGTTCATCAATGAAGATAGTGTGTGTCTAAATATATAGAGCACACACAGTGCTAAAAATGTAAATAAATAAAACACAATATAGATAAAAAAATAGAGATGAGTTTTTGAATTCCCTATATGTTCTGAGTGATGATTTGGACTTCTCATATTGATGTAGATGAAGCTTTGAGTCATTCTATGGTTTTTGTCTAGAAAATAGAGTGTCGTTTCTGCATTTTACTTCCAGTGTATGTGTTCAGCTCGAGTAAGAGAGTATTCATTGTATCACTTGAGCTTCTTCTTTGAATCTTCTGCTTCATTTGTATTACTAATATCTTTTTTTTTGAATTTCAGTTCAGTTGTCACACACTTTCACATGTATTTCTCTTTATTTCTTTATTATCTTAATCATCCTTTTATGCAATGTTCTCTGACAATGGGAATGATTACCTTTTTACAGGTACGAGGTATGGTTCCTAAAATGCCAACCACTATCATTAATTAATACCAGGTGCATTAAAAACATCAAATATAACCATTTATAAATAAATAAATATAAATAGTGTTTAGAGAAATTGTGAATGATTTCCATCGGTAGCTCTTAGTATTAGTGAGCTTATATCAGTAGCTCTTCTATATCGGTAGAAGTTATCATTTATAATGGTAGGTCACAAGAATCAGTAGTTTATCCTACCCATAGATGTTACACTTTATAACATTAGCTCTATGTATCAGTAGATCTTTCTATCGGTAGCTCTCTTGTACAGGTAGATTTCTTATATCTGTAGACTTTATAGTGGTAGCTGTCTGTCTATCTGTTTGTATCAGTAGCTTATACTGGAAACTATGTTCCAGTGACCTTTACTTTTCGGTAGACTATGTATCGGTAGGTTATTATCAGTCAACTTGTGCATATCAGTAGACTTATTCTATCGATATCAATTCTTCTATCGGTAGTTGTAATGAATATCAGTAGACATATGTACCAGTGTACTTAGCCTTATCAATAACTGTGTATCTATTTGTATTGGTAACTTATTATGTCTCTATCAGTGAAGTTCATATTGGTAGCTATTGATATAATAATAGGTCTTTCTTTTTGTCTGTATCAGTAGCTATGTGCATACCGATTGACTTAACACTTATCTATTCTGTGAAAAACATATCTAGATTGAGTAAGAATTATTTCAATGTATGTATAAACATATATAAACATTGATTAACATATTCTAATGATTATTTTAATTTTTTTGTTAACATAATTTAACATATATATAGGATTATAAAAACATATTAAAGCATGATTTCGATTATCAAAACAGGTGAGGTCAATACTAACATTTATTTTCAGTTACATTTCCATGGAAAGCAGAGTAATAAAAAAATAGGAATTTTTTTTGAGTATCAAGTTATTTTGAAATAATAAAATTCAACAGGCATTCAAAATAAAATAAAATTATAATTTCATATTAGGTTGTTCATTTTCATATTTTTGTTATAGATAATTTTTTGTGGATTAAGGTAAATTTCTTTATATTGATCACTTTGTATTTAGTTTTGGTTCACTACAAAATTCTTTAGATAGATACATTAATATATACATTAAACTTTCATAAAAAATTGGAGTATATTTTTTCTCATGATTCATGATGGTCGATTGAAACTCTTTCAAGGATGATAAATATTCGGTATATTTGGATTCCCATAAAAAATAACATAGTGAAAAAAATATAAGTGTTGGAGATGGTTTTGAATTTGGATTAAACAGTTAATTTTTAAAGAAATCATTTTTAATGCTACTAACATATTGAAGATATATCACTCACTGAGGATTTTTTTAGACCAATTAACATTTGTCACTGTTGTTAGAGAACTATCTCATAGGAAAAAACCCATTACATATTTTCAAATTTGAACCACTGGAGGATGACATTATTTATGTAGTCAACTATCTTTGGAATAAAAATTTGAAAGGTCATCCTATATCCTCATTGTATGGGAAACTTTATAAAAATAAATAAATAATTTGTAAAGACTATAATAATAAAATTTAGGATATGGAGGGTGATGGAATATTATTAACGAAAATTTGATCATTAAAAGGGACATTAATTTTTCAATGAAATAAATATGATTTTTAGGATCTATCTAAGAAATAGTAGCATGAAAATTATCTTCTATTAAAATAAGAGATATAAGAAAGTGATAGATCCAGGTATCTATGGTTAATGGTGACTCTATTTGTACACTAGAACCATATTATATACTTATATATTAATACTTATTCATTTTTTTAATATTATTAACCCTCTTATAAAATTATTATTTTAAATCAATGTGAAATAGTATGTGATAATGTCCTAAGAGTTTTTGTCTCACTGAAAGGTCATAGTAGTTCCCTACTCTAATGATAACCCTTAAGTGTCATGAAATAATTATTAAAAAAATTTCTATAGATAGATGAAATGATTTGATAGGAAAATTTTGTACAGTCTATTTGGTTTGGAGACTCATATAACATAGTGGTTTCTTCTCATTGTGTACACGCGTAATAATTTCTAGTGTAGGAAATTAAGAGAATGACATCAAAGAGTTCGAATTATAATTTTATTTGTGTATTGGGAAGTTATTATTTTTGAACATTTTTATTTATCTTAACACACGATGACTATTACTAATGATTAGTATGAGTCACATACCTTGATTTATTGATAAAAAACATGAAGATATATGATTATGGTGAAGTATGATATGTAGGTTGCATCCTGAGTAATATTTAATTATTAAAAACATTGAGAAATGAAATATCATTTTATTATTTACCATATGTTGACATCTTCATCCCAATGATGGAAGGGATAAATCAAAAACAATTATAGGAACATGTTGTTATGAATATATGTATAATTAAAAAAAATGTAAAATATCAAGACATCAGGAATATTGGTTGATGGATCCAATAATAAATCTACATGATTAGAGGTATCACGATAAATTGATTATATTACTTGGTAAAAATATGTATGAGCGTTTATTACATTGAGTAATTAAAATTTTAATATATGGGTTCCTTGTTATGTTTCCATATTTTATCCTTGTACATTGGGCTTCATCAACAATTGAAAAAAATAAAGAGGCCTTTAAGGTCACACACTTAGTGTATCATGAACATCAATTATGTAAAAATATAAATTATTATTTAATAGGTTGGTTAAATATTATTCTCTCGTCTGGTTTCACATTTATTCCTTGTTTTTTGATCACACATATTTCATCATTGTTCAATTGAGAGAATATTTGGTGAGAAAGAAATTTAATTAATATTTTTTCAATGTAATTAATGTAATATTTATTTATTTAATATCCAAAAAAGAAGTTGAATTTGTCTATTTTATAAATACTGAATAATCATTGTTTGATAAATACTATAGAGTATTAGATGAAAAATTTTAATCACCCAATTATAAATAATATATATTGAACATTATTTCCATAAATAATATTTAATTTAATTCAAAATTCATGATCATATGAGGAAATAATAATAATATTTTTAATATAGACTATTGTTTTTATAGTAAATAAGAATGAATAACCAGTGTCCATGTGGAATTATTATATTTTAATCCTAGAGGTATATAAATCCTACTATATTATTTTCATACTAGTTTGAAAATTCAGTTGTATTTCACAGAAACATCTAGTGATAATTATCTAGATGACCATGAGTGAACTTTCATTATGGACTCTCTCAAGAATAAATAGAGAATATCCTCTATCAACACACATAAGACTAGAAAGACTACAGTGAACTGTTCTATGAATATATTTTCTAGGTGATCAATTTTGAATGACAAATGATTTTTGATACTTCATGATAGCACATGGATATTCATATGGTGATAATCAGAGGTTATTTATGTTTTTGTAGATCACCACTGGTGGTGGGGGTCTCTCTAGATTTATATGTCATAATTACAGTAAAATATAGATACAATGTCAAATTCATCAATGAAAAATGAACTCATCACAAGGAAACTCTTTAAATTTTAAAATTAACTATAAATAATATGATATGATCCAATGTTTTGTTTTCAACATTTAATCATCAATTTAGTTTTTATTTAATTTCATTTTACGAGGGTTTTATCATCAAGATACATCTCAGATTAATTATTAATTATTACAAAATATTAGTTAGTCACACCCCCTATGGTGAATCACATATTCCAAGAACAATCAATGTGTATCATTGGGTGTTTTATAATTTATATATATGTTTTTAATGATAGTTGACTTATTCATGCATTTTACCTCAGTTCTCAAATTCCATTTAATTATTTTTTTAATCTGAATCACAAGATATTATATATTTCTTCATTTTTGTAAAAAATATAATCAAATTAATATATTTTATAAAAGGAGAAAATTTGAAGAACTAATCCAATGGTGTCAAGGATTATTACAGGATAACAAAAAATATTCTCAATGTATAACATTGTTAGACAAAATGTACCCATGTTTATATAAGAAATATTTAATTTATAAATAATTTGAGCCATGTATTTTTTATAAATTATGGTGTCTATTAAAATTCACCATGTGTTTACCAAGATTTGCTAGCATCGAGTCATTCATACTAAATGTTATATAACTTCCAAACATTACATGTAGCCTATTAGTCATAGACTCACAGTGTATTCCCTTTCCTGATATACAAGATCGGTGAATGTGTAACTTGGAGACCAAATGTCCTGTATCCCATATACAACATTTTCACTCTATAATTTTCGTTTGATTGATTACACTCCATGTACCAAGATGTTTTCAATATATTGATGGTCATAAATATACATGTCATGTTACTAAATTACACAAAACATTTATATTCACAAATTATATAAAAATAAAAATTAATTTACTCTATTTTTTAAACAAAATCAATATGTAATCAATGAGGGTAGTGAGTTGATAATTCAATCCATGTAATAGGTTATATATATAGATATTAAATGGATAATTATTTTTTACATAAGTATTAGATGTAAATGTCATGTATAAGTTGTTATATAATCATTAAGACACAAAATTGGAACATAAAACATTATGTGAATTACTTTTGATATGTCTAGACATTATACTGATTATTACAGACTATTACATTACATGATAATTCATGTATACTATATTCAAAATTAGTAACACAATATATTTATATATTATATGTTGTGTATTTCGGATGGGTACTCATACTTTTCCCTTAAAGTGGAATATTTTGTAAACAGTTAATTTTAGATAAATTAATTTAATTTTAAAAAAATATGGATGAGAATGTCAATAAAATTTTAATTTTAATTATGCTAAAAAAATTAATTGAATAATATATTTAATTGATTATTTGGGGAATTATCTTAAATATGTATGATTAGAAATGAATCAAATATAATTAAATGCATAATTTATCCAATTTATGATGATGATCATGTTTATAGACCAAAATATATTTTGTTATCGTTTTCATTTTAATTTGTTATATTATAAATAGATCACATGTGTGTCATCCATCCTCTAATTATTTAATAGAACTTGAGGTTATGGTTTCATTTATGTATACCTCTTAAACAATCAGTTGATTCCTCAAACATGTGACTGATAAAATTAATATATACAAGATGTAACAACCATCCAAGTGATAACGGTTCATGTTTGTAGCCCAGGGGAATCCAATTCAAGAGGGGTACAATGATGTATATGTGAAAATCTATAACAAAATAAATTTCATGGTTCGAGGTGTTATGTACATATAGGTTGACAGTTTGATTATCATATTGTAGATCATGTAAGAATTATTTAAATCTCATGACCATGGAACTATATTATTTATTTCATTTCATGTTTCATATTTAATTTTATTATAATTTTTGTATCATTCACACCAATTGATTATTTAATGATCATACAAGATAAAATAAAAATACATTTTATTAGGATTAAATTTTTCAATGGATTGTGCAACCACTTAAGTAAATACAAATAATATTAAATAATATGTAATAATTATGAAGTTTGCAATTAATAAAGAAAAATAATTTTTTTAAATAAAATATATTAAATAAGTATTAATTTCCACAACATAAGATAGAATCGAACTATTTTTCAATGATATTGACTAACCAAACTCTTATTGTTTTTAGTAATTGGGGATATAACTTATTATTTTCTGGGTTTACATAATTTTGTTTACATAAAGGGAAGACTACAAAATAAATACATATTATAAATAAGAGGAATATATCAAGGAAATAAAATTATGTGGATTTAAGTATTGGAATAACAATTCCACATATCAAGGAACTATTACTCATCACGGTTGGAATTTTTAATTAATACTTAAAACACTTCCAATTTCATTACTAAAAAAATGCAAGTTGATAGGAAGGGGAATATGGATCATTTCCAAACAAACTTCCAAGAAATAGGATATTATGAATACAATGATGAGGTAAATTGTCTATCAATAATATAGTTAGATATTAACAATTATAATATTTTTTATTAACTATATTTATCTGATAATGTACTAAAATTTTTATCTTATTATTTTTAGAAAAAATAATAAATATTACCTCATACATTTCATTGAGATTATTACATTTGAAGGAAAACCTTCTAATATAAACTAATTTCCTTGAATTATGAAAGAATATATGAATTATCCTACACCATTATATGGGGTTATATATTTTAGAAAACCCAATCCCTGAAGAAAATGGACAAATGGTTAATGAGGAAGACATGTCTCTATATGATAACCATTTGAACAATGATGCATATGGTCAATGTCTAATGAGATCATCCATTATAAATGATAATCTAAAGAAACATAAGAGAATGGATCTATATAGAATGATGTATCACATTGGTGTATCTATAATTACAAGGTGATTCAAGTTAGATAAATGATATCAACAGATCTATTAATAACCAAACACGGAGTTTCATTTCTAGTATGGATTAAAATATTAATTATTAGTAGATAAATTGTATGATAAGGTATATTAGGGACTAAAGGGACATATGAATTGAAAAAATAACACATTAATTTATCACTACCCATGTCTTTCTCTGATTTCATTGTAAATTATTACATGTTAAATAATTATAAGATCCTTCTAGAACATATTATTCTATTTAACCAAGCAGAAAATGGCATGTGGTGTGACCATCCCACAATCCTTCACGGGAATAAGAACAGGAAGAACCTGATCATGGGGAACAATACTCAGAATAATTATAAATCTCCCAATCACTATCCTCGGAGAAGTGAATGATCTTGATGCAGGAAAAGGAAAATGGAGTATCATGTTTTTCATTTGAAATGAAAGTCCAATAGAATTATAAATAAAACTAGATGGGATGGGAAGCTAAATGCACAATAATTATAGTGTGTAATATTTTAATAAATATTAATTTCGTATTAAATTTACCATATATAACTCACATATATATCTAAATGTTATAACAATATAGATTATAAATGTTCTAAAAAGGTTAGATATATTTATGTTCTTCTAAGAGAGTGAGGATGGCTTCTCTAGAAATTAGAGACTAAAAACATCTATTTCTAATCAGAATTTTATTTTTTAAGACATATAAATAATGTATTAACTATTACAAATATCCAAATTTCAATATCATTCTAAGATATTTATTTTCTTAGAATATTTAAATAAAACATTTTTATTTTATAAAGTAAACATATGATACGGTATGAAACATTTAAATAATAATATTAATGTATTAAATTATGTAATATTTTTTGGAAATTGATAATGAATAATGTTTCCATGAATATTAAAACTCCCAAATATGGATTTTTTTTTATTTTTTCATGATAATAATAAACATTTGAACAAGATCTACCTATAGTTTTTTATTCTATTTTGTGATAATAAAAATGAAATATTTCATGCTTATATAGAAGTATAAATGGCCTAACCATCAATAAATGGCATGGTGAAAGGGCCATAATTCTAATTCGATTGGAATACAATGATATGTGTGGTCTATTTATAGTACGATATAGAGGTGGTTATTCGTAGTTAATAACTTTTTCTAAAGACATAAGTTTATATGGATATGTCTACATAATGTGGTATAAATATGAGTACTTTTTGAAAATAAATGAATTAAATAATGAATCAGAGAATAAACTTGGAAAGATGATAAATAATATTCAATTTGATCAAGGTGGTGAATATCCAAACCAGAGTTTATCAACATTAAATAAGTGTTTGGGTGTTTATCTTTTCAAACTCCACCCTATACACTCTAGTGGAATGTATTAAGGGGATATATAAACCGAACCTTTAAAGACATGGTAATAATGATTTTAAGTCATGCAGATCATCAATTGACCATTTGGTAATATACATCAGAAAGTGTGATGTACACATTAATAGGAGGCCAAATGAAGTGTATAACAGAATTTTATTTGGGCTATGGAGTAGAATGGCACCTGTTTTGTAGCATATTTATATATGGTGGGGTGAGACATTAATTAAATACATATAAAAAATAGATCTTCATGGTAGACTATTTATCTTTATATGGTATCTATGGGAAATATTTGTATACTTATTAGAAAACCACTTAAATAAGTATGTATGTATGTGTTCTAGTCGACCATCCAGTTGATGTAAATCCTATTTTGTAAATATGTTTATTGATGAGAAAATATAACATTTAGTTTAATATATGTATGTGTAAAGAATGGTTAGTGGTGTAAGGGTAAAAATAGTGTCAGGATATTCACTATGATTAATAATTTTCACCGGTTTCCATGTTTAAATCAAAAGGAGTGCTGGTTGTTATTTTTTTATACCATGACTATAAAATTTGACTAATGGATGTAAAATATATTTCCTAAATGGTAACCACAAATAATATACATATATGACTCAAATAGAAGGGTTTGTGACTCCATCTATTTCCAAAAGGAATTGAATGTTATAGAGACCAATTTATCAATTAATGAAAAATTCTAGGTCATGGAGCAATGTATTTGATGAAGTTATAAATTAATTTGGCTCCATTAAGAATGAATATGAGCCACGAGTTTATAATAGGTTTAGTGGGAATTCTTTTATTATCTTAGTATTATTTGTTGATGAAATATTTCTTATTTGATGTGAAATAAGAGCCTTATAATCTATTAAGGACTAGTTGAAAAAGTGTTTCTACATAAATAACATAGGTGTTGAATCATATATTATATTGGTTAACACCATTAGTGATGGATCAAAGGATCCACATGGACTCAGTCAAGGTACATACATTGGGAATATACTCTGAATATATTTTATAGAATAATATGAAAAGGGATTGGCCCCTATGTCAAATGGTATACATCTTTCCATGTTAATGAGTCCTTAGACACAACACGGGAATGGTATAATCAATAATATGGAATAGGAACCAGTGATAAGATCAATCAAGTATTCCAATATATTAACTATTTTTTATGTTTTCATTACATTTTTCTTGTTATGTAGATATCAGGATGATCTTGAATAACAATATTTGTCTTCGATTATATTTGTACTCAAGTATCTAGGAAATAAAATGATATATTCATGGTGTATAAAGGGGATAAGGATCTATTCATCACGAGTAATAATAATTCTAGTTTTAATATAGACTAAAATTATCCAATTTAACTATTAGGATATGTTTTCAGTCTCAATAGAGAAGTGGTGATATGGAAGAGCTATACAAAGATAATTTTCCATGATTCTTTAGTGGATTATAAGTATATATTGTCTTATTATATAGCCAAATAATCCACTAGTATATGAGTAATTTTCTTATTTGTTGATGTTATTGGGACCCATTGTTATCATACAATAACATTTCATCATTTTCACGAAATACTTAAATAGTTACACAAATAGCCACCAAAAGACCATATTAGTTTAGTGACTTTTGAAACGTGGAGACATAAACACTTTTCCATAAGTGATAAACATTATATCCCAATTGGTCATTCATGACTACCACCCTACATAAAAATAAATTATACATAGTAAAACAATTTCTAACATGTATAAGGTAATGATAAATAAGGGATAGATTGGTTTCTTAGTAATAGTAAATGATGAAAATATTTAATAAAAATCATGAAAACAAGGGTATAAGAACCTGAGAAAAACATTAGAATCTCATACATTGCATATCAATGATCATATTTATGCTTCATAGAATAAATATTAGTATTTTCAATTTCAAAAATCAAATGTAAAAAATGAACATGAAAATTGATAAAATAATTTTAGCATGAGACATAAACTTGTGGAGATCACATAGACATATAAAAACATTCCATGTATGAAAAGATGAATTTACAATACATAATAGGGAAGATAATGGGAACTACACCTACTGGTCTGGAAAAACCGCCATCCCCAGTAATAGTTCATTATATATAATGAATCATGTTTCCCCCATCCATCCATAATGTGTTGAGTTTCCTCATCTTCTCATTGAATATCAAGAAAATTGATTTGATTCACATAATTGTCCCATTAAACATAAATCATTAACCAATGTATTTGAGGTAGATATTGGTTCCACCAATCACATAATGAAAACCATACACTATTATTCTATAAGAACATAAATCATCCATCATATCAGAACCCATGGAATGAAATGGATTTCAAAAACATAATTACAATATAACATAACCCATTGAAAAGAAATAGGTTTCATAAATATCATTCAATCCTAAAAAACCCATTATGGAAAATAACAAAAACTAAAGAATGTAAACATATCCAAAAAAACAATAGACACATCAAATAGTGTTACATTTTTTAGAAAATAATTTGTCACTAACAGATGATGAAAATCCTGAGCAAATATACTTACTTATTTAAAAACGTTCACTTTTTTTGAAATGACATGAAATTTGAAAATGGAACATCATCTTTTAAAATATCCCAAGAATATTTCAATGTAAAAATCAAATTATTAAGTGTTCATGACAATAAGAAATATGGTTCCTACCATATATGTTAATGAAATCACTTCATACTTTTTCCCGTAATGTCATGAACTCTATTGGAAAATGAAGAAAATACTTTTAGACATGGTAGTAAAAAGTAAAAAATGAGTTAAAATGAATTAAATCTTACATAGGATAATTTTAATAACATTATTTATTTTTTTTTTATAAAACATTCAAATGGTATATTAATATTCAAAAAAAGAATTATTATAAAACAATCCCAAATATTGATGAGATTATTAAATAAACACTCATCCATTTACAATTAGAGGAATCATATGCCCAATGATATAAATAAAATTATGAAAATACAATAATTTTTTATATAAGACTTAGAAATGGAATTCATGGGATATATATACACCTAATAAAAGAAACAAAAAATCTATAACACATGCAACACATATAAATAATTCTGATTCATAAATATCATACCATGTGTATTGAATCTCTTCATACAGATTCCATATTTTTTATATTAAATATATAACTGTACTAAATTACATAAAACCATATATTATTTTATTAGGATCTTCTATTACTCGCTAATTAACCATTCATGTTACAATTTTGTTTTAGATAATATCCTCTTATTTTGAATTTCCATTCTTGATACTCTTACTTAGATCATGAATTACTTATTTAAAAATGTAAAAAGTGATATAAATATGATATATATTCATTATATAAATATTTATAAAATTCAATATATAATAAATATATAAAAAATAATACATTATTCAAGTTGAAGAAAGGTTTTATGTACAAGTAAACAATGTTTCTATTAAATTAACACTTGATGGAATGAAATTAAATGACATATATGTATATATATATATATATTAATTATAGTAGAATTATTAAATCAAATACATCATAAAAATATTATAATACCAATCCTTAATACACTATATTTATAGTTTGAATGAATCACATCTCTTTGAGGAGGCAGTAGTCTACACGTCCACAAATGAAGTAATCACATTTACACAAAAGATAAAAACATGAAATAAAGTGTTATATAAAAATTTTGTATTAATAATTAAATCATTAATACCATATATATAATAAAAAATAGAGTTTCCATCATAATTCCAAACCATGAGAGGTGATAAATGAATAATGAACAACATCATTTTGGTTGGCAGTACTTCATTGTATACCAGAACGATAAGTTTGTTACCATTTAATGGTAGTATGTGTGATCTTAGGTAAAAGACAAAGAATAGAAACATGTAAATGTAATTATTATAATTATTATAATTATAATAATGTAATAATAATATTTTAAGGGGTGGATAATGAAAATAAATCAAAAGATCTCATGAAAGGATGTTAACACTTCATTGGGTAACTCCTCTTGGTTTTCACCAAAGGAATTCATTGGTTATATATCTTCCCAAAGAGAGGATTCTAGATTTAAGGGTGGGATGTGGGGAAGATATGTTGATAGGGGTTTTTTAAAATCAAATAGGATCAAATTTTGAAGAGTATATAAGAATGTGTTTCCATTTATAAGACATGTGAGGGAAAATTTTGTAATTTCTTCAAAATATTAATTTATAATAAATTAATTTTCAATAAAAATACCAAAATAATGAAATGTATTCAATGATAACATGTGGTATAATATAAATCTCATAATATAATATATTACAGATATAATATGTTATTATTTTAAACCAATTCATTTTATTTAATCTTTAGTTATCATATATTAATTTTAACTATAGTGACCATTTTATCACTATTAAAATGTTGAAATTAGTTCATATTTGTTGTTATTTATAAAATAAATTATCATTAAAAAACCTAAACCATATTATATTATAATTTTTTTCAATATTTTTTTATGATTTCTTAAAATTTTAAAAATTTATTATTTTCATAAAATGACATTAGTGTCAATTGTGACAGTATTCATTACTTTGAATTTATAAAAATAAATAAAGGAAGTTAATATTAAAAAATTATTTCAATAAAACCATAATTTGACATACACACCATTAAAATTTATGGATCACCTTAATTAAGTAAAATTATATTTCCTCTAATTGTTATAATATCAGTTAATGGGTTGTTTCTATAATTATGTAAATTCTGCATCATCATTGTGTAAATATTTATGAAGATTATTTATTTACTAAAGTTTAAAAATAAAAATACATGATGTATATAAACATTATATATTTTATAAGGAAAACGTATATTTGAGCATATTAACTATTTGTCCCTTATTAAAAATATCATATTTATTAAAAGTATGAGTGGAGAATTTTTTCATTGTCCTTGATTTTAATAAAATATAAATCATTTTCTTATAAATTATTTTCATTGAATAATTTTATATCAAACCATTGTTAATATGGGTCAAATTAAATTCATTCAATTAAATTTTAGAAACTGTTAGGGTAGTTTTCTAAAATTTATAATATTATTTCTACCATTATTAATTGGATTTACTGTAACTTTGGTAATAAAAATAACCAATGTTAAAATTCATATTGTACAAAAAATGAACCTAATTAAAAAAATGAACTCTATATTCCATATACACAATCCTTTTTTTACAATTTTAATAGCATAATTGGGAAAAATAATTTATAATTAATCTTTTTGACATGATGAGAAATCCTTTTTTCATGTGAAAATTTAAAAAGATTGAAAAGTTTTTAAATCCAATTTCTAGGTTAAATTGGTTCCAATGATAGATATTCTATGAACTGATGATATTTTTTAAATATTAAACATCAAAACCAATTTAAATTAGGAATTAACTATATAAATATGTTAGATGAATAAGTATTTTTCTATTAATATTCAGTGTTGTTCAATATTAATCAAAACATGAAACATATTAGAAAAATACAAAAAAATCAACCAATGTAAATTTTTATATCCCTTTTTCAGTGAAGAAATTAATTTTTTTCCAAATATATTTTTAATGGTGTCAAATCCTATATTTTAAATAATTGTGCCATCAAAAACTGGAAAAACCTTGTTAAAAAACATTTTGATGTTTTAGAAGGGGATTTGTTCTTATATACTATATAGAAAATACATAATTTCAATGTTACAAATTATATTGAATATATATTTTGTTAATATAATCGATCATTTTTTATTTTTTTATATTATTGGTATAAAACACACTATTGTGCATTTATATAGTTTTTTAGATAGAGACTTCCATTTAATTTCTGAACAGTTTTACATGTACAATCCATACATCAACAATTAATTTAATCCTATAAAAAACTCTATTAAAAAAGATTTTTTTATTACATTCTTGAATTAATTAAAAAAAATTCTAAGGAACCCTGTTTTATATGTATTTCTAGCCATGTCAGTAATGCATAAGCTTTTATTGGTGTAGTGTATAATGAAAACATAAATTGGTGTGGTGTGAAATGAAAGACATCAATGAAATTTTTATTATTTGAAAAAAAATTCATATGAACCTGGTGTGTATAATTCTACAAACCATAAAATGAAATTCTCCATTGAAAATCATTATTATAAAACAAAAAAATGTGGATACATATTTCACATAATATCTTAATGTTCTAACATAGCTTCCTCTAACTGGTAGATTTTTTCATAGAACCCTGACCAAGTGTGTAACAGCCCAAGATTTTATGAAAAATATTCTTTTTAATTTTATTAATGTCTTGTGTTGTACGCTACACCAAAAGGAGCTTGCACAACACGCATCCTTGACTTGCCTTGCATTACACGCAATCGCAACCTTCCTCGATAGTGTGTGTAGTACGCAATAACGAGTTTCACTAAACAACGATATGCTATTAAAATATTATTAAAACTACCCGTTATGAATAGTAATAACCACTTTTTAAAATTCTATAAATCTTATTTTTCAAAATGAACTTCATTTTTGGATTCGGAATATGAAATATAGCTTGGGATGAAATTTTGGCATTGTTCTGAAAAACATCAATTTTTGATGAATAGTAAAACTACTAAGTGGTAGGTTAAAAACTGAATTTTGCATAAAACTTAATTTTACCGCTTCTGTGAATGGAATTTCGAAAATCCGAGAGACACAGTTAATATCAAGGACTAAAATGTGGTTCAATGAGATGAAAATAATTTTTGGTGAATAGTAATTTTTAACTTTTTTTTACCGCGGTTAATAGTAAATAGGGTAACTAAGGGTAAATATGATATTACTATTACCCTAACACATGTCCTAATTCTATTGGACAAGTTTATTTCGACCAAAAACAAACTTAGGAATAATATGACCATTTAGGCCCACTTGGATTAGATTAGGACATTTATTATTAATTTATTTAAAGAAGGGTTAAAATAGTTAAAATCAAAGTTTAATAAGTAAATCATTTTTAATATGGGGTTATACATAAGATAAATTAGACTATAAATATTCATTAGAAATCTAAAAAGATTTCCTACATGATGGTATTTTATTTGTAATTTTTAGACATCAAATAATATAATTTATTTATGACACAATGATGATGCAGTAATTATCTTATTAATGAAATATTGACATAATTGATAATATAAATACCAAAATAAATGTAATTTAAGACTTTTTATGAATTCCACTAATTTTATAGGTTACTATGATATATTAGTGATGATTTAATCAACTTGGTTCGAACATATAATTCTGTTATGACTTTCACAAAAATCATATATCAAATAGTGTCAAAATTGACACAAAATAGTTTTTAAATCAAATATTATATTATTAATTGTTATTGTATTCCTAAAAATCTAAGGTTCGGCCAAATGACTTAGATAAGGATATATATATTAATAATAAACAATTTGGGGTTCGTTTGGCATGTTATAGTAAGTTTATTAACCATATAGTGAAAGAAAACAAAAAGACACGGTAAAAGTTAAATTATTTAACTTAGAGTTAAATCTAATTGATAAGGTTTAAAATAATATCCAAACATGTCTAAATTTAATTGGATGATGAGATTACAACCCTATCTCATCTAATCTTCGAATATGAGTAATTTTTTGAGGTTTTTAAGTGGGGTTAGATTTATTATAAATTAATATTTTTAAGAATTCCTAAGGTGCCCCTCTCCTCCCTTATAAAAGGACACCTCCTCCCCTTCCTCCTCACACCAATTTGAGCACTCAAGCTCGGCCAACCCCTGCCAAAATCTCTTCTCCACTTCCCTGGAAACATCCTAGAGGTTCTGGTCTTCCTCAAAGACCAATTCTATTGCCCTAAGAGGAGGTCTCAAAGAGGCACTTCAAAGAAGAGGTAATTACCGTTACCAATTCTTTCATCTTTATTTCTTCTTCCACTTCTTCTTCTTAGGTTGTTTCATTATGAAGTAATAACATCAGTATCACTCATATACTGATATGTTATTATAAGTATGAAACAACCCTATTTCACCATCTATCCATCCTACGGAAAAAGAAATCACCGCGCGTGCGTACGTACGGAATACCGTCTCCACGCCGTGGTGTAATCTATTTTCCACCACCACCTTACATGGATGGGTATAATGGTGTAAAGAATAACTATACATAGTTATTACAACATCATATTGATTCTGATATATTGTATAATACACTCCAATTCAATTCAATATTTATATAAATGATATCATCGCTCGTGCGTACGTACGGAATACCGTCTCCACGACGCGATGAGATTCATTCTCCATGTTAACCATTTAAGAATGATTATAATGTATATATAAGAAATAATAATGAAATATATGACATTATAAAGCTACTGAATTTAAGTATATATATACATATGTATGTCATCTACTTACTTCCATTTCAAGACAATAAGGAAAGGAAAACAGCGTTCATGCGTACGTACGGACTACCGTCTCCATGAACGGTGTTTTTCATTTTATTTATCTACCTGTTATATATATATATATATACAGAATATATATGATATATAAATCATATTTTATATTCTGGAAGTGAGTAAATCATGATATAAGTAATAATGATGTCAAGAAAAACAAGTCAAAACACCTACGATAAATGAAACGATTTTACCCAAAACGCTTCTTTAACATGGAATTTACAAAAGAACGGGTAATATAATGTCATAAGTGAACCATATATGATATCATAACAATAAATATGATTCTGTAATAAGTCAATAACATGATTTAAATCATTATACATGAGGTTCGGACACTTACAAAGCAAGTCGGACCAAAGGTAAGGGAAATATCACAATATCATTTTTATCCGAGATTGTTTATTCGTAAGTATTTACTGGGGTGTATTTTATCATCCACATCCATGTTTACTCTATATGTAGTATTATTTCCATCCACCTAAAATTGTTTAAATCCATTTTTTACCCTTCGGTGAGTTTTTAGTAATATGTATGAAAGGAATCTTTTGTCGTACGAGTTACTTTTTGACTTTTCCGACAAAAGTACGAAGAATGTTTTTTTTAACTTATACGGCACGAACGAATTTTTACGGTTTTATAAAGCCTTATTTTTATGAACCTTCCTCCAAAATATTTCATGACTATTTTCAATAAAATCTTTTTCTTTTAAAATTGCAAGATGTTTTGTGAAAAGAAATTGATTTTGAAGAAAAAAGGATATTTTCCTCAAGAATTCAATTCAAGTGTTTTATCAAAATTATTTTTCATCTAAGATAATAAAGGGTTCTGTTTCTATCCATATTATTAAATTGATTTGTTCATGTTGTGATGGAATTATATTTATGAATTCCTTTATCTTATATGAATGGTTTTATGATGTCATGTTGTTTAAGAATCCCATTTTTATTACATGGGTTATGCAATGATGTATGATTTATGATTTTGTGGCACACATAAGAAAGGATTCATTATGAGATGGGTGGGACCTATATCTCCCTCCAATGCATTGGGTAAAGATTTTATATCTCATGAGATAGACATGGATGGAATGGTAGGTTATACCGGTTCAGTGAAACAGGACTGAAACGAGGATTACTCGATTCAGAAAGGGACTTTGTCCACTAAGATAGTCTTGGCAATGAGTCTTGACTAACAAGAAATGATTCTCTATGATTATGTGTGTATGCCACAATGAGTAATGTTTTAAGTTATGATTTCATTTCACTACTATGATTTATCCCATGTTATGAAATTATGCTCTCTTTTGCAGGTTAAGATTTCCAAAAATTTTATGTTCTTATGAAAATTATGTGATTGATATTTCCTTTGTTTACCCTTACTGAGCATTTGAGCTCACCCTTTTATGTTTTCTTTTCCCCAGGATATAAAGAAAGGTTTTAGGTAAAAAAAAAGGGGAATATCTTTATGGGAGATATTGAAGATCTTTCACCACGTTTAGAAGATTACGATCCGAGTTTCCAAAGACACTAAACTATTACGATCCTTGTGTGTGTGTTTTTGTTATGTACTAAGTATTCCGCAAATGTAATGTAATGTCAATGTACGTCAGGCTACGGGTCTCTACAGTTGGTATCAGAGGAAAGGCTTAGTCAACCTTTGGAAACTAGGATGCGAAAACGTTAGTGAGATCCCTAGAGATATTTCTAAGGTATGTCTAGGGATGTCTCTAAGGTTAAGTATACGTATAGGTTATAGTCCTAGAATTGCGCTAACGATCTTAGAATTTAACCTAAGATGTTAGATATTGAGGGTACTACCCCTTTATTATGTTGTTTTCCCTAGCATTATTTTTGCCTCTCACACTATTCTTTTGGGGTTTTAGACGATGGCTGGAACCCGAAGGAACCGTGTTGATCAATGCAATGGACAATGCAATGATTGTCCCCCTGAGCAACCAAACGATATGGGATCTGGAATGAAAAATCTTGTAGCCATGCTCACACAACTTTCTCAAGCTATGAATCATGCAGGACTTCCAAACGAGCGAAGGAAGGAGCAACATTCCGTTGAATCCTTCATGAGGCAGCGTCCGCCTTCTTTCAGTGGGTCGACTGATCCATTAGTTGCTGAACAATGGATTAGTACTACTGAAAAGATATTTTCAGTTCTTCAATGTTCTGAACATGATAAAGTCATCTTAGCAGTATATCGTTTGGAAGGTGAAGCTGATCAATGGTGGAATCTTATCAAGAATACGAGGCCAAGAGATGAAATTGAGTCCATGGAATGGGACGAGTTCAAGAACTTGTTTTTCAGTAAGTACTTCCCTCGTATTCTTCGAACGAAGATGGAAAAGGAGTTTCTTGAGCTGAAACAGAAGGATGATGAATCTGTTGGTATATACGAAGCGAATTTTACAAGACTTGCAAGGTATGCATCTGGCATTATCATCCAACCTGAAAGTAAAGTTGATCGATTTTTCAGTGGCTTAAAACCAAGTCTTCGAAGGGCATTAGCTATAAGAGACTTCAGTAGCTATGAAGAAATTGTGCGTTGTGCTATCAAGGTAGAAATGGAAGTTGGTGTTACATATCCATCTCATGGTTTTGACAAGAAACGAAAGATGGAGTTCAAGGAGAAATCTCAGAATAATGGTGAAAAGAAGATGAATGTTTCCTTATGCACAAAGTGTGGAAAGAAGCATGGTGGAGATTGTCTTAAAGGGACTAGAAAATGTTTTAAGTGTGGAAAAGAAGGTCATCGAGCAGCTGAGTGTCGAAGTAATGGAAAAAGGGTTTCTAATGATGTGAATAAAGCAAACACTGCAGAGAACGCACCGCCAACACTTCAATGCTTCAAGTGCAAGGAAATGGGGCATTATGCTAATAATTGCCCTAATCCAAGGGTTAGTGATGATCAACATGAGAAACCACTGAAGGCAAAGGACAAAGGGAAATCACATGCGATCACTATTGGCAATGTTGAATATGATAACGATGTGGTGGAATGATTAAGTGTTTATGTAATGGGATTCCAAAATAATGATGTATCATGGAGTATTGGAATATTTATGTATTGGTTTAATGTGGTATTCAAAGTGATTGAGATATTTTTGGAAATAAGATGATATGCGCATAATGAAGGGAAAATAAGAAAATGAAATGTTTAACAGTATTCATGAGCTCATGATTGATATAAGGACTAAGTGATATCATGGTTTGAGTATATAGAATTTTGAGGATTTTGGTATGTGGAAAGTGTTAACTTTAAACTGCATTGATGTTTTCACTAAGGTATTCAAGAGAATACATGATTAAGGACTTTGAATGTTTAGAATGTGACCAACAAGACATATCTTATGATATGTGGGGATCAACGACAGTATTAAATCTCTGGTAATCGATATCACTATATTATGAGAGTGGACTGTAGTATTATGTATAAGCCTAAAGATTAGACTGGATTATGTGGGACATAAGTTAGTATTGTTTAAGGATAGAAGATTTTCGATATTATTGATGGGATGTTATAGTAACGTAGTTTTAGAAAAAGGGACAACCTACAGGACGGGCGACAGCCCATCGCTTCGGACAAGGATGTAGGAATCGAACCCACAACCGAAGTGCGACTGGCCTTTATCGCCTACCACTGACCTACAGGAAGTCCCTGTTTAGTAGAAACTAGTGTTATTATATTAAGCAGTATGATATATGAAGTATAAGCCCATTTTAGGAACCATATATGATTAATCTCACTATAGATCGACTTATGTATATAATTTTTGCTAACCTTTTGTTTGAGACAGATGGAATGACCCGTCATTCTATCACATTATCTGCTAACACTTCACGAATAACAAATTCAACTTCATTTATTTAAGAGATGAAGTGGAAATTGTTCAAGGCACGAACAACAATGAGATTGTACCAAAATAAAGTAAGTATTTATTCTAATTCAAATTTTCAACTTTAGGGAAATGATCTTGAAAACCAAAAATGTTGTCCTAGTGATCTTATACCTGAGGAATCAGATGGTACCTTATATCATCACAAATTTATGGATTTGTGATTTTTGGCTTTTCCATAGCCATGTTCTCTACCACTCTCCATCAGAACATGATGGTTAGATTTTTCTTCCATATCCATATTTTTACCTATGTGGAAACCCAACAATTAGTTTATTTGGGTAATCGTTACATTTCATACTTTAGTTTTTAAAGCCAAGTTTTGGTATTCCTTTTTACGATGTGGGAAACTTTCGAATAGAAAACCATTTATAACCCCGACGAATTTCGAGGGCGAAATTCATTTTAAGGGGGGTAGAATGTAACAGCCCAAGATTTTATGAAAAATATTCTTTTTAATTTTATTAATGTCTTGTGTTGTACGCTACACCAAAAGGAGCTTCCACAACACGCATCCTTGACTTGCCTTTCATTACACGCAATCGCAACCTTCCTCGATAGTGTGTGTAGTACGCAATAACGAGTTTCACTAAACAACGATATGCTATTAAAATATTATTAAAACTACCCGTTATGAATAGTAATAACCACTTTTTAAAATTCTATAAATCTTATTTTTCAAAATGAACTTCATTTTTGGATTCGGAATATGAAATATAGCTTGGGATGAAATTTAGGCATTGTTCTGAAAAACATCAATTTTTGATGAATAGTGAAACTACTAAGTGGTAGGTTAAAAACTGAATTTTGCATAAAACTTAATTTTACCGCTTCTGTGAATGGAATTTCGAAAATCCGAGAGACACGGTTAATATCAAGGACTAAAATGTGGTTCAATGAGATGAAAATAATTTTTGGTGAATAGTAACTTTTAACTTTTTTTTACCGCGGTTAATAGTAAATAGGGTAACTAATGGTAAATATGATATTACTATTACCCTAACACATGTCCTAATTCTATTGGACAAGTGTATTTCGACCAAAAACAAACTTAGGAATAATATGACCATTTAGGCCCACTTGGATTAGATTAGGACATTTATTATTAATTTATTTAAAGAAGGGTTAAAATAGTTAAAATCAAAGTTTAATAAGTAAATCATTTTTAATATGGGGTTATACATAAGATAAATTAGACTATAAATATTCATTAGAAAGCTAAAAAGATTTCCTACATGATGGTATTTTATTTGTAATTTTTAGACATCAAATAATATAATTTATTTATGACACAAAGATGATGCAGTAATTATCTTATTAATGAAATATTGACATAATTGATAATATAAATACCAAAATAAATGTAATTTAAGACTTTTTATGAATTCCACTAATTTTATAGGTTACTATGATATATTAGTGATGATTTAATCAACTTGGTTCGAACATATAATTCTGTTATGACTTTCACAGAAATCATATATCAAATAGTGTCAAAATTGACACAAAATAGTTTTTAAATCAAATATTATATTATTAATTGTTATTGTATTCCTAAAAATCTAAGGTTCGGCCAAATGACTTAGATAAGGATATATATATTAATAATAAACAATTTGGGGTTCGTTTGGCATGTTATAGTAAGTTTATTAACCATATAGTGAAAGAAAACAAAAAGACACGGTAAAAGTTAAATTATTTAACTTAGAGTTAAATCTAATTGATAAGGTTTAAAATAATATCCAAACATGTCTAAATTTAATTGGTTGATTAGATTACAACCCTATCTCATCTAATCTTAGAATATGAGTCATTTTTGGAGGTTTTTAAGTGGGGTTAGATTTATTATAAATTAATATTTTTAAGAATTCCTAAGGTGCCCCTCTCCTCCCTTATAAAAGGACACCTCCTCCCCCTCCTCCTCACACCAATTTGAGCACTCAAGCTCGGCCAACCCCTGCCAAAATCTCTTCTCCACTTCCCTGGCAACATCCTAGAGGTTCTGGTCTTCCTCAAAGACCAATTCTATTGCCCTAAGAGGAGGTCTCAAAGAGGCACTTCAAAGAAGAGGTAATTACCGTTACCAATTCTTTCATCTTTATTTCTTCTTCCACTTCTTCTTCTTAGGTTGTTTCATTATGAAGTAATAACATCAGTATCACTCATATACTGATATGTTATTATAAGTATGAAACAACCCTATTTCACCATCTATCCATCCTACGGAAAAAGAAATCACCGCGCGTGCGTACGTACGGAATACAGTCTCCACGCCGTGGTGCAATCTATTTTCCACCACCACCTTACATGGATGGGTATAATGGTGTAAAGAATAACTATACATAGTTATTACAACATCATATTGATTCTGATATATTGTATAATACACTCCAATTCAATTCAATATTTATATAAATGATATCATCGCTCGTGCGTACGTACGGAATACCGTCTCCACGACGCGATGAGATTCATTCTCCATGTTAACCATTTAAGAATGATTTTAATGTATATATAAGAAATAATAATGAAATATATGACATTATAAAGCTACTGAATTTATTTATATATATACATATGTATGTCATCTACTTACTTCCATTTCAAGACAATAAGGAAAGGAAAACAGCGTTCATGCGTACGTACGGACTACCGTCTCCATGAACGGTGTTTTTCATTTTATTTATCTACCTGTTATATATATATATATACAGAATATATATGATATATAAATCATATTTTATATTCTGGAAGTGAGTAAATCATGATATAAGTAATAATGATGTCAAGAACAACAAGTCAAAACACCTACGATAAATGAAACGATTTTACCCAAAACGCTTCTTTAACATGGAATTTACAAAAGAACGGGTAATATAATGTCATAAGTGAACCATATATGATATCATAACAATAAATATGATTCTGTAATAAGTCAATAACATGATTTAAATCATTATACAGGAGGTTCGGACACTTACAAAGCAAGTCGGACCAAAGGTAAGGGAAATATCACAATCTCATTTTTATCCGAGATTGTTTATTCGTAAGTATTTACTGGGGTGTATTTTACCATCCACATCCATGTTTACTCAATATGTAGTATTATTTCCATCCACCTAAAATTGTTTAAATCCATTTTTTACCCTTCGGTGAGTTTTTAGTAATATGTATGAAAGGAATCTTTTGTCGTACGAGGTACTTTTTGACTTTTCCGACAAAAGTACGAAAAATGTTTTTTTTAACTTATACGGCACGAACGAATTTTTACGGTTTTATAAAGCCTTATTTTTATGAACCTTCCTCCAAAATATTTCATGACTATTTTCAATAAAATATTTTTCTTTTAAAATTGCAAGATGTTTTGTGAAAAGAAATTGATTTTGAAGAAAAAAGGATATTTTCCTCAAGAATTCAATTCAAGTGTTTTATCAAAATTATTTTTCATCTAAGATAATAAAGGGTTCTGTTTCTATCCATATTATTAAATTGATTTGTTCATGTTGTGATGGAATTATATTTATGAATTCCTTTATCTTATATGAATGGTTTTATGATGTCATGTTGTTTAAGAATCCCATTTTTATTACATGGGTTATGCAATGATGTATGATTTATGATTTTGTGGCACACATAAGAAAGGATTCATTATGAGATGGGTGGGACCTATATCTCCCTCCAATGCATTGGGTAAAGATTTTATATCTCATGAGATAGACATGGCTGGAATGGTAGGTTATACCGGTTCAGTGAAACAGGACTGAAACGAGGATTACTCGATTCAGAAAGGGACTTTGTCCACTAAGATAGTCTTGGCAATGAGTCTTGACTAACAAGAAATGATTCTCTATGATTATGTGTGTATGCCACAATGAGTAATGTTTTAAGTTATGATTTCATTTCACTACTATGATTTATCCCATGTTATGAAATTATGCTCTCTTTTGCAGGTTAAGATTTCCAAAAATGTTATGTTCTTATGAAAATTATGTGATTGATATTTCCTTTGTTTACCCTTACTGAGCATTTGAGCTCACCCTTTTATGTTTTCTTTTCCCCAGGATATAAAGAAAGGTTTTAGGTAAAAAAAAAGGGGAATATCTTTATGGGAGATATTGAAGATCTTTCACCACGTTTAGAAGATTACGATCCGAGTTTCCAAAGACACTAAACTATTACGATCCTTGTGTGTGTGTTTTTGTTATGTACTAAGTATTCCGCAAATGTAATGTAATGTCAATGTACGTCAGGCTACGGGTCTCTACAAAGTGAGTGGTCATTTTTCATATAAAATTTATGGTATTACACAAAATTTCATCTAGTTAATCATTTTAAAGAAGATATTTCTTCCATGGTATGACCTCTAAGTTCAGTTCATATGAAGGGTTAGGTTTTTACATCCTTAGGAAAGATACATGAAACACATCATGGAATTGAGAATGATTTTTATGATGTTCCAAGAGATGGGAATCCCTTTAAATATGTCCATGAATCTCAAGGGGATTGATATACAAAGGGATTATATTCCTTTTATTCCCAAACATTATAACCTTATACCATGGAGAAATTTATAGGAACACATTTTCCCTAACATAAAAATGTTTTTCACAATGTTGGTTAACAACATAATGTATCTACAAACTTTGTATGAAATTGTTCTATTTCTGAATGGTTCAACCTTTCTCAAACATCACTTTAGAAAACTTAGTTCTAAATTTATTACATTCTCCAACTTCATCAGATCATGTTACAGATATGTATTTGTTCCCCTAGAGAGAAATTTATGGATCATCATGAATGATTGAGTGAAATATATTGTTTTATGAAAACTCAAAATGAGTAAGTTATTGATCCAAAACACTTTTGGAATATAGTGAACAAGATCACAACATATCCACTAGGGTTAAAATTGTTCTTTTTAACTTATCATCCACCAAAAGATGATAAGTAGTGTTAAAACACAATTTTGTATCATGTTGTTATTATAGAAATCACACTAATTTTTAGGTAAACCTCATGTTCCAATTAGAAACAATATAATGTGGTTCCCCATGAAAAATTTTAACTTTTGTAATGTATAGCATGGAATGTTGATCAAAATAGACATGGTCTCTAATAGTAATACTGTGTGCTGACATAGTAATGAGAGAAATTAACAACCAGATAGAATCAAACCCATTAGAAAATTTTTGTTGTCAAAAGAAAATATTCATAGTGATATTTAATTATTTCCATTCTTTTATGGGAAATTGAAGAAAAATCCCCATATATTTTTTTTATTACGCCTTTACATGATGGCATACTATGTACCGAGATACAAACTCTATGATAAGTTTCTTTATAACATCCCATAATAAGTATACCTTCAAATCCCAATAAATCAATTTAATTCCTAGATGAATTGATAATGAATAAAAATGATATTCTAATAATATATTCTTCATTAAATATTTCAATGATAGACCAACAACATGGTTCTTAAACCTTATTATTCAATTGTGATCAAGGTTAAACTCAAGAATATTTCAATCCTTCTTTTTAAGATATACATATTCCTTTTACAAATCTGTCAACTTTAATTAGATGGAGGTTTGAATATTAAATTGTGAAATATATGATTTTACCCATGATTCAAGATGTTTATATCAATCCTTTAAAATTTAAGAAATATTGTGTCTTTTGTAATCCACATCATTGATAAGGTAGAATGACCTTTTTGAGTCAAAGATTTAGAGAACCTATTCTATTTCTTAGGGCTGGGATGTGTTGGGAAGTCATAATCATTTATAATCTATAACCCTATCATATTTTTCATGTTCAAATCATTCATTGTGAATATATATTTCTAACTTCTATGGTCAGTTTATATATCAATCATTTATCCATAGAAATAATTCATCCATATTTTAATGGGAAAATAACAGTGCATAAGTCCAAATCATGAGTTGGGAAATCTTTCTCATTATTCTTCCACCATCACGAGGAAGAAATGATAAAAATATTATTTTTCATAAATGCACATCCCAATAATTTTGTGTATGCATCACTATAGATTAAAAACCTATCTCCATTATAGGGTGATGATAGCACATGTGCATTGATGAATATTCACTTTAGTTCCTTGGAATTTTGTTAACATTATTATGTCTAGAATAACATGGATCCCATCTATGTGCAATTTTCTATAGGATTATATTGTTTTGATAAAATCTCCACAACCCATCGATAATATTCATTTAATCCAAAAAAACTATGAATCTCAATCACCATGGTTGGTCATGAATATAATTCCATAACCATTATAATGGATGGATAAAATATTATTCTATATTCTGAGAATAAATGACCAAGAAATGAAACCTTTGTTAGCCTATAATCACATATTTTAAATTATTCAATAATTTTCTCTTTCCATAATGTCCTTATCCAATTTTTCAAGTTGTATTCATTGCAATCCTTTATATTTTAATAAATAAAAATATCATCATTATAGACTAGAACAAAATGATTAGGGTAACATATAAAGACTATATTCATAAAATCATTCCTAATTTTAGGGGAAATAGCAGGATGAAAAAGAATAACTATATATTAATTATGGAAATACATTGTACAAAATTTCTTCTCAGGAATATGATACTTCCTGACCCTAAATTAATGATATCCTAAAAAAAGGAAATTAATGGAAAAGTAAATATATTTATGTAGTTGATCAAATAATTCACTAATATGAGGAAGAAGTTATATTTTCAAGATTGTGTTCTTGTTAAACAACTAATAATAAATGTGTAGTTTCATTGATCCATAATTTTTTTAACATAAAAAAATTTCTCACCTGTAGGGTTACACACTAGGATGAATGAATCCTTTATCAAGGATTTCATAGATATTCTTCTTCAATCCCTAAATCTCAGTTAGGGATTCTATAGTCGGATTATTTGAAATCAGTGTACAAAAATGTATGAGTTCTTTTGAGAAGAAAAATTCACATTTGGTTTTAAAACTATGAATCACATCAGAAATTAAATAAAAAAACACAAAATATAAGCATATCAACAATGTTGATTTTATCCCCAACCATTTGAAATAAACATCACTTATGAATTTCAATATATATTTATATACATTATCTAATCTCTATAGGAGGATCACACATATAGTGACACTGATAGAGGATAATATGTTATATTGAAACATCAAACATAACTTATCATCCATGAAAATTGATGTGGGATTTACAAATAGAATTCCAAACAATTACTAAGATGACACAAAATTCCACAATATGAAGAATGATAAGGTAATTAAGAATCTAATTCCCACAAAATTAAATTGATGTGGAATCAAAGACATGAGATTTAATCATCATACCATTAAGGGGTAGCACTGCAAATTCCACATATAATTAATTGGGTGGAATCTCTACACACTTATCATATTCATATGATTTGAAATAGTGGGTAGATCAAGAATTATATATAACATTATAAGATCTAGAGTGGATTATATGTGTACATTTCTCTATGTTTTTATCGAACATCTCATCAGATATAGTTCTCACTTGAGATTTATTATTTTTCCTTAGTTGAAGAGTATAATGATGCCGATTATCATCTCCAACCATTCGGTTTGGGAACAAGTTATAATAATTTCCATTATCTTTACAAATTAATCACAATATTGTGGGAGGTTCATGCTAGGGTTGGAGTCCTCATAACCAACTATTTTTTTATTTGATTAAATAAATGTACACTTATTATATACTGTTCATTTTTCATCATGACTATAATATAATAATGTCCTGGAAATTTTTTTGCATTGATAAGGTCATGGTAGATCCCATCTATGATCATAACCATAAAATGATATAACAATATTCTAAAATAATGTTTTATGGTTGGATGAAATACTATTATAGGACACATTGTATTCAGAACATCATGTGCGAGTACTTTTAAGAAGATGAGACTCTCTCTCATGGAGTTTTCACTTGGTAATCTCCAAGACAGAAGATTATGAGAACATACCCACTAGTAGAAATATCACATGTTTTGGTTTCATCAAACATTTCTATATACGAGCATGTGTAATAGTCCTTAGACTAGATGATTATCATTACCTCATGCCATGACTCGCGCACTTTGATTTGCTGATGAGAACCGTCTTGAAGATAGTTGGCATGAAGTAGGGTACGTTGGGTGCATCAAGAATGAGATATTGTTAATGAATAAGTTGAGGAAGGATTTGGCCCTTCTGTATTTATGAATGAAAATATCTTGGGCCCTTTTATTGAAATATAACTGTCAAATAAATTCCATGTCCATGATATCACAATGAGGTTATTTCTAGAAGTCAATGAATGATAGAGCAGGCATATAGGTTTCTGAGACTACCATGAATCCTTTTTGACATGATATTGAGAAAAGGGGATTAAATTACACAATAAGCGTTCGTATGAGGTGACACGTTAATGCGTTTTCAACATCATTCTCTTTGATTCCTTGACCCGTTTCTAGACAGTAATCATGGACCTTATAAAAGACCACCTAATGCCAATGAGAAAGAGGCCTAGAGGGTCACACACTAAGTGTATCCAAGTATCTCAAGTAGAATACAAATTATTTCCATACGTGGTTTAATAATTATTCACGGAAGAGAAAATTATTTTAATGATGGAGGAAGAATAAAATAAAAACAAGTACACACCATGTATTAATGATTTCACACAGTGTAGTTTTTTGTTTTGAAAACTATTGCACACTGTGTATAATAGAATGTACACGTTGTGTTGTTGTTTTTTGAATGGAAATGAATAAATGAAAAAAAGATATACATTTCGTGCACATTTAATGTACATGCCCTGTAGTTTTCAATAAAAAACATGTACATGCCGTGTATTTATGATTACACACCGTTTAGTTTTTCTAGTCATGAATTTGAGGAAATAATATCATTTTATTAAATGATATTTATTATAATCAGTGTGGATAGATGTCAAGGAATATATGAATATACATGGGGTTTACAAAAGATATAATGAAATAAAAAATGTGTAACGCGTTTATTTATTGTCATAACTCTAGAACCTAAAAACCGATTATAAATATCCTCCCAACCCCAAATAATTTCCAAAGAGAATAATTGTACACAATAATTCTGGAGAATTTTATCGAGACCGAAAGAACTCTGTCCTCCAAGATCACTCTGAAGACCGAGAGAGATCCACCTCCATCAAATCAAGGCGATCTATGGCGTACAATGCAAGAAAAGGATTCTCCACGCTAGCACCCAGAGATTCCTTTGGCGATGTCCAGAGATACGTGGTGCACGTGTCAATCACCACTAGATAAAGTATACACTTGGCTTCTGGAATGCAATGACGAATCACCTCGGAACGTGATCAGAAACATCAAAGATGAAATAATGAGAAACATGTACTTCTTGAAATTAATTAAATTATTTATAATCATCCTGTGATGTTCATTCCTTTATGGTTTGGGACCCTTTTCATTGTCTATTTATGTGATTCCATCCATGGAGGTAGGCATTTATCGTCATATTGATCCTAGATTGATCATTGCAAGTGACAAAAAACCAAGTGGGCACATCCACCCATGTGCTTCTGATTTGCTCGAGACCTCCAAGTGGTATCAGAGGGAGTAACATTGTCGATTATAATTATTTAACTTTCATTGATAATTTGCACATTCATATTTGATTCAATTCAAGATAAATCTTTATATAAAATAGAACGAATGTGATCTGTTATTCCTCCTTAGTTTCTCAATTAACATCATAGAAACAACCTTATAAGTTTAATTTTGGTTAAATTAAAATCGAGGAACTCATCTGGAGGAGCCGCTATTTCTTCATATACAACACAAGAATACACGACATTTAGTTTTCACTACATGCCGTGTAATAAGGTTCAACAAACTGATATTAGTCCGCCAAACCATTCCTTGTGAATTGAGTACACCTAAGTATTTATTACCCCTTGTTAACCATAAATGAATGGCGCGTTGGAATAAGAATACAAGGCGTGTATGTTGAATAAACATGTAGTGAAGTCTGATCCTGCCTAGGTGATACTATGTACAAGGAGAAGCTGTGTTATGTGTACATGGTATTTCTAGGCCGATAACCATATAACAAGGAAGTACACGCCATGATAGATTTATCTACACGTCGTGTACTCATAAATTTCCAAAGTACATGAAACATGCCAATGCCACTAGTGGGTACTTTAGATAAAGGCTGAAAAATACATGTCATGTAAGCTATATTACATGCCGTGTACTTTCCAAAAATTTAATTTCACCATGTTTCCTCGAACAGTACAATGACATGTACACGGAATATGGATGAGAAGAATCTCAAGGAAATTCAAAAAATAATTTATGATAAATAATTGATTAATTATAAGATCATAATTAATTCAATTCAAGTTCGTCTTATCTTAAATAAAAGAACGATTAAATTATTATGAATGAAAAATATGCATAAATGTTGTTTCATGACATGGATGATCATGAGCTAGATCAAAGACCCTTTTTATGTGTGTATGGTTTCATTTAAATTTGTTTAATTTAAATTTTTTGGCATGCAAGACTTCATCTAATAAAATGTAGGGCACGTGTGCCAACAGTTTCATTAATGAAAACCCCATGTAATGGAGGATCTCTCATGATAGAGGAGATGGTTCAAACCCAAAGCTGAGGTGAAACCAACCCAAGAAGATACAAAGGTGGACAGGTGGGAGCTGTAAATCACAAACCATCGGTTCAAGGTTTTTCTCACTAGGTCATGGTTATCTAATCAAACTGCAAGATAAGATAATAGAAGCTCATGAGCATGACATATTATTTTATTTATATTTGATTTTATGGTTTATTTATTATGTATGTGTAGCACCCTGAGCTTCCACGATATGCTTCTCTTTAAATAATGCAATAGCTTGCATTGTACGCATGTTCGAGATTCTAACACACCGCGACCAATCATAATAGCCTTTATGAATAGTAATACACACTTATTGAAATTATATATATATTATATTTCAAAATGGACTTCATTTTTGGATTCGTGATATCGAAATTAGCCTATGTTGAATTTTTGGTATTTTTCTGAGAACTTCCAATTTTTTATGAATAGTGAAAAATACTTTAAAAATAACTTTTTAATAAAAAATAATTTATAGTGATAAATTATACTATTGAGTGGTTTTAATTAATAATTAGAATATATATTATTACCATTTTATCCATTGGTGTTCATTAGAATTAATTTCACTTTGAAATTAGACATAAACAATTGTCAATCTTTTGATATATATTGTTTCTTAAAAACACGCTATTTGTTTTGACAGAGGGAATTAATTATAAAATTAATTAATGAAACATATATGTTTGTAATTTTTTAAAATAGGCATCATTTTTGAATTCAAAATATCAATTATAGCTTAGGGTGAAATTTTGGCATTGTTCTGAAAAACAATAATTTTTTATGAATAGTGAAACCACTAAGTGGTAGTTAAAAAACTGATTTTTCATTTAAATGAAACATTACCACTTCTGTGATTTTATTTAAAAAAATTCGACATACATAGTAGTCATTAGGAAGTAAAATGTGGTTCAATGGGATTAAAATAATTTTTGGTGATTGGTATCTTTTCAGTTTAATTAATCGCGATTAAAGGTAATTAGTGAAATTTAAGGTAAAAATGATATTATAAAAATATGAAAATACCCTTACACTTGTCCTAACCTTATTGGATGATTCATGGCCGACCAAGACAATCCATGGGTCAACTTGGGGACCCCATTGAGCCACTTGGGTAAGAAAATGACATTAGCAACATTTGATTTAATGTAAAAATAAAATTGTCACAAACATGTGTTGTTTTACTAAAACAATTATTACATGGGGTTATATAAGTTAAAATTTTTACTATAAATATTAATTGGAAAGATATAAATATTTACTACATCATTATATATTTTTAATAATTTTTAGACATAAATAAATTAAATTTTTTATGACACCATGATGATGCAGCAATTACCTCATTAACTATCGATTTAAATAAAATGAAAAGATAATGTAAAATATAAGACATAAACTTGTCAAAAAAATATTGGATGAGTATAATTAGAACCCTTATCACCTTAGCCTCGAAATATATAATTGCGGGACCTTTGAAATCTGAAAATAACTTCATAATAATGTAACATTTTATGACTTTCCAAGAGTTCCCCTCCCCTCCTCTTATAAAAGGCCCCCACCTCATCCACCTTATTAACACCGTCAAAGCCATTTGGATAGGCTAAACTGTGCCCAAATACTCTATAAACTTCCCTGTCTTACACCTAGAAGCCTCACATTGGGCAGAAGTCTTCCCAAGGAAGCCTTTGGCTCAAATCCAAAAGAGTTACATGTTTTTATGGTAATGTCTTCTCTTATGTTCTTTTGGTTTATTTTGCTTCTCCAACCCCTTAAAATCTTTTTATTACTTTATTTTGTAACAAAAAAGTATCTAAAATATACTAAGATGTTTTTATGATAAGGATTTTATTTAAACATACACACACCTTTGCCCAATGGTTAATGAACATACTGTTTCTGTGGGTGGCGAAATATTTCCTCATGAAACGATGATTGTTCAATATTATTTTAACACCTCTAATGGTGTCCATTTTTATGAAACTATTTTAATATATGATATATATATTATGTTTATGTTTTCTTTATGCTTCTTTATTTCTCATTTATGGCATACCTTTATGATTTCCATTATTGGCAACTGCGATAATTTCATTTTAGGAAGTGCGGACTACCGCCCCCTCAAAGTGATTTGAATCGTTAATGCCATAAGTGGGATGTATATAGGATGGAGTAAATGAAATTATATATTATATTTTACTAGAATTATAATAAAACGTTATATAATTATGATTTTATTCCATTAAATATGAAATAGAAATGAAAGTAGCGATCATGCGTACATACGACTTACCGTCTCCATTAATATTGCATTTCATTTCTTACCTCTAAATGTTATGTAATATTATGAATGAATTTATATACTAGATATATATGATATATATGATATCTATATCATGAATATAATTCTGGATATAATGTATATTTTTTCACATGAATACCATGTAATTATAAGATGTTTATTTTTGCTTTAAGTACCAAAGATCGACAAAACACTGTTATTAACATAAATAATTACATAATGTTCATAACATGGTAATAAGTGATATAAAAGGAATGATGACCCTAAAAAAATGTTCTTAAGAAAGTATAAATTAACTCTAGTTTATTATTCAGGAGGTTAAAGAACGATCGAGTCAAGTCACACATGAGGTAAGGGAACTTCTCAACCTGATTTCCGTTCTTTGGGATAATCCCATACTTTCAAATTATGTCATGATATTATTATGTTATATATTTTATTTTTTACTTTATTTATGTGCAATTAGAGTGAATATAAATAATATATCTATTTTATTTAAAAAAATTATCTTTGTAAGGGACTTTGTCTCAATCTCATTTCATGGAGACATATTTTAATTTATACCCAACATGCTTTTATGCGGTGTATAAACCCCTATGACTTTTACGTTTATTCAAAAGAAATCTTTTTTATACGAAGCATTTTACTAAACGAAAAAAGGGAAAGTATTTTTTGTCACATGTATGTGGCGACAAAAATTTCCTTGCCATAGTGACCATTATTTGAGTTTCGTTTTCCTCTACAAGCCATAACTTTTTTAAATGAAAAATAAATAAAAAGTTTTAATTTTTTTTATTTTGGTCTTGAAAATGGTTTTGACAGTGTTTTTTTATTATATCAATGTGTTGTATTGATATCTTGTGATTGAAATGTTGAAATGTTATATTTCATTTATGCATGTTTTATGTGATACAATTATGTTATGGTTTATGATATGTTTAAACATGCTCATATGAGGAATGCATTGGACTTAATAAGTGACGGGTGGAGCCCGATATAGCTCTTTGATGCATCGGCAGGTCTCATTAGACAAAATACTGTCTCGGCATGAGGCCTTGAAAAAATATTATTTGTAGTCTTGGCATGAGGCCTGGGCTACGCGGTTATGATAGTCTGGCATTATGCATTCCATCATAATGAAAGTGGTTATTGATATTTCATGTGATTATTCGACCAGTAGAATATCCATCTGAATAAGTAAATGGAATTATCTCATTTTACATTTTCCATATTATGTAGAAGTTCAAGATTAAAAGGCTTTTGTTTTAGTTATACATTGCCTTAAATGGTTGTGTTTATTTATGAATGCTTCTGCTATAGTATTATCTTTACTAGGCATCTGATCTCACCCATTTCAATGTTTTAATTTTTCCTAGATGTGAAGAATTATTTTATTAATGACCTATAGGGATATTTGGAATGGGATATGAGTGTGGACTATGGAGATCATGTTATTTTAGTGTTCACTTTATGATATAATGTAACATTTATGAATGTATCTAGTGTTTCCAATGCTACTAATCTAATCGGTCTTTCGAGTCTTGATATTTTGTGATCATGCCAACGTTTCGCAATATGCACCGAATTGGGGTAACTGGGGCCGGGGCATTACAGTTGGTATCAGAGGCAGTTTAGTACTAACCTTGGATGCTATATTTAGATAAACTCTGATTAGAGAACATAGCCCAAAGATAGACATTGAGGATTAGTATAAGAGAAATTCCTTGAATTTTGGTATTATAAAGATTTTGTAAGTTTTTTGAGAAATAAATCCCTGTCTGGATACGAGTAGGTAGAGGCGGCTCTGGCACATATGTACCTAGGGGTAAATCCCGAAAACACCACTTTGAGATAGACTCGAACGGGAACTGGTGCACGACTACGGGCCTTGCTGCACTCTTGGTTATGACACTCCCGGAGGATATGCGTAGGATAATTCTCATTTTTTTACAAACCATTATGAAGGGTTTATGAGTATATTCTTCTCAAAGATAACATTTTTATGATTATGGATTATATCCATAAACCATTCAATTTACATTAAGTATTTTACATGTTTGTAATTATTCCTTTCAATTCATAAACTAACCTAGTTTATTCCATTGTGTAGAAATGGCACCAGGTAGAAGGAATGCGAACTCCATAAATACGTATGATCCAAAGAGTAACAAGGATCATATCAATCATGGTACTAGGCCAACATTTATAAGGTAAATAATCTCCCATATGTTCTCAACATATAAAGAAATAGTATCATGTGTTTATAAGATAATTAATGAATTCTCTGAGTCTTATGGATTTTAAGGGAATAAACAGAAGAAATGTATGGAAGAGAGAATGATGGATAAAGGGACGAGGGAAAAGATGAAATTTTTAATATGTGATAATTGTGGCAAGTAACACCTTGGAACATTCCTGAAGGGAATGGGAGTTTGTTATAAGTGTGGAGAAAAAGTACACCAAGTGCGTGACTTCAAAGGTAAGAAAAAGGTTTCAAATGTACAATGCTTCATCTGCAAGGAGTGGGGACACTACACAAACCAATGTCCAAATCATCAGAGTATTCCCCAAATGATTTTATTGGATAATAATAAATTTATGATACTACCACAGATGAGGAGGAATGATTAGAGTTATTATGTTGTTATTAAAGAATTTTGTCATTTAAGTGTTGTATCAATGATGTACTGGTTATAATAATTATGGAGTATATAAGGATTGTACTGCAGTACTATTTCATCAAGGACTTGAGATTGTGTGGAACCAAGAAAAGTGACTCCACAGCAGGTTAAATTTTTGGAAAATATATTGTTGAGAGAAAGGAAAACCATAATATTCTTGTAATTACAAGAAAGTGATTTTGGAATAATACATGATTGATTTGGATATATTATATTGGATATTCTTAACTTTCTTAAAACTGATTAATGATTTGTATACATTTTTGGATAGAAGGAGTATATCTAGTATTCTATAATGAATAAGGTATCATGAATGTAATCAATAAGGATTTATGGTAATTTAGGATGTTCCAGTGTTTTAAAAGAATACCTGATGAAGGTGTTCACATGTTGTTATGCGGAAAAAAGTATCTTCATTATGTTTACCTTCTTATTAAATTTGCACTGTGAGTTGGAAAGAAGTATTTTGGATAACTATAAAGGTTGGAATTGATTAAGTTGAGCCTTGGATAGTATTGTTTAAGGTTAAGAAATTTCTGAATATTATTTTTTGAATATTATAATAGCATAGTTTTAGGAAAATAACAACATGTAGGTCGGGGGGTAACCCATCACATCGGACAAAGATCTAGGAATTGAACCCACAACCATAGTGCGACATGCCTTTATTACCTACCACTAGCCTACAGGAAGTCCCTGGTTGTTACATAATAGTTTTCCTAATATAATTGATATGTTTTAATATTTTGAACCTTGTATGATTAGAATAAATATAATATTTTTCAGTTATATTATCTTTTTTAGTAAAAGATGAGTTTGTGGTAGAAATTAGTTGAAGGTTGAAACTCTGCTTATCAAGCATGAATATATATATATACCTATCTCTTATTCTATGAATAAGTTAATTCTTAAACTTTAGTAAATGGATATTAAAACAAAAAAATGTGTTATCCTAATACCTTATGTCTTTTTGAACTGATAATATTTTAAATCAACATAGATTGAAGGCTCTGAGGCCCTCAATTTTACACTTGTTTGTGATTGATGAACTCAATCACTCCCTAAAATATTTCTGTTTTTCCTCCAATTATATGTCTCTAATTTCCACCAATGTTCTCCTTATCAAGATAATAATTTTGTGGTGAATTTTTCATTTCCCTTTCCCTCTTATTAAGGATAAATTTTATTAACCTTATTTCCGATGTGGGTTTTCCAAAAAGGTATTTTCTATTTTCAACCTTTTATTTTCATAAAAAAATTTAAAATTGCGAGGGGAAAATTTATTGAAGTAGGGGATAATGTAACACCCCGAGCTTCCACGATACGCTTCTCTTTCAATAATACAATAGCTTTCATTGTACAAAAGTTCGAGATTCTAACACACTACGACCAATCAAAATAGCCATTATTAATAGTAATACCCACTTTTTGAAATTATATATATTTTATATTTCAAAATGGTCTTCATTTTTGGATTCAGGATATCGAAATTAGCCTATATTGAATTTTTGGTATTTTTCTGAGAACTTCCAATTTTTTATTAATAGTGCAAAATACTTAAAACAACTTTTTTAATCAAAATAATTTATAATGATAAATTATACTATTGAGTGGTTTTAAATTATAATTAGAATATATTTTTACCATTTTATCCAATGGTGTTCATTACAATTAATTTCACTTCGAAATTGGACATATACAATTGTAAATATTTTGATATTTATATTGTTTCTTAAAAACACGCTATTTGTTGTGACAGCGGGAATTAAGTTTAAAATTAATTAATGAAACTTAAATGTTTGTAATTTTGTAAAATATAAATCATTTTTGAATTCTGAATATCAATTATATATTAGGGTGAAATTTTGGCATTGTTATGAAAAACTTCTATTTTTGATGAATAGTGAAACCACTAAGTGGTAGTTAAAAAATTGATTTTTTGTTTAAATAAAACATTACCACTTCTGTGAAAAATCTAACATACATGGTTGTCATTAGGAAGTAAAATGTGGTTTATTGGGATTAAAATAATTTTTTGGTGAATAGTAACTTTTAAGTTTAATTAATCGCGATTTAAGGTAATTAGTGAAATTTAAGGTAAAAATGATATTATAAAAATATGAAAATACCCTTACATTTGTCCTACCTTTATTGTATGAGTCATTTCCGACCTAGAAAATCCATGGGTCAACTTTGGGACCACATGGAGCCACTTGGGATAAGAAAATGACATTAATAACGTTTTATTTAAAGTAAAAATAAAACTGTCACAAACATGTGTTGTTTTACTAAAACAATTATTACATGGGGTTATATAAGTTATCCATTTGACTATAAATATTCATTGTAAATATTAACATATTTCCTACATCATGATATTTTTTTATAATTTTTAGACATTAAATAAATAAAAAAATTTCTGACACCATGATGATGCAGCGATTACCTCATTAACTAACGATTTAAATAAAATGAAAACATAATGTAAAATATAAGACATAATGTTGTAAAAAACCTATTGTATGAGTATATTTAGAACCCTTATCACCTTAAACTAGAAATATATAATTTTGGGACCTTTGAAATCCGAATAGAACTTCATAATAATGTAACATTTCACGACGTTCCAAGAGTGCCCCTCCTCTCCTCTTATAAAAGGCCCCCACCTCTACCACCTTATTAACACCATCAAAGTGATTTGGCTCATCAAAACTCTTCAGAAATACTCTATAAACATCACTCTCTTACTCCTAGAAGCCTCAATTTGGGCAGAAGTCTTCCCAAGAAGCCGTTGGCTCAAATCAAAAAGAGTTACCCGGTTTTAAGGTAATGTCTTCTCTTATGTTATTTTGTTTTATTTTGCTTCTCCAACCCCTTAATATCTTTTTATTACTTTATTTTGTAACAAAACAAGTATATAAAATAGACTAGGATGATTTTATGATAATAATTTGATTTAAAATTACACACACCTTCGTCTGATGGTTAAAGAACATACTGTTTCTGTGGGTGGCAAAATACTGCCTCACAAAATGATGATTCTTCAATATTCTTTTAACACCTCTAATGGTGGAAATTTTGATGACACTATTTTCATATATTATATATATATATTATTATTATGTTTTCCTTATTCTTGTGTATTTCTCATTTATGGCATACCTTTTTGATTTCCATTATGTGTAATGCGATTATTTCATTTTAGGAAGTGAAGACTACCGCCCCCTCAAAGTGGTTTGAATCGTTAATGCCATATGTAGGACGTATAAAGGATGGGGTAAATGATATTATATATGATATTATACTGGAATTATAATAAAACTTTATATCATTATTATTTTATTACATTAAATTTGAAATAGAAATGAAAGTAGCATTGATGCGTACGTACGACTTACCGTCTCAATGAATGGTGCATTTCATTTCTTACCTATAAATGTTATGTAATATTGTGAATGAATTTATATACTGGATATATATGATATATATTATATCTACATCATGAATATAATTCTGTATATAATGGATATTTTACCACATGAACAACTTGTAATTATAAGAAGTTTATTTTTGACTCAAGTACCAAAGATCGACAAAATGACCGTTATTATCATAAATAATTACATAATGTTCATAACATGGTAATAAGTGATATAAACGGAATAATAATCTTAAAGAAGAATTCTTAAAAAAGTATAAATTAACTATATTTTATTATTCATGAGGTTAAAGAACGATCGAGTCAAGTCAGATATGAGGTAAGGGAACTTCTTAACCCGATATCCATTATTTGGGTTAATCTCTTACATTCAAATTATGTCATGATATTATTGTGTTCTATATTTTATTTTTACTTTATTTATGTGCACTTATATTGAATATAAATAATAGATCTATTTTATTTAAAAAATGATCTTTGTAAGGGACTTCGTCTCAATCTCCTTTCATTGAGACATATTTTATTTTATACACAAATTTATTTTATGCGGTCTATAAACCCCTTTCAAATTTACATTTATTCAAATGGAATATTTTTTATACGAAGAATTTTACTAAACGACAAAAGGGAATGTTTTTTTGTCGTATGTATGCGGCAACAATGACTTCTCCACCATCGTGACCATTATTTTCGTTTCGGCTTCCTCTATAAGCCATAACTTTTTTAAATGAATAATAAATACAAAGTTTTAATTTTCTTTTAATTTGTTATTGAAAATGGATTTGAAACTGTTTTTTCATTTTATCAATGTGTTTTATTGATATCTTTTGATTGAAATGTGGAAATGTTATGTTTCCTTTATGCATGTTTTATGTGATACGATTATATTATGATTTATAATAGGTTTAAACCTGTTCATATGAGGAATGCATTAGACTTAATAAGTGACGGGTGGAGCCCGCTATAGCTCCTCGATGCATCGAAAGGTCTCATCAGACAAACTAGTGTCTTGGCACGAGGCCTTGACAAAATATTATTTCTACTCTTGTCACGTGGCCTTGGCTATGTGGTTATGATAGTCTAGCATTATGCATTCCATCATTATGAAAGTGGTTATTGATATCTAATGTGATTATTCAACCAGTAGAATATCCATGTGAATAAGTAATTGGAATTATCTCATTTTACATTTTAAATATTATGTTGAGGTTCATGTTTAAAAATATTTTGTTTCAGTTATACATTGGCATAAATGTTTATGTTTATTTATGAAAGCTTCTAAAATAGTGTTTTCCTTACTGGGCATCTAAGATCACCCCTTTCAATGTTATAATTTTTCAAGGATGTGAAGAAGTATTTTATGAATGACCTACAGGGATAGTTGGAAGGGGATATGAGTGTGGACTATAGAGACCATGTTATTGTAGTTTTTCACTTTATGATATAATGTAACGTTTATGACTGTATCTAGTGTATCCAAGGCTACTAAAATAATCGTTCTTTAGAGTCTTGATCTTTTGTGATCATGCCAATGTTTCGCAATAATGCGCCAACTCTGGGTAACTGGGGTTGGTGTGTTACAATATGTGTTGTCGCATTCACATAATTAAATTAATAAACAAGCATGCAATGATGGTATAAAATAAAAACCGGACTATGCATAAACATTATCATAACATGGTTAATCACTTAAGAAATCATCAATTAATATTAACAAGCATGTGATATTGAAAAAACTACACATAAAGAATAAAATCCCTCAAAAACCATACTAATTCGGACCAATCCATCCATTACTTGATTAAGGGAAAGACTATATCAATATATGTGTTTGACCAACACTTGTTGGGATATTTACTTTTATAATGGAAGTTCATATTAATGATTCAGGTTGACATATAAATTTTACATAAATAGGAGTAGCCCTTGATAGACATTTTGTAAAATGGAGTCATGTGTTTAGGAAATCCAAGTATTGATTTCAGGATTGGGGTGTCCACTAAACATATCAAGGAACTGTATGCTCACAATTGGCAAAGACTTACCTACAATAATACCTTCAAATAGAATGACCAACCCCTGTTGGGGTTATGCGAAGGGGAATATGGATCCTTCACACTAGAATTTCAAAGCCACTAAACCTTCTGAGTTCAATGGTGAAGGACATTGGGACTTGATAAAATAATAGGAGAATTGATATATTCCTTTATAATTTTTCATAAATTCTAATAGAAAATTTACTAATAAATCTGCTATTTTAAATTGTAGAATCAATATGAGAATCCCGTCAACCACATTTTCTCTGTGAAGAATTCTGGACAAAGTCAATATCCCCACTGGTAGTAACATTCAAGAATTGTTTAGGTGCCTTCAGGTTATCTTTTTCCATGAAATAATTTTTTTTGTTCTAGAGTCTTCACATCATTATTCCATTACCCCAGGGGCGAGTGATCAAGATTTCTTGATATATGATCAACATTTTAACGTTTCACTCGACATTCAATGTTTAATTTTATCATAAATTTCTAGTGATATCATGAATTCCCTTGAAGACATGGATGCCTATAGCATTCTCGAGCACCTCTGTGGTCTATACCTGGAGAGAGCATGATAGGAAAGGTTTGAGAAATCCAAGGCTATATTTCAGAGCAAGCTTGGAAAGGGTGACCTAGCCAGGAATCATATAGTAAATCTCATTGGATACATAAACCACTTAGAGGTTCTAGGGTTTAAAATCCCATAGGAACTAGGTATCGATCTCATTCTGGCATCACTCTCCCAAATCTTATCTAACTTTGTTGTAAACATCAATATGAACAAAGTTGAGAAATATCTATCTGATCTCTTTATCCTAATTCACCAAGTGGAGAAAGATATGAAGCGTGATAAACCATCTAAACATATAGTGAATAAATGGAAAGTGAAGGCAAATATATTTAAGCCCCATGCTTCTTTAAGGTCTTCTATGAAATGAACGATCAATGGGGTGGCACGAGAACATGAGGATGTTTGTTTCACATGTGGCAACAAGGGCCCTGTAAGAAAAATTTCACCCCACCAAGGATGCAAGGGGTAGCTTCTTGTGAGTTTTTTATCGAAGGCAATCTATGTGTTTCTAATAATTGGTTATTAGATACTGCTTGTGGTGCTCATATTTATTTCCAAATACTAGAACCAAGAAGATTCAGAAAGATTGATTGATGTGAGGTGGATCTGCAAGTAGAAAACGTAGCCAGACTCATTCTTGTAGCTATTAAAGAATACCACCTCACATTGCTTATTGGTATGGTATTGGTTTTAAAAATATGTTATTATGTACCCTCTGTAACCAAAAATATTATATTAGTATCCAAATTAGATACTGATGGATTAATCATCAAATTTGGAAATGAATGTTGTTACTTTTATAAAGATACAATTTGTTTGGGTAGGGCACATTTATATTACGGCCTTTATGTGTTAGACTATGGAAACCAAGTAATGGGAATTAATGACAAAGTTAAATCACATAACTCATACCACACCCAACATTGGCATCACCGGCTAGGTCATGACAATGAGAAATATCTAAAAAAATTACATCAAGATGGGTATTTAGATTCATTCTAACTTAAATCACATGGTCTATTTCATGCATGTCTACATGAAAAAATGACCGAAGACCCATTTAGTGGGAAAGGTGAAAGGGGTAAAGAGCTTCTAGAATTAGTTCACACAGATGTGTGTGGACCATTTCCAGTTAAAGAAATGGGTGGGTTCTGGTACATCATAACATTTACTGATGATTTTATTTGATATGGATAAATTAACATAATGTGGTATAAGTCAGATTATTTTGATAAGTTCAATGAATAAAAGAATGAAGTTCATAACCAGCATGGTAAGAAGATTAAGATACTCTGCATAGATAGTGGAATAAAATATATTAATAAGGACTTCATTGATTTATACCGATAGTTTGGGATTCTATCTCAACTCACTCTTCCTTACATTCCTCAGTAAAATGGTGTACGTGAAATGAGAACCATGTTAGACATGGTGAGATCAATGATGAGTCATGCGAGTCTTCCATTATCATTTTGTGGATCTTCATTACAAACAGCAGCACACATACTAACCCATGTACTAACTAAATCGATAAATGGAATTCTATATGAATTATGAAGTGGACACAAAGCCATGTTATCAAAATTACATGTGTGGGGTTGTGAAGAATTTGTTAAGTCCTCTTCAGGTAGCAAACTTTCACCCCAAGGCACAAACTATATCTTTATAGGATATACCATGGAAATAGTGGGATATTACCTATAAAACCCCTCAGATAAAAAGGATACAATGGAATGACATGCCATATTACTTGAGAGGGAGAACATCTCTAAAAGAGATAGTGGGAGCGAGATAGAGTTCGATGGAGTCGAGGCTCAAGACACATAGAAGTTGGTAGAAGAACAGATTCCACAAAGCCATGTGGAAAAACAATAAGTTCCAGTGAAACAAGAACTGCGTAGGAGCATGGGGGTGATAAGTGAACTATAATGATATGGTTTTCTTGTCACCGAGGATGGTGACTCATTATTGGTTGACAATGATGATCCCCTTACCTATAAGGAAGAAGTTGAAGGCATAGACGCTACCAAATGGCAATAAGCCATGAATTATAAAATGGATTTCATGTGCCAAACCCATTCCTGGATTTTGGTAGATCCTCTAGTTGATGTAAATCCAATTGGTAATAAATGGGTATTCATGAAGAAACATGACATGGAGGGGAAAGACAGAACCTATAAGGCACGACTGGTTGCAAAAGGATTTAGACAGTGTCAAGGAATTTACTATGATAAAACCATTTCACCGGTTGCGATGCTGAAATCCATCAGAATCCTATTGGACATTGCTGTTTACCATGACTATGAAATTTTCCAATAGATGTCAAAACAACATTCCTTAATGGGAACCTCCAGGAAGATGTCTATATGACACAACCTGAAGGGTTTGTGACTCCAAAGGATTCAAATAAAGTATGCAAGTTTTAGAAAACCATTTATGGATTAAAGCAAGCATCAAGGTCATGGAACATTCATTTTGATGAAGCCGTAATAGAATTTGGCTAAATTAAGAATGAATGTGATACTTCTGTCTACAAAAGGTTTTGTGGATGTTCAGTTGTTTTCCTAATAGTATATGTTGATGAAATATTACAAATTGGAAACCATGTACTTGTATTACAGTCAGTTAAGGCATGGTTGGATAAATGATTCTCTATGAAATACTTGGGTGAGGCAGTGTATATTCATGGGATCAAGATCCATCGTGATAGATCTAATAGAATGTTGGGCCTATGTCAAAGTACTTACATTGACAAGATACTTAAGAGATTCAGTATGGAACAGTCCAAGAGGGGATTGTTTCCAGTGTCACATGGCATTCATATTTCCAAGAAAATATGTCCTCATATACATAAGGAATGAAAGGAAATGGAAATGATCCCTTACACATTAGTAATTGGGTCAGTCATGTATGATATGTTATGTACAAGTCTATATGTTTCGTACGCATTATGTGTGGTAGGCAGATATCAAGACGATCGAGGAGACCACCATTGGATGGAAGTCAAGACTATCCTTAAGTATCTGAGTCATACTAAGGATATGTTCCTAGTTTATGGAGGAGATGAGGAACTAGTCATCAGAGGAAATGCAGATGCTAGTTTCCAGACTGATGAAGATGACATAAAGTCACAAACGGGATACATCTTCAGTTTGAATGGAGGTGCAGTGAGCTGGAAGAGCACAATGTAAGGTGTGGTCATAGATTTAACAGTAGAGTCCGAGTATTTCTCAACATCTGAGGCAGCGAAAGAAGCAATATGGAGGTGAAACTTCTTCCAAGATCTTGATGTTTTACCTATCAGTAAATATTCAATCACACTCTATTGTGATAATACTATAGCGATGACACTTGAAAAAGAGCCAAGGTCACACCAGCGGAGAAATCAAATACATTAGTTGTATCATCTCTTGAGGGATTTTTCTCAGAGAGGTGAAGTTGAAGTGATAAGTCCTTCCACAGAAGATAACGCGGTGGACCCCTTTACGGAATCCTTGACTCAGTAGAAACATTATCATCATGTGAGGTCTAACATACTAAAATTCATAGGCAATTGGATCCAGTCCAAGTGGAAGTTTCTTAGGGCTGGTGTCCTACGAACCACCTGTTTTGTACTTTGATTACATGAATGTACATTTATTATATATTGTTCATTGTTCAGCGTGACTATAATATAAAAATGTCCTGGAAATTTTTTTGCATTAATAAGGTTATGGAAGATCCTCGCAAAGATGAGAACCTGGAAATGCTGTACTAATATTATTAAATAATGATCTATGGTTGGATGACATACTTTGATATGACACATACTATTCAGACCGTCATGTGTCAGTACTTGTAAGAAGACAATACTTTCTCTCATGGAGTTCACACATGGTAATCTCTAAGATGGGATATTTTGAGAACAGACCCTCCAGTAGAAATTCCACATGTTTTGGTGTCATCGGACATTGCTATCTTTGATCGTGTACAATAGTACTTAGAATGCAATATTATCATTAACTCATGTCATGACTTCCACACTTAGATTTTCGGACGAAAACCGTTATGAAGATAGTTGGTGGGATGTAGGGTACATTGGGTACGTCACAAATTACATGTTGTTAATTGATAAGTTGAAGAAGGATTTTTCAATTCCATATTAATAGATGAAAATATCTCTGGCCCTTTAATTGAAATAGAACCGTTGAATAAATTCCATGGTCATGCTTTCACAACGAGTTTATTTCTGGATGTCAAAGAATGATAGATCAAGCATATAGGATTATAACACTGCCATGAAACTTTCTTGATGAGATATCAAGGCAAAGGGATTAAATTATATAGTAAGAGTTTGTATGAGGTGACACGTCAATGCAGCATCATCGTCTTTCTCTTGGGTGGCTTGACCCGTTTGTAGACAGTAATCATGGACATTAGGCAAGCCTGCCTAATACCAAAAGGAAAGAGGCCTAGAGGGTCACACACTATGTCTATCCATGTACCTCAAGTAGAATAAAGATTATTCCCATGTGTGGTTTTATAATTATTCAAGGAAGACTAAATCATTTTAATGCTGGAGGAAAAATAAAATAAAAACAAGTACACACAGTGAATTAATGATTACATGCCGTGTAGTTTATATTTTGAAAAAAAGTATACACTATGTAGTTTTCATTTTGAAAAGCAAATAAACAAATGAAAACAAGATATACATGCAGTGTACACTGAATGTACACGCCATGTAGTTTTCAATGAAAAACAATAACACACCGTGTATTTGTGATTACACACTATGTAGTTTTTCCTGTCAGGATTTTGATGAAATAACATCATTTTATTAAATGATATATATTTTAATTAGTGTGGGCGCATTTCATAGAATTAATGACTCAACATGTGGTTTTGAAAAGAGTTAATGAAATAAATAAAATGTGTAACATGTTTATTTATTGAAATAAATCTACAACCTCAATTCTGATTATAAATATCCTCCCAACCCCAACGCTTTTTGTAATGGAATTGTTGTGCACCAAAATTCCATAGAATTCTCTCAAGAGCGAAAGAAATCCACCCTCCAATAACACTCTCAAGACCGAGAGAGATCCACCTCCAACGGATCAAGGTGATCTAAGGCGGACAATGAAAGCAAAGTATTTTCCATGCTAGCACCTTGAGAGTCCTTTGGCAACGTTCAGAGATACGTGGTGCACGTGTGGATCACCGCTAGAGGAATTCTACACATGGGTTCTGTGACGCAACGACGAATCACCTTGGAACGTAATCTGAAACATCAACGAAGAAAGAATTCCACAAAAGGTCAATCTTTTCAATTAATGAAATTAATTATTATCAACCTCTGATGATCATTCCTTTATGGCTCTAGGAACATTTTCTTTGGTTATTTCTGTGATTTGATCTATGGAGACTGGAGTTTATCATCATATTGATCCCATATTGGTCATCTCAATCGACAAAAATCCAAGTGCACACATCCACCCACATGCTTCCGCTTCACCCGGGACCTCCAGTTCATTTTATGTTGAATTCTCCCCATCTGTATCATTGGGAATATTCTTCCCATCAGTTTGGTAATAAATTTCCTGATGAAATTGTCCTCCACATGTAAAAAAAATTTATTATACACCATTATACTTCTAACTATATGGTTTTTTACACACATAATTCATATAAGAATTATAATTTATTTTTTCCATGTTTAAATTGTTTCCTTTGAACTACACAATCATTTTCTTATAAAACATTAGATTGATATGTAACTACACCCTCCATCTCAACCTTGATTTCACAATTCACATCTCTTCATAGCTATTAAAATATATTATGAATAATGCCCAACTAAGACATGGCTCAATCACACTGAATATTCAGTCAACCTTACATTCAGTTTGGATGATAATTCTACAAGAATAACATTCATGACTTGTCAAATTAACCTCGTTTGTACCGATAGATGCGTCATCATTTTTTATTAACTCAAAGAACTCATTTTACTTAATTATATGAGGAACATGAGGAATTTACTTATCATTGTTTAGGTTTTTGAACATATCCCAACACATTTGTTCAATTTCAACTATATACCACATATTATTTAATAGAGTCCACTGAAATTCACCTAATTATTCTATCCAATAAATAATGTGAATAACTGTATCATGTTATAAAAACATATGATTGGGAAAAAATTAGTTGTACTAATCCATTTCTCACCAATAAGTGGATAGAAATATCAGATGAATGATGGATGGCATTTCCATATGAAAGATTCTATATAATCTTGTTCCATAATTTACTAATTTAAAGTTCTGTATGTTTAATAGATTAAGAAATTTGGATATTTATAACAATAAGATTTTTCACTCCAACTCTTATAGTGTTAAGTTTCATAGGTCTAAAATTGTAGGATTGTCCATCAAAATAACCATTAATGAGGTTATTTCTGATACAATCTATTGTCTAAAAACATATAGACTATAGTAAGAAATAGTTATCATAGTGAGTAACTACTGAATCATGAAAATAACTTATATGATTTATAAATTAGGACAACATATTTAATAAGTGACACTAGAGGCTTATACATAGAGAAATCCTTAGTCATATCCTTAGAAATAAATCTAGGGATCCTAGAAAATTTTTCTCATCATTGTATCCAATCATTAACCGAATTTATTCACTAACACGAACTATATCGACCATTGATTTCCATACATTTTCATTTATTCATTATTTTTGAATTATTAAATCATTAAATAAAAAACATTCAAATGATCATATTACACTGCTACCTTTGGAAACATTGACACATTAAAACAAGTACAAAAGTGAGCTAAACTATCTCCCACTATGTCTTTCATTACTAGAAACATCATTAGAAACATCTTGTATAATATACATACTCTTATCCTGGGGAATGGAGTCATTAATAATGTTGATCATGGATGTTTAAATTGGGTAAAAAGGTATATACATAAAAAAATCATGAACATAAGTGAATGATAACATGACAATAAAATTAAAATATCATAACATTATAATGTATCATATACCTGAGTATTGGTATAAATATTTTCATTTCATATGACAATAATCATTAGAAAATAATGATCAATATTTGTGAGAGATAAAAGTTGGCATAAGACTTAATGTTTAGTATTTCTCAAATTAATATAAAATCATTAAATTTATGTCAAGGAAAATTTCCTAAATATATAATCGAACGTCATGTAGACTATACCTATTGGGTGGGATACACCACCATCACCAGTCACAATACTTTCATTATATATGATCAGGCTTTCACATCTTCCAATATTGGATTAGGCTTTCAAATCTTCCCATAATGAATCAAACCAATCAACTTGGTTGACATCATTATCTAATGACATATAAATATTTACCCTATGAAATAGAGGAAGATTTATGCTTCACTAGTCACATAATTAATATCGTACTTATGTGTTCTACAGGAACATAAATAATTCATCATATATGAACCCATTAAATGAAATGGGTTTCATAAATTTCATTCAATAAAAAAATCAATGTATAGGAAATGAGTTTCCTAAAAATAATTTCATCATAAACATGGGTCATTAATAATATGAATAATATTTTTATCATTGAATCATATCCCCATTAAAACATAAGTAAACTAAAATAATATTTTCATAGAAGTAATATAACCTAGAGAGCTTATATTAATTTAATTCCTATGGAAAATATTACTTTTTCTTTGAAAAAAAAATTATTTTCTAAAATAAATCACAATTATATTAAGTGTTTTTTTGGTAAAAAACCCTATAATCTCATAAAGAAAAAAAAATTAAATAAATAAGGATTAATGACAATAGAAATGTTTGTTCATGCTGTCTATGTTATAAAACATTCCTTTTCTACATTTTCTGGAAAAGTCACATAGAACATCATTTGGAAACTGAATGACATATTACATTCAAACTATATTGTAAGAATTAAAAAAATGGGTATAAAATACATTAAACATCCATTATAGATTTTTAAAAACATTTTTGAAAAAATTATTAGAAAACATATACATGGATGTTAAATATTCCCCAATAGAGAGTTAAGATGAATCATTTCCATATATTGATGATATTTTGATATAAACACTCATCCCATTATAATATGTAGAATAATATATCCCCTGAAAAGTAAAAATTAGGATAATACTAGATTATTTATAATAACACTCATAAAATAAAATCATTGGTAGTATATATATGACGTCTAAGAATCAATTTGTGTATATGGTAGGTGTTTCACAAAAATAAAAGTGAGATATAAATCCCTTACTATATTTCTTCAGTCCCCTTATACTCATTAAACAGTCATATATTATTAATAAAATATTATTAAACATCTAGTATAGAACAATTATCAATTTCTTCATACCATATATGATTAACATTCTACTTTCTATTAGTCATTTATTAACCATTCCATGTTACTTTTATTTTTCAGGTAATACTCTCTTGTTTTGAATTCTAATTCATGAATCTATTACATAGATCATGATTAACTAATTTTTTGAATGTAAAAATCATATAAATATCATATATATTCATTATATAAATATTAATATTAATCTAAAACATTTATAAATATAAAACAGAATAGATAGTTAATGGAGAGGGTTGGCCATATGTATGCATGAAGGTTGTTACAATTTAAAAATGTCTTCAAAGAAATGATTTAAATTAAATATATTTATATATATAAAATCATAGAATAATTTTTAAAACATATATTTCAAAAATATTTATTAAAAAAATGTTTAATAAATTCTATTTAGAGTTTTAATGAATCGCATCGCATTGAGGAGGTATTAGTCAACATGTCCAGAAACGATGTTATCTTATTTACACAAAATGGGAAGAATGAAGGTATGTGAAATATATTTAATCTGGAATCATAATTATATCATAATTATCATATATATATATATATGTTATAATCATATTTTTCTCATGATAATTAAAATCTATTATAGGCAGTAAAGGAAAAACGAACAACTCTGTTTAGTGAGGCGGTAGTTCACTTTATATAAGAACAGTAAGTTCATTACCCATTTAATAGAATTGTGTGTGAGTGTTGGTATGAAACATAGAATAAAATAATCTCATTATATTTAGGATAATTTTTACATTTTATAAACATTTAATTTGATTTTTTCATTGGTGGATAATAAAAATACAAGAATAGTTCTTCTGAATGGATGTTACCACTTCATGGGGTAACTCCTCTTGGTTTTCACAAAGTGGATTACATGGTACAATTTCATCCAAAAATGAATTATTCTATGATCATTCTATTAATTTTTGTAGGTTCTTTTGGAAATAATTTTGTAAAAAAAATAGGTTCTAATGTGTGACGTGAAGTGAAGAAAAATATACTTTTTATAAGATATGTGAGATGCACTTTTGAAATTTCCTCAAATTATTTATCTATAATAAATTAATTATTAATAAAAATACTTCAAAATGCCATATATTAGAATAAATGAGTACATATAGTGTTTAATATGGGAAAAAATACTTTATACTTGTTTTTGTATTATTTTACACTATATCATTTAGTCTAACATTAATTTATCCTTGGTTTATTTTTAATAATGTAACAACAATTCTGGTATTAAAAGGTTTTAATTAATTATAATGTGATGTTAATTAAATCATAAATTCGTAATATAATTTGTTTTACAATAATATAATTTATTTTTAATTCGTAAAAATGATTATTTTTTTAAATAATTTAATAAAATATTATGTTCATAAAATAACATTTATGCCAATTTAGACACTATTCATTATATTGACATTATGAAACAATATAAACCAAGATAACTTCTATAAAATTTATTTCAGACACCCTTAATATGTCATATTGACCTATAAAATTCTCTTATCATCTTACTTAAGTAAAATAATATTTCTAATAATATTTCTATTATCATTTAATTGATTGTTTCATTAATTGAATAATTACTGCATCATTAATGTGTCATTATTTATGAAAAATATTCCTTCACTATATTTAAAAATAATTTTCCATGAGATATATAAAAAACTTATATTATAGAATAATATATATATTCAATAATGTATTCTATTTATTCCCATATTAAAAAAATATACTTATTAAAAGTAATATTTAGACATTTTTCTACTCTCATGGATTTTAATAAGATGAAAATCATTTTAAATGAAAAGATTCCATTAAATAATTGAAATTTGTTCAATAGGTAAAATGTGTCTAATTGAATTAACCAATAATTTTTTGCATGTGCTGGTGTATTTTTTTATATTTATAATATTATTTTTACAATTATAAACATGATTTACCCTAAAATTTGGCAATAAAAACTAACAAATATACTAATCATATTACCCTAAAATAAATGGGATTAATTAATTCAGTTGGAAAATATAATTCCAAATATGGAATCCATTTTTAACAATTCAAAACATGTAATTTGATAAATGCAATACAAAATTTATCCTATTAATGGAATGATAAAACATGTTTTCAAACAAAAAAATTAAAAAGTTTTACATGTTTTTATCTTTTATTTCTATGTGAAAATGGTTATAATGAGTAAAATTGGATTAATTTATATATTTATTTTTACTAATTATAATTTAAAACCAATTCAACAAAATTTACCAATGTAAATAAATTTTAATAAAAATCTATTTTCAATTAAAATTCAATATTTTCCACTTTTCATAAAAACATGATACATATCAGGAAAATAATATAAAATAAACTAAATTAAATTATTATATCCCAATTTAATATTGAATTTTTATTTTATTTTCATATATAATCTATAAAAGTGTAAAAAATGATTTAAAACCAGTGCACAATCCAATGGTTGGAAAACTGCATATTTAGAATAATAAATCATTTATACAAAAAATTAGATTTTTTGTCATATCCTATCTAGAAAAAACATAATATTAAGTAAATATATTATATTTAATATATATTTCCTTAAAATAATATTACATGAGTAGTTTTTATACTTTATTGGTACAAAATAAATATATGTTCAATTTAATGGGTTTTTAGAAAAATATTTTACTTTAATTTTAATTTTGTTTTACGTGTATAAACTAAAATACCATGATTTACTAAATTATATTTATACCCATCATTATATAGGCTAGGTTTTAATTTTCTTTTTTAATTAATTACAATTAATATTAATTTAATAGAAACACAATGTTTTGTGTAATTCAAGAGAAGTTGATGTTATGTGTAGTGAATGCTTATATTGTATTATTGTAAAATTAAAACATAACATGGTGTTGCTTGTAAAAGAAAACAAAAAATAAAAAAAAATTATTAAACACATATATAATGACTCATGGTGTAAAATATTTGGTAACTATAAGTAATTACAACATCAATGTTTATTTTTATAATACTACTGTGGTGGCTCCTTAAAAAGAGGCAATGTCGCTCCATTGGAATGTGCACATATGTTCGATGTGTCTCCTATTGAGGAATTTTTTCCAATTATGTAAAATTTTAAAAAATAGTGTTTCCCTGGAGGAATACTTGGAGACCAATTTTAATAAAGCATTATTTCGATAGAAGAAAGAGTATCCAGTGAGAATTAGAGGGCTAATGGTTGTTATTAGTTGGATCAGGTGTTAGTGGCATTTTATTGGATATGGTTTCCCAGAACAAACTTCTATGTACATTATTATAACCTAAACTCGATAGTTTGAATTTTAATAAACTTATCATCACATTAAATTTGTTCTTTTTTAATGACCTAATAGGTGATAATGTTCTAAGAGTATATATCACACTGAGAGAGAAAATGTCCCCCATGATTATAAGATACCAAAATATCTATTCCAATATCTTTAAATAAATTTTCTATTTCCATATGAAATAAAATGCGGGAAAATTATATACGATATTAGTGGTGGAGACTCATTGAAATTGAATAACTTTCTCATGATTAATACAATGAGTGGTTTCATTTTTAGGAAATTATATGATTGAGAATCTACGGTAAGAAAATAAAAATATATATGTTTCAATAGATTTTTATATCTATTTTAGTGTTCATTCATTCATATAATTAAAATTAATTAAAATTAATATTAATTATTATTACTTTTCTCGTAATTGATGTATTGATAAAAATATTGGTGACAAATAATCGTGATGATGTATGATATCGTGTACATGTCACTATTAATAAGTCATTTATGAATAATGTGACTAATGATTTCTGCTTTCTGATATTTAAAATAAGTTAAAATCTAACACCCATTGATTGAAATGATAAAATCTAAATAAATCCATTATCATGTTGTTCTGTAGGAATGTACGGTTTCTAAGAAGAAAAAAATAAGATATCAATATCATTGGTTGATGGAACTAACATGAAACATTCTTGATTATAGGTATCATGATAAAGGAAAAATATTTCATACTAGGGGCTTGTATGAGGTTTAAAGTAATTACGGAATTAACATCTTTAATTTGGGCAACCATGGCAGGTTTTCAGATACTATCATTAGACTATGGGTGGTTTCACCAACTACCACTGAAGAAGATGCATACAGGGTCACACACAGAGTTTATCTAAAACCTCATCTAAATATAAATATTATATATTATTTTACAGGTTGAGTATGTATTATTACCACATGTGGTTTAATAGTATTTCCTGTTTTCATGAAAAAAATCAGCGGTTTTTTAAGATAATTGTTTTGGGAGTATAATATTTAATAAATAATTATTTTCTACATAGTGAATATAATATTTATAAATTTAATGGCGATTAAACGTGTGAAATTTATTTATTAAAGAAATATTAGTCATTTTATGATTGGTGATTTTCTTTAAGGATTGAGAGAATGAGTTTAATGGTAATCTGAAAAACTAATATATAATTGAAAAGTATATTGTTAGATAATAATAAATTCAATTCAACTCAGATGTATTTAAAAAATAATCATATAATTATTATAGAATTATATATTCGAAAGAATTAATAAAAATGATAATTGTATTTTTAAAAATTATTATTTTCAGAACCAAGTTTTTTATAATCCCAATTACATTTTTTTATTAATTATTTACAATGTCACTAGTTATGTAGAATGAAAATTTGAGTGAATTATATAAAATTCCTTGGGATATCTCTCTATAATAACTCCATAAATAATAGTGATTAATCCTCATGAACCACCACTCGCAAGTATAGAGAGAACATATAGAACACATCATTGAAGAAGTTCTCATGGTAGTTAATGACGAGCGACACTAGCATTAGGATCTACCATGATCGGACCCAAAGATTCTTACAGTGATGGTTAGGGGTTTATGGAGCATGTGTAGGTCACCACTAGATAGAATACACAATTGATGACTATAAAGAATGATGGTATGATGCAAGGATGTTTTAAAATTCATAAATGATGAATTAGTTTTTTGAAAGCTAATGAAATATTTTTTTATAATATTTAAAATTATTATTCAATGATCCTGTATTCTGTTTCTTGTCTTTAATTATGAATTATAAATTTATTTAATTTCATCATTTATGACAATTATCACCAATGTATATAATAGAATAATCATTGATTATGACCAAACTTATATTAGAAAAGCCACATTTTGAACATCTTTTGTTCCTAGAAACTACAAATATTATGAAATAAAGACACATCCAATTTTAATTTATATATTAAAGTGAAATACATATAGAAATTCTCAACATTCTTAAATATTATTGGTAAACTAAATTTGTTTTAGATATGATAGGATTCATATAGTTTAGGTATATTGTGGTTTCACCCAATAACCCTATAACTAATTCTAACATATTTTACCAAGATTTAAATTGGAAAATATTTATTGATAATATATTGAGTAAAAACCCATTAATTCAAAATTATAACACTATTAGTTATCATAGAGATGATGAAATCAATTGATCTATTAAAAGAATAAGTATTTAATGTATACCATTAAATGATGTGTTTTTATGTACCAATATTCTATTTTCATGCGATATTATTAAGGGGAATGTGGTATTGGTTTTGACAGATTTCATAAGGGGTGTATTAATCCTAAATTCTAAAACACCCCTAATTATCTATCCCAAAAATTAATCGTCATAATCTATTCCAACACTTCCATCCAATTAGATTGTACAAATTTTCTTAAAACATTATTGTTACTATTATAAATAACTTGTTATCTTCTACTCTCTCTTATATTTTCTTTTAAAAGAACTACATGGTATTGTAACATGTCTTATCATTAATGGTGTAGTATGAATGGCTGAAAAAAAATTGATGGATGTGGTTAGGAAGGTTTTATGAGGTACTGTTTTTTGGAAAAAATCCCTCAAGGATTCCTTGAAATTTTTTTGAGATGATTGTGTTTGTTGACAATAATGGACTCCATATTGTGGTTGTTGACAAAGAAAGTCTCAATGACCCAAAATGTTGACAAAGGGGGTTTTCCTAGGGAATGGGGAATAGGGTTTTTTGCAAAAGGAGTCATACTCTTTTGTAAAAGAGGTTTCTAATGTTGTACACCATGAATTTTTCAAATTCAAAACATCAAAAATTTGGCCAAGGAAAATCGGCACACATGTCCAAAATCGGCGTTCATGTGTGGCGCGTAAGTCATGGTGAGAAAGTGTGGCGAAAAAGTCAAGGTTTGCAAGTGTGGCGCACAAGTCATGGCGCACAAGTATGGTGCACATGTGTGACACACAAGTCATATTTAAAGAGCATCATATAAAAATATGACAATGGAAAGAAGGTGACTCGCACGTTCTAAAGTGGCGTGTAAGTATGGCACGAACGTGTGGCGAGCAAGTCCTCAAAATAAATATAAATAGACCACAAACATTTTTATTTGTTACCGAGCTCAACACATAGAGAAAATAGGAGCTCTGATCGCGCAATTGGGTGTGCCTCACAATGTTTAGTGTGCGCACAAGTGGGGTGTGCAAGCATGCATGTAAAGTGTGATGCAAAAGTGTACACCGCATGTTTCCTGCACAAGTGTACCACACATGTGTAACATTCTAGTGTGTCTCACAAGTTGTGGGGTGTGCATGTTTGGCATGCTAGTGTGCCGCGCAAGTGTGGCGTGCGAGTTGGTTTTTCCACAATGAAGGCAGAGGTTTTTACTAGTTAATGGGGCACACAAGTCACTATAGGGTTGTGTAAAAGTTAGAAATTTCCTAGAACATATGTGGTAAACTGGTATTCATCAGTGGATGAAATTTGGATTTCAATAGAGCATCAAAATACAGTGGATGGTGTATTCACTATTGATAATAAAGAGACCTACATGTCAATAAACTGTAAGTGGATCTTCTGAAAAAGTAGTGAGCTCACATCCATTAAGAGAGCAGTGAGTACTCAAATTGTGAGTGGTTGTAATCCCGGAGGGATAGTGAGTCCAATTTATACTTTTAAACAGCAGTGCGCTTATAGTAGAATTGGTACATCGGCACACATCATGTGTATGCTCCTTGGACGTAGCCTAGTGAGGGTGAATCAAGTAAAAATCTCTCTGTCATGTGAATGAATTAAGTTTTATTCATACACTGCATCGGGAAAGATAGAGAAGAGGGTTTTGTCTGACAACAAAACAAGATCAAAAGAGGAAGTTGTTTTAATATGTCATACCCTGATTCACCCCCTCTCTAGGTATCTAGCTGAATGGACCTAACAATTGTTATTAGAGGGAATGTTTGATATCAGTGTTTCTCTCTCAAATGAAGGTCAATAATCATAAAGGGATTCCAATCTTCGACGGGAACAATTTTCAGCTATGGAAGAATCGGATGAAATACTACATCCAATCTTTTTGAATGGATTTGTTTACAACAGCAATGCATGGTATCACAATAGTTATTAATAGTTATGAATTATCAGAAGCTGAACGAAGAGAATTGGATGTTGACGCAAAATGAATCAATACTTTGGGAGGATCCTTATAAAATGCTATATATACCAAGGTGATGTCATGAAAAACATCACATGCTATGTGGGGAAAGCTGCTGAAAATATATGAAGGAGATACAAATGTCAGAGATGCGAAGAAGCATTTATTATGGAACAAGTATGAAAATATAATAATTAACTCGAATGATTATATTGATGTATTCTTAGACAGGGTAAATGTTGTTGTGGAATATTGGCGAGGTTTGGGATAAGTCATTGAAGACATAAAGATTATAATGCTCATTTGGAGGAAACATCCACCCTAGTTTAATCCAATGGTTTCAATACTAGAAGATAAAGATCCAAAGGAGCTAACATTGGACAATTTTAATATTACCTTGGTTGCATATGAAATGCAAAACGATGATAATGAGGCTGTTTACAGGGGGTAATCTAATGAATTGGAATTCAACACCAGGAAAAATATCACCATTGAAGATTCTGAGGAAGAAGAAGAGATAGATGAAGTGATGTCATTCCTCTCCTCAAACCGTCAAAGAGGAAAATGAATGTTTAAAAGGAAACATCTGCTGGCCTATTTTCAATGTGGAATGGTTGGACATCTTGCAGTAAGGTTTCCTGAAATGTTTCAATAAGGTGATGATGTCAAAGAAGTAAAAATTTCCAAGACGAAGTCATCAGCATATGAGAAAAGAAAGAAATAGTTCAAGAGAAATTTCATTAAGAAGAAAATTCACCTTTAAAAATAATGTGACAGTTTAGATGACTCTGAGGCTGAGGAGGTTAATGTGATAGAGCACTGTAAAGATAATATAGAAAATTCAATGTTGGAATTTTTCGGTATTTATCATGGGAAGAATGAAACTAATGGTGATGATGAGGAAGAAGAAGTTAAAGGAGGGATAGATATTCAAGCTGAGTTAGAGGCTACTCATGATGAGATAGATGTTTGGAGATCCAAAACAATGAAAGATAACAGATTTATTCATGATGCCAAACACTATATGCAGAAGCAAGAAGAAGAGAAGTATGAGTTGATGGAAGAAATTGAGAAACTCAAATCATCAACAACAGAGAACCCAGAATTAGTTAGTGAATATAAAATCATGATTGAAGAACAAAAAAAGGAGATCGATGGCTTGAAAAACACAAGGAAAGATCACATGAAGCGTATTAAAGAGAATGTAGAGGAAGTTTTCGGTCTGTGGAGAAAAGTTAAAGACCTAGAAAAAATGTTGATTCCCAAAACATTCTTGGGAAAGAAGGTCATTCCAAAACTGAAAGATGAAAGAGGATCCTAGTAGTTTAGTGGAAATAAGCATCAAGTAAGCTCATGAGTTAAGGTTGATTCAGGGCTTGATCATAAACAAAAATCTGTTAAAATTGAAGTCAGACTACAAGCAACCATCCTGAGAATGAAGGTTGATTTGGGCACAAAGCCGAATTAGAAAATTCAGAGATCCTAAGGTGAAATATGTAGTGTAGAAGTAACCCAACGGAATGTACCTTATTTCAGGTGTTATTGTTGTGGAAGGATGTGACATTCACAACATGTGTGGTCCATAGCGAATAGATATCGAAGGAAACAAGAACAAAAGTGGCATCCAAATGGAGAAATGTTCCCCAGAACATATTTAAATGGACACTGTTTTTTGTGTAGTGAATTTGGGCACATGGCTAGGTACATCACTTCGACCATGTAGATGAATGTGTCAAATCATTATCTAAATGTTTGTAAGAAGAAGATCAATAATCCAATAGGTGAGTTAAAAATGAAAAATAGATTTCCATCTTTGGAAGATGAAGCTGGTCCATCATACTCTGAAAATGAACACAAGTCTCGATCCATACTGAGTGTGAAAGAAAAAATGTGGAACAAAAAGAGGAAGAATGAGAAGGTCGTGGTTATAGAAATTTCCTTTAATGCATCATATCGCTCTGGTGTGTGGATCCTTGATAGTTGTTACACATCTCACTTGAAAAGTAATAAGGATCTTGATACAATCGTAAAATATGAAAAATAAAGAGTTTTCATGTTTGGAAATGATGAAGGCTTGATGATTATTGGCACAGAAAAGGCCATGATTGGGGGAAAAGAGAAAATACATGCTGATGTCTTAGTAGTAGAAGGCCTCAGTCACAATTTTCTCAGCATCAGTCAACTATGTGATTCATGACATTCTATAATGTTTACTAAGAAGATTTGTGTAATTGAAGGAAGATATTGGGTAGTAGTTTACAGGAAAAAATAACAAAAGGAAATCTCTACCTGGTATGTGGAGAAGAATATATGTGTTTTCTGTTCAGAGTGGAAGAAAACATGTTGTGGCATAAATGACTTTGTCATCTATTCCAACCATCCCTGGAAGATCTTGTGAAGTGTGATGAAAAATGAGACCTCCATAAGAAATCAGGTGATTTTACTCACACGTACGATGCATTCCAACAAGGGAATCATATCAGAAAGACGTATAAGTCAATGGAAAATAAGTCAACAACATTGATCTAATTGGTGCATTCTGATGTTTGTGGTCCTATAACACCAAGAGAAATTGAAGGAAATATGTACTATGATCCTTTCATTGATGAAAATATCATAATGGCAGGGTATTTGTTATTCCCCATAAGTCGGATGTGTGCATCTTCTTAAAACAGTACCGGAGGGTGTGTGTGAACAAATTCATGGACATAAAATTTTGAAGCATCATACTGACAATGGTATGAAATTCACAAATAATAAGGTAGAAGGATATATTGAGATACATGGGATAAGGCATCATGTTTCCACAGTAAGAACTCTCAAACAGAATAGAGTGGTTGAAAGGAGAAATCAGATCATTAATAACATGGCCAGAAAGATGCTCATTGAAAAAGACCTACGAGAGAAATTTTGGAAGGAAGTTGTTTTGACATCGGTCTACATTTCTAACAGGGCGTTGTTGTGTACAAAGGAAGGAATGACTCTATACGAGATGTTATATGGAAATAATCCATCAGTGAAATACATTCCAATATTTGGAAGTAAGTGCATTATCCTCATTAATGAAATACAAAATAAATATGATTCACGAGGAGATGAAGGGATATTCCTTGGCTACTGAGGAAAATGTAAGGCATATAAATACTTTAACAAAAGGATAGGAAAAGTAGTTGAGAGAAATGATGTCACTGTAGTAGAGAATTAGGAGATCATTCAACAACACAATGAACAATTTCTTGATGATAGTGATGATGAAGAAAGAAAAACAGGGGGAGAAGAAGTGGATGAAGCTGATTTAGAAGAATATACTGATAATGAGCCTGAGGGACTAAAATCTATATCTACACAAAACCCAAGGAGTTGAGATGAAATTGGTAGGCAAAATATCATTGGTGATTAGTCAGCTTTAGTTCAGATAAGAATAATGATATCACTACTTCAGTCATGTTGACAATCATAGGTTGAGGCGAAATTCTTTGCTGACCTAGCTGAAAATGGAAAATGGATTCAGGCAATTAATGAAGAGCTAGATCAGATTGAGAAGAATCAGACATGGGAGATTGTTTCGAGGCCAGCATATAAGAATGTCATCGAGACTAAATGGGTCCATCTCTACAAGACTAATGAATATGGAACAATGATTCAAAAAAAGCACGACAAGTGTGCTATGGGTACTCTCAGATAGAGGGAATAGATATTGATGAGACATTTGCACCGGTTCTGAGACTAGATACAATCAGATTATTTCTATCCATAGTAGTGCAATTAAAATTCAATGTGTTCCACATGGACATCAAATCTACTTTTCTGAATGGGTTTCTGGAAGAATAGGGGTACATTGAGCATCCAAATGGTTTTCTCATTCATGAAGATGAGAATAATGTTTTCCGGATGAAGAAAGAAATATATGAGTTGAAATAAGAACCAAGAGCTCGGTACAATAGGCTTGATTAGTATTTGAAAAAGATTTTATTTCAACGTGGAGGAGTTGATTAAAATATATACTTCAACCAAAAAAGTAATTAGAGGATGATGGTGATTTTTTATGCCAATGACATAATATTTGGTGGACCAGATAATGCTCAGTGAAAATAGTTTTATGAATTCATGAAAAGTGAGTTCGAAATGTCCATGATTGGTGAGCTGACATTTATCCTTGGTTTACTGGTGACTGAAGGATGTAATTTCACTTTCATTTCTCAATAAAAGTATACCAAGGAGGTTCGGAGAAGGTTTGTAATGTATAATTCCAAGGATATGAAGACTCAAGTTGCTACACGGATGAAATTATCAAAAGATAGCAGTAAGAAGGCAAGTTAATATCACTGAATAAAAGCAGATTATTGGCAGTTTACTATAACTAACAACAACAGAACCTGATATTGTTTTCTCCACATGCCATGCAACATGTTATCAAAGAAATATAAACTAAAGACACATGATCAAGGTAAAAAATAATACCTTTTTATATCAAAGTCACTATGGATTTCAGTCTGACATATAATGACAATTCTCAGCCATAGATATTGGGATATACAGATGCAGATTGGGCTGGATTAGCTAACAATAGAAAATCAATGTCAATAGGTGCATTCAATCTTGGTAGATTGTGTATTTCTTGGCTAAGAAAGAAGCAATATGTAGGATCCCAGGACACCCTGAGAGGGGAGGGGTGAATCAGGGTGTCAAATTTTTCTTCTTAAATTTGTCGATCTTGTTCCCATGTTGGAAGGAACTACTTAAACCTGTATAATGGATATAATCTGCAATGAAACATTCACATGAAAAGAGTTAACACATAAATTTTACTTGGTTCACCACAAAGGGCTACGTCCAAGGAGCATACACTGACAGGTTTCCGGTCATTCCAAATTCCACTAATCTTCACTAGTTGTGGATTACAATGGTCCGGACACAGTCACTCTGTCCCAGGATCACTACCTTTATAATGGTTCAGGGATAGCTCACTGCATCCCTCGGGTAACTCCCATTGACTCCCCCTGGATAACTGCCGTTGGTGAAGTCCCGCTCAGTTTATTGACATGAAGGTCTCTTCAATAGATTTTCATTGTGGTCTTTGACTCCTGTTCAGAATGAGACTTTTCTTGCATCAGGGATCAGAGTTGATGCTCTTGTTAGTTCAAGCCTTCTTCTTTAGTGAAATGACTAATACACTAGTTCCTCTTTTCTTCGTTTTCCTGAATCACATCCACTTATGTGATTACTCAATAAGTGAATCTCAACATACTTGGCATTGTCGTAATCAGTTCTCCATGTATGCATGCGATGCTGCATTTATCATTTAGATTTCCTCTTTAATCTCACTTTTCACCGAAAGTATCAGGCAATATTTTATCTCTCGTGCAACTCCAAAAAGGTGGCCACGCACCAACAAGACCCGACACTCCTTTTCAAGCCTGGTGCGCAAGTCTCAATACGGCACACAATTCCCAATACGGCGCGCAATTCTTCGACGCAGAAGTCCAAACTGCCGTGCAGGTGTCACTATAGCACCTGCGCGACACTGCCTTCTTGATCTTCAAACCTGCGTGACTTACTTCCTTTCTCAACCAAATCACCTTGGGCGTGTAGCCATCAACCATTTCAAAACTTCTAAGAGCTGGCGCACAAGCTTCTCTAAAACACTTGCACAACTACTCACCACTTACGCGACTCCAACACCAGCGCGACGAGAGCTCTGATTTTATCTAAGGGTTGAGCTCCTCAGAAATGAGGAGTGGTGGTCTTGTATTTATAGGCAAACTGGTCAACCTGCGCGGAGGCACACTGGTCACCCCTCGGCGTGCATTTCTCGGCGTGTAGCTCATCACCCCTAGCCTCTATCGCGCAACTCACTTTTGCAAACCAACCAATACTTGTGCGACCTTCTCTCCTTTTCCATGTTTTCAAGTTGTGTTCTTGAAAAACGATAGGCGCAAAAGTTTCGGATCCTTATAGGCACTGGCGCAGAAGTCTCTTCATGGCACGCATGTCACTTGTTTTACAAACCCAACACTTGCGCGACCCTCTTGCCTTTTCCATTTTTTCATGTTCTGATCTTGAATTTTATATGGCATGCATGTTTCCTCTCCATCAAGTACACGACACACAAGTCTCTTTTCAAAAAACACATTTCTTCATTTGTTGATTTTTAGAACCAAAAATTTGGCAAACACTGGGATTTGGCGTGACCTTTTATCTTCTATTTTTGTACCTCCTACAGATCATCCATTCCTTTTTAGATGTTCTTGAATAAAAGATGGATCATTATCCACATCCCTTGAAGTCGACATGCCAAAATGGAATGTCCTTTGTCAACAAATTTGTATGTCATTTGTTTTCATTGTCAACAAGAACAATCTCCTCAAAAAAACTTCTTCTCGGTGATTTGAATCCAACCGCAACTCTTCTACTTTCATCACAAACTCCACTATTGTGATATGTATCCTTCAGCTTTAGCATAATCTTCTTCTGAGACAATGTGATGTGCATAGCCATATCATAATTCCAATCTCTTACACATTATCTTCTTCGTCAACCGTCATTATCTACTTCATGAAAAACATATGATTCAATTCTCCAAGAAGTCTTTTTCATGGTTCTCATGAAATCGTCAGTAATTTCATGGTCTTTATCAAATCCTCATTATTTTTTAATCATCCTCAGATGGATTAAACCTCACATTCTTCATTGTTGTAAACAATAAGTCACCTTTGACACATGTTCTTTGAACTTATGATTAGTACAAAAATCGTCTGAATTTCCATTCCTCAATTTCATTGGAGTACTTCTTGATCTCCTTCATTTTGATCATCATTGAAAACTATTGACAACATATGCATCCTTATACACAAACTAGTTCCAACAAAATATTGCATTTATCTGAGCACCATAGAGGCTGAGTATATTAAGACCACTCAAGAATGCATACAATTATTATTGATGAAGTAGCAGCATGATGATATGGGAGTTGAAGTGATGTCTATGATCGGAATCTAGTGTGATCACTTAAGTGATAAAAATCATAGAAAAAATCACGTTCATCACTCATGGACAAAGCACATTGAGATAAAATATCATTTCATCAAGAAGAAGGTGGATCAAGGGATCCTGAAGTTGGAGTATGTGCCTACAGAGCTATAGGTGGAAGATATTCTAACAAAGACTGTACCTAAAGAATATTTTGAGAGGCATCGACAAGATCTGGGAGTCCAGTCGACTCCCCACACATGGAAAGTGTGGTTGTGGGACCACTCCACTCTTCCTGAGGTATGGTGTGTTTTTCCTTTATGTTCGGATATGTTATATTACCATTCTGAAGACTACAATCGAGTGGAATTTGGGTTCATTAACAAAGGGAGACAAAACATGAGAAAATGTAATTGTTCAAGACAAGACGCGAGGAGAAGTTGACAGGTGGATCAGAGAGATAGGGGATCATTGAGATAGGGGGAGAAAATTAAATCAGACGGTGATGGACGTGGTCGATCAAAAAATAGATATCACAACAGAGTATGATCGTGATAAAAGAAGAAATTTCAAATGGTATCAGGTTGGTATCAACAGTGGTGCCAAAAACAAAGTGACTCATAGATGAAATTTTCATGATACTGTTGTGTCTCATGCTGAGCATTGGTCAAGTGGGTTTAGAGTATGTGTTTAGTAAATCTTTGATCACTATCTGTATCGCAAGAGGTGAATGGTGGAAGAAGATGAAAGAAGGCATAATGAGGTATCCGAGAATGGGGAATTTTCTTAGAAGTGTTTTCAGAAAACTGAAAGGGGGAGATTGTTGGTTAAAAATTCCTCAAGGTATCATTGAAGCATTTTTTAGATGATTGTGTTTGTTGAAAATACATGACTCCATGTTGTGTTTGTTGATAGAGTGAGTCTCAATGACTCAACATGTTGACAAAGGGGGTTTCCATGGAGAATGAGAAAAAGTGTTTTTGGAAAAGGGAGTTTTTCTCTTGTGTTAAGGAGGTTTCTAATATTGTACACCATTAATTTTTCAATTTTATAACATAAATTTTTTTCCATGTATAAGTACTGTGCATGTCCCAAATGAGAGCGCAAGTGTGGTGCAGAATTCATGGCACAGAAGTGTGGCGTGCAAGTCATGGCATGCAATTATGGTGCGCACGTGTGTTGCGAAAGTCATAATTCAAGATAGTAATTTCAAAATATGACAATGGAAAGAAAGATGTGTGCATGTACTAAAGTGGTGTGAACGTATGGCGTGAAATTCCTCAAAATGTTTATAAATAGAGGGCTAGACTCTTTATTTGTTAACAAGCTCAATACTTAGAGAAAATATGAGCATTTATTGTGCAAGTGGGAGTGCTGCGCAAAGTTCAGTGTGCACGCATGTGGGTCTCTCAAGCGTATAGGGAAAGTGTGACGCACAAGTGTACCGTGAAAGTGTGCCACACACGTGTACCGTGAATGTGTCCCACACAAGTGTGATGCGCAAGCTGGGTGGTGCACAAGCTTGGCATGCTAGTGTGGCACGCAAGTGTGCTGCACATATTGGTTTTTCTGTAATGAAGGAAGAGGATTTGAACAAGTTAAAGGGGCACACAAGTAACCCTAGGGTTGTGTAAAGGTTAGAAATTGCCCAGAACATCTGTAGTAAAGTGGTATTCATTAGTGGATAAAATTTGGACATTATAATAGCATCTACTTATAGTGGAGGATGTATTCATTAGTGATAATGAAGAGACCTACAGGTATATAAACTATGAGTGGATCTTATAAAGAAGTATTGAGCTCACTTTAGTGGAGTGTTTAGTGAGTTCTCAAATTATGAGTGGTTGTAAACCATGATGGACAGTTAGTCAACTTCAAACTTGTAAACAGTAGTGAGCTTATAGTGGAATTGGTACATCGACACACTTCCAATGTATGCTCCTTGGACGTAGCCCAATGAGGGTGAACCAAGTAAAAATCCATGTGCCCTGTGCATGTTTTAAATTTTATTCATACTCTACATCGAGAAGGAGAGAGAAGAGGGTTTTTTCTAACATCCAAACAAGATATAAAGGGTCTGTTTTATTAATATTCCATACCCTGATTCACCCCCCCCCCTCTCAGGGTATCTATCCTAGTGGACCTAACAAATGTACTGATAAAAAAATGGAGAATGAATTTGAACCGATCCAATCAGTCTGCATCCTTTCAACCATAAGGAAGTTAGGTTTTAATCAACATATTTGTGAAATTCTGATTAAATGATTCTATAAAACCATATAATTTTCATAGGATAAAAGTATAATTTTTTTCTAATTTGGTCAACAAGGCACAAAATTAATTTCAATATCCTTCATGATTTGATCTCTATGGGTAAGTATGCTTTTCCTAGAGTACTAATCAGGGTTATTGTTCTCCTAGAAAGATTCCTAGGGTGTTTTTGAGTGATAAAAATATATCTCGATAGATTGTTTCATTGAATTTTGGGAAATTTTTTTTTCATGAAGAACCATTTGAGAATTTGGATGGTCCCCAAGTGTGGGACAATGTGTTGATGGTGAAACTTGTGGATTCAAATATGCCTGGACCTAAACTCTATGTTATGAGGGGTAACTGTTCGGTGGGGGGATATTTGTTGTTTTTGTATTATTGGAGAAACACATCCCGATGTGTACTGTAACTTTCAGAGTAGATATATAGCATCCACAATGAGGAAATTATTCTGTAATGGGGAGATATTTGTTATATTTGTATTATGGATGGATCCCAGCTAGAAGTGTTTCTGCACATCCTGAGTTGAGATACAGTGTCAAAAATGAATAAATTATGCTTTACTGGTGGGGGATATAAGACCCTATTTTTTTATATGGGAGAATTATGAAAGGTTATTTCTTAGGCTAAAAGTGTTTACATTTACTTATATGGGAAATCCATATTAGAACTCCCTATTTTGTGCGGTCGGATTACAAGTAGTAATTATGATAGATGAACACCATTGAAGTTTTCTTTGGTGTGTGTGATTGATTTCTAATGCACTTAAAATTGATTGTGTTACAATTTGTGTAAAATATTTAGTCTAATAGACCTCTTTGGAACATGACTATGTTCTAGTTAGGGGACAATTTGTCAAAATGGAATCTAGAGGAACCTTTCGGGCCATGACCTGACAAACATGATAATGTGGGGTATCTCTAGTATATTAATGTCTAGATACCATTGTTTCTCACAAAAATTCATGAATTTTACTTCATTGGGAGGGCATATGGTCTCATTACATCTATGATATGCCTTCGGTAGGGTGGCCTAAAATACCAAACTCCCTTTATCAAATCACATATTTCTATTAGAAGAATCATGAATTTTTGTATATAGTAGTGGAGTGTCGGGAAGATTTTTTGGCCTATTTTGGAACACATAAATTTATCATATTATAAATAAGGATGAACCATTTAAGTTTCTCATTAGTAAGTAGAAATATATGTCAAAATGCATTATACTTCTCATAATTTATGGTTTATGGATTGGGATGTCTGTCAATTTGGGTAATAGGATTTTTTTTTCTTACGATATATGTCAATAAAGTGATGGGGAATCATTGATATGTGTCATGCTATATAAAATATGGACATTACAATTGAATATATTGATGCTTATATAATCCATGGTTTTCATATAATTCCTCATTTTGACATCACACTAACTAAATTTTCCAGTCTAATTCAAAATTTAATGAATAATTTACTATATTTAATTGGTAGAATAACATTAATCAAGGGATTCCGCTCCTCAATTCTTAGTAATTTACTTAATTCTATTTTTGTTCCCAAATAAGTACTTCAGAAGTTGGAAAGGATGTATTATTATGTTTTTGGGATGTGGAAGGGTAATGAGTTGTAATTGTGTGGGTTGGAGATCATGGACTCTCCCATGGCACAAGGATGGTATTAATTTTCATGCTTTTTAAAATATTATGAAATATATGTATATAAAATTGAAATTCAATTAAATTGAAGGATATTATATATGGGGATGGTCCACTAATGTTGAACATGGTACTCTATGGGAGGTGATTCAAGGGAGAAATGGTTTCTCAACATAAAGAGTTTCCAAATGGATTATTTGTATTTTTTATGTATCATTTCTATTTGTTGGTGGACTGGTGGTATAAGTGATAAAAAAATTTATAAGAAAATAATTTTTTTAAATATTTTATGTCCCTAGAGATCAATGTATTCATATTTTAATTATGGGCATTGTAATGACCAAATTTTCATTAGTTAGTTCATGATGATTCACATACTATTTTTCCCAAACAATTTGATTAATCTTCATTCAAAGAACAATTAGTTTACTGATCTAATGCTAATGGTCTACTTTTTCATAAAATTTTGAAATTATGACCTGAACATGAATCCAATGGTATAGTAGGACTCTTTGTGAAGGGTGATCCATTCTCCCAAACACTATTAATCATTACACATGATCCTCATAGTATAAACAAGATTTTTTATAGAGGAGTGGAATGTGGGAATTTGTTTTTTGACATGGTACCACATGCATCTATAAAATTCTACATGTGGATAATATATTGGTTTTATTTAAGAGTATGTATAAATATATATCTAATTTCATGAGACATATCAATATTTTTGGTTTATATAGTGGATAGTCTTTAAATATTTGTATTAGTAATTTATTTTTCTATGAAAATATTAATGGAATGAGATGGGTCCACCTTCAGAGGTGGATATGTATTAAAAATTTGCCATTCCCATGGAATATATTGGTGCTTCTCTATGCCATGGGCATGATATAAGTTGTAATTTTGATTCAATCAGTACTAAGATGGCTAGTCACATTAAAATATTGATGAATAATTTCTTATATTTTATGATATGAATCAAATTTCTCCAGAGAGTCCTCTATTCAATGCCTATTCATTTATAAAATGCTATTATTCTTCCCAAGAAATTTTTACCAAGATAATCATAAATTATTCATATTTTATATAATGATGTTCATGTGAAAAGATGTATCATTTGGTATATTGGAGATCATTTCTTCTTGTTTTGGGGGATGATGGTGTTAATTTTCATGTTTTTTAGGATACAATGTAATCTATTCATATGAAATTGAATTTTGATTAAATGGATAAATCCAATCTATATGCTCGATGAACTTCATCCAATCATGGGACACTATCGGAGGTGTTTAAAGGGATCCATGGTTAATTTAATTTATGATTTTGAAATAGAAAATGTTTAATTTTTATGAAGGATATAAAATGGGGATACATGAACCAACATCACCATATTTTCCACTTTGGTTCACTACCTCATGGGTTTGTTCTGAAATAGGTCTCCCTTCCCACCAAGGTGGATCATTACCATCCCCTTCTAATAATGACTTATGAAGGGAGGGGAATTGAAGGGACTTATATATGATTCCCAACACCCCTCTAGTTTTCAATGTGGGGCAGGGCCCCAAAACACTATATCCTTGACCTGTTGGGATGCATTGCATTCATTTGGAATCCCAAAAATCCACCATCCTATGCTTTCCCAATGAATTAGAGACCTATCCTCATACTATAATTCCAATTTCTATCACAACTAGGGTAAATACTTTAATAAGTAGGATCAAGGATTTAATGATTAGAATAACATCACCTTTTTATCTTACTTCATTGTTAATAAAACACTATTCTCTATTTCTCTCATAGTAATGCATGAATAAAAATTAAATCATTCATGAGACACAATGATTTCACATGGATCCCTATATTGGGGATACATTTGAGGAGTACACAGTTAAAATTTTTTATTTTAACAAATCCTCTAAATTAAAATGTTATTACAATGTACGAAGTGAACTCACTATCCCACATGGTTTACATCCAATAGAATTTTGAAAGATCACTGATTTCTCAACTGAACTATCCTCATAGTTTCATCAAAAGATACACTTTTTATTTCATGAATTAATATGTTTTAAAAATGATTTTTTGTATAATTATGTTCCACATTTATCCACATGATGAATATAACATTACTGCAAATTTGATTTTCAATCCCTTATAGAAGACATTCATGATGCTCACAAACATCACAAAGATCATAATTTTCACAAATCTCAAATATGATTCAACAAGATCACCTCATTTAGGATCTTAAAAAGTCCTTTTTGAAGAAACTTCCTTTCAGAAAGATCACGTAGTATTCAAAATTCACTTAACATTTATGGTGCTCATGATTTCTACATTAATTTCATAGCCTTTATGAAATCCCATTCTTCATGAACTTTTTCTCCACAACGACCTTTGTGAATCCACTACCATAGAATTTTCAATATTTCATCACAATTTTTGGAAGGTGGAAGTGTCATATTTATTGGTATTTCCTATTATTTTATATTCTTCAATCCATTTCATTAAAATTTCAGGATTTTTATTTATTTTATTTACACTTCTCCCCAAATCATCTTGTTTTAAGAATATTCATCATTCCTAATTCATATCATAATAAAAAATAACACCATAAAAACCATCATGCCTTCACCAAACACTGATTGTGAAGTCCAGTCTTTGTGAAAATAATTTCTTTTTTATATTTTTGTAAGGTTGTAAAGGAAATAAAAGTATTTTAAAACCACCTATTTAAAATTTTGGACCCCAAAAATTTGGTAAACACTGGGAAATGACAAGATATTGGTTATGAAATATTTTTTTACGCTTCCTGTGAATTCATCCATTTTTATTAGATTTTTTCAATATATCGTTTCAATAATGTATACCTACCTATAAAAATTTCATTGGAAACCAACTTTTTCAACAAAAACAATCGAAAAAAATAACTTCAATGTTTCCTTGGGGAATTTTTTCCAACATTATTCACCTTTGGTTTTGGTGATCAGTCATCACATTCAAATTATTTTTAATGATTCTTTAATCTTCTACCACCAATCTATTCGTTCAATTGATATAGTGATCAATGAATTACTCAACACACACATTATTCCCGCATGATAAATTCTAGGTATATGAAACAAGAGTAGCAGGAAATGTTCATCAATGGGTCATTTAACTTCAATACATCTCATCTTCATTCATAAAAGACCTCATATATTAGGATATATATAATTTTATCGATCAATATTAGAATCTTCAGAATTAATACACAACTTATCTCACAAATCCTCATGTCAAATTATATTTTTGTCTTTAATATGACATTTTCTCCATTATATAGACAAAATTTCTCCACCTTTGACTATAATCCTAATTTTAATTTCATTGTGGTCAATAATAGGGTGAAGAACTTAAATCATCACACTTGTGAAAAAAATATTGGATTAAATATTTGGAGGAAAAATTTATGATAACATAATTTCTTAATTAATTGAAACTCTGGGTGAACTATATCCATGTAAATTTATAAAAACGTGGATATTTATTTTCGATCTCATAATGTGTAAGATAAAAATTCCATACAACATAAAAACACATTCATATGGATATTATAAAACATCAATCATAAATTTTGAAGTTATATTCCAATACAGTAGAATTCTTTTTTAATGAGAACCATCGATAAATAGTGGTTCTCTATACAATGAGACCCACAAATAATTAATGAATTCTATATCATTCATCATATGAGTTAACTGTAAAATTAATTACATTCCATAAAGAACATTTTAGATAATAATGGTGGGGTAAATTGATGGATATCTATATGATTGATATTTGGAAACAAATATTTCCCCTCTAAGTGGAATAATTTTTATATCAAGTATAATATCGAAAAATCAATATAATAACTTTGGGGAGTTTGTAAGATAATAGGATGTAACCCTTTTATAGAAATTAATGTATGGTGGTGCATAAGGAACATTCAATGTTATGGGTCATCAATGGTAGATATTAAAAATATTCAGTATTTTGTAATAGTATGAGACCAGTGAGAAGGTAGGAAAATCTTTTTTTTTGTTTTATATTGATCATGTGAATTGTCTAATGAATATCCTTGATGATTTTCACTCTAGGTGTGGATTCTGAGGCATAATCAACATGCAATGAGTGAAGAAGAGTTGATACTCAAATGTCCAATCATATGGTGATTCTCCTTAGGTGCACTTGTACCAAATCATTATATATATTATAGTATTTAGTGGGGGATTTATCTTCTCAGAAAACCATACATACTTTATATTAAAAAAATTATAATTTTTTTGGGAATTAATATTTCTTAGAAAATATCTCAATTAAAATATGACGAAGAATATAATTTAATATAGAATATTAAATAACATTAATAATGAGATTATCAATATATAAAATATAAAAGGGTGTTATTTAGACCATATAATAGAAAAAAATTTGTATAACATAATCATGCCTCATTGAATTGAAATTTGAGAAATGGAACCCTTAAAATTATCCCCATATAACTGAAAGTTATCTATTCTAATATATAAAAAATAGCTATATTTATCATCTTTTTAGACTATATTCCAACTTATAATCATTTGTTACCTTATTTTATATTTATTCACTATCTTCATATTAGCTTCTTGTTAAAATTTTTAATATATAGAGTAAGTAATATTGATTATTTATAACTATTTCAATAATAAAGGTGTTATTGTTCAATCATCACAAAAATATCATCACTACTAGACCATTCGTATTACTATAATTGATTTCGTATAGTAATTTTTAATTTTATAATGACTTAATTTGGAGGGTTTTTTTCGATTAATCATAATTAAATTAGTGATGAGCATAGTTCAGAGATCTATAACTAATAGACCTTGGTATCTCATGAATAGAATTAATATTATTTTTACTGATAAAAAATTGAGTTAAAATTATTATTTACTTATCTATATCATATATTACATGATATTATATTCCAAAAATCGTCAATGATGTAAATATTTAGCACTTTTTATGAATCTGATTAAATAGACCAAAATAATAGTATCCCACATTAATGGATTATTATGTATGGATTGGATGGTAATATAATAAAAAAAATGAATTATAATCTTATTTAGTTTATATTAGTTCATATTATCTTAATTGGAATGAATTAAAATAAAAAAATAATCTAAATGATGATATTAAATTGTATAATGAAATCATTTATTTCTGTTTAAACCTATTTTTGGATGATTGAATTTTTCAATGTTGTTCATTTCATATATTGTAAATTATTTTGAAAATTTATCTTCATATAAACTGAATAATTTCATAAAAACTAATTGTTAAACATTTAAAAAATAATCATGAACATTAATTATGGGAAATGAGTAAAGGAAAAATATTTAAATCAATCATTCCCTGGAGGAGCTACTCTGCACATAATCATGGTTGAATATTTCAATTTAAATTAAACGGGGAGAATTTAAAATATGATTTTCCATTTAAAAATACAAAATATTTTATAAATATCATACTTATTTATTATATTCATCATTATGAACATCCTGATAAGGTGGTTAAGGAAAATCAAACATGAAAATTTATTGATGTGGGCACCTTCACACACACAAAGATGTAATTTTTTCCTGTAAATGGATAATATGAAAAATGGTCATTTGTTACAACATTATCATAAAAAAATTAAATAACAATAAAACTGTGATTCCATTATATAATATTTGGAATATGTAATTTCTAAATCTAATATTTTAAAGATATGAAATTTAAGAAAATTAGTACTCATGTTGAGAACATGGGATTTCCGAGGGAGAACTCCACATAAATGGAGGGATTATTAAATATCATGTAAAAATAATTATAAAAGGGTTGATGTGGATTATGTGAAAAAAAGGGAAGAGTTTATATAATTTATTAGATTATTTATGTACAATTTTTATATTTTATAAGGATTGTTTTCTAGGATTGGTGTAATGATGGAATGTGTTTTCGAGTCTTAATGTGCTTGAAATAAATGTTTATAATATATGAAATACATTAAAAATTATGCATGCTAAATTTTCCAAAAAAAATCTAAATGTCTAAATAGGTTCCCATATTTAAAATCCAATGCACTATTAAGTTCTAAAGGTGATTTTAACCCTTGGAAAAACATACCAATAGTCGACATGGGTCATTTGTGAAATGGAATTATGAGAAAAAATGAATAAATTATTTTTTACACTGTATGATGTATCAATTTAAAATATTTAGATAAATTTTTATGGTAGAAATCTATGGTTAGCTACATATCCTTGGAACCATTAGTTAGTCAGTGGAGAGAGAATAAGGAAATTCTCTCAGCAGAATGATGATGAAATTAGGGATTTATGATTGATGCACATTGGAATAGATGAATCATTCAAACAATAATGACACAACAACTATTCATCCTTAGAACATTATTCAAATTGAGTAATGGGGTGTGTTTTTATTTTTTATACCCCATTCATGATTTCTATAAAAAATGAATGACTATCAACGAATATATTGATCCACGATTTGATCATATTGCAGGACATGATAATTATGTGGGTTTTTTCAGGAGAATTACTTTTTATTTGACTTCTTTGTTTGTAATTATTATGGAAATAGATCGTTATCAACCCAAAAATCAATCGAGGGCTGCTCCTCAAATTTGGTTTTGTAATTTTCTGTTTCCCATTCTTCTCTGGTCACATGCATTCTTCATTTGGACCATTGTTTGATGAATCTAAAAAAAATTATCATTATGCACCCACTTCATGGTGCAACAATAAGATATCATAGATTTGGGATCATCATGGCCTGATGCAGGTGTAATGATGGGGATAGTGCGATTTAAATAATTGAGGATTCCCAAATTCACCTTCATCAAAATTCTTCAATACCGAGTGAAGAACAAATATTTGGTCCTTTTTCAAAAATAACATATTTTTAAATTCATAGTGTGATGATAGAAATACTTGTATGTTATTATATATTTATTTAAATACATAAATTATCATTAAATCGAAGCCTGATAGTGGAGGAGGCATTCGGGATAAGTTACAACAATTATGGAAAAATACAATCCATGCAGCACGTAATCTAAGATTTCAGGGTTGAGGTTCCCACATTGTGGATGATAGGTTTTCAGAGGAAATTAATTATAAAAAAATGGTGACCCCATATCACATGGAATTTGAACTATACCTGGATACTCGGTGTGTACATTGGGATGTACACAGAGATGGGGTGGAGTACAGGGCAGCCTGCACGGTATGTACTCCCCCGCACAAACACATGTTGGATGACCACATTGGTTGAGATATGTACTGGGACGTAGGTATAATTCATAGAAAACCAACATATCGTATAGTACTACACATTCATGGATCGAAGACACGTGATATTTACACTAGTTGGACATTGGATCAAGGGACATGACATATGGACCCTACTATATGTTGTTTACTCTGTTATACATGGATTGGATCTCTTTTCCTCATTATAATGGAAATGGTTCATTAGGGGTTGTTGCATTTATCATTTTAGAAGTGGTTTGTACGGAATTATTTCCTAATCATAAGGGTTATGATCAATTTATCATTAATTTCTCTACAGTCATTATAATCTACATGAGCGGCCCAATGTGTGATCCTCTGTTTATATTCATTCCCTGTGTGGGGTTATTTGTATCTACCTAATTAAAACTAAAAGTTAAATTATCCTATATTTATAATTTTAATCCAAATTGAGTTATTGGTATCAAACAATGGCCTTAAAAGTGATCCAAATATTTGTATCTTAATCTCCTCTATGTATCATTGGGTAATTTTTCATAACAACATCCAATGAGTAGTACCTCTCACAATGACTTAATCAGGGATATAAGACTCATGATTTTGTTCTCCTAGATGAGATATTCGTGTATCATTGAGTTTGAATCATATGATAGGTATAATATATTTTTGACTTACCATTATAATGTGCATCTTGTTGAGTATAGATGAATAAATTTTAATATGTGTGGTAGACATATACCTATGTAGGAACAATAGTATTACCTTTTTTATATGCATTGTGTTTTCTAGTTGTCCTACTGAGCATTTTAATACTCAACCCTACACAAGATTTTCCCACCCATGTCATGTCTTGTGATGACACTCAACCATATTACAGAGCCCTAGGCCTCCCATGACTAGAGGTTTCATAGTGATACTGGACGGACTAAGGTGTGTTCTTATGGGTTGTATTTGGCCATGTTTACATTATATAATTTATTCCATAGAATAGTTTATGGGATATTGAGTTATTATTTCATTTGTTGTTATGTTTTTTAACATTCTATAATTTTGGGGCTTGGAGGTGTGTGAAAAATTACATAGGCAATGATTCCATTTTAATTTATATGCCTGCTCAGTGCTAGTCATCTGCCAAAAGCCTATTAGAGGTGAGATTGGGGAATCACGATACGGGCCCCACTTGGATGATTTATGAATGAGTGTTATTAGACTGATTAGTTTTACATTAGGACTATAAGTCTATAATATTGTTTGTGGAAAAAGAGTTCAGTGTTTCGAGTTCATATTTCAAGCTAGAGACTCATGTTTTGGTGCGACGATAGATGTGTCCATACACCAGGACTTTGTTCACCTTATTTTCAACTCATTATTGGAGAGAAATTGTTGGAGGGAATAATGGTACATACATCATATATGAATGGGTTGTCGTTTCCAGGTAATTGTGAGTAATCTGTACAAAAATATTCATTTACTGTGGAACATCATGTTTATTATAGGAATAATCTACAACATATAACATATTTGATTCAATATGATGATAATGATTATTGTCACCTTCGTGACGACACCACGATTTAGAGACTAGTTCCTGAGGTGTAACTTTAATTTGGTTCCCCAACCATACCACATCATGTATAATAGCACATAGTACAGTTAATATCATTTCATGTGGTGCATAGCATGAGTGTGTATAACAAATTTCAGTGGAATAAATTACAATGGTTATGAGGAATTCCCTAGCTATATGAGGATACAGACTAGCTTGAGGTAGTTAATTGAGTATTTTGTCTAGTCAGGACACTAATAGATAAGGTGGTGTTCTGAGAAGCTAGCCTTCATCATTTTTATTATGGTGATGGTGGTTCTTAGGGACCAATTCATATGATTAAGTGAAATTTTGTGGAAAAGTTCAATCATATTTTAGGATAGGATTTCCCCCCAGCTATGCTGATAGATATATGTATCCTGAAACTCTACAGATCCATCATTGAATAAAAATAGTAGTTGAGTAGTCATAGAGGTTTAGTGACCTCTCTTGGTAATAGAACAATTGGGTTGCAGATCTATTCATCCAGGCTTGGACCATCACGTAAAATCTACGTAGTGAAAACCATGTCAATGATATCCCTCTATGAATTCCTATTTATGTTGGGGTTCTAGAGAGAACCTTAGCGGTTGAGAGTTTCATGGATGAAAATTTAAATGAAGTCAATGTAAACAGTGGGAAAGAAGGAGCATAGATCTCGATATCAAGGAGCAGATGTCTATCCCAAGGACACGAATGTGGAAGATGTTTTAGGAGGAGGCCCATGGAATGAGGATCTGTAGTTAAAGGCTCACAAGTAGGGTCTAGTTAGCCCAGATACAGGTTTTTTTACTCATGTGATGGCAGGGGACATTGAACGTGATATTGATCGATCTAACATACAACTGATAGAGAGACCATAGGTGGGCCACTGAGGAAAAGGAAGTGGAATTATAAGTAATTTTAGAAGGATGGTGGATGTGATAGAAGAGCTGGGAGAGTAGCATGCAGTTGTCAATGCTCTGAGATGTTGCCACCACCACCCCCCGTTGGTCTATGCTAGGCTAAAGAAGATAGGTGAAAGGGGTGGGGAAAACAAAAGGTTGTCAAAGCATAAAACCAAGAGGCTCAAAAAATGATTCATGGAATGAACTGTGTGTTTTATACCTTACCTATTATACTGATAGACATATTCTATAGTCATTCCTTTCTCAGCACATATCTTTTTTGTGTATTAGATATTTATATGGACACATTGACAAGAACCATACTCTTGGAGACCACTACTAAAGAAGAATTAGTTATCATTCACTTGAATCGATTGTGTGACTCTATACAAAGAGGTGAGAGTTTCAGTTGAAATCTTTTGGTAGAAGCATTGATACCTTTTGACGTTATTCATGCAATAGTGTTTTTATCTAATGTTCATGCACAAATTGACTGTTTTAGTAAAATTTTGTGTGCCTTCTATAGTGAAGAAACCTAATTTTACTTTTTTACTGAAATGGATACCTAATAATCTGATGATTTACTCACGCGTAGAACCGTGTAGCTGACTACTCCTCAATCCTCGTTCCTGACTCTTTTTGTACTGAATGTTATGAGTTCCCAATATTTTGTAGTGGTGGAGGAGTATGGGGATGTTTTTTCGAAGATGTTATAGGTAAATGAACAAATTTAGAGATAGAAATATGCATTGATTTAATCCATTATTATACATCTATTTCTATGCCATCATATTGGATTTATCATATTGAGAGTCGAGATATATGGGTTTAGTTAGAGGAATTGTCAAAGAAGGTCATTGTGAGACAAAGTTTTTCTCAATTGGTAGCCTTTATTTTCATTCCCCAAGTTGTTTTATCGGTTCTTGGGGTTGAGTTTGGACTACTGGAACATGAAAAAAGATAAAATTATGTATAAGTATCCACTACGAAGGATAAATGTCATATTTGATCTGGTGAGAGGGTCATGATGGTTCTTGAAGGATGACCATATATCAGGATATCACCTGTTTTGACTATGTGAACCATTTATACATAATACAACATTCATATGTCTCTACTATCAAAATGAGTACACGGTGATGAAATTTTTCATGAAAAACACCCCATTAGTTTTCATGGGACTCATTACACAGACATTACGTCCTAACCTATAATGGTTTTTGATGGTCTACATCATCTATTTCCTTGTGTAATTAGTGTCATAGGAGGAGAACACAAGACACTTGATCTGGATGTAATCTAAGGGAAACATATGAATAGAAATCTCTTGAAGTGTCTTTCTTGGACTGATTAATTCCACTTTCTGAGACATGTTATCTTAGTGGATGGAGTGGTTGTTGACTCGTCCTAGGTTAAGGCATTGTTATCATGTAATCCACCGAAGAGTGTGACAATTATTAATATAGATTCAGACCATATTTATATAGATTATTATCACCAATTATATATTTGACTCAAATGAGGAATATTTTAATGTGGATCGAGAAGTTTCACCTTGATTTTTAGTATTTGAGGCAGAGTTTGATGAGCACTTCCCTTTTGAGATTACTAGAGGTGGGTGTGAAGTACGTAGTGTTCTGTAATGCCTCAGGTAAATAACTTGGTTTTTTCTTAATTCATTGGAAATAATTGACTACCTGTGGTTCACACTAGTTGATCCCACATGAGATGAACTACGTGACCCACAATCTCTTGTTAGTAGTGGTAGTTTTCACATTGATGATGTGTATACCCTACCTAATGGGAGAGTGGTTTATCGGAAATTTTAATCACATGATTCTCAAGTAAATATACATTCAGAAGGATCATAACACGATAAATAGGTGACGTCTAGAGTACCCCAATGATTATGAATTTCACACTGGCTATACCTCTTGGAAATGGAAAATGGTATACGATTCTTTTTGCAGGAGTTTTTTTTTGTAGTTTCTAAACAAGGAGTTAAAGTAGTTTGCCTCGTCATATTTAATATTTTTTGAAGGTGGTGGAGAAAAATTCCTCTAGTCAATGGTTTTTACCCCCCCCCCCCCCCCTTGCCCACTTTTTTAGTATTTCAGGGAGGCGCAACTTCTGGATATGAACTACTAGACCCTACATTCTCAGATATCTCCATGACATACACATGAGTGTTTTTATAAAGGGGGTAGAATGAAGTTATTCTCAGAGGAGGCATGGCAGTACCTATAATGTTGTAGGAAGAGGTTTTGAGGAAGTTTTATATTCCACATTTGGCAGTAAATCCAGCTGTGGAGAAGATGTAATATGAACTCTGATGTTGGTTTTTTTTCCACAGATAAAGAAAATAGTTACAGAGTTTGTCTTTCGATGCCTTACTTGTCACCAAGTGAAGGTAGAGGACAATAATTCGGCTTGTTTATCTCAAGCACCAAAGGATCCAAAAACGAAGTGGGATGGGATATATATTGAATTTTATATTTGATTACCATATAAGTTTAAATGACATGATTCCATATTACTATTCATAGATCATATCACTATGTCGGCCCACTTCTTAGAAATATGATAGTAGAGTTTGGTACCGATATTATGACACCTCTATGTGTAATAGATAGTCTGAATCCATGGTGTTCTATTGAAGAATATTTCAGATTGGGATTTTCTATTTACATCCCATTTTTTAGAAGATTATAGGAAGAATGTGAGACCTAGTTACTCTTGGTCTTATTGTTTCTCTCACAAACTGATGCCCAGATATAAAAGACCATTCTTGTTATGGAGTACATGTTATGAGCTTTCATGTTAGATTTTGGAAGTAGTTGGGAGGATCAACTAAAATCGGTTGAGTTTTCATAAATCAATAACTAAACTTCAACAATGATTATATCAATATTATAGGTTTTTACAATGACTTTAAGGTCACCAAATTGTTGGACAAACTAGGGAGAGTCAACACTCAATTTCATGGAGTTTTTGATAGCTACAATGGTGAAATTTCATATCATCTACGAGCAGATGATGAAAAAACATAGTTGATATATGTCTTATGTTGATAGGTGATGGAGCCCTTTGGATTTCAATGATGGAGACCATATGTTCTTACCGGTTTCAACCCATTATGGATTATAGAAAATTTATTTGATGGAATGCTATCCGAGAGGAACCATAGAACTTTATGATACTATTTAGAGTTCGAGAGGTGTCATACCACTTAGATATAATTCCATCATTTTTTTTGGGTACCTGACATCTTCTTCATGTCATAGATGACGAGGTTCGTACATGACCCATTGCATATTATTGACAAAGGTGACATGGATATCAAGGATGGAGAAACCATTATTGAGTACCCATTAGAGATCAAGTATTCATAGTATATAATCCTTCATAGGAAATTGATTATTTTTGTTTAGGTTTAGTGGAAGTACGATAATATCTAGGAGTGATCATGGAAGCGGGAGGCTCAGATTTGTGCTCAGGACCGTCATCTTTTTGAGTGGCCCTTGTTTAGATTTTCGTGGATACAAATTCCCATGTTGGGGAGAATTTGATGTCTTATATTTTATGTTTATTTTTTAAAATATTATAAAGAATATTTTCACGGATTTATCTGAAGAAAACATGTGATTCTTATGACCAATGTGACTGAAATAAATGTTTGACATATATTAGATATATTTAATAGCACATGCATGATGTTTTACAAATAATGTGTATTTACATATAAAAGCCTGCCTATATAAAAGATCCAATGGAGTCACTGAGATTATAACATGAGGATTACCAAATGTATGACTTAACATTAGTCGGAATAGGTCTTTTGTGGTTATAGTTATCATGGTCGTGGAAATGAATAAAATAATTAAATAAAATATTTTATTACTTTTATTGACTTAATGATATAAAAATCATTAAATAGATTGTTATGTTGGAAATATTGGGTTTTTTGTATAACCCTAGAACCATTAGAATTCATTGGAGTGATCATCAAAAAATTGCATCAAACAATGAATGATGAAATATTTGACTGATGATCACGACATATCATATTCAACAGATCGTTCCAAAAAAATGTTACATCAATTATTCTTCATCTATGACTGATCCAAATCAAGATAGGGTCTGGGTTTTTATTTTATTATTATTATTTAGTTATTTATACAAAAAATAGAGACCAATCAATAAACATATTGATCCACTATTTGATCATCTTGTTGGAATGTTTTTTGTGGGGTTTAAATGGAAGAATTTAGTTTTTAATTTATTTCATAGATTTTCAGTCTAAATAAGAAAAAATAGAGATCATCCTAAAAATAGATCAAGGATTTCTTTTCTAACAATATCTTGTGATTGTCACTCTCACAATCATTGTTCCTCGTAGGTGTTCTTTGTGTGGACCCGACCCGAAAAATCATGATAAATTGACCATTTCACACCCAATTCTTGTTAAAATGATATGATATTGTAAATATAGATCATCATGGCACGAAATATTTGTGATGAATCAGGTAGAGTGACTCAGATGAGTGAGGATACTCGTATTCTCATTCTTTAGTGTTTTTCAGTGTACAATAAAGAATGATGATTTTATCCGTTTTCTGAGTAGATCTGATGGCGGAACACAATTTTTGACAATGGAATGGCTTGGAAGAGTATGAGTATTATATTTCATGGAAAAACTCATTATATTAAAGGGTGATAGGGGAAGAGCAATTAGGAATAACAACTTGTGATTGTTGAAAATCATGAACTTTACGGTGTGTAATTTGGGATTACACGGTATGGAGAATCCCCTTGGTGGGAGAGAGGGATATAGAAAAATTTATGTAGCACATGGTGTGTGACACCATTCACATGGTGTTTTGTCCCTCCTTAGATAATCAGAAAGTATTGGGGAATTTTTATGTACATTAGGTTTTAGTAAACATAATTACTACATTGTGTATACTCACCCACGTGAACATAGGTTAGACGAGTACATGGTATGAGTCGTGTACTCTCACAGAGGTAGACTACAATAGTATACTACATTCCATGTAGTATTATTATAAAATGGTTTTAAGACATGGTCTATTTACATTGGTAGGCGATGGGGTCATGGGAGACAATTTATGGCCCCAATTACACATTTTGTATTTATTTATTCATTTTTTGGATCATTTTTCCTTGGTATCGTGGATATTTTTTTATATGGTTCATTCCCATTATCCTTTATATAAAAATTAGTATGGAATACTAAGCTAATCCTAGGATTATGATCCCTCTAACATGACATTTTAGATAGAGTAATTGGAATCACTCTGAGATGCCTAGAGTTAGATCCTCGGTTCATCAACATTCCACATACGATGTTCTTAGTATCAAGGGTGCAACACAATGAATTATATGATCCTATACACATAGGGATAATTATGATTGATTTTTAGTCTAAATCCATGTCCCTGGTATTCATCCTCATATATGTATCATTATATCATTAGAATATTACCATAATCTCTCTCATAATAATAAATAATGAGTCGTACCTCTCAGATGAACATCACTATTGATATAAGACTCAAAACTATATTCTCATGGAAGAGTAATTTGTGGAACATCCACCTAAAATAAATGGCAGGGTATACTATGGTTGTGGCATTCCTTAATCTATTTGTATTTTTGATCATATCTGGGTATTCATTTTATATGTGTATTAGACATATACACGTTTATAGATGAGTGTATTTCCCTATTATAAGATGTGTGGTTTTGGGGTGTCCTACTAAATATTATTATAATCACCCCTGCACATAATTTTCCAACACATGTCATGTCTAGTGATGATGATCAATAATTTGTAAGAGTATTGGCAGTCTTGGATTAGATGGTCCTTAGTGAGACTAGACAAACCGAGATGTGTTCGAGTGGATTTCAAATAGTAGTCCATGTACATTTACCTTTTGGATGGACTACTATTGTAGACTCTTTATGGTGATATTTTTGTGGGACTATTTTCATTATTTGAAACATATTTTACAATGGTTGTGCGATATAGATGTATGCATTCATTGGTTCAGTTGTTTTCCATTTCATCATTTTTGGTCTTGGAGTTGTGTGTGTGTACATCTAATTAAGCGATTCCTTCCAAGTTATTGACATTCCTTCTCGGTGCTAGTCACTATCAAATGTCATATTAGAGGAGAGCATGGGGAGTCATGGAAATATCCACACTAGGATGGGTCATGATAGTTTCAATAGTAATTTTTTTGTGGTATTTAAGAGGTGGTGAGAGGTCCCATTTATAAATGGCGAGAATGAAATTTTTCAAAATATTTTATCTCGATAATGTTATATAACATGTTTCACTTGTACATAAGATAAAAATGGATATTAATTCATTGGGTTATTAGGTAAAGAAAATTATGACTTCACCACTTAGTTATAAGCATTTTCTGAACACATTTCACACTCTTTACCCCTATATTTATTACATTTACCATTTTCTGTTTTACCATAGCAACGGGTTCATACTTAAGTAAATCATTTATTATGCATAAATATGAAATAAATTTTTTTTAATAAAATTAAACTACTAATTATAATATATAAATACATTTTATTAGATAAAATATGTATAGATATTAATACAAACTATTTACACTGGTAGATGTAATGTGTAAAATATAATTTTAAAAAAAATTAATCTTAAAATTTATATGTAGGGTAAAATTATAAATCGATTCAATTTTCAGGATATAATTTTTCTTTATAATTTCAATATAGAATTGAAATAATTAAATAACTAAATATTATGAAAATATTATTTTATTTAATAAAATGGCTAAAAAATTATTACTTGAAATTGATACTTAAACCTTGGAAATTTTAGTAATATGGTTTATAAATTCGACATAATATTTTTATAATGTATAGTTATACATGAGAAATTATTATTTAAAAATTAAAATGACATATAAAAATATTGTTAATTCATATAAATTTATCGAATTATGAATTTTGGAAAAAAATTATAACTCCCTCTTCACCTAAAATTCAATTATTTCAGGATAAAAATCATCTTTAAATAATATTAATATTACAATTAAAAAATAATGTTAATTGGGTAAAATTGTTAATTAAATTAAAATTTCAAATTATTTCATGCCTGATTTATGTTTAATGTGTGTATTATTTAATAGTATTTAAATTCAATGTATAAAATAAATATTATGGTCTTCAATATTCCATTATACCTTCATAAATGATTTTGTTCTCAAAATTGGTTATATGTTTGTTACGATGAAATTATGTGTATTTATTCCTTAAAAAATCTTTAGGATCTCATGTTCCTTCATCTAGTTTTTGATTTCCCAAAGGTAAATTAATTAACTAAGTTGTTTGATTCTATAATAGTTTGTTTCTACTAACAAGAATCTAGAAATTCTCTTCATTATAAGAAAATTTATGATCATTTTCTATCTTATTATATTAGCATATATTCAATGGATCCAATATATATTCCATTAATAATGAGACATGAAAAATGAAATTTTCTTTTGGAAGGATTTTTGGAATATCTAATTAGTAACATAAAACATTAATTCTATCTAAAAATTTCAAAGTCCCTATAAAAGAAGGTCTCAATATCTACCATTTACCACATCTTTCCAATCAATTCCAGGTTTACATTATTTCGAATATGTTATCCCAAAATTAAAAATTGATGTATTTGCTTCAATTATAACCATAGAACTTTTTTCCTCATTGATTTTTTTGATATGATCTTGGATAGTTTGTAATTCTATAGTCGATTATTCCACATGTTATAAACTTACTTTTATTCTATATCTCCTTCTTAAGATATTAGATTAAAATAGCTTGTTCCTTACAGTGCCTTAAAAGGTTCCACCTAGATACTCGAATAGAATCATTTATTATATAAAAATTCCACCAGCGGTAGATACAGATCCCATGCTCCATGGAAGTTAAGAGAATATAATATCAAAATTTATTATAATATCTAGATACTTATTTAAGACTGACCGTCTATTTTGGGATAATGGGGAATTTTAAAATGTACATCAAAATCGATATCAATTTTAATAATCTTCTAGATTTTTTTATTAGAGGTCCACTATTATATATAATTGATAGATTTTTTGAGTTATTAATCAAGATTTATTTAATATAGACTCACTCGTGGAATTCGTGGGATAAGTCATACCTTTTTGAAAATAATTTTATATACTTGATACGATTATCGATAATTAACAATATAAAATCATTCTCCCTTGGAGTATTCACACATACATGATATTTTATACTTAAATATTATCCCTATCAAATGTAGGTATATGAAATTGTTACTTGATTCACTTATGATGTTTAATTAAAACAAAAGATTTTATGAAATATTATTTACACATACTTTTAATATATATTGTGTCTTGCGATACACGCAACTCCAGTTTTAATGGACAATTTATTCTATTAATATTATTATTTAAACATGATAGTTATAACGATGATATTAACCTTTTATGAAATAAGTTGAGTAATGTTTTCTTAAAATTATATATAATTGTTTCTGATAACAAAAAAATATTTTTTATTACATATATTATATGTTTCAAAAACAAAGTTTTATGAAATAAAAGGTTGTACTTCTTATTGTGAGAAAATAATATTATTAATTTATAAAACATTAATAAAATCCATTTTAAAAATTAAATTTCATTTATGAAATCAACATGTACAAAATATCATAGACTGAACATTTATGAATATTTTGAGTGATTAATTTTTCACTGAATAGTTTAAAATACTTCTTATTATTGTGAAAAATTTTATCATTTAATTTATTTAAATATGTAAGTTATATTTTAAATATATTATCAAGATAAATTGGACTTATTAATTTTAATTTTAGAAAAATTAGGTTTTTTGGATCAATTTTATGTTAAGTTTCAATATATAAACTTTCCATACTTATGAATACATTTTCATCGAAAAACTATTTTTTCACCATTCATATGGGTTTTAAATTAAATTATATTTTTCAAATTTTCTGAATTTAATTTTATATAATTAATTTATATTTATAAATATATAAATTGGTATTAAATTATAATGTTAACTTATTTTTTTATAAGGAATAGTAAATTGTTAAAAATTAAATACCATTTTATGGATAAAATGGGGTTTCTGGGATATTAAACTAAAATGATAACTATGAACATGAACTTCAATCTGGTCTAATTCCTTTTTTATAGAAATATTTCAACATTATCACAAACATGACGCCCTAATAATATATTTAGATCATTGTGTCATGTGAAAATTTTGATTCCATTTTTCTCTTTCCAATACATTCAATTGTGTCCCACCACCACTTATAAAAGGACACCCCTCTCCCCTCCTATTCAAACTCCCAAATATATTTATTTCAAAGAATAACTACTCATATAAAATAACTAATTTCTTCCCTAGTAACATTATTCCTTGGTTTTATTAGTAACCCCACATAATAATGCTTTTATTTCTACCCTAATGATGTTTTTCTAAGAATATGTATCGTTCTCAACCGTGTGTTTATATTTTATTTATTCATAAAAATCCCTAAAAATACCCCAAATATATTACTATAAAAAATTATATCACATATATATATATATATTATTTAATTTTTATAACCATTATCCATATAATTTTCCATCAAATGTTCAATGACACTATTTATATTATTTACGACAATCTATGACCTCGCGAACCATTATAATTTCATTTGAAACTACAACCCTCTCAGCCAGATATAATTTTGTATTTAACAAGTTTATATTATATTTATGAGATTAATATAACAATTGATTTATAATATAACATATAACACAATTCAATTCAATATATTGGTTAACGTTAATGTTACATGGGTGTATTTGTGGCCTACTTCCTTTACAAAGGGATGTGAAAAATTTTTTAGTTTAATTTTACATGGATGGTAAAAAGCATAGATTTAGTAAATATATATTATATATTTTATTTGATAATTATTCTTGAAATTAGAAATACTATTTTATTTTTTATTTTTCACTCATTTATAAAATGGAAACAATGTTAATGCGTACAAATGACATACCATGTCCCTTATTAGTGTAAATCATTTTTATAGATCTCATTTTTATAGAATACTCAAAATACATACATATTGAATATATTTAATATTTATATTTTTTTTCAAATTCAGGATATTAAAGAACTATGAAAAAATTAAAAGAACAAAAAATAACTAGAAAAACATACATAAAAATTGTGGTAATTATCACCTTAAATAGTGACATTAACAATAAATTGATAATAATATGTAAAAATGACTATAAATGTATCATATATTTTATAAAATATATATTTATGTTCATTTAATATATTTATAATAAATATATATTTATTATATATGTGGTTTGAACACATAATTAGGAAATCAAACCGGTTGTAATGGATTATCGTCTCACTGGCACTTATGTGAGACATAATACTTTTTCAGCCCTTATTTATTTCTTATGATGTATATAATGACAATTTAATATGAAATTAATTTTATTTATTTCTATATATAGAATTTGAAATATCATTAGAAGTAATTTCTTTCATGTGGTTTATGATTCAATACTGACCAATGTGGTGATAGTTTATTTCACAATCTCATCATTATTCAAGATTGTATATGTTTTGGTATCCATTAGGGGAATTATTGGACCTTTATATCTTATATTAATATATATACATTTAATCTTGTTATTATCAATATTTTTCAGGTAATAGATCCATTTTTCATCTCTTTGGACCTTGAGATGATTGAGTAAATGTTTCCATGTAAATTCCACAATATTTATCTCTTCAGTCAGAATACCTTTTTTTCGAAATCCATGATTTCTAATAAAATGTTTGAAGAATATTTTAACGTTATCAAAATTATATATTAATTAAATGTAACCCCATTTCCTTCTTTATATTTAATATTTTGAAAGTAATCTTCTTGTAGTTTTCTCAATGATGTAGTTTTTCACATTTTTTTACAATAGTGAGGAAGACATGTTTTTTTATTATATGACATGTAAAAAAGAACACATTGGAATGAGCACACATTTCATTGAAACATAATTTATATGTTTTCTTGATTAATTTCATTGGAAATTCATTTCCAAATATTTTATTATTTTTTAGATTTTAATCTTAATTTCCAAATCTTAAAAGTTTATTTTCATATATAATTTTTCTAAGGGTCTTATATGGTATTATCATTAATCAACAATATGAAATATTAAATTTAATTTTGAACTACTATTGATATTATTTATTAATACACTATTATTTTCTTATACGGAAAGACTATGATAAGTTATTCTATGTTATGTATTATTTTTACATTTCATGGTTCTTCCAATTTTCACAGTTATGAAAACGTCTCAACACTAGTTTCTCGAAGGTGAGGATTTATATTATTATATTTGAATAATGACAATAAAATTTTACTATGAAGGAAAAAAATAGATTAGTAATTTTGGAAAACCATATAAAAAATGGTCAAAATTATAACCTGAAATGATATAGGACATATAAATCTCATTGGAAACATCCAAAACTCAAAGATTATTCCTACAATCCACTCATAATATATTTCTTCACAACCTAGGTAAAAATAAAACATAATATAGGGGTGATATAATATGTTATATAAGGGTAAACAATACATTCAAAACATAAATTATTAGGAAAGGTGAATAAATAAAAGTATATATTCCAATAAATTAGAAACATGATCATAATATTGATGGAATACGAGATGAATAAATAATTTAACAATAATACATAAACATTGGTATTTTAATTGTTTAACTCCCACATGTAAGATCAATTACTAGTTTCATAATAATTTAATTCATAATTCAAGACATTATTATCATTCTGTTGAGGCCTCACGCCAAGAGCATATATAAACAGGTAAAAACATAAACAAGATTCTCTCATGAGACCCATTGATGAATTGACTACCTATAGAGGTCCCCACTAATCAATTATTAAGTCCAATTAATTTCTATTATTAATGGGGATAAACATAAAATACATACACATTGATATTGAATATATCATTTTAAATGTAACTAACAATCCATAAAAATTAATAAAAAACACTAACCATTATGAGTTATATGGTGAATGTTATCAAGACTGAACATACACAATCAAAATAATAATAACTGATTAAATAAAATAATCTGCACTATATCATAAAACATTAACCCCATTTAATCATAAAAATCAATAAGAATGTGGTTATATGTGATAAAACTCTTATGAAATCATTGTGTAATTCTTGAGATAAATATTATTTTTCTTTAAATGGAATATTTCTTTCTGAATAATATTTTATTAAAACCAGAATTTAATTAAGCAATTTTTTTCTTAAAAAACGAGTTCTTTTATAATAATAATGTTTTCATAAAGAAAATAATATAGTGCATTTTAAAATTGGTTAGAATTCATTAATTTCCTTTGAAATGGGCTTCCTTATTAGGATGAATATCTGAAGTATCCTTTTAAAATATTTAACACCCCCATAAGATAATGATTTGTTATTATTCTTACACTTATATAGAAGACTAAAACCTAATTTATGAGGATTAAATAATAATAAATATGATTTCTACGGAGCTATGTAGAGAACTAGAGTTACCCGAATAAAAATGGAGGTTTGGGTAGAAACCCCCTTACTTATGTCTGAAGGTATTGGGATCATGACCTTAATGTACTAATTAATTAAACAAATTAATTTATTATTTATTTTATAACCTTATATACATATATTTGATTAATTATTGTTTTTTATGTTTATTTAATTCCTTATTGGTAGGTTATATGATTTAATTTTGTTGTTCAAGACTGTCTGGTTTCATGGATTACATAATCGGTTCACTTGTTTATAAGTAATAGATTTCATGTGGGATAGATATAATTCTAAATAATTTATAGATATGGTACTAATAAACATTTTAAGATTAAATTTTCAAATAATTCATTTGTTTGTATAGTATGAGGATGAGTTGTTAGAAGAAACATTAATGAAAATCATTTGGGCAATATTTCTATTATTTCAAACTAGTTTAATGATATGAATAAATATAATGTATAAATAGTAGTTCTATAACATTAAATAGTTTATAATGCACATATAATATTTAGTTTCTACCACAAAATGGTTTAATCTTTAGAATATGGGGATAAATTTATCAATGAATGTTTGTTGTCCATGAAGGTTGTAAATCGGCACCTCCAGAACGATGATTTCATGTTTAAAATAAATGAGTGGGAGTAAGGATACAGATGATGGATTTTATATTAACATGATATTAATTTAGAATATATGTTATACCGGAGTTATAATGATAAATTTTATAGTGTAATTCAGTGGATAATAATAAAATAATAAATTTAAATGAAAATAAATGGAAAAAGGAAAATGAATTTACCTCTACAGTAATACTCTATGAGAACGTACTTAAGTGATGGGATTTTGGTATTTTGAAATGAAAAAGAGGTCCGGTAATTGGTTGAAGATTAGGGAAGAGTATTTTGGATGAAATCTAATAATCCTTAAGTCTTATGGTACTTTGTAGAAGAGGGAGTGAGTGGTGGTTCTTATATTGGAGGAGAGGGGTAATTATTGAATATTTTGTTGAATATTTTATTATTTTTCTCATGAAAATAAATAGGGTTGATTCTTGGAAAAAAGTATGTTAAAGTGAGTTTGAACCAAGTTTTGATACATTAAAATTACATCACTTATGACTCAATAAATCATGTATTTATTATTTATCGTAAATTATCATTCTTACTATTACAAAAATATTCTTTTATTTTTGAAAAATCATAAAAATTCAAACCCTCAATTGTTTTACACTTAGAATAGAAATATGGAATCAATTTTTTTAACATAATTTTCTAAATATTTAATGTTTAATTAGTCAATAAAATAATTATTTACATGAAAAAGACAGTTTTCAAAACTAATACTTATATTATAATACCAAAAAAATTAACTAAGGGCTTATTAAATTATCTCAATATCATTGAAAAAAATAATATTTTTTAAGAATAAATTTTATGAATTTTTTTTTCATTTTAAATCAATGAATTAATTTAAAATTATAATTACATTTTCATTACTCACAAAAATACCAAAACATAATTATTAATTTTTAAAATATTTAGCATTATTTTTATGGTTCATAAATTAAATTTGTTCATACATGGTATATTTTAATATTCATAAGGGTCAAATTAATATTCATAAGGATACGTTAGTATTATTAAGGATCTGGTTAATATTCACCAAAAAATTAAATTTGATCCAATTAGACTCTAAATTTCTTACTAATTAGAACTGTGTGTGTCCTTTTTTCAAAAAATTCAAAACATAGAAGTGGAAAAAATTTATCTAATGGATAGGTTATAACTATATTTTTTGAATAATAATAATAATGTGTTCTATTATAGAGACTCATTGTTTCATCCATTAGATATTAAATATATTTTTAAATCCTTAGGGTGTTACATTCTCCCCTCCATACAAATATTTCATCTTCAAACTAACAAGAATGTTACCTAAAAAAATTATTTCAGTCATTGTTTGTCATATGTTCGTCGTGATCCCACGTTATCACTTCAATTATTGAATTTTCCAAACCACATTTATCAAATTATTCATCTGATCCCTCTATACATATTCTTTAGTGTCCAAAATCTGGATTGGATGGTCACAATAAGACATGTTAGGAATAAATTCTATATATTTATACATGATGACATGAATTGGGCCAACATGTACATTCTCAAAAATGATACTTTGGTTACATTGTGTACCTTATACAGGCTAGGTGTAATTTCTATAAAGTAAGACACAACTCCAATTTTATCAATAATTTCAAAAGGGCCAGTGTACATGGGGATTAGTTTCCCGTTCAACCCAAATCATATAACACCCTTGAATGGAGATAGTTTCAAGAAAAAAAATAATCTCCCTCTTGAAATTCAAATAACATCCATCGATTATCATCATAACTATTTTTCATAAATATATGTTCTTTACTGTGGGTTTGAATAGTCATTACCTTTTTTATTGTTTCCTATACAAGATTTGAGCCCACATGTTTCATCTCACCATCTTTATCCCAACTTGTTTGTGTATGACATCTATTTCTGTAGAATGTTTCATATGAATCAATTTAAATACATTAATTGAAACTATTATTTTAGTAAAAAACCACTAATGTTAAATACCGATCCCACAAGCTATGAATGCCATAGGAACATGATCGCAACATGTATTCAAATGTTTCATTTATTCTTTCTGATTGCTCATGATATTATGGGTGATAAGATGTACTCATATTAAGATCAGTATCAACTGATTTCTAATGAATTTTCTAGAATTTTGGGGTAAATCATTGTTTATGAGTAGAAATAATTTAAAGCGGTACTCCATCAAGTCTCACAACCTCATTAATATTGTGTCTTTCAAGGTGCTCATGTGGAAAATTCATCATTATAGCCTGAAATGTGAATATTTCATAAGTCTATCAACAATTACCCATATTAAATCATTTTCCAGTATTGTTTTGGGTAATCTAGTTATAAAATCCATGGTGTTATCATCCCATTTCAATGTAAGAATAGGTAGAGGTTACATGAGTCCTCTAGTCTGTTGACATTCGGCATTCAATTATTGACAGAATAATAAACTTGATACGTAATAAGAAATTTCCCACATCATGTTGTCCAACTAGAAATGTTCCTTCAAATCTATATACATTTTTGTGATACCAGGGTGTGGAGGGAAATTAGATCTACAAGCATCATCCAATGAAACCCTTTTTAGCTCAGGTATGTAAGGAACACATAGATTATTGCCAAATTTAATAATTTTGTAATCATACACGATGTTATCCAACTTCCCATCAATAACACCCTTAAATTTCATTTGAATATTCTAATAATTAGACTGAGAAGTTCTAATTCATTCAAATAAAGATTGTTATGAAATTAATTAAAACAATTAGTGTTGTTTCATCAACTTTAATAATTTATATATCCGTCCTCACTAGATCCATGTATATTGGATCATTTCCAATTCTGATTTTCATTAGAACACCATGATTATTCCTTAAAAATGCTTTAACCACCTTATTTTACCTTCTGGGGTGATAGTGTATGGGGAAATCATAATCCTTCAATAGCTCGAGCCATCACCTTTATATCATGATGAGTTCCTTCTATGAGAAAAAATATAATTTAATCTCTTGGGATTCAGAAATATCTCACACCTTTCACCACATATATAGTGTCTCAATATCACCAGATCTAATATTACTGCTTCTGACTGAATATCATGATTTGGATTGTTTTATTCATTTACTTATAACTACCATGATGCATAGGAAATAAAACTATCATTCGGCATAAGTACATAGCCAATCCCTTTCGTTGATTCATCACTATAGATCACAAACCTACCATTTTTCGATGGTAGAGTTAGTATTAGATCATTCATTAATCTCATCTTTTACTCTTCAAATATTTCATTACATTATTTTGTTCATACGTACATAACCATTTTATGATTAAGCATTGTAAATGGATTGGATAAAATCTTCAAGAACTAAATTAAACTACAACAATAACATGCTAAATAAATAAAACTATACATTTCAGTTATGTTCGTTGGTGTAGGCCATTCGTGAACCACATTTTCATTATAAGATCAACTATGATTCCATCCTTAGAGACAATTTGGACAGAAATGAAACTGATTCAATCCAAAATTCACACATACTAAACATCCCATATAATTTATTTGTCCTAAGAGTTTTTAGAATAATCCTCAAGTAATTCTCATTGTCTTCATTGATTTTGGATTGTATGAGGATATTATTAGTATATACCATACCAACTCATCATGATATTCTTTAAAAACTATATTAAATAAATCTATTAAAATAAAGGGCGCATTAGTGAGTCCAAAATCCATTACAATAAACATGTAATGCCCATACCTAGATCAAAATGATATTTTTGGAAAATATTCCATCCTCACACACAAAATATGATATCCAAATTGATGGTCAATCTTTGAAAAATCATGGGATGCATTAAGTGGATCAAATAAATCATTAATATGAAGAAGAGGATACTTGTTCATTATCATATTAGCATTGATATCCCTATAGTCAATACACAACCTTATAGATCCATATTTCTTGTCAACAAAATTAATAGTGGATCTCCATAGAGAAACACTAGGGATAATAAATTATATAATCCTCAATTACTCTAGTTAATTTAGTTATACTAATTATTGAGTGGCTAAACTATAGGGAGTACATGATATAGGTCTTGAACAAGGAATTCAATCAACATATAACCCATGTTCTCACTCGAGAGTACTACATGTAAATCCTTTTGAAAAAAATCTATATATTATAGAAGAATAGGTACATCCTCAATTTTATGATTTCATTCTCCACCCATAGATATTTCATTTTTATTATACCCAAGAAATTAATTATATAGATGTAATGGGGGTGGACCTATATAAGAAATATATGATAATGTTTTTTCTCTAAATATATGGGATTCTACACAATTCCCCAAAATTGTAACTTTATTGTTCGTACAATATATTTTTGCATCATAAATTGAAAATTAATCCATAATGAGTATTATATCAATGATAATAATAGGTATGTTAACAAGATCAGAAACTGAATCACATTTATATGTCAAAAGGGGGACCCATTGAGAATTCTGTGTCGCAATGATACACCCCTCTGTAATTTTTACGAGTAGATCCCTTATTAAATCAAATTGGAAATAAATAATTTTATTCAAAAACTGAGAAGATATAAAAGAATTAGTTGATCCAAAATCAATTAATGAATTGGATATGTTTGAGGATACTATTAAAGTACCTACAAAGGCATCATTGGTAACATCAACCTCCAAAGATGTGACCACATAGGATTGTCCTTACTCCATTATAATTCTATGGGTAATGTTTCCTTAATGTATAAGAAAATAATTTTCATTATGTAACCTTTCCATTCAATTTCATCGTTGAACGTTGGTATCTTCTTTATCCCCCTTTCAACCATGGTAGTGTTGTCCTTTTTTCCACCATTGTAAAAATACGCATACCCTTTAGGCATGTACTATAAGGCCCCGACATTAATCCTTATATAATATTGAATTAAATGAATAATTCACATTGTGGATCTTTTAAGGTTTAGAGTTTTATAGAATTATATCATAAATCATGAATTGCATTCCACATTTAAACAAAGTGGTTACATAAAAGATAGTATTCGTTTTTTCCCATCAATGGAAAAATATTTAAAATAAAACATGGAATCTTTCTTGACACTTCCTTGACACTATCATCATATCATGCACCTTTCCCTTGACCTGTGAAAAACATTTTAAAAACATGGGATAAGTATAAAAAGCTCAGTAAGGGATATACAAGTTTGAAAGAAAACATTAGTCATTGTATGAAATCATACTTTACTCATATAACATATGCATTTTAACATACCTCATTAAATAATGAATAAATAATAGAAATCATAATACATAAAGGTAACTTGAGGCATTCATAACATTCTTACGTAGGGAGTAACCCTCATGGTTACGTTTGGAATACCCATCACAGTATATTCCCTAATTAGATTCATAGAAACCTTAGAGTTTAACTCCTTCGCGTTACCCAATGCATTGGAGAGCTATATCGTGCTCACCCTCCCTTAGTTTAACACGGAACCACCCATCATCGTAATAATGCCCAAGAACCATAACATAATCGTATCACATAAAACATGCATAAAGGGAACATAAAATTTCCACTTTTAAATCACAAGATATCAATACAATATATTGATATAAAAACATTAATAAAACCATTTTCAATACAGAAATAAAAGAAAATTAAAACATGGAATTTATTTTTCATTTAAAAAAAGGTATGTCTTGTAGAGGAAGCTGAAACTCAAATAATGGTCACGGCGGTGGAGAAGTCATTGTTGCTGCATACGTACGACAAAAAAAATTTTCCTTTTGTCGTTTAGTAAATGCTTCTTATAAAAAGATTCCTTTTGAATAATCATAAAATTCAAAGGGTTTTATACACCGTATAAAAGAATGTCGTGTATAAAACAAAATATGCCTCAATTAAAGGAGATTGAAACGGATTCCCTTACAAAGACGGTATCCTTAGATTAAGGATAAATCAATTACAAAATTATGTGTGAAAAATGAATACACCATATATAAGTGGATATTAAGTGTAAAAAATTCAGAGGTTGTTGACACATATTCATAGAACTACATATTCAAGGAGTGAAAGTTTATCCCAAAGAATCAAAATTGGGTTAAGAAGTTCCCTTGCAAAAATTCGACAGCCTAATGATGTCACATCATAATTCAGAAAATGAGTTTATGAGAGATAAAAATGGTATCTCATCACTTGGACATAAAATTTACATCAATAAGAACATATCCCAACATAACAATATGTAAATTAAAAGACCCAACAAAAGAAGACTTTTAAAATGAGGAGGGTGAAAGGATCCCTTACCGACTTGGGTATCTTTTGAAACACACACCGCATGAAAGAAGGACAATACAACATTGATATAAATCTCTTAAAAAAAGAATATTACAAAAAGAGAAGAATAATAGGCAGTATATATACCACTCATTGGGAATGGTGGCAACTGTAGCATAAATCTCACGGGAATAAAAGTGAGATGAAAAATTTCTTATGAAAACTCTACAGCCTAACGACGCCACTCAAAACATCCAAAATTGATTGATGAGAGAAAGTAGGCTGTCTCACCATTTGAACATAAAAATTAAAGTAATAGTATTATAAAATAAGATCACAATCATAAGAATGATGAGCTTAAAAAGAATTACATAAAGGAGTGTACTTAAAAAGTAGGAGAGGGGTAGGATCCCTTACCTCGTGTCCGATATGACTCGATCGTTATTTAATCTCCTGAATAATAAAATTTGTCCAATTTATAATTTCATAAGGACCTCCTTTAAAGATTATTATTCAGTTCATATCACATATTATAATGTTATAATAATTGGTTTAAAAAGTGTGTTCATATCAGACGTTTTCGTCGATGTTCGGTACATGAGTAAAAATTGAAAATGTTGGAATAGAATTTTTCATGTAGTTATAGGTACATCATATCCCGAATAGTATTTATGTTTTAAATATCACATATATCCAGTATATATTAATTTTATACTATTCCATAGCATTTTGAGATAAAAAAATTAAAATCACCATTCATGGAGACGGTAGGCCGTACGTACGCATGAATGCTACTTTCATTTTTTTTGTTATATTAAAGGAATTAAAAAAATGAGATATATATATATATATATATATATATAATTACAGAATTATATCCATAATTTAGATGTAATATATTAAATATATATCCATTATATATATTTACTTATAATAGTACATAACATTTGGAGATAAGAAATGAAATGTACCGTTCATGGAGACGGTAAGCCGTACGTACGTTTGAATGCTACTTTAATTTCATTTTTTTTGTATTCAATGTAAAGAAATAATAATGATATAAAGGTATATTATAATTCCAGTAGGATATCATATGTAATACCATTAATTACATCCTTTATATGTCACACATATGGCATTAACGAATCAAATCACTTTGAGGGGGCGGTAGTCCGCACTTCCTAAAATGAAGATATCGCGTTTACACATAATGGAAACCATAAAGGTATACCATAAATGAAAAATACAGTAGCTTTAGTAAAACATAAACATATTATATATCATATATAAATATAGTGATATCTTAATGTCCACCTTTGTAGTTGTTAAAAGAATATTGAACAATCATCATTTCATGAGGCAGTAATTAGCCATCCACATGAAACAATATGTCCTTCAACCATTAGACGGAGGTGTGTGAAAGTGTAGCTCGAATAAATCTTATATAAAATCCTAATATATTTAATATACTAGTGTTGTTACAAAAAAAAGTAATAAAAAGTGTTTTGGGGTTTGGAGAAGCAAAATAAAACAAAAGATCACAAGGGAAGACATTACATTTAAATTGGGTAACTGTCTTTGATTTGAGCACAAAGGCTTCCTTGGAAAGGATTATTCCCATAGTGAGGCTTCAATGATGAATAGAGGGATGTGGAGAGATGAAATGGGTAGGGGTTGCCTGAGCCAAAGGCTTGAGAGGTGTGTGTATGGTGGTAGAGGTGGGGGCCTTTTATAAGAGGAAAGGAGGGGCACTCTTGGAAATTTATAACATATTACTTTATTATAAAATGATTTTCGCATTTTAAAGGTCCCAAAATTGTATATTTAGAGTATAAGGTGATAAGAGTTTTAAATCCACCCATCCAATAGGTTTTTTACATGTTTATGTCCTAGAGATTACATTATCTTTTAAATTTATTTAAATCGTTAAATAATGTGGTAATCGCTGCATCATCATTGTGTCATAAATAATTCAATTTATCTAATGTATAAAAATTATAAACAAATATAATGATGTAGAAAATATTATTAGATTTATAATGAATATTTATAGTAAAAAATATGACTTTTATAACCCCATTTTAAAATTGTTTTAGTAAAACAACTAATGTTTGTGACATTTTTATTTTAACTTTAAATAAAAATTTATTTATGTCATTTTCCTACCAAAGTGGCTCCATGGGGTCCCCAAGTTAACCCATGGATTGTATTGGTCGGTCATGACACATCTACTAAGGGTAGGTCATGTTTCTAGGTCATTTCATATTACTAAAACATTATTTTTACATTAAATTACACTAATTACCTTTAATCGCGATTAATAAAACATAAAAGTTACTATTCACCAAAAATTATTTTGATCTCATTAAATCAAATTTTACTTCTTAATGACAACCATGTATGTCTGATTTTTTAAAATCAAATCACATAAGTGTAAAAGTTTCATTTAAACAAAAAATCAATTTCTTTAACTACGACTTAGTGGTTTCACTATTCATAAAAAATTGATGTTTTTCAGAAAAATACCAAATATTAACCCTAAGTTATATTTGATATTACAAATTAAAAATTGATGTCTATTTTAAAAAATTCAAAACATATAAGTTGCATTAATTAATTTAATAATTAATTACCACTGTCAAAACAAATAGCGTGTTTTTAAGAAACAATATCTATTAAAAGATTGACACTAGTTTAAGTCCAATTTCAAAGTGAAATTAATTCCAATGACCACTATTGGATAAAATGGTAAAAATATATTCTAATTTAACTTTAAAAACAATTCAAAAGATAATAAAATCATAAAAATAAATTATATTGAAAAGATTTTTTGAATTAATATACAACATTTTTCACTATTCATAAAAAAATGAACTTTATTGGAAAAATACCAAAATTTACACAATATAAATTTTGATGTCCTAATTCTAAAGAAGAATTTTATTTTGTCAAATATAACACATAAAATTGTCAAAAAGTGGATTTAAAAGAGGTTTTCCATCAAAATGCGGTTAATCAACCCTTTAAAGTATATTAGAATGTTTACGCTTAAAATTGGATTCATTCGCATTTTCAATCCTCTAACATTTATTGTAAAATGTAAAAATATTTTACAAACATATATAATCATTTTTTAGTCAATTATGTTCATTCCATCCATTACAATGGCTATGAGTTAACTATTATAATATTATTATATTATTAGTGTGCAACGTAAGATTTCAAAGAAACTCGTTGTTGTATATTGGGTACGCCATCAAGCATATCATTCCCTTTAAAGTAGTATTAACATTTTATTCACAAATATTGATAAAAATTAGAATTTAATATTATTTATTTACCTGGTATGTTACATCCTTCCCCCCTTTTAGGAATTGGGTCCTCGCAATTTCAAAATTGGTCTTGGAAACTTCATTGAAAGTCCAACATCGGAACAAGAGTTAGTAAAAAAAATCACTTTAAAATAAAGAAAGAGAAGTATAAAGGTCACCCGAGTTAACCCATACTAGGAATCCATGTAAGAAATCATGGATACGAAAAAAAACAAAGGGTCATATTCTGAGGTAGGGTGATATTAAACATGTCTAGGAGAAAGTTAACCATAAGAAAATCACAAACTTGTGACGGGTTAAACAATATTCGATTCCCCAGTACGAAATGATAACAGAAAACATGTTTGTTTTAAGTTACTCTTCATTGAGGAATTTATTTTTCAGCTTAACTAAATCATAATGAAACATACTTACTTGTCACGTAGACTTTTAACTTTTTAGATATTCTTTAATCTAACACATATTTTCTCCAAAAGACGAGTATTTAGGAAACTTGTTCACATTAAGAGTTCTATAATCAACTTCTTGAGAATCACCTAATCCACAAAAGAAAACTATATATATCCCATGTCATAAGACAAAAACCAAAACCAAATTTTTAGTATGAGATCAGATAATCCACAAAAGTATAATCCTTTATAAAAAGAAAATCTAAACTTAATATCTGAAATTTGTCAAACAATATCCAAAGTTCAACAAAGACCATTCAATAAACATTTATCCATAAAATTTTCAAAGTTAACCAAACTAAGATTAAAAACCAAATCTCTAATGTATTTAATCACATAGTCTCCTATGATAAATCTTAACATTTTTCTCCAAAATAACATCATTTACTCTTACAGTCTCATACTGAAAATTAATTAACCTAATCACATATCCTCCATGATAGGATAATCATTTCCATTTATAACCTAAAATCAACTTAATATTAATTTATAAAATCATCTAACTAAAAAGAATTAGTCAAACTAACCAGGTACTTCACGTAGTCCAGTGGTAGGCGATAAGTACCAGTCTCACTTTAGTTGTGAGTTCGATTCCTACAGCTTTGGCTGACGCGACAGGTTGTCACACGGTCTGCGTGTTGTCCTTCTTACAAAACAATATAATTCACAAAACATTCCCCAAAATGAGAAAAAGTCTTCAAAAATAACCATAACATAATTTAACCTCAAGATTATCTCATGTCGTTCATATTTCATAATAACGCATAGTAACCCTTAATTACCTCAAAATTAAGGATCATATAAACTCTAATGGTTACCTTTATAATTATTACCTGAAATTACACATCAATTGGTCATCTCGTACATGATGCATTACAGAAAATACCAAGGTTCAAGTGGTTGATCATGACTCCTAGATAGTTGTTTTTGAACAACCATGAGTTTCCCCATTGAATCCCATGTTTCATCCAGTCTCTTAATCAGAGAACCACCATAGTTTCCTTCAAACCTATTGTAACTTGTTGCCTTATAGATCCATCCATTCACTAAAAACAGAAATTTTAGTGTGATTATATCAACAAAACCATCATGTAATAATGAGGAAGATAAACACTAAGATATACTTACTCATTCACTTTATCTAAAACTTGGACTCTTTCTGAAATTATAACCATTATGGTAATGTCACTTATGCTTAGAGAATACCCTAACCTCTAAAGTTATCTAAACCAACTTCTAATACCAACTATAAGGCCCGGGACATAAACCTTACTTAATATTGAATTAAATGAATAATTCACATTGAGGATATTTTCAGGTTTAGAGTTTTAGAGAATTATATCATAAATCATGAATTACATTCCACATTTAATCAAAGTGGTTACATAAAAGATAGTATTCATATTTTCACATCAACGGAAACATATTTAAAATAAAACATTGATTCTTTCTTGACACTTTCTTAACAGTATCATCATATGATGCACCTTTCCCTTGACCAGTGAAAAACATTTCAAAAACATGGGATAAGCATAAAAATCTCAGTAAGGGAAAAAAAGTTTGAAAAGAAAACATTAGTCCATGTATGAAATCATACTTTACTCATATAACATAAGCATTTTAACATACCTCATCAAATCATGAATAAATCATAGAAATCATAAGACATAAAGTGAACGTGGGGCATTCATAATATTCTTACGTAGGGAGTAACCCTCATGGTTAAGTTTGGAATACCCATCACAGTATATTCCCTAAATCTCTTCGGAGAAACCTTAGCGTTTAACTCCTTCACGTTACCCAATGAATTGGAGAGCTATATAGGGCTCACCCTCCCTTAGTTTATCATGGAACCACCCGTCTTCATAATAATTCCCAAGAACAATAACATAATTGTATCACATAAAACATGAATAAAGGAAACATAACATTTCAATTTTTTTAATCACAAGATATCAATAGAACACATTAATATAAAAATATTATGAAAAACATTTTCAATACCAAAATAAAAAAAAGTAAAACATTGTATTTATTTTTCATTTAAAAAAATGTATGGATTGTAGAGGAAGCCGAAACTCAAATAATGGTCACAGCGGCAGAGAAGTCATTGTCGCCGCATACGTACGACAAAAAGAACATTCCATTTTTTCGTTTAGTAAATGCTTCTTATAAAAATATTCATTTTGAATGATAATAAAAGTAAAGGGGTTTTATACACCGTATAAATGAATGTTGTGTATAAAAGAAAATATGCCTCAATGAAAGGAGATTGAGACAGATTCCCTTACAAAGACGGTATCATTGGATTAAGGATAAATCAAATACATAATTATGTGTGACAAATTAATACACCAAATATAAGTGGATATTAAGGGTAAAACAATCAAAGGTTGTTCACACATATTCATAGAATGACATATTCAATGAGTGAAAGATTATACCAAAGAATCAAAATTGGGTTTAGATGTTCCCTTGCAAAAACTCGACAGCCTAACGACGTCACTTCAAAATTAATCAAATGAGTTTATGAGAGATAAAAAGGGTATATAATCACATGGACATAAAATTTACATCAATAAAAACATATCCCAACATAAAAATATGTAAATTAAAAGACCCAACAAAATAAGTCTTTTAAAAAGAGGAGGGTGAAAGGTTCCCTTACCGACTTGGGTATCTTTCAAAACAAACACCCCATGAAAGAAGGACAATACAACATTGATGTAAATACTCATAATCGAAAGTATATTACACAAAGAGTAGAATAATGGGCAGTATATATACCACTCAACGAGAATTTTGGAAAATGTAGCATAAATCTCACGGGAATAAAAGTTAGATGAAAAATCCCTTATGAAAACTCTGCAGACTAACGACACCACTCAAAACATCCAAAATTGATTGATGAGAGAAAGTAGGGTCTCTCATCATATGAAAAAAAATTACATTAAGAGTAATATAAAATAACATCCCAATAATAAGAAAGATGAGCTTAAAAGGAATGACATAAAAGAGTGTAATTAAAAGGAAGGATAGGGGTAGGATCCCTTACCTCGTGTCTGTCACGACTCGATCGTTATTTAATCTCCTGAATAATAAAATTTGGTCAATTTAAAATTTCATAATGACCTTATTAAAATATTATTATTCAGTTTATATCACATATTATAATGTTATAATAATTGGTTAATAAAGTGAGTTCATATCAGAAGTTTTTGTCGATGTTCGGTACATGAGTAAAAATTAAACTTGTTGGAACAGAATTTTCCATGTAGTTATAGGTACATCATATCCAGAATAGTATTGATGTTTTAAATATCATATATATTTAGTATATATTCATTTTATACTATTCCATATCATTTGGTGATAAAAAAAATTAAATGAACCGTTCATGGAGATGGTAGGTCATACGTACGCATGAACGCTAGTTTCATTTTTTTGTCATATTAATGGAATTAAAATAAAATGAAAGATATATATATTATAATTCCAGAATTATATCCATCATATAGTTTTAATATATTACATATATATCCATTATATATATGTACTTATAATAGTACATAACATTTGGAGATAAGAAATGAAATGTACCGTTCATGGAGATGGTAAGCCGTATGTACGCCTGCACACTACTTTCATTTTTTTGTATTAAATGGTATGAAATAATAATGTAATAAAGGTATATTATAACTCCATTAGGTTATCATATGTAATAACATTAATTCCATCCTTTATACGTCCTATATATGGCATTAACGAATCAAATCACTTTGAGGGGGTGGTAGTCCGTACTTCCTAAAATGAAGATATCGCGTTTACCAATAATGGAAACTATAAAGGTATACCATAAATGATAAATACATAAGCATAAGGAAAAAATAAACATATTATATATCATATATAAATATGGTGACATCTTAATGGCCACCTTTGACGGTGTTAATAGAATATTGAACAATCCTCGTTTCGTGAGGCAGTAATTCACCATCCACAGAAACAGTATGTTCTTTAACCATTAGATAGAGGTGTGTAAAAGTGTAGCTCGAATCCATATTATAACAACATCCTAGTGCATTTATGTTACTGGTGTTGTTACGGAAAAAGTAATAAAAATAGTTTAGTGGTTTGGAGAAGCAAAATAAAACAAAAGATCACAAAGGAAGACATTACCTTTAAATCAGATAACTCTCATTGATTTGAGCACAAAGGCTTCCTTGGAAAGGATTTTGCCCAATGTGAGGCTTCAATGATGAATAAAGAGATGTGGAGAGATGAAATGGGCAGTGGTTGGCCGAGTCAAAGGCTTGAGAGGTGTGTGTAAGGTGGTAGAGGTGGGGGCCTTTTATAAGAGGAGTGGATGGGCACTCTTGGAAAGTTATAAAATATTATTTTATTATAAAATGATTTTTGGATTTAAAGGCCCCAAAAATATATATTTTGTGTATAAGGTTATGAGAGATCTAAATCCACCAATCCAATAGGTTTTTTACATGTATTGGTCTTATATTTGACATTATCTTTCCATTCTATTTAAATTGTTAAATAATGAGGTAATCGCTGCATCATCTTGGTGTCATAAATAATTTAATTTATTTAATGTATAAAAATTATAAAAACATATCATGATGTAGTAAATCTTTTTATCTTTCTAATTAATACTTATAGTAAAATAATATGACTTGTATAACCCCATTTAAAAATTGTTTTAGTAAAATAACTCATGTTTGTGACTTTTTTATTTTAACTTTAAATAAAAAGTTATTTATGTCATTTTCCTACCAAAGTGGCTCCATGGGGTCCCCATGTTGACCCATGGATTTTTATGGTCGGCCATGACACATACAATGAGTATAGGAAATGTTTCTAGGTCATTTAATATTATTAAAACATTATTTTTACCTTAAATTACACTAATTACCTTTAATCGTGATTAATAAAACTGTAAAGTTACTATTCACCAAAAATTATTTTGATCTCACTGAATCAAATTTTACTTATTAAATACAACCATGTATGTCGGATTTTTGAAAATCAAATCACAGAAGTGGAAAAGTTTCATTTAAATGAAAAATCAGTTTCTTTAACTATGACTTAGTGGTTTCAATATTCATAAAAAAATGATGTTTTTTCAGAAAAATACCAATAATTAACCCTAAGCTATATTTGATATTCCGAATTCAAAAATGATGTCTATTTTAAAAAATTCAAAACATATAAGTTTCATTAATTAATTTAATAATTATTTCCCACTGTCAAAACAAGTGGCGTGTCTTTATGAAACAATATCTATTAAAAGATTGACACTAGTTTAAGTCCAATTACAAAGTGAAATTAATTTCAATGACCACTATTGGATTAAATGGAAAAAATATATTCTAATTTCACTTTAAATCAATTAAAAATATAATATAATCATATAAATAAATTAGATTAAAAAGTGTTTTTGAATTAAAATACATCATTTTTCACTATTCATTAAAAAAATGAACTTTATCGAAAAAATACAAAAAATTTACACAAAGTAAATTTTGATGTCCTGATTCTAAAAAAGATGTTTATTTTTTAAAATATATCACATAAAATTGTCAAAAAGTGGATTTAAAAGTGATTTTCCACCAAAAAGCGGTTAATCTACCCTTTAAATAATATTAGAATGTTTATGTTTAAATTGGATTCATTCACATTTTTAAACCTCTAACATTTATTGTAAAAAGTAAAAATATTTTACAAATATATATAATCATTTTTTAGTCAGTTCTGTTCATTCACTCCATTACAACGTCTTGGATTTAACTATTATAATATTATTATATTATTAGTGTGCAACGTAAGATTTAAAAGAAACTCGTTATTGCATATTGGGTACGCCATCGAGCATAGCATTTCCTTTAAAGTAGTATTAACATTTTATTCACAAATATTAATAAACATTAGAATTTAATAATATTTATTTACCTGGGATGTTACATGTACCGAGGTGTTTCTTCTAATAATTATCAAAGGGTGGAATTTCAAATCTTCCCTTATTCCACAATTCATTATTTTATCATCCATAGATTTAAGTATGCCACTTCTTCTCGATCTTCCATTTAATTTCATAATACATAAATAATTCCTTTTTTTATTATGGGACTTGAGATTGTATATTCATTTAATAATAATGTTGGGAAAACTAGTTCCCTCTGGGGGAATGAATTAGGACCATAAAAGAATAAATCAATAATTATTCATGGATTATGTATATAGTCCGAAACACGAATTTCTAACTATAAAATGGGAGCTTCATACTATGAAACATTTTTGTCTTATTTTTTCCTCATACTCAAAATATTCCATTCTATATCCACTTATTGTTCATGAGGAATGCATTTTTCTATGAAAATTTCATTAAATTAAATATATTCCATGTTTTATATGTTTTCTTGCTATTGTTTTAGAATATATAACTACCATTTATATGCATCTCTTGATATAAAATAAAATCAACTAAAAACCTTCTCTCCTTAGCTACATCTTAAAGAATGAAATATCTTGTATAATGAACTTATCCACTACTCCGCTACAAATGGGTTCATAGTCTGATTGAAATATAGAGGTTATTTATAATAATGTTTTATAACATTGATCCAACACATTTTGGATCAGGATGCACCATATGGGTATGGTTGTTGTTCATAACTTATGTTGGATATCTCAGTATAGTTATAAGTTTCACAGCACCAGTCATAGATTTAGAGCCAATATCATTATCTTTAATAAATGGGAAATCTCTACATCGGATACATGTGGCCATGTGATTTCCATTCCTTCCACTATAATAAATTTTTAAATAATCTAATACACTATATTAAATTATGAATCATAATTTTCAAATCTTAAATAGAAAAATACTTAACATAAATTGAAATACTATGTATAGGTGATCTCATAATCATTAATATGGTTTTATGGAGGAAATTTTTCTTATTATATCTTTCATAATGGGTTGTAATGGATATATAAAATATCCTATGAATATCCCCTAGGAGTGTCAAACTAGGTGCATAGTAAGGGTCATTATCATATACCAAGATACCCCGAGTCAGGCACAGAACTACATGTTAATGTTGATACTCCTATGTATATCTATTCTAGAACCACATCCACTTGTAGTATATAGAATGGTTCATATTTCTAATAATATCTTCATAATGTAGTCATTACCAAAATTATATTATTTTCTTGTATAATTATCATCAAAATATTACTCAGGGTTTTTTTCACTCATCTATGTTTTATAAAACTAGTTTCTAATTTTTCTACAAAACTTCATTTGATTCAAACTAAAACTCCAAGACCCCTATTTCTGAGAGTTGGTGAATTATTTTTTTACATTAGAATAATAATAATAATGGGGTAATATACTATACCAAATAGTTTAGTATTTTTGGAAACACATATGCATTCAGTAGTTCAACATTACTACTTGAAATGAAATACAACAAATAAACCTCATAGTGAACATCCACAACTCTAAGATTATCCTTAAATGTCATTCATAATATACTTATTCACATAATGGGAAAAATTAAACATAATAAAAGGGTAATATTAGATTCTAATTATTGGAAAACAATATAGGAATAAAAAAATAATAATATGCCATGGTGATTAACAAAATTTATTAATGTTATTAAAACCTAAACATAAAAATAATACGGAATGAATAAGAGCTAAATAAATAATGACATAAGAAAACATAACCATGTGTTCTCTAATAGTTGAATAACCTCTTTTAATATAAATTACTATTTTAATATTCACTGAATTCATAATTTCGGGCATTACAATCATTCATTCAGGGCCTCATGCCAAGACGGTACATAAACCAGTAAAAATACAAACTAGTTTGTCTCATGAGATCGAAAGACGCATAGAGGGGATATAGTGGGACCCAAGCATTTTTCAATATGTCAAATACATTCATCATATGAATGGGGATAAACATAATCAATATATACATTCATATTGAAACTAACATATGAAATGTAAATAACATTCCCCAAACATTTATCATAAACACTAACCACTGAGAGTAAAATGGTGAATGATATCATGTTATCACATCCAACATCGAACTAATCATAAACCATTAAATAAAAAATGGTTGATGATAAATTAAAAAATAACCACACTTGCACATAATAATCAACATGATTGTTGAAATAAGTGAAAATGATCTTAAGAAATCAATGTGTACATCTTCATATATATACACTTTTACAATGAAAAGAAGGGTTATTTAGAGAAATTTTTTTAATAAACCTAGAATTTCATTAAGTAATATTTTTAATAACAAAATTAATGAATTATAAATATTACTATTTAATTCAAATAAATTATTGTGTGCATTTGAAAATAAATAAGAAATCATGAATCTTCTTTTGGAATGGGTTTGTTTATCGAGAATCATTTTTGAAAGATTATTTAAAACATTTTACTCCCCATAAAATGAATATTAATTATGATTGGTAAACATATATAGAAATTTCACATAGAAATTATTTTTATTATATAATAATAAATAGGAATTTAAATGAGGTATAAAGATAATAAGAATAACCCAAATAAATTTGAGGTTCGGGTAGAGAACCCTTCCCATTCATCTGAATGTATTCAGCTCTTGATATTAATAACCAAGATAATAAAATTAAATTCCTTAGATAATATTTTTAGAACCATATTTATATATATTTGACTCATTATATGTTTTGTTATGTTCAATTATTTCCTTATTGATAAGTTATAATATTGAATTTTTTCATTCAATAGTGTTTATTTTCTTGGTTTTCATAATCCGTTTTCTTGTTTATAAAAAATGGAATTCAAGTTCAATTGATATAATTCAACAAAATATATTATTTATGGTAATAATTAAAATTCAGGAGATTAAATGGTCATATAATTCCTTATTTTATATGGCATAAGGTTGAGATATCAGATGGATCATTAATGAAAATCAATTTGGGGATATTTTGATTATTATAAACTAGTTTTGTTGTATGAATTTATATTATATATATATATAATATATAAAACAATAAATAGGTTATAATAAATATATTATAGGTTTTTCATCCATGAAAATGGTTTCATGACAAAATTTCTTGGGGAAATGGAATACTAAAGGTTCGTTATCCACATAGGTTGTAAATCGACACGTCCCGGGTGATGATGTCATTTTAAAATAAAGAGAGTGAGAGTGAGGATATTTACGATGGATGTTTCATTAACATGCTTTAATTCATATATATAGATGATATTGGAGTTATAAGGATCATTTATAATGTGGAGGTGGGGATATAATAAGAAAATAAGGAACAGAAAATAAATTTAAAAAAGGAAAAGGATTTTACCTCTTGAGTACTCCTCCTTGAGAACATCCTTAAGGTTTGGGTTTTGGGTCTTTTGGAAAGACCACGAGCCCTTGGAAGTGGAAAGAGTCTTGAGAAGATTATATAGGCTCAAAATTCATAAGATTAATGACTTATCGGAAGAAGGAGAAGAGGGAGTTATGGGTGGTTTGTATAGTGGATGAGAGAGGTTATTTTTTAATATCTTATTCATTATTTTATTATTTTTCTGAAGACAACCAAAAATATTTATTCTAGTGTCCATAGAAATAATAAGTGTATGTGATTTATAAAAATGTTTCATTAAACCATCATTACAAAACCTATTAATTAATAAATATAGTATTTATCATTTATCATAAATTATCATTTTTTTCTGTTCACAAAAATTTCATGTATTTTAGAGATATCACAAAAATTCAGCCCAACATTTTTTTAAGTGTAGAATAAAAATATGGACTCCATTTTATCCAAATATATTCTTAAATATTTTACTTTTACATTTTCAATAAAATCAACATTTACTATAAATTTACGGTTTTTAAACTAAAACTGATTTTATAATATCATTAAAAATTAATTAAGGTCTTATGAAATTATCCAAATATAATAAGAAAAATAATTTTTTATAACAAATAAATATTTAAAAATCAATGTTATTTTAATTCAATTTATTAATATAATATTTTAAATAAAAATTTATTACTCACAAAAATACGGACCCTTATTTTTTTGATATTTAAAATATTCAATCTTATTTATAACGTGCTTAAATAATATTTGTAATTTTATGGGTTAGGTTATTATTAATAAGGGTAATATTAATATTCATAAGGGTAGATTAATATTTATAAGGGTCATGTTACTATTGACCATGAATTCACTTTGATCCTATAAGACTGTAAATAACATACTGATCGTACTGTATGTCTATTTTTTAGAATTCAAAACACAGAAGTAGCAAAATAATGTTTAATGGGTAGGTTATTAAAATAATTTTTAAATAATAAGAATGTTTTTTCTAATAATTAAATATTTTTTCATGAAATATTTATTAAATTTATTTTGTAAAAATTAGGGTCTTATAGTTGTTGATTTTTTACATCATATTTATTTTTCTTAATTGATTATTCATATGATGATTGCATTGGAATTATTAAGTGATGTGTGAGGCCATTAATTACAAAGTGCCTCGATTCATTACAAGGTTCCATGATCCATTTTATATTTTATATTTGGAAAAGTTATTACCAATTTATATAAGATTTTTTGGAATGAGTTCTTTAAATTTTTGATGTGTTGCAAAAACGACTCAACAATATGTTTTAGATGTCCTAAATTATGAATTCCATCACTGTCAAATAATTTATTAATGTACATCTAATTATATTATTTTTTCAGATATTCAGTGATATGTTTCTTGGTCACATTATTATTTATATGTATTTTTTAATCATCATTTAATTTTTTTCATATTATTCATGTCTTTCTTTTCTTTTTCTATTTAGATACTGTTACTATGTATTTTAGCTCACCCTTTTGTTATGATTCTTTCCCACAGATGCCAATATTTTTATAATAATTTTTATTAAAGGTTATACTAATTAGAATAATTATTCATGTAATGATAATAAAATGTTGATTTTTATTTTGTATATGTTATTTTTTTTATTTAAATCTGATTGTAGTTTAAAAAACCCACTAATCTACTCAGTCCTTTAGGATTAGATTACGCGTATCTAGAAAAAAATAAATAATATATCCACTTACTCATGGTAAATATGTTTTGGGTCTTTACAGTTCATATCAAAGAATTTTTAGTAGAATCCACGGGGACAAGGTTTAAAAAACATATGTTGGAAAATATAACCCTTGGAATAACATTTATGATATGTCAAAGTATATGATAAAAATATAATGTTTTGGTAGCATAGTGATTTTTTTGATTTCATAGAGATACATCCCACTATCGATAATATATGTGGATTTGTCTTGGAACATTTTTTACCTCAAGGTAATAACTCAAAAAAGGATGCATTGGGCATCAACTCAATCGTCACATGTCACACAACAACGAAACATGATACACACATAGCCTGAAACTCCCAGGGGATATACATATACTAATAAAAATTTTATTTATGAACCCCCATGAGGTTTTTATACATAATTATAATTAATTTCTTTAGTAAAAAATAATATATAATTTATTGAAAATAACATTTCATGATTTATACATCAAATAAATTATTTTTCTTGTATGATCACTTTAATAAATGAGGCCTAATAATCATGTTAATGATTCTTATTATAATAATTATACAAATATAGAACATTATGATTAGGTGTTGATAAGTTTTACAAAATATTATCGAATCCTATTTTATATTTTTTATATGAATTCAAAGAAATTAGAAAAATTCTAAAGGGATTTTAACTATTAACCTAAACTATTAGATGTTATATTAATAGAAAAAATTCATAATGGTGTGATGATCACATCTCAAATCTGTGGTTCATCTCCAATTTTTTTTAGGGAATGTTCCTCAAAAAAATATTATTATATTTTATCTTGTTCAATGTTTTGTTTTCTTATGATTGGATTGGTTTTTATACCTAGAGCCTTGATTTTTGACCTAATGAATGGATTTGATGTTTTATATTCTAAACCAAACTTTTATAATATTTCAGTGTTATAAAAATGGTGAATAAGTGATGGAAATATCATCCACTATATGGGACTTCAGTCATATTCAAATAGGGTTTTTATCTCATAGAGTTGTAAAAAACTCAAAATGAAATATATTGATGTTTTGATTGGATTTTGTTGATATTTTGAAGAAATGTTTCATTATCTTACATTGAATAATGAATATGAGTTTTCAATAGAACACATACTTGGTACTATATATTTTTTAATTACTACATATAAAATGACCAAAATTGAGTTCTAGAAATTTAATTAGAAGCTCCATGAGAGTCTTGTCAAGGGATTATTTCAACCAAGTGCCTCACTTTGGGGTGAAAATAATAATTTTTTTATTAAGGAATATTTATCATTGTAAAATCTAATTTATTTTTAAAATTGATTTACATACTATCATTTAAGGGTAAAAAATGAAGACATACCCATGAAATCCCTTCATAACAAGTATTGAAACTAAATTTATAGTTATAGAAATTGGTCTAAAAATTTCCCCAGATATCATCCTGGATTTATTGAATATTGATTTTAAATATTAAATTGATCCTTTGTAATATTCATTATACATGATATTCTCATATATTCAATAAGAAATGAAGATCAATAAGATCATTTAATAATGAAATTTAAGACCCTAAGAGGGTAAATTTGTATGAAAAATATATTAAAGGGTAATTTTAGATATTTAATGTTTCATTCTTCGATCATATAATCTAATATAAGGGTATATTTTCGGATCCTTATGTGAAACCATTCATTGAGAAATAAACAATATCAACCACAATTACCAAGATCTGTAGTTTTTTTGTTTTGTATTGATATTATTCTTTATTTTTGGAATAATTACCAATGATTTATAACCCACTAACAATGTAAACATGGAATGGGTACATTTTCTTTTGTATAGATGATATTGAGGAAAATTTCAATGAATTGATGAAAATGTTAGTCTTTAAACCTATTCTTACATTACTATATAATTATTAAGGGTTTGTAATATTTAATTTTTCATAGATGACTGAGTGAGGATGTTTCCTTATATTTAATGATATAATGAAAACTAATTCATCACACTAAAAGAATGTTCCTAATAAAAGTTAACTTTCCCGTTATTTTGCAGAATTATCGTTATAGATAAATATTCTTTATATATTATGATCAAAATGTATTAAAATATATATTACCATTAAAATATCTGCACATAAACCATTATTTATGGTGGTAAATAATTAATGTTTATGATTTCTTAATACATTAACACACTGGGAAGTTGAATAGGGTGGGTGAGGATCCATGTTATAATGACATGTTATCCTATTTATTATAAATATCACTAAAATATCAAATATATATTTATTTAGAATGTTTATATATGAAATTATTTCATAAATTGGAAGAATACAATATTACTAAAATTAATGTCCACTACCAATGTATGTGAGGATTACAGATGCATAGATGTAAGATGTATTACTGAAAAAAATGATCTTAGGATTATCATTATTTAAGATGGAATGATATGGTTCAAGAACTAGATATGTTTCATGTATAAACCATATCTGAATAATGTGATGTTGTCTGAGGCCCATAGTTTATCATTATCAATTCATATTTGATGTAAAATGTTGTATTGAGATCGAAAGATTATTTTAGGGGGTGGAATGAAGTGAGATATCATGGAGTTTTTTTGGTACATGGTATTATATGCAGTTAAGGTTGAGAGGAAAATGAATAAGGGGGTTGTGAAATTACTATAAAAGAATAAAAATATTAATACATCACCATGGATTTAATCTTAAGATCCCCCCAAAACATAAATATTCCATATTGATATATGGGTTATAGTTGACCACCACACAAATTATACAAACATTAGTTCAATCAATGATAATTTACCTCTTTGTCATCACTATAGAATATAAATTGTGGAAGTGGAATGGTTTTATAGAATATGACATTATATTTTAATTTAATGGAGTTTTAGGTTTACATTATTGTTTTTGAGAATAAAATAGTAATATCATGATACAGAGTTTATAATCATTACTAAATAACACTCTAAGATATATGCTAAGTAAAAAATAAAAAATCAAACAACATAATATATGATGAGATCATGTTCCTTGCATTTAAATGGAGGACGGAATCAACATATTCTAAAAGTTTAGTTGTTTACAAAAATACCTATCACATGAGAATTTTGATAGATCATTATGAATCTCTCTATGGAAATAAATATACAACTCTAACATGCTAGGATGAAGATATAGAATTAAATTAATTGGTTCTCGGGCTATCTGAAGAAATAAAAAAGAAATTTATAACCATTAAATAACACATCATGTTTGATCAAAGTATACATAATTGGTATGATAATAATACTTGATGTGATATAGAGTTTGAATACAAAGAGAAGTTGTGTCTATGAATTTATACATGAATAATGGATATGTTATTAGTGTTTAAAGGGAATTTAATCCCTATATAAATTATTCCCTTCATAATTCTTGATTTAGTTGAAACAATAGATTATCACATGGAATATTCATCTTACCTATCTCAAGTTAACTATGTGTTCAATGAATTTATAAAAATGATTTATTTACCTGATCCATAATATGAACTACACTTATAGGTTACCCCACAAGATCATGATCATTATTATGTCGAAATGTTAATGTATATTCTTTATCATATAGAGAATGTACTACAAACCAAGACCACTCACCTTTCCATAATTTTGTACTGAATACAATAATTTTTTGAAGCATGTAATGGATCATGAGGATGTGATGATAAAAAATGGTCCCATATTTTCACTAGTGTTTTAATATATCTATGTTAAAATTCATCTTATGGGGGGTAGAATGTATATCTTATTATTTGAGGAATTTTTTTTCAAAAAATTTTATTCTTTTCAATATCATTATTTATACACAATGTTGAGTCTAACCAAATAATAATCTATTACATTAATAATTTTTTTATTAATAGTAACTGTTTTAAAAAAAAATAAGCATAATGGTTTAATATATCAAACATATTCTTTATACGAGAGTTTTTATTTGTTAAAAAATATATAGTTTTCCATAATAAAGGATTTTACTATTTTTTGGGAGAAAATTAAAAAATTAATTTAACCCAATATTATAAAATACATTTGAAAAAAATAAATACTTTTTTTATTTAGTCATGTAATCATTATCATAGAGTTCATTTGAGAATTTTTTAAAAAGAATAATTTTTTTTGAATAGTGAAAGATAACGATTTTTAATAAATATTATCCATTTATTAATAAATTTAAAAATATAAATAATATTTTAAATTGTTTTTTATGTATAATTAGTTTTAATAAAACATTATTTAACTAATTTATGTAATTTTTATTAATTGTATGTTCATTATTAAAATGTTATATTCATGCAGAAAATTTTTATTTGGAAACCCATTGTTTCTCGGCACTTACGGGTTTATTTTACAAAAATTAATCCACTTATATGAAATGAATTTTTGAAAATTTAATAAATTTATTTAGTAGGTATAATTAATATTATATAATAAGTCTAACTATGTTCTTAGTCCTAATGAATTTTAATGAATGTACAAATAAATTACTCATGTTAGAATTACAATTGGTTTAACGAGGGGGATCAAAAATGATAGAGGTTAAAATGAACTAAAATCATATAATATACCAATATTATCTCCATTTTTATACCTTATTACATATAGTTTTATTTTTCATTTTTTTCCATTACTGATCATTATGGAATATGAAAAATGTGGGTATAACTTATAATTTAAAATATTTTAGGTGTGACCTCACCCCAAATTAATAAAGTCCAATCATATAATGTTCCCATATTTTTTTTGTTTTGATTTTAACTTCAAAAATACATTCTATATTTCACAAACCAGTTAATATATCCATATCATTAATTTATATCCTTCATACTAAGGAATTTTGTGATATCATAAAGATGTTGTCTGAAAATGGCGAATTTCTTTAAACTAGAAATTTTATATTATTAATTCTTCATCAAATTTCAAATATCCTCGAAATATGATCAAGTAAAAAAACAATCACTTATATAAAGTTATATTTAGTAATTTTAATATAACAAAATTATTAATATCATCTTCTGTCAAATATAAAATGAAACTCTCGATCTTGTGTATGGAAGACTACCTCCTCGCGAATCGATGTATTTCGTTTTCAATCACCACATATCATGGAAAAATATATTGATGTATTTAACATATTTTTATGATATTTGTGAAATTAATATAATTATTTAATTATAATATCATTTATACCTTCTTACCTTTTAGTCCACTAGAAAATGATAATATCGCTTGTGCATATGTGTGGACAACTGCCTCCATGAATCAACATGAAATGAATTTCATTTTATTATGGATGATGGTAATATTGATAGATTTAGTAAATAAAAAATATATATTTGTTTTAAAAGTTAATCTATAAAGTATAAATATTATCTACCCATACATCATTACATCAATTAAATAATGCAATCAAATTTCTTGTGTATGTATATCCTATCATCTCTATAAATCGTGTTATTCATTTTTTAGTTAAAATCTATTATAGAATACTCTAAATATGAATATAGAATAAATATATTTTAAATCTACCAAATGGTTAAAATTTAGGTTATTATAGAATCATGATAAATTAAATAGGATAGAAATTAAAAAAATAGAAACATACATGAAAAACAAATCAATTAGAACCCGAAACAATTATTGCAAAAATTAATTATTAAGAAATGAGAGACAAAATATAATAAAATTTAATAATATATATTATGTAATAAATTACTGTTCTTCTATTAAATACATATAATAAATTTATATTGTCTATAACATATGTTCAAACTGATTTAATGTAAATTAGGCTTGATGAATATTTTCCCCGTCACATCGATACTTCCATGAGGCATATCAAATATTCATCAATTAATTATTTTTCATTGTTTATATAGATAAAATTTCATATGTTATATCATTAATATATTTTTATTCATGTTATTTAATGTTTACGTTTATGTTATTTATTTCATGGGATTATGATTCAAAAGTTACCAATTTGTAAATGGTTTATCCAACAATCACATCATTATTTTGGATTTCTCATATTTATGACTCCCTTAAAGGATTTATTTAATATATATATATATATTTATTTATTTATTGTAATGTTGTTATTAATGAAAATTCTAAATAAATAGTACCATTTCATTATATTTAGACAATGCTATCTTGAGAAAATGTTATTTTAAAAAATATGACCTTATTTCCGTCTTTGGTAAAAATTATTTTCTATTCAATATACATTTTTATAAAAAATGTATTTAATGACTTTTTATCATTATTGAAATTATTTTTTAATCAAATATTTTCCATTATTGAATTGTTACTACATTTTTTGAATGGAATATACTTTTCATTTTTAGAATGAGGTACTATTTACCCTTTTACAATAGTGTTAATGGATTGTTTTTTATTTTATACATCTTGTAAAAAATTACTCACCATCATGAACACTAATTTATATGAGCCCCTCATAACATTTTTATAAGTTTATATTAAAAAAATTATATTCAAAATATTCTGTAATTGTTTCCCTTTTAAATTATATTTAAAAAGGGAACCGATTATATTCTATAAGAATGTAACTACAGAAATTTTTATTTTATATATATGTACAAAAATTACAATTTATTATCTTATTCGTACACTTGGGATATTTTACAATGACAGGATCTATATTTATTCTTTATATAGTTTATGATCAATTTTATTGGGTAAAAGATTGTTATTCCATATGATATTGTATTTTTCTTGGAGAATTATTTATTTTTAGGTCTTCGTGATTATGTTGTAGTAATTATTAATGTGATTATTTTTGTATACATGTTATGTGGTGGGTGGGGATCTAAAAAACGTATACCAAACATGTATAAGTAGGCCTCATGATACAAACTACATTTGGTTTTTTGGACATGTTGTTACACATTTATCTATGATGTCTGGGAATGAGGCATTGAAAAAATAGATGTCCTTGATCGAGTCCTTGATAATAATTTTAAAATATAAATTATTATAATTCCATTATTACGAATTTAGTTATTTATTTCCATATTACTATTTTACTTTTTTTGATGTCGATTGCTTAATTTCTAGATGATGTGATTTTTTATATGAAATTATTTAGTCATTGTTTATTATTTTTATATAATTCATAATATATTGAGAATCAACTATGAATAAAAACATATTGAAAATTTGATCCTCCCCCTTTAAAATGTTTCATTACTTGGATGAAAATATATTTATAATAATTTATATGTAGGGTAAATCAGAAGAGAGTAAATAATCACTGAAAAAAATATAATATGTTGTTTTTTATGTTTCAAATAATAAGATGAATTTATTTCTGTAATTAGTTTACCCTTAATACTAATCTTTTTATATATTTGGATTTGATTTCAAGTATCATACTACATTATAACAATAGAACCACCAACTCAAGGATACTAGTGTCAGGTTAACTACATATTTTACTTAAACTATTACCTGATAGCATATTATGTATCTAAAAAAAATATGAAATTACACAATTCATACCACCACACATAAAATTATATATTTAATATAGACACATCATTAAGGTACTAAGGTGAATTGGGAAATTTGAGCTATGTGATTCAAATTGTATATCCATGTTCAGTTATTGTGTGGATGAAACATATAACCAGTTTCCCAACATTGAAACTCTTTCTTTATAAATTATGTATACAAATATTCCATCATTAATTTCATTAATAATCATTTATAAATCCTCATAATATTTCTAATTTATATAAATGTCTTATAGTAAATACGGAATATAAATTTATTATAAAATTAATGATGAAACTCATTGACTAAAAATACCATATCCATATTTACCAGTCCATTTAATAAATGATCCTAATTCATTATAATAATAGTGTGAACTCCATGGACCCACATACTCAATGCATCAACCACCATTTTTTCCATCTCATAGGTATAGTATATCAAGAAAGAATTTCTCTTGAGAAGATCCAACTAAAAAAATTTCCTCATGCTGAGATCCTTCTATGAGAAAATATACCTCAAACATTAGTACTCTATATATATGCCACATCATTCCCCATAATGATAACACCACAATATCATCAAGGAAATTATTATAACTAGAAACTCATGTTCATGAGATTGATAGTTATGTTCCAGGATATTAAATTAACTTGATGCATAAGAAACTTATCTATTATTCTATATAAGGACAATTTTCAGTCTGTTCATTAATGAATCACTATATGTTATCGATCCATCATTTCATGATGGAAATTTCAATAAATGGGAATTAAAAAATATAATCTATTTACCTTAAAATCATTCTTTAATTTCAATTTACCATGATTATTTAACATATTTTTTGGGTCGACATGATTAATAGGTTGTGAAATCATTAATGGGTTTTCAAAATATTTAATTTTATTATTCTAATACAAGGAATCTCTATATAATTGTTATATTCATCTTTTTAAGCCATTATTTGATTACATTTTTATATAATTCAGTATATATTCAATCATTAGAGTCAATATATCAATGCAAATAATCTTCATAGATCCCAAATTCTATCACACTATGTTTCTTATATAATTTATTTATTGTGAGGTTCTCAATGATTATTCACATATGTTCAATATGGTCCTCACATATTTTAGAGTATAATCTTATATGATCAATGAAAATTACTATGATGTTGTCCAAATTATTATAAAATACCCTAAAGATTATATCCATAAAAATAAGTTGAATTATTCAACTACAAGAAAATTTATATAACCATATATTGTCCATAATTTAAAAAAAAATCCATTTGTGATATATCTTAACTTTCATCTTTATCTCTCGATAAATAGAGTGAAGATTGATCATTGAAAAATATTAATATTCTTGTTTTTAATCAAATAATACATCAATTCGTGGAAAATGATTCCTATTTAATATAGTAATGAAATTTATCTCTTAGTAATCTTTCCCAAATATCCTAGACCCATCAATACTTTATAAAAATGAAAAGTGGACTCCCCATGATGAAAAAATGGGGAATATTTTTCCATCATAAAAAACCCTATAATTGATCATCTTTCACTACCTACACCACTATATCAATTGTATATAGATCTTCATATGTTATACTTGTATCATGAATGTTATAAATAGATAATTATACTTAATATTCATGTAGATTATAATGAAATGTCTCTACTAATACCTCAATATATTTTTGTTCAATGGTGACGTCCTCTATCATTATGTTGTAATTTACATCAATATATAGTGTTATATCATCACCTTATCAAATAATTTAATTAATTTGAGATACTATATGTGGGTTTATAAAATACTCATTAGGTAATGTATCTCCCTTGAAAACAAGAAACTATATTCCACTTTAAAAATATTAATCTCTTTCTCTCAGTAATTTTGTTTTGGATTTTATATTGGGAGAGAATCCAAACCAATGATCAAATCAATTTTAACCATATGTATAACAATTGATGTTTATTGTAGGGAATATCAATGAATCTTATGTGACTACTCAGTAAGTATTCATGGATATAATAATCCCATTGGGTGACTTAACAAAAAATTTATTTCTCTATGTATTGGAAACTGATTTTATGTTGTTAGTAAACATATAATATATTAAGGATTATATAAATATAGAATCATATAAATAATTTAGCAACATTGCATTTAAGATAAATTTAATTTCTATTAAAAAACATAGTAATCCAATAACAAGTTTATTTATCACATATTCATTACCTTTATCACTCAGTCTTTTCATGAAAATCTCCATGAAATTGGGGAATTGGTGTGCATATGGCTTCATATACCTGTAGTGAATTCACTGAACATCATCAAATTCATCATTGATTTTTCATTTGGGGTCATGTTATAATTTTTTTGTACACATTAAAATAATAATTCATTCTATTCAATAATTATCACGAGTTTTTCTATCAGTAGTTATCACAAGTAGAAATTTAAACTCTTCATGTCTTCCCTATTTAGCATTCAGTTCACTATATTTTGCTTAGTTGAATTCACCATCTCCATTTTTTATTGAATACAATGGTACTGGTGAAATATTTTTCCATATAAATTTCACATTATTCTATATTCCAATACAATAATAATTATTGAGATACTAATTCCATTCGAAGAAAAAACATCACACTATCAATGAAAAGGAAAATCAATATTTTTATTCTATTTAAATAGTTTTCAACATGTATAGATGACATCAAAATTTTATCCTCATACTCAAAATACATTCTCATTAACTTTTATTTGAGATTGGGGAAGAATATTTCCATTTCATCCCTTTTCTCATGAGAAAGGTATATTTTATAAACATTCACATTAAACCTTATATATACATGAACATGATCTCTATATTCACAATAGTGTTATAAATTATCAACCAACAATGATAACTATCTCCTTTAAAAATATATACCTACATAGAAAAATCCAATTCATTACATCCCAGAGTGAGAAATATTATTTCTACAGATCAAATCCATTTTTTGATATGTAAAATATTAGTTGTTCAATTGAATGGTATAGTTTTTTGTGTTATAAATCTTTCAAATGTAGTTTCACAATATTTTGTATTGTAATATTTGTCTCTATTGAAGGGGTAATTGATTGTAACCAGGGAAAAAACAATAAAATTTTTATGATATGATCAGTTATGAATCCATTCATATTGAATTTACTAAGAGGAACATCCATACATTGAATACTAGTGTTGATATTGTTCCTATATATTAATAAAACTAACATTAAAATATAATACACATAATCATGCCATGGTATTGAATTATAATATAGAATTTTAATAGGATAGCTAAATAAAAATTAACAAAAATAAATATATTTTTCAATAATAATTATGATATGTAACATTTTTCAACTAAATATAGTCAATGTGTTATCATCATCTAATATGAAATGTAACAATAAACACTCTGAGAACACAAATATGATATTTATATGCTATTAATGGTATAAAATATAAGTGTCTCGGAAGAATTAAATATCATTGTTGTAATTGAAGATTAAAAATTTTCATAAATTAAAAATATACATAAAAATACATTCTAAAATATAAAATCTACATTAGAACGATTTTATCTCTTGTAGAAGTTCCTAAAAAACATATAGTTATATTCATGGATTCATTAAGAGAGTATCAAAACTGGGGACTTATATGATGATCAGTAAGGAATATTAAAAATTGGATGAAATCATTACAAAATAATGTGATAAATATTATGGAAGAAAAGTTAGATATTAATATTATTCCATAAACAAATGAAACAGAGGTCATACGATATCATTGACTATAAATAATGACAACATTATTTATTATTTATCACAAAATGATGGAATTCATAATGTAAGAAAAAACAAAATTGCAATCAATGAAATGTTACTGATAGAATACATAAGTGGTTTAGACATAATCAAATACCCTAGATGATTTTTTATTATGAGATTTATTAATGAATGAAGGGTATATCTATATTAGACTTCATCCATCGCTAATTAATTCAAATGCACGTATTGTATGAGTTTACAAGGCATCTCATGTCACTCACTATGTTAATTGGTACTTAATAATTGAAAAATAGAAATTATATATATATATATATATATATATATTAAATGATGGATATAGTTGAAATCATATTTCTCCATTCAATGGAAAATGTGTCCATCTTTAAGAAAATACCAAAAACACTATTTAGAAACTTCGGGGTATTTTAGAATGTAATATGAAGTAAAATTTTCCAAGGAATCATAATAATGTGATGGATATGGTATTTAAAAAGATATAGGATATAAATGGATGATGGTAATTAATTTTCCTTGATTTCAATTGTAGGATACAATTGAAATTGTAAAATACACCTTCATTTTGTTTTGTAATTTTCACATGAATAATTTCAAAAATACACCCTTAGTGTGTCTCACAAGGTGTGAACACTTAGGCCTGCAAATGATGAAAAACTAAAGATTGAGTTGATTATCAACAAAAAATTTTCTGGAATAATAACCATAGGTGTGTCTTTTGAATAGACCCATCCACCTTCATGTATCAAGATTGGGATGTAAATTTCAGGAAAACCACACACATTTTACTTACAAAAATTTATGATTTTTTGGAAATATGATCTATTTGGTAACATATGAATCAGAATATTTTGAAGCATATTACTTAAAATATTTAATTTATTAAAAAAATTATTAATGATAGAATCAATTTATAAAATATAAATTTGGCAGTAAGTAAGATATACATTAGAAACCATGGTGTATAATATAATCATGTCTTAAGAAACTGAAATTTTAGAAAATAATATTGACTTATATTCCCACTTAGACAAAAGTACTATTATCTTTGTCATAATAGAAATAAGTATATTAATAATATTTTTCATTACAATATTCATACAAATCACTTTTTTATGTTTGATTATATTTATTCAATATTTGTATATTATTAATTTTTTTTATCTATTTTCATTGCCTAGTGTGAGTAATCGTAATCGTTTTGTACAACTTTCATAATACCTGTGTTTTTATTAATTATCTTCAAAAAAATTTAAACACAAAAAAATCATATAATGTATTATTATTAATTATTTATAAATATTTATTATTTTATAATTGCGTTCTCTTAGGGATTTGGTTATGATGTTTAACCAATGAATATGTTATGAAATTGTTTAAGTGATTTTTATCAAATAAGAATTTGTATCATCAATAATGAGTTTAATATTAGTGTATCCATAACATAAATAAACCTAAATAATTATTTACTTATTTATATTATATATTTAAAAATTAAATGTCAATTGTCACCAAATATATTATTTTATATCATTGTTCAAGTAGGTGATCAATCTTACCAAAAACAATTATTTCCTAATTAATGGAAGATTATGATGTAATTTAGTTATAATAAAATAATAAAAAATAATATTTACATAATTGAATATCTATAAATATATTATATTAGAATTGGAAATAATTATTTGAAGAATATAAACTATACATTGTATCTATATATAATGAATAAATCCTTTTTTTCTTTAATGACACTATATAAGATAGTTGAATTTACCAAGCATGTTTATTGATCAAATTATTAATATATTTTCAAATTATTTTTATAAAAAATTTTAATTTCCTAAAAAATATTACTTATCCATTAATATCATTATCATGTTCTTCCCTGAAAAGTGTGTATGAAATGAAAAAAATGTAAATTCCTCGTTCCACGGAGGAGGAAGTCCACAAAAAAAATTGTTGATGATTTAACTTTTCAATGAACATGAGAAAAATATAATATGTTTTGTCAGAAAATAATATAAAATATGTTATAAATTTATTAAATAATTACTAACATAATAATTAGGACTATCTGTCTATGATGTTTATGGAAAACTAAACATGATTATTTCTCGACGCGGTATCCCTCACACACACCCAAGAATGTTATATTTTTTTTCCTTAAGGGACGATGTGAAAGGTGTTTAATAGTGGTTACTATATACTAATCATATTAAGATCACAAAATTAAAATATTATCATATTGGAAGTTGACAAATATATTATAGAGTGTAATAATGAAATAAAATAAATTAGGGGAAATTAGTACTCACGTTACGAAATTGGGATGACCCATGGAGGGATCCTTGGATTGTTAGGGAATATGAAAAATATTAGTTTCAAATTCATAATAGAAATTATTAGGTTGTTTTATGATGTAATAAAAAAATATTTTAAATATCAAACAAAATTTTTTCAGTTCAAATGAAGTGGTGGTGAGTATTTTCTTTTATATGTGGGGAGAATCAATTTTTTTTAATATTTCAATTTAATATAATGATAGAACAAGTTTCATATGTAAATTTCATAAAAAAGGTATAAATATTTGTTTATAAGGAGATGTGTAATAAATTATCTCAACCACTATATTGTAATCATTTTTTAATGATTTATATCATTACCTCTAGATTTTTTTACTTTTGCCATTTCTCGTATTAACGTGGTATCTTGTTTTTACATAACTAAATCATTTTTTATTCTTAAATATTATGTGTATAACATTAAATAATCTATTGAAAATGTTTCTAATTCTGAAATAAAATCCATCAAATAATATTTCTATATCGAATTATAATAAATTTTTTAATTACCAAATGGGATTTGAGAATATAATTTTAATTTTTAATAGTATTTTTTTGGTATGGAAATATAGTCTTTGTCATTGATTTTCATGATATAATTTTATTTATTATAATTTTTTTGTTTAAATAAATTAAATTTGTATGTAAATTTTACAAAAAAATATTTCATAAAAATAAAATATCAAAAAAATTGTTCATAATATGACACATGTCTTTAAAATAGATATAAAGTAATTTCAAAAAAATTAAGCATATTTTTTTAATTTTTAATTTTACATATGAAATTATTATTTACTAATTTAATGGGTTTATATAAATATAATTATTTTTGAAAATTCATAATATCCATATATTATTTAAGAGATATGTTTTCATTCCACTCAAAATATATTTTTATCATAAAAATTAAAAAAAATCAAATATAATTTTAAAAATATAAATAAAAAAAGAAATTATTTTGGTAAAATTAAAATTAGAATTGTTCTTTTAATTTAATAAATATATAATTTCTCTTAGGAATGTTCTGTTATGTAATGATGATGGGATTTTCTGTTTTATTTGAATAGCAGGGTCTCAGATATTACATCTAAGATGATCAAATAAATTCCATGATATATTATTATTCAATGAAAAATTCTCATCATCAAATTGTATCTAATTCAAATATTTAAATATATTAAATATTCTTATATTATAAATTCCATTTATGGTTTCCCATTGATATTAGGTTATTAAAAATAAAAACTTTTCTATTTTACCACTTTCTCATAAAACATGAGTATTCTTATAATGAATAAATTATTTTAATCTATCATGATCATTAGTTTTACTTATTTCATCATGTGAAATCATTCCATCATATTACTATAATTCAAAACATTAATTCTTATGATGATCATGAAATATAAACTGATCCAATATCAGATTCTCATTTCCATTAATTTTATTTTGACCATGAATAGTCTAAGCTAGATGTTTCTATCACTTTTGAGGGGAGACATAATAATATTTTGGAAAAAGAAATTTATAGTACCTCACTTCTATCTAACATAAATATGGTCTCACAAAAAATTATTGCAAATAAATTATAAATATACATAATCTAATTTAAGGAAAAATGTAAAATCTAAAAAATAAAACTAATTTTGAATCACAGTTAAGATAAAATAAGAATCATAAATCAAACCTCTGTATATTAGGATATTAAAATATGTTAAATTAAAATTAATATTGTAAACTAATATTACTCAATTAATGGGAAAATATATTTTCCGAATACATAATAGGAGGAAATACTAAAATTTCAACTAAATATGTATCAATATTACTGATGTAAAAGAATTAAAATATAATATAAATATAAAATATATTTCAATAGTGATTTTTCCCTACATACTTAAAAATTTAATATAAAACGTTTATGAAATAATAAATTCCTTATATTATAGAATTATTTTATCAATAAATAAATTCATTAATTATATTTAATGAATTTGAATTCTAATAAATTATAATAAATCATTAGATAACAATTCATACATAAAATTTAACTATATAAATATACTTAATATAAGCAATATTATAAATGACACTAATGATTATTTTTTCTGTATTCTTTTCTCAAATTTTATAATATATTGTCCAAATCATCTTCTGTTTTTTTAATATTATATAAATTAATTTCATATTACCTAAAATTATTATATAACATTATAATTCATAATTAATATCAAAATTAACATGAAAAATTATGTATATATCACACACAATCTTCATTATGTCAAATTAAATTTTTCATGATTCTATTCTTGTAAATCAACTATACTTATAATATATACACTCTCTATAAATGAACCATTGGTGGTCATATAATTCCTAAATAATCATAAATAACCTGTATATCTTAAGTTATATTTCCATATACTTGTTTATATAATATGATAAATGAATAGGATGAGATTACTAATCCATTATATTTAGTCATTTTCCAATATAAAACACCATCAAACCCCATAAGGACCACACCAGAGTTGACCTAGTGTAAAATAATAAAACCTAAACCCATCCTTAGATCATATATAGGGAGGAAAATAGAAAACTTCATCACCACCAAATTATGCAATCAATTGAAAATTTCTATTAAACTCTATACATATCTAATTTAAAATAAATAACATGTAATAATATTAGTAAATGAAAACATATAATGTGTTTGTCAACAAACATCTTGATAGTATGCTTAATTCAAATGTGCTACACCAACCCATGAATCTTTTATGTTTAGGATATATAAATTTTTTCCTTTGAAATGAATAGATTATGCCACCCTACGCATGATATAGTAAGAAAAAAACAATATATTAATTAACTATGTATACAATTATATCCAGTACGATCCTACTCAATGATATCTAATTTTTTGTAAAAATACTTATTAATATATATGAATATTATGTATAAATATTAAACAATTTAAAAAAATCATGTTAATAATGACCTAATCAACCTTAATTTTTCTCTCATCTCCCAATCAATCCACATCACTATGTCCACACAATAACTACCAAGTGACAATAGTAGCATCACAATAAAAATACATTTAAAATATTATTAATCAATATTTTGCCCACTAATTAATTATATATATATATATATATATCATTAATAAATACATATTATAGAAAATTGAGGACCTGGTTTTTTCAATTTAAAAATAAATGTATTGTAGTATATAAGAAGAAAACATAATTGTACCTATGTTAGAAAAAAACACCCCATTGTTTATGACAAACATTATTTCATATCATGAAACAATATAAACAATTTATTTATAAAATAACATTTCATCAAGAAAATTATGTGCACTGTTAATATAAAAAGTGACTTACTAAATATTTAGTGGATCCCTCAATTTATCATAGTAAATCCAAAGTATACTCTAGATATTAATATCAAAATTTTATCATCGAAAAAAAACAATTTAATCATTGATAAAAATATAATTAAATTAATTTATGAAAACATGGTTATGACTATGAAAGGATGTTTATATAAACACCAATAAATAATGATGAATCCAATGATTCCTTGTGCCATTCCACTAATATTAACAAATATGTGAATTTTCATAATGATTGGAATCTCCAAAAATAAAAAACAATATATAAACTAAAGAAACCCAAACTATAGGCCCCCCTTTGAAATAATGGGAACGAAAATTAAAATCAAAAGAAAAGAATGTAATAAGAGAGAATGAGATGTATAAATTTACCCTTTATTATTCAACATAAAAAATCATAGAAATAATAATCAGTAAGAGATGAATAATGTCCCTAATTGATGTTTCGGGAGAAAGAAAACCACCATGGAAGTTGATTCATAGATTATAAAGGATTTGGGAGTCACATGGATTGTATATAATTAATCACCATATGAATAGTTTTATAAAACCAATGTTATAAAGCTAAAATAGACCAACAATTTATTAAACCATTTGTATAAGTATAAAATATATAACCATGTAATGTTATTAAAAATAAGATCCCATAGATTGTGGTTACATTATAATAATAGAACAAGATACAAGAAACCTCATCCTAAAGAACATAATAGATTATTGATCTAGGTAATGTATATATATATAAGTTAAATTTCACATTAAATTGGAAATATTAAAAATATATTAAAATTAATATTTTTTATCCTTGAAATTATTCAAATATTACTTCATCATATTAGAGTGAAATAAAACCAAATATTTGTGAGCACAACTGATCGATAATGGTTTAATACAATAGAACATATTTGGTGTAAACATGGGATAATCCACATGGGGATGTAAATAAGTGAAAAAACATCCCAATTAATCAATAAGACTATAATGAAATTCATACTTTAATAATAACAATATATTAATCTGATAAAAATTAATTAATTTATTAAAAATACTAGTGAATTTTTTATTTTAGTATGTAATGATCTAAAAAATCATGATATCTCTACAAAAAATCCTTTTGATAAGATAGAATAAACAATGTTTAGGGACAAAAAAATATATATATTCAATGATGGGTTACAAATTTGTCTTAGGAAACATATTGATGCAATACGAGTGTATATAATTTTTAACCCCACCAATAACTGTATGTCCATTCAATTCTTTATGTATAAAATGTCTTATTTAATACATAATAAATATTCCTTACCAAAAATTACCTATATCAAGTAAATATATAGTATTTATATTTTTTTCTATGTAAATAAAATATATTTCAATTTAAAACACTATATTTAGTAATCACATACAATATAAGAAATTATAATATCATTGATAATGAATTTAGATATTTAAGGGAAATGTAACGCCCAATCATCATTATAATGTGAATGTTTCAAAAATAATTAATGATATCGAAATTAATGATGAAAGAGTACATCAACACTTTCCTTTCTCAAACTAATAGTAAATCATCTAGTTAAGTAATAAAGAAGGTATCATTATAAAATATCCAATGTGATGTATAATATAGGAAAATTAATGTTATTTTAATGAATAGAAATTCCAAAAATATATCACTAATAAATATTCTTGAGGAAAATACAATTTTCAATTTGAATATATATTATAATAAAAAAATTGTAGAATATTTGGGAGAAATTTTTCCCTAAAAATAAAACTTTCAAATTGAATATGAAGCGTCAATCTAATGAGAGAAATACATTCAATGTGTAAAGTGTAGATTAATTGAATGATTTCATTCACATTTGTTCTGAAAAGTCTATATATACCATTTTTAGAAAACAACCAGAAGAGTAATTTTAAACATTTTCATAAAAAAATAAATCATGTGTAAAAATTAATTTCAGGAAACATAAGATAATTCCAAAAAAATTATTAAAACATTTTTTTAAGACATTGATATGGAAGAAAAATAATTTTTCACAGAAGAAGGAAACAAAATCTACTTTTCATAAAAAAACTCAATCATTTTAAGAATCAATGAGAGGAAAATAGTAATATTAGTTTAAGTTCTTGAATAAATAGTAGATAATAAAATAAATTGGGTTTATGATATAAATATCCGATAATTCTCCCTATTTGTACTTAAACATAAATAATTACAATTAATGATTATATTGTGAAATAAACTCTAGTCACTTTGGTAAATTATGAATTATTACCACAATGTAACAAATTACATAAACGGAATCATTAAATATGTTGAATTAAACTAGATTCATGATATATTATATCAATGTGTTATTCTATACACATCATAGAATAATTTGGGTGTATACCATAACATGTTTTCAAAAAAAGACAATTTGATATTGAGAACCCTTACAATGATCATAACATTGAAGTGTGAATTAATCAATTAAGTTTTTATGTATATAAAATGTAAACCCGTATCAAAAATGATAAATACTACATAATTTAATCATACGTTATTACAAAAATAATAATACGATATTTATATCTATTAATAATTAATATAACACAATGAATATAAAATGAGAGAAGAAACCTCGTACAATTTCATAATTTTCAAGTCAAATACCATTGGATAATACTATTAAAATTTTAAATTTAAACTACCTATAAGTATGAGTATTTCAATATAATACTTTTAAATTATTCACTATATACAAACTATATAATGAATTCGTTTCATAATAATAAAAATGACTCAATGAATAGAATTTGGGGAAGAATCACCGACCAAAATTTCCACATTCATTTTAGTGGATCGAAACTTTTGTATATTAAATTTAAATAATTAATAAGTATAATAAATATTTATATTATTATATATAATGTAATAATTTATTCATTTAAAACACATTATCCACTTTTTTATAATAATCAATTATAATTATCACCGTCTCAGGTGTTAACTGCTTTGTTTTTCAAGTATGTTTTCAATTAGTAGTCCATGTCCTTGAATATTTATGATGGATCAATTATCTTTTTAATTATTTTGATGATATAAATATAATATATATATATATAATATTCATAATATTCTATAAAATATAGAGATATAAAAATTAATTACTCTAACCATTGAGATAGTGTGTTATATCTATGCATGCATGATGGTTTCATTTTTTGATGGATGTGAAAAAAGATAATTACAAACTAATTCACATTTAATAAATCATTTATATTTCATAAAAATCATATATATTCATTTAATAAATCTATATTACTATACATGTATTATGTAATTTTAAAACGGTTCACATCACCATATAAAGGTGGTAGTCCACACACACACATGAGTGATGTTATAATTTTCCAACAAATTGAATGGTTAGAAGGAATATTAGTTATTATGACATGAGAAGTATATTTATATAATAAATATTATATATGTCTATTATTTCCATATTTATAACCATCTATGTGAAATGGTGATGAAAAATAATTACATCGCCACATTGAGATGGTAATCTATGTGTACACACGAGCGATGTTTTTACAATTCATTAGAAGGAAGAGAGATAAAAAATGTTTGTACCATAATCATAACAAATTATAATCCTAAAAATGATACAGTATTTATTACTTTATGATGTCTATGAAATATTTAGTTGAATATTTCGATAAAATAATAATAAAATTCTCAATAAAAAACTATTAATTCATTGATATACATTCATCTGTTCTCCTCCTAAAGGGCACCAAGATAGTTTTTGGGAATGAACATAACCACCCAAAAATTGATATGTTTATTACTTAAAATATTCTCAGAGATTTTTTAACTTCATACCTCAATTGGTGTGATGAATTAAGAGAAATATATGTGCTTCTATAATTTTGGGGCGGGGGGTTCTCCGAATTTCATAATGTATTAAGTTAATAAAAATTAATTTTTTTCCATATAGATAATAATTTCAAAGATAATAATTGAAAACAAAACTTTTTCAATATTATATCACCCAATTAAATTTTTACATTTTATTGTGGTTTCATCCACATAATTTTATTTTTTATAGTTATAACCACATTTACCATTTTCATTATATTAATGTTTTCCACGATTCAAGATACAACATGATACCATTTGAGGCTAAAAAAACCATAAATAGACCATGGTTTATTTTATCAACCATATTACATTCTTTTGGAAAATTTTAAAAAAATTATGTATTCTAAATCAGTTTAAAAAATATTACGTATAAAAAAAATACCATTAATGCATATTTTGGAACAATTCGTGTAATTTGACATTTAAATAAACAAAAAACAATTAAATCAGTATATAAGGTGTAAAATTATCTCTAATATGTAATTTTCATCTATGAAAATTTTGATACACACTATATCTTTCATATCATATTAATTTAAATGTTTTAAAATCCATTAATTTATTTATATATTAGGTGAATATATACTATTTTAGTTTTCTATAACCATTTATGGTGATTATTTCATTAATGAAAATTAAAAACAATTACTGAGATCTAAAATAATTTAATAATAAACGATTTATAAGTTATTATATCCTCTTCTAGTCTTTATGTCATGAATTAAATGATAATATAACACTGACAATGACTTTTGGTCTTTTATTTAAATATAATAATAAATTGGTAAAAATCACTTCCAAATGAAATCAAAATCTAATATATAAAAATATTGGATTATTATGGGTTAAATATGTTTATCAAATGAAAATAAAGAAACTTTTAGTGTAATTTTCTTGTCTTATCATATATATTTTTAACCTTAATTACCCAATTTACCTTTACAATGGTTATAATTAAATAGAATGAATTATATTTATTTTGAAAATATAAAAGTGATATAATTACCAAATTTGGACCTCTAGATTCGAAATATAGAATCTGTATTTCTAGAGCCAGTTTATTTTACCGGAATCAGTTAATTTAGAAGCAAAATAAAAAATGAAATGAAAAACCGATTTTTAGAAGAATGGTGATTTATGAATAAAAATGGTTTTATACCAAATTTAAGTAATAATACATTCTAAAGACTAAAATACAATAGTTATTAATAAATAATAAGTAATTAATTTTTAAATTTTATATAATAAACAATTAGTCATTTTATGATATTTAAAAGAAGCTTCAGTTTACAATAAAAATGTATTTTTTTAATATTAATTGAAAAAATTTTCTTTTTTCGGAAAATATTAAAATTTTACCAAAATCTAATTCAGATACAATATTTTAAAAAAAAATGTTTATTTAATTAAATAAATTTTAAAATTTTCTATATATTTATATTATCACTTTCTAATAAAATTATATATTTTTTTTATTTAATACACGTTATATTGAATATTTAAATGGAATTATAATAAATTGATTAAATTCATTCAATGTATTTATTGAAAAATATTTATTTTTGTCCCTTTTTTATAATTTAAAATTTAGTTAATCCTACTCACATTGAACATGTAATGATGCCGACCCTAGTAGCCTAGAGCCGGCGCCTTCTACAAATACATTAGCATAGATTCAAGACATGAAAGAAAAGGGATAAATTAATTTAGTTGTTTTGGAAACTAGATTACACATATAAAATATACATTACAACTTGAAAATAAATACAACATCGTAACTATAATGGAATCACACATAAAAATCTATATTTTCCATGTAATCTATTCAAAATATATATCATTACATCCTTAAAAAATGAAACATAAGAAATATTTGAGCTTAGATGCACAGTAAAGGTACCCAATACAGAAGAAGATATAATAAGAAAAGACAATATAGCATTGTCAATAAATAAACAACATGTAATTAAAACATAATCATGAGCATAAAATGGATGAAATAAAATAGGAATAAATAATTCAATAATAAAATATTAGCATGAATATTCTACTAGTCGTATGATAACATGGACTATCCATTACTAAATTCATAATGAGGGAATGCATATTTCCGGACATCATAATCATGATATCATGCCTCGACCAAGTAACCATACATAATGGGAAAAAATAAAGTCTATTTTGTCTAATCTTACCAATTGATGCATCGATGGGATATATCAGGCCCTAATAATATCATACAAAGTCCAATTAATTCCACATATTAATGGGAGCATACAAAAACAACCTTTACATATGAAATGAAAATAGTGTTCCCCAATTTGTAAACATAATCAAAAACCATTATGAGTTTTATGGTGAATGGTATCAAGACTACACATCCACAATAAAAAGATCATAATCCATTTAATAAAATATGGTAGATGGAAAAAATAAGAGATAAATCTAAGCAATGTTTAAAAGAAAATACTCTAATTTTTTTGAGTAATTATTATGATAATACCGATTTTGTAATTGTATAGAAGAGTTAATTTTCATAAATAATTTAATTTATTTATAAATTTAGATATGAAAAATATATATTTTCATTAAAAATTCATTGAATTTAGGAAAATCGTGTTTTCTTAAAATATATTATAAATGGTACGTGATAATCTGTATGAAATCAAGAAGTTTCCATTAACTGGGTTTTCTTATTTGAGAAGGGAACTTGGTAAAACATGTATTTCATAATAATATATATTTTAAATGATCTAGATATATAAATTTGGAAAATATAAATATAATATATAATTATTTAAAAAAAATCATTTCATTGGGGTAGACATAGTGTGAGATTAACCCTAAGGAATAAATGAAGTTTCAGATAGAATCCCTTACCTTATGTCTGAATGTGTTTAGTAGTTTTTCATCATGTCAAAGATAATCTAATTAAATCACAAAATTAATTAACTAATAAATTTTTATACATGAATTTGATTGATTTTTTTAATTTTATTTATCTCATTATTAATGTCTTATAGAGATTAATATCATCATTCGCGAGTGTTTGTTTTCTCGGATTTCCGGATCAATTTGTTTGTCCATAAGTAATGAAGTTCACGTATAATGGGTATAATTCTCCAGAATTGTAATTAAATTTTATTAATGGCCATTAATAATTGTAAATGGTTATTAATACCATTTGTCTATATGGTGTGAGGATGAATCATTAAATAATATGTTAGTGATTTTTAGTGAGATTAATTTATGCGGTTTGAGATCACAACGAATACTTTTTAGTATTATTAATTAGTTTTATATGAATATGATACGTACAAAAAAATAAAATGTGGTTTAGTATAAATATTATTATATGTTACATATGTTATATTGTTTTTATGAATATCCTTGATAATGTTGAAGTAAAAAGAAAACTTTTCATCATTGAAGGTGATGAAACAACACCACTTAGACAACATCTCACTTTTTAGAATTAAAGGGAGTGGTAAAGGGTATTGATAATAGATTATTAAATTATAAAAAAAATATTATATTTTATGTAGGTAATTAGAGGTTTCAAGATATTTTTCAAAGGGGGGCTTGGGAGAGAATAATAAACAAGAAAATGAAAATAAATTATAAGGAAACGGAAGAGGATTTTACATCTTCAATTATCTTCCTTGAGAACCTCCATAGGGAAATGGTTTTTAGACTTTTGATGTGACCATGAGATCCAAGATGCAGTGGATGGTCCTGGTATGTGTATTGGGTTAAAATTTGATAAGGATCAAAGGTTTAAAGATGTGATGAGAATGTTTGTTGAGGGGTGGTATTTATAATGGCGGGTAGGGTTGTTTTTAAATACATTATTCATTTTTTTATTATTTTGGTTCAAGACTATGAATTGTTTGATAATTATAATTAAACATATTATAATAATTAATTTATGTTAAAATTATGTTTTTTACATCTTCCATGACTCAAGTAATTGTGTATTTATCTTATAATTCTTTTATACAAAAGATTATCATATTTTACTATTCACTAAAAATTCATTTATTTTAGAAAGACCCAAAAAATTAACTGTAACCAGTATTCAATGTGTAGAATTAAATAATGTACTGATTTTTACGAAAATAATTCTGAATCATCGGAAATTTAATTATTAATATAAATCAACATTTATTAGAAAAATACCTTTATTAAAATTGAAACTAATTTTATAGCCCTCCAAAAAATCACTATTGTTCAATTAAGTTATCCTATAATCATAAGACAAATTAATATATTAATTTTGAATACATTTTAGGAAGATATATTTTTTAAATAATTTTATCAAATATAAAATTATAATAAAATATTGTTGACTTACAAAAATACCATTAGTTAATTACTGATTTTAAAAATATTCGTTAATATACTATGATATAATTATATCATACATTCATTAATGGGATTCCTAAAATTTATTATTCCTTCATTTGTGAGGATACAATTTATTTTTCCAATTGACTATTGATAAGGGTTATATACAATTCATAATATCATTTTACGATTTCATTTGTATAGGTTCCTTAGCTTAGAGAAATACATATTATATCATTCATTGTTCATTAATAATTATTGTATTGTGTCATCTATATTGTTTTATGCAATTTATACTTTATCAAATGAAAAAAATACGTGAAATCTCATTGATATAATTTAGTTTCATCACATTCTCCCCTACAATAAAAAAATTTTACTTGAAATTTACAAAATATCACCTCATTAAATCATTTGGGTAGTTCTTTGTAATATGTTACGTAGGGCCCCACATCGCCACTTCTATACAATGATTTTTTTTCAATGTAACATTAGTATCCAAGTGGTTTGATTCAACATAACATGTTCCATAGTGTCCAGAATCTGTATAGGCTTTTCACAGTAAGATAAATCAGGTTCAAAATCAATTCATTCTAAAGTGTGGAAATTTTTGGGTCTGGAATATACTTTATGAAAATTGATATGGGAAATAATTTGTGTACTTTAGAAAGGAAATGTGTTATTATTAAATAATAATCCATCTTTCAAATTTTATCCAGATTTTAAAAAGGACCAATGTAGATGGGGATCAATTTCCCATTCTTCTTAAAACATATAACACCCATTTACAGAGATACTTTTAAGATAACATGATCTCCCACTTAAAAATCCATATCATTCCTTCTATTATCAGCATATCTCTTATAACTTATTTTAACTACTTTGATATGGGTTTGAATAATCATTACCTTCATTCTTGATTCATCAATATGCTATGTGCCTACAGGCTTCCATTCACCAACTTCATCCCAACATGATGGGGTACAATATCTCATTTCGTACAATGCTTTATATGGTTCTATTTGAATAATTGAATGTAAAATATTATCGTATGACGACTCTACCAAAGGTAAATACTGATCCCATAAACCTTGAAAATTATATTAGAATTATATGAAGTGACTTCTAATTTGTGGATTATCCTTTCTGACATCCCATAAAATTGAGGGTGGTAAGCAGTACTCAAATGAGGATTAGTATCCAAATCCTTCTGAATACATTACTAGAATTTTTATTTAAAATAAATATCACAATCAGACACAATAACCATAGGTGCGCCATGAATTCTTACAACTACATTATCATAGATCCATGAAACGTTCTCCATTGTAAAATCCTCCCTTATAGTGGAGAAATGTGAATAATTTAAATGTCGATCAATATTTTCCCACATTTTAACATTCTTTCTTTGAGTATTTGGAAATCTAGTTAAAAATCCATTGTGCTATTATCCCACTTACATGTAAAAATAGAAAGCAATTTAATGACTCTACTAGGTTGTTTTCTTTCATCCTTCAAATGTTGACATACAAAACATCCTAATACATAATATAAAACATCACACTACATGTTATCCTAAAATAAATGTTCATTAAAATATCTAATTATCTTAGTGCTACCATGGTGTATAGATATATTTGAACTATGGGAATCATCCAATAACCCCATTTTTATCTCAGGTATAGAGGGAAACATAGAGTCCTCTAAAATTTTATAATTCTATACTCAAAAATGATGGTTAGAAATATTCCATCATTCACATCATTTATTTTCTTTTAATAATTCTTAGTATTTGAATGATAACTTTTAATCCTTTCTAATATTGATTATGGGGAAGCCAATTGAAATAATACTAAGCTTTCACCATCCTTGATAATTATAATATACAAATTTTTTAGATCAATGTACATATGGTACTTTTCATTCCACATTTTTTAGAACTCCATGATTCATCCCGGTTAATGCATCAACCTCCTTATACCCCATTCTAGGGTGATAGTGTTTTGAAAAAATCACAATCTTTATGTATCTTAATACATTTTCTTTTCTTCATGCCGAGTTATTTCTGTGATAAGATAAATTTCAATCTCTTATGATATATATATTTATATCTCACTTCATTCACCATAGATATATTATCTAAATATCTTCAAGGAAAATATTACATATCTTAAGTCAAGATCACGAGTTATATTAGACTTTTCATTAATTTTTAACTTCCATGATTCATAAGAAATAAACTTATTATTCTTTATAGGGACAACACCATTTCCTTTAATTGATGCATAAATATATATCACACATCCACCAATTCATAATGGAAGAGTCGGGATTGATGATTCACTAATATCTTCTTACAATATTTAAAACCTTCATCATATTCTTTTCCCAAACGAACATAACCACTATACGTGTTATATTGGTTTATGGTTTTGAAAATCAGGTGATGTTATGAATGAAACACAAAAAAATAACACATTAAATCAATAAGACTATGTACCTCTGTCATGATCATATGTGTAGGCCTTTCGTGAAAAATCATTGTCTTTCATGATCAACAAATATGTTATTTGTAGAGTCAATATGGCCATGAATAGAAACATATTGAATCCAAAATTCACACCTCCAAAACATACCATGTATTTCATTGTTTCTATGATACTTCATAACTATCATCAATTGGTTATCATGGTTAACAAATCTTTTTTTAATATCAAGATATCATCTATAAATACCAAAATAAATTCATTAAGATATAACTTTAAAACACTAGTAATCTGATCCAAGAAAACATATGGTTCATTAGTCAGTCCAAATGGCCATATTGTAAACTTTTATTTCCTATACATAGTTCGAAATTTATCCTTTGGAATATCTTCCTTCCTCACCAGAAACAAAACAAATCTAGATATATGTTTAATATTTAGATATTTTTGAGCTCTATAAAGTTGATAAAACAAATAATTAGTGTGAGGTAAGGGATATTTGTTATTTATTTTCATAGAATTTATTTCTCTAAAATCAATGCATAACGTCATGGATATATCATTCTTGTTGAAAAATACAACAGGGGAAACACATGGACAAAAATAAGTGTGTATAAATCCACTATAAATAAATTTCTCTACTTGTTTCTTCAGTTATTCTAATTCCACATTATGCATCATATATAGAGCCTTTGATATTGTTCTTGAACATGTAATAAAACAAATACGAGAATCATCTTCCAAATCTAGATGATTACCAGGTAAATCCCTTGGAAATACACCAATATATTCTGAAAAAATAGGTATATATTCAATTTGAAAATTTATTTCTTCATTCGAAAATGATGTTTTCCTTTCTAGCATAATATGTTTATTTAGAAAAGCAATCAGGTGATGTAGAGATGATTTAGAAGATGTGGTTTCTACTCTAAAGATAAGGGATTCTTCATCTTCAACACAAATCACAATTCACTTCTACTTGCAATGAGTTTTTTCATAATAGATTGAAATCCATTCTATATCAATGATTTTATAAAATTAAATCATAGGTATGATGATAGGATCATCAAATATATAACATTTTTGAGTCATAAAGTGGATTGGATGACACATAATTGTTTTAATGATGCATCCCATAGAATTTATGACTAACAACTCCATAATTAAATCAAATGGTAAATATATCATTTTACTAAAAATATGGGAATATATATTTCAATATGATGATCTAGAATCAAATAAATAATTTTCTATGTTTTAGGATATGATTAAATTAACATCTAAATCATCATTTGAAACATCTACCATAGATGTTTTAAAAGAACATGATTAGCCTTGGTCCCTTGTCCTTCACTAGAGAAATATTTCTTGACTCTTAGAACAATAATTTTTATAATTTAAAATATTATTGAAAGTATTGTATTGAACAATGGTAGTTTATTTCATTTCAATTAAATCACAGTCCTTGTGGCATTTTTCTCCACACATAGAAATAACATGAATACCCTTTATGAAAAAACTAGGGTGTTTCTTCCTAAAGCTATCACAGGATGAAAATCCAACTATTCCCTTCTTCTCTATTACTTCATTTCCATTTACAAAGAGTTTAGTTTACCTTTTATTATTTCTATCTCATTTAATTTTTTTAGACATATAAATTTATATTTCTATCTTGATATCACATTACACTTTATCTTCAAATAATGATAATTTTCTGTAAAATTATATCCCTAAGATGAATGGTTTTAAAAAATCATATAATAAATCAATATTTCTCTATATATTATTTTTATAGTTCGAAACATTCATTTATAAACTTGTAATGTTATATACATACTTTTAAATGTTTTTAATCTCTTTTTATTTCAGACCCAAGAATTATCACTCCATATACTCATATTTATTCACAAGGAAAATATTTTTTCCATTCATATTTCTTAAAAATCCCTATGTTCCATATTTTTTATTTTATCCTACACATTTAGATTTTGGATTAATGGCCACCATTGATCTGCATATCCCGATAGATGACAAACCTCAATCAAATTCATCTCACTTTTCTTATTTCTCAATTCAAGAAATATCATCTCTAAAGATTATATCCACTACTCTTCTAGAAATTGGGTTTTAGTCATGTTGAATGATGAGTGTTCGTATCATAAAAAGTGGTCTAACATTGATCCTCTATATTACATATCAGGATTCTCTATATGGTATGGTTATAGTTCATAAAAAGATTTAGTTTTCCCAATATAGTTATATGTTTCTTAGTTCCATTCATATCTCTAGTACCAACAACATTATATTGCATAGAAGGTAAAACCCTTACATGAGATAAAAATATTGATACATTTTTCATTCAGTCATCTAGGATATATTTCTAAATAAAGGAATACATTAAATAATTTAACGAATAAAAATTCATAATCTAAAAATAGAAAAACACATAACATAAACTGGGATTTTGTAAATAGGTATTCTTAGAATCATTACAAGGTTTTATTGGGGAAATATTTAAATTTAAATACATCATAATGTTTTGAAATAAAATTTTGAATTATCCTAACAATATCGCTCGAGAGATTCAAACCATGTGAGTAGTAAGGATCATTGTCTTGTACCATGTTACCCTGAGTGAGGATTGGGACACCATGTGTATAAGGCCCCAGCCTTAAACATTACTTAATATTGAATTAAATGAATAATTCACATTGAGTATCTTTTCAGGTTTAGAGTTTTAGAGAATTCGAACATACCTATTACATCTCAAAAGATTTACAAAGTAGACACTTCTACCAAGTTTCCATATAATAAAAAACTCTTAAAAAGAAACATGTCTAGTTACATGTTTTATATAGCATAACATTCCCTTGATCCCATCCGTGACCGTATTCCACATTAAGTCCTATAAAAAATATTTCAAAAAAAAACTTGGGGTGAGCATAAAAAGCTCAGTAAGGTATACACAAAGAATGAAAACTGTTAGTTTTTCAAACATCAAGTAAACCATGAATACATTATCAAAGTAATACCTTCACCATCATGAAGTAGTAAAAAACTCTTCACTGAATAAAATATCATTACTTACCTTTTTGTAACCAAATGATTAACATAAAACCCATATAATGAAAAATAACATATAAAGGTAACTTGGGACATAAACTTACTTAAATTGAATAACCATACGGTCGACTTCCACACATACTTAATGGAATAGCCATACAGCCAACTTCCATACATACTTAATAGAATAGCCATAAGGCCGACTTCCATACCCAATGCATTGGAGGTTATAATGTAACCTCCCGTCCTGGTATTCACAGCACCACCCGTCATATGGTTTATCACGTAACCACCCGTCAAATGTCCAAGTACCAATATAAAATCATAAAACAAATATAATGGAAAGAAAACACTTCCACACATTGATCACAATATATCACATAAATATATTGACATAACAAATCCATCATAAAAACCATTTTCAATACCAAAATACATAAAAGAGTATATGGTATTTATTTCATTTTAAAAACATTACGGCTTGTTGAGGAAGCCAAAGACCAAATAATACTCGCGGCGACGGAAAAGGTCGTTGTCACCGCGTACGTCAAAAAAAACATTACTTTTCGTTGTTTAGTAAAACGCTTCATAGAAAAATATTCATTTTGTATAAAAGTAAAAGTAAAAGGGGTTTATACACCGTATAAAATATAGTTGTGTACAAAACAAAATATGCCACAATGAAAGGAGATTAAGACGAAGTCCCTTACCTCGGGTCCGACATGACTCGATCGTTCTTTAATGTCCTGAATAATAAACATGAGTTAATTTATACTTTCTTAAGAACCTTATTTATGTTCATTATTACTTTTATATCACTTATTATCATGTTATAAACATTATGTAATCATTTATGTTAATAATTTTTGTTTTGTCGATATTTGGTTCTTAAGACGAAATTGGACTTCTTATAATTACATGTTATTAGTGTGGTCAAAGGTTCTTTATATCCTGATTGAAATTCCTGATTTGGATATCATATATATCATATATATCCAGCATATACATGTATTTATAATATTACATAATCATTTAGAGGTAATAAATGAAATGCACCGTTCATGGAGACGGTAAGCCGTACGTACGAATGAACGCTACTTTCATTTCTATGTCATATTAATGGAATTAAAACTAAATGAGAGGTATGTATATTTTAATTCCAAATTTATATTCATCATTTAGATGTATCATTCATCATATATATCGATTATATACATGTACTTATAATAGTACATTATATTTGGGGATAAGAAATGAAATGCACCATTCATGGAGACGGTAAGTTGTACGTACGTATGAACGCTACATTCATTTCTATCTCATAATTTAATGGAAATAAATAATAATTATATAGAGGTATATTATAGTTCCAGTATAACGTCATATATAATAACTTTAAATCCATCCTTTATACATCCCACATATGGCATTAACGAATCAAATCACTTTGAGGGGGCGGTAGTCCGCACTTCCTTAAATGAAGATATCACATTTACCCATAATGGAAACAATAAAGGTATTCCCAAAATGAAAAATACAGAAGCTTAAGGAAAACATAAACATATTATATATCATATGTAAATATAGTGACATCTTAATGGCCACCTTTGAGGGTGTTAAAAGAATGTTGAACAATCATCGTTTCGGGAGGTAGAAATTCTCCATCCACGGAAACTATATGTTCTTTAACCATTAGATGTAGGTGTGTGTAAGTGTATATAGAATACTCCTTATAAAAACATCCTAGTATATTGAGGATACTGGAGTTGTTACAAAAAGAATGAATAAAAAGAGTTTGGTGGGTTGGAGAAGCAAAATAAAACAAACGGACTCAAGTGAAGTCATTACCTTAAAATCGGGTAACTCCCTTTGGTTTGAGCTCAAAGGCTTCCTTGGGAAGACTTCTGCCCAATGTGATGCTTCAAGGAGTAAGATAGGTAAGTGGAGAGACAAAATGGGTAGAGGTTGGCCGAGCCAATGGCTTTTGGAGTGTGGGTAAGGTGGTAGATGTGGGGGCCTTTTATAAGAGGAGAGGAGGGGCACTCTTGTAAAGTTTACAAAATGTTACTTTATTTTTCAAACGAGTTTCGGATTTTAAAGGTCCCACATTGATGTATTTAGAGGATAAGGTGATTAGGGTTCGAAATACTCTCATCCAATTGGTTTTAGACATGTGTAGGTCTTATATTTTATATTATCTTTCCATTTTATTTAAATCGTTAAATAATGAGGTCATCGCTGCATCATCATGATGTCATAAATAATTTAATATATTTAATTTTCTAAAATTATAAAAAAAATACTATGATGTAGTAAATTTTTTTAGATTTATAATGAATATTTATAGTCAAAAATATGACTTGTATAACCCCATGTAAATTTTTTTAGTAAAACATTTCATGTGTGTGTCATTTTTACTTCAACATTATATAAAAAGTTATTTATGTCATTTCCCAACCAAAGTGGCTCCATGGGGTCCCCAAGTTGACCCATGGATTGTCTTAGTCGGCCATGACACATCCAATGATGGTAGGACATGTTTCTAGGTCATTTCAGTTTATTAAAACATTATTCTTACCTTAAACTACACTAATTACCTCTAATTGTGATTAAAAACTTAATAAATTACTATTCACCAAAAAATTATTTTAATCCCATTGAACCACATTTTACTTCTTAATGACAACCATGTATGTCGGATTTTTTAAATTCAAAACACAGAAGTGGTAAAATTTAATTTAAACGCAAAATCAGTTTTTATAAATACCACTTAGTGGTTTCACTATTCATCAAAAATTGATGTTTTTCAGAAAAATACCAAAAATTCACCCTAAGCTATATTTAATATTCAGAATTAAAAAATGAATTATATTTTACTATATTAAAAACATATAAGTCACATTAATTAAATTAATAGTTAATTCCCGCTGTCAGAGAAAATAGCGTGTTTTTATGAAAAGATAAGTATCAAAAGATTGACACTAGTTTAAGTCCGATTTCAATGTGAAATTAATTCCAATGACCACTATTGGATTTAATGGTAAAAAGATATTATAATTTCACTTTAATAAAAATTAAAAATATAATCTAATCATATAATTAAATAAGATTAAAAAGTGGTTTTGAATTAAAATACAACATTTTACACTATTCATTAAAAAATGAACTTTATCAGAAAGATACTAAAAATGTACACAAGGTAAATTTTGATGTCCTGATTCTAAAGAAGAGTTTTATTTGGTCCAATAAAATGTATATGAGTGACCAAAACTATATTTAATGACAGTTCACCATCAAATGTTGATAAGTGGATCTTTCGTGAAAATTAGAGAATATAATCCTAGAATTGAATTATTTTCGTATTTTAAGCCTTTATCCTTTATTAGATAAATTTAAAAACATTTAAAAAACATATATAATCATATTTTAGTTATTTCTATCCTTTCCCACCAATACAACGACTATGTGTTAACTACCATTTAAAATAATATTATTTTATTACTTGTGTGCAACGTAAGATTTCAATGAAACTCTTTATTGTGTATCGGGTACGCTATCGAACATAGCAACCCCTTTAAAGTAAAATTAATATTTAATTCATAAATATAAATAAATATGAAAATTCTTTATTCATTATTTACCTGGGATGTTACATCCTTCCCCCCTTTTGGAAATTGCGTCCTCGTAATTTTATTCACTTATCAAAATAAGTGGTGGTATTTATCCCTCATAGAATTTTCAGATTCCCACGTTGCCTCTTCAACCATATGGTTTTTCCACAAAACCTTTACCTGGTGGATTACCTTATTTCGCAACAGTATCTCTCTTCGATCAAGAATCTGGACTGGTTATTCTTCATAAGATAGGTTCTCCTCTAGCTGAACTACATCTGGACTCAAAACATGAGATGGATCTGGCATATACTTTCTCAACATTGAAACATGAAAAACATTGTTTACCTGAGATAAACCCAGAGGAAAAGCCATTATGTATGAAACTGATCCAACTCTCTCTAGAATTTCATATGGCCCAATGAACCTTGTACTCGGCTTTCCTTTCTTACCAAATCGCATCACACTTTTCCATGGAGAAACCTTGAGAAAAACATGATCACCTACATCGAAAGATAGATCCTTCCTCCAGATATCCGCATAACTCTTCTGCCTGCTCTGAGCTGTTCTCATGTGTTTCTGAATCAACTGAACTTTTTCTGCCATCTCTTTTACCAATTCTGGTCCCATCAGCTTCCTTTCACCCACTTCACCCCAAAATGCTAGAGTTCGACACTGCTTCCCATATAAGGCCTCAAATGGTGCCATCTGTATACTGGACTGAAAACTGTTATTATAAGAACACTCAACCACAGAAAGATGTTGGTCCCAACTTCCCTGATAATCCATCGAACAAGCTCGTAGCATATCCTCGAAGGTCTGAATTGTTCATTCTGACTGCCTATCTGGGATCACGATCGGACACAATGGAGCGAGGAACTCCATGTAACCTGACTATATCTTTAAGATACAAACGGGAAAGCTGATCTAGAGAAAAAGTATCTCGTATAGAAATTAAATGAGCAGATTTAGTCAAGCGATCAACAATAACCCAGATTGCATTATTACCTCTAGATGTCTTCGGTAATCCCACGACAAAATCCATGGATATATTTTACCATTTCCACTCTGGCACTGGTAAAGGCTGAAGCATCCATTTTGGTAACTGCCACTCTGCTTTAACCTACTGACAAGTCAAACACTTCATAGTAAAATCAGTAATATCCCTTTTCATTCCATCCCACCAGTAATACTCTCGCAGATCTCTATACATCTTATTACTGCCAGGATGAACTGAAAATGGGGAACTATGATCCTAACATAATAGCTCATTCTTCAACTGTGAATCACAAGGCACACACAATCTCTTCCCAAATATCAAAAAACAATCATTGTCAATGTTGAATTCCTGCAACTTACCTTTTTGAACCAGATCTACCTTTTTCTGCAACTCACTGTCTTTCTTCTCTGCTTGCTTGATTCTGTCTGATAGAGATGATCTCACTGATACCTGAAACAAAAAAGAATGAAATCCTGCACCAACAACTTCTATGTCAATGTTCATCAAATAAAAACCCAAAGGATCTTGTTCCAAATCTAGTATGGTTAATGAAGCATTACTTTTTCGACTCAAAGCATCAGCCACTTTATTTGCTTTTCCCGGATGGTAGTGAATTGTACAATCGTAATACTTGATTAATTCCAGCCATCTTCTATGTGTCATGTTCAATTCTTTCTGAGTGAATATATAATTTACACTTTTGTGATTAGTATATATTTCAAACTTTACTCCATACAAATGATGCCTCCAAATTTTTAAAGAAAAAACAACAGTAGCTAATTCCAAATCATGTGTAGGGTAATTTACCTCATGAGTTTTCAACTGACGTGAAGCATAAGCAATTACCTGATCATTCTGCATATGGACACAACCAAGTCCTTTCAATGAAGAATCACTGTAGATAACAAACTCACCATTCCTGGAAGGAAGTGCCAAAAGTGGAGCATTCACCAATCTTCTTTTCAACTCCTGAAATCAATCATCACATTCTTTTGTCTAGATAAACCTAACACCCTTACGATTTATCTTAGTCATTGGACTAGATAAGCGTGAAATATTTTCAACAAACCTTCGGTAGTAACCTGCAAAACCATGAAAACTGCGGATCTCGGTTACATTTGTGGGTCCCGGCCATTCTTCAACAACTTTTTTTTAGCAGGATCAACAGTTATTCCATCTTTTGAAACAATATGACCAAGGAATGAAATTTGTTGCAACAAAATATCACACTTGCTGAATTTCCCTTACAATTTCTTTTCCTTTAAGGTTTGCAAAATAACCCTTAAATGTCTTTCATGATCCTATTTACTTTTAGAAAACACCACAATATCATCAATAAAAACAACCATGATTTATCACCTGAGTCAACTGGGCCATCACTGTAGTAAACTGCTCAATTCTGATTCTGACCATCTCAGTATGCTGATTTTAAAGGTCATTTCCCTCAGCATGCCTTCCCAAAAAAGCTTCTCTGTTTCCTCTACGAAAAACCATTCTTAACACTGAAATACCTTAGGTGAAGCAGCATGGTAATATTTAAATGCTATATCATTTCAGTCATACCATAAATTAACTTATAATTTAACAATTTTCTAACTCTTAAAGTTGTCTAAACCTACCTCTGATACCAACTATAAGGCCTCGGCCTTAAAAATTACTTAATATTGAATTAAATGAATAATTCACATTGACGATATTTTCTGGTTTAGAGTTTTAGAGAATTAGAACATAACTATTACATCTCAAAATATTTACAAAGTAGACACTTCTACCAAGTTTCCATAGAATAAAAAAATCTTAAAAAGAAACATGTCTACTTCCATGTTTTATATCGCATGACATTCCCTTAATCCCATCCATGACCTTATTCCAGATTAAGTCCTGTGAAAAACATTTCAAAAAACTTGGGGTGAGCATAAAAATCTCAGTAAGGTATACACAATGAATGAAAACTGTTAGTTTTTAAAACATCAAGTAAACCATGTATACTTTATCAAAGTAATACCTTTACCTTCATGAAGTTGTAAAAAAAACTCCTCAATGAATAAAATATCATTACATACCTTTTTGTAACCAAAGGATTACCATAAAACCCATATAAAGAACACATAACATATAATGGTAACTTGGGACATAACCATACTTAAATGGAATAACCATACAGTCGACATTCTCACATACTTAATGGAATTCCATACGGACAACTTCTATACATACTTATTGGAATAGTCATACGGCCGTCTTCCATACCCAATGAATTGGAGGTTATAACGTAACCACCCATCCTGGTATTAATGGAACCACCCGTCATATGGTTTATCATGTAACCACCCATCAAATGTCCAAATACCAATATAAAAACATAAAACAAATATAATGGAAAGAAAACATTTCCACACTTTGATCACAATATATCACATAAATATATTGACATAACAAATCCATCATAAAAACCATTTTCAATACCAAAATACATAAAATAGTATATGGTATTTATTTCATTTAAAAAACATTACGGCTTGTTGAGAATCCAAAGACCAAATAATACTCGTGGCGGTGGAAAAGGTCATTGTCACCGCGTACGTTAAAATAAACATTCCTTTTTGTCGTTTAGTAAAACGCTTCGTAGAAAAAGATTCCTTTTGTATAAAAGTAAAATTTAAAGTGGTTTATACACTGTATAAAAGATAGTTGCGTATAAAACGAAATATGCCTCAATGAAAGGAGATTGAGACGATGTCCCTTACCTTGGGTCCGACTTGACTCGATCGTTCTTTAATGTCTTGAATAATAAACTTGAGTTAATTTATACATTCTTAAGAACCTTATTTATGTTCATTATTACTTTTATATCACTTATTATCATGTTATAAACATTATGTAATCATTTAAGTTAATATTGTATGTTTTGTCGATATGTGGTTCTTAAGTCGAAAGTGGACTTCTTACAGTTACATGTTATTCGTGTGGTCAAAGGTTCTTTATATCCAGAATGACATTCCTGATTTGGATATCATATATATCATATATATCCAGCATATAAATGTATTTTTAATATTACATAATCATTTATAGGTAAGAAATGAAATGCACCTTTCATGGAGACGGTAAGCCGTACGTACGCATGAACACTACATTCATTTCTATGTCATATTAATGGAATTAAAACTAAATGAGAGGTATGTATATTTTAATTCCAGAATTATATTCATCATTTAGATGTATCATTCATCATATATATAGATTATATACATGTACTTATAATAGTACATTATATTTGGGGATAAGAAATGAAATTCACCGTTCATGGAGACGGTAAGCCGTACGTATGAATGAACGCTACTTTCATTGCTATCTCATAATTTAATGGAAAGAAGTAATAATGATATAGAGGTATATTATAATTCCAGAATAAAATCATATATAAAAACTTTAAATCCATCCTTTATACATCCCACATATGGCATTAACGAATGAAATCACTTTGAGGGGGCGGTAGTCCGCACTTCCTTAAATAAAGATATCCCATTTACCCATAATGGAAACCATTAAGGTATTCCCAAAAAGAAAAATAAAGAAGCTTAAGGTAAACATAAACATATTATATATCATATATAAATATAGGGACATCTTAATGGCCACCTTTGAGGGTGTTAAAAGAATGTTGAACAATCATCGTTTCGGGAGGCAGAAATTCGCCATCCACGGAAACTGTAAGTTCTTTAACCATTAGATGTAGGTGTGTGTAAGTGTAGCTCGAATAATTCTTATAAAAACATACTAGTATATTTATGATACTAGAGTTTTTACAAAAGAAATGAATACAAAGAGTTTATGGTGTTGGAGAAGCAAAATAAAACAAACGGACTCAAGTGAATACATTACCTTAAAATCGGGTAACTCCCTTTGGTTTGAGTTCAAAGGCTTCCTTGGGAAGACTTCTACCCAAAGTGAGGATTAAAGGAGTAATATAGGGAAGTGTAGAGACAAAATGGGCAGAGTTTTTCCGAGCCAAAGGCTTTGGGAGTGTGGGTAAGGTGGTAGAGTTGGGGGCCTTTTATAAGAGGAGAGGAGGGGCACTCTTGTAATGTTTACAAAATGTTACTTTATTTTCAAAAGATTTTCGGATTTTAAAGGTCCCACATTGATTTATTTCGAGGCTAAGGTGATGAGGGTTCTAAATCCACTCATTCAATAGGTTTTATACATGTTTAGGTCTTAGATTTTACATTATCTTTCCATTTTATTTAAATCGTTAAATAATGAGGTCATCGCTGCATCATCATGATGTCATAAATAATTTAATTTATATATTGTTCTAAAATTATAAAAAAATACTAAGATGTAGGAAATCCATTTATATTTCTAATTAATATTTATAGTCAAAAATCTGACTTGTATAACCCCATGTAAAAATTTCTTTAGTAAAACATCTCATGTGTGTGTCATTTTTTACTTTAACATTAAATAAAAAATTATTTATGTCATTTCCCAACCAAAGTGGCTCCATGGGGTCCCCATGTTGACCCATGGATTGTCTTGATCGTCCAAGACACATCCAATGAGGGTAGGACATGTGTCTAGGTCATTTCATTTTATTTAAACATTATTCTTACCTTAAACTACACTAATTACCTCTAATCGCGATTAAAAACATAATAAATTACTATTCACCAAAAAAATATTTTAATCCCATTGAACCAAATTTTACTTCTTAATGAAAACAATGTATGTTGGATTTTTGAAATTCAAAACACAGAAGTGGTAAAATTTCATTTAAACGAAAAATCAGTTTTTATAAGTACCACTTAGTGGTTTCACTATTCATCAAAAATTGAAGTTTTTCAGAAAAATACCAAAAATTCACCCCAAGTTATATTTGATATTCCGAATTCAAAAATGAAGTCTATTTTACAAAATTCAAAAATATAAGTCGAATTAATTAATTTAATAATTAATTCCCGCTGTTAGAGCAAATAGAGTGTTTTTATGAAACAATAAGTATCAAAAGATTGACACTAGTTTAAGTCCGATTTCAAAGTGAAATTAATTCCAATGACCACTATTGGATTTAATGGAAAAAATATATTCTAATTTCACTTTAAAACAAATACAAAATATAATATAATCATATAAATAAATTAGATTAAAAAGGGGTGTTGAATTAAAATACAACATTTTACACTATTCATTAAAAAATGAACTTTATCGGAAAGATACCAAAAATGTACACAATGTAAATTTTGATGTCCCGATTCTAAAGAAGAGTTTTATTTGGTCCAATAGAATGTATAAGAGTGACCAAAACTATAGTTAATGATGGTTCTCCATCAAATGTTGTTAAGTGGATCTTTCGTGAAAATTAGAGTATATAAGCCTAGAATTGAATTCTTTTCGTATTTTAAGCCTTTATCCTTTATTAGAAAAATGTTAAAAAATTTAAAAACATATATAATCATATTTTAGTTATTTATATCCTTTCCCGCCAATAAAATGGCTATGTGTTAACTACCATTTAAAATAATATTATTTTATTACTAGTGCACAACGTAATATTTCAATGAAACTCTGTGTTGTGTATTGGGTACGCTATCGAACATAGCAACCCATTTAAATTAAAATTAATATTTAATTCGTAAATATTAATAAATTTGAAATTTTTTTATTCATTATTTACCTAGGATGTTACAATGTGAGTGTTATTTCCCCTAGTTACATATGTTCCAATACCATATCCACATATAGTATCCATAAATTTATTTACCTATATGAAGAACCACATAATATGTACCTCAAAAAAATTCATATATGAGATACCATACTTATCCCTAAAGTGTATCATTGGGTTATGTTCCTTAAACTATGTTTTCAAAATCATGTTTCTATAGTTTCGATGAAACTAACTCTACTACCAATTGGAAAAGTCTCAAACCCAATAGCTTGAAGATAGTTGATTATATTAATAAATTGGCATAAATAATAGACATAAATCATAAGGTACAATTTTGTTTAGAAGTTTTGAAAACTATATTACATAAATGAAATATATATTACAACTTAAAAGGAAATACAACATAGTATCTATGTTTGAAGAAACAAATAAATATCTAGATTATCCACGGAAGTCATTCATAATATATATAATCACATCCAGAGGGAAAATAAAACTGAATGGGTGAGCTTATATGATTAGTAAGAGTAATTTATATATCAGAAGCTAACATAATCATAAACAATAGGGAATATTGAATTACTAAAAACAGATATCATTAAAATAAAATACACTTCATAAAATAATAGAAACAAAATCTAACCAAATAATGAAAAACAAATTCCATAAATATTATACTAGATGAATAATTACATTGAATATCAATTACTATTTTCATAATGAGGTAACACATAATTATGAACATCATAAACATGATATCAAGGCCTTGGCTGAGACACCATACATTATGGGTAAAACCCAAGTCTAGATTGTCTCATAAGACCTACAGATGCATTTAGTGGCTATAAAGGGTCCCACATTCTCTTACTATGTATATTTCATTTCTCATATGAATTGGGCTAGACATAAACAATATATATACATATATATATGAAATGTAAATAAATTTTCTCGATCTTTATACATAATAACTAACCATTCTGAGTAATATGGTGAATGATATAATGATTATACATCCATAATAGTACAAATAAAAATAGATTGAATAATATATTGTAAATGATAAAAATATTAGATCAATCCCAGTAATATTGAAAAGTAAATATTCAAATAAAATAATAATGAAATTATTGAGAGAAATACACCTTTTACTTTGAAAAGAAGATTTTTTTGGGAAAATCATATGTATTGTTTGTATAATACCAGAAATGAAAAAATATATTTTTTCATGAAATATGAAAAGAATATTAAAAATGGATTCTTAAAAATTATTATGGATTAGTCTTGAAAATGGGTAAGAAATTGTGAATTTTCCATTAATCAGGTTGGCTTATTTAAGAAAAGAACCTAGTAAAACATGTGTTTACCCACAAAAGAATATTACAATGATATGAATTTATGAATTTTGAACATATAAACATAATATAGAATGGGTAAAAAAATTAAATTATCATTATATTGGGGTAAATATAGTGAATGAATAAACCCAAAAAATAAATTTTTTGGCAGAATACTATTCATTTTATCTAAAAGTGATCGTCAATTGAACATGATGTCACAGACAATAAAATTATATTATTTATTTAAATAATTCAAGAAACTTTTATACATGAAATTTATTCATAATTGTTTTATTAAGTAAATTTATATTCTTTTTTTGAGTTATTATTTAATTTCATCACTCAGGTGTGTTCTTTTTCTCAGTATTCAGGATTGGTTTTCTTTCTTATAAGTAATGAAGTTCATGTAAAATGGGTATAGTTATACAGAATTTGAATTACATGTTATTAATGAACATATATATGTTTAAATTTTTTTAAATATCATTTGGTTATATGATATAAGCATGAATAATAAGATAACATGTTTATGATATTCGTTTACACCAATTTTAGTGGTTTTAGATAACAATGAACTAGTTTTGTATAATCGTTTAGTATTAAGTAAATATATAACCCCTAGAACAAATAATGGTTGTAGTATACATTTAAAAATCTATTTCAACCATTAATTTTAATTTTTGAAAATATACACAATATATGGTTAAGTAAAATGAAATCTTTTCATCCATGATGGCGATGATACAATATATCATGAAGAACATTTTAATTTTTAGAATAAAGGGAATAAAGAAGCGGCATGATAATGGAATATTCATTTTTTGTAATAAAATTATATTATATGCACATTATGGAGTTTTCATTATATTTTCATGAGTAGAGGTGATGATAGAGAAATAAAAGAAAAGAACTTAAAAGAAAATTGATATGAAAAGGAAAATGATTTTACCTCTAGAATTATCCTCATTGAAAACATATTTTGACAAATTGTATTTTCCTTTTTATGAGACCAAGATATCTTGGAAATGTGGGATGATATTAAGAATACGATTCGGTACAAATCAAGTAGGTAATAAAGAATGGATGGCGTGAAAATAAGAGATGTTGAGGGGTGGTATTTATAGAGGAGGAGAGGGGTGTTTTTAAAATATTTAATTCATTTGTTTATTATTTAGGCTCAGAACTGTGACTAGATTGAGAATTATCATAAAATAAACAAATATAAAGATTTCTTTTGTTTGATATTATTGTGCTTAAATCATAAATGAGTCATGGAATATTTTATTTATCTTATCATGTAATTAAACAGTAAATTACTATTCATTTAATTCGAAAAAATATCCATAAATTATAAATATCCCAAAATTTCATGTAGAACACATATTGAAGTTAAAAAAATCAAAAATGGAATCCATTTTATGAAAATAATTTTCTATCAACGAGAAATATAATTTTTTTATAATCATCAATTACTCGAAAAATACAGTTTTTAAAATTAAAACATATTTTTGAAACTCTAAATATTTAACTAAGGTCTCGATAAATTATCTTAAAATCATAATACACTAAAAAATTGATTTTTGAATAAATTTCATGAAAATAAATTTTCATATAAATAATTTTACAAACAATAAAATTCTAATTAAATATTTATTACTCTGAAAAATGCTAACGCAGAATTGATAGTTTTAAAAATATACATACAGTTATACTACGATATAATTATGGCATACAATTATTTATGAGATTCCTAAATTTTATTTATACATTCAGGGGTAATGATAATATATATTTGGATGATTTACTATTAATAAGGGTCATATACTATTCATAATTTCATGTTATTATTTCATTAGAATATGTTTTTTGACTTCTATAAATAGCATTTTTTTAAAATATCTTCATTAATAATGTTATTATTATGATAACTTTGTTTTGTTATGTCATTTATAACATAAAAAATATATATAGTACGCGATATCTCATTGATAGAATTATGGGTTGGTATGCAATAATTAAACAACTATTTAATAAAAAAAATATTAAAATAGTATATTTATCTTATCATTTTTCTTCAAGGATTCATGTCATATATATTATTGAACATATATTTTTTTTCAAATTTTGAGGTTTCATGAAACTTACAGGAATAGACCTCGAATGCACTAACACACTGGAACCTAACCTAATAAGCCAAATACAAGAATGATGTGCCTGACCCTCTTGAGCTGGTGACTAAAAACAGGGAATCAAAAAAGAACCATAAGAAATTATTTTTTTCAGAGCCTTAACAAAAAATATTTCATATGAATATATAATATAATGTAATAGTGGAATGAAAACCTGAATAAATATATTCCATAACTCAAATAAAATATACTTTTTTAATTAACACTTATCTGTTAGAATAATCCCAATGTACAATTCCAACAAAAAGGAAAGATAAAGATGAAATTAACTATATTATGTAGTAAATTTAGAAGTTTTCCATAATACCACCACCAGCTACCCATATCCAACTAAAAATAGCCTTATAACCTCACTGTGGTGCCTTGTCGATTCCTAAATCAATAGAAATAACCATTTCTACACACTGTTGATGAGGTGTGTTTCGTGTGATGTAGACATTAATTATTTGATTCCACTGACAAGTTCTATATCATGTCTCAATATAACAATCTCAACATGTTCATTTTCGAAAAAAAAATCATGATAATTTTTTAATCATTTATTCTATCAAAATCCTGATAAAATATTCACATTTTCTATTGTTCTAAAAAATCCAGATAAAATAGTATCAATTCATATCACATATATCAATTTAATTAATGAAATAAAAACATTTAAAACCAAAACCCATTTATATCTTTCCAGGGATCAATATAAGTTGGTGCATATTAGAAAACGTTATACCCAAGCATAAAAAATTTTGTGCTTTAAGACCCTATACATATTGGACAAATACGGGGAGTGGAGGAACAACCCCGAAATTGATCCTCCTAGTAGTTTATAGCTTGTCCCTCAGACACTTGGCATATTGATTTGAGGAACACCCTATAAATGATACTCTTGATAGTAAAAATATTAACAGATAATTTATATAACTTAATTCTATGTAATCAAGGGTTCCCATATGATACTTTTACCAAAAATATTTCATCAAAACGTTTTTTTGATAACCATTTCATAAATTAATTTAACAATGATTTTAAAATAACTTATGAATTTACAAAAAAGGAAGCAACACATTGTTCAATATTTAATTTATAAATACAAAAAAATGATTAAAATTAATTTAGAACAGTCATTTTTTAAAAATGCAATTCACTGTTTATCCAACATATGATAGTGATAAACCCCCATAATTGAATCTCTTGTCGAACACACCCACAATGGTATCCACCAACAGTAGAAGAAACACCAATACAGTAATTTATACCCTAGAATCAATTTTCATGACATTGAATCAAATTTCCTTAACCAAACATATAGAATATATGATATAGAATGACATGAATCAAAGGAAACATACCCTACAATCCACAACCAATAAGGGATTGGGACCTAAATGAAGATAAAAAAATATTTAGAATAATAACATGAAAATAAAAATTTGATAAATTGATTCTATAAATATGGTTCGACAATGTTTTCTAGACATATCGAAATGAATATGTTGAGATGTCTCTTAACTATGTTGATAGAACACCACAACCAAGGGAATAAATCAAATAACTAGGAAATTCATAAGGAGGGGAGACATAGAAAATGGCATGAATTTAACAAGGGTGTAATGAAAATAATAAAAATAGATAATGATTTAGGATTAATTCCTACAATGACTAAAATCTGACCAATCATGAACTATCAATTAATGGAATTCCACGAATGACATGTACGCCAAAAAAGGAATCATCTCTGGTTAAAATTTCATATTCGAACATCACATGATGCGAACATGTTTCAGAGCTTATAATATTTTCTTTTTCATAACCAAAGTCAGGGATTTATTCCAGAAACCTACTCTTTTCATTAATCATGTTCATGATGGGAATGTTTCCAGCATGTAGCACCAATAATTGATCATTAAAAAAATTCCTAAATTGAAATTATTTCCCTACAAAGCCAATAATAAATTATTAATCATAAAAAAGTGGGTACCTTCAATTAGTATTTTCTAGTATCCTCTCTATAATACATTTCATACCTTTAAATTCATGTGGATTAATGTTTCTATTGAAATAGGTGATTCCCTTATTCCATCACTAATGTTTCACTATCCCATGTCCATAAGAGTATAATTCACATCACCATAAAACAACAATGAATAGAATAGAATTATGAACTACATAATTCAACAAATAATGGACCATACCTAATAGTTATCCTGAAAAAAAGCATATAACTCTAAATTAATCTCCTCTCTAATTATAATATTGCAGATTCCAATCTGGTGCTCACTATATAAAAATATGTTGAAAAAATATAGTCATGTCAACTAACTCAATGTGTCCAATTAATAAGAAACCAGGTCAATATGTAGAGGGACCAAAAATAGTATATCTTATTTTGGAGCAAAATTCATCTATTTACCCAAAAAACTATTACCCAATTGAGGGGAAACATTCAGAACAAGGAATATAATTGAAAAATCACAAAATATAATGTCAAAAATCCATATATTATTAATACCAACTACGATAAATGAATAGACCCTAATGGATATCCCTAATCCTTCCTAAAATATTTTGAATGAGACTCGGTCTTCTAAGAGAGGAATCACTCACGTCTACCCATGAAAGAGGTTATTTTCAGTGGTGACTATACAAAGGCACAAATTGTTCTTTTATATTCAATGACTAAAAACTTCTAGTATAGAAAATTAAACCTTCCCCTGAGGGATATCTCATGATCCACCAAAATCTAAGATGTAGGGACATTGTATATATACCAGGATCTGAATAGCATGATCTGGCTAAAATTTTTTCTGTGAATGGTAATATATATTATTCTTAAACTATATCAACATAAATTCATAGATAATCCTCCATATTCTACAAGTAATCATTGGATGCCAATATATGTTGAGAGAAGATTAATCTCCATGTAACCTTAAAATCTTCTGTAAATATAGTTTTCTATTGTATTTAACATTATTACAATCACTAATCATAATAAGAAGATCATATTCCATCAATTGATAAACCAAAAAACATATGGAATTATTACCATAGGTAATCCATGGTAATACTAATTAAATTTCTATTAATTCCTCATCCCTGTTCTAAACCATCATTAGTAGAGGCTCTTGAAAAGAAATATGTTTTAAGAATCTCTACCCTTTTTGATGTGTATGTGTAATAGAGGGATACATAATTTGAAATGTAACTCTTCATATATATCCACTATAATAACAAACTCATTTAATATTATACCATCCTAGTCCCCAAATTAATGTACTAGAATGATCTATGATAGCCAAACAAAATGGAACTACGATGAGAATCTTGGATTATAGCATGATCCCAAAAGTAGATAATACCATCAAAACCAAGAGAAAAATGGGATATAGTCTACCAATAACAAAATGTTTATTTTATGTCCCATGAATGAATTATCATACTAATAACCATGTTGAATATAATCTATTATGGATGCAAATAACATATCACATGTTAAAAAAATATAGAATCTTCAACCTAAGGGCATAGATGAAACTAAAAGAAGAATCTCATCATGTTCCACTCTTCCTTCGAGTTAAAGAGAAACTGCAATTTTATTTCATACTGAGCGAATATAAAATGTTATTCCCCTTATCTGAGATGTAGGAAATGTAAATAATTTAACATCCATATGTATTTCACTGATCAATTTTGTAATAGGTTCATGTCATTATAAAAAATATATATCTCAAACTCTAATGGTCATACATGACTAGGAATCTGTCTCCAAAAATAAAAATGATATGAAGTGAATTAATAACTACAAAATTATCCAAATCATGAGGCGGAAATTCTTCTCATGTGTTCAAGGCTGAGCATAATAATACACTATAACATAATCATCCTATGAAATCATGAATCTCAAATGAGTAGCAGAAGAATCTATGAACACCACAAAACCCTTACTAGGGTTATGTAAGATAAAAAGTAGGTACCAATGTCGGAATTCAACTAAACATATGAATATGATTCTAAAACATTTTATCCAATATTAAGTTAAACCTTTTAGAGGTTATAGTAGTAAATGGTGACAAAAAGTTTTAGAAACACCTGATGAACTGTCGATTGTTTCCAGCAAGCCCAAGAAAATTTCTGATATCAAATATATTAAATAGCTTCTCTCATGAAAATAAAACCTTCAATTTATTATTTTAAAAGATAATCTAAAAGTAATAGTCCCATGTCCCGAAAAATCACATCTAAAATCCATAAACTATATTTCAAATTATTTATATAATGTATCTTTCACAATTAAATTTACATAACTAGATTTAAAAGGAGATATTTATTATAATCATATGTCTAGTAAAAAATCATCCAAAAAATCATTAAAATTTTTTATACTGATAATAAAATATCAACTTCATTAGATCCATAAAAAATGTAGAAATGTTTTCCATACAAAAAAGAATTATAAGATATTCATAATGGCTACACCTGCATCTAAATTCTATATTTGGAATACAGTATTCTTTAACACTAAGCTGATGATAACCCAATTGAAGATTTATTCTTGAAAAATTATTTTCCCCTTTTAAATGATCTGTCAAATCATACACATGGTTCATTAGATAAATATTTTTTTCTTTAACCAAGTTCAATTTCTGATAGACCACGCACAATAAAAGACAACCATAATCATTCATAGAAAAATCACTATGGATTATCAAGGAGAAACACGATAAATATAAGATACCAAGGTATTATGATTTTTTTCACACCGGAATCAAGATTAATCATAAACACTACCTCTCTATCTTGAGGAAGACCAAATAATTCATGTGGTAAAACATCAGAAAAGTTTGGAATAATCCTATGAAGGTAAAATTTTGACAAAATTTGGGATCAAATGTAAATGTAGACAACAGTCTCCTGGGATCTTGGATGGAAGGTCATGTGTGACTAGAACTATGATCTTACTATCCATAAAGCAATCAGTACCTCTAATATGTAGATTATGATGTGAAACACAAATTATAATAATCAACCCCTTCATTATTGGTTATAAGACAATCCATTATATTGATGAAATCAAATAGTTTAGAATGATAATGATGAAATCCAAGATTAGCTGCACATCAACGGTCAATGAAAAAAATATGGAAACTAAAATTCATGGTTTCTTCTCTTTCCAACAGTTTTAACTAATTAGATAAAAATTCAATGTTCTACATTGGATGATTATGAATTTAAAGAAATTTGGTATTTATAAATATGTGGTAGGACCAATTATCAACAAAAGAAGATTTTAATGATGATGAAACAAATATGGTACCTCTCACTACCTCCAAACCCGAATCAAGCATAGCTATAAACTCATCACCTATGAGATGATGCTCAACTTCGGAGGCTAATGGTGGGATCAATATATACCAGGAATAACCTTATTGTGAGATAAATGAATATAGAGTACATGATTATTAATTATAATAAGGCATATGCACTTCTTAATAGAATTTCAATAGATATCCATATATTCCACTAACATAGAAAATATTTGTACGGTTACAAAATGAATGTCAGCTCTGTCTGAACATTAATAATGATAACATGTTAGGGGCACAAAACTGGTTATATCTAATGTTTAATAGGAGGATAGTTTCTAAGAACCACCTCCATCACACATGTGATTCTCATTTCACATCCTCTTCTTTCCCTATTCATCACTGAAGTTACCAGTTGAATAAGTATAAGTGGTAGGATGACCAATCATTCATGCCATGTCTATTTCTCTATTATATCATTGTTTACCATCTCTTCATGGATTGAATGATTTTTTATATTATCCTTTTATGTGATATACTTTCAAAGACCCTAATATTACTTCTTGGCCTTTAAATGATCTTTCGTTACTACCTTTTTAGAGAAATAGATGTGCTCTATCAATTAATTAGTGTAGATTAACACCAAAAATTCTCACAACCTATATATAAAATAAATATGGAGGATTTTTAATTATCAAATTCATTCAATAGAATGACTATAAGAAGAGGTAATAGGAGAAATTCTATTCCAAGACCACATTCATATCATCATTTCCCCTTGAATTCCGCTATTTCTTTTTGGGTATTTTTAGTTTTAGAGGTGTGCACCTCACATTTATTACATTACGACTGTTATGAAAGATAATGATTTTATCAATATTATCCATATATTACTCTTCCAATTGTTCTCATTCATACAATAAAATTATAGGGTATTATATCAAATAACCTTTTAATATCGATCACTTTCTCTAACGACCACTCATGGTACCTCAACAACTTCTTTCTAGAATTGGTGTACTTTTTAGTCCGTGAAACGAATTTCATGCATGATAGAATCCATATGATTTTGATATAAAGGATGATTCAATTAATGATTATCCACGACTCCTTCCAAAATTACCCATAGAAGGTGTTAAATATTCAAATTACTACTCCTCAAAAATAGGAGGAATAAACAGACAACCATATAATCTCAGTTCAAACTAGAAAAAAACAAGAAAAAACATGGAATAAATTAAAAAACCCCAAAAAATAGAAACAAATCACAATATTCCATGGAAATTGATCACTTTTGTGAGTACATCAAATTATTTTTTTAGTTTTTACTAGAATAACTACTATATGTCAAGAACCATAGGACATCTCTTGACACAGAATTTTATAATCAATTTAAAAATATGTTGATTTTATTTATAAAAATTGGATTGGTATGTTAAGAAATTTTGGTTTTTCTTGATTGAAGATGAATGTTTATAAAAAAATTGATACTAGAAAGAGGAAATTTATAGATTAGATTAAGTGTGATCAACCAAGGGAAATCTCATGATGATCATCCTTCATAAATTCAAGTGATAAGTTTATTATTATTTAACCCATTTTTTTAACACCTAGAAATTTAATGTCATATCATTTATAGTAGCATTCCTCCTATGGTTTAGTATGAAACAAAAAATGATTCATTGGATACTACTGATGATTGGGTGATTTGTGTTCCACTTCATAACTAAAAATCACAAAGGAGACACATAAAGAAGTCGATGTGCTATATGTCAGGGTTGGTGTAGTGAGAACCAACTGTTTTGTACTTTGATTACATGAATCTTTACTTATTATATATTGTTCATTATTATTCATGAATATAATATAATAATTTCCTAGAATATTTGTAGCATTGATAAGGTCGTGAAAGATCCCCGCTATGATGAGAACTTTGAAATTCTATAACAATATTCTTAAATAATGTACTACGGTTGGATGAAATACTATGATATTACACATAGTACACAGACCGTCATGTATGAGTGCTTGTAAGAAGAAGATAGTCTCTGTCATGGAGTTTGAACATGGTAATCACCATGATGGGATATTAGGAGAATAGTCTCGCTAGTAGTAATTCAGCATGTCTTCGTGTCATCAGACGTTACTATATATGAGTGTGTGTAATGGTCCTTAGACTAGAATATTATCATTAACTCATGTCATGAATCATTGAAATATATTTGTTGACAAAAACTGTAAAAGATACATCTGGCGGGATGTAGGGTATGTTGGGTGCATCACAAATGACATGTTGTTAATGGATAAGTCGAGGAAGGATTTGTCCCTTCCAGATTTATAGAAGTAAATATCTCCAGACCCTTGATTGAAATAGAACATTCAATCAAATTACATGGCCATGGTGTAATGAGGAGTTTATTTCTAAAAGGCAAAGAATGATAGATCAAGCATATCGGTTAATGACACTGCCATGAAACCTGCATGATGAGATATTAAGACAAAGGGATTAAATTACACAGTAGGCATTCCAATGAGGTGACACGTTAATGCGACACCATATTCTTTCTCTTGTGTCCATTGACCTATTGCTAGACAGTAATCTTGGTCTTTATCATGCCCACCTAATGCCAACAAGAAAGCGGCCAAGAGGTTCACACACTAAGTGTATCCAAGTATCTCAGGTTGAATAAATATTATTCCCGTACATGGTTTAATAATTATTCAAGGAAGCCTAAATTGTTTTGATGATGGACGAAGAAAAAAATGAAAAAAATATATACACACCATGTATTAATGATTACATGCCGTGTATTTTTCTTGGAAAACAAGTACATGTCATGTATTAATAATTACACATAGTGTTGTTTTCATTTTTGAATGGAATTGAAAAACAAGTACATGTCATGTATTAATGATTACATGACATTTATTTTTATGTGAAACAAGTACACGCCGTGTATTAATTATTATGCGCTGTGTATTTTTCTAGACGTGATTTTGATTATATAATATAGTTTTATTAAATGATATTTATTATAATCACTGTGGATGCAGGTCAGGGAATTAATTATTCAACATGGGGTTTTCAGTAAGAGTCAATGAAATAAATAAAATGTGTAACGCGTATGTTTATTTTCATAACTCTATAACCTCAACCCCAATTATAAATATCCTCACAACCCCAAAACTTTTCCTAAGAATCGTTGTGCTCAACAATTCTACAGAATTCTCTCAAGACCGAAAGAACTACTTCCTCCAAGAACGCTCTCAAGACCAAGAGAGATCCAACTTTTTCAGATCAAGGCGATCTAAGGCAGACAATGCAAGTAAAGTCATATCCACGCTAGCACATAGAGATTCCTTTAGCGATGTCCAGATATATGTGGTGAATGTGTCTATCACCGCTAGAGAAAGTCTACACTTGGATTATACGACACAACAACAAATCCCATCAAAACGTGATCAGAATTATAAATGGAGAAGGAAATCCATAAAAGGTACTTACTGCCAATTGATTAAAATAATTATAATCAACCTGTTATGATATTTACTTCATAGTTCCGGGACTATTCTTCCACTTTTTCATATTTCGTTGATTTGATCGGTGGTGACTGGAGTTTATTTTCGTAATGATCCCTGATTGATCATTACTATAAAAAAAATCCAAGTGGCCACATCCACCCACGAGCTTCCGCTATGCCTGGGACCTACACGTGGTATCAGAGGGAGTCACAACGTTGATTACATGTCGTGTACATAGGTTCAATGAACTGGTACTGCTCTATCAAACCACGCCGTGTCAATTGAGTATACCTAAGTTTTACTACATAGTGTTGACCAGAATCGAAAGACACATGGAAACCGGCATACACGACATGTAAGATGAATCAACACGCCCTGTAGTGCTATCCAGCCCAGGTGAAACCGTGTACAAGCAGTATCCATGTTCCACGTACATGGGATTTCGTGGATGGTAACCACATAAAAAGGAAGTACATGCCATGTTAGATTAATCTACATGCTGTGTGCTCCAAAATTTCCAAAGTACAGAAAACACGCCGAATCCTTCGGCGTGTACTTTGGATAAAGGGTGATAATTACACGCTGTGTAAAATATCCTACATACCGTGTACTTTCCAAAAATGGAATTTCAGTAGGTTTTCCCTAAAAGTACAATGTCCTGTTCAAGGAATATGGATGATAAGAATCTCAATGAAATTAAAAATGGAATTTATGATAAAGAATTGTTTAATTATTATATCATAATTAATCGAATTCAAGTGGAACTTATCTTGAATAAATGAATGATTAAAATAATTTGAATTCCAAATTTTCGTAAATGTCTTTGAATGCTATGTATGATCATGATCTATACCAAAGACCCTTTCTATGTGTGTATGTTTTCATTTAAATTTGAATAATTTAAATTATTTTTCCACCAAGCCTTATTCTATTAAAATGTAGTGCTTGTGTGCCCATGGATTCTTGAATGTAATCCCCATGTAATAGAGGATCTCCCAATACATAGGAGAAAATTCAAAACCTGAAGTTTAGGTGAAACCAACCCATGAAAATACAATGGTGGACATGTGGGAGCTGCAAAACTTGAACCATCAGTTCAATGTGTTTTTCCTAGGTCATTGTTAGCTTATCAAAACGCTAGATAATCTATCTGATAGAAGATAATGATCATTCCATCCAATTTTATTACTATATGATTTCATGATATATTTATTATGTGTGTTTTGTTGTGATAACATAATTAATGAAATAAAAAAGAATGTAAAGATGGTATAAAATAAAAATCGTAATATGCATAAACGTTATCATAACAAGGTTAATCACTTAATCAAGAATCACTTGATATTAACAAGCATGTGATAATGAAAAACTGCAGATAAATAATAAAATCCCTCAGATACCATATTATGTCAGACCAAGCCTTCCATTACTTGATTAATGTCAAGACTCAATAAAACTATGTGTCTGACCAACCCTTGTTGGGACACATTCATTTATAAAGGAATCTCTTATGAAAGTTTCAGGTAAACTTAAAAAAAATTTATCAAGAAGAGTACCCTTGATAAACATCTTGTAAAATAGAGGCAAGTGTTGAGGAGATCCAAGTCATAATTTCAAGATTGGGGAGTCCACTCAATATATCAAGAAACTATAAGATCACTATTGGAAAAGACCCTCCTAACTAAATACCTTCTAATAGCTTGACCAACCCTTGTTAGGGTTATGCAACAGAGAATATGGATCCTTGACACTAGAATGTCAAAGAAACTTGACATTCAGAGTTAAATGGTGGGGGACATTGGGACTTGGTAAAATATTGGGAGACTAAATAAAATTTTTTATTTCTCATAAAATGTAATCATGAAAGTACTAATAAATTTGATATTTTAATTTGTAGAATCAATATGAAAATCTTGTCAACAATATTTTCTCTATGATCAATTCTGGAAAAAGATAATATCCACACTGGTAGTAACAATCAGAAATGGTTTAGGTGACTTCGGGTAATCCTATGCCATGAACGAAAGTTTCACAGGCTGGAGTCCTCACTTACTGATTCGCCTACCCAACGGGTGAGTGATGAAAAATTTCTAATCTATGATCCACATTTGAGTGATTCACTTGACGTTCAATGTTTGATGTTGTCATCAATGTCTAGTGATCTCATGACATCTCCTGAAGACATGGATGCCTATATCTTGCTCATGAATCTCCGTGGTCTATACTAGGAGAGATCTTGATCAGAAAGGTTTGAGATATCCAAGGATCTTTTTCAGATCAATCTTGGAGAGGGTGCCACATTTGGGCCTCATGTATTCATGCTCATTACATACTATGAGTTCGAGGAGGATCTAGGGTTTAAACTCCCTGAAGAACTCGGTACCTGTCTCATACATTTAGCACTCCCCCAGAGCTTCTCTAACATTTGTTAATTTCATCATGAACAAAATTGAGAATTCTATGTCTGATCTTCTTATCTTCATTAACCATGTGGAAAATGATATGATGCATGAAAATCCTTCTGTTCTTATGGTGAATAAAACTAAAGTTATGGCAAAGATCATTAAGCCCAAATATTTTTAATGGCCTTCCAAGAAAATAATGATCAAAGGGGAGGCAACAGAACAAGATGTTGTTAGTTTCACTTGTGGAAAGAAGGGCCACTAGAAGAAGAACTGCACCTAGCCAAGGAAGCTTGGGAAAGCTTCAGGTGAATTTGTTATCGAATGAAATCTATTTGTTTCTACTAATTTGTTATTAGATAATTCTTTTGGTGATCAAATCTGTAACCAAATACAAAAACCATGTAGATTCAAAAATATTTAATTAGGTGAGGTGAAACTACGAGCATCCAACCGATCTAGACTCACTGCTGTAGCTATTGGAGAATACGACCTCACGTTTCTACTTGAATGGTATTGGTATTTTAAGGATGTTATTAAGTACCCGCTATAACCAAAAACATTATTTCAGTATCCAGATTAGATAACGATAGATTCATCTTCAAGTTTGGAAATTAAGGTTGATAATTTTATATTGATATCATTTGTTTTGGTAGGGAGCATTTATATAAAGACTTGTATGTTTTATAGTACACAAACCAAGTAATGCAAATTGATGACAAAGTTAATTCACATGACTCCTACCACGGACAACTTTGGTATCACTGGCTAGGTCATGTCAATGATAAACATTAGAAAAAATATCATCAATATTTTTATTTAGATTCTTTCTAACTAAAACCACAGGGGGTATGTCATGCATGTCTACCAGGAAAATTGGCCAAATCGCCATTTAGTAGGAAATGTGAAAGGGCTAAAGTGCTTCTATAATTAGTTCACACAGATGTATGTGGACCATTTCTAGTTGAAGCTCGGGGTTGGTTCTTGTACTTCATAACTTTTACTGATGATTTTAGTAGATATGGATATATTTTCATAATGATGTATAAGTCATATTCATTATATCGGTTCAAAGAATACAAGAATTAAGTTGAGTACCAGATTCGTAAAAAGAATAAGAAACTCCGCTCAAATTGAAGAGCATAATATCTTAATCAGGACTTCATTGAATTTTTACAGGTGTTTCGGAATCTATATCAACTCATTTCTCCTTATAAGCCTCAGTGGAATGGTGTAAGTGAATGGAGGAACCTCACCTTGTAAGACATGGTGAGATCAATGATGATTAATGAAATTCTTCCATTATCCTTTTTGGGGATATGCATTATAAACAGCAGCACACATACTAAACCAAATACCAACTAAATTGATAAATTGTATTCCATATGAATTATGGAGTGGGCTCATATCCATGTTATAAAATTTACATGTGTGGGGTTGCGAAGCATTTTTTAAGGCCTCTTCAGGTAACAAACATACACCCCATGGCACAATGTGTAACTTTATAGGATGTCCCAAGAAAACAAGGGGATATTACCTATACAACCCCTCAGATAAAAAGGTAACAGTGGCAAGAAACTCCCTATTCATTGATATGGATCACATCTCAAAAAGAGATAGTCAGAGAGAGATAGACATTGATGAAGTCGTGGATCAAGATACACAAGAGATGGTACAAGAACAGATTCCACAAAGCCCTATGGATGAAAAGTCTATTCCAGAGACACATGAACTGCGTAGGAGCATGAGAGAGGTATGAAAACTAGAATGATATGTTTTTTTTGTCACTGAGGATGGTGACTCATTATTGGTTGAAAACGGTGATCCCCTTACCTATAAGGAAGTAGTTGAAGGAACATACACTACCAAGTGGAAAGAATCCATGAATTCTGAAATAGATTTCGTGTACCAAAACCAAGTCTGGATGTTGGTAGATCTTCCAGCTGATGTAAAGCTCTTTGGTAATAAATGGGTATTCAAGAAGAAATTGAACATGGAGGGGAAATTAGGAACCTATAATGAATGACTAGTTACAAAAGGTTTTATATAACGTCAAGGAATTTACTATGATGAAACCTTTTCACCAGTTGCGATGTTGAAATCGTTCAGAATCCTATTAGCCATTGTCATTTACCATGACTATGAAATTTGGAAAATGGATTTAAAAATAACAATCTTTAATGGGAACATCCAGGAAGAAGTCTACATGACACAACATGAAGGGTTTGTGGCTCCAAATGATTCTAACAAGGTATGAAATTTTTAGAAATCCATTTATGGATTAAAACAAGCATCAAGGTCATGGACTGTTTGTTTTGATAAATCCATACCAGAATTTGGATTTATTAAGAACGAATGTGAGCCTTGTGTCTACAAAAGGTTTAGTGGGAGTGCAGTCATTTTCCTAATAGTATATGTTGATGACATATTACTAATTGGAAATGAAGTACCTATCTTATAGTCAGGTAAGGCATGGTTGGATAAATTCTTTTCTATGAATGAATTGGGAGAGGCTTCATATATTATTGGGATCATGATCCATTGTTATAGATCCGGGAGAATGTTGCGCCTGAGTCAAAGTATATACATTGGCATGATACTAAAGATATTCAGTATGGAAGAGTCCAAGAGAAGATTGTTTCCAATGTCACATGGTATTCATCTTTCCAAGAAAATGTTTCTTCAGACACATGAGGAAAGAGAGAAAATGGAAAGGATTCCATACGCATCTGCGATTAGGTCTATCATGTATGATATTCTATGTACAAGGCTAGATGTTTCTTACTCATTATGTGTGGTAAGCAGATATCATACTGATCTAGCATTCCTCCATAGGATGGTAGTCGTTACTATAATTAAGTATTTTAAGAGTACTATGGATATGTACCTAGTTTATGGAGGTGATGAGGAACTAGTTATAAAAGGACATGTAGATGATAGTTTCTAGGTTGTTAATGATGTCATGAAGTCGACGACTAGATACATCTTCAATCTTAATGGTGTTTCAGTGAGATGGAAGAGCTCAAAGAATGTTTTGGTTACAGATTCTATAGGAGAGTTCGAGTTTATCGTAGCTTCTAAGGAAACTAATGAAGCATTATGAATGTGAAGCTTCTTCGAAGAGATGGGTGTAGTACCTAGCTGTAATGATCCTATCACACTCTATTATGAAAATAATACAGTGGTGGTACTTGAAAAAGAGACAGGGTCAAATTAGAGGACAAATCACATACATCGAAAGTATCATCTCTTGAGGGACTTTTCACAGAGAGGTGAATTTTCATTGAGTAGTATTTCCATAGAAGACAATGGGGTGGACCCCTTGACTAAAGCCTTGAATCAGCAGAAACATGATCATCATGTGCGGTCTAGTAGAATAAAAGTCATAGCCAGTTGGCTCTAGCCCATGTGGGAGTTGGTTAGGGTTGGTGTCTTGAGAACCAACTGTTTTGTACATTGATTACTAGAATGTATACATATTATATACTGTTCATTGTTCTGCATTTGTATAATATAATAATGTCTTCGAATATTTGTTGCATTGAAAAGGTCATAGAAGATACCCACAATGATGAGAACCTTGAAATACTATAACCATATTCTTAAATAATGTTATACTGTTGGATGACATACTATGATAGGACACATAGTATACAAACCATCATGTGCGTGTACTTGTGAGAAGATGAGACTCTCTCTCATGGATTTCATAGTTGGTAATCTCCAAGATGGTAGATTATAAGAGTAGACCCCCCAGTAGTAATTTTTCATGACGTGGTGTCATTGTACATTACTATCTATGAGTGTCTGTAATGGTCCTTATATTGGAATGTTATCATTAACTCGTGTCATGACTTGCGCACTTAGATTTGCTGAAAAATACTTTTTGCAAAGATAGTTTGTGGGAAGTCGGGTATGTTTGGTGCATCACAAATGACATGTTGTTAATGGATAAGTCAGTGAAGTATTTGTCCCTTCCATATTAATGAATGTAAATATCTCGGTCCCTTTGATTGAAATAGAACTGTCGAACAAATTCAATGGCCATGCTATCATGACGAGTTTATTTATAGATTTAAAAGAATGACATATCAAGTATATTGGTTTATGACACTACCATGAAACCATCCTGATGAGATATTGAGACAAGGGTATTAAATTACTCAGTAACCATTTGTATGATGTGACACTTCAATGAGGCGTAATCTTCTTTCTCTTTGGTGCTATGACCAGTTCTAGATAATAATATTGGACTTTAGGAAAGCCAGCCTAATGACAATGAGAAAGAGGCCTAGAGGGTCACACGCTATGTGTATCCAAGTATCGCAAGTAGAATAAACATTATTATCGTACGTGGATTAATAAGTATTCAAGGAATCCTAAATCGTTTTAATTAGGGAAGAAGAATAAAATGAAAACAGAATATACATAACATTTATTAATGATTAAATGTCGTGTAGTTTTCAGGGAATAAAATTACACACCATATATTAATGATTACATACTGTGTAGTTTTTATTTTGGAAAGGAAATGAAAAACAAGTGCACGCCAAGTATTAATGATTACATGATATATAGTTTTATGGAAAACAAGTACAAGCCGTGTATTAATGTTTACACACTGTGTAGTTTTCCAGTTAGGATTTTGAGGATATAATATTTTTTTAAATAATATTTATTATAATCAGGGTGGGTGCATGTTACATAATTAATTTTTCAACAAGGGGTTTTCAATAATATGTAATGAAATAAATAAAATGCATAATGCGTATATTTATTTTCAAAACTCTATAACCTCAAACCCGATTAAAAATATCTTCACAACCCCAACACTTTTCCTAAGAATCGTTGTGCGCAAAAATTCTAGAAAATTCTCTCACGACCGAAATAATTCCTTCCACCAATAATGCTCTCAAGACCGAGAGTGATCCACCTCCATCGGATCAAGGCGCTATTTGGAGGAAAATTCAAGCAAAGGCTTCCCCATGATAGCACCCGAAAATTCCTTTAGTGACTTCCAGAGATTCATTGTGCACATGTGAATCACCACTATAGAAATTCCACCATTGTCTTCTTTAAAGAAATGATGAATCACATCGGAATGTGATCAGAAATATCAATGAATAAATAACACCATAAATTGTAATTTTTGTCAATTAATTAAATTAGTTATAATCAACCTGTGATGATCTTTCTTTTTTGGTTCTAGGACAATTATTTTTCTATGTATATTCCAGTGATTTATTCTGTGGACACTGGAATTTATCATCGTATTGATCCCGGATTGATCATTCATAATGAAAAAAATCCATGTGGGCACATCCACCCATGAGGATTCGATGTTCCCGAGACCTACACTATAAATATTTGTATATAATATCAACATGTTACCTTGAAATGAATATACATATCCATGAATGTGTTTATGTGATTTAAATTGACCATTATGAACCACACAAACACCACAATTGAATGTGGGATGAAGAATTGGTGAACAGTGTGTGAAACAACATTTGAATTAGTAACCCCAAACATGATCATATTGTTTGAGTATGACAAAACGATAAAAAAATAAATACAATAAGAATTTAAGATGAATAAAAAATATATAAATCATGAATTAATAGGATTATTCAATTGTTACTGAAACAAATCTCATATTTACAAAAAGTTCCTCCCCAGGTGATCATGAAGAGTTTGGACTCCATTGGAGGGGATGAAGAAAACATTGGATGTAGAACTTCCCAAAACCACTAGAATTTACAGGGATAATGGGAGGACTCCTTTGTTACTCCAAAATGGTAGAACCTATCCACCGAGTTGAACTTTCTAAAGGTCATCCCAAGGTTCCATTTTAAAGAAAATGTGGTAGGTGGTTTTGGGAACCATGATTTCTAAAAACCAATTGGTTCATGGTGTTCTATGGATATAAATCATATATCACTTTTCAAAATACTATAAAGTTGTAGCCCTAACTCTTAAATATCTCTAAAAAAAACTGGAACCATTTCAATAATAATAGCTGGATATATGGATAAAATACAGAACCCATCAATTGACATAGAGAAGATTCAATTCCTTAGACAGATTAGATCGCATGTTCCCCTTAATGAAAAAATAGGGATTATAAGTCTGCTTAAGAAATTTAGAAAATTTAATTTTTGACAATACAAAAGAATTTAATCCCATTTTCATGCATTGTTTAGTATACCTATGTAATGGATTTCTTTGGTGTTCTTGGATCCAGCATATTTTGGACCATTGTTCATTAATTTCCCTATGGACCCTCCGAATCATATCCAATTACTATGTAATTATTTGTAAGGTTAACATTTCACTTATTAATAGGGATAATCACAAAATAATTGAATCAAACAAGAAATGAAATTTTTCATTTTTTAATAATTTTAAAAACAAAATCAATTTATCATATTGGTGTAAGGGTGAAAATGATTTAGGGAATCACAGTGCGATCACATCCCCACACATAGACATTTGAACTCCTGGGAAAATCTACATTTCCCAAAAAAATGATTAATGTATATACATTACCAATATTATGAAGATTTAACATTCAAGGAAATATTTATTTATTAATATAATATGATCATACTAAAAACCACACCATTGGGTTATTCCATGTCATAATAGAAAATAATTTATCATAAATTATATCATAATGATATTAAACGGTATTCATGATAATAATATGCGAATGTAATTCTAAATTAATCCATTACACAAACTCGCCACATGTGTGTCTATTTCCAAAAAATTCCACTTTATTCCCTCCAAATTCATTCCAGTAAATATGGTTTTTTTTTAAATTATTCTTTCTAAATTATTATTTCTACTAAAAAACAACTCTATATTATTTTCATTCACATTTCAAGACCCACTCACTTAAGAATTATCAAATGTTAAGCCATAAACTTTTGAACTTGTTGTCCATATATATTATACATTTCATATATCCCCTCATTTACTATTATTATTATTATTATTATTTCTTTCATTGTTCAATTGTTTGACATGGAAAGATTCTTACTCTCATTTCTCAAACACAATTATATCTCTGCACAAAACAAATTTTAATAATTATAACAAGATCACTTCTTGAGGAGGAGTGGGTTTTGACCCACCCAAAACACATACCTTGTAATTTTTCTTTGATTTATAGTTATAGTTATTAGGACATACAATATTTGGATAACAGGAACACATGCACAGTTCAATCTGATACAATAATTAAATAGATCAAATAAGGAACAATCATATGGAATATAATTCTAGAAAGATGATAAATACTATCCTAACATATATTTACCATATATTAATTAATAAATATTACAAATTTATGGTATTATATAAAAGTGTTTGGTGATATTTAGTGGCACAATTATCCCATAAACTACTCACATAAAGGGTACCATTCTTCTCAAATGATTCAGTGTGACACAACAATTTATATCTTCAAAAAATTAGAAATTTTTAATAAATTTTCTCATGACTGTTAAAATCATGCTGAAACAAACATTTATTCATCGAAACATTATTATTTAATGTTAAAACCTTGTGAAATAGGTATATTACTCATAAATTTTCAATAAATTTCATGATTAAGTGGGAATCATTTTCCATAATAGAGTGGAAATCTACAATTAACATTCTGGGACAATAGTAAGGGGAAAATATGAGGTTGCAATATAACAGAAAAAGTTAAAAATAGAAAAATGTAGAGAGGCAATTGAAATTCCAAGTCAACCTAAAAAATATTGTAATATACCCACCCGCCCCACCCTCACACCAAGAGTGTGATTTTTACTCACTATAATTAAAGCGAATGTGAGAATAAATAATAAAACTTGGTGGAATTCCCTGATATGTTTCTTCTCGATGTTTTATTTCCTCCATTAGATGATTTGGAAAATCCTCATAAATATGTTAATGTCTCTACCCATTGGTGGTAATACATTCTCCACACATCTCATAGAAATATTTTTTTGCACCAAAGGGGAAAATATTAATAATAGTATAAGGATCAATCCATCATGAATGAATCATACTTAGGTGGTGATTTAGCTTGAAATTTTACATGAGGACCATATCACCAATATGGAACTTATTTTGATAAATCATCACATAATGATTTGACCATTCATTCTATTTATAGATTCATGAGTTCTCATATGAATCACAAAGAAATTATTCCAACTCATGAATCTGCCACATCCATTGGTCATTTTCATATGATATATTCATATTAGATTGTTTAATAGGACAATATTCATTGTTCTCTACCTCTACCGAGAGGTGAAAATAGTTTCTGAACATAATCTTGTATGGTGAAATTTTGATTGGGGTTATAAAATCCATAATGTATTAGCAAATTACATCATCCATGCACAAAAACCAATATTTTCTATTTGGTTGTACATTTGTTTTTTCAATATTCACATTACTTCCTGATTTGAGATGTAACATTGTCTGTCAGTTTTTGGGTGATATGTAGAAGAGACTTCATGAACAATCCCATTATTATGAAGAAAATATTTCATGTTGTGATTTAAAAAATTTAAATTTTGATCACTAACTATAAACCATGGAAAACCAAACTTGATGAAAATATAGGGCCTCACATGATCATCAACAAATTAAAAATTATCAGTAATGATAAACATTTCTTCTACCCATTTTGAGACATGTACAAAAGAAAATATAATGTACCTATTTCCAAATTAATGTCGAAAAGGACACATGAAGTAAAATCCCCCGGAATCTATGATCTGTCAAAATAACTCGGGTATTAGGGCATTCAATTTTTTCTAGAGATATTCCCTGTGAATTGACATTGAGTACACAAAAAAACTCATTGGCATATCTTTACGATTTTTTCCAATAACGTCTAGAGTGAAGGAACATTCTAGAAGTGGGTTGAGAGGCATGGTGTCCCCAACAACCCAAAGTGTATAAAAAGGTCAAAATAGAGCTGAAATCATTTTCTAGGACACAACTATGAATAATATGGTCACTAAAAATTCTCCAAAAATAAATGTAATAACAAATGTACCATAATTAATCATGATTATGTATATTGGATTATGAGATACTAAAATTAGTTGGGACCATATAAGGTACTAGAAAAATTAAAAATGGCTGCATACCAGGGTTTAAGGTTCCCAACATCACAAAGGTCCCCATAAAAAAAGGAATTCCCCTATATTTATGGATGAGTCAACATGGTGGTCCAGTGGTGGGAAATAATTCTAATGTAGTAGACTAAAACATTTTCCAGTCCTCTCTTATCATGAGTCTCAAGTTCAAACTCTTGAAGGAGGATCATCCACTATATTAGGTGGGGAATATCTTTTGGTTTCATTAAGAGAAAATAAAGGGAAGAATAATAAAAACAGACAATACTTTTTTACCAAATAATTTATGTATGGAGTTCTTCCCTAACAAACAAATAATAAATAATTTCATTTTCAGTGGTTTTTTGTTTTTTTAGGTAGGGTGAAGGACATGTCATGTATATGCAATGACATGTGAAGCTCTATCAACTCTTTTTTATAAAATTTACCCAACTACGAAGTTATAGGCATCCACATATGTTTGAATTGGAGATCCCACCATTTTGGATTGGTGATTGGAGGGGATGTGAGACTCATTTTTTAGTTAATTGAATGAATCATCAAAAATTTAATCACAAAAAATTCAGAATCAATTTTCAATAATCAAGACATGGGAAGTGTGTTCTTACTAATGGTTTTAATGAATCAGGGGTATAAACCAGAATGACCAATGAAAGATCGCACTTCTTGGGAAAATTTAGATATGGAAGGGTCGAAATTAATTCAACTTTTATTTATCCACTAGAATTACCACATTCGAAATAACATGAACAAGAACCATCACCCACTCCACCATGAAATTGTATTTTTATTAATTTACTACAAGATCTTATTCAATGCAATATCGGAGAACATGACCTATGTGTGCATGAAATTCATCAAAAGAGAATCCATATACTACAAAATCATATATAGATAATTCCATACCATTCTAAAGGTACTTTGAAAAAATATTCAATAAACCTCATTTAAAAGTACCATGAGAATTATATAGGCAAAAAAGAATCATTCTATATGAAAAAGAGCCAAATGGATAGGTATTTGTGGTTTTTTTGATCCTTAGGGGATATATAGATTTGAAAATAACTGGTATAGCCATCAAGGAAAAAATAATGTGTAATACTATACATTATTTCTTACATTTCGTCAATGAAAGGTAGATGAAAGTAGTCCTTTCATTGTGAATCATTTAATAGATTGTATTAAATATAGACTCACCAAATTTTTTGTACACATGTTGGAACCAATTCATTTCTTTCATTTGAAATTAATAGTATTCTAGTATTTTAGTTGAATTTTACAATAGGCTAATAGATTTAAGATCAGATATAGGATAAATGATCCCAAACCGATGTAACTTACTAACTTCAAGTTTTAATGCGTCAATGTGTGTGGGATTTAACCAGTTTTGAGAATTCTTGATGGGATTATCCTCATCATAAAAAAGTATATGGTGAATAAAAATATAATGGATAATCCCCCTAATAATAGCCAATGTCCATAAATTTTCTTATTTACACTCTCTCAAAAGGTCAATCAGTCTCGATTCCTTCTATGGAGGGAGGTTATTGGAAATGATGACTGGAATTATTCAACACATTCAGGCTTGACATGTTTAAAATTACATGGATTGTGTTTTAATTCCAACACTATCAGTTTTTGGATTGAGGGAGGGGATTCAGGAGGATTGAGGTTCGTGAAACTATCTATATGCTCATGTTTATTTTATATGTTAAGAGAATCAAAGTAAATGTGATTTTTGGAATCATTTAAGGTCATGGTAACATTAAAATGAACACACAGATAAATAAAAGAAAATAATTTACACATTTATGAACACACACAACACTGAAAACATGAATCAAAAGTGAAATCATCCACATGTGATGAATAGAAAAATGAATCAGAGTGTGGGTCAAAGAGAGAATTGTGTGAATCTGGGTGTGTGTAATTTTAGGGTAGTTTCATTGAATACAAATTAAGAGCTGAGTTATCTTCAATTGATTTTTTATAGCAGCAGGGATGTTTAAAAATACATTTTCTCCACCAAACTCTTTGGATAGTTCCCCACTGTCATAATTGAAGTTCAACATTAAAATTTTCAATAATATCCTTCAATGTATGAGAAGGGAATGTCAATGGGTTCGGGTATCTTCCATCTCAATAATGTACGTGTTAGCAGGAAATATGAGATTATTCAATTTTATATGGATGTCCTCGACCACTCGAGATGGGTGTGTTGAGCTCTATCTAGAATGTATCACTATAATGCATTTCAGTTGAATCTCCACATACTATAGAGAAGTGTACATAGAGTAAGTCATTAAAGTAATTGAAGATCACAAATCAAGCAAAAAATCTAAAATGAATGTCTTCCATATGGAGCTAGGTTTTTTTAATGTTCTACCATAATCTCAACTTTTCTCCCAACAATGAGAATCACCGATGTATTTTTCCGGAATAAAGCACTAAAATCATCTTTTAAAGACCACATAACCATAAAGGTTATAATTAAGATATTTCACTTATTTTTAGCGATTATCCATAACTAGTAAGATTTACACAATTTAAGATAACACCCAATATGGATGAAGCATCATATGTTACATTATTCTTCAAAATTAAATGTTATTACCCAATTACGAAACTAAATAATTCTATGAATAAATAATTATATTTCCCAAATAACTAGAATAACTTCAACATTTATCATTGTTTTAATAGCAATAGTTATCTCATATTTTTCATCTTTCATGAAAAAAATTAAGACAATATAATTTTGAAATAACATTAGTAACTTATACATCAAATCAAGCCACAATTACATGGATTTTTATATGATAACACATATGTTCCCATTATTTCATAAATATCCAAGATCATATAAACCTTAATGTTTATCGATACATTAAAAAAAATTATAGAAAAATGTTAATGATTAATTAACATTAAACTAATGATTTAGATATACATTAACCTAATTAAAAATCTTATAAAATATTTTTATTCACCATACAATCTCATCAAAAAAACCAAAATGGTGTTCCTAGGATATAGAAATTATGATCTACCTTATTCTTATAGACCCATAACTATATCCAAAAATCATAAGATAACTGACATGAAAACATTTAAATATAAAAAGATATCAAAACCTACCCTTGATTTAAAATAGAATTTTCTATAACCTGTACTCCTGAATTTGAGGGTGAGAACATAATCCTTATATTTTGGGCATTGATATCGATATACATGAAGCAATTTTTACCAACCAAAACATAAAATTTTAAAAAAAATTGGATGAAATTCATTCTCATGGGTGTTTTTGGATTAGAGAAGTATAATGTTAGTAAAAACTAATGCATAAATTTCATTAAAGAATTTAAGAGAGTATATATCCTACTAAACACACCTTTTCATACTCCATATTATGTCATCAACAATATTAATATGAAACAATTCTAGAAATAATTAATTCAAAATATTTTGTGATAACTTGTATAAATGGAATGTTATGAAGTGTGATATCAAATTATAAGTAAGGAAAAAAATAATCATTATCAATTGACAACCATTATTGAGCTTATGAAGAGAAGAAGAGTATGATGAAATAATTAGAGATAATGGTGAAATAATACTAGAAATAAAACCCCTCGATACTTGAATCATTTACTATGATACATGTAATAATTCTTTAACAAAGAAAATATTCATATTATTAAATAATAATGAGATGTGTGATATATATTATTATCAATTTAAATAATATTAACTCGTGGATATCATAAATAAAATGTTTTAGTAAATTGGACCATAAACTACATAAAACATTGAATAACACTTAATGAACCCTTACCAATGTGACAACCATACAACAAAGTTCCATTTTAATTATCTAAAAATAATAATAATTACACAAGTCATTATAGAGATATCTGGGTGAATCCATATTTAAGATATATTGGGATCATCTGATGTTATCTATATGCACCCATAATATAAGAAATTTTTATCTAACTAAACATGAATAATGTACATAGATACTTTTTTCATTATAATACCATAAAAGTAAAATTATCACTATAATAACATGAATAATACTTAGAAAATAAATGGTTTGTATTGATTTTTTTAAAATAATTTATTAACCCATTTAATAGAAATGGGTTCCATAATAGTCTCTTTAGTGGAATCTTAATCCATCCCCAAAAAAACTATGAGGATGGAATCATTACAAAATATCCTCATTGGAGAAAAAGTAATTTTTTTTCTAAAATAGATGAATATTAATACCACTAAAATGTATTTATATGAATTTTTAGTAAAATAAACAATAAATTTTACAAAATAATGTGAAAATAAATTTTGGTGTGGATAATGTTTGAATTATATAATGAATACTTATGAAATATAAAAAACATATCTCAAGGAAGATATTATTTCCATTTTTAAAAATAACTATTTAAAAGATAATATAATTTTAGAATCGATTTCATTGAAAATAACATTCTAAATTTATAATGTAATGTTCAATGAAACTGATGCTTCAAAATTATATTCATTTTATACATATCTAAAGAAATTTTTATTTCCCAAGGTTTGTTAATATACAGTCATGAATTATTTGGAAAATGACACGAATATTATATTAATTTTTAAAAAAATATCAAAAGGATAAAAATATCATAAAAATTTTAAAAGATTAAAAAACTGATATCATTTTTAGAAATCACAATTTTGGATGAAAATGAGGGTTTTCACGAAAGATAATAATAATAAATACTTCTCTATAAAAAATAACTAATTATTTTGGGCACTAAAGAGTTGTGAAATGGTTATATTACATAAAAATTTCATTTAAAATTATAGGATAAGATAAATCATTATAATAATTGAGAGGTATATAATATTATTTCCACATTGGAGACTAAATCATAGTCAAACCCGATAAACGATGAGATTTTATCATAAAACAAATACCACTTTGGTAATATTAAATCGTAATCCCAATGAAATTGTAACATTAAATAAGACTCAAAATATCATGATAATAAATAAATTCGTGATATTTAATATAGATGGGGATTTATATACACTTCATAAAATATGATTGGTTCACAGTCTCAAAGAATGATAAATGAGAATAAAATCCCTTAGAATGATCATATCACTAAAGCACGGGTTAGTAACTTTATTTTTTATGTGTACCTTAAATAAATTCACATAAACAAGTTTAAATACAATATAAAGTATCAAAAATAACATTAAAAAAATAATCTTGGCATGATATAATTGATGAAGTAGAATATCGAACAAATAAATAGTAATTTAGTTAACACATCTCTTATCTCACACTTATTTCTGTTTAGACTTATTTTAACTCATGTGTAATGGTTAAAAACTCATATATAACTTATTATATAACAATATTTATATTTATATTATCATATATGATACATTCATAAAATCTTATCATTCATTTTTTATTAATCACTCATTATTCCCAAATTTTTCCATTATTAATTTCTTTCTTTTTCAACATTCATGATTTAATATGAATGTTCAAGTACATGTATAAATAATAATGTACAATTATCACTAGAATAATGATAATAATTACACTATTATATTATTTATACTCAAATTATAATTTTGATATCAATTATGAAATATTATTTACAAAAAAAATGATGAATTATACGATCAAGGAGATGGTAGGTCGTACACACGCGTTAGAAATGTTTCCATTTTTCAATGATCATTATGAAAATTAGGTAAGTAAAATTTAATCATTTAAAAATGAGCATAATATCATTAATAAAAATTTATTTTATTAAATATACTTATATATATCATCCATTCCTCTTGGTGATGAAATGTGAGAGCCACATCATTTTATTATGACGGTTGTCCCCATGTACACGAACGACATTATCATTTTTCAGTGAGAGAAAATGAATGAAGAAATTTATATATTATAATTTAAGATTGATAATTATGTCATTAATATCATAATTATGTCATTTATATTAAATATATTTTTAAATTTATCTTTATTATTTTCTATTTAAAAATTCAATGAAAATTAATCACATTACTTTGCGAGGTCGTAATCTATGGTACACATGAGGGTCAATATTGTATCTTTTATAGAATGTAACGAAAAACTGTATTAATGATATAATTATTAAATAGGTATCATTATGATATAAAAAAATATAAATAATTTAAATAAGTCACCATACCCAACTGTGAGAGAAGGTAAGGGATGAATGAATAACATCGGTTTGTGTGGTTATAATCCACCAAAGACACGGGTGATGATTTCATAGCCCACTTGATGGAATGTGGGATGGATTAAATTAATTAATAAAACATAATAAAATCATATAATATATAATTAAATTATTTAAATTATAATCTATAATTAGGAAGAATTTAATTTTGTGGACGAAGAAATAAAATATTATTGCTTATTTATGAACACTACCTATTATCCATGTAACATCATATGGTTTTCACCGAAGGGCATAGAGGGTTCGATTTAAGTAATAAAATTGATTTTATAATGATAGGAGTGGACTATAATGGTTATTCTTATGGGTTTTTCCAACCTAATAGAATTTTATGGTGTAAAAAGAGTATGAGAGGGCTAGATTTTGGAAAGTGAGGTGATTGGCACACTTATATTTTTTTATTGAAAGGATTGTATTATACCCGTGTTTTATATGTAAAATGACTCCAATAATTGACCATTTGTTATTTTATAAGTGATAAAGAATAAATATGGAAAGAAAATAGATTTTAGATCTGTTTTTATATTATTTTATCATTTATCATTTAAGTTTTTTCCCAGGTAAGTTTATTTTTACATTAATCACGATAATTAATTTGTATTATTTCACTATTAAATTTTATTAAAAATTTATTTTACTTTATCAGATAAGATAAATTGTTATTTTAAAAAAATTTGAATAAATATTTCTTTTATTTAATCACCTATGTTGAATTTTTTTTAATATTAAAGCCAGACGTGATTAGAAAGTGGGTTTTCAAAGTTAAATTGTGGAAATTTTTACAATGATTTTATTTTAAATTACAATATCAAATAATATAAAATAAAAATAAATGTATTAACATATATATAATTAAAATAATTTAATTTTAAACTAATTTTATATAATAATTTATCTTTACAAATTATTTATATGAAAAATAATTTTTCACATAATATTCTGTATTTTTCATTTGTCATCGTTAAATTAATATTTTCAAAAAATTATAAAAATTAAACAATATTATTAATCTGAAATCTATATTTAATTAATTAATAATAATTTTTAAATATATTTTTCTAAAGTTTTAAGATATAACCTTTCAATAAAATACTTGTAATTGCGGTGAAAAGGATTGTTTTTCTGAAGTGTATTTTTCAAGCATATAAAAATTTTAATGTAAATAAATTTCTAAAAACATCAATACACAAGTAGAAATTATTATTTAGTGATATTTAATTCATAAAAATAATTCATAATTGTCTTCATTTAGGGTATGTTTATATAATTGAAATTGAGAATCATTATGTACATTTAAATAGCACTCAGAAAAATCGTCATTTAAAAACCCAAAAAAATTATACCAAAAAAAAATATTCTGAAGAATATATTATAATTACAAGGATAAAATTTTACTTTCAAAAAATAAATCTACATTATAATATATTCATTTAAAAATTTGACACTGAAATTACATAATTTACTAAGAAGAAATAATTTTTTACAAATGTAAATATTTTTCACTCTTAAATAGAAAGTCAATACTCTCTTAAAAATCAAAAAATATAAACTAAAGTAAAATTTAATTTTCTAATTAGAAAATTTTATTTAATTTTTCCAATTATATTTTATTATATTCACATAAATAAATTATATTAGTCTTTTATGAGATGTAATACAAATCAATTTTGATGAAAGTATAATTTTGAAGAAATCATTTACTTTACTAAAAGTTGATGGATTATTTACTAAAAATTAACAATATATTGTATTCGGTAGGACATATATTTATTTATTTATTTCATAATTTACTTTATACTATCCATACCTATCAATTTAACTTCTATGATATAACAGATATGTTTATTGTTGGTTGTTTATACTTGGAGTTGTGTGTTGAATACGGTAAAAAATGAAAATATATTGGGGTTATGTGTATCAAAATATAGTTTTGTGAGTAAATTTATTTAAACATAAGTATATTATAATGCATATTGTGGTTAAATTATCATCAATAGTCAATGTTTAATTTTTTTATTCTATTAAATGTAATATTATTATTTTAAAATACTAGGGTGTAACTTGCACTATAGAAATATTGTCGATATAATAAAATTGAACCATCATGGTAAATTTATAGTTTTATTTTTCGAATATATGAGTCTCAACATTGATAGTGGTTAAGATGATGATTTTTTGCATTTTAAATTTTTGAACATCGCTTTCATTATCTTCATTTATGCGCATGAAAAGTGTGATTCATTTATCTTCGATTCACAAGAGAAGAAGTTTTATTATGAGGATGAATATAATGAACAATTACATGAAATCATATTATACAATAATTTTTAACATAATCTAATCAAAATATATAAGGTAATGATATGGATTTCAAGTGTGTCTAGAATAATTGAATAATAAATACATGATAATTAACATTTATTCAATATATTTAATTATAATTTCAAATACTTATTCTAACAACAATTGATATTTATAAACTATATAAAATACCAAAGGGAAATTGAATGAGTAAAATACTGAGTTATAGATCCACGTGATGGAAAAATATGGTAACAATATATAACATGTGAGTAAAAATACCAAATATGATATAATAAAGAGGATGATCATAATTATTGATAAATATAAAAATAAAATAACATTTTAATATAATCAAATCATAGATTATGTGGAAAAAGTAAAAGACTTGACTTGATTATCCGAAGTTGAGTGTTACTCTAAAGACCATCATCATAATGTGGATAAGGTTACTAGGTGCAATAGATTCACTTCCCATTCCCATAAACATAGTGGAAAAGGTCCCATGGTGGATCAAGATAACTCTCTAATCCATTGTGTAACATATCATTTCATATAATTAATTAACCAATGCATTATAGATATAAGGACTCAGCCTTAAAACATTACTTAATCTTGACTTAAATTAATAATTCACATTGAGGATCGTTTCATGTTTAGAGATTTAGAGAATTAGGACATAACTATTAAATCTCATAAGATTACAAAGTAGACACTACAACTATAACCGATTTTTCACCAAAATAAAAAATCCTTTCATAAAATAAGAGTTCTTTTCTTGATATAAATCTTCTTGAATGCATCATTTCTCTTACCCCTATTTATAAACTGTGAAAAACATTTGAAAAACTGGGGATGATAATAAAAAGCTCAGTAAGGGTTATAACATAATGAAAGGAAACATTAACCCTCCAATAAATACAAATCAATGAAACCATAACTTTCGATCATAACATACCTTCTAAAATCATCATATTTATGTATAAATCATATAAATCATAAGACATTAAGGTAACTTGAGGCATTGAAAACATTCTTACATAGGTAATAACGTTCACCTTTACGTTTTGAATACACATCATAGTATATTCCCTAAATCGCTTCAGAAAAACCTTGGAGATTAACTCCTTCGCTTTACCCAATGCATTGGAGAGATATCTCGGGCTCACCTGCCCTTAGATTTTCACGGAACCACCCGTCTTCATAAACAATGCCCAAGAACAATAACTTAATCATGTCACATTAAACATGAATAAAGGAAACATAAAATTTCAACATTTCAATCATAAGAGATCACATCATGATATTAAAATAAATAAAAACATCTAATAAAATTATTAGTACTCTATGAGAGAAATATCCCTTTATACATTGAAAATATTAGAAGAAGACATTTAAAAGAGATTTTAGAATCATAGTGTCCCATACCACTTGGAAACTTATGGATGGGTTTTAAAAAATTCATGTCTATATAAATAAATCCTTAAAATGATTTTTAATTCATGGAAATGGATGATAAATTTTTAAAAGAATAAATCTTTAAAACCATTTAAAACAATGTTTTAATAAAAGTGATCTTTTCCATTTTGAACATTTAAATTATAATCCATATGAATGTAGACCATTTTAAAAATATTTAAATTACTTGAGTGTTGACATAATATGGATATGGAATGTGAAAGGGGCTATATATACAATTTATAAAATAATAAAAGTCCATATAATCAAGAAATGTCTCAATGGGAAGAAATTGAGATGTAATACCAATCAAAGATCATGCCATTAGAGAAAGGATAAAGAAATGACATAATTTTGTGTGAAAAATATAAATACACCCAATATAATTGGATATCAAGCATAAAACAGACTTATGTCATTCACACATAATCATATAACGACATAATCATGAAGTATAGGTTTAACCCAAATATTGGAAATTGTGTAAAGATGTTCCCTTACAGAAAATTAATAGCCTAACGTCGTCACTTTAAAATTCATAAAATTATATAATAAAAGACAAAAATGTTATCTCATCACATGGACATAAAATTTATATCAACAAGGATATATAAAAATATATCCTAGCATAATAATATGTATATTAAAAGACCTAACAAAATAAGTATTTCAAAAAGTGTAGGGTGAAAGGTTCCCTTACCGATTTGGGTAACTTTCGAAACATACACCCCATGAAAGAAGTACTATACAATATTGATGTATATACCCATAAACAAAAGAATATTTTACAATGAATATAATAATGGGCAGTAAATACACCACTAAATGGGGATAGAGACAAATATAGCATTAATCTCATGGGAATAAAAAGTGAGATAAAAACCCCTTACCTCGTTGTGATCAATCGAGCCGTATGACCAAAAGATAATAAACACCAACTGAATCAAATAAAACCATGAATTTAAATAGAATAATAATAATATATATGGAATTTCAATACACAATAAACCACATGAAATAAATAAGTGGAAAACAATGAAAATATCATGGAAAAAAATTGAGATAAGAAATCCCTTATGAAGATTCTGCAGCCTAACGGTGCCACTTAAAACATCCAAAAATGGATTCAATGTGACCAAATAGGGTCTCCCATATCATGAACATAAAAATTAAAGTAATAGTGTTATTAAAAAACATCCCCCAACATAATAAAGAGGATCTTAAAAGAAATGACATAAATGAGTGTACATAGAAATAGAGAGGTAGGATCCCTTACCTCAAGTCCGACTTGTCTTGTTCGTTTCTTTATATTCCTTTAAATCAGGTAACTCTTTTTGATTTGAGAGATAATGCTTCCTTGGAGTGAATTCTTCCCAAAGTGATGCTTCTAGGAGTAATAGATGGATGTGTAGAGACAACATGAGTAGATTTTGGACGGGCCAAGGGCATGAGAGGTGTGGGTAAGGGGGTAGAGGTGGGGTGCTTTTATAAGAGGGAGGAGGGGCACTCTTGGAATGTCATGAAATGTTTCTTTATTATGAAATTATTTTCTAATTTTAAAGATCCCAAAATTATATATTTCTAGTATAAGCTGGTAATGGTTTTAAATCCACACATACAATAAGTTTTAGACAAGTGTAATTCTTAGATTTTATCCTATCTTTTCATTTTTTAAATCATTCTTTAATGAGGTAATCACTACATCATCATGGTGTCATAAATAAATTTATTTATTTAATGTCTAAAAAATATTAAAAAATTCCATCATGCATGAAATATTTTTATACTTCTAATTAGTATTTATTGTCTAAGAGATCATATATTTAGACAAAATTAATGTTGTTTTACTTAGTTGTTACATACTTTTGTTATATTTTCCTTTCATTAAAAATAAAATGATAAAATTTCATTATCACACACAAGTTATTCCATGGGGACCCAAATTTGTAAAAAATCATCCCATGGTATTCCATGACACAAAAAATAGCATTAGGACAGATGTTGGGTTAATTTTATATTTTTATGATATGATTTTATTACCCTTAACTACATGATTACTAATTAAACACGATATTTAAAGATAATTACTGTCATTACTATTCATAAGGTCCAAAAACAAAAGATTATTAATTAAATAATTTGGACCTTATGATTACAAATATTGAACCCATTTTACCAAATTCAATACACAGAAATTGTTGTAATTATTTTAAAAGTAAATCTCGTTGTCAATACAAAAGACGAGTTTTTAAGAAGTAAAATTTATCAAATGATTGACTTGTTTTTACATCCATTTGAAAAGTGAAATTACTTCCAAGGAACAAAATTGTATTAAGTGATAAAATAATAATTCTACTATACTTTAAAAACAATTAAAATGAAAATCTAAATATATAAATAAATTGGATGAAAAAGCAGTTTTGAATTTAAATGTTGTGTTTTTCACTATTAATTAAAAAAATGAACATTATCAGAAAAATAAAAATAATTCACCCTAAGGTATATTTGATATTCCAAATTCAAAAATTATGACCATTGTACCAAATTCAAAACATAGAAGTTTCATTAATAAATTATATAGTTAATTCCCGCTGTCAAAACAAATAGCGTGTTTTTAAGAAACAATATCTACCAAAAGATTGACACTTGTTTATATCCATTTTCAAAGTGAAATTAATTCTAATGGCCACCATTATATTAAATGGTAAAAATATATTCTAATTTCACTTTGAACCCAGTTAAATAGATAATCTATTCATATAAATAAATTATCTTAAAAAGAGTATTTGAATTAAAATACAACATCATTCACTATTCATTAAAAAATGAACTTTATCCGAAAAACACCAAAAACATACAAAAAGTAAATTTCGATATCCCGATTATAAAGAAGGATTTTATTTTTTCCAATATAACATATGAAATTGTGAAAAATGTTGATTTCAAAAGGGGTCTCCATCAAAAGGGTGTTAATTGACCTTTAAAAGAATATTATAATATCTATGCTTAAAATTGGATTCATTCACATTTTAAGCCTCTAACATTTATTGGATAAAAGTAAAAATATTTGAGAAACATATATAATCATTTTGTAGTATGTTATGTTCATTCATTCCATTCCAACGGCTAGACGTTATCTACCATTTAAAATAATATTATTATACTATTAGTGTGCAACATATGATTTCAAAGAAACTTGTTATTGCGTATTGGGTACGCCATTGAACATATCATCCATTTTAAAAGTAATATTAACATTTTATTCACAAATATTAATAAATATGAATATTTAATATTCTTTATTTACCTGGGATGCTACATCCATCCTCCCTTTGGGGAATTGTGTCCTCACAATTTTGTAAACAATTGGGCTCGAAAACTTCATTTGAAATCCCCACATCGGAAAAGGAGTCAATAAATCCATTAATTTAAAATAATGAAAGAGAATTAAAAAGGTCACCCAAGACAAAAGATACTAGTATTCCATGAAAACATGGATATGGAAGAAAAAAACCATCAAGGTCTGATGGAGAGTGATTGAAAACATGTCTCTGAGAAAGTTAACCACCAGAAAATCACAAAATTGTGATGGGTTAAATGGTATTTGATTCCTCAGTAGGAAAAGTTAACAGAAAATGTTTTCTTTAATTACATTTCATTGATGAATTCATTTATTAGATTAACTAAAACATAGGGAAATATACTTACATGTCGTGTATACTTTCATATCTTACTAGATTTCTTACACAAACCCATATTTACTCCAAAAGTTGAGAATTTGGGGTGACTTCTTCACATTAAGAGCGCTTTAATAAAACTATAGATAATCACATAATCCAAAAAAGAGAACAATATATTTCCCATGTCTTTAGACCATAACCAAAACCAAAAATATTAGTACAAGATCAAATAATCCCCCAAAAGGATAATCTTTTAAAAAAAGAAAAACTACTCTTAATATCCAAAATTTGTCCAACAAAACAACATGTTCATCAAAGAACATTCAATAAACAGATATCCATAAAAATCTTCAATGTAATCCAAACTATGATTGAAACCCATATATCTAAAGGATTTAATCACATGGTCTTCCAAGGTAAATCTTACCATTTATCCCCAAATAACATTAGTTTCTCTTAAAGTCTCGAATTGAAAAGTAATTAACCTAATCACATATCCTCCATGATAGGTCAATCATTTCAATAGATAACACAAAATCAACTTATTCTTGATTCATAAAATTATTTAACTAAAAATAATAAGTCATACTAACTAGGGACATTACGTAGTCCAGTGGTAGGCAATAAATACGAGTCACTCTTTGGTTGTGGTTCGATTCCTGCATCTTTGTTTGACGTGACGGGCTATCACACGGCCTCCGTGTTGTCCTTTTTCCAATACTATATAATTCTTATAAACATACCCAAAAAGAGATAACATCTTCAAAAATAACCATAACATAATTTAACCTCAAGTTTATCTCATGCCTTTCATTTTCCATCATAACGTATAGTAAACCACAATTACCTCAAAAGTAAGGGTAATATCAACCCTAATTTTTACCATTATAACTATTACTTGAAATTCCACATCGATTCCGTACTCTCATACATGATGAATTAGAGAAATCAACAAGGTTAAAGTGGTTAATCTTGACTCTAGGTAGTTATTTTAGAATAACCATGAGATTTCTCATTGAATCGCCCATTTCATCCAATCTCTTAATCAGAGAACCACCACAGTTTCCTGCAAACCCATTGTCACTTTGGTGCGTGCTGGATCCATCCATTTACTTAAACAAAAAAAATGTCAGTGTCAGTATATCAATAAAATCATCATGTAATAATGAGTAAGATAAGATCCAAGATATACTTATCTACATTATCTCAATCTCATTATAAATTTCAAAAATAACAATGAATTCATCTAATATACTAATCATTTTAGTTATATACAACTTGTCACTTATGCTTAAACAATACTCTAACCTCTAAAGTTATCTAAAATGACCTTTAATACCAACTATAAGGACCCAACCTTAAAACATTACTTAATCTTTAATTAAATGAATAATTCACATTGAGTATCTTTTCAGGTTTTGAGTTTTAGAGAATTAGTACATAACTATTACATCTCAAATGATTTCAATGTAGACACAACTACTATAACCAATTTTTTCCCAAAAATAAAAAATCCTTAAATAAAACATGTGTTCTTTTATTGATATAAATCTTCTTGAATACTTCCTTTCTCTTACCCTTCTTTATAACCTATGAAAAACACCTCAAAAACGTGGGATGAGCATAAAAAAGCTCAGTTAGGGTTATAACATAATGAATTAAAACATTAACCCGCCAATAAATAAAAATCAATGAAACCATAACATTCAATCATAACATTACTTCTGAAATCATAATATTTATGTATAACTCATAGAAATAAAAATATATAAAGGTAACTTCAGGAATTCAAAACATTCTTACATAGGGAGTAACCCTCATGGTTACGTTTAGAATATCTATCATAGTATATTCCGTAAATCTCTTCAAAGAAACCTTAGAGTTTAACTTCTTCGCTTTACCCGATGCATTAGAGAGCTATCTCGGGCTCACCTGCCAATAGTTTTTCACAGAACCAATCGTCTTCATAAACAATGTCCAAGAACCATAACATAATCGTATCACATAAAACATGAATAAAGGAAACATAAAATTTCCACATTTCAATAACAAGAGATCACATCATTATATAAAAATAAATAAAAACATCTAATAAAATCATTAAAACTCTATGATTGAAATATCCCTTAATGCATTGAAAATATTAGAAGAAGATATTTAAAAGAGATTTTAGAATCAAAGTGTCCCATAACACTTAGAATCTTATGAAAGGGTTTTAAAACATTCATGTCCATATAAATAAATCCTTAAATCCTTTTTAAAATCATGGAAATCAATGATAAATTCTTAAAAGAATAAATCTTTAAAACCATTTAAAACGATGTTTTAATAAAATAGTCATTTTCCATTTTGATCATTTAAATTATAAGACACATGATAGTAGACCATTTTCAAAACATTTAAATGAATTGAGTGTTGACATAATATGGATATGAAATGTCAAAGGTTCTATATATACACTTTATAAAAGAATAAATGTAAAGACCCGTAAATTTCAAGGAAATTTTTTTCTTAATTTTCTTTGGAATTTCTCAAGAACGCAGTCTCTGACGGCACCTGATTCCGAGGCCTGGTGTGCCCGGAATCATTTTCCGATGTTTTGGCTCGGGTACGTTCAGTGAACGGATGAGCGGGTTTTTCTAAATTTTGAACCGGTGCCCGGAATCAAATTCTGAGGGAACCGATGAAATCGTAGCGCCGATATTCGCGTAGAAACGCCTCTTCCGGAGTTGCGTTTTCTCGGGTGTGGTTTTTAAATTTCGGTCTTAAAGTTAGGAAATAAAATAATTTTTCAACAACTTTATTTTATTTCACTTAAGCCACTTTGAATCCATTTGAAGCCACTTAAAGGCGGCTTGAACTGAGTTGAACCGGATAGGATGCTATCCAGAAATATCCTACCCCCTTTGTAGGATATTTGTGAGGTGGGGCCCACACGAGCCCCGCCGTTTCTTTCCGCTAAGTAACGCACCCGCGAAAACCCGTCATTATGAAAGTCAACTGACGCGTTTTCTAAATTCTTAACAGCCCATTTAATTGGGCGGTTTATTTCGTAAATTAAATGAGTTGTTTCTTTCGTAGAATTAATTCAACGAATTGATGTGTCGTTTCTTACCCTTTTTCGTGTGTTGGCGTAATAATAAAATAAGACCAACCAATTTCTTTTGGAGGATTACTCGTTGAGAGAGGATCATTGAACCTTCATCCTCCTTCGCGAAGAATGCGAAGAACGCGAAGAACGTGAAGAACGCCGAACCTGGAAATCGATGACGCGACGCCGTGATCCGCGACGCCGACAACGTTCTTCTGCGACGTCTCATCCTCCGCGACGGATCTTCGATCGGCTACTTCAGGTAAGAGTCTCAGACATTCCTTTTTATCTCCTTCGTGGTTCTTAACTAAAAAAACGAATTTAATTAATTAAATTAAATCTGCTGTTTCATGGTGCTTTGAGTTCGACGACTCAACGTCGGATTCCGCGATGACGCGACGCCTCCCCGCGACGATGCGACGATCCCTCTCTTCCGCGACGAGCTTTTCCGCGAAGAACGCCCACACGCGACGACCAACGAGGTAGAGATTTTATATTTTGCAAATACCCCTCCTTATATTCCCGTGAAGATTATTTAAAAATTAAAGAACCGGAATCAAAGAAACAATTTTATTTTATTAAAATTGTTGGTTCATGTGTTGAACAATTTATTTTCTCCCGTTGATTATCTCTAACGCGGAGGGTGCGGGCCAAACGAACACGGCCCGACGACCCTCCGACGTTCTTCGTTTTGTGAGGATTTGAAGGGCGACGACGGAACATGACACAACGGATGTTTGATGTTTCTCTAGTGAAGGACGAGTCCCGGGAGGAGCAACGGTGCAGACGGGAAGGAAAACGGGCCACCGGAGCGACTCCGGCGGCGGCGCGGGTCGCCGGCGCGGCGGCGTCGGCGGCCGGAGGCGGTGGCGCCCGTGGACCCGCGGCCGCGCGGGTCCGGCGCGCCTGGGTGTCCAGGGCGACACCTCGCGGGTGCCGCGGGGTTGTCCCGCGACACCCGCGGGTGTCAAGGGCGACACCCTGTGGGTGCAGCGGGGTTGTCACGCGGCGCCCCGCGGGTGTCCAGGGCGACACCCCGCGGGTGTCCAAGGCGACACCCCGCTGGTGCGGCGGGGTTGTCACGCGGCGCCCCGCGGGTGTCCAGGGCGACACCCCGCGTGTGCGGCGGGGTTGTCACGTGGTGCCCCGCATGTGTCCAGGGCGACAACCCGCGGGTGGCGCGGGGTTGTCACGCGGCGCCCCGCGGGTGCCCTGGCGACACCCCGCGGGTGCCGCGGGGTTGTCACGCGGTGCCCTGCGGGTGTCCAGGGCGACACCCCGCGGGTGCCGCGGGGTTGTCAGGCGGCGCCCCGCGGGTGTCCAGGGCGGCACCCCGCGGGTGCCGCGGGGTTGTCACTCAGCGCGTCCGGCTGTCTGGCCGACACCCCACGGGTGCCGCAGTGGTGTCACGCGGGGCGGCGGTTCCCCCCGTGTCGGCCGCTCGGCCGCTCGGCCGCTCGGCCGCTCGGCCGAGCCGATCCGGGCCGGGCCAACCGGGTCAGAACCAGGTCGGGACGACCCGGTTCGGGCCGACCAGGGAGGGTCGGGCCGGGTCGGCCCGGACCCGGACCCCCCGTTTTTCGGACCGCTTTCGGTCAAATGCCTGTAACGTGAGCTACGTGCCTCCGTTTGACGAGCCATCTGCGGAAACACGACCCTTGGATAGAGACGGTCGTTTCGGTATATCGCACTCAAGGTTTCGGAATACTTTGGGTTCGGCCGGGTTGGTTCGTACACGAAACCAACCGGGCCCTCGGAGCGGAAACGCTCATATCTTGAGCTATGGATGTCCGATTGGCGTGCGGTCATCTTTGTTGAATTCTTCTAGGAGAGACGGATCTTTTGGCTTACTCCGGTCAAGGTTGGGATGCCGTCAGAGTGCGGTCGGGTTGGTTCGCTCACGAATCCAACCAGGCTCCTCGAACGAAAAATCCAATAACTCACAGACCGGGCGTCCGATTGACGCGCCGTCTATCTCGTTGCTTTCCTCTTGATGAGACGGAACTTTTGGCATCCTCCGCCCGAGTTTTGGATGCAGTTGGATAGTGGCCGGGTTGGATCGCACCGAAATCCAACCGGGCCCCTGGAACGGAAAAGCTGATACCTTTCAGACAGAACGTCTGTTTGATGAACCGTCAGCGGCGTTGGTGATCTCGTTGAGAAACAGGCCTTCTGAGTATACCACATGAGAGATCGGGGTACAGTTTGGGTACGGCCGGGTTGGTTCGCACACGAAACCAACCGGGCCCCTGGGACAAAAAGGCTAAAAACTCACAGACCGGGCGTCCGATTGACGCGCTGTCTGTTGCGTTGAGACCCCTATGACGAGGTGGTCCTATGAGATACTTCCTTGTGGGACGTTGTGATACTTCGAGTATCGACCAGTATCCCGTGGAGTGGACCCTCCCGGAGACGAGAGGGCGGAGCACGAAGACCGTGTAGCTGACTGAGACCCGATGACTGCTGATCGAACGACTCGGTGTGTTACAGAGGTGTGCTTTTCTGTAGCGGCAGACCCACGACAGAGGTGCGCTTGGTTGTAGTGGAACATGGGAGCACTTGGTTGTAGCGGCAGACCCACGACAGAGGTGCGCTTGGTTGTAGCGGCACATGGGAGCGCTTGGTTGTAGCGGCAGACCCACGACAGAGGTGCGCTTGGTTGTAGCGGCACATGCGAGCGCTTGGTTGTAGCGGAAGACCCACGACAGAGGTGCGTTTGGTTGTAGCGGCACATGGGAGCGCTTCGTTGTAGCGGCAGACCCACGACAGAGGTGCGCTTGGTTGTAGCGGCACATGGGAGCGCTTGGTTGTAGCGGCAGACCCACGACAGTGGTGCGCTTGGTTGTAGCGGCACATGGGAGCGCTTGGTGGTAACGGCTGTCCCAAAATACTCGATAGGTGGAGTACTAAAACAGTATTAAGTTAGTGAGCAGTACCTCGGTGTTTTGACAGGACCACTATACACTCCAGAGACGGATCTCTTCAGCAGTTACGGTTTCGATGATGAAAATCCTGGTTTAAGCTGAGACTTTTGACCTTGTGTTTGCCTCATGATTGAGACGGGTTACTTGATAACATAGGTATATGTATGGGAATATATCTAAGTAGAGGTTATCTGTTGAGATCTTCTTGTGGTTATCCTTGTTGGTTTTAGTGAGACCTTGAGGGTCTTGGGGTCCCTACTGAGTATCGTTATACTCACCCCTGCACGGGCTATGCCCGCACTACGTTGTGTTGGTTGCAGACGACGGACATCGTTGATCGTGGGTGAGTTTTGCAGAGCAGGACCGTACCTGGAGGTGTACCACTGGGCGGGACGTGCTCGGAGCGGACGGCGGGACCCGAGGAGCATTGGAGCTATCTGTACCCACCCTTCAGATGGGATTTCCAGTGGACAGCTCGGTGTAGTGGCTTTTACTTTACAGTTGTTGTTTTCCATTTCGAGTTGTACTTTACTTTCAGTTGGGTTTCTATACTGGCCCATTTACTTTTCCACACTTCAGTTGTACTCTGTTTTTACTTAGTGTTTACTTTTCTGCTTTCTTACTCTGTGGTGCTTGTTTACTTTACAAAGGCAATGCCTTCCCTTTTTACTGGGATTTACCCCTTGGTGCTAGTCGCCAGCCCCTGGCCTATGGAAGGCGGGCTTGGGGTAGTCACGGCACGGGCCCCAAGGATGGGTCGTGACAATAAAGGTGTATATCATCAAGAAATGACTTAATGAGAAGAAATTGAGATGTAATCCCAATCAAAGAACGAGCCATTAGAGCAGGGATACTGAAATGACATAATTATGTGTGAAAAATATAAATACACCAAATATAAGTAGATATTAAGAGTAAAACAAACATAGTTCATTCACAAATATTGGTATCATGACATAATCATGAAGTAGAGCTTTAACCCAAAGAATGGAAATTTGGATAAGAAGTTCCCTTACAAAAATTTGGTAGCCTAACGTCGTCACTTTAAAATTCAGCAAATGAGATTATGATAGATAAAAATGGTATCTCATCGCATGGACATCTAATTTATATCAATAAGGATATATAATAACATATACCAATATAAGAATATGGAAATTAAAAAACTTAACAAAAGAAGTAATTTAAAAAGAGGAGGGTGAAAGGTTCCCTTACAGATTTGGGTAACTTTCGAAATGTACACCCCAAGAAAGAATGACTATAAAATATTTATGCATATACCCAAAAAGAAAAGAAGATTGCACAAAGAATAGAATAATGGGCAGTACATACACCACTCAAAGGGGATATTGAAAAATATAGAATGAATCTCATGGGAATGAAAAGTGAGATAAAAACCCCTTACCTCGTTGTGATCAATCGAGTCGTATGACCAAAATATAATAAACACCAAATGAATCACATAATACCATGAATGTAAATAGAATAATGATAACCTATATTTAATTTTAGTACACAACTCACCACATGAAATAAATAAGTGGAGAATAATGGAAATATCATGGAATAAAAAGTGAGATAAGAAATCAATTACGATGATTCAGTAGCCTAACGATGCCACTTAATACTTCCAAAAATGGATTGAAGAGATCAAATAGGGTCACTCATCCCATGAACATAAAAATTACAGTAATAGTAAGATAATACATCATCACCCAACATAATAAAGTGTATCTTAAAAGAAATGACATAAAAGATAGTACTTAGAAAGAGATATGTTGGATCCCTTACCTCATGTCCGACTTGTCTTGTTCGTTTCTTTATATTCCATTAAATCGGGTTACTCTTTTTTGATTTAAGCCCAAAGGCTTCTGTGTAATTAATTCTGCCTAAATTTAGGCTTCTAGGAGTAAGAGAGGGATGTGGAGAGATAGAATGAGTATAGTTTGGATGATCCAAAGTCTTGAGATGTGTGGGTTAGGGGGTAGAAGTTGGGGCCATTTATAAGAGGGAGGAGGGGCATCTTGGAATGTCATGAAATGTTACATTATTATACATTAATTTTCAGATTTTAAAGGTCTGAAAATTATATATTTCGAGGATAAGGTGATAAGGGTTTGATATCCACCCATCCAATAGGTTTTAGACAAGTGTATGTCTTAGATTATACCTTTTCTTTTCATTTTATATAAATCATTCATTAATGAGGTAATCACTGCATCATCATGGTTTCAAAAATAAATTTATTTATTTAATGTCTAACAATTATAAGAAAAAATACCATGATTTAGGAAATCATTTTATCTTTCCAATTACTATTTATAGTCTAAGATATCATTTATGTTGACAAAATTAATGTTGTTTTACTTAGGTGTTACATACTTTTGTTATATTTTCCGATCATTAAAAATATAATGATAAAATGTCACTATCACCCAAAAGTGATTCCATGGGTTCCCAAATTTGGAACAAGGCATCCCATGGTTGGACATGACACAACCAAGAGCATTAGGACACATGTTGGGGTCATTTTATATTATTATGATATTATTTTATTTACCTTAACTACCCAATTACTAATTAATCACGATAATTTAAGATAATTACAGTCGTTACTATTCATAATGTCCAAAAATAAAAGATTCTTAATTACATAATTTGAGCCTTCTAATTCTAATATGGAACCCATTTTACCTAATTCAAAACATAGAAATTTTGGTAATTATTTTTATAGTAAATCTTTTTGACAAAACAAAAGATGGGTTTTAAGAAGTAAAATTTATCAAAATATTGACTTGTTTTTACATCCAATTGAAAGGTGAAATTACATCCAATGAACAACATTTAATTAAGTGATAAAAACATATTTCAACTATACATTAAAAAAAATTAATATTACAATCTGAATATATATATATAGACTTGATGAAAAAGCAGTTTTGAATTTAAATGTTGTATCATCATTATTCATTGAAAAATTGAACATTATCAGAAAATACCAAAAATTCACCCTAAGTTATAATTGAATTCCAAATTTAAAAATGATGTCAATTTTAACAAATTAAAAATATATAAGTTTCATAAATAAATTATATAGTTAATTCCCGCTGTCAAATCAAATAACGTGTTTTTAAGAAACAATATCTATCAAAAGATTGACACTTTTTTATGTCCATTTTCAAAGTGAAATTAATTATAATGACCACCATTTGATTAAATGGTAAAAATATATTCTAATTGAACATTAAAACAAACTAAAAATATAATATAACCATATAAATGAATTAGATTAAAATGATGTTTTGAATTAAAATACAACATCATTACCTATTCATTAAAAAATGAACTTTATCAGAAAAATACCATAAACATATAGAAAGTAAATTTTGGTGTCCCGATTCTATAAGAGGATTTTATTTTGTCAAATATAACATATAAAATTTTGAAAAAGTTGATTTAAAAAGGGTTCTCCATCAATAGGCGGTTAATTGACCTTTTAAAGAATATTAGAATATTTACGATTAAAACTGGATTCATTCTCATTTTAAGCCTCTAAAATTTATTAGATAAAATTAAAAATATTTGACAAACATATATAATCATTTTGTAGTTTTTTCTATTCATTCCATCTATTCCAACAGCATGACGTTATCTACCATTTAAACTAATATTATTATATTATTAGTGTGCAGCGTAAGATTTCAAAGAAACTTGTTATTGTGTATTAGGTACAACATTGAAAATAACATCTGTTTTAAAGTAATATTAACATTTTATTCACAAATATTAATATATATGAAAATGTAATATTCTATATTTACCTGGGATATTATAATAGATATATATTATTCTTGTATAACACATCAAATAAATCAAAATCATACAAATGTGGTGAAGGCGGGGAAAATAAACAACATATAGATCATTATAATGATGAAACACATGAGATGGTTATTAGTTTTATTACATAGATTTATGTAATAACCAAAGGATAAATTATAATGTAACTATGAGAAGAAGGAAATAAACCAATTTTAATATTCATAATTGAAAAATGTTCATAGGTTGCGAAAAAGGTTTCTTGATATAGAATCTACTTGATAAAGATATTTTAAATTATATAAAAAACAAAATACATGGTTTATTCATTTTGATATATGTAAAGTCTAATTTTATACAAGAAAAGGAAGCTTTGATTTCCATAAAAATAGAATTGCATAATCAGGTTTATCCATAAAATAATACATATTTTTAGAAGTAATTCACGGTTTACATAAAATATGTGGGTTTTTCTTTAAGAAATACATAAAAAAGAAATGATACCATTAATAAGGATTATTTAAAGGTAATAATTTAATTGGATCAAAAAAATATGTGTATCTCTAGAAATAAATAATATATTTATATATTATATATAAAAAAATAGAATAAATTCATGAGTGAAAGATTTCATAATGTGGAAAAAAATAAAGAGAATTACAAATATATGGTGGTTGAAAATATCCAAAAAATTATCCTGGAAGGAAATAAACTTAATAAAATAATGAAATACCACATTTAAAAAATATTTATAAAATATTCATAAAATAATAATGGAATTATGATGGTAAAATGAGATAAAACATAATAAGGTTTCAAATTATAAATGAAACCAATAGAGGGATGAGATATATCTGAAATGAGGTGAAATTGAATTTAATAGTTTTAGAATTATCCTTTACATAATTTTATTTTTAGGAATTAATAAAAATCGTAAATAATGAGTATTTGATTCAAAAGTTATTCCCCAATGATAAAAAAATGGTATACCAAATAAAATCAACGATAAAAATCAAGGGGAAACAATATTACATATCAAAGAAGATAGTGTTATGAACGAATGTTATATTTTATGGAATGCGTTAATCGTACCCCACATCCATTAAGGGAATTAATGTATTCAAATTTTATAAGATCAATACTAATTTTTTATTAAATGTAAAATGGAAAAATGTTTTTGATTATTTTAGAAACATCGATAGTCAATATTTTTCTTATGAAAAACCTATTTATTCCGTTAATAATTACATCATTCACAATGAACAATATGTAAATGTATTGAAAAATTAATTTTTTTCGATACAATTTTAAAAAATGTAATGCTAGCACTAATATATTACAATTATACATGAATGTTATCATCAAATGAAGCACACAATGTTTTCTTACATCTATCTTTATATCATTATTCACTTCAGAGAATGATAATTCAAATATAATTAGTAATTCATATATGAATTCATATTAACCAAAGTAGATCTCATATATTAAGGAAACAAAAATTCTCACTTAGATCTCCAAACAATGGTGAATGGAACAGTGGGTGCTAGCATGGCCGATTTAACATATTGGTTTGTTTCCCTATGAACCATTCATGTTCCTTTGTGATTGATGTAATATATCTTTTTCTTTTGATTCTTGATTTGATAAATATAGGATAATTATAAAGAGATCATTGTGAAAAAATATTAACCTTATGTATAATGTGATAATAGTCTATATATTGACCCATAATTAGGGTACGATATTTTATTAATTTAACTAAGGACATAATATTCTATTTAACCCATATGATCCCCCAAAACAAATAATAAAATTATAACATTAATACATTCATCGGATGGATGTAAAATAGTGAAATGATAAATATTATTTTTTATCATTCAAATTAATATTTATCAGAAACCCAATATCAGTCCGCTCATACTCCTTGTTATTCAATGAATCCACACACACACATATAATTAAATACTTTTTTATTCATTCAGTAAATAAATATTATATTCATATAATAATGAATTAATATTTACTAAATATTCATATAAATAAATAAAATATTTTTATAATAAATAAATATTTATTTATTCTTGTGAAAATATCAAGAGGTAAATAGTTATTTTATATTCCCAAAATTAAACAATTACTATGAGAATAAATATTTATTGTATATTTTCTTAACATTTAATAAATATTTAATATATATTACCTATGGGGATGAATAATATATTTTTTCCAATTTTTAATTATAATTCAAATTTATCTGAGATCGATCGAAATAATTTTTTTTGACACCCTAGAAATCAATCTTAATAACATTAGGTAGACTTGTATAATGTCCAAAGTTACTAAATAGAAGTTTCATAAGGCACCCACATAGGAAGATGATATGTTATAATGAGGGAATCACATAAGAACGGTCTGTATGTTATATAATTATTTTTCTCAGTATCTCATCAAAATGGATGTATACCATTTCCCCCAACTTGTATATTTGATAAGTCATTTTTGAATATATGAAATAAATTCATCAATACACATTGGAAATGGAATTAAATTTAAATAAATCATTTAAATACAAGGTCCAAAATATCAAATTCTCTTAATATTCAACGGACTTATCCTTCATCAAATTATTTATTAATATTATATCATTCTTGATTCACCCGATGTTTCCCACATCACCTCAATCACTTATCGTCATTGTTTCAAAAACATTAATTCTTATGAGTTATGGAATAAACTAATAAAATATTAATGTATAAATATCATTAAATACAATAGTATACATGAATATCCAATTCAAAATAATAATTGTTAATTCCAACACATGGTTCAATTATAAGATTATCCCATAATTGAGATTACACTGTGTGACTTTCATGGGATAACATCTCACACTGTTTTGAGTACTTTTTTATGAAAATCAACATACTATGTGTCCTATAATCAAATTATTTGTGATCATAAAATAATTTTTAATAACATCATCATTGAATTTCTTGGTTTTCATAAATGAGTGGAACTGTTGTTCCACTTTTAATGTGAAAAATACTATAGGAAATCATTTCACTAATGTCATACCAAACAATGAATAATGTTTTATAATATATTTTTATTAATATTCAACTCTTTTAATAAAAAAATAATTTATAGTACAAAATGTTGGTTCTAGAATAGTTACTCAAATAGACTATAACATGGATAGAAGAAAACTAAAAATGATTATCGGTTCAATATCTCTCACATGATTATCTTGTCTCTTCAAATTTAAGTCTTCATTTAAATTTTCTACCATCTTTTAATCCATTTATACTATATTTACAATAATGGGGAATTCTTATGAAAAATCACTAAAGATATGATCCTTCCAATGTATGACAATTTTTAATCAATGTGTCCTTAAATATTTTGTGAGACCCACCACTCTATTATTATTAAAATAGATTTAAACTGAATATTTACTATAATGAACCATTTCAAAACCATTGTATGATGATGTGAATCAAAACTACTTGTTTAATTTCCTCAAAAAAGTTATCGTACTTCATAACTATTGTATAATTAGAAACCATGTCTTTCTTTGAAAACTTTCATCTCAAAACACCTTTAATGAGTTGGAATATGTATCATAACTATTAATTCAGATCATCATGTTCTATTTAGAAACATGAATTTTCATATCCATTGATAACTAGTATATCATATCATCCCTAGAATTGAAACATATCATTATTAAATCTTATATACACACGAATTATACTAAAATCTAACTAATGAATTTTTCTAGGGGTAGGTTGATATCATCCAACTATTCTTATGTAGATAGTTTCATCATGACTTTTATATAACATAATATAAATTTATGAAACGATCACTTATTCATGTGAAATAATTTTCATCCTATCTATTTCCTCCTGTGTCTGATGGTACAGTTTTATTGAATGATTATTCTATGTGACACTTATTACAATACCCTCTGGGTTTATTTCATATTAATCACATTAGTATCATGTCAATGTATATAATTTGAGTTTTTCCTAGAAACCTCTTGGATATATCATCAAGGATCTTAGTAATAAGTATATATGTTTCCTCAACTTAGTCATTTATGTATAAGAACATATCTGACATGGTATTAATTGGCTATAAGATTGGTATTTCCTTTCGATTGTGTAGTAGATCATAAATATAAACTATTAGAAAAAGATCACACTCCCTCTAAAATACTCAGAGAAACAAGGCTCACATTCATTGATTATGAAACCAAATTTTTATATAGATTCATAAAATATAGTTTTCAAAAACATATATTCTATCTTTTAATAATAAATTGTTCATTTTAGCTGAAATACTTTTTCAGAATCCTTTAAAGTCAGAAATCCATTAGGATGTTTCATATATACATTTTTTTAAAAAATCATGTTAATTAATGACTCTTTAACATCCATCTAATAAATATCATAGTCATTGTTATCTACTTTTTCCTGTAGAATTATTTTTTTAACACATAAACGGGTGAAAAGGAATTATTTATGTCTATGTCTTGATTCTGTTTGAACACTTATAAAAATTGTCATGCTATATAGATGCTAACATGTCTATTCATGTACATTTTCATCTTAAACAACCATTTATAACCAATCATAATTATATCCATTGATGGAATTATCAATACAAGACTTGGTTACGATACATTTATTCTATTTCAATATTCATAGATTCTTTCAATTTTTAGGATTCTATGAAACATACTACTTCTGTGTATGTTACATTATCATTTATAATATCTTATAATAATAAAAATACTTGGTGACTATAAAGCCAAATCATATTGGTAGTCTATCCACTCTTTTACTTCGATATAATACATTTATCTTGTAAAATACTCTTCCATGGCGATTTAGGGAATCTAATAATATGAAAACATTACTTTATAATGTGCATGGACTTATCTTTATATCACTATATCCTTTATAGAATCAATCCATTTAAAGAGTTATGTGAATTATTTTAACAAAAAAAATTATTATGTAAATGAAAATATAAATAATATTCATTAATTTACATAAGATACACTATATTGATAATAAAATTGCCATAAGGGGGATGTTTGTTACCATAAATACCATTAAAAAAATCTTCACCACCCCATACATGTACATTAAGTATCAATGGTTTAATTACATACCAATGATGATCAATATTACTGATTTATAGCTTATTTGGAACTTGGTTTATTATTTATGAAGACTCACATACCATGTCTTAATAGAGTGTAGTTCCACCATTCCCTTATACAACATAATTACAGTATATAAGGAGGTTCTAGCTATAATAAGATCCCAAACTCTTAAAAATAATCAATGAAGTCATAATTAATATATTATACACCATGGTATGAGTAGAGTTTCTTAGCTTTGTTACCAAATTCATTATCAACTCCATTCTTATTTTCATTTAATTGGTAAATGGAATATAACTTATACCTCCTTAAATAAACTAATAACTATATAATGAATACATTAGTAAAGGTGTTGAAGTATGTTTACCCAATCATGTATTTAATTGGAAATAGTATATATGAATTTCTATGAACCAACAAAATAATTTTATTGGATATTTATCCTTTTACACTAATTAAATATTTAGTTATTTTTCATGTAAAAAAGTACAAAATTAACTATGTGGATTTACTTTAAATGAATTCAAATATCCATCTTACTGTATTCTAGTCAATTGATTTTAATTATATCACAATACAAGTGATGAAATTGTTTTTAATTTTACAATTCATGAGAAATAAATGTGTTATCTATTTAAATTACAATGTTTGTGAATTATAAAACATATAGAAAATTATTTTTATATATATTACCATAACCAATTATTTCATTTTTAAATGATGAAAATCATGTTTCTATATTTAAAATTAAATCTATCGGTATCATATCTGTACATAGAAATTATTTTTTAAAAAAATTACGAACATAATTTCCAATATAATAAAATGATCCTTTCAATCATAAAAGTGGGGTGGAGTTCTCTAATAGCCACAATTATAAGTCAATATCGGTTGGTTTCATTTTAATCTACATCATCTTAAGAAATATTTTGAAATCAACTGAGTTCATAAATTATAATCCCTATGAGAGAACCACATGATAAATCTAAGATATTTTATATAATTAGATAGATTATAGTATATATAAAACAACATAAATCATGCACTAATTTATTAGTATGGGTTTAGTTTTTTTCAGTGACTCTTTATTCCATTTGAAAAATAGTTACGATCATTTTACCTTTCATTCCCATTGATACTCCACATCTTGGAAGGGAAATTTGATGAAATTTGAGAGTTATTGATATTCATATATATCATCCACAACACTTTCCTTTTTTTCACCCTAAGTATAAAAGATTTTTCAGGAATTATATAAAAATTTTGAGTGATAATATCTTGTAGAAATGTATTTATGTCATTCATATTGAAACAAAAAAATTGGAAAATATCGAAATGAGTAATGAAATAATTAGATTGGTGATTCGTTCTTCATGTATATTAAATCAAAAAACTATTGGTCACCCAATATAGAAGATATATTTGACTACATGAGGCCAAACTAGCATACCTTCTCAGTGAATTCTCATAATGAGAACCTTGGAGATCTCTAACTGTTTTGGTCATGCGATATAATTAAAATGGCCATGGATATATTGTATCTTGCTATATGAATCCATGTTTTCATGATAAATCATGAGATTATAAGAAATATTAGATAATATTAAAAAATAAACATGTAAAACATTAATTATGTCTATTTCATAAATAGTAAAATATTCGTCAATCATATAATTAGAATGAGGATATGGGATTGAGTATTATAGCATGTAAGATTTCCATTAAGGGAACAACACAACCCATAGGAGTTTGAATCATTCCTAGAAGTTATTATACCAAAATAGAGAAATGTTTTATGACATCTGTTGATTACAATTTATGAACTACATATGAAAATAATTTTAATTTAATTATGTCTACCACTATTTTGTCATGTTTTAATGGACCCCACCACTGACCTCAAAATATCCAATAAAATTATACATTCTAGTGAATAGGATATATATTTCCCTCCTTCTGATCCATATATTAAAATTAAATACCATTAATAATTTCTCTATATAGAATATCATGCCTATTGAGAGATTGTAGTTATTTTTTCTGTTTTGCGGACTCCCCAATCAAGAAACTCTGCCTTTGTTTTCATCAGTGTTTTCCACCAAATTATTATTGAACATACCAAGTCTATTTTATTAAATACATATATTGTTAATTAAAAGAATAATCTTACTTAATACTTCCATGTATTTATAATTTTCCCGGATTATGGATTTAACTTACACAATTAATTATCATATGTCTTAATTTAGATAATGAAATTCATAATAACATCATATTAACATGATTTAATTTTATTACTATTCATATAATATCATATAATATCATATACATGTAATATAATTATTATATGAAAAATAAATTAGTTATAATCCATATAATGATAATTAATTTAAACATAATCATTTTATATTAATTCCATATTTGAATATTATATAACTTACTAATATGATCATATTTTTTCATATATCAAATAAATCATAGAAAATATAGAAAAAATAAAATTAATAGATGAACTAATATTGATCCAATATACTGTTTGAATTAGTGTGGTAACGACAAATAGACCATGTACCCTTAAGTAAAACACCATGTTCTAGTCTTGGAACAAGTTACAATATTCCACCTATCAGACTATGTATCACTCGAGATGGGTTCATATTTTTTCTCTACATAACCACTAAATCATCATCTCCACCATGATCTAACCCCATCTATTTTTAGATAATAAATTTATTTAATATAGTTACTAACTCACATGTAGTTTCGGAGAACAAAAGGATTAGTTAATGGAGATAATAAAAAACCAAAATGGACATGCAGATCCAATATACATAAGAAGGGGGGGTGACTCATTAAAAATTATATTTACTTTAATGATAAATAATTTTAACAAGATGAATTAAAATTTAAGTAAATAAAAAAACAAAAACATAATTCTATCCGAAGATCATAATTGATCATACATTTTCAATGGCTATGAATAAAAAATAACTAGAAATAATTCATTTCAATTCAATTGTTGACAAAATGAAATGAACAAGATTTAATAAAATAATTTTGATTATTAATGAATTTATATATTCATATTATATCAAATAATTAACATTTTGATTCCAATCTATAGTGTTTTTGAATAAAATGATAAAAATAAATGTCATTTAAAATATTAAAAACCTTGTTCACATTTGTATACAGGGAAGAATTTTGATGAGTATTTATCTACACTACTTAGTATAATACTTGTTTTATAAAATTCACTCATATGACATATTACAAACATGACATATGTCTTAATTCTATGGAATATACACTCAAATTATTGACACGATGAACATATGAAAATTATATAGCATTTATGATTTAATTCTTGTTAATTCATTTGTATGAAATGAAAATAAATTACATGTAGTTTTAAATATTATGATAAATTAATGATTAATTTTATATAATATAAACACTAATAATTGTGATTTAATTTAAATTTAACGACATTGAAATTCTAGATGATATGTTTTATTAGACAAATTAATGAAATTTAATATTCACACATAATCGAGTAAATTACAATGTATGTGTAGCTTGTTCACATGACATGTATTTTTCATCACAAGGTGTTCACATGACACACATAAGGATATGAGATATACTTCACATGGATATTTATGTTGTATATGACATGTATGAAGGACATACATTTTTTATTTAATGCTTCATGACATCCCACTTATTGGAATCATGTATTAAATATATCCGGTGAATTAAATATGTGACACATCATAACACCATGTTTTTATCATTGATAGTATGTTCACTACATTACGTGATGGATATCTACAAGAAATGTAGTCTGGAAAATTTTTGTGCCACCACGGATGGTACACATGTGGTGCCTTAAACATACATAAAATATATTCATTAGATGATGATCCAAATTCCATTATGGTTTCTTGGGGAAATGAATAGGGACACATGATGTGTGAAAAAGGAGTACACACCATGTAACCCTATGTTATCTAAACATTATTCACGGAGCCATCAAATATGATATTCATATGAAGACCTTATTAATTAGTTACCAATATTTATAATATATGTGGGATACGAATAGCTGAAAGAATTTATCTCAATGATTTTATACAAAACGATGAAAACTAGGAATGAAATTTATCTTTTAAATACTTAATAATTTTTAATCAAATAAATAATGATTTTTTAATGAAATTATGATATAACATGATGGTTTTGAAGATAGAGAAATCATATATTAGTCCTATAATAAAATAGAATAAATTTTTATTTGAGAAAGAATACAAAATGTAAAAAAAAGAACATCATGAAAAATGAATTTTTATCCCAATAGTAATGAAAATTATTACATTGGAACAATGATAATATCATTTATTCTCCATTTATTAATAATATTTATTTTAAGTTGAATAGTTTCCTCGATCTTGTGATATTTATTCATTAAAAATGTTTGTCATTTTATCCTAATTAGTCTAGCATTGTTGTATTTCTGGGAGAAAAAATATTGTCCTACTAGTAGTGATCTCCATGTTCTCCTTCAATCTCAGATCAAAACTGATGAAACATTGATTTCATTCACAATATATTGATTACCTTGTGTTACTCTTCTTTGATTTAGTTTTTAGGCTCGATGGAATATTTTTTATTTGTAATCTATTTGAGAGGATGATAGGAGGATGATAATTGTAGAGAACAACATTTTGAACAATTATTAACCTTCCCTAGAATTTGATAGAAATCTATTTATGTACCATAGATAAGGTTTAATAGTTTATTAATTGTAGAATGACCCTTTATAATTTAATAGTTCTATAAGAGTCCCCATACCATATTGTAAAATAAAAATATTATTATTGTATCAAGGAACTCTTAAAATGGTGAAATGATAAATACTATTTTATTGGAATATAAATTAACAATTATCAATATACTTAATCTAGGTTTTCCTATCCTACTAAAAAATATCATATAATAAAATAAATATTTTTCTAATATTTTCACTTATTCAATACATAAATATATTTTTTATTCATAGATTTTTGAATAAATATTTATTAATAATTAAATAACTAAAAAACACTTAGATAATAATCAAACGAGTACTTATTATTGCATGAATAACTGAAGATAAATAAATATTATATATTGACATAATTAAATATTTTACTTGAGAATAAATATCAATTAACTATTTTGACATATTTAATCAATATATAATAATTATTAATTCATAGAATAGAATGTGGAACATATTAGAATTTTTAAATATAAATTATATTATACTATGATTGATGTTTGTTCCCCCTCAGGACTCTCCTTTAATGACATTAGGTAGGGTTTCCTAATGTCCTTGATTTATATCATTTAATGACTTTATGATCCTATATTGGAAGAATATATATCCTAATGAAAAAACCATAGATGAATTATAATTTTGTAATATAATCCCTTTTTATTGATATGTAATCATGCAGTATTCACACATGTGTCATCAACATATATTTTTTATATTACATTATTATACAATCCAAAAGAACGCATCAAGAACAAATTACTATTTAATTTTATGTTAATAATTCATTTTAATAAAAATCTTATGATTTTGATATCCATATTTATGTAAGAGACAAATCCTTCCTTAACATATTCATTAATATCATATCATTTGTGAAACTGTCAATGTACCCAACATCACTAGGATCATATGTTTTTCTAATCTGAATAAATATCTAATAATATGTTATTCATTAAATGCAATAATAATAATCTAAATTTCTATGGTTCATTACAAATTCTTATATATTGGAATATCCAACGACAAAGAAACATGTGGAATTCCCATAGGAGGTTATATTCTCATAAGCAGCATTCTTAGAGATTACTATGTGAAAAATCCAGGATATGAGATCATGTTATCTTGTGAGTACTTTCACCTGATAAGCATCGTACATTGTGTCAAATTATATAATGTTATTGGACCATAGAAAATTTTTAAGAGTATCATCATGGAATTTTAAGGGTTTCATGAAATGGACCAAACCTCTCTGGTTCATTCCTATGCGAAAATCAGTTGTATGAGGTGATTTGGGAGTTCAAGGTTACTTATCCCCAACACTTTGACAATTTTCCAGTTCAGTGAACAATGTCATTAATGAAATTCTATGAACTGTGTCATCATCAAACTTATGTGAACAATGTAATGGTAACATTAGGTGAACAATGTCACCATTGACCTTCTATGAACAGTGTCATCATTTACATTCTGTGGACAATGTCATCATTGACCTTCTATGAACAGTGAAAATTTATCCATAGGTGAACGATGTCATCATTAACCTTCTGTGAATAGTGCAACCTTGACCATAGGTGAACAGTGTCATCATTGACCTTCTGTGAATAGTGTCATCATTAAACTTATGTGAATAGTGCAACGTTAGCCTTTGGTGAATAGTGTCATCATTGACATTATGTGAACAGTTTCACCATTATCCTTCAGTGAACAGTGAAATGTTAACTTTAGGTTAATAGTGTCATCATTGACCTTCTCTGAACAGTGTCATCATTAACCATCTGTGAAGAGTGCAACATTAACCTTAGGTGAATAGTTTTATCAGGTAACATCAATGAATAGTGTAATCATTAACCTTATATGAACAATGCAATGTTAACCTTAGGTGAAAAGTTTCATCATTAACTTTCTATGAACAGTGAAACATTAACCATAGGTGTACAATGTCATCATTGACCTTCTGTGAACTGTTTCATCATTAACCTTCTGTGAATAGTGCAACGTTAACAATAGATGAACAGTGTCATCATTGACCTTCTGTGAACAAGTTATCATTAACCTTCTGTGAACAGTTCATCGATCATCTTAGGTGGTCAGTGTCATCATTAACCTTCTATGAATAGTGAAAATTCAACCTTAGGAGAACGGTGTCATCATTGACCTTCTCTGAACAGTGTCATCATTAGCCTTCTATGAACAGTGCAACGGTAACCTTAGGTGAACAGTGTCATCATTGACCTTCTATGGGCAGTGTCCTCATTAACCTTTTGTGAATATAGCAATGTTAACCTTAGGTGAACAGTGTCATCGTTGATCTCCTGTTAATAGTGTCACCATTAACAATATGTAAACAATGACATCATTGACCTTTTGTGAACAGTGACATCAGTGGCCATCTGTGAACAGTTACATTAGTGTTCTTCTATGATCAATGACATTAGTGACCTTTTATGAATAGGGACATCAATGACCTTCTATGAAAAGTGACATCAAGGACCTTAGGGTGTACAGTGTTTCCATAACGGTAGGGTGTACACTATTTCTAGAACGGTAGGGTGTATAGTGTTTCCATAATTTTTTACTGAACATTGTTTCCTCCTTCCTACAGTGTCACCCCTTTGACATTTCAATTGTCCTAAAACACATTCAAAGACTTTTTAAAAGTTATTTAAGGCCAAATAAAATCTCGTAACTCATATATTAATTATTCCTAAGGCTCGAGATGTTTTTAATTGGTCAACCAGTGTGGTTTATTGTGCTACTCTTTTAATGGTAAATCCAGCGTTTCATAAACCACATCTCTGTTAAATATTCCAAAATGATGGGATATATTCTTCCCTAATTATTTATCCTTGTTATCGGGTGTGAGAAGCTCTAACATCCCATTTCGTCTCATAGTTGTTGAATAATCAAACTTTCCTCCAAGGATTTGTTCCTCTCTCTTTTGATGTAACCAAGAAGTATCAATCAATATTTGATATAAGGTATGATTTATCATCATTATTTTGGGGTTCATATTCCTCTGTTTCTCCTTTACATATTAGATAATGTTATCTCCATGCTTCAAATTGTGTTTTCATGGGTTCATGTTGGTTTGGTCATACTGTGGAATCCTCAGGTGGAAGCCGTTATTGCGAGAGGAGGTGATCATGATCTCTTTTGTAGACCATTCTCATATAAAGAATGTCAAGAACCATTTGAGTTAGGGGATTCATTTCTTCTCTCTTCTTTTACATGAATAAGAATTGTTAGCTTGTTTTATCCTAGTTAATCACAATGGAATTGACATAATAAATATTTGAACTGGATAAACAAATTAATATCGATTGTATACCATTTCCCTTTTTTCTAGTACTATGATATCAATGCTTTTTTTGTGTTGCATTTTATTCCTGATGAAAATTGGAAAAGAACGCAAATCCTAAATTAATTGATAATTTTTTGGCTAATGACAAAGAGGTATGTAAATGAATATGGCTCTTCATGTTGTAATTTGATGTTAATCAAAATAGTTTAGTAAGAATGTTTAATAATTTATGATTGATTACTGATTATGTTTTCTGAATTTGGATCCTATGAATAATAATCGTTGAATATAAAATGTATTAAAGAACCGATTGATCAAAAAAAGATAACTCCTTGAAGGGTTCTGAGTTACTCTATTGTTTGTTAAAGGGCCAAGAGCCCAATTGTTAAAATGTTTGTTTTCATGCTGCTTATTTTGTGATGTTAGTCTGGATGGATGTTGTGATATATGGGGGCATGGAGGCCTTTTTGATGTGACAACAGATGATTCATAGAGTAGATAGATGCATCGGTTTATCCATGTGGGTGTCGGGGAGGACACTAGGAATGATGGAACATGATGGTTGTGATTGTTGGATGATTGTTTTTTTATTGGTTGATTATCTTCGTCACTTTTCTCCACCAATCAATGTAGGTGGTCTTGCTTACCCTTCTTCAGAAATAGGTGAAGACACGTGGGGTATGCCACGTGCATTCTGTTTTTATCTTCTCAAGGGAGGATTGGTCTACCCTCTTGTTACAGGCGGCAAAGACTCGACGAGTAGTAAATATACTCACTTTGTTGAACCCCCTTGTGTTTTTTAGAATTGAATATTTTTCTATAATTCATATGAATATGGGAAATAAATTCTTGTAATGAATAATTGAATAAAAGATGTTAACTCTTGGGGGTTCTAGTTGCTCAAAAATAATGATGATGTTGTAATTTTTAGAGGGATCGTGGACTTTGGGTGCGATGCTAACAAAGTTTAATGTGGAAATAGAAATGGTTAATTAATGGTTAATGAATAAATTAACGTCAAGTGGAACTAATAAAAATGTTAAGATGTAAGGAAATAAATATTTTTAAATGGGTTTGGGCTTATATGATACCTAATATTAAAAGTGGAAACCAAGAGTCTGAGAGACGTTGGATATAGTAGAGTATAAAACTAGGTTATGTCCATAGTGTGGATGTCAGATATATTATATTTTATAACTTTATTATTTCTATAGGGTACTCCACCCTATTAGTAAGGGAAACTATCTCCTTGGGGATTCTGAGCCTTGGGGGTGTTCTCCCCAACATTCTAGGGGGAGGATGGGTGGCTGACTATCCCCTTTCGCCCAACCTCTTCTCTTGGTAGATACTTGTGCTAGGAGGAACGGTGGTTAGTTTTCCCCATATACGAGTGTAGAGGGCTATAATGGCTTGTGGTTATTCACAATCATATATTCTGAATATAGTATACTATGGACTATTATAGGTGTAACGTGTATATGCTATGATGGCTTGAGAATCCTTACTTGGTTTATGGGATGTAATGTCTTGAGGTATAATACTCGATGTAGGATGCAAGTTATGTGAGCTATGGTGGATCCCGAAAACTACATAGTTACATTCTTGTGTGGACATGGTGGTTTTGTTGCAGGATGTGCATGTTGTGGTGCTTCGACCAGGTGTCTGCGGGGTAGGAGTTTTTAGAGAGAGATTCTTAGGACGTGCGATGTTGGGGAAAAGAGGCAAGCCAGTAGGGAAGTTATAGTAAGGTACCCTTGATATTATTTTTTATATTATATACTCTTGTATATGTTACTTGGTGAGAGTATCCATGGTGAGGTTGGGAACATAGTATATATTTTACGGGGATGAGTTTGTTTCACTTATTGTTCACTGTGGTTTAGCATCCTTCCCTTACATTTTCACGAGAGGCTTCAGGGAGGATCCTACTGAGTATACTTTTCTACTCACCCGATGTATATATAAACTATTTTTCATGTAAATTGGAGAAGGTGGGAGATCAATATAGTTTCTACTAGCTTGCGGTTGTAGGAGCTATTCGGGCTTATCATTGTTGATGTTTTACATCATTTTTTGGTACATGAAGTTTTCCTCTTCCTGTTGTAGTGGTTTTCCATGAAATTCCATATGTTTACTTGGGTTTTATTTTCTATTTTATTTCTTAGTTGGAGTTGGTTGGGGTCTATCCTCTCTCTCTCTTTCGCATGGTTTCTCTCAGAGGGTAATTCCTCCCATTTGTGTGTTTTCTATACCCTCAGTGCTATTATTCAACTAGGGGCCTACTGGTGGTGGGACTCAGGGGTCATTATCTTCCTTATCACACTTCCGGCCCAGGAGGTACACATTGTGGAGAGGGGGATGTGACAGAGTGGTATCAGAGGCCTGGTTGAGGGATAAGATGGATTTTGGTGTTAGGCATAGGTGAGGTTGCATGGCTGGGTATATCAACAATGTCATTCATGTTTATAATGTGATGTAAACATTGGAGACTAGCTGATACATAAGAATTTAGGGCCCCAAATGATCTGATGTACGACCCTTTTAGTTTGCAATGTCTACTAAATGATTTGATACTTGTTGTAGGGTAGAGACCTAGGAAAGGATCATGCATAATTCTTCTTTTTGCTTGTGTTTGAATGGGTATAACATGGTATAGGTTAATCTAATATATATGAAAGAAAACAATTAATTAATTAACGATGATTCTACCATATTCCAGGTCTAGGAGCTCTAGTGGTTTTTTATTTTAGGGGTATGATTCTAGGTCGACGTCCTCGGTAGGTTTGCATATAGTATTTCCAGCAGGCTATTCTAGCAGATTGCCGCTGGCTAGAGGGAGACGATGATGAAAATTTGTGGAGGAAACTCTGATATTTTCAGTTCCAGAGTCTACAGGAGTACGAGGGATCCCTTTTAGATGCATTCACAAATGACTGGTTGGAGGAGGTCGAGTTAGGATTTAGTTCGATTCATTCATTGAAGGAGAACTAGGTTTCCTTATATGTAAAGATGTTGTGTGGAACATCAAGGTAGTGGTGGTTCTCGTTCCTCGGGGATCATGAGGAGTCATCGATCTCATACTAGGAGTTCTGAGACATCTTAGCTTTATGTTTCCTCCTTTGATTGTCAAGGTGTCTAGTATCCCGGAGCTTATTACCGTTCGATAGGGGAGCTATATTGTGTGAGTGTTTCAAATCCATTTTATGAACCTCTTATGATATACTTCGTACTAGATTCTAGATGTGGAGGCCAGGGCGAAGCATTTCGAGGAGGCATTGCATCCAGATATCCAGTGTCAGGTCACCCCATTAATGCTGAAGTCATATCATGAGGTTCTGGTTAGGGTAGATGTTGTCAATTGGACTTTGGCCAGGACGAGATCATCACGAGTGGGGAATCATCATGATTCTTCATGAAGAAGTGTTGTGGTCTGAGGTTCATGTTTTTCAGGGAAGAAGTGTTTCCGTTCAGATAGGGATTAGTCCCGGTCCTTCACATCTTGTTTCTCCAAAGGCAGCCACTCTCAATAATATTCCACAGGATCATTTGCTAGTTTTTCTTTATGGTGGTTGTGGTCATCAACAGCGGAAGTGCCCGACCTTTCTGAGCAGTCATCATGCACCTGGTTCTCCACTCCAGGTTTCTCTGTTGAGGTGGCTTCAACTGAGGCAACAATATTAGTTTGCAACATCTTTAGATCAGCAGAGGGTATATGGGTAGGCAGTGGACATCCCCGTCATGCTCCCCATCCTCAGAGAGCAGAGCACCGTTGTGGTGGTGGTCATCATTATGGTCAGAGAGGCCATGGAATAGGTCATGGTCTGCTTCATGCTTTAGCATTGCTATCTCCAAGCAAGACCGATGTCATTTGAGGCACCCATTCCTTATTTTCTACATTGATTTATGCCTTGTTTAATTTAGGAGAGACATACTCTTTCATATAACCTACCCTTGTCTATGCTTTGGGACATGAGATAGAGAGTATTTTTGTGCCCTCAGTGTAGACTACGCCAGTTGATGGTTGAGGTGACTTGTTTCATGTATGTAGAGATGTTGATATATTTTTGGGGTATCACTGCTCTTAGGGTGATTTCCTATATATATGAATACAACCATATGATGTCATCCTCAACATGGATTGGTTGCATTCGTTATAGGCTATCATTGATTGAATCAAGAAGATGGTTGTTTTCTTTGGCGCAGATGGAGACCCAGTGGTGTTTTTTGGTGAGTGAGTTCCCCGGATGGGTCATAGATGCATTCTAACCTTATCATCCATGATGTCTAAGATGATGATGATTTCTTTAGAGGTTTACGAGTTGCTATTTCCTAGGGTCATATAAGAGTACTAATGTCTTTCCAGAAGAGGTTGTTGCATTACCCCCTCGATGAGTGATCGAGTTTGGGATCGAGCTTCAACCAGGAGTGTCTCCAATCTATATGTCTCCATATAGGATTTCCCCTTCTTAGTTAAGTGAGAGATGTATATATCTTTATTTTCTATTACATTGCAGTTTTTTTTGGCCAAGTGTGTCACTATGGGGTGCACCAGTTTTGTTCCTGAAAAAGTCTAACAACACTTTACGGTTGTGTGTCGATTATCATCTCTTAAACAAAGTGAAAATATAGAATTGGTATCCTCTTCCATGGAATGATGATTTATTTTATCAACTGAAGGATGCATGATGGTTCTCAAAGATCGACATGTGGTTATGATATCATCATATGTGTGTGAATGATGAGGATTTCCCGAAGACTGCTATCTGTTTTCATCATGGGAATTATGAGTTTGTGGTAATGTCGATCGGCGTGAATAATTCTCTAGATGTGTTCTTGGGATTTATGAATGTTGTGTTCCTTGAGTTACTGTACATGTTCATGGTGGTTTTCATCGATGAAATCCTTGTAAAATCCATATCTTAAGAGGATAATTTGTAGCATCTACACACTAGTTTGGGAGTTCATCATAAACATCATTTGTTTGGGATGTTGTCAAAGTGTGAGTTCTGTGCTCGAGAAGACCGTTTCATGGGTAATGTTGTGTTCCAGAATGGTGTAGCTGTGGATCCATTGAAGATAGAAGCAGTTGTGTCTTTGGCCGCCCACAAGATAGTTTCAGAGGTTTGAAGTTTCACTAGTCTCGTAGGCTACTACAAAAGGGTCATAGCAGTTTTCTTACCAGTTGTAACTCCTCTGACAGCTTTGACCATGAAGGATCAAGAATTTATATGGACTGATCCGTGTTAGGATGCTTTCTAGAATCTATAGGAGAAGTTATTAAGTACCCCGGTTCTTTGTCTTCCAGCTAAGGGAGTTTAGTTTGATGTTTAATGAGATGCTTCACATTTGGGGTTAGTATGTGTTCTGATAAAGCAGATATCAGTTGTTTCATATAGGTTTTGTCAGTTGCGTCCCCATCAGTGTAATTATAACACCCATGATCTGGAGTAGGCCTCCATGGTGTTTTCTTTGATGTTGTGGAGACATTACCTCATTGTCAAGTGCTTTGTTGTTTTCACCGATCATAAGAGTTTGAGGTATGTTTTCTCCCAGCGTGACTTGAACTTATGACATCATCGATAGATGGAGTTCCTATAGTAAGATGACATTGAGATATCATATACACCTAGAAAGGGGAATGTTATAGCTGACGCGCTAACTCAAAAGTCATGTAGTGATGTTGTGTGTGAATTCAGTGATTCATGGAGAGTAATGGTAGAAATTTCTGCATTACATATTGATATGGGAGACATTGGGGGTAGAGGTTGTATTTTTAAGATGATGGTATAGAAATCTCTGTTGAATAATGTGGAAGAGTCCCAATTGTGAGATCTTGAGGTGGAGGTCTGGAGAGACCGAGCTATTTCTAATGAGGCCCCTGATGGTTAGTCAGAGGATGAACAACACCTAGTGTTATATCACAGAAGGATTTTTGTTCCATTGATGATGCATGAGATAGTTCTCAGGGAATTTCATAGCCCACCTTTATCGGATCATACAAGTGTGAAGTTGATGTATCTAGCCTTGAAGAGCCAGTTTTGGTGTCCTAGGCTGAAGCGTCTGGTTGCGGAGTTTGTGTCTTGATGTTTGGTCTGCAAGAAGGAAACAATCAAACACTGTGTTCGTGGTGGTCTGATCTATCCATTAGAGATTCCTCAGTGGAAGTGGGAGGACATCTCAATAGACATTGTTACTGGTTTACCCCGAGCTCTGGGATGATATCATGCTATTGGGGTGTTAGTGGATCACATAACAAATCGACCCACTTTATAAAAATCAACAAGTCAATATCAATAGAATTTTTTCAAGGAAGTATCTGGAGGAGGCGGTGAGACATCATGGAGTTCCTAAGATGATCATTTCTGTTTGGGATCCTTATTTTACCTCCAGGGAATGGAGAGGTCTTCAACATTCTTTTAGTTATCAACTATGCCTTAGAACAACATTTCATCCTCAAATGGACGGTCAAACAGAGTGAACAATTATGATTCTTGAAGACATGTAACACTCTTGTGTCCTAGATTTTGGAGGATCATGGATGAGGAACATAACCATGGGGGAGTTCTCGTACAATAGTAGATATCACTCCACCATCGGTATGGTGACCTTTAAATCCAGGTATTTCGATCATTGTCATTCTCTGTTGTGAATGACTCGAGTATAAGAGTCAGAAATTATCAGGCCAAAACTAGTGAATAATACAACAGAGATGGTTTATGCGATTCATGATAGGATAAAGATTGTTCATGATCATCGGAAATCATATTCCCATCAAAGGAGGAGACCCTTAGTTTTTGAATTTTGGGATCTCGTGTTTCTGAAGGTGACTCCATATCATGGGAAATGATGATTTGGACTTGGGAGTAATCTTTTTCCCTAGTTTGTTGGGACTTTCGAGGTGTTATCTCATGTTGGATATGTGGTGTATTGAGTATAACTTCCCACACATATGAGTCGGATACATGATGGTTTCCATGTATCATATGCTCAGTCGTTATCTTCATGATGACTCTCATTTAATCAATTGTGGAGAGATATTTTTTGACAAGGATGCAATCTTTGAGGAGGGACCAATGGAGTTCCAAGACTGTGAAGTGAAGGTTTTTTGGGAGTGTTCCATCCCCATGGTTCATGTCTTGTGGGGACACAGTGGCACAAAGGAGAGTACATGGGAACATGAGTCACAGAGACCTGCTCAGTACCAAAATTCGTTTGATGTTTAACTCATTCCATGAAATGATGTCCCTTTTGTGGCTAGACCATTCATGTTTAAAATATGGTTTTATTTTATCTATTCTGGGGGCTTTCTCTCTTTTGAGAGGTATCTTGACGGGTGGTTGTTCGAATCCCATTTCATTTTCCCTTTAGGAGGGTTCTGAAATATCGAAGAAAAGAATGTTTTCAGTGGTATCTTATGTAATGGCCCAGACCTCTTTGGTCCATTACTTTACGAAAATAAGGTGTATGAGGTTATTTGGGAGGTCATGGTGACTTATCCCCATCACTGTGCCAATTTCTTAGCTAGGTGAACAGTGTCATCATTGACCTTCTCTGAACAGTGTCATCATCAATCTTTTGGGAATAATGCAATGGTAATATTAGTTGAACAATGACATCATTGACATTATTTGAACAGTGTCATCATTAACATTCTGTGAATATTGAAACATTAACTATAGGTGAAAAGTTCCATCATTAACCTTCTGTGAATAGTGAAACATTAACCTTGGGTGATCAGTGACATCATTGACCTTCTGGGAACAGTTTCATCATTACCCTTCTATGAACAGTGCAACATTAACCGTAGGTGAATAGTGTCATCATTGAATATCTGTGAATAGTTTCCTCATTAACCTTCAGTGAATAGTGAAATGGTATCCTTAGGTGAACAGTGTCATCATTGTCCATCTATGAACAGTGTTATCATTAACCATATGTTAATAGTGCAATTTTAACCTTAGGTGAATAGTTTCATTATTGACCTTCTATGAACAGTGTCATTATTAACATTCTATGAATTGTTCAATGTTAAACATAGGTGAACAACGCCATCATTAACCTTCTGTGATATATGAAACGTTATCCTTAGGTGAACAGTGTCATCATTACCTTTCTATGAACAGTGCCATCACTAACCATCTGTGAACAGTTCAACGTTAACCCTAGGTGTACAGTGTCATCATTGACCTTCTGTGAACAGTTTCATCATTAACCTTCTATGAATAGTGAAACGTTAACCTTAGGAGAATGGTATCATCACTAACCTTCTCTGAACAGTGCAACGATTACCTTAGGTGAGCAATGTCATCATTTAACTTCTGTGAATAGTGTTATCATTAACCATCTATGAGATGTGCAATGGTAACCTTAGGTGAACAGTGTCATCCTTGACCTTCATTGAACAGTGTCATCCTTATCCTTATGTGAGCAGTGCATTGTTAATATTAGGCGAACAGTTTCATCATTGGCCTTCTGTGAATGGTGTCATCATTAACCTTTTGTGAATAGTGAATCATTAACCTTAGGTTAACAGTGTCATCATTGACCTTCTGTGAATAGTTTCATCGTTAAACTTATGTGAATAGTTACATCCGTGACCTTTTGTGAATAGTGACATCAGTGACCATATGTGAATAGTGACATGAGTGACCTTCTATTAATAGTGAAATCAGGGACCTTAGGGTGTACAATGTTTCAATAATGGTAGCTTTTACAGTGTTTCCAAAATGGATGGGTGTACATTGATTCTTGAATGGTAAGGTGTGGAGTGTTTCCAGAACGGTAGGGTGAACAGTGTTTCCATCTTCCTATAGTTTCGCCACAATGACTTTTCCATTGAGGTAAAATTAATTCAAGGATTTTTATGGTATTTCAGTCCATATAAAATCTCATAACTCTTATATTAATTATTTCTAAGTATTAGGTTGTTTTTACAAGGTCATACTGCATGGTTTAGTGCGGTCGACATTTAATGGGAAATCCAGCGTATCTTAAACCACCGCTCTAATAAATCATCAAGAGGGATGGGATATCTTCAACTCTAATTAATTCTCATTGTTTTTTGGGTGTGACACACTCAAACATACCATTCCTTCTCAAAGTAGTTTCACAAACAATATTTTTTCCTCAGATTGGTTCCACGCTATTTTGATGTAATATAGCTGTATCGATAAATCTTCGATAGAAGGTATTTTTTATAGTCATTATTTTGGGTTTCATCTTCACCTCTTTCTCCTACTCATATTACATCATGTGATATCCATCTTATTAATAGAGTTTTCATGGGTTTCGATTGGAATGGTCATACCGTGGCATCCTTGGGTGGATACAGTTTCCACGAGAGGAGGTGATCGTGATCCATTGTGTGGACCATTCTTGTATAAATAATGTCATGAATCGTTTGATATAGGGGATTAATTTCTTCCCTCTTATTTTACGTGCAACTATATTGTTAGCATGTTTTATCCCACTAGATGACAATGGAATTGACCTAATATATATTTGAACCAGATAAACAAAATGATATCGATCATAGGTTATTTCCTATATTATTTCTAGATTGTGTGATATCAATTCTGGTTGTGTTTAGAATTTCATTATTGATGGAAATTGGAAAAGAATGTAATGTTGGAATTAATTGACAATGGGTTGCCTAAAGATAATGGGGAATGTAAATTAATATGGTTCTTCTTATTGTAATTTGGTATTAATCAAAATTGTGTAGTAGGCATGTTTAATTATTTGTGATAGCTTATTGATTAGGTTTTCCAAATTTGGAACCAATGAATAATAGCTAGTTAATCAATGATGTATTAGAGAACCCGTTTATCGATAATAATTTACTCCTTGTAGGGTTCTGAGTTTCCCTATTGTTGGTTAATGGTCCAAGAGCCAAATTTTTAAAATGTATGTTTTCTTATAGCTTGTGTTGTAATGTGATCTTGGATGGTTTTTGTGATATGTGGGGGAATGGAGGCCTTTTGGTTGGGGCAGAAAATGATTCTTAGAGTGGCGAGATGCATCAGTTTATGCATGTGGTCATCGGGGAGGACACCAGGGCTGATGGAAATGGATGGATGCGATTTTTGGATGCTTTTTTACTCTTATTGGTTGATTATCTACTTCACTCTTCCCTACTTCTCAATAAATAAGGTCTTTCTTACCCTTCTTTCGAAAGAGACAATGAGGCATGGGGTATTCCACATGATTTCCATGTTTTCTTTCTCAAGGGAGGATGGGTCTACACTATTTCTATAGGCGGAAAATACTCAAACGGTAGTACATATATTCACCGTTCTGAGCCCCCTTGTCTTTAGTATCATATAGTTTTTTTTATCAAATTCACAGGAATATAGGAAATTAATTCTGTAATGAATAATTTAATAAATGATTTTAACCATTTGGTTTGGAGTTTCTGGAACATAATGATGAGGTTGTAATTTTTAAATGGATAGTGGACTTTGTGTGTGATGCTAATGAAGTATAATGTTGAATTTTAAATGATTAATTAATTTTTAAAGAATTACTTAATGTAAATTGGAACTAATAAAAAGGGAATGAAGTAAGGAAATAAAACATTTTAAATGGTCGTGTTCTTATAGGATACCTACTCTTAGAAGTGGAAGCCCGGAGTCTGAGAGACCTTAGATGCAGTTGAGTATAAGACTAGGTTATGCCCCTAGTGAGGTTGTGATATATAGTATATTCCATACATTTTGTGTTTCTATATGCTGCTCCACCTAGTCAGTAAGGGAATCTGAAACCCCAGGTGTTCTGATCCCTGGGGGTGTTTTCCCCAACATTCTAGTGGGAGGATGTATGGCTAACTACCCCCATTGCCCCCACTCTCTTCTCTTGGTAGATACTTGTGCTGGTAGGAACAATTGTTAATTTTCCCCATATATGTATGTAGAGGGATATAAGGGATTTTGGTTAATCACACACATATATTCTTGATATAGTATCCAATGGACTACTATTAGTGTAACATGTATAGGTTATGATGGATGTAGGATCCTTACTCATTGTGTGGACTGTAATGGCTTGAGGTATAATACCCAACGTATGATAAACGTTATGCAAGCTGTGGTGGCTCCCAGAAACTACTTGGTTACTTATTTATGTTGAAGTTGTGGTTTTTTTGCTTGATGTACATGTTGTGGTGCTTCACCTAGGTGTCTGCGGGAAAGCCTTTTTGGAGAGAGATTCTTAGGACGTGTCACATTGAGGAAAAGTGGAAAACTAGTGGGGAAGTAGTAGTAGGGTACCCTTGATATTATTTTTTATATTATATACTCTTTTTTGTGTTATAGGGTGAGAATTTCCATGGTGTGGTTGGCAACATAGTATACCTTTTTATGTGATGAGTTAGTTTCACTTGTTGTTCACTGTGCTTTAGCATGCTTCCTTTACTTTTTTCATGAGAGACTTTGGGGAGGATCCTATTGAGTATAATGTTATACTAACCCTACATATATATAAAACAATTTTTAGGTCACTTGGAAAAAGTTTCCAATCAAGATGGTTTCTACTCGCTTGCGGTTGCATGAGCTGTTCGGGCATGTTGTTTCTGTTGTTTTACTTCATTTTTGGGTACATCCAGGTTTCCCCCTTCTAGTTTTAGTAATTTTGCATGACATTTCATATGTGTAGTTGTGTTTTCTTTTATGTTTCATTTTTGAGTTGTAGTTTGTTGGGTTCTATCATATCTCTCTATTTCGCATGTGTTCCCTTAGAGGGTAATACCTCCCATTTTTGTGTTTACTATACCCTCAGTTCTTGTCGCCTACCCAGGGCCTACTGGAGGTGTGACTCAGTGGTAATTATCTCCCTTATGACATTGTCGGCCCAGGAGGGGTGCACTTTGTGGGGAGGGGATCATTACATTTCATATTATCAAGTCACAACTAGACTCTTCTAACGAAACTAATTGTCTATGGTGTAATTACATTAATGTCACATAGGATTATGTAAAATATAAAATACTATTTTTTAATTAATATTAAATTCATTAAATATAAATTCAAACTTGATTTGAAACTGTTTGTTATAGGAAACATAATCCAAAATTTACACCAAAGAAATAAATATTAATACATAATATCAAAGCATGCCTAATTAAAGGTTGATCGAGATAAAAAATCATATGTCTTATGAAAAATTATTTTAAAAACCACTTGAATAAGAGAGATAATTTTTTGTGAATATATATAACCCATAATAAATATAATAAATTATATTATATATACAATTGGTAGTATATAAAACATTTAAAAATAATTAGTTGCATTTAATAAAATATGGCTCAGTGATAGAAATATGTATTTGAATCCCTCATCTTATCGCAAATACATTTTGTATTTATAAATAGATTTTAAATATATAAAAATAAATTTATTAGACAACTTCATGTAAATTATATTCCACTATATTTAATTTAATATGGGAATTTTTTTATCATATTATGATTATCTTTCATAAATATTTTCTTATGTTTGCATATAATTAAACATGTGTCAACTTTTTTCTTTTGTTTTAGTGATAAAAGATGATAATTTATTAATATTTTAAATATATAATATATAAATTTCAGAATAAAAAAGCAATAATTAATTTATTTTTAATTTAAAATAATTGTAATTTTTTACCTTCCCATAGTCATAAATGATATAGTCTTAAAAATATATTTAAGTTGGTTGTATATCACACCCAAACATGAAAACAGGATAACTTGATAAGTGAAAATGGTTAAGGAATTTTATAACTTCATTATAAGAGACAAATAATAGATTTATATAGTTATTTCTCTGTTTTTTAATCATATTATTAGTGTTTTGTATTTATAATCCACATCATGTTGAAAAATGTAAAATGCTACTTCACCGAGGCGATAGTTCAAACAACACATGGATTATATTTTCATTTCACAATGAATGAGAGTAAATTAAGGTATATAAATGTTTTAAATTTATAAATTTTATTAATATTATTTTTATCATTATTATACATCCATTACATAATTTTAACAATTTTTTATGTTGGTTTGTAAAATGGAAGATATCTCGTTGTGGAGGTGGTATTTTACACAATGATCTAATGATTATTTGGTTTTTATATATAAAATGAGAGAAAAAATGGATGGTTATTACATAAATATATTATCATTTATGTATACTAGTTATACTTATTTTTTAATATTATTATAAATATAAGATATCAAGAAAATTAATACTATAGATAATATATAATGAAGAAGGACATTCATACGTTGTAGAATTGATTACCCATTAAGAAAATTATGGGGAAAGATGGAGTTAATTTAACTTCTAGAGATCATGTTATTATTAATTAAAAAATTATAGCATGTATAGGTTTTTTTGTGTGGATTTTATGCATAGTTTATAATTGAAAAAGTAACCATGGATTGGTGGAAGTGATCCCCTTTTAAATGTCAACAAAATAGTACATTTGGGAATACCATTTGTAATTCAATGATATTAGTATAATAAAACATGGTAAAGGACTAGAAAATACCATAGTAGTGTATCATGGGATGGAATCAGGTTCATAAATATATAGTTAACACCTTACACTAAATTTTTAAACTAGTTTCAAGACTTTTACAATTGAGATTTTACATTTTAATATAATGATTTTTACCTTGTTAAATACTTCTTATATAAGTAATATTTATTTTATTTAAAAAAACAAGGTAACCCATAAGAATTTTATTTAACCAAAACTAAATAATAATTATACAAATTCAGTTAATAAATTATAGATAATATACTTTTTAATTAAAATACATATTATAAAAATTGTTTGTGAAGAAAAAATGGCTTTTCACCATTATGTGTTCTTATTATTTTTTAGTATTGATTAAACATTAAATTAGTACTAATACAAATTTATATTGGGTTAAAAATTATATTTTATCAATCCATTAAGTGATATAAATTTATTTATTTTTGATAAAAATTACAAAATATTGATAAAATAATTTATTAAAAGTATATTTTTCCATTATCACAATCATTAACATTAATAATTATAATATTATATTTATACATAAAAATAAAATAATCCTTTTTACAAAATATTTATATTTTGATCTAAAATATGAACTAATTTTTGGTAATATTTAATTTAAATTAATGATAAGGTTTAATTTTTAATATATGTGCATTGAAAACAGTTTTTACTAAAAAAGTACATGACATTCAAAAATGATAAAGTTGAATTTTTTATATAAAAAATAATATTATTAAATAATTTATATTACTTATAAATATATATATATATTTTATACAAAAATGTATTTATAGACATTCAAGTAATTTTAATTTAATAAAAATTACTGTTTTTATTGAAATCTTAATTTTAATTATACACCTACAAATAGATTACATTGGAATGATATAAGGAATTCATACTATGATAATTTTGATATAATTAATTGAAAATAATGATTATTTTAAATATTTATAACTAAAAACTATATATATATTTATCTCTTAAATGTAAAATATCAATTTTAAATAAAACTCCTTCATTTAAAAATAATGGGTTTGAACCATATTTTATCATAAAATTTTTTCAAGTTAAATTATAATCTAAGATGTATTAGAAAATGTATTCAAATATAATTGTAACATCCTTAGATTTTAAACAAAGAAAATTATATTCAATTTTATAAATGAAAAAAAACATTGTGTTTATCTTGTGTTACTCAAAACACCCAGTTTAGCATCAGTTACACATAACCTTTATACATTTATGTTCGATGTCTTAGTCCACTTGGAACACAAAACTTAAATGACCCTTGATATATACACCTATAATAACATAACTATTATGTTGGTCGGCATAAATAGTGTTATGTACATTATGATATATATATATATATATATTTCACTCTATATAAATATTTGATTAATTTTTATTAAATATTTAATCAAAATTGTAAAATGATATTTTACTCTACAATTTTTTTTTCAGAAATATATTTTATATATTTTCATGAAATAAAGCTATAATAATTTTCTAATATTATGTTTAATTAATTTGTTAAAATGAAATTTATTTTTTTGATATTTAATAACAAAACTTACTTTGGAAGACTTTTTTGTATTTTTCAGGAAATATTGATTTTCAGTGAATATTAAAAAATACATATTTTCTAGAAATTATATTTCTTTTAAATAATAAAATTAATTTCAAATTTTCAACATGTTTTTAATATATTTTTCAATAAAAAAATATTTATCTAGTTATATTTAATCTACTTAGATTATTTTTTATCAATATTATATTGGTTTTTAGTATGTTTATTTTTTATGGTTAAAGGGAGGTTTTTCGGAAAAATAATTTTAAAATACATAATGTTATTCCTTTTTATTTAATTAAATTATTCCCTAATTTATATTTTTTAAGTGGAATGTATATACGTTTTGTCATTATATATTAATTGAATTTTATGCAATTATTATTATTATTCATATAGTTGATATAGTGTAATCTTTTTGTAAAAAATACTGTTATGAAAAATCTATTGTATCCCTGCATCTATGGGATTAATATTAAATTAAATTTAGATTACTATATAAAGATAATTTTGAAAATTGGATTCCATATTGTTAATAATAGTAATTTATAATTTATAATTTAGAAAACATAAATTTTGAATACAATTATTTGTGATAATATTTATAATTAATTATAGTGATTATAGTTAAAATGACTTTACTAAGGTAATAAAATATAAACATAAGGGGAAAATTGGCTAGAAAAGATTCAAGCACAATTTTATAGACATATTTATAAACATATGACCTAAGGATATTTTTTAATAGATATTTGGACTCTATTATCTTAATGTTTCTTATATAACAAGTAGAGTAATAAAGAAGACTAAAAATTAACCCTTTTTTACTTTTAATTTCAAAAACAATTTTAAAATGGGAAAAAATAGGAATAGTTACAAATATTATTTTTAACAATTAACTTTTTTAATATATTATGTTTTCTTAGAATTTTTGAGATTTATTTGTTACATAAAATCCTTTGGAAAAAACCATGATGAAATAATTTAGTTAGTATAAAAATAATATAACTCCTAATAAAAATAATAAAATTTAATTAAATTCATTGACTTATAATATTCTAGTTTTTTTTATATTACTATGATGTGTTACATAGGCGTCATAATAATATATTCTAATTCAATCTTTGTGTTGATATTTTTTAAATCAATATTAAATGATCAATTTAAAAATTTTCCATAAATATTGGTTTTTAATAAATGATATTTTATTTAACGATTTAAAACAATTATAAATACTACATTCTGGAAATTGATAATTAAAGGAAAATAAATATATAATATTCTCCATTAATGGACCCATTTTTATTTAAAAATGACTATTAACACCACTGAATAAAGAAAACATATTTTTAGCACAATTATGGTTAATGTTGTGTTTTTTCAGGTTACATGCACTTATGTTAATATTAATTTATAATATACATGATATATTCATTTTTAAATTTTGATATAAAATTTATAATCAATGGGAAAAAATATATTATAATTATCACTTTAATTAATTCATAATGGATATATTATGTAGGATTCTAAACTAATTACCATAATGAAAAATCAAAATGAAAAATAGTAGGATCCATAATAATTAATTAATGAAATGGTCAAAAAGAAATTTCATTTTTGGTTGGAGGTGTGTATAGAACATATAATACCTAACAAATTAGATATTAGTTTTATTGAAAATTTAGGTATGTCTGACCTCTTAATTTTCAATACATTTGATTATTTACTAGAATTCAACTCATGTACAACATAAAAAAATCCCTTCCCTCCCTAATTTACAGCTATCAAGACATTTAAAAGATCAAAACTATTAAACATACTTAAAAAATTCCATCTTCCCATCCTTTAAGCCTCAATTTTGTTAGATATAAATCCTTGGAAGGCCTTTTTTAAAAACTAAAAGGGGTTTCCTGGAGAAGATGGAACATTTAACAATTGGTATTTTTGATATATTTGTTCCTCAAGCCCCATAAATTATTATTTTACCATGATTATATAACAATATTGGTATCCTAGATACACTAATTTTTTTAAATGTAGTTACAGCCTATATCCATACACAAGTCCATCAAATTTGTTACGAAATAATCTATCTTCTCTATGTGGGGCTACGACGTCAAGAACAAATGTAATTATTTTTTTCATTACCACCTATAATGGGTTTTCATAATGATAGATATAAATTTTATACAAAATATGTATAAATCAATTATACAAATATAGTAATTTTATCATATATATGATTTTTTACATTCCATAGCTTGTGGGATATGATAACATTGCTCGTGTCTGAAAGACTACAACATTAAAAATCATCATGACATGTTTTCCACTAACATGTTACATGGAATGTAATATGTCCATTTATAATAAATATATAGGATATAAATGTCATAATAAATATATTTATGAAAAAAATTATCTTTATAAAAATATAATATATCATTTTATTTATTACCAGTTCACACACTAAGAAAGTGAAAATTTCGTTTTTGGACGTTTGAACTATTGTCTCTTCGAAGAAATTTGATTCTTTTAAATACCAATAATTATATATATAAATATATAATACTAAATATATTCATTTTTAATACAAAAATATAATTCAATAAAAATTAAATGTTTCTTTTCTAATTTCCAGAATGACCATTGAAAAATGGAAACATTACCAATGCATACAAACAACCCACCCTCTACCTGATTGTAATGTTAGTTCATTTTTCATAACAATAATTCATGATTGGTTTTTAATGTATAAAATATGTAAAAATATTATAATTATTTTATTATTATAGGTTTTCTTGAATAATGACCTCTTTAATTATAGTTTACTTACCAATATCATTTTTTACACATAAGATGAATATGGTCAGAACATATAATGTATAATAAAGTAACATAATAATTTTATATAAAATTATTATAAGTCAAATAAAAGAAATAATAATCATAGAAAATGTTCTTAAAAATGTAAATAATTAATATAATTAAATTATTTAGGATGATAAAGAACAAGAATGATGAATCATGCTTATAGTAATGTTTTTTGTCATTTCACATTTTATTTCTATGTGATATATACTATATTCAGTAATTATTTTTGTTGAGTGGTGTTTATACTAAACCGGAATAAATTCTATGCATAATAAAAATAATTTAATAGGTTTTTACATATCCATTCAATGATCTCAATAGTGACCCCAAACCCATAATCCTGAAAAAAGAGACTTACATTATTATATTTCTATAGGTAAAATATTAAAATACCTAAGGACCATACAATTTTGCAGTTTTTTTAAACAAGATTCGATATCTAATACCCTTTTTACATTGGGAAAATAAAATAAAGAACAAAAATCTAAATAAAAAAAATCTATATAACACATTCCATGAATTCATCATCATATTTTTAGGAAAAGAAAACAAATGTGGGTGAGATCAAATGATTAGTAAGGAATAAATATAGAAAAATAAATAATTAATCAATGAGAATAATCAATATAAAAAGGTATATAATTATACACATTTTTCATGTGATAAATATAATGAGGATAAGATATATCCGTATATTTTATCAAAATTTTTATCCAATGGATAATAATAAATGAATACAGATTGATGGAATTTTATAATGATAAGACATTATGTTTCCTAAAAACCAGACACATTTACATTCAATATATATTCTCAAGAAAGTTTAAAACTACTTTGTTATAAACCATCTAATTCATCCAAATAATTTACCCCACAAGGCAAATGATGATTTAAGGGTCTTACATTAACCTATCCCCAACCCATTTCTGAATGTCCAAATAATTCTCAATATATAAAATAATTTATTAAAATTATTGAAAAATGTGCCTTATCAAAAATTAAATATAAACGTAGTATATAATGAAGTTATATGTTTTATAAAATAATTATATAAATAACACAATAATTTTTATATTTAAGATATTTGTAATTACTGAATAAAAAGTACAATAGAGTGATTTTTTCACAAGAAAGTTAACAATCACAAATTATTTCACATTATCTTCATCACTTTGTTAATTTCCAAATGAAATCACCCTATGTGAAATAATTAAAAAGGAAACATAAAATACCATGAACAATGAATCATTAATGGTATGAAATTTCAATGAGGTATTATATACACCACAGAAATTATAATTGGGGAATAATAAAAAATAACTAAAAATTTAATGTAAATTGAGAAAAAATTCATTACCTGACACTACATTGTGGTTGATTTTACATTAAACTAGTATTATAATTTCTTTTAAAATGTTACTAACTTATATGAGTAAGATATTAAAATTTTTAATATCATATATGATCCATTTTTAACATTTGATCAGCCATTTTATAAAAATATTTTATTATTAAGATTTTTTCATGTGTTAGTTGACATGTTTATTTGTTTGTTTTGACCTTTTTCCAATTATATACATCATGATTTTATCTTCTCCATAATTTAAATGATGATATTAAAATCATATATATTATTAATATTTGTATTTAGTGTTTTCTATAAAATCTAGTGTTATGAAATGTCATAAATTGTTGGAAATCCTTATGTACACATGAACACTGATATCATTTTTTTATCTTAATGAAATAATTACAAGTTAATGATATATATATATATCCATTATAGTATCATTATTAAGTTTTATATATAAATTAATTTTGTTAAAACCAACCATAACACATTTCATGTTATGTTTGAATGAATCACATTACTTCTTGAACCAGTAGTCACCCGTACACATAAACTGTGTTACAATGATTCCAAAAAATGGAATGCATAAACATATATGTTATAAAATAATTAAAAAGAAAAATTTTATGATAAATGTAATATATAAACATTATGTGCATAATTATTTTTAACACTGAATATTCATAACAGAATAATGAATGACTTTGGTCCAGGAGGTGGTAGTCCAACGTATAAATGAATGATGATTTTGTAAACTATTTAGTGGATGTGTCTGATATTTTAGGCTATAACAAAAACATTACAACATATATTTAAATTTAATATAAATAATATTTTATTTAACAAGTATATTATAATAATTGATGTTGGTGGGGAAAAAACAAAACTAAAATTATTTTAGAGAAACATTATCTCTTCTATGGGTATCCTCCTTAGGGGGGGCCTAAATTCCCTACAAGGATGTATTTATTATCAAGATATTTCATATAAAAACAAGGGAGGAATTTTTATTTGTTATTCCGTCAGTTCATTTCTGATGAATGTGTTTTTAGAGGTGTGAAGAAGAGGGGGAGTTTGTGGCCTTTGTTAGTGAGGGAGAGGACATAATTCGCATTTTCTGGAAATAGGTTAGGCGTACAAATGTATTTACCCAGTGCAAGTCACCAATAAGTCAAAAAATAATAACCTAGACGATTAATAGTTCAAATATGTCAATACATTGGTTTTATGACTAGTTTTTTTCATTATTACACATAATATTTTATTTTTAACCATTAAGTTTTGTTTTTTTTCTCTTAATCAATATAATTAATCTTAGCAGCTTTCATTAATCATTTTGTTCAGAAAATTCGGTGACAATATTAGATATTATAAATTTTTATGAATCCAAATATAGAATATTTCTTCCTAAATTGAAATTATAAAATTTTTAAAAATAAAACTGAAATTAATCCATCATATGGTTCGAAAAAGCATGCTTTTAAATTCCACATGTTCACAAGTTTACTAGGATATTATGTCCCATTTGAATATAAATGTTTCTCTATTGACCTAAATATGATTAATATATTTATTATTGATCTAATATTAGTTTAAAATGAATTTAAAAACTGATTTATCTTAAAAAATATTTTATATTAAAATTCAATATTCAACTAAAATAATTAATTTTCACTATTCTAAAAAATAAATCTTTTAAAAAAATAAAAATTTAACTGTAATATAACTTTGAAATTAATAATGAAAATATAATTATATTTCTTCAAATAAAATTTTTAAAGGTGAAAAATATATTTTTAAAACATTTATTTCCTTAAAAAGTTACAAAACTTTCTTTCAAAAAATAAATCTATTTATGTGTAAAATTAAATTTGTTCTTATCTTAAACATATAAAATAAATTATTTGAATTTAAAATAAAATTATTGAATATATAATATATGAATTTAATTACTTTTATATAATAATATTTATTAAATTAATATATTAACAGAACATTCTTTTCTATCATAGAAATGGTTTTTTATGAAAACAATATATTTATATTCAATTTCTTTTTCAATTCAATATTATTTACATAGAAACCCATGAATTACAACATATATTTCATATGTTATTTAATAATATTTATTACTACAAATTTACCATATATGTGGTAATTTTCATTTTAAATAATAACAATAAAATTAATTATTTAAACTCAATCTTGCATGTAACACAAGCTATTCAAGATTTTCATTATTACATGTAACACCTGAAAAATTAATGTTATTGTGAATTTAAAGATATATCATAGATTTAATTTTTTTAAAAGGTAAATATATTATAAATACCTAAGATTTGATATAAATTTTTATGTTTAGTTTTTTCTGTTATGTAAGAAATTGTATATGATGTTTATATTTTTAAATTTCATTGGTGTTACATTTTACCCACCAAAAAAAAGTTGTGTCCCCAAAATTTTAACATGATCTTTAAAAAATATGATTTTATGTCTGAAAATACCATTATTTAAATACCAACTTTTATAAGAGTTAATAAATTATCCACTTAATAAGTAATAAATACAATTAATAAATTCTTATATAATAATCACATAACTATGTTTCATGATAAACGAAAATAGGTTAGAAATGAAATCATTTACAAGGAAAGGGAAACAAATACCTTTAAAGAGCGATGTAAAATCTTGGTTAAAAGAAAGTGGGTAATGTGGAGAAGGATAATGACCATAAAACCATAAAATATTTCATGAAATAGATAATTGATATCATAAAAAGGATTATAAGAAGACAAATTTTTTGTTTCAACACTCTTTTCTTAGATATGATAAATTATTTCATTATCTAATAATATAATGAAATAAACATACATGATATTTTTAAATTTCATTTTCATATTATTATCCTTTTATTATGCCTCAACCTATTTTCCCGTCAACATGTAAGGAAATTTTCTTCATATGTTGACATCTTACATTAATAAACAAATTCAGATCAAATGTTCAGTAAACCCAACTTCATAAATTATTAATAAAAATAATCTTCTAATAGTTATAGATTTGTAAATTTAAAAATATTCTTAATTTTATAAATGAACATAGCATTGATCGAAATTATTAATTATATCTAAATGTTGATATATTAAAAATACAAATACCATAACAAATTATTATCTTGAAAATTGGTAACAAATTGAACTATACTAAAACCTTATTGAAAATATGTATTCCTAAATGATTATTTGATATATTCCTTAAATTTAAATATTTCAAAAACATAATCAATTATTGAATAAACCACATTATGAGACATAATTAATTAGTTCCATGGTAGTAGTTTCTTGTCCAAGACAAATATATCGATCATCCCGTCATCCAACCATAATTATCTTAACATTAGGAACATATTGAGGTCCTAAATTATGTTTTTTAGTAGAAGAAAAACATACCACTAAATCTGAATTCAGATTAATCGATACCAATCATCATATGCTTTAAAATCCTTTATAAAAAGGTAATTTATTACAATCCTTTAGTATTCCACAATTCTTATCATGAGAATATCATTAATAAAATTAATTTAAAACATATTTAATGAATCCAAACACACCAGAATATTAATAACTCAATTTATGTTTTATTAATATAATTAGTATTATATTTATTTCTTACCATCTTTATAGGTATATACCTTTGATCAAGGGTAATTCATTTTTGTAGTGTCCCATATCCATACAGCTGAAACACTTAATAATAGTTTTTTTGTTTCTTCCCTTTCAATTTTTTTCATGGGGACCATTTTCATCACTCTTATAACAAAATCCCAATTTCGTAAAGAATTTTCTAAGGTTCGTCGTTCAATATTTATCACATTTGAAAACTTCATCTTCCCCTTATACCCTTTATCCATAATTTTCTTTTTCATCCTTTTTTATCTTACTTCCCATTGAAGCCATAGTATATGGAGAATTATTTCCTTGTCTAGATAGAACATAACTCTACATCATCATATATAAAAACTATTTGAGAGACCATTTCCCTTGTGTGACGATGATTTTTCCCTTCAGTGAAATGGACAATATTAAATTCTGTGTTATGTATGAAATTTTTAGCATTCCTTGCAAACATTGTAAAGGAATATTCATACACTGTAACTATTTCTTCACTATTATTTATTATATTAAGAAAATTATCTTTAATTTTTTTTTGTAATGGGGGAAATATTTTGAAAGAATTTATTCATAAAATATAACCATTTCATGGGTTCTATATCCTATTCTTCTCTATTATTATTGATTAACAAAAAGTATTTATCAGTATCACCATTGAGAAAATACACTGTAAGTGTAAATATTTAATTTTAACTAATTTCAAAATCCATAAATATCTTATTAAAATACATAATAAATTTCACTGAAATAATCAAATTAGCATTCCCACTAGAAGATGTGGGCCTCTATCACACTAATTCTTCCAGTATCATAGAATCACACATTGGAAATGGTTTTTACAATCCAGAATGGATTTTTTTTATTACATGAATTTTCTTCCCGAGTATATCTTTAACATTTTTTGTTTGAATAATTACTATATAAGCTTCCTTTGAGGTTCTTAATTTTTTTTATAAAAGAACCCGACCTTAATCATTATATAGTCTTGAATTAAATAGATAATTCACATTGAGGATCATTTCAGGATTATATTTTTAAGGAATTAGGCGATAAAAATTACATATCAACATGAATATTACAAAGTAGACACTTCTACTATAACCGTTTTTCACAACAATAAATCTCCTTAAATAAATAAAGAGTGTTTTTCTTGATATAAATTTTCATGAATACCTATTTTCTATTACCTTCCCCTATAACCTATGAAAAACATTTCAAAGATATGGGATGAGCATAAAAATATCAGTAAGGGTTATAAAATAATGAAAGAAAACATTATCCATAAATAAATACAAATCAAGGAAACTATACTTTTGAATCATAACATACCTTATGAAATCATAACATTTATGATTAACATACACAAATCAGAAATCATAACGGTTATGTATGGAATCCATATCAAACATACATTGTGGCTATCCTAGATTCGTAGGGAGTTAAACTTTGAAACCCATCACATTATTTTCCCTATGTATCTTAGTATAAATATCATGTTTACCTCTATCACATTACCAAATGCATTGGAGAGCTATCTCAGGCTCACCCGCCCTAGGTTTATCAAGGAACTACCCGTGTACATAAAAAATGCCCAATAACCATAAAATAATCATATCACATAATACAAGAAAAAATTAAAGATAAAATTTCACACATTCCAATCACTATATTTCAAATAAAGATACTGAAATAAATTTTTTTAACAATCATTTTAAAGGCCATTTAAAAATATATTTTTGAATCAATGTTTCCCATACCACTTTGATGCTTTTATAAGTATTATCATTTTAAAACATTAATGCACATATATAAAAATCCACAAAACCATTTTTAAAACATGGAAATTAAAGAGAATTATTTAGAATAATAAATCAACCAAACAGTTAAACCAATATTTTTTTAAAGTGTTTTTAACAAAATGAGAGACTCTTGAATTCAAATAAATGTGGAATAAAATTTAATCAGAACATTATAATATAATGACAATAAAGGGATTAATGATGTAAAATTTAAAATTACAGTATATAAACCATAAAATAGTGAATTGGTGCATAACAACAATGATATCCCAATGGAAATGTAAATTGAGATGAAATCCTTTTTAGAGACGATATCCTAAAATTAAGGATAAATCAATTACATAATTATGTGTGACAAATATAAATCCACCCAATATAATTTTATATTAAGTGTTAATAAAACATAGGTAATTAGAACATATTCATAGGATGACATATTCAAGAATTATTAGTTTAATCCATATAATTGAAATTGGGTTAGATGTTCCCTTGAAACAATTCGACAGCCTAACGACATCACATTAAAATTCAGAAAATGAGTTGATTAGATAAAAATGGTATCTCATCACTTGGAAAAAAATTACATCAATAAGGATATGTAATAAAATATCCCAACAGAATAATATGTAAATTAAAATACATAACAAAAACAAGTCTTTTAAAATAGAGTAGTGTGATATTTTCACTTACAGATTGGGTTACATATGAAAGATTCACCACATGAAAGATATATCATTATATGAAGATGTAAATAACCAAAAAAATTATTATATTACATAATTAATACTATAATGGACAGTACATACAACACCCAAAATTAATTAGTGGCCAATATAGCATGAATATCACAAGAATAAAAAGTGTGATGAATAACCCATACATCGTTGTAATCAATCAAGCCGTATAACCAAAAGTCAATAACCACCTAATGAATAACATAACACCATAAATATAATGAAAATCATGATAATATACATCAAATTTCAAAACATAATACACCACATGCAATGAATAAGTGGTGACCAATGGAAAGCTCACAAAATTAAAAGCGAGATAAGAAAATATCTTACCTCATGTCCGACTTGACTCGTTTGTTCCTTGTTATTCCTGAATAATAAAAAATAAGTTAATTTATACTATATTAAGAACCATTTTAAATTTTATTATTCCTTTTATATCACGTATTACCATGATATAAACTATATGTATTCATTTTAGTTAATAATGGTCGTTTTGTCAATATTTTGTACTTGTGCAAAAAATGAGAACCTTATAATTAAATGTTGTCCATGTGGTAAAGATTCCATTATCTCCTGAATTATATTAATGATTTAGATATAATATATATCATATATATCACACATATATATATATATATATATTTATCAAAGTACATAACATTTTGGAGATAAGAAATGAAATGCATCGTTCATGGAGACTATAAGCCGTACATACACATGAACACTACTTTCATTTATATTTCGTATTTTAATTGATTTAAAAAATAATGATACATATGCATATATTATAAATAAAAATAATAACATATATAATATCATTAACTCAATCTTTTATACATCCTACATATTGAATTAATGAGTCATATCACTTTGAGGAGGCGGTAGTCCGCACTTCCTCAAATGAAATTATAACGTTTACCCATTATAGAAATCATAAAGGTAGGGTATAAATTTAAAATACAGAATAATAAAGAAAATATAAACATAATATATATCATATATAAATACATTTCAATCTTAATTAACACTATGAGAGGTCATAGGAGTTAATCGATCAATCATCGTTTCGTGAGATGTTAGTATTTCATCCACAGAAACAGTATGTTTTTCACCCATTAGATGAAGGTGTGTGTAAGTGTAGTTAAAATAAATCTCATAAAAACATAATTTTATATTGAGGATATTGTTTGTGTGATAAAATAAAGGAATAAAATGAGTATAGAGGTTGGATAAGTAAAATAAAAAAAGAAGTTAAGAAGAACAATTACATTTAATTTGGGTAACTTCCTTTGGTTGGAACCAAAATGACTTCTTGAAGTGCCTTCTGCATAAGGTAAGGCTTCTAGGAGGAGTAGAGGGATGTAGGGAGCTTAATTGGGTATAGTTTGGACGATCCAAAAGGCTTTAGAGGTGTGTGTAATTGGTTATAAGTGGTGTCCTTTTATAAGGGAGAGGAGGGGCTCTTTAGGACAATGGGGAAATATTATTTTATTATATAATTATATTCAGTTTCTAAAGGTCAAGAAATAATTAAAGTAGAATATAAGATGTCTCATGGTCTAAATAAAATCAACCAATAAAAATTGGAATGGTTTTGGATGTTATTTTAATATTTATAATATTATTTATTTAAATTAGTTATTAATGAGGTATATACTGCGTCATTATTGTGTCATAATTAATTTAATTTATCTAGTGTCTAAAAATTATAAAAAAATACCATGATGTAGTAAATCTTTATAAATTCCATTGAATATTTATAGTCAATATGATATCTTATATAACCCTATGTAAAAATTAATTTACTAAAAGATATTTGTTTGTGTCATTTTTTCCTTTACATTAAAGTAATAAATCTAAACTGTCATTATCACTATAAAGTATCTCCATGGGGTCTAGAAATCAACCCAATGATTCCCATGTTTGGTCATGAATCATAAAAAAGGTTTGGCCAAATGATAAGGAAATTGTTTACTGTTATGATATTCTTTTTACCTTTAATTACCCAATTTAACTTTAATCACGATAAATAAAATTAAAAAGATAATATTCACCAAAAATTAATTTCATCTTATTGAACCACATTTTAATTATTAATAAAATCCATGTATGTCGTATTTTTGAAATTAAATTAACAGAAGCGGTAAAATATCATTTATATGAAAATGTAGGGTTTTTAACTATTACTTAGTGTTTTCACTATTCATAAAAAATTGATGTTTTTCAAAAAAATACAAAAAATTCAGCACAATCTATATTTGATATTCCTAATTCAAAAATGATTTCTGTTTTACAAAATTCAAGACATAGAAGATTCATTAATTAATTTAAAATTAATTACATTTTCTAAACAAATAGCATGTCTTTATGAAATAATAATTATCCAATGATTGCCACTTGTTTATGTCCAATTTCAAAATGAAAATTTTTACAATGTCCACCATTAGATTAAATGGTAAAAAATATTCTAATTACACATTAAAACTAATTATAAAAGATAATTTAACTATATAAATAAATTAGATTAAATGCCACTTTTGAATTAAAATACATTATTTTTCACTATTCATTAATAAAAACAACTATTTCAAAAAGAATACCAAATATTTACCCAAAGTAAATTTTGATGTCACGAATCTAAAGAAGTGTATTATTTTGTCAAATATGACATATATAAATTAATAAAACTATAATTAATGAGGTTTCTCTGTCAAATGGTGGTAAATTGTCCTTTTGCTGAATATTAGAGTATTAATGCTTAAAATTAGATTCATTCATATTTTAAGCCCCTAAATTTTTATTAGATAATTGTAAAAACATCTAACAAACATATATTATCATATTTTAGTTAGTTCTATTCATTCTAACCAATACAACAAAAAGGTATTAACATCAATTTAAAATAATAATATTATATTATTAGTATGCAAAGTAAGATTTCAAGTAAACCTGTTATTGCGTATCTGGTACGCCATCGAACATAGTTTCTCCATTAATGTAAAATTAATATTTAATTCAAAAATATTAACAAATATGAAAATAATTTTATTCCTTATTTATCTGGGATGTTACATCCTTCCACCGTTTTGGGAATTGCGTCCTCACCATTTTAAAACTGGGCTTGGAAACTTCATTAAATGTCCCACATCGGAATAGAGTCTGTAAAAACAGTCACTATAAAGGAAATAAAGAAAGTAAAACAGGTAACTCTAGATAACCAATACTAGGATTCAACATAAGAAAACATGGATATTGAAGAGAGAACAAATGATCATGTTCTGATGGAGAGTGAAAGAAAACATGATTAAGAGAATGTTAACCACCAAAAAATCACAAACATATAATGTGTTCAACGATCATTGATTACTTAGTATGAAATGAAAACCAACAATGTTTTTGTTTTACATTCCTTTTCATTAATTTTAGGAAATATTTTACTAAAAATAACAAGAAGATAAGGAAATATACTTACCATCAAGTACAGTTTCATCATTCAATAAGTTTCTACCAAAAATTAATCATATCTTCAAGTAATGGTCATTCAAAAATACTTGGTCACATAAAAAGCACAAGAATCATAATATAGAGAATCAATTAATCCACAAATGTAGACCTATATATTTTCCTAGTCTTTAGACATCAACTAAAACCAAAATAGGTAGGGAGAGATCATATAATACCCAAAAAAGAAAATCTTTTACAAGAATAAAAACAACTCTTAATCTCCAAAATTTGTTAAAAAACCCAAAGATCAATAAATACCATTCAATAAAGAACTGTCCCTAAAATTTATCGAAAGTTATCCAAACTGAGATTGTATCCAAAATCTCATAATGATTTAATTACATAGTCTTCGAAAATACATCTTAACATTTTTCTCTAAATAACTCTAGTTACTCATAAAGTGTCATATTGAAAATTAATTAACCTAATCACATATTATACATTATAGGATAATAATTTTCATTAATAAAAAAAATCCTCATATGACCATAATAAAAACAGATATTCTTATAAAATAATATTTCAACCATTACTCCACAATTTAAATCCCATGGTATTCTATTTTCCTTAAGCATATAATGTTCCCGAAAGAGAGAATGTCTTCTCAAATAAACATTATCATTTAATCACTAAATCATTTTACAATGCTATGAATGCCCATTTGAAAAAACATATAATCCCAAATAAACATATTATTGAGCAATAAAATCATTTAACTAAAATAATTATTCATATTAACCAGGGACTTCAGGTAGTCCATTGGTATGCAATAAATTCCAATCGCACTTTTGTTGTGGGTTCGATTATAGTAGAATTTTCCTACATGATTTGTTGTCACACCGTCTCCATGTTTTCCATTTTAAAAAACTATACAATTTCATAACATTCAAAAAAATACCCATATTATTAAAAAATAACCATAACATATTTTATCCTCAAAGGTTATCTAATACCTTTCATTTTTCACCCCAAAATATAATAACCATTTATCACTTCTAAAATAACTATGACTCTTTCTATTACGTTAACCATTATGGTTATGTAACTTATGCTTATATTATACCATAACCTCTAAAGTTATCTAAACCTACTTCTGATACCAACTATAAAGACCTGACCATAAACATTACATATTCCTGAATTAAATGGATAATTCACATTGAAGATCTTTTCAGGTTTAGAGTTTAAGAGAAATAGGCCATAACAATTACATATCAAGATGAATATCACATTGTAGACACATCTTGTATAACCATTTTTTCACATCAATAAAACTCCTTAAATAAAACAAGAGTTATTATCTTGATATAAATCTTCTTAAAGACATCCTTTCACTTACCCTTCTTTATAACCTATAAAAAACATTTCAAATTTTTTTGATGAACATAAAAAGCTAACTAAGGGTTATAAAATAATGAAGGAAATCATTAGAACATAAATAAATAAAAATAAATGTATTCATTCTTTTCAATCATAACATACCATACGAAATCATAAGGTTTTTGAATAACACATAGAAATCATAAATCGTAAAGGTTACTTATGGAATCCATTTCAAATATACATTGTAGCTATCATAACTACATATGGAGTTATACATGGAATAACCATAACATTATATTCCCTAAATAACATAGGAGAAACAGCATGAATACTTCCTCCATGTTACCCAATGCATTGGAGAGCTATCTCGAGCTCACCCACCCTTGTATTATCACCTAAACACCTGTATACATAAAAAATTTCCAAAAACCATAAAATATTCATAACACATAATACAAGCATAAATGAATGATAAAATTTCAACATTCCAATCAAAATAAATCAAATTTAGATATTGAAATAAAAAAAATTTAACAATCATTTTCAATACCATTTAAAAAGTGCTTTTTGAATGAAAGTGTCACATACCACTTTGATGCTTATAAAAGATTTATCATTTCAAAACATTAATGTTCATATATATAAATCATGAAAACCATTTTTAAAACATGTACATTAAAGATAATTATTTAGAATAATAAATCTTTAAAATATTTAAAATGATATTTTAGTTAAAGAGTTTTTAACAAAATTAGAGACTCTTGAATACAAATAATTTAGGAATAAAATTTAATCAATACATTATAATATCATGAGAATAATGTAATTCATGATATAAAATGGAAAAGGATAGTATATACACCATATAAGAGAGAATTGGTGCATAAAAATAATGAAGTACCTATGGAAATATAAATTGAGATAAAATCCCTCATAAAGATGATATCCATAAATTAAGGATAAATCAATTACATAATTATGTGTGACAAATGTAAATACACCCAATATTAGTGGATATTAATTTTAAAACAATCATGGGTCATTAAAAATATTCATAGGATTACATATTCAAGAAGTACATGTTTTACCCAAAGAATTGAAATTGGGTTATGATGTTCCCTTTCTAAAATTCGGCAACCTAACGGCGTCACATTAAGAATCAGAAAATTAGTTGATGAGATAAAAAGGGTATGTCATCACTTGGACATAAAATTTACATCAATAATGATATATATGAACATAACCCATCATAATAAGATTTAAATTAAAATACATAACAAAAACAAGTCTTTTAAAAAACTGGGGGGTGAAAGGTTCCCTTACAGATTGGGTAACATACGAAAGATACACCACATGAAAGAAGGATCATTCAATGAAGATTTAAATACCAAAAAATTATAGTATATTACACAATGAATACAAAAATGGGAAGTACATATTCCACAGAAAAGGAAATAGTATCCAATATAGCATGAATCTCACAAGAACAAAAATTGAGATGAAAACACATACTTCCTTGTAATCAATTGACTCGTATGACCAAAAGTTAATAACCAAAAAAAATCATAGAACACCAATAATATAATTAGAATCATGATAATATATATCAAATGGTAGTAAAAAAATCACCACATTCAATGAATAAGTGGTGAATAATGGAAATCACAGAGAATTAAAAGAGAGATAAAGAAATTCCCTTACCTCGTGTCCGACTTAACTCGTTTTTTCCATGTTATTACTAAAAAATAAATTTAAGTTAATATGGAATAGATTAATAACCATTTTTCACTTTTATTATTACTTTTATATCAGTTATGACCATGTTATAAACAATATGTAATCATTTATGTTAATAATGGTTGTTTTGACGATATTTGGTATTTGATTAAAAAATGAACAACTTATAATTACAAGTTGTCCATGTTTTCAAGAGTTAATTATAACCAGAATGATATTAATGATGTAGATATCATATAAATCATATATATCCAGTATATATATGTATTTATAATTGTACATAACATTTCGGAGATAAGAAATAAAATGCACCGTTCATGGAGACGGTAAGCCGTACGTACGCAAGAACGCTACTTTCATTTCTATTTCATATTTTAATGAAACTAAAAAATAATGATACATAGGTATGTAATAATTCCAGTATAATATGATATATAGTATCATTATTTCAATCCTTTATACATACCACATATGGAATTAATGAGTCATATCACTTTGAGAGGGCGTTAGTCTGCACATCCTCAAATGAAATTATCGTGTTTACCCATTATGGAAACCATAATGGTAGGATATAAATTTTAAATACCGAAGAATATTTAAAATATAAACATAATATATATCATATATAAATACAGTTCCATCTTAATGGCCACCATGATAGGCTATAGGTGATAATCAAACAATAATAATTTCATGAGGTGTTAGTTTTCCATCCAAAGAAACATTATGTTCTTCACCCATTAGATGGAGGTGTATGTACGTGTAGTTAAAATACTTCTCATAACAACATCCTAGTATATTGAGGATATTGTTGTTGTCATAATAGAAAGGAATAAAATGAGTTCCGAGTTTGTAGAAGTAAAATAATTAAAAAAAGTTAAAAAGAACAGTTACCTTTAATTTGGGTAACTACCTTTGATTTGAACCAAAATGACTTCTTGAAGTGCCTCTTGCCTATGATAAGGAATCTAAGAAGAGTTGATAGATGTAGGGAGAATAATAGAGCATAGTTTGGATGATCTAAAATTCTTTATAGTTGTGTGTAATTGGACACAAGTGGAGTCCTTTTATTAGGGGGGGATGGTCTCTTTAGGAAAGTGTGAAAATATTATTTTATTATATAATGAAATTCAGTTTCTAAAAGTCCAAAACTAATTAAAATAGATGATAAGATGACTCATGGTTGAAATAAAATCATCCAATATGAATTTTACAGGATATGGATGTTATTTTAAAATTTACAATCTCATTAATTTAAATCATTTATTAATGATGAATGGACTACATTATTTTGTCATAAATAATTTAATTTATTTATTGTCTAAAAAATATAAAAAAAAAATACCATGATGTATAAAATATTTTTATCCTTACAATTAATATTTATAGTCTAAAATATAACTTATATAACTCCATTTAAAAATTAATTTACTAAAATATATTTGTTTGTGTCATTTTTGACTTTACATTAAATTAATTAATCTAATGTGTCATTATCACTCATAAGTGGCTACATGGGGTTCAAAAATCTACCCAAATATGCCCATGTTCGGTTATGACTCATCCAATATGGTTAGGATAGGTTTTAAGGTAATTTTTTAATATTGTGATATTATTTCTATTGTGAATTACCCTATTTACCTTTAACCCCGGTAAATAAAAGTCAAAAGTTACTATTCACTAAACATCATTTTCATCTTTTTGAACAACATTTTACATAAAAATAACAACCATGTATATCAAATTTGAGAAAATAAATTCGTAGAACCGGTATAATTTTATTTATATGAAAAAGTTTGTTTTTTAACTACTACTATGTGGTTTCACTATTAATCAAAAATTGAAGTTTTTCATAAAAATACCAAAAATTCAGCTTAATCTATATTTGAAATTCCGAATTAAAAATTGAGGACTATTTTACAAAATTCAAAACATATAAGTTTCATTAATTAATTTAGAATTAATCCTATTGTAAAAACAAATAGCGTGTTTTTAAAAAATAATAATTATTAAAAGATTGATATTTGTTTACGTCCAGTTTCAAAATGAAATCATTTCCAATGACCAACATTATATTAAGTCATAAAAATATATTATAATTACACTTTATAATCAATTAAAAAGTTAATCTATCCATATAAATAAATTAGATGAAAATGAACTTTTGAATTAAAGTATAGTATTTTTACTATTCATTAAAAAAGAACATTACCAAAAAAACACCAATGATTTACCCAAAGTAAATTTTGATGTCCCAAATCTAAATAATAATTTTATTTTGTCAAATAGAACATATAAAAATGAAAAAAACTAGATTTAATGAGGGTTTTCCTTCTAAAGATGGTAAATCTACCTTTTGGTGAATATTAGAGTATTAATGTTTAAAATTATATTCATTTATATTTTAAGCCCATACCATTTTATTGTATACTTTTAAAAACATATAACAAACATATATAATCATATTTTAGTGATTTTTATCCATTACCTTCAATAAAACGGCTAGTCATTAACTACCATTTAAAATAATAATATTATATTACTAGTGTGCAATGTATGATTTCAAAGAAACCTGTTTCTGTGTATCAGGTATTCCATCGAACATAGCATCTCCATTAATGTAAAATTAATATTTAATTAAAAAATATTAATAAATATGAAAAGTGTCTTATTCCTTATTTATGTGCGATGTTACATGTAATATTTCAATGCATTGTAATACACAATAATAGATCATACCATTGACTAACATAATTTTTAATCCCAAAATTTTAAATACATATAATAAATTGAAAAAATAATCCAAAAAATATATATTAATCATAAACATGGTTTTTTTTGAAATATAATTACATTAAAATACAAATAATGGTTATTAATTAACATATAAATCATCTTAAGAATATCTCCTGAGAGTATCAAACTAGGTGCATAGTAAAGCATGTTGTTGCATACATTGTAACATTCATGTCAAGATTGACATGACCTTTTCAATGTTATTACCATGAGGAACATTTCAACCAAAAAAAATCTACATTAACTTTTCATATAGATATTTATTCCATGAAATACTCATATAATCATTATCATACCAAAATAGTAGCATGTTTTTTTATACTTATCCTCATTGTTAATCTCGGTTATATGTTTTCTAATACATGTTTTACAGAATCTAGTTTCATTGTATTCTAATAGAATTTCTCCAAAAAACAATAGTGGCCACGAACATGTAATCTAATATAAAATACCTTAATTTATTACCTTGAAATATATATAATATTTAAATCCTAATTGATTTAATAATTTTTTAGATATGGAATTCCATAAAAAAATATGACACCAATTTTATATTGGAAAACAAAAATAAACCATAAAAAACTAAATGCTAGGAATCGTTGAATCTCATTACAATAATTCATCTTCTTATACTAGGTAATGGAAAAAATATTGAAGATATCAAATGATTCTTACAGGTTTAATATAGAGAATGATATAATGAATTAATGAGCATAATGAATATAAAAAGGTAAATAACAGAACAAAAATTTCTTATAAACAATAAATTGAGAATGAAATAAATCAATATATTTATTCCTAGTGAAATTATAATGGAAAATAATAAAATAATAGTTATTGATGTAAATTCATAATTATTTTTCTTCATGATTCCCAGGCACGTGATATGTTTACCGTCAACATACATTATAAAGAAATATTAAAACTACTCTGAAAAACCATCTTGAATAAGCCAGTGGGTTCATCTCATGGGACTAATGATTAATCTAGTGTATTTCATTAACTGGATTTCAACACATACCTTTTATGTCCAAATAAATCCTCCTATATCAAAAAATCTATTTAAATTCATGAACAATGATCTTTTTCAAATATAAACATTGAGTAAAGGATAAAATTTTTCATTATTACCCATGTTAATCAAATAACATTCAATGTAAACATTGTTTGTAAAAATTATATAAGGATTAGTAAATAATAATATCCATCACATAATATAATTTATATTTTTTATAAATGTTTTACTAATGAAAAAATAAGATAATAAAATGATTGTTTGAAGAGAAACATAACAAGAAGAAAAGATTATCACATGGTAATTTTCAAATAAAATCTCCTTTGACTAATTAAATCAAATTAAAACATAAAAATCTGTGAATGAATAATTATTCATGATATTACATGTCAAATTCCTATTATATACACCACATAAATTCCAATTATTGTATAATAAAATATAATTCTAAATTTAAAGTAAATTCATATAAAATCCCTTAACTCACACATCATTTTCATTGAATGAAACATAACCCAATGTATAATGGTTTAATGAATTTTTTTAACTTATAAAAAAAAATTATTAATATTTATAATATCACATATGATCATTTTATATTATTTCATAAAATTTTTTATTATAGTATTTTATTATGTTCATTGTTTCAGTATTAATTGATCGTTTTTTCAAGTATGATTTTACTTGTTATTTTTCCTTCCTTTTACCTAATATATAGATTTAATAATCTCCATAATTTTAAAAATGATTTAAATATAATATTTAATCATTATATATGTATTAAAATTTATCCATAAAATTTGGTTATTGAAAATGAAATACATTGTTCATGCAGACAGTAGTTCGTACGTATGCATAAACAATATTTTCATTTTCAAGTCCTATTTAATCAATGAAAATGAAAATATAAATATATAAATTACCATTAATATGGAATTTATATATATTATATATTTATATATATCATAATTTTTTTAAAATTACATTTTATACATTCCATTGTATGTGTGAATTGACCACATCACTTCAAGAGATGGTAGTTCACCAAACAAACTAACATTGTTATCCTATTCCCACGAAGTTGAATGCATTAAATGATGATTAATTAAATAATTACTCTAGAATAACTACACCATATATATCATTTATATCATGTATAACCATTATTTTCGTCATTATTCCCAATCCAAAAAGGTGGTAATGAAAAAATTAATGACATCAATTCATAAGGCCATTGTTTTCCGTACAGATGAACAATGATTTCATAAAAAAATTATTTACGTGTGTAATGTTTTAGGTATTACCCATAACATAAATAATAATATTATATTTAATATAATGAGATGATTATATAATAATATATATAATAACAATCGAATTAGGTGTAGAAGGAAACGAATTTAAAATTATTTTTGAAAAACATTAATTATTCTTTGCGTATCCTCTTTTGGATTTCAATAATGACATCCTAAAATGGAATAATTTGAAATATAAGGCTTTTGGAATAATATTATGGAATATTGGGAGTTATTTCAGTAGGTATTGTCTGAAAAAATGTGGTTTGGGAGGTGTGATGAAGGGGGAGAGGGGGGGGGCTTTTATAAGTGTGGGAGAGGGCACACATGGAATTTGTTTAAAATAAGATAGGTGTATGTTATTTTTTACCTGGAAATATGATTTATTAATTAAAAGAGTATACAATATTTGTTAAATTGTTTAAAGAAGTCCATAAACTGGGTGTTGAACTAGTTTTTGGGAATTCTTACATGTGATATTCTTGGTTTATCCACTATGTAAACTTGTTCTTTTCTTAATAAAACTAATTAATTTTGTCTTATTTGACTAATAATTTTGGTCATTAAGATGAAATTAAGAGTCATTGTGAATTATATTTATTTAATTAAAATATTTCTTAAAAATAAATTTGAAATTTAACTCATATAGGGTATGATAAACTAAGGTTTTAAGGAAAATTTTTCAAAACAATTATATGTTTTTATATCTATATTCGATGTCATAAGAATTATAAAGAACTAAATTAGATTAATAGATATATAATATATTTATTTTTACTATAAAAATAATATTAAATTCAATTTATCATAAAAAATTATGTAGATGAAATTTCGGTTTGCAATAAAAATTTCTCCATTTCTCTTTATTCATCAACAAATGAAGCTTCTCAGGGAAATTAAAAATTTTCTTATTAAGATAATTTATACATTCCAATATAAAAAATAATTTATAGTTTCTAAAATAAAAATTTCTAAAATTCCTAAATTTTTGTTTTTACAAAAGTTTGGCATTATAAGGTGAAAGAACTGCATTTAGAAAAACACAGCTTTCAGTGTATAAAATATGAGTTGTTCGTATCTTATGCATATAAAATCTATTAAATTGTTGAATATTTTTACAATTATATTATTTATAAATTTAATTATTGTCATCCAGCAATAATAATTAATTTCATTTATGAATATAATACATATTTAAAACATAAAAAATGTTTTTTTACAAAAAAATAATTTCTTTTCATTCAATTAGATTTTATTTTCTTCTCTAATTAACAGTTCACCGATGAATTGAAAAAAATATTTCATATGCTATATATTTCTACTTATAACTTCTAATTTAACAATTAGGTTGTAATTTACATTCTAAATATTAATATTAATTGTATTTGATAAAACTCAGTCCTGCATGTAACACAAGATATCGAAGAAATTAGTTTTTTCTAATGGAATAAGAAAACATCATATTGCATGAATTGAATACTATATCATATATATATTTTAATAAGAATAGTAAATATGTAATGAATGAATGAGGTTTCTAAATTTTTCACATTATCTTATTTATTTTAATAACATTTTTGTACGGTTTTCCTAGTGCTTGATGATTGAAATGTCATGTGATATTAAGTAAATCATCTTGAAGTCAACATATGATTAGTGAAAAACATGGAATCTTTCAAAAGAGTTTAATGGATTGTCAAAATGGGATATATGTGATCTCCCATATGCTATGGTCTATTTATGAGATGGTTTTATTACCTTTTAACAGTCACATGACTATGTTTCTTGTTGTAGGCTACGCAGTTTGTGACTCTTGACCACATTTTCTTTCCTTAATTTATGCCGAAAATAATACCAATATCTCAGGGATTAATTACCTTTTAGATTTTATAAAGCTCATTTTTGGGCAGTAAACCACCCCCCCCCCCCCCACACCCATAAGTTCCACGTCAATGGGGAAAGGGGATGGATTCTAAGGTATGTAAATTATGACCTCAGGCATTGGTCCTACATCATTCAACATCATGCGAAATGATTGGTCTTGTAGGAAACATTTGGTATTCCACATAAGTCCCTATAAATATGGGAATAGATTTAGGGTAAATTACTATTATCCAATACTGAGAGCTCTTGAGATACACCTTTATCATTTAGTCCACCTATAATAAAAGAACGTGAGATATAACTGCAAGACCATTTTGTGATAACTGATTCTCAATATCAGTTTAAACATTAATTTTATTGAATCAGCCATGAAGTAATTTTTATAATTACATGATCCTTGGATAGAAATATTTATGGGTTTCACTATTTGTATCATTAGATCATTTGATTTGGTCATGGGATCTTTAAACTATTATACAAATCATTTTTTGATGTCATGGTCATACAAGGATTTTTCTTTTTATAGATCTTGGAGACACCTTGTTTTTTATGGATTTATGTGGTAAATGAGAGATTTATGATCTAAGAAATTTAAAAATTCTTTATGTGATCATGATTTCTTTTGATGACTCTTGTGATTCGTAGGAGGATTCTAGAATTATGAATTTATTTTGAAAATATTTCACTCAGCTGACTTATACATCATGCATTCATGAAGATTACTCCCAACTATACCACTTATCTAGCTTTTCAAAGGGCCATGATTTCTTGGATGAATAATTTTTACTAGTGATATATATTGTTCATTGAAAATTATGATATAAAATGTATTCATCCATCCAATCTCTAGAACTCTATTTTATCACACCAAGTACCCCAATATAGATTTTTCAACTAGATGACATTTCCATCCCTACTCTACACTATAATATATTCTCCCTCATTGTTTAAAATTACTTTTATTCCATTCATATGATGATATTTGATTATGTTCAACTAGACATATCGTAGTCTCTAGGAATTTCTTATATATTGGTGAACTCCCCTTTAGATCCAGATAGATTTGATTTCTCCCGCAAGCCCATAACTTAGTATAATCGAGCCCATTTTTCATTTTAATGAAGAATGTGGGAAGTGGATGGAGCTTGAAATGAGATCTATGCCATTGTGGAATATTTTTTCCGATGAATTCACATTTTTAATCTGGTTTATCTAGATATTCATAGAATTTACATATCAGCTTCACATAATAAATCATTTAAAAGCATCATGAGTTTCCTTGTATGTTTTTTGTCATCAATCTAATGATCACTAAGAATTAGTTATACATTTCTTCACTGGAACCATTTTATTCCATTTCTTCCTTGGTGATGTGGGAATTATCCTTTATAATATATATCAACTAGTTAGGATATCTCCCCTTGGATAAATATATGATGAATACCAACCTTCTATGGATACATGGGAAGCTTCAGTGAAAAATATAGTGTTAGTGATGGATATGAAAAACAACATCAATGAAAAACTAAGAAATAAGATTAATATGGTATTTCACATATCTTTTAATGATTGGATCAACATTTACCTCTATTTTAGTGAAGATCAGCTAAACACTATATGCCCTTATCATTTACTACATTTTCTGGATTGTGATAATGGTGGTTCATACTCAGAGATCCTAGAAGCTACAGAGCATACCTCATTATGTTACCATGTGAAGAAAGAGATATCAATAAGACTTATAATTGTGGGTTTCATCGAAATGTACCAAAATTTGGGTCCCTTCTTAGTTAGGGACAAACACAATTAGGAGTATTTGTCTGTACACAAGTGCTGGTGGCAAAATTAGTAAATGGATGAACCTTAAATATTGTTGTAATGATTCATCCACACCTTTACCATATTTTGGGTAACATCTTGTAGGGAATAACTATTTAGAGGATTTTTGTTCCCTTTTATTAACATCTTCGATAGATATGGGATTATTTCTATTTATATATATACCAAAATAAAATTGGAATAACTAGTTTCTTTTCTCATCCCAGGATACATGATATATATTGGATTAACTCCATGTTGATTGGCCTTATGAGGTTGCTTATATGATGAGTTTATCTTATCATTTTAATTTCACTCTGTAATGACCGCAAATTCTCATTGTCTTGAGAGTGCAATGAGTCATTACTGGGCCTTAAGTGGCCTCCCCAAGATGCCAAAGGCTGGCAATATATGCCAAAGGATTTAAAAAACCATTGGGGGACGATTTCACCTTTAAGAAAATAAACCCATCCATTAACCATTCACTATATGATGCATGAAACAATAAAAGAGAAAATCACAACATCATTTATATTAAACCACATCAGAATACACAATAATGGAAGAACAACATGATACTCTCAAAAGACACCACAACTCTTTAGTCCACAAACTCCATGCTCCACAGCATCTCACTCACATCACCACGAGCCATTAGTAATGAAATAATATTCCTTTACCTGTTTTTTGGATTAAAACATCTACAAAAGCACCAAAGTGCCAAAGCAGGGGCGAGTATAAAACTCAGTAGGTTTTACCCAATGACTTCCCTACTCACGCCTCTAGGATAGAAGAGTTAGCCACATTTATATAAAAATAGTTTATATAAAAAAAATTTCACCAATGCAGTTTATAACTAAATATAAACTAATTTTCCAAAACCATCAATGCTCAAAAGTATCAATGTGAAATTTAAACTTGCTTTTCCAACATGTTATTTTTTCATAAAAATAACCAAACAAGTTTCCAAACCATTTCACAAATATCCCATTTTGGAATTCCCATCCATTTCACACACCCGTGAAATCAACCATGTGTGCATCGTTATGACAGTTCCATACTCATGAGCGGTTTCTCAATGATCTACCAAGTCATCACAAGGTAATTGTTTTCCATGTTCCATTACACCTTTCGCACCGAGAACAAGGTCATATTTCAACCAAGCCTCATACATAAAAGTCCCATATGCCATTAATAGTTTGGCACTGAGCACAATGTCCTATTTCAACCATGCCTCGTTTATGCAACATGAACACACACCAAATATTCACAAAAATCATACCAAAACCATCCTTTCAATAAAACAACTTTTATTGAAAACCATTTCCATCAAAAACAACTGTGTTCAACCATTTCAAACCATTTCAATAAAACCGTACATTTATTTACAACCAAATAATGAACCAATTTCATCAAGCCATTTCAATAAAACACCACTTTTTTTTTGAAAACCCGTCATTCATCAAACCATTTACAATTCCATAAAATCCTTAATTTAAAATCAACATTTTCAATTCAAGAAGTCAAATCACTTTGCACAACAATTCACAATGACTTCTCAATTTCATCAAAACCATAAATCATCACTAAAGAAGATTTATTCCATGCTTTTCACAATCAATTTGATTCAAAAAATCCAATTTGAAACTAAGCCAACCAATTCTCACAAGAGGAGTCAAGAGTGAAGCCACCTACCTCAACAAAAACGGAAACGACGATATGGACGAAGAAAGCTCAAGAACACCAGGTCAAATATCCAAATACCCTCCTTAGATCTCTTATCCTTACACAACCAAGACCAAAAATCATCATATTTGGAATCCACACACTTATATCTACCCGTAATGGGTGTAGATCTAAGAAATCGAGAGAAGACGGGTAGTATATCTAAGTAGATATAAGAAACCATTCAATAGAGAAGGAGAATGATCACATACCTCACGAATTTGGCTTCGATTCACCAAGAGAAGTTTTCGAATCACCTCTGGAATAATGAGATAACCATCTTTTACCTTAGGAGAACCATAATCTTGAGTTCGGGCCACATTGGATCATTAATGAGTCAATTAGAGGAAAACCCAGTAAGATCCACAATTTAAGGATCTAATTTTAAGTGACTGAATGGTTAGTCAGCACAGTTTGAAAAAATGTTCCCTAACCGTGCGTTAGCTACTACCTCAACCACCCTACTCACACTTTTTGCCCACACGGTTTGGAAAACTGTGCACTGACCATGTAGAAGCCCCCGCCTCCTCAGTCAGCCATGCACTGTTTGGCCGCACGGTTTAGAAAAATCTTGAACCTCTCGTGCAACTTCCCCTTTTCCTCAAAACATCATTCCAAGTTCTCCCAACTCTCCCATTAAAAATCCTTCACATTAAAAACGTGAAAATCATCATGTAAGGGTTACATACCAGAATCCAGGGGTACTCCATTCTCCCCACAATTGGTCTTTCCATCCTTGGAAAGTTTAACACCATCGCTTTCCTGAAAGAGTTCTGGCCACTGCTCTTTCATTTCTTTCTTTTGTTCCCAAGTCTCTTCCTGAATCTAACCATGTTTCCATAATACCCGCACTAGAACGATTCCTTTTTCATGCAAGACTATCTATTTCCAATACCCAATCAGTACTGGGATATGTATCAACAAAGCATCCAATTCTAGGTTAATGTGATCCCATCTGATCACATGGTCAGGATCAGGATGATACTTCTTTAACTGAGATACATGGAACACATTGTGCACCAAACTAAACCGTGGTGGTAATTCGATCTGATATTCCACCTCTCCAACCCGTTTCGATATCTCAAAAGGGCCTATATAATGAGGAGATAATTTTCCCTACTTCACAAAATGTCATTGTCTAAGCCTGGGAGAGATTCTCAAAAATACATGATCACCCACTTCGAATGACAATGGTCTTCGATGGTGATCTGCATAAGATTTCCGATGACTCTAAGCGATATCCATCTTCTTTATAAGGAAATGAATATTCCCTGTTTTTTCTTGGATAAGGATTTCCCCAACTAGTAATGGTTCACTAGTTTCCACCCAGTATAGTCGATAACGAAAAGGAGGCCCACACAATGCTTCAAACAGAGCCATGTGTATCGAGGTCTGATAACTGGTATTTTATGAGAACTCCACTAAGTTTATATGCTCCTCCCCTAAGTCACCAAAATCCTTTAAAGAAGCCCGCAACATTTCTTCCAAATTCTGTATCGTCCTTTCGGATTGTTCATCCATCTAGGGATGATACACTATACTCAAAGTCAACTGAGTCCCAAAGGCTTGTTGTAAGGATATCTAGAAATGAGATGTGGACCTCAGATCTGTATCTGAGACTATAGAAACAGGTACACCATGTCTCTTTACCACATCCTGGATATAGATTTTTGAATGATCTTCTTCCGTATTGGTGTCACGAATAGGGATGAAATGGGAGGACTTGGATAGGCGATCCACTATCACCCAAATGGCATCGTGTTTCCAGACCGTTCTTGGAATACCTGTAACAAAATCCATTGTTATCTCCTCCCATTTCCACACTGGGATACGTAAAGACTGTAACATACTAGCTGGTCTTTGATGCGCTGCTTTAACCTACTGACAAGTTAACCATCGCGAGAAAAAATTGACAACCTTCCATTTCATGTCTCTCCACTAAAACTGTGTCGTTAGCGCCTTATACATCTTCTGTGTACCCGAATGTACAACCCATCTTGAATTATGGTAAGCATTAAGGAGTTTTTCCTAAAAAACTACAGGTACAAAAATCCGATCTATGAAACACATAACTTAACCCGCTTCCAGTTTCCATCCATCAATGGTCTCCCCACCATTGAATTTTGAACTCATTACCAGAAATTCCGCATCCGATGTTTGTGCCTCTTTGACTGCTTTTAATAGATCAGGAAAAAGCTTAGCAGAAAAGGATACTTAAACATCACCTTGGTTTTCACATTTCACTTGAATTTCGGCTGAGACCGACAACAATTGCCATTCTTCTGAAGCTTCTATTGCTAATTGAGCAAACGACTTCCTACTTAATGCTTTTCCCACCGAATATCCCTTACCTTTTGTATAAATTAATTCAAAATTTAACATTTGAGGATACTTCATCCATCTCTTCTACCTCAGATTCAAATCTCACTGTGAGAACATGTGTTTCATGATTTTGTGATCCGTAAACACAGTAAATTTCTCACCAAAGAGATAATGTCTCCATGATTTCAAGGCATGGATGACATCATCGAACTCCAAATAATTTGTTGGGTAATGTCTCTCATGAACCCTTAATTGTCTTGAGCCATAAGCAACCACATGGTCTCATTGCATGAGAACACAACCCAACCTTGTTCCAAAAGCATCACAATACACCACGTATCCTTGCCCTGAATCTGGGAAGGTTAAGATAGGTGCTGATGTAAGGTGAACTATAAACTCTTGATAATATCTCTATCATTCCTCAGTCCATTGAAATTCACTATTTTTCTTTGACAATGATGTCATAAGCGAAGCTAGTCGTGAGAAGTCATGGACCAAGCATCGGTAAAAACCAACTAGACGAAGAAAACATCTTATTTCAAAGACATTCTTCGGCAGTTTCCAAGAATGAACAACTTCTATCTTTTCTGGATCCACTAAAACACCTTTCTCAAAAACAACATGGCCTAGAAACCGTACCACTTGTATCCAAAAATCACACTTTGATAATTTTTCATAAAACTACTTTTCTCTCAATATTTCCAACCCTATCTCTAAGTATTGCTCATTCTCATCCCTTGTTCTTGAATAAAACAATATATCATCCACAAACACCACAAAAAAAGAATCCAAATATTGCTAAAATATCTGACTCATCAAAGACATGACGACCGTTGGTGCATTCGTTAGACCAAAAGGCATGACTACATATTTGTAGTGGAAATATCTACTTCTTAAAGCTGTCTTTGGAATATCCTCCTTCCGAACTCACAATTGGTGATAGCTTGATCACAAGTCAATATTGGAGAAACAGTGAGCCCCATTTAATTGATCGAACAGATCATCAATGTGTGGAAGTGGATATCTATTCTGTATTGTAATTTTGTTATGTTTATGATAATCCACACATAGCCGAAGTGTTCCATCTGCTTTCTTTACAAACAAAAACAAATGTTGTCCATGGAGAAATGCTTGGACGAATGAACCCATTGCTTTCCAACACCTCTAACTTCACATTCAATTCCTTTAACGCCATTGGTGGCATCCTATAATATTGAAATGAGATAGGACTTTTCCCAAAAAAAGAGATCAATTGTAAACTCCACTTCTCTCAAAGGTGGTAGCCTTGAGAAGTGTTTAGGAAAAAAATCAGGAAACGGATCCACCATAGCTAGAAAAATATTTTCCTCGCTCTCTTCCAATAATGCCAAAGTCATCACTGCCAATTTTTAAGAGATCATTTCCACCATTTGTTCCAACAAGCTCTTTTCACCTTTATTTACCATTCTCTCTCCTCTAAAGAGATGGTCGATGCCATCCTCAGTCGAGAAACTAACAATTCTCCTATAATAGTCGATGTGAGCCTTAAACATTTTCAACCAATCCATACCCAAGATTATATCATAGAAATCCATCTCCTGCACAGAGAAATACCATTTCAATCAGCTCCATTAACAGTTATAGCACATGCTCTACAAACAAAGGCTTGATATTCTCTTTCAACAAGAGGAGTTTACAGTTTCAAGACAGAAGGCAAAATTTCCAGTTTTAAACATACCAAATCAACAATATGTGAAGAAATAAAGGAATGAAATACACATTATCGAACAACACTTTCATGATAGTAGAATTAAAATGAATCGTACATCTCACCGTAGATGATCCAGCCTGATCATCGACCATTATCTGTTCAGCTCCATAAAATTTCTTTTTCATTGCACTATTCTCCTTGTTTCCTTGTTGAGATATCCCTATTTGAGGAGTCATGGTATTTCAAGAATCACCATGGATAGCTCTATTATGTTGACAAGACTGATTCTGCTGTTCTCCTCCTATCGAAGCATACGATGCTTCAGACACCTGGGAAGTGTCCCGAACACCTGACTGTGGATCACTACGACAATATCGCTGAATATTCCCCATCTTCTTGAAATTGTGACATGCTCTCGGTTGTGCTATACATTCTTGTTTCATGTGATCAGTTGAACCACATTGAAAGAAACCTTCTTTGCTCTGGGGTTGTGGAGGAAAATTGATTGATCCCTCCATCTGGTTCTGATTTTCACTCCCACCTTGGAAGTAGGTGTCCCTCTTCCGCTTGTTCCCAGCATTGGAGTTCCTAGCCGTTCCCATGGGTATCATCATGCATCCTCCTATCGATCCCGATATATCACGTTCTGCAACTGTTGCTTTGTTCACCATCTCTTTATAATCTGTAATACAAAGCACCACAATCTTCGATCTAATATCCTGCCATAGCCTTGTTTCGAATATGCATACCTTTAAAGAAGCACTTTCTGCAACCACTGGTGAAAATGGATTACGTTGATGACCTTTTTCCTGATACTATTTGGAATAGAGGCTATCTTTTTTCAAGCTGAAGAAATCCGACATTTCTTGGATCTTGAACGTGTGAGGATTGAATTGTTTGTTAATCAATTCTTCAAAATCCTTCCATGTTAGGCCTTCATCCAATTTAGCATGCACTGCTAAATCCCACCACTGACATGCAAGATCCTCAAGAATATACATCGCCAACATTACTTTCAACTCCACTGGTGTGCTGATGAAATCGAATATACGATTCATCCTGCTTAGCCGCACCTCCGCCTTCTCGGGTTCATCATCACCCCTAAAGTTTGGTGGATTCTGCTTTATGAACTAGATGGTATGATCCACATGTCTTATCTCATTCCTCCAGTTCCCCGTATCCATAGCTTGAAAGGGTTGAACTATAATCTTGACTAGCTCTTGGTTCACATGTGGTAAAGGTGCAACCACATTCTCTGCAGCCTTTTCGGGTTGGCTTCACAGACACCTACTGGTTGCCATTTTCTAAACCAACAACATACTCCGTCAATCTCACTCTCTAGCAACTATTGGCTTATAATTTCAAATTCTATCACATCAACTATCACATCATTATTATAAAAATAACCTTTTTCCATCTTCACCATTTTTGAAAACATTCAATATACTTTTTGAAAATCAATCCATTTTCAAAATACACAAAATACCCTGTTTTCAAAAGTTTACAATTGAAAATAATTTCTACATTTTTCATAAATTAGAACCATGCACAAAATCCTTACTCATTCGTCACAATGCGATATTCAATCCTAGTGGTAAGTCATTCTTCTACAATGCATGCCATGCTCCTCTAATTAGCTAATCCCATAACAATGAGATTTGAAACATTCTAGAAGTGTATCCAAGACACTTATGTACCCAACACCCTGGTAACTTGATGTTCATCATTAATGGGTTAGCTACGTCCTTTTATGTTATACCTTTAATGTTTTGACAATCATACTCCTGTCTAAGATTTTAACACATGGAATAGAGTAGAAAGAATTTCAACTCTGATATGAAGAACATCGATGACTACTTTCTTGGAAATGACCGAACAAGCTGATTCCATTTGTAATGAGCCTCCAATTCACATTGTCTTGAGAGTGAAACAAGTCATTTCTAGGCCTTAAGAAACATCCCCAAGATGCCAAAGGCTGGCAATAAGTGCCTAAGGGTTTTAGAAACAATTGTGGGACGATTTAAAATTTAATAAAATAAACCCATCCATTAACCATTCATTATATGATGCATGAAACAAAGAAAGACCAAATCCCAACTACATTTATATTAAACCACATCAGAGTACACAACAGCGGAAGACCAAACAAAACATCTAGGTACACATCGGAAGAACAATATGAGACTCTCAAAAGACACCACAACTCCGTGGTCTACAAGCTCCAAGCTCTATACCATCTCCCAAACATCACCAAGAGCCATTAGTAATGAAATGATTTACCTTTACCTGTGTCTCAAAATAAAACATTGGAAAAAGCATCAAAGTTCCAAATCAGGGGTGAGTATAAAACTCAATAGGTTTTACCCAATGACTTCCCTACTCACACCACTAGGATATAAGAGTTACCCATGTTTATATAAAAACTGTTTATATAAAACATTTTCACAAAAGAATTTTATAACTAAATAAAAACTAGTTTTCCAAAACCATACATGCTCAAAAGTATAAAAGTGCAATTTAAACCGGCTTTTCCAACATGTTATTTTTACAGAAAAATATCCAAACAAGTTTCCAAACCATTTCACAAACATCCAGTTTTGGCATTCCCAACCATTCCACCCACCCGTGAAATCAACCATGCATGCATCATTATGACAGTTCCATACTCATGAGAATTTTCGTGTCAATCAACCTAGTCGTCACAAGGTAATTATTTCCCACATTCCATTACACCATTGGAATCGAGCATAAGGTCATATTTCGACCAAACCTCATACTTATAAGTCCCATGTGCCATTAAACATTTGGCACTGATCACAATTTCCTATTTCAACCATGCCTCATATATGAAACATGAACACACACCACATATTCACAACAATCATACCAAAACCATACTTGAAATAGAACACCTTTTATTTAAAACCATTTCCATAAAAACCAACTGTGTTCAACCATTTCAAACCATTTCAATAAAACCATTCTTTTATTGAAAACCAAAGAATGAACCAATTTCATCAAGCCATTTCAATACCAAACCATTTCAAAAAAATACCCCTTTTTATAGAAAACCCATCTTTCATCAAACCATTAACCATTCTAGAAAATCGATAATTTAAAATCAACATTTTAAATTCATGATGCCAAATCACTTTGCACAACAATTCACAATGATTTGACAATTTCATAAAAACCATAAATCATCACTAAAGAAGATTTAATCCATGATTTTCACAATCAATTTCATTCAAACAAGACAATTTGAAACTAAGAAAACCAATTAAAACAAGAGGAGTCGAGAGTCAAGCCACTTACCTGAACAAAAAGGCGAACCAAGCAACGGACGAAGAACACTCAAGAACACCAAGTCAAATCTCCAAAAACCCATCGTAGATCCCTTCTCATAACACAACCAAGACCAAATATCATAATATTTGGCATCCACGCACTTAGATCTACCCATAATGTGCGTAGATCTATGAAACTGGGAGAAGACAAGAAGTAGATCTAAGTAGACATAAGAAACCATTCAAGAATGAAGGAGAACGATCCCATACCTCATAAATTTGGATTGGATTCGCCAAGAGAAGCCTTCAGATCTCCTCCGGAACAACGGTAGAACCCAGTTTTACTTTAGGAGAAACAAAATCCCGAGTTAGGGCCGCTTAGGAGCATTAATGAGGCAATTAGAGGAAAAACGAGTTAGATCCACAATATAGGGATCTAATTTTAAGTGACCGCATGGTTAGTCCACACGGTTTGACAAACTGCGCACTAAAAGTGCGTTAGCTTCTGCCTCTCCCACCCTTCTTGAACTGTTTCGCCGCATGGTTAGACAAACTATGCACCGACCATGCAGAATCCACTGCCTCCTCAGTCACCCACGCACGGTTTGGCCTCATGTTTTAGGCAAACCGTACGCCTCCCGTGCAACTTCCCCTTTGCCTGAAAACATCATTCCATGTTCTCCCAACCCTCCCATTCAACATCCATAACGTTAAAACCATGAAAAAAATCAAGTAAGGGTTATATACCAGAAACTGGGGGTACTACACAACCAATATTCTATAATGAATAGTATTTTTTGATAAAATAGTACGGTCTCTTGATGACATGTTGTATAAGATATCTCATTAAGATAGGTAACTTGTAACTAGAATGAATTATATGATCATTTATGAGGAATACAACCTTTATCATGTTTCTTTCCAAGTCATCTATTTTCAAAGGGGTTTCCCACTCCCCTCAACTAGTGTGAATAGAGAGCACAACTAGTGGTTATCCAACATTTTCTATATCCTTGGAACATGAGGATACACATATTGATATTATCCATCATCCAATGTGATCCCCATCCATTCATGCCCATGATTATTCATATGATTTGTTAGAGGAATAACCGAGTGGTGTCCAGAAAAAACTGGTCCTTCATGTGGAAAAACTATTATTTTCAATGAACCCCTTATTCGTCGCACTAATTTAGATGATTCTAAATTTCAGCGAGTCATAATAGAAAATTTTTTCTTCCTCACAAGGAAAATATCATCAATGAGTATCAATTAATTGATGATGCATTCCATTTATCCTAAGAGATGGATGACAGATCATTTGAGAGCATATTTTATGGAGCTTCCTCCTCTACATCTTTATCATCATACCTAGTTATTACACATTTTTTACAAACCTTCCATGGTTGTTTATAAGTATTTGACATTAAATAGGTTGATTAGGTTGTATAGTCACACAATTATCACCGAAAAATATTTTAAAAAGGTTCTATGATCAAGAAAAACTTCTTATCTAGATCTTCCCTATCTTAGGTGTAGTTGACATTAACTAGAATCCATTTTACGAAACATTGTGACAATTTATCATGAAAATGATATATTTTCCCCCAAATGAGATGATCCTGCATAATCATGAATATTGGACTCCCATAGAAGAATATATAAATAAATCTTTAGAGGTTCTATAATAGTGTGATAATTCCATATCTATATTGTACACCCAGATGGGTATCATGAACAGAGAGATATATGGATATGGAGATATTTAACTTTCATAGGGGAAGAACTATCTGAGGCATAATACTAATTATAAACCACTATTATGAGTTTTGAGGATATTCCCAATCATATGGACTCCCCTCACCCTATGGAAGATATATAAGAATCTGTGCATGTGTCATTTCAGCAATCCATCAATACTTCCATTTAGACTCAAGTTGATTCGGCCAAATCAACCAATGATTTTTTTAGTTTTATCAATATTGATTTACATTTTTAATGAATATTTTGATAGGATACAAATTGTTTAGATCCCATTTAATTTCATGGAATTAATGAATATATATTCTTTAATTTTTATGTTGTTGTCAATTTTTTTATTCATGAAGTACATGAAATTTTTTGTACTAATGTTTGATAAATCATCAGAAATACCTATATATTTAAAAATATCAAGTAAACAAGAATTCCTGGACTAAAATGTTTAAATTATTTAGATTCAATTTGATAAATTATCATTAATTCCCATTAATGGAATCAAAGGGAACATGAGAATTTTTTCTAAGGACATATCATGGTACTCATAATATTTTTATCTTCCTATCCTTTTGAGATATATTATTTTTTTTATAGTTTAGTGACTTTTATATTAGGCCTTATGATTCTATATTTTAGTGTACTTTATATCTTATCTTCTATTTATATTATCTTGGGTATTTTAGATAGGACCTTCTCTTAATTTAGTTTATGTAATTTTAGATCAATTCTTTTACTATTGTTGTTTAAGCTATATTAGCTTAATCCTTCTATTTCTATTGTTTAGGGTCTATTATCATGATCTTTTTGTTTTAGTATAGGGACATTATGATAAAATGTTCTCTGGATGGATATGAAATATAGGGTAGACATGTTGTAATGACCTATGAAACCTTAAGGTTCAAAGTTCGTCTCTGGTGTGGTCACGACTTAAGATGACTGCAGTTCATTTATTGGAAAGAGTAAATTACTCTATCTAGTAGGATAAATCCCTTATTAAACAATAAAATGGTCATTAATTAGTGTATCTTCTATTTTACATAGGCCATGGGATATTACGGGGGTAATATTGAATGAGGAAGAAATACTGAAGATGTCAGGTACACCTTGATAATTTGTATTTGGATGATGTAAATCATAAAAAACAGTTTGAGTTAGTGAGTATTGGATGGGGAAGATGTTCAAAAAATTTCCCATAAAACCCTATGTTACTCGGTTTTTCCATGGTTACAATGCCTTATAATGATTGGGATAACTTCCCTACTAGGATAGTATGCCTCTGGTTGGTATGTCAAATCCATTATTCTTTGATATCATTGAAAGAAATAGGTTTCCCAACCCTTTTTCATGGTAAAGGAACGATTCATCAAAAATCAGGCATATGAAAGATAATATTGGCTATGGATGAAAATCTATTGAGGAAGATTTCATCCAACAAAAAGAAATTTATATTTTAAATTGTCAAGATTTATACATACACCATGTGTATTATATTCATGTAGTGTGGGCCGTTAAATGGGTTTGTATTGATGTGATTCGTCCCTTCTTTGAGAAAGGGTAATAAACATAACGATTTAACGTTGAGGATGTAGAATCCACATGGATAGTCTGGATATAGGTAATGTAAGTGATGTTCAAAAGTTCTCAAGTCATGATGATGGTGTGAAACAATGAAGTTGGTAAAGGAACAGAACAAACTAATGTGGGGAGTTCTTCCACAATGATGGAAGGGCCCACAAGGATAATAAAACCCTTTCTATAAATAGGCACATTTTGTGGATGAAAATAATTTCACATTTAAGAGGAAAAGGCATCCATTCATAGCCTGAAAAAGGATCCCCTAAAGAAAATTATTATTTTTAAGAGACATAGATGGTTTAGAATAATGTGAGTAACGAAAATCATGATGGGTGACCTATAGAAGGTATAATATAAAAAAGGGTTTTGACTACATTTAAGGATATGGAACCATTAATGTAATAAATTCTTATAGTGAACAAATATGATAAATCATTACTCTAACTATTAATTACTCCAAGGGGCGTAAAGTGATAATATAATTTATTTTAATAGGGATAAAATGTATTCAATGTAAGCTTTATTAATTTTTTATTCAGTCCCAAAATGTTTACTAAACAATAGTGATGAAGAGATCAGTACATGAAGACTTAAATTTTTCTCCGGGAACTCTTTCGGGGTTTAATCCAAAAAAAATATCGATACCTTTCTTTCAATGTTTTATGTCTTGTGATTTCGACCATAAAAGGATAGAGTTTAAGGTATAATATATTTGATCGAAGTGATGAATGTGTATGGTCATGAAACCCCTAGACCTATCAAGAGGGGGATGTTATATAAGATCCTAATTAGGATACACATTCTTAAGAAAAATCGAACATATTATAGTGTGGGTGATGAAAATTTCATAACGCATGGATCAGGATTGTCAGGTCATGAGTAAGGACATGGGAAAATTATATAAGGCATGTACCAAAACAACCTCAGGTGCTAAGATCATACTTAGAGACATCTGGATCATAAGGGATAGAATGTTCTCAATATATATCACATATATCTATCGTTGGTAGGTATTATCCATTTCACATTGATATAATTATAAAGTAAATAGAATTACTTTCCATTACATGTATCATGAAAATATCAATGAAACCTATAGAACTCAAGATATTATTTGTGATTTATGAATTAATTTTCATAAAAGATGAAATAAGTGTCATGTACTGTTGTAGACCGAGTTAAGGGTTTTATTTTTATTTGATATGGTATAATAATTGGTGATGGACTATACATTTTAACATCATAAAATATTGATTTATTTTTCGTGTAGTTTTAATATCATTAAACTCGGAGATTTTTCATACGGTTTAACATCATACAGAAAGGACACATGTTTATTTGTGTTGTTTCACATCTCTTTTAATGATTTATCAATCGATGAAAATGATTGGTTGAAGATATATTATTGGAATAAGAAATACATGAACATATCAAACTAATATGTAGGTAAATGTATTTTTATGACTCTTCTCTTACAAAATCAAGGATTCATTTTTTCAATTTTTGTTATATCTTATATCAGGATAGAAGATCCATGTGTCACTATATGTCATATGATGGATGGAATCAAGACACACATTTTCATTGAATGGGAAACTATCTATGAATGTTTGATATTTGGGAAGAGGGGGAATTTTTCCAATTGATTTTTATAGTAGGGCACAAAATTGGAGATACGAGTGTCACCACATATCCTATAATAATAGGAATAAAACCTCACATATTTTTTGGGAGACCATGTAGTTTAATGTGAAGAGGAAATGATATAGGCTCTCAGACCTTAAAAGGGACTATTTTGGTTTGGCCCCAAAATGTTCATTTTTGCATCACTACCTATTCCATTGTAATTGGAATCTTGCCAGATGTAGTTCTTAATAAAGATCTCCTTATGATGGTCTATACATACAAATGATGGGTAAATTTTCAATTTATTTTTCGTGACTGGACTTGGGGTTAGATATTTGAGTTTCATTATGTCTCCATTAATAATAATAATTAAATCACATATAGCTATTTAATTTAGGTGTGGTGGGAGACCAATTCCATCAATGGTGGTCCTCTAAGGTGAGGTCTGTATGAATTTTCAATTTCATGTCATGCATGAGACATCCACATTGTATTTATAATTTTGTTCAAGGGAATCATGGTAATAGTTTTAAGGTATTTCATTATGCACTATGGAAACATAGTCACGAACTATAAATCCTATAATATATGGGGATTCCCATACTGAAATTATAATGCTAATTTAATCTATGCTTGGTGTGAGAAACCAGGATTGGTAAAGATTCCCCTCATCATGAAGAGGCTATTCAAGATGGGACTTGGAAATTTTGAATCCTGGGGTAACTGTACCATTATTACAATCTTGGAATCCCTATATATCTATTCTTAATGATAATCATGTTGTATATTGTTCAAGAAACCCATGATTATTAATGCTGTGAGGAATGAAAATCAACAATGTAGTTTAACATCTTGATTTATGTATGTGGTTTGGTCATCATGAAAGAAGTGGAATGTTGCTTATCTGTGTAATTATATGTAATCCTATAAGGACATATTCGGTGTAGATTAATATTATGAATTAATGATGAGCCACACCAAAAATTAATGGCAAAGTAAATTGAGGTTATTGGTATTTTAAGGTCATGCACTAAGGACGTTTTTTATGAATTTTAATGTCATGTGACAAGGTCATATACCATGTAGATAATCATCGTACGATATTGACAAGGATTGCCAGACATAAATGGAAATTGATAGTGGGGATCTATGTAGTATTATGTCATATGATAAAGATGTTTTTTTGTAGCTTAAAATAGTCCATTGTGTAAAAAATATGCATTGTAGATTAATTTCATGCAACTAGGATATCACTTATATTGTTTGTTATTTTGTGGTTAAGATGATCTCAATAAAGTTTGACATCATGTGTTCGGTGCGATAGATACATAGTATAATCTATGAAATGTATTACATAAGATACCTTACATTTTTTGGGGGAGTGACATATTACCCATCCATTATTTTTAAATAGTAGGCACCATGGTGGTAAACCATATCAAGGTTATTAGGCCCTCCAATTTTAGTTCCAGAAAGGGAGGATTTTTTCATAGAATCATGTGGGTTTTGATATCCTATTATACTTATCTATGGAGAAATAATTGGAAGTGGAACATTTTATTGGAAGCACATGTTATCATATTTCAATGGTTCTGATGGTTTTAGAATTCACAAAACATGATCCCATTGATCCAATACTACTCATCTTGACAGTTTTTACAATTTTTCATAATGAGAGAGTTGTCAGAAAATACAAAAACGAGGATAGGAAAATTATATTTCTATGGTCAATACTGCATCAATTATTTGGACCAATGGATATATAGTTTCTTTTGTATTAGTACTTATGGTCGTACAGTATGGGCATAAATCATGAATGATATTCTCGGGCCAGGACTTCTTGTGTTTGTTCGTTTTCTTCTAGAGTTTGTTTGAAGATGTATTATTAAAATCATCTATTTACTTGTTTTTATCTTCATGTTATCTGAATGAGTTATTAGACTTGATGTTGTACACTTGGAATAATTTCATCAACTATGTAGAAGAGAACTTGGTGCCTTTTTCTATAATTGTTCTGTGTGGGACCACTAAATTGGTGATTGTATACGATTTTATATAGTTTATGATATTATTCATCCCATATTCCATGATTTTTTTGATGCAATTTCATAAGTGACATAAATGCCCCTTTTTGGAATAACCATTACAGTCCCACGATATCAACCCTATAACATTTGTCTAATGACTCTGAAACATCATTCTAATGTATTTTGTGGTGGTATTGGGTTGATATATAATCAAAAAATTCATTACAATAATGTTTTAAATATGCTTGGAGCCTTTCCCAATTAATTTTAATATTTTAACTTTTTTATTATTCCCTTGTAATATATTTCATAACTAAGTAATTTATAATTTATTTAAAAATAAAATGTAACTCAAATTATGAATGTTTTTCAAAATAATTTTAATAACCAATTATTGAAATTCAATTTTTAAATTTTATAGAATATTTTTAGAAATTAAAATATATAAAATCAATAAATAGATTTTTTAAATAATATTTAATCATTATGTGATCTTATTATTTTTTAGTTTTCAGGAAAAATTAAATGATATTTAATATAATTTTTTATATCATTAAATCCGACATTAGGTTTATAATTTTAATTTTAACAATTTAGTTTAGTAGATAATAAGTACACTATATTAATAAAATAATTTATTAAATAATTATTTCATTCTTATGGGAGATCATAACATTAAGGTTACTAATATTATATTTATTCATATAAATGGATTTGGATGTCGAAAAAATATTTATATTTAGAAATAAAATATTAAATAAATTTTGTAACATTTAATTTTATAATACGACAAGGTTTTAATTTTATAAAAAGTGTGTAAAAACTATTTTTAGTTTAAAATATTACATGACTATCATAAATTTTAAATATGTATATTATAAAAAAATGTAATATTTATAATTTCATTGTATTAAATTTATATTTTTATATATATATAGTATTTCTTAAATATGTAATCCATTATCGTATTAATAAAATAATTTTAATATCAACATCTATATTTTTATAATTTAACTAAAAATCAATTATTTTAGATAAATTACAGAAAAATCATACTAATTTAATTATGATATAATGAAATAAAAAATATTCTATTTTATAAAATAATAATTATGATATATTTTTATTTATGTGTTGAATTAAAAATATATAAAACAAAATAATTTTTATAAAAATATTATTTTTTAAAATTATGCGTACCTAATATTATTTTATATCGATTCATTATTTCAGCAACATTATTATATTGGTTCATATATTATTATATTTTTAAATTTAAAATATAATTTATTAGTACATAATATTCAATATGTAACAAAATAGTTCTTTGAAAATAAATATTACATTAATAATAAATACCCCAAATTATAATTTTAATTAATTATTAAAAATGAATATTTTAATTTAATTTTTCAAATTATATTCAAATATTTTGTCTTATTTTTTATATTTTTTATACAACAATTTGATAATATTACTATTATTATTAAAACATAATGTGTATATATATATATAATATTTTAATACTGTATTTTTAATTCATTATGAGTTTTAATTATTAAAAATAAATGACTTTAGTATAAATATTGGAGGTATATCCAATGAACCTCTCAAGAATGAAACTATTTTTAATGACCATATTAATAAGGTCTGTATTTTAAAGGACTATATATACAAAGACCTAATTTCCTTTAAATATATATTGTATTACATAAATTTTTCCGTTCAAACTTCCCATTTCAAACGTTTTAATTTTAGATATAGTAATAAAATTTCAAAAACCAGTATGCTCTTCAACATTATAGTTTTTCTTTAGATACTGGAGATCCCTTATAAGGAATATGAACCAAAATTTCACCTCTCAATAAAGGATTTATTATTTTCTTTTTATTGTCCACATCTAATTTATACACTTTTAATGGATGTAATAGTCCATGGGGATTTACAATCCGTAGTGTTTCATACAAAGGTTCATGTTCATCGCTAATAATTTCATATTATGAATTAATATAATGTTATTGGTTTAACTCATATATCGTAGGCCTTATTTCCTAATTTAATTCAAATACAAGGATATATAGAAAAAATATAATTATAAACAAATAGATTATGGATAGAATATGGTATCTAAAAACATAGGTCCATGGCAATGATGGATTAGATGAAGGTTAATGTGTTGTACTACAAATAAATAGTCACTTATATGATATAATAGATGATGAAAAATTGATAACTTGTAACAGTGAACCTCATGAAGCACAAAATATTGAAATGTTTTTACACACAATATTGAAATTATAAAACATCCATTTGAGGGTGAAAATGAATACTCAGTACTAACAGAAGAGGTTGATATAAATTATAAATATGAAGATGAGGAAAATGAAACACATAAATCCCTATTGATTTTGTATAATAACAATATATATATATATTCATCATTTGGTAGAAATGCATTGAGGAACAAGTGATTTATCATTAATAGAGGAAATGTAAAAGGAAGTGAATAAAAAACCACATGTTGTTCACATAATAAAATAATTTATGGAGTTTAGGAAATGTCCTCGATGTCCTATGGAGAGGTAGAAAATTCAGTATATTAACGAGTAGAAATTAATGTGAATACATCGATGTTCTAAATACAAAATCAAATAAATCTTAGCTCATGTGATATCGTAAATCTACATGGTGGTACGTTAAAAATTAATTCTTCAGTTCCACAAACCCGAAGTATGTTTTTTTGTTAAAATAATCTGTTGTTGGATTATTGTGGATATACCATGACCTATCAGGGTTCGCAGTCACATGTTTTCATCATACCATTCCAATGGTCACATTTCTAGAATACACATAAAGTATCATCAGGGAATAATAATATAGTTTTTGGGGTTTATAAAGTGCACAAATAATTGGTTTATGGGAAAATAGACCCCAAACCATTGAGCAAGGGTGTGTTCCCCCTAAACGCCCCATGGACCTCCCTAAAATGGTTGGACTGTGATAGTTTCAGTGTATTGTATTGACTAAGAAACTAATAGTACTCTTTACATCATCTAAAGGATTGGGATTCACAATTCCAAAAATCTCCCTCTTAGATTCTAGTCTATAATGTTGGACTTCATTGATGCTACTAACATTGAAAACATACTTAATCTAATCCCTTCAATTTTATTACTCATAAAAAGTCATTTCTCATCAGTGATTCAATATTATTACTAATATTGATGAAATGATTTTTTTATTTTATGAACCCATAATGTTTCCCTATATACTTCCTCCCTTCCACCATTCAATAGTGCAGACCAGCATAGGCATAAGTGTTCCTCAACTTCACTATCACCATCAGTATCATTATCATTTTATCCCTATTATTTGTTCAATAAATCATATAAAATGACATAAAACCAACATTTCTAAAATAAGATAAAATGGTACTTGAAGTAAATGTTATTCATCTAGATATGAAATAAAGGGAATTTTTAACATTCGTGAAAATTATAATAGTATAATAAAGTTTCCTCTAACTTTCTACCTACATCATCCATGATGTTATTCAGTAAAACCATCTCCATCACCGTTTTTTTAGAAAAATATATTTTGCCTCTATGGTCATTTGTTCTACAGCCTTTTGTAGTTGATATATAAAATTCAATAAAATTCCTTCTAAAGTAAAACAATATCAAGTTATTGTTTTCCAAGTGTCAATTTCACCAAAATGATAATCATGTACATACACCAGTAGTATATTTATATTCCTAAAGAATATAAATAATTTATTTCTTCCATTGAGATACCATGATATCCACATATCAATATCCCATTGTTTCTTTCATGGTTTTTACATATTTATTCTCACAAGTACCATTATAGTTGAAATATCTGGTTGAGTATATATGACATGATACCTTAATAATCCAATAAAAATTTTGTAGAGAACCTTTGATAGGGACTCAGTATTATTTTTTATATTTGGTTCTTTCTTCTTTGATATTTTGAAATAGATTAAAAGGGTAAAATAAACAATATTTTTATCTGGAATAAAAAAAATCTTCATATAGATCTAATATATTAAACCAGTGATATCATCAAGGCTCTATCTACATAGTATATTTGGATCTCCATACCCTAAATATCTCCAACTTCCCTAAAATCATTCATACCTAAATCCTCGCCGAACTTCCCTTTTTTCTCCTTAATATAATGTTGAGATGATCCTACAAGGAGCATGTCAAAAAAATAAAAAAATATAACATATCGATCATGAAAATATATATAATATTAACATTGACCCAGAGAAAATAGTTTTAATAGATTTAATTATTTTACTACATAAAACCTCATGTCCCATTAAATGTGTGGATGCTTTATCAATTACAAAATATTGTTATGTCTTTAAAAAATCTATAAATTTAGCAATAAAACTTATAAAATTATATTATCTATTTAAATATACACATATATACCTCCATAATGGAATGAAGTGTATAGATAATTTAACTCATTCTGTAGAACTTCGAATATATGAATATCAAGAACCACTCAGAGGGCAGAAATCATCACTATAGGATGTTATGTCTCATTAAAATCCATAAATTTATTCAATTAAAATATTTTCAATTCCAAAATTAGATCATATATTCTCATACCATAATATTATTTCTAGGTCTATAATGCCATTTTTTGTAATTATTTCATTCATTATGGAAAACATTTCATCACCTAATTATTATTATCATGGAATTTGGAAATATATTACTTTACAGACTGATCCAAATTGATCAAATACTTCAAACTCATTTACTCCTAAGAACAATATAGTTATATAATATCAAAAAATAAAAAATAATGCAATGATTATAAATACCTAGTAATTTGCATTATAACCCATGTTGATCTCCTCAATCCCACAGTAGTATTAGGCTATGCTGGTCTTAATGTAATATACTCATGTAAACATTAAATATCTATATTATCATGGAACTGTGATTCATTATTCAAACTATAATGACTAGTTACATGGTGGTCCATGTATGTTACACATTCATTAAATATAATGTTCAACATTTTTATTATTATCTAGTATGTATCATTCTAGAAGTGATAACCAAACTCATAAATACAATAACTAAAAAAGAAACAAGATTTATAATTCACATCAATATTTCCCCTTATATGAACATAAATACATACCTATTCCATACAAACAAAGACTCATAAATGTGATTTAATCTCCTATTTTACTGACTAGATATCCTCTATAATATATTTTAAAATTAGTAATGATGGACTACTATTGAAGAGTTATTGTTCAATGCTTTCATCTTTTTCCTAGAAACTCATGTGTTATCCTGAGTGTATGCTCATAGTACTAAAATAATAAATTAAATTCATATTCATCCGTTCAACAAAAAAAATCTATTTTTGTTTAGTCATGAGTGTATTCACACACAAAAATCCACTATTATCATAGTGTTCCCTGAACTCCTAACTATCACACTATCCTCTATTGTCTGACCTCAAGAATTTCATATTTGATCCTGAATCATTGTCAACCCTTTCAATCCATTGATACCAATTTTTCAAATACATCAATATTTGTTTTCATAATTTAAGCCCATTCCTTATTTGTTTTGATATCAAATATTGCAACATTACATTTTGAACATCCAAAAGATTTTAAAAGTGTAGGCCTCTATAAATAAATATAAACCTGGTCTAGCTTGACAGCCTTCAATTTTCAATTTTATTTTTCAAAGGATACCATATTCATATTTCCAATGTTACATTATTTTCACAATCCAACATCAACCAACATTATCTATGGTAGAATTACTTTTTTTCCAACACCTTCATCTACCTATTACATAGGTTATCTAACTACTAGTGTAACATTTATTAAGAAAATACATAATTTCTTTCTGTAATAATGTCCATGCATGTTTTCATAATTATTATAGGGTTCCATTCGTTACCCCATAAAATATGTCAACAACTCCCAATGTTATTTTCAATGAACCTTTAGTGAATGTAGTTTATAATCCTATTTTATCAATCTTTGTGAAGAAAATAATATTTCTTTCTCATTCTCAAAATATAAAATATTTTCCAAAACAAACAAAAATTCATTGTCAAAACTGTTCCTTGTCTCTCTATTCCCCATAATCTATATGGTTTCTTTATCATTAATATATACCATACCAATATTTCTTGGAAACTTATTATTATGGAAAACATTCTACAATGTGGAATATATTGACAACAGTAAGACAAAAATCTAAAACTCCTTGGGGATAACAATACTCAAATATAAATCATCAATAGTTATTTAGTAGCTGATTTTTCCATATTGGTTTTAGGTGCCGTTTGTTTTTCTTAGCCCACATTATTTACATGTCCTTAATTCCTTTAAATCCATTTGGTTGGGAAGAATACCTTTTATTTGACTGCAATATTTACCCTTGATTTTATATGATCCCCAATAATTATCCTACTCCACGAATCAAAATAATCCATCAATATTTTTCAAAAACCCCTAGAATCTACCAAATTAACTTATCCAAATATACTCACATAGGATCATGTCATTCTTGGTCATCCAAAATCATCTTTGTACTTCTCTAATAACTACTCATTTCTGTTATAGAAGATTTAAAACTTACAGGTAATGAAGACCAAAAAACTAGTGGACATACTATATTGTAATGATTAATTTCCACCAATTAAAACTGACTTTTGATAGTTTGGGATAAATTGACATGATCAGTAATAATCTTTCTCTCAATCATTATTAGATTTAATAGTCATTTAATTTGGTATAATTTTTTTTATGCATAATAATTTTCATACATATTCATTAGATATTTCAATAACCCATCCTCCATATTCTCCTCTCTGATCATGAACATCATTTTTTAGTGATTTTAAGGCCCATAAATATAAGGACCACTCATTATTATGTCCCTTAACCCATCCTCCCTTTCACTGTTAATTTTCAAAAACAAGAAGAAATTATTTCTTTTTAAATTAAAGACACTCATTCAATTACATCCTCTATTAAAATAAACCAGTTCCGTCGAATCGTACAATATTCCTCACTCATTATTCAACAACAATATTTTATTAAGAGAAAACTAAACATAGTCATCAAAAATAAAGATGTGATAACGGTTTTGGTTGAAATGAGTGTAAGAATGAACAATAATTGATTTAATGAATAAGAGTAAAAGGAATAATAAATGAATAAGAATAAGATAACATGACACAATGATATATTTAGTTTTAGAAAGATTCCATGAATATTTTTAATTTAACAAAATGAAGTATATATTGTATAAATAATCCTAAGAAGAATATCATAATTTCACTCACATGAAATCCCTATCTCTAATGAGTTTGTATAGAAATATGGCTATATAATAACTCGAATTTCCATAGTGCCACTGATTAGAAAGTAATTCCACTATTTTAAATTTACTAGTGGATTTATGTCCATAAATATATAAAATCACAACTATTTTTCTAATAATATTCTATTGTAGTAAGATGATGAAATCTATTTTATTTTAGTACAATGTTTGTGTCTTCATTAACTAATGTTGTAGTTTGAAAGAGTTTATATGGTTCCCATATATTTTAGATGGGTTTATACAGCCCCTATATATATATAGCGGGGGTTGGGGGGTGATTCCCCATTAAACACCAAATAACCAAACTATAGAGGATAAACCCTAAAATTTGCATTATTTCACACTATACATGGATTTAACAATATGTGTAACCTCATCCAATGTATCGTGGTACAAAATTAAAACATTTTATACATATATAAGGTGTTAATGTTTTTTCAATTATATAATTATTTTACATATACTGTTTTTCATCCATTTAATAGATTCTAACCCATTGGAAATATAGGTTTGTCACGATGAAAATTTTTAGATCCTAGCTAATAATCATCTTAGAGAACATCGATTCTATGATCACCATCATAGGATATGAGTTATTCTTATATAAAAAATAATTTTAGAGAGCTACAATCTTAAAAAAATGTTATTGGAATATCTCCATCCAATGAACATTCAGAAGAGGAGTATTTGGTTACCCATCTGTCTAGGGGAATTAGAAATATACCATATTTTGTATGTCTATAACATTTCAAAAAAAAAATATTTTTATTGTGTTGGTAATGAGTTCTTTAAAAAAGATAAAAATATCAATATAATAGATAACAATATTTATATATAATTTCATTGGGATATGTAATACATTAAAATTAATATTTCATTTGATTATTTTGGGGTACATGCTACATATGCGCCTTAAATATATGAATATATTACTATGTAAATTATTTTAAAGATTAATATTTGTGCCATTAATTATAAATAATGAAAAAATAGTCATATTAATTATTATAATAAGGTATTTTACAACCAAATAAAGTGGTAAAAATTTATATATTCATTGATGAATAATTTAAATAGAATGAGTAAAATTATTAATATAATTATAATGTTTTCTATGTTTTATTTATAGGGGTTTTTAAATTTTAATGTCCCTCACTAAATTTAATGCCCATAGGCCATAATAATTTTTTTCAAGAAATATGGATACCTTAAGCGGAGATTATGGCATGTGTTCAATCACACTATTTAGAGAAATTAATATATGTATTTGAATGTTTCTAAAGGAATGTATCAGGACTATTGGATGTGATTCATGATAATAATAGTAATTTACCTCATGAGGTACATTTGTATTTTATTGGTACCTAGTAAAATAAAAAAACATATACTTTTTATTAGAGTTATTATTTTATTTCAGTATCATTAAAAATATAGAGAATCGTGATAAAAGGGCATTCCTCAAAACATAGAAATGATATATTTGGATAGAAAAATGAAAAATAAATGTTTTATTAAATTTATAATTATTTATATTGTTTATTATACCTACCTATATTTTTAATACATCATATTTCTATGTATATCCATATAAACTAACCATTTTAAGTCATCTAGTTGAATGAACAAGTATTTGGATTAATGTATATTGATAAAATGAAAATAGATTCATTATGTACCTGGAAAACACATTGATGTATGTACGTTTCATTAAAATTTATTATAACTTAATTACTATAAAACATAACAAAATAATATAACAAATATTTTAAATTATATTATGATTCCTAGATAAATTATTAAGTCATTTGTTATTATTATTTTACTAATATGAAAAAATTAAATAATAATAAGATGGGAACAATAAAAAAATAATCAATGATTTATCATAATGATATTATTGTAATCATTTTAGTTAATGAAAATCTAAGTAATGTATGGGTGATGGGTTCTTAACATACTCCATCAAATGTATTTGATATGTCACTGTCATATAATACTGCTTCACCGTCCAGGGGGGATTCATGTTCTATCATTGATCAGGAGGCACAAGGGAAAATTAGGAGGGTGAAAATATTAAAAGAACATTAATTCCATAGGGAAACACAATATCAAGGTAATAACCTTAGTTTTAGGTGGCATTAATTTTTTTCCACTATCATTATAATGTATGTATCCATCTTATTTCAATATACTTAACAGTTGAATAGAGACTGGGAAAAACATGTAATCCAAGCTAATGAAATTATTTTCAATAGTAATTGAACATTACAAGGATGAAATAGGAAACTGTTTATCACAAAAAATATATTATTACACATTATGGGACACTACGTCAATTGAAACTACAAATATTAAAATGTGACCCTTAATTGAAAACCATAATTTCATTAGAACTAGAAATTAACATAGACCACCATAAAATCTAAGAATAAAAAATAGTATACCAAAATATACAATGGGAAAGAATACCACCATAAAACAAAGAGTGTTGTCATACATTATATGAAATATATGGATATGTGAGGTTTTAATGGAATATATTTAGTAAGCCGGTATAGATGACTGAAATATTGTCATTGTAAATATGGTATTTTAAATTATATTCAATTTAAATATGATCATTTGAAATATTTCCATTGAAAATATAGTATTCACACAACTATCCGACATGTATACTAATATTTTTTGCTTGTAAGTAGTAAATTTAGAATAATATAACTCAAAATTAAATGAAAATATGATATTAAAATATTATAAATATTTATATTTCTGAATTATGTAAAATTTTTATTATTAAAACATTATATATAGTACATATAAAACTCAAATAAATATTCAAAAGTCAATGGATATAAAAAAATTATATTTTAATATATTAATTTTTAATTAATTATATTTATTAATACCTACTATATATATAATGAATACTTATTTTCAATGAACTATTTTACTAAATATTGCATATTATATCCTAAAAAACTACACCTATGCCATTAAATTATATGATATATGAACTAATAAATTACATTATTTTAGATTATAACAAGATATTAAATGAATTTAAGAAAAGAAAATGTTTAAAATTGATATTCTCCAATATGTGCATTTTAATTTTATATTTATATATTGGTTAAAATATAAATATAAACCCACATAATTTTTAAAATTTTAATTTTATAAAATTAATTTAATTTTAGAATTAAATATATAAATTTTAAGGAAAGATGAATTTTTAAAATATTTTTTTAAATAATAGACATTAAATTCAATAGTATAAATAATGATATCATTAAAAACTATAAATTTTGGAATATTGGAATGAAAAATGATTAAAAGAAACTATTTATATAAAAATTTTGTTTAAAAATAAATAAATATGTATATATAAATATATTTAATTTCTAAAACACATGTTAATACGTTTTTATACTCATGTAATATTTCATACAAAAAACATTCTTTACGCGCTTCTATTAAAAATTATACCTTATTATTTTTAAAAATTAATTAAAAAAGTGTATTTCAAATTTGTGTTTATCATGTAAATATTAGTTTATATTTTCAATTTCATTTGAGGAAAAATGATATTAATAATTTTATTAATGTTAATTGATGAGATAATGGTAAAATAGATTTTTCATTAATAAATTTTTATTCTAATACTCTCTAATTTTTTTATTCAAAATACATTATTTTATTTTATCTATTAATATAATTTTAATTTTAGGCTTATATATAATTATATAAACAGTCAATAAATATTTGATAAATACTAAATAATAATAAATTAAGCATCATATTTAAAAGTATTTTTTATAATATAATATTTTAAATTATTCTAATTTATTTATATTTCAATTTTAAAATCATTATAAATTCAATTACATTACATTAACATTAAAATTGGGTTATGAAAATCAATATTTTATTACAGGGGTAATGTTATATGTTTAAATAAATTATAAATTAAATAGTTAATGATTTGGGTACAAAGCTAAAAATAAAATTGTTGAAATATAAAAACTGAAGGAAAAACACCAGAAACATGTTAAAAAAAGCGGTGAATGAAATTTTTGTTGATATCTCAAACTATCTACAGCAGAAAATACCTTATTAAAAAAATTTGGATACATTTACCCTAAAATATTGTAATTATATCATGGAAAAGTAAATTATATTCCCCAATGTTACCTTTACATCAATTATAAAGGGGGATCAATTCCACCCCACTATGGATAATTATCCAATAAAATTTTCCCATGAAATTATACACAAACTATATATACTCTAAATAAATTTCTCATCCATTATCCCATGCATTTGAGAATTTTTAATAATTAATTATTTTTTAGTAATTCCCTATTAGACGATCAAGATCCCAATGTATGGCTGTCCTTCTAAACAACATTTTCTACATAATAATTTTGTTGAAAATATATTATATCAATAAAAATAAAATAAAATTATAATAATATTATATTTTCATATTAATGAAATAAATAATATTATGAATATCCCCTTCATAAGACAAAAAAATCATCGTTAGTCGGTTGCGTGGAATTTTTCCAAAACAAAATGACATCATCCATTTTCATCATTGCTATTAATGGAATATCAAAAGGTTTTAATGGATGAATTAATATGATATTTATAATATAAATTCTATTTTAACATTTCTATGTTATCATTTACCATTATTTCATATTATATATTTATAACAGGGTACATTTTTACTGTGTACATGTAGATTACAATTTATGTTAGCTATGAGTTTCATTTTTCATCAACAACCTTCATGGTTAGATTAAAAAGTAAATTCATTATAAAAACATTGTGAACATACAAAAATTTATAGTACAGATAATATGAAACTATATTACAATGACATCGACCTTGGTAAAACTATATATAGTGGTACAAAAAATTTAACCAAACAACATCGGCTAACTAGAATAAGTGAAATATATATTTAAAATAATTACAAAAATATTATATCTGGACCAAAAATATTTAAATAAAAATGAATAAGTTTATTATTATAATTTAGTGATCATAATATAATTATGCATGATGTTAATATAATGTTCAATGTACTTTCATACATGAGGTAAGAGCTTCAACTGAAAATATGATTATTTAATGAATATTTTATTTTACGATCTTAATTTCATTTAATTTGTTAGTGTGAATACCGTTGGGTCACAGATATGTTATAATTTTAATTTTAAATATCATTTTCTGTTTTCTTGTAATTAATGGGTATTGGGGGTCAAAACCAATCTTTTTTGGAGGGATAATCTAGGGCAATCATTTATCATACGATTAACACAAAATGTGATCAATGTACAAAAACCATGAGGGGATTTTTAGTTTTTGACAGTGTGTTTTCATATGATTTTAATATAGTTTTTTAGACCATGTGACACCCAAGGGGATTCTGTGAAGATTATGTTTTCTTGAATGTGGTACCCAGATAGTTAGCGTATTTTTTTCGAAACCATGCAACAAAACCATAACACCCTGTCTAGCTCATTAAATAATGTAAATTTACCAAATTACCTTTTCCCTATTTTTTCCCCTTAATTTTCCCTCCTCCAGGATGTATAACCCTTGTCCCGTATTTTTGGATCCTTCTCCGTCATTTTTGGTTATATCAATTATTGGTTTATTTAGTCTTTTATTAATGTTAGTCAATTTTTTAATGAATTCCTCTTATTTTCCTATTACCAAGCCTTGCCCTTCAATTTATTGGGATGTTTGGAAACCTATGGGTGGTTTTATACAAATATAATGAATTTAATTATTATATTGGTTTTACTAATTGAGTATTAGGTCAGTGATTATTTTTTCTACCTATATCGGTTGGTTTTATTCTAGGGTATCCATCTTTAGACCAAATACAAGGTCTGTGTTTCTATTTTTGGATGATTTCCATGGAATACCTTTAAAGATTCAATTTCAATTTCATTTAATTTAATATATTTCAATTAAAATGAATTATATTTTGTATTTATTCCATGATTGATGTGTTTTGTGGATGTAATTTTAAAAATTTGGGTATTTGAAAATGTTTTTTCAAATGGTTGTGGAATTTGTCCACCCAATTTGTTTAACAAATGTCTCAATGGGTTTTATGGTTTTTAATGAAATTAAATTTTATTATAAATTTATTTACATTGGTAATGGTGTTTAGATAAATTTGAAATTATTCTCTATGAAATGTCTTGTGTTAGGTTCTATTTGGTATGTGATTTATTTTTGAGACTATGTTGTCTTGGAGTATCACTTTGGTTCACAGGGTTGTGAGTGAGAGGTTTTTTCGAGGGACCATGTGAGAATTTAGAGGGAAGAACGTTTGAAAATCCATTTAATTCAGAAGGATCATTCAAGCATTTGGGTAGGATGATTATGTGATTTTTTATGTTGGATATTGAGAGACCGTGTGGGATCGTGGAGTTGGTGACTTAAGGAAGACCTTGAGAGAATTGATTTCATAAATAGTATTCTTTTTAAATTACACTTGGTTATCATAAGGTTTATATAACCTAATAACTCATTAATCATAGTGGATTTCTGATAAATTAGTTATGAATTTTATTAGTACCATTTTTATGTGATGATATATATTATTCCCAATTACTATAGTCAATTTATTTTTTTATTTGATGTTGATTTTATTATCAACATATTCAGCGAATTAGGTTATGTTTGATAATGTTGTGACTTGTATATTATTTTATATATATTTTAGCGATGTTTAGAAATTATTTTAAAAAAATCACTTTGTTTGATAAAGGAATCATAAGGGATTTTAAACGTTTACATGGAAGTTGTATATTCTCAAAGTTGGTTAGTTTTGAAATTATTTTAAACTAGTTATTTGGGATCATGGGTAGTACCCATAAATAAATGTATTATTTTATCCTACTTGTCTTCATTCCAACCATAATGCTTGTTTTGTTTATTTGGAAATTAATTTTTTTTACAGTATACAGGTAAATGAAAGGGATTTATTTGTCAGTTTCTGGAGCATCAGAGTCATTATAGTGGAGGGTGATATATTTAAATATCTTTTAATAACCATTTCATGAAAGTAAGAGAAATGATATTTTAGGTCAAATTTATTAATAATTTATTTTATATAATAATAAATAAATACCTGGGCTTGGAAACACACTTCATTGGTGACTATGGATCATCCGAAAAGGCCCTTCTAGATTTCCTTTAGTGTATCTTAAATTATCATGGGTACAATCCCTCTAGAAGTGATCCAAAGGTGCTCCAACATTCTCCGATCAACACCATTAATTTTATGGGTGATTGATCTGTGAATCTATTTTCTAGCACTGTTCATTAATGATATCTCTGTCATAGTTCTTAAATAACTTCTCTCTAGGGTTTTCTGTTCAAGAGAAGGATAAGGGTGGTGGAATCGAGGGAATTTTCAATATGTGACCCAACTCTCTTTTCCCAAAAAAATAATTGGTTTAGAATATTTTTTGCAATAGATATATTTTTCTATTTAGAGAGATGAGATTTCAGTTACAAAATTTATTTGAAAAACATTTATAAAATATAATTATAACCATTAATTGAATCCAATGAACATAATAATACAAATAATATTATTCATTTTCAATGAACCAAATTTTTCAAAATGAATATAAAATCATTATCATCTTGTAAATAATTATTTTATCATTGGAAACTATCTTTGTCCATTAGAACTCCTTATGCATTTACTGAACACCAAAATTATTATTTTATTATCTTAAATAAATATTTTATTCACATAAATGTAAAAAATTATTTTTAAAATATTCATTACTATATGTAAATATATTTGATTCATAATTATGTGAATAAATATTTATATAATTTATTAGAACAATATAACATGAATAATATTATACATTATTAATGAGGATAATAGTTATTCAATTATTTAAATTAAAATAGAATTTAATCGAGACCAACAGAAACACTTAATTTATGACACTCTATGATTCCTTCACATTGGAAATAGGATGTCTTTCATAATGTCCACGATTACTGTTGAGAAACGGGTCATGGAAACCCATAATTATATCCTTAATACACAATGATTACAACAAAAAACTAACACTCACTATGTAATATAATAACTATTATCATAATATCTCTTCTATTAGGTTTTATGATTGGGTCATCAACCTATATGATTGGTAAAACCTTCATTGAATATCTGAAATAATATTTTCATTTCACTATGGACATATAATTTAGGGTGATGGTTCTATTTCAATTAAAGGAATGAGATATCATCTTTTGTAGAGATGGAATGGAAAAATCTTTAATTCAATTTTCTATTAATAACATATCATTCATGACACACCGAACATACCCTAATTACAGAAAACATTTCGATTAATGGTTTTCATTAGTAAATATATGTGCACAAGACATGATGTGCATAAATGATAATCCAAAATTATAAGTACCAACAAACATGCTCACAGATAGGAATATCTGATGAAACCATAACATGCTGAATTCTATCTTGCGGGTCTATTCTCATAATCTCCAATCACGGAGATTACTATGTAAAAATGTTATGTGTAGAAGTCTCATATTATTATTAGTACTATTACATTATATTATATATAATATGGGTACCATAATAAGATGTTGTCCAACTACAGATAAATATTAAGAATATTCTTATTGAACTCCAAGGTTCTCATTATAGTGGGGAACTACTATGACCATAACAATGCGACAAATAATATTTAAATTTATTAAATTAATGTCAACGATAAAAATAAAAATGTATATAATAATATTTTTAAAATAATATTTAATAAATCAAATAATTATTTAATTCTAGTACAAATAGTTTGTTATAGGACACCAATTCTATAAAATTCTCACTAGGGCTAGATAAAACATCCCTCATCTTCATGTCCACTAGACTTCACTTGATAATCATGATTCTACTAAGTCAATGAATTAGTCAAGGGGTCTTCCATGTTGTATTCCGTGGAAATACTTCTAATATAAACATCACCCCTATGATAAAAATCCCTTAAGATGTTATGCTACGTAATTATCTGCATAGTCCTCTAATGTGACATTGGCTCATTTACAGGAGCCACCGCTGCAGTATTATCACAATTGAGTATGACAAGATCATTACTTTTAGGTATTGCATCATGCTCATGGGTGAAACATAACATCAAAATTGTTTCTTTACCATCATTAATAGATTCAATATGTTAAGACTAAATAATAGAATCTACCAACACATCTATCGTTGAACTACTCACAGTCATATCACCTTCTTTAAAAGTGAAGATGTATCTCATTTGTCAATTCATGTCATATTGATCAATATGGAAACTAGAATTAGAATATACTCTGATTACTAGTTCCTCATATCATCTATTATCCAAGAACATATACTCAGATACATATGAATAATCATGACTGCCTCCCAATAGTTTTCCCCAAGATCAGCTTGATATCTATTTTCCACACATAATTCATAGACGACATCATTCATGTAACATATAATCACATAAAAAATTAACCCAATCCCTAATTCATTTTGAATAATTTCCATTAAATTTATTTATTCATGGGACTAAGGACACATTTCCTATGAATTATGAATTCCATGTGATGCGGGAAACAAGCCCATGTTGGATTGTTCCATACATAATCACATCATTATATTTTCTATTTATGTAATTTAACATAGGCCAAGAATCATATTCTATCTATCAAAATAGATTTTTATTCCAATAATATATTCTCACCTGACCAAGTCATTCATGGAAAAAATTTATTCATCCATTTAGTAATATAATATAACACCAGTATTTCATTTTGAATTAGTAATATTTCATCAATATATGCTATTAAGAATGTGAATGCACTCCGACTATACATTTTTTAGACACAAGGATCACATCCATTATTAATATGACCAAATTATGTTAATAAATAATCAAAATGAATGTTATGTAACCAAGATTCTTTCTTTAATCCATAAATTTATTTTGAAGCTTTCTTATCTTATTGACATACATTCGAGCCACAATACTTTCTGGTTGTTTCTAATAGATAACTTTCAAAAGGATCCCATTATGGATGGTTTTTATTACATCAATTTTCAAAATCTCATAGTCATGGTAGGACACATTTTAAAGGATAATTTTGATGGATTTCATCAATTCAATTGGTGAAAATGTTTCATCGTGGTCAATGGAATGATTTTTTTCGATGCCTTTGAAAGTAGTCTCACCTTAAAGGAAATGACTTGTCCTTCCATTTCCATTTTCTACTTGAATACCCATCTACAACGAACATGATTTACATCCACTTTAGGGTCAATGAAAATCATGATTTTGTTTTGGTACATAGTGTTCAGTTGAGAAATCATGGATTATTTCCCCATTACGAAATCTTTTCCAATTACAACTTATTTGTAGGTTAGAGGATCATTATTAACAACTAATAACGTGTCTCCATCCTTGTTAACTATAAAATCATATCATTCCAGTTCCATAAACTCTCATATACTCCTATGTAGTTATTATGTCTCTAAAACATTTTATTCTTTTGTGGGACATTGTGGAATCTAATCTTGTATCAACTATTTTGTACCTTGAGCATTGACTTAATCAAAGTTTTTCTCACTCCAACTATCTATTTGGTAGATATTCTCCCCCTCATATATTGTTCTGTGTCATTAGACTATAAAATTTTTGTCTGTGGGGTCATATTGGTTATATCCCACTATTTCTATAGGGAAAATAATTAAGGTGCAAATTGAGCCTCAAGATGAATGTTTGTTACCTAAATAGGACATAAAAAACACTTCTATTCCCCACCCAAATAAATTCAGTAACATTATATTTCTTACACTACAAAATTTATTTGGAATATCATTTATCCATATATTTGGTATTTGGTTTAGATATTTTTACACGGTTTGTAATTTAAATCCCCAAAATGATAATTTATGACTTACATGACTCATCATTGATCTAACCATTTCAAACAAGGTGTGGATCCACCTATCGCATAATCAATTCCACTAAAGTATGTAAGGATGAGTGATTTGAGATTGAATCTCAACATCCCATTAGTAATCAATGAAGTATTTATTTTCATAATCTTGACCATAATCTACGAAGTGTTCCTTATTAATCCTACCAAGCTATTTCTCAACATAATTCTTGCATTATATAAATTTATCAAAATAATATTTCTTATAACTCATTAAGTAAATATATCCATATCAAAAAAAATCACCAGTAAAAGTTATGAAGTTGAATCACCACACATTATTTCTTCAGTAAATGGTCTACATATGTCAGTATGCACTAATTAAAGAATTCCATTATCACTTATACATTTCCCACTCAAAGGGGTAATTGGTCATTTTTTCTTGTTAACTTGTGTGAAAAACACCATGTTGTTTTAGTTCAAAATAATTTAAATATAATTTTTGATATAATTTGCTAAATTATTTTTAATTTAAATTACTAAGACATTAATTAAAAGGTTAGATATGGTATGATTCTTTTGAAGTATCATCATTTTTATTTCCATTACTTGGTTCATGTAATCCAACACATAATGACCACTGTGTAAATGTGACATACAATAACAAATGATGTATTTATAAAATAAGAAATATTAACTTCCTCATTTTAAAATGAATCCATCCATATATATTATAGATACTTAAATAATGATATTTTTAACTGAGGAAACATAATAATAACTCATTAAAACCATGATCATATTGGTTTGAAATGTGAGGTGGTAGTCCCTGATAGCTACAACATAATGATTAACTCTCCTGGTTTCTTATAGATCAACCTCCTCCTGGAGAAATTTCTGAAACTACTTGGTTCATGTATTTGAATACATATGTGAGCACCACATGTTGTATATAATACCTAATTTTTTAAAATAAAAAAAAATTCACTTGATAAGAAATGCACTTGAAGATTTGCCTTTATTTTTTAGAAGGGTGTAATGTTTTTTATAGGGTCCCTTCTTTCAGAACGTGATACAGATATCAACCTACTCACTTTTATCCCCCTTTCATCTTCTTCTTCTTTGAAGGGTGTGAAGATTATTTTATCTTGAATTACTTTTTTTTTCATTTCTATTTGTTCCCCATAATAACATAAGGTTTTTCATGATTCATATATTTATCTACTTGGAAACATAGGATAATAAGATCTTATTAAGACTTCTCAATGTATTTCATATTAAAATTCACATAAAATTTGAAAAAACTCTATGGGAGTGATGCCATATTGGGATCGATGCCCACTTATTCGGGGAGTTTAAACCCTTGAACCTCTCGGAGCTCATAGTGTCCAATGATCATGACTCCATGATTCCCATATTGGGAACCCTCACCAATATTACTCTAAAAGAGAAACTTGTAAATATCAAATTGTTTCTATATATACCTCTCATGGTAAAGTCCATGAAGATTCTCTATCATTCTTGACACATCCATGTTTTCATGAGATATCACGAGTTCAATATACGATGATGAAAGATCCAATCATTGAACGTAGAACGCAACATTATATTTTTTCTTAGTCTAAGTAATCTTCATCCTTTACTTCTGGATCTAGATGATCATGAATTGAGGAATAAATCTTGTAAGATTCCAATTTGTGGTTTAGAACAACTGGAAGCCTTCTAAACCTCTCATGGATGTTACATTATGATATGATAATTTCTTTATTCAATATTGGACATTGGGATAATATAGATGATAATAATGTCATTTTATTCTATAATAAATTGGGTTGATTATTTGTACATTTCTTGATTAAAAATTTTGTGAGAAATAACAAATAAATTGAATTTATTAATTCTCTGACTATTTTATGAAGTCCAAATTGCACTCACCATTAAACATTGACTGTCTAGTTTCAAAGACATTATCATGGAAATGATCCATATTCCCCTTCAAATTACCCCAATATGGGTTGGTAAATTTATTTAAATGGTATTTAGGTAGTTATTTCATTGTCAACTGCATATTATCATCTCCTTAATCCATTGAGTGGACTTCCCAATCTATAAATCAAAACATGGATCTTCTCTACAAATTCTTCAAATTACATGATGTCTATCAAGGTATACTCCTCTTTATGTAAAATTTTTATGTCAACCCTAGGCATTCATTAGAAATCCCCTTGTAAATGAATGTATCCCAAATATGGTTTCTCAAATACATAGTTCTTATTAGTTTTGTTTATAATCTTGTAACAGATGGCTTGGTCCAACATTATATTATATTGACCGATTTTATTTTATTATTCCTAATTTTTATATTGTTTTATCATTTCCATGTACATTAAATATTTAAGATCATGTTTACTTAATTAAATAACCATGTTTTAATAAACCATCTATTCATAATAAATTTAATTTGTATTCCTTTTTTCCATATTAATTCAATCATTTATGGGACTTTGGTTTTTGAATCAATTTATATTATTTTATTTAATTAAATTAGAAATATTTAATTAAATTACATTATCATGAGCTTATCTAATGGTTGATTTAATGATCATACATTAACTCAACCAATTACCAAGGGGAAATATCACATTATGTTGAATATTACATGTGATATATAATTCCACATGTTAACTTATTTATCACTTATATAGCGTCATTATCGATTTATCTTTAACATTCTCCATGCACCATTAGAAGACCTATTAATTAAGAATATTTATAACGCACATGAAAGTAAGGGGAATGAAATGATTAGCTAAAAGTAATTACATAAATATTCTTGGACATGTATGTCCTGCATTATAATGGATGGAGGGATGAATCTCATGTCATCATTTAATTTTATATTATATAATTAAAAAACCATGCAATAAATTTAATTAAATAAATCCCAACACATAAAAACGGCATGGTCAACCTCATGATCATTCTTATAAAAAATGAGTATGCATGAAGTAACTAGACACCATTCATTTCATTATTCATTCATTATTATTAAGATGAAATCAATTTGATTAATTAATTTATAAATTAATTATTAAATTAATTCCCTTTCATATAAATGATCATCAGAACATAATTGTAGATACCCATAAATTCGGATGTAATGTAAAATAAATGGAGGAACAAATAGTGAAATATTTATTACACAATATTAATTGATCATTTAAATTTCATTAAAACCATTATAAAATTGTCATGGATAAAATGATTTCCCAATCAAGAAAATAACGTTTTAATGATACAATTTTTCAAAGTTAATATAATTTTAAATTTTTCTTATTAATTAAAGACTACATGGCATGGATATCCCGCTACATGTCATGTTTTTCAGTTTCGGTATATCCATGTCACATGCCCAGGGCTTCAGCATGTAACTCAGAAAGACAACATGGTGCATACATGGTAGCTACACTCCCTGTATCCACCATTTGTGTTCTAGGTTGGCTAGGTCAACATATATTTTTTAATAAAATCACTACATTATATTAGTTTCTCATCACATTTAGATACAATTCACATGGGTATATAATGTGTTCTTTAGCTACATGACATGTAACAAAGCATTACCAGCCAATGATTTGGAGCTTCATGATGGAATCTCTCGTCCCTCTTCATTTGTTGTTAATTATCATTGAAAATAAAAATATGAACAGAAATGATTAATTTTTTTATATCATGTCATTTCCAATTTCATTAATTAAAGAATAACATGAAATGAAAATATAACCATGAGTACATATGGATAAACAATCAAGTAAATAATTATAAAATTAAATGTGATGACCAAGTAGTACTTGTTAGTTCCAGGTGAAGTGGAAGAATTGTGGTGGAGGGTGAAAAATTAAAATTTATTTTAATAATAATTTAATAAAACCATGAGATAATATCATTCATGACTAATTTAAAATTGATTTAATTGATATCTGAACAGATAACTATTGTTTCTTTGTAACGTTATTCATTAATGAATATTAGTCATTACAAATGACCATTCTATATTTTCTTCACAACTCTTCTGAGTCTCCATGATTATAATCCCTCTAAGGGTGATCCATACATGCTCAAACGGACTCTGAGAAATTCCACTCATTCTCTTGGTTCTAGGGTAGATATTTTAATATAATTAAATGTTCAATAAATATTTCTCATTCTTCTTTCTTGATGAAATTCTCTATTCTATTTATAATTATTTAGAATGATAGATTCCGAGGATATTAGAGTGAATATTTTCTTCAAAACAATTCTCTACACCGAAAAAATATAATTTTTTTATAATATTTTAAAAAATTGACATAGGTGTTTATTTTTAGAGGTGAGATTTTGATTTTAAAATATAGTTTAACAACATCCATTGAAATTAATTATAACCAATGATGTAATAAAATTATACATAATAATAGTAATATTAATATTTTTTGGTGCGCCAACTAGAAAAAATGGATAAATAATATTCACCTTCTTGTAAATAATTATTTTATAACCAGACACGGTCTTGGGCTGTTCAAACTACACTTGCATCAATTAAACAACCGGATAAATTTTTTATTCTATTAAATAAATATTTTACTCGAAAAATGTAAATAAATATTTAGTAATTATGAAATAGAATACATATAAATTTTTATTCACAATTAGGTGAATGAATATATGTTTTATTATTTAGATCAATATAACTATAAAAATTTTAATTATATATCTTGATAATAATATTTATTTTATTAATTAAATAAAAATATAATTTAATCAAGATCAATATAAACACATAGCATGTGACCCTCTATGATTCTATCTCATTAAAAATCAACTGGATAGCCTAAATTCCAAGATTACAATTTAGAAATGGGTCATGTAACATATGATAAAGAATATAAAGTCTCAATTATGATGACCACATACGAATGCTAAATATATAAAATAATCCCTTTAGAAAAATATCCATTCATGAAGGTTTCATGACGATTTAATCAACACATATTCTCGATAAATCATTCTATAATTATTTTAAATAAACTCGTTATGGAACAATGGACGTGGAATATAGGGTGACGGTTCTCTTTCAATCAAAGTATTGAGATATCATCTTCCATAAATATGGAATGGTCCAATCTATCCTTGGAATTTCTATTAATAAAATTTCCTTCATGATGAACCCAATGAAACCTATATCCCACAAAAATGTGGCATGTTAGTTATCACCAATAATCTAATTGTGCGAGTCGTGACATGAGTTAAGGATAATATTAAAGTATAAGGAGCATTACACACACTCGTAGATAGTAATATATAAGGAAACCAAAACATGTACAATTTTTAATGGTGGGTATGTTCACTTAATCTCACATACTGGACAATATCATGTGAAAAATTCATCAGAAAAAGTATCATCTTCTTACAAGTAATCACATGTGATGGTCTATATACAATCCCCCCAATAATAATATGTTATAAACCCACAAAAATATATTAATAATATTGTCCTAGCACATCAATGTTCTCATTATAGTATGGAACTATTATTAAAATGTAAATGATAAAAATAATACATGACATTATTAAATTAAATTAATGTAGAACAATGAACAGTATAACAACCTATACAATTCATAAATTTATATTAATTTAGTATTGAAATTTATTTATTACAACATACAACAAAAACATAACAGAACTGTATAGGTATAGTGTCCTTAGAAATTGGGAAACATAAAAAAATGGTTCATAAAACATATGCATTATCTCCCATTTATTTCATCATAACTAGAAATTTTTTTGGAATATCATACTTCATACCCTTCTTTATGAACTAGGGAAGCGAAATATACTAAAGGGTGATCTCAAATTCGTAGTAAGGGTAAACAAAAGTAATATCAATCATATATAATATTTTAAAATCTTATCCTATATGTAATACATCATAATATTATGTCACAGGATAAAAAAAGTAGAGAAATGTAATCCCAATAATCATAACACATGACATAAAACATTGAGGAATACATAAATAAGCATATAAAATCCTTTCATATTATTCAATCCTCATTTACAAGACCATCATAGTAGAAAAAGACCATTACTGAACTGAGTTCACTTCTCATTCTAGACATGTATTACTGATCCAGATTTTCTTTATGTTATAACAATGTCTATCTCATGAGATGTAACTTTTTACCCAATGAATCAGAGGGAAATATAGTTCCCACCCATATCATAATGAAACCATTATTTTGTGTTCCACAATAACCTAAAAACATTCACCATAGCATAACCCATGAAATCAAATGGTTTTCTTAAACATCATTCCATCATAATTGATATATAAAAATGTATTTCCAAAATAAAATTCCATCATAAACAAAATAAAATCATATTAATAATAGGTATAGAAACATAATCCTTTGTATTCATTGATGTAAAATAATTTTTAAAAAACAATTGATCTTCATTATTGAATAAAATATTATTTCATTTTCAAAAATGTTTTGTTTTATCAAAATGTCACGAAATTTTAAAAGGAAAGAATTGATTTTAAAATAGTATTTTAAAAGTGTAGGGGTCTATTCATTGAAATAATGTGTTAAGAAAATTTTAAAGCATTTCCATGCCATATAAGTTAAAGAAGCATTCTCTCTGTACTCTTGTTAGAAAAGTCAAAAAGAAACTTGTATGGTAAACAAAATAAATATTCCATTCAAACCATGTCGTAAAAGTAAAAATGTGTAAATATTATTTAATCCTACCTAGACAAATAATACAAATTTTATGAGAATATTTTCAAAAAACATGGATATTGATGATTAATATATCCCTAGTAGCTATATAAAAATAATCAATTTTGGATAAAATGAGATTGGAAGAGTTATCTCTTACCTTAGGTCTGATAGGATTTTTATGTATCCAAATGTCATGTTTGATTATTTAAATATTGATACTAATTTATTCCAGAATCATAAATTTTTTATGATAACATTTATGATAATATTTATGATTATATTTTCATTCGTTTGTTAGTAATATTTTATTATTTCTCGTTATTCGGGAATTATCTGCATTACGTTCTTATGTATGTTTTCTCATATAAGTTCTTATTCGTATTTTTTGGTTATAGTTATGTCATTTACATAATAGTATTATTTGAATATATATCATATATATTAACTCAATTCATTTATATAATCATTATTTAATGATTATTTTGTAGAATGAATCACATCACACTGTGGAAACGGTAAGCCGTACGAACGTATGAGTGACAATTTCATTCTAATAATTGTTGGGTGGTATTGAATAGGATGGTGTATAGTATCTTAGTACTATTATCATGTTATATTAATCATTTATAGTAATTATTTCCAAAATTATACCAATCCATGTAAGGTAATGGTGAAAAATATATTACACCACTGTGTGTAAATGGTAAGCCGTACGTACGCACGTGTGATGATTTCATTTTTCATTGGATGAATAAAAGGTGAAATAGGGTTGTTTAATATTAATAATTAAATATAAGTATATGAGTGATAATTATTTTATTACATTATAAATAAACAACTAAAGAAGTGTATGTAAAAGAAGAATGAAATTTGAAATAATCTCTAGAATAGATTACATCTTCCTCAATGCGCCTCCATTGATTTTTAGGCACTAGAGTTGGTCTTTTTGGAAAAATAGAACCACTATAATGTAACTAGGGAATTTAATAAGAGAAATGTGAAGGTTTTTTCTAGGAATTATGTCTCATAATGGAGTTAATAGGATAGGTAGGTGTTTCCTTTTTATAAGAGAGAAGAGGGTCACATTAAGAATCTCTCAAAAATATTAATTTATAATAAATTCAATTTCTAATAAAAATGGTCCAAAACATATTTTATTAAGGGATAAGATGATTTTGGTTTGAATACCAATCATATAATAATATTTATAATTGTTTATAATATATTTTTATCCTTATCTTTATGGTTTAACCATTATATTACCCTTTTAAATTTTATGATGATATCATGTAATTTACACATTGCGAGTTAATTTACCTTTAATATCATTTAAAAAGACCCATAAAATGTTATTTATGAAATATTTGGACTTATATTAACCATTTTGATGAATCTTAGATATTTATTAATTTAATATAATTAATTAAACTATTTTATATTTTAAGTTATGAATTGTGTCTATTTTGGACACAATTCATACATGAATTTTTAAAAATACATTAAAAAATTATTCCTTCATAAATAAAGAAATAACTCAATGCTAACATGTCATTGTAATCCATAAAATTCATTTATGACACCAAAACAACAAAATTAAATTTTTTTATATTTATAAATTCATTTATTTAAATCATTCATTAAGGAGGTAATCAATACATCATATTTATTTCACAAATAAAACAATTTTTTTTAATCTCAAAAAATTATAAATAAAATAACATGATGTGGGAAATCATTTTAGATTTTGAATGAATTTTTATAATAATAAATATCAGTTATATTACCCTATATTAAAATTTATTTAGTTAAAGATATATGTTTAGGTTATAATTATCATTACTCCAAATTCATTCTTATTAAATGTCATTTTCACATTAATGTGAATCCATGAGGTCCAAAAACCAACCCATGGATTCCCATGGTCAAAAATATTTTATCCAATAGGATTAAGACTCGTTTAAGGGTAGTATTATATTATTAAACTATTATTTTCATAAACTTATTTACTAGATTTTTACTTTAAACATGGTAAATAAAATAATTACTAATGTTAGTATTCATAATGTCCAAAAATAAAAGGCACCTATACACAAAATTTGAATCTTCTGATTCCAAATATGGAATCCATTTTTTAAAAAATCAGAACCCATACGTTGCACTAATTTATTTAACATTAATCTCATTGTTAATATGAGAATACATGTTTTAAATTTGAAACATTAGAAATGATTGTAATTTTTTTAACATTGAATTAAATGTAAAATTATTGCTAATGATATACATTATATTATATGGATAAAATATATTATATTTGTAGTTTAATACCATAAAATATTATAATTTTATCAAATAAATTATCTCTATGAATAAATTAGTTTTAATTATTATTTAGAATATTTTTACTATACATTAAAACAAGAAAGTAATGAGAAAAATACCAAAAATTTATCCAAAGTAAATTTTTATATCCCTATTCAAAATAACATGTTTAGGTTTTCATATTGAAAATATTAATGAGTCAAAATATTTATTTAAAATTGAATTTCCATTCAAAAGTATAAAATTAACATTTTTAAAAAATAGTTTATTATTTATAAAATAGGGTTTTATTCATACCATGTGACTAAAATATAAATTGGTTGAATGTGAAAGAAAATATATTATTATGTATATAACACATATATCTCATTAATCTCAATACCAAAATTAGATTACTAAAAAAACATATATATAACTAAATTATAATTTTTTAAAATGATTAATAGATAATGAATTAAAAATTCATTTTCTTATGTTAGGTTTAATTATTCCCACTAACCTAATGACTAAGGTATAATAGTAATTTTATATTAAGGTAATTTCACGGTTCTTTTAAACTCTTGACTGCGTTCAAAGAATACTACTGAATAATAAAAACAATTTAAATATAATATTTCATAAAAACATCTAGGTGTTACATTCTACGCCCCTTAAACTGAATTTCACCCACGAAATTACTCATTTGGAAATTAAAGGAGTAGGATACCTCTCCCTCATCATATCCTCAATTTCCCAAGATTCTTATTAAATTGTAGTTCCTCTATAAAACTTTAACTAAGTGAGTGGTCTTGTTTCGTAGAATTTTTTCTCTACGCTCCATAATCTATATTAGTTGTTCTTCAAATGAAATATCTTTCTCCAGCAGTATGACTTATGAGAATTGTATATGTGACGTTTTGGGTATGTAAATTCTCAAGATAGATTCATGGAACACATAATGAACTTGAGAAAGATTCGGTGTAAGAGCCAATCGGTAAGCTACCATCCCAACATGATCCAAATTTTCAAAAGGACTGATATACTTAGGGATCATCTTTCTCTTCTTTCAAAATCCCATTACTCTCTTCCGGAGGGATATTTGTAAGAACAAATTCTCCCCCACTACAATTTCTAGGTCATTTATTCAATTGTCAGCATACATTTTTTTGTCAACTATGAGATGCTCCTATGTGTTGTTGAATATATCTGGCCTTATCTTCTATATCATCAACTAGATCAGGTCCTAATAAATTTCTTTCACAAAAATCATTCCATCAATTTCTAGTTCTTCACTTCTTTCCATAGAGGGCAATATAAAGATAACTCCATATACTTGAGTGAAAGATATTATTGTAATAAAATTCCACCAATGGTAGGTGTTGATCCCAAAAATCTTTGAAATCTATAGAGAAAACTCTCAATATCTCTTTCAGAGATAGAATTTTCTTCTCAGACTGACCATCTGTCTGATGATGATTTGTAGTGTTGAAGCGTAACTTTGTATCCAGAGCATGCTGAATAATTCTTAAAAAAATTTAGGTAAACCACAGATCCTGATTAGATATAATGGAATGTGATACTCCATGAAATCCTACCACATTCATTACATATATCTAGACAACCTGATCAAGGGAGAAATCTTCTCTAATAACAAATAAGTTAGTCGACATCGTAAGGAGATCAACTATATCCTATATAGAATTATTTCCATTGGATGTTTTTGGATATCTGATGACAAAGTCCATAGTGATGTTTTTCCATTCCCATTCTGGTAATGGTATTAGTTGTAACATACCCTTATACTTTTTTCTCCCATCCTAAGCATGTTAAAAAACCCATCATCAAGAGACATATTTGGAGAAATCTATTTTCATTCCCTCCCACTATAAGTACTCATTCATGTCCTTATAAATCATTGGGCTTCTAACGTGAATAGTTAATTATGAACATTGAGCCTAATCCAATAAATCCTTTATTTCTGGTATGTGAGGAATAAAAATCTGGTTCATGATACAGATTATTTCATCACAATCTAGGTTTAAGTTAGGAATATTTCTCACCTTATTTTGTAACTCTACAACATCATTCAGTGCCTCTTTAAGCATAACTTGAATAGATGGTAGAACATTCATTTGATAAATATAGGATTTCTCCCCTTAAATTATAATTTCCAGATCCAACCTTTGTAAATCCATAAATATTGGATATTTTGTGATCCTCATTATGGATAAGGTGGCTTGGTCTTGTCGAATTAATGCATATGTCACATTGTTTTCTGTTCTAGGTGGTAATGAATGTAGTAGTAGAAATATATAATATTCTACAACCATTTTATTTTCCGCATATTCTGCTCATTTTTTGTGAATATATACTTTAATATTTTATGATGAGTGTTAACATTAAACTATCCTCCATAATGAAAATGCCTCCAGATCATTAAGGCATTGATTACCGCAGTTATCCCCATATCATGAGTTGGTTAATTTATTCATGTATTTTCAACATTCGTGGGTCTTAAGCTATATGAATATCATTTTTCATTTGCACACACCCCAACTCATTCTTAGATTCTTCACTGTAGATCAGAATCACTTGTCCACTACAAGGTACTGTTAGTGCAGGTGCACTAGCTGACCTTCTTTTTAGCTCTTTGAAATTCTAGTCAAATCCCTCCATCCAAATGATCTTAACTCCTTTTATAGACAACGTGATGGGTGGATTAGATAATCGTGAAAATTATTTAACAAAACATCAATAATATATTGCCAAACCAAGAAAACTTCATATCTCAGTTACTATTGCTATTATTGACCATCATTGAATAACCTCTATTTTTTTGGATGCATAGAAATCCCCTCTCTTGGCCTTATAATACTAACAAACAAAACCTAATGAAGCCAAAATTAACACTTGCTAAATTTGGTATAATGATTCTCCATTCTAAGGGTCGTTAATACAAATCCCAATTTTTATTCATATTCTTATTTCTCTTTTAATATACGAGTATATCGTCTATAAAGACTAAAAAAATGATCAAGACAGTCTCTAACGAATATATTCACGAGATCCACGATGATAATAGGGAGATTAGTAAGACCAAAAGGAATCACTATAAATTCATAGTGTCTGTAACTTGTACGGAATCTTTTCTTTGGTATAACCTCCCTTTTTCCCTTAATTAATGATATCCTAAATGAGGATCAATGTTGGGAAATTATTGAGCTCTAAGTAGTTTGTCAATTAAGTCATCAATTTAGGGAAGATGATATTTGTTGAAGATAACGATCATTTTTTTATTCTTGATAATAAATGTAGAGCCTCATTGATTCCTGTGTCTTCTTAACATATGGAATAGATCTTCCCCAAGGTGTTTCACATGGGAGTATGAATACATTATCAAGATTCTTTTGGAGTTTCTTATTCAACTCGTGCAACTCAATCAGGGCCAACTTATAAGGTGTCTTGAAATAGGCATAGAACCCTATATGAGTTCTATTGAAAACTCAACTTCAGGATTAGGTGGAAGACCTAGAAATTCCTCTCGAAAGACATCATAAAACTATAGTACAATTAGAATATTTTTAATCTTGAGTTTCTCCTCAAGAATTTGAGATAAATAAATATAATTTATTGGAATTATGACCCATAACTTGGAATAAATTTCTAATGTAAGGTTATATTCATACTTTCAATGATAAAAGAACATAGATTAATCTAGAATATGAAATTTGACATCCCCTATTTAGAAACTAATATGTGTTTCATATAAAGAAAGCCAATACATGCCATGAATGATGTCAAATTACACTATATGAAGGATCACAATATTTAAAGGAAGCATTTTCCCACAATCATCAATTTGAGAATAATTCTAATCTTCTAATTCCACTATTGTGCCATTAGGAGTTGTAACAGTAAATTAAATGTCTAATTGTGGATGTAATATGACGATTCCCTTAGGAAATCCTTCAAAAATAAAATAGTGGGTGGATTCATACTCAAACAAAACATTTGTAACATTAGAGTGGATGGTAAGTTCACATTTCACCACTTCATTATCATACTCCATGTCGCCGATTGTAATTTCATGTTTATTTTCATTGTCATTTCCATTAAGAGTTTGTTGACATATATAATCATCCATAACCCTTGGACTAGTGAATTGATTCTCATAATAACCCATTTCCTTGATGTTGTATCATTGATGTGGATGAGGTGCATTATATGCCACCTTTTCTTTGTTTTCACCATTAAACATATTTTTTCCCATCACATTAGCATTCAATTTCCCAATGACCAACTTTTCTACACTAAAAATATTTATGTCATGACCCATCCCAATGGGACCTGAGCTACAACTCCCCAAGCCCGCTTAACATAGGTGAGGGGATGGTGACTAGCACCGAGTAGTCATGTTACTAGCATGGGAGAAATTTCCTATAAACCTACACACACACACACACACACACACACACATCTCCACTCCCACAAAGCTGAATGTGTAAAAGAAAATAAAAAGGGAAAATGCAGGCATACACTTAAAATACCAACCAACAGAGTACAAAAGGAATGTAATGTAAAATAATGTATAACCCTAGGCCAAAATAACAAGCCCACCAAAAGAGAGACTGCAACAAAGTACAACATGTAATGAAAGGTACTGGGACTGCAATCTGTAGCTATAGTAACACACCCCGGCCTGCGTGATCTCACTGAGCACCATCTGGTCCTTGTCCCCCTAGGATCATGTCAAAGGCTCACTCATCTGCACAAGAAATGACACGTGTGGGAAAATCCCGTGCAAGGGTGAGTATAACAATAACCATTAGGCCACCCTGAAACCACGAAAGAACACAACAAAGGAAATACCACAAGGAATGATACGGTCAGATTTATACAGTATATGTCTATAGAAAATATAAAAAGAATATCCAGATATACTTATACATGATCTACTATCAGGAAACCACTACTAAGATCTACTCGAAGATTCCACTAACCACGTAACAAGGAGAACATAATCCTAGGTCTGAAAAGAGAGATAAAAAGTACTCGTTCCGGGAGAACACACTCCACATGCAATTGAGACCATGATGTTCATATGATGATGATAACTAATAGCCATGGGGTGATTCAAAAAACATTTTCTGAACTAACCTGAAAATTTGAGGATCGATGCCTTGGTAAAGTTGGTCACGTTGATAACAAGAAACTCTACCTATAGTACCACGAAGGAATAGAGGATCTGGCTCTGTGTATAATAGAAGGGATTCCAACAACTCTATTCCCGAAGTCCTGCTGAAGGGATCATACTCCTGTATGTAGGAAATGATACCGGAAACACTCAAGAGGAAGACCAAAGGGACGAACCCTAAGGAAACTAGTCCATTCCATGAAGGAAATTGTATCAGGACTTGTAAAACCGGTTACACGGCGTGTAGTCGGATTACACTTCATGTTCCTTGACTCTGGGTACTGCCCGTGTAAATAACATGTGTCATCCATCCACGCTGTGTAAAGATCAACTACACAATGTGTAGAATGATCACACGTTGTGTTCCTTGACTCCTGGTGCTGCTCGTGTAAACAGATCATGTCTCCATCCAAGATGTGTAAAACTCAACTACACGGCATGTTGAAGGATCACACGCCGTGTTCCTTGACTCCGGGTACTGCCCGTGTAAATGGCCCATGTCCGAAGTAGAAGTTGTGTAGGAAATAATATACACGACATGTATGTCAAAGCACTCGCCATGTCCTGTCTACTGGGAACCACCCATGAACCCTGACTATATGCCCATACACAGTGTCTGTCCATGTTGCCTGCCAGTGTACCAGTACACGGGGTATCCTGTGTATCTAGCCGGGTCTAGATGGGGAAGGGTATACACATCGTAACCTTGGCCGTATACCCAACCCGTGATCGTGTACTCCTAGAGTACACGCCAGGTGTTCCGCGGACAAACACACATCATGTATCCCATACTACACGCCATCTAGTCGGGAAATTTCCAGAACTTTCTTCTTCCTCTTTTCCTCATTCGATCCTTCGGTTTCCGTTTCCATAGTCTATTCGCCACAAGACTCAGTATCAGGGGTCTCCTTATCGTTGTGATGTCGAATCTGTGGGTTTCAGGCCTTCAATCATCTCTGAAATCCGATTCCGGTCAACCGTGAGGAAATCGTTTGAAGAAAGATACCTCCTGATATGCTTTGATCCGTCCATTTCCATAATAGCCACACCTATGTGGGGTTTTCCTGATTCTAGATCATCAATTTGGGATTTTTTTCATCACACAACAGATGCACAATGATCCATCGTTCATATCTTTATGAAGAACTCATAGAACATACATGAAGTACATGAGGAAATTCAGGGAAAAAATGAAAAAAAAATCAAGAGGGACAAACCTCGATCGATGATCGTGTTGATCTTAGTTCGTCACCTTTAAAAGGACAAAAAAACCAAGCAATCAACCTTCAAGAATCAAATCCCCAAAATACCCACAAAAATCCCATCTTGTAACTACGATCGATCCGCAGGCTAATCTATTCGTGGATTACTCTGTATTCATCGTAGGAATCAGGAACCGGAAAGGGAAAAAATCAAGCATCTTAACTAGATCTGCGGAATTCGTTGGCGAAGATCTGATCACCGCTTCTTCGTCGTCGGAAAAATTCATCAAGAACATCATTTCCACATTGGGGGTTTCCTCCAGAGCTTTTCTAGAGACTCGAGGGGAAATTCAAGGTTATGAGATCTGTAACCCTGAACCCCTGCACAAATCTCTATATAAAAAGATAAGAGATATTCTTCTCCAAAAGATTTAATAAAATATTTTTATTGAATAATTTATTACAGTTACGTCCAAATACTAGATTTCACCACTAACCTACATCGTCCGATGTTAGGCCCCACCTAAGGTAAAATCGCTGCTTTGAACGCAACAATGCCCTCTTATTTTTTACCCGAGCTCCAATTCATGAATTATTCCACTTTTTCAGGATAACCATGTGCCCGTGTCATTTAATTATTACATTAAATTCATACAATTGTTCCAGTTTCATCAAGCCTTGGAACAGCAAACCGTCTCAAATCCTGGTCTCAAAAAGAATTCACATATAATATTAAAATAATACATGGAAAAATATGAGACATTACATCTTTCCCACCTTAGGGCTTTACTTCCCCGAAAAGACAAAACAATGGATACTCAAAAAGATGTGGGTATTGTACACAAATATGAGCCTCTCGCTCCCATGTGCTCTCCTGAAGATTCTTGTGCTGCCACCGGAGACACACCAAGGGAATAACTCACCCACAAAGGATCATCTCCTACCTATCCTCGATCTCTAATGGGTACTCAGCAACGGTCGCTCCATCATCAACGTCAAGCTCGCCCCAGTCAATAACGTGTGGTGGGTCATGCACGTACCTCCACAACTATGACACATGGAGGATGTTGTATAGCCGGTCTATCTGAGGAGGTAGAGCCAAGCGGTATGCCACCTCACCAACTCTACTCAGAATCTGAAAAAGTTCAATGAACCTCGGAGATAGCGTGCTGCCTTAGCTAAATCTCCACAATCCCCATCGAGTTCAGACCTGAAGGAATGCATGGTCTCCCTCCTTGAACTCCAAGGGACTCCGTCTCCTGTCGGTATAATACTTTTCCCAACTCTGTGCATTCTTCATCTGCTCCTGGATGACATGCACCTTCTCTATTATAGCTCGCACCATCTCTGGTCCCATGAGTGTTGACTCTCTGAAAAGAAATACGTGCTCCCCACCTTTTGAATATCCATTCGCAGAATTGCCTGTGGATATTTGTGCACGTAAAGTCTCACATCAAGCATAATCAATCTATGATTCCCCAACATGATGTATGAGTGGAGGTGTAAAAACCATAGAATTAAGGTAAGTTCCCTCATATATATCTATGAAGGATATCTGTAAAGAGGAAAAATACCTCATCGCCTCATCCAGCAACTGCGAACTGGATTTCTTGCTGAGTGCATCTGCGAGAATGTTCCCCTTCCCAGGAGTATAAATGATCTCAAAGTCGTAATCCTAGTGAAACTCAAGACATCTCCTCTATCTCAAATTCATATCCTTCAAAAAAATAATATATCTGAGACTCTATTGATCTAAGTAGATGATAAATTGATCACCCATCAGGTAGTGCCACCATATCTTCAACGTGAAGACTACCGCTTCCAACTCAAGATCAGGGGTCGTGTAGTTCTACTTGTGTGCCCTCAAATGAACTGAGCCATATGCAATAACCACTTGGATTTTCATTAGGAAACAACCAAGCATAGTTTCTGATGAATCTCCAAACACTACGTACTCGACACCCTCTTCTAGTAATCTCATGATCGGGGCGCTCATCAGACTCTGCCTAAACTGCTAAAAATCCTGCTGGCATCTTTCGGTCCATAAGAAAGGCTGACCCTTTTGAGTAAAAGCTATCATGGGTTCTAAAATCCTGGAGAAATCTGGTATGAATCTCTGATAGTATCGTGACAACTAAAGGAAATTCTTCACCTCCATCACGCTCTGGGGTGGCTCCCATGATATCACTTCCTCTACCTTAGCTGGGTCCGCTACTGCACCATCTGCTGAGATAACGTGTCCCAAAAAGTGGACCTCTTATATCAAGAATTGACACTTAGAGAGTTTCCCGTACAACTAGTGATCTCGGAGTGTGTCCAGGTCCATCCTTAACTTCCTCATGTGATGATCCTCAGACGTAGAGTACAAAAAGATATCATCCATGAAGACAACCACAAACCAATCTAGATAGGGCTGAATGATTCAGTTCATGAGTCCCATAAACACTGCCAGGGTGTTCGTCATGCTGAAGGGAATCACCAAGTATTCATAGTGACTGTAGAGACATATGAAATCTGTCTTCGGTATATCCTCATCCCGTACTCGCAAATGGTGATAGCCTGATCATAGATCAACCTTCGAGAACCATCGTGCCCCTCTTAACTGGTCGAAGAAATCATCGATCCTCAGTAGTGGATACCAATTCATCACAGTCACCTGATTCATGTGCTGGTAATCCACACACCGCCTCAATATCCCCTCTTCCTTCTTGGAAAACAACACTAGGGCCATCCAGGGTGAAACATTGGGTCTCACGAAATTGTTCCTCTACAAGTCATCCAGGTACACCCTTAGCTCACGAAGCTCTGCATGAGCCATATGATATGCTAATACTGATATCGGTGTCGTCTCGGGTTGCAACTAAATGAAAAATTCTATCTTTTGATGGGGTGGAAATCCAATGACATCCTCCAGAAAGACGTCCTCTTACTCAGCCACTACTACTAGAAATTGGAAACTCGTAACATCAGTTGTTCCAATGTCTAGGCTAGCCAACTGATTTGAAATCGGATGTACCATCCTACGTACGAGTCCATACTGTGCTGCCTGGGTCTCCTTTTCACTGATGATGGAGAACCTCATTCCATCACTGTGGAAACACCACACCCTTCTCCTAAAATAGTCAATATGGGCATAAACAGTGGATAACCAATCCATACCAAGAATGACATCGTAAGGCCTCAACGATTCCACCAAGAGGTCGAACCGAAACAATAACCTCCATGGGTCAGGTCACACTTTCTTCAAAGGTGTGTGATCATTGAATCTTATCCAGTTGGTGTTTCTAAGAGTAATTGTCGAGTCAACGACTCAACTGGAATCTCAAGGCCCCGAAACGGATAAGAAACCAGAATATAATTACTAGCACCTATGTCTATCAGTACGAGAGCCAAAGTATAAAAGACATATATTGTACGTCTAATCATTCCAGGAGTACCTGGGTCATAAGCCTTCGTTGCCTTCAGTTTTCCCTAACTTTCTCCACCATCTCCTTGAACCTGGGGTGGAACTCCTAGGGGTGGTGGTGGAAAAAGGTCAAAATGTCGACCACCTCCAACTGCTCTCCCAGCTCCTCTACCACATCCGTCATCCCACGAGTCTATCTGCTCGACATGTTGCCTCTGCCACAGTGGTCCATCCACTGCTCCCGTGTCATTAGTACAACAAGTCAGACAATCTCGAGCGAGATGTCCCATGCCATCACATGAGTATAATCGCCTCTCTATAGGCTGGCTGGATGCACCCTGTGAACCCTATACAGTAGATCCTCCATCATGGGATATCCTATGAAAACGTCTCCCATGCTTGGGTACCTGACGTCGGCTCCCTACTGCAGAGGTCTCTACTACAGCTCGCTCATTACTGACAACTGCTGGCTGTCTCTGCTCTGCCATGATGCTCTCGACCACCAAAACCCACTCAAGCACCCCATGATAAGTAGTAATGCTCATAGGGATGATGCTAGCACAGATTTCACTGCACATTCCCTGCTCAAAAGTCCGAGATCTGATGTACTGAACTCTGAACATATCCATCGAGTATCGTGAGAGTTCAGTAAACCTCGATGAATAGTCATCCACCATCATGGTTCCTTATTAGAGTTAAAGAATCTCCGATATACGTACCGTACTCAGGGTAACTGGTTAAAACTCCTCTATGAAGTGATTATAAATCTCTGCCCATGCAATATTTTCCTCGTCGTGTGTTTGGATAACCAAACTCCACCATCATCCTGTCGAGCCCTACAGAAGGCCTGCCGCCAGGATCACCATCTGGTCTACTGGTGTCCTGAACAAACGGAGGACTCTGGCCACTACCTGAAGCCAGTTTTCTGCTGCCTGAGGGTCAGGCTCACCTTGAAACTTGAGGGGTCTCTCTATCTTAAACTCATGGATTGTGCTCAGCCTGAGCTCCTCCTCTATTAGTACATCAGGTACAAAACACTACTCCACAAGTGGTGGAATAACTGGAACACCACCCAAAGGTAAAACTGGGGGATCTGATCCCTGTATCTAAGCTTCATCACTGAGGTGGTGATCCTAGTGATCAAGCTGCTGGATCCTAGCGGGTGCACATTGCGAATGCATCCTGTAACAAAAAAAGATGTACCAATGTCAGTGAGTATATATGGTGAGCTAACTCAAAAAGGATTAGGAAAGAACAACCCATTCCTATATGATGCACGTACCATTATTTTCCCCTGAAACTAGTGTTCTCATGTTTCGAGTCGAAAAGAAAGTTATCATAGTCCTTTCGTATGGATACGTCGGCCGCCCGCACCCACACTGGGGTCCCTGGGTTGAATATCGAGCTTGAAACACTTAGCACTATTTTCCCAAACCAAATCACAGACTCTCAGTCCTAAGGTAGAACCGACCACCTCTGATACCACTCCGTCACAACCCATCCCAGTGGGGCCCGAGCCACAACTCCCCAAGCCCGCCTCCAATAGGCTTGGGGATACTGACTTGCACCGAGTAGGCATGTTACTAACACGAGATTCATTTCCAATAATCTTATACACATGCACACACATCTCCAAGCCCACAATGTTGAAAGTTTAAAATCTACTAAAAATGTAAAATGCTTGCAATCACTAAAAATCTGAACCAACATAGCACGACAGGAAGGTAATGTACAGTAATGTAAAACCCTAGGCCAAATGTTCAATCCCACCATAAGACGGTATGTAACAATGTCTAACTTGTAAAGAAAGGTACTGGGACTGCAATCTGTAGCTATAGGAACACACATCGGCCTGCCTAATCTCACTATGCACTGTACGGTCCTGGTCCACCTAGAATCCTGTCAATGACTCACTCATCTGCACAAGACATGACACGTGTGGGAAATGCTCGTGTAGGGGTGAGTATAAAAATTCCCAGTTAGACACAACGAAACCACAATGAAACTAAAAAAAGTAAATTACCACAAAGGAATGATTCAATCATCTCTAAAAAGTATATGTCTACAAAACATATAACAAGAATATCTAGATATAATCATATACAATGGACTATCATGAAACCACCACTATGATCCAGCTCAAATATTCCACTAAGCACGTAATAAGGAGAACCCACTCCAATGTCTGAAAAAATATATACGGAGTACCCATTCTGGGAGAACACACTCCACAAGTACTTGAGAACATGATGCTTAGATGAGGATCACAACCAATGGCCATGGGGTGATTCCAACAACTCAGTCTGAACTAAAATGATAAGTAGAGGATCAATGCCTGGGTAAAGTAGGTCACATCGATACCAAGAAACTCTACCTATGGTTCCACGAAGGAATAGAGGATCCGGCTCTAAGTATCACATAGGGGATTCAAAAAAACTCTATTTCGGAAGTCCTACTGAAGGGATCATACTTCTGTATGTAGGAAATGATACCAGAAACCCTCAGTAGGAAGACCAAAGGGGAGAACCCTAAGGAAAATAGTCCATGTCACAGAAGGAAACCAACTCAAGCTATGTAAAAGTGGTTACATGACATGTAGTAGGATTACACGTCGTGCTCCTTGACTCTGGGTACAACCCTTGTAAAAAGCATGTGTCATCTTTCCAAGCAGTGTAAAACTATACTACATGGTGTGTAGAAGGATCACAAGCTGTGTTCCTTGACTCCGAGTATGGACCATGTAAATGGCCCGTGTCTCCATCCGAGCAGTGTAAAACTCAACTACACGGCATGTTGAAGGATCAGACGTCATGTTCCTTGACCCTGGTACTGATTGTGTAAATGACCCATGTCAAAAATCGAAATCTTGTAGGAAATCATATAAACGACATGCAAGTCAAAGCACACGCAGTGTCCTGCCCACTAGGAAACACCTGTGTACCCTGTCTGTATGCCCATAAATAGTGTCCGTTCGTGTTGCATGCCTATGTACTAGTACATGGGGTATCTCCTGTATCTAGTCGGGTATGGCTGGGGAAGGGTATACACACCGTGTCATTGGCCATGTACCCAAACTATGCCAGTGTACTCCCAGAGTACACACCAGGTGGTCCGCCGACGAGCACACGCCGTGTAGCCCATAATACACGTCATGTAGTTTGGAAATTTCGAGAACCATCTTCTTCCTCCACGCCTCATCTGATCCTCCTGTTTCTGTATCCATGGTCCATTCGCTGAGAAAATCAAGATCGGGGGTAACCTCTTCATCGTGATGCTTAATAGGTGGGTTTCAGGCCTCTGATCAGCTCTGAAATCCGATTTTAGTCACCCATGAGGAAATCATTCAAAGAACGATATCTCTTGATCCTCTTCGATCCATCCATCGCCATCGTAGCCGCACCTCCGTGGGGTTGTCCCGATGCTAGATCTTCAATTTTGGATTGTTTCTTCACACAATGAATGTGCAAAAATCCGTCATTCATATCTCATGGAAGAACACGTAGAACACACAAGAATAATGTAAGGAAAATCGGGGAAAAAAGAACAAAAAAATTAAGAGGGACGAACCTCAATCGATGTTCCTGTCGATTTGGGTTCATCACCATTAGAAGGCCAAGCGAAACCAAGTAAACAACCTCAAGAATCAAATCCCCAAAATCCCCTTAAAAATCCCATCCCCCAAATACGATCGATCTGTTGGCTAATATGTTCATGGATTAGTCCGAATTCATAGTAGGAATCATGAATGGGTAAAGGAATCCAAAATCAATCATCCTACATGGATCCACGACATTTGATGGAGAAGATCCAGTCGTCGCATTGTCATCACCGAAAAAATTCGTCAAGAACGTCATTGCCACGTTGGGGGTTTCATCCAGAGCTTTTCTAAAGCATCTATGGGAAATTCAGGGTTATGAGATCTATAACCCTAGACCCCTGGGCAATTCACTATTTAAAAAATATGATATATTCACTGCCACAATATTTAATAAAATATTTTTATTAAATATTTTATTATAGTTACGTCCAAAAACTAGATTTCACCACTGATCTACACCTTCTGATGTTAGGCCTCGCCTAAGGTAAAATTACTGCTCTGAATGCAACGGAGCCCTCAAATTTCTGATCCGAGCACCAGTTCATGAGTTATTATAAATTTTCAGGAAAACCACATGCCTGCGTAATATAATTATTAAATTAAATTTTAAAAAAAATTCTGCCTCACTCAACCTCAGAAATGCATGCTTTCTCAAAGCCTTGTCTTGAAAGATATTCCCATATAATATTAAAATAATACATGAAAAAATCGGAGACAACACATTTACTAGTACCATTAATAAAATTTCTACATTGTTTCTTTCCAAACATTGATCAAAAGGGAAAAATCATCTTCTCTTCTGTGTGGTCATTAGATTTTTGTTAATTCCATTTTCATCTTCTAATCTATCCCATATGACAAATGGGTTACTCCAATATCTATCTCAACCATTAGAGAACATCGAACAGTTTCCTTGTATCTATTGACGCCCCTTATGGATAATTCCCTTCAGCGACTTGGTTTTAAGCAACTAAAGAATCGATCAATATTTTTCTCATATTGGATAATGATTACATAAGCTTACCATGCATGTCTTGTAAAAGTTGTTTCATAGGTACCAATGGATTTATAATCATTTTTATTAATTTCAAGGAACTCCTTATCTATCTTTGTTTGAAGAATATGAGGAATGTATTTATGGAAATATTATTTCTTGAACTCATACCATTCGATGGACTAAATATCATCTATTTTCCTCATATTCTTGATATGGTTCCACTATTGATCTGCATCACCTTCCAAACAATATATTGTAAAGATGAATTTAAAATGTTTAGAACATTGTAGAACTAAAAATATTTGTTCTGTGGTACTACTCTGTTTTCCATCCATTAATGGATTAGAAGACCTGTTTAATGAAGGTAGATGAAACCTTATGAAGTATTCAATTTAATTTTTCTTCTTCCTTTTCTAGTTTGGATGTCATGTATGATTCATAAAATGATAAAGTCGTGGGGGCATGGATACAATATTTTTCATTCCAACTCCTATATCATTTGGTTTCACATGCGGACAATCATTGCATTGTCCATCATATTCATCATTAATGTGGTTCCTTCAGGTTCCATAAATTACCTAAAACTAAGAAGCATATTGTAAGAAACACTAATAAATATATTAAAACCACATAAATAACAATAAAATTTCAATAAGGTCACTTTTGGTTTATTTATAGTTTATTCATCCTTGTTTGCAAAGGATAACTATAACTCTCCTCTAATACAAACTATAATGAACCATACTCTACATACATTGATATTACTTCATAATTGATGTATATTTACTACAATATATATGAAAATCATAAAAGGACTGTATTTGTATGGTGTCTTTAGAAACTGAGAAACATAAACAACAGTTCATAAAACATCTATAGGTCTACCATTTATTTCATCATAACTTGACTACTTTTGGAAATATCATACTTAATACCCTTCTTCTTGAACTGGGGAAAATAATCATACGAAGGGGTGATCTCAAATTCCAAGTAATGGTAAACAAATGAAATAACAATTATATATGACATTTGAAAATCTTTTCCTTCATATAAGAGATCATAATATCATGTCATGGGATAAATCATATAAGTTCCAGGTAATCCCAATAATAATAACATAAGAGGTGAAAAATATTGGAATAAATACATAATAATATAAAATCATTTCATATTATTCAAGGATCATTGGAAATTCCATCATAGACGTCAACTTCCATTATTCAATAGAGTTCACTCCTCGTTCCAGACCGGTAATACTGAACTGAATTTACATACTATTCCAGCCATGTCTATCTCATCATATATAACTCCTTACCTAATTCATTAGAGGATGATATAGGTCCCACCCATCTCAAAATGAAACCATTCATTGGTTAGCCACAAAAACAAAGAAACATTCACCATTACATAACCTTTGAATTCAAATGGGTTTCATAAACATCATTCCTTCATAATTGATATTTAACAAATGTATTTTATAGATAACATTCCATAATAAACCCATTAAAATCAAAGTAATAATAGGGATATAAACATAGACATATGTAATCGTATATTGAAAATAATTTTTCTGAAACACTTGAGCTTCATTCCTGATGAAAATATCATTTTATCTTAAAATGATTTGTTTTAAAAATGGATTACAATTTTAAATGAAAATAATTGAGTTGAGAATACACTTGTAAAATAATAGATGGTGTTTCAAGTAAATAAGTCATTATGAATTTGTAAAAAACCATTCATCACGTATAAGTTATAAAAATATTCTCCTATTACTCTTTTCAGAAAAGTCACAAGTAACTCGTGTGGTAAACAAAAGAATGATTCCTTCCAAACCATGTAGTAAAAATTAAAATGGGTAAAAATGAATTTAAAAATACATAGATTAATTGTAAAAATTTTATGAAAATATGTTCAGATAATTTGTACATTGATGGTAAATACATCCCCAGTAGATTCTTATGAATAAACAATCTCAGTTAAAACAATATTAGAAAATTAATCCCTTACCATAGGTCTGATATGCTTCCTATGTATCTGATCATATTTTATAATTATTTCAATAATGATACCAATTTATTATAAAATTATAATCATTTTTATGATAAAATTTATTATTTTTTTCCATCTGTTTTTTTAGTAACATGTCATTTTTACTCTTTATTCAACAATTAACTACATTATGTTCTCATATAGGTTGTGTCAGATTAGTTCTAATTAATTTTTTTGTTTATAGTTATATCATATAAAAAATGTTACTAGTATAATATATATCATATTTATGTATGAAATTCATTTATATAATCATTATTTAATGAATATTATGTAGAACAAATCACATTGTACCGTGGAGATGATAAGTTGTACGTACGCATGAGTGACAATATCATTACCATAATTGTTGAGTGGTATTTCATGAGATGGTTTATAGTATATTATAATTATTATCAAGATATATTAATTAGATATGCTATTATTTCCAAAATTATACCCATCCATGGATGGTGATGGTGAAAAAATGATTAAACCACGACGTGGAGATGCTTAGCCTTACGTACACACACATGGTGGTTTGTTTTTTCATTAGATATATAGATGGTGAAATATTATTTTTTAATATTTATAATAACATATTAGTATATAATTGATACTTATGTTATTAATTTATGATGAAACAACTAATAAAGTGTAATTAGAATAAGAACTAAATTTTAAAGAATTCGTAGAAGAGATTACCTTTTCCTCGGCCTACATCTTTTAAATTTCATATAAAGACACTAGAGTTGATCTTTTGAGAAGACCATAACCTCTATAATGTAACTAGGGAAGTTTATAAGAGATATTTTCAGGATTTTTATGATATTTATTTCTCAAAATGGAGTTAATATGAGAGGTAGGGTGTGCCCTTTTATAAGAGATGAGAGGAGCACGTTGAGATACTTTCAATAATATTAATTTATTATAAATTTAATTTCGACTAAATTTTTTTCCAATCTTATTTAACTCCAATATAAGATGCTTTTGGTTATAATAACCATCATCTAATAATTTTTAGACAAATATAGGATATTTTTGTATGCTTTCCTTTTTTAACCCTTATTTTACCCTTTTTAATCTTATCATGTTATATACACATTGTGTGTTGATTTAATTCCTATATCTTGTCAAATGACAAAAAAAATTATTTATGAAATATCTGGACATATATTAACCTTTTTTTAAATATTATATTTTTAGGAATTTAATATAATTTAATAAACTATTTAATGATTTAGGTAATGAATTGTGTCAATTGTAGAAACTCTTCATACTTGACTTCTTAAAAATACATAATTCTGTTATTTGTTAAAAAATAAGGAATTAACACAATTTTGATATCTCAATTTCATCAAAAAATTCGTGGATGACCTAAAAATAAGAAAATTACATTTTTTTAATATATATATTCATTTATTTAATACATTTATTAATGAGGTCATCACTACATGATATTTATGTCAAAAATAAAATTATTAATATAATCTATGAAAATTATAAATAAAATAACATGATGTGTGATATAATTTTAACTTTATAATAATTATTTATAATCATAGAGATCAGTTATATAAACTTATATTAAAATCGATTTATACAAAGATATATGTTTAGGTTGTAATTATTTTTTACATTACATTAATTCTTATAACATATCATTTTCACATCCATGTGAATCCATGGGGTCCCAAAATCAACACAAGGATTACCATGGTTAGAAATACATCATCCAACAGTATCAAGAAATATTTTTGAATAGTATTATATTATTAAATTATTTTTTTTCAACCTTATTAACCATATTTACAATTTAACCATGGTAAATAAAATAAATATTTAATTTACTATTCATAATGTTAAAAAAATAAAAGGTGACTATTCAAACAATTTGGAAATTCTGATTCAAAATATGGAATCCATTTTTCCAAATTCAAAACCCAGAAGTCGAAATAATTGATTTAAAATTATTATCGTTACTGAAATAGGAATACAATATTAAAAAGCTAAAAGATTACAGAAGATTTAAATTTTTTTACCTGTGAATTCAATGTAAAATTAATGCTAATAACATATATTTCATGAAATGGTAAAAATATATTATATCATTACATTAAGACCATTGAATATTATAATTTAATCATATAAATTATCTTCAAGAGTTTTTTTTAATACAAATTTATCTTATTTTTTAAATTCATAAATACATAGAAGTTATCAGAAAAAATGAAAAATTTGTCAATTCTAAATTTTTATATCCACCTTCAAAATAACATGTCAATGTTTTCATATAAAAAATATTAATTTTTCTAAATCATAATTTCAAATGGGTTTCCATTCAAAGATATTAAATTATCCTTTTTTAAAAAGAAGGTTCTTATGCATAAAATAATGTTTTGTTCATAGCCTATGCCAAAAATTTCAATTGGGTGAATATCAAAAAAAATATTTTATTAATTATATAACACGTATATCTCATTAATTTCATTACCAAATGTAATCCAGTAAAAAAATAAAAATATCTAAATGATTTATATTTTTCAAAAATGATTAATAGCCAATGAATTCATAAGGCATTTACAGAAGTTATTTATAATTATTCGTGCTAAATTAACAACTAGGATATAAATAAAATTATATATTAATGGAATATATAGGTTCATTTAAAATCGCAATTGCGTGAAAAGAAACCTATTTAAGAATAAAAATTAAATAAATAAAACATTTGATAAAAACATCTAGGTGTTATAAAAAATATATAATAATATGTTTAATTTAAAATTTAATACATGAAATATTCAAGAAATAAATGTACAAATAGTGGTTCTAGGGAATCAAATCTAACACAATGTACTACTATGGATCTTCATGATTTTTTATATAAAGTGTTTTTTAGATGAGACATGGTCTTAGAGGGTTGAGATCACGTAGAGTCTACATTGGATATTTTTTACCCTTAACGTTGTACTTAGGCCTTGTTTGGAATTTATTCCTTTATTATCTATTTGATATTTGTTCATTCTGATACATGTATAGCTTTAGTTATGTTGTGATTTGTATTTCATGTATCTATGGGTTTATGGTACGTAGTTATATTCTACTATTGACCATGATTTTATTTTTATGGACACACCATTTCTATTTATGGGACATTCCATTATAGAAGTGGAGAATTTATTCCCATGTGATATTTGGTTGTGTCTGGTGATTTTTGGAATCCCATAGTTATCAAGAATGCACTTCAGGCCATGTGGCATTCTAAATTTGGTGATTTGAAAAGACATTCATAGCTGATTCATTAAAAATGGTATTAGAATAATTTTTATATTTAGTCTTTGTTAATATCTAGGACATTCGGTACATTACTGAAATGAAATGGGGTGTTTTTGGATAGCTCTTATTCTTATCGAACAACATGAAAACATAGGTGGATTGAGATTTTGGTAATAATTTGAACTCGGTAATGGGTTGTTTTAATTTATTCACTATATAATTTGGGTTTTTTTTGGTGATAACAATGATGTGGTTATTATGTTGTTATTATTATTATAGTGGATTCTAAAATTGTCTTGATGAAGCTTGTTGTTTGTGTATTGTAATAAATTCCTCATAGAATGATATTTTTAAGAATAAATATGGTGTGGTATAGTACCCCATGGGTGAACCCTACCATTAGTTAGGATTTTTCAGTGTTATTTATTCAAATGATGAAAACAAGGTTTAATGTGGGATTCCATGAGCAGTCATTGACTATGGAAAATGGTCAAGAGTTTTCAATGAATTATATACCAGTGTTCCACCGAGATAATGGACCTTATGTGGCAGAAGAATTATGATAACATCTTGAGTAGATCATTGTGTTTTATAAAACCCAATAGACCTTGAATGTGTTATGTTTTATGTACTCTATATAAGAACTATTTAGGAAGTGGTGGGATTAAATGGTGCTTTCCAAAAAGCATAATGATCTCACATGAACAATTAATAGAGTGCAATTTAATCGATAATCCTACCTAAAGATATGGAGAGAGGAAAAGGACCATGGGTTAATAATGATACAGTGGGGTGACCAATAAATGAGGGAGTATTTCAAAAGATTTACTGATTTAGTTCATTTATGTCTCGATCTCTTCACAAATGTTTTCTTCAAGGCTCGATGTCTTGATTTTTTTAGGTGAGTGATCATATATATGATCATTATTCTATGTCTACAAACAAATTCAGATGTTTTTAAAAAAGAAGCAACATAAGAGGCACACCTAAATGTCTTGAATGTTCAATGTGGTGTTCTTTAACTGGGTGGGAGTATGAGTTCTTCTTCATGATAGAATTACTATATGAGTCTAAGAGATGCATTGGAAAGAGTGTCCACTAGCCATCAGGATCAATATATATGGTTGTTAAGGTTCATAGAAAATATTTTTTTATATAGGTGTGGGATTGTAGGAAATAATAGTTTGATATTTATAGAGACTCCAATGATGTGCCATTTATGTTGGAATTTAGGGAATATCAAGAACTTTTTTTAGCTAGCATCATGTTGGAGTGGAGTGGGATCTATTTTCTTGAAAGAAACTCAGGTTCAGTTAGGGGATTACAAGGGTGGAGTATATCATCATTTTGGAAAGGGGGATTCTCACCAATAAAAGAATACATTGTTACGGAATATGCCCAGGTGATTCCATGCAGTGGTGGTTATACTGAGGGCTAATATTCTGGGCTAGTGATCTTTGGAGGTACATTATCTATTTCTACTTATATGACATCATTTTTAGTTAAAAAATGTTCATATAATTAATTAATTTAATATAATATGAATGATGATTTTATTCATTATGTCATTGATTTTATATCTTCATTGGGTAGTAATATATAAAAAATAATTATGTTTCTTGCATTCCATGATCTATTTGATAGCATGGACCACATTTAGGGGTTCTTTGTTCTGGGAATAAATTTGTTCGACCCCATTATCAGCGTGTGTTGGTTTTTCAGAATCATAGAATAAGTCAAATGTTATAACTCTAGGGTCCAGTTCCATATTATTGTGGAAGAAACACAACTTTCAGGGAAATTGGTTTATGTTTTCTGGTGGTGAGACCAATTTCTTCATAGTTTGGGTTGATATCATTGTAGTTTTGTAGGTTGTTTTATGATGATGTTGACCCCCATTATTTAGGTGAACATCCCTTAGTTTAGGATGGATACCCATATGTTTTTCTAGTTAATTATTTAGGATTTCTGCCCTTGATATAGGACGATTATATCATTAATCTTCTCACTGGGGTGAGCCCTATTTCTATGACTTTTTATAAGATGGATCTGGACAATGTGATAGAGAAGAAAGTTCAAGAAGATCATCATTAGGAAAAAGGGTTTATTCAACTTAATATTTCATCATTGTATTGACTGGTTAATTTTTTAAAGAAATTATATGGTTTCCATAGACATCATATATTCTATATTAATTAATACTGGTTGATGTTATAGAATAAATACTTGTTACACAAAATTGATGAAATATTTAATCTTCCAAGAGGGGACCATTGGTTTTCAAAACCCTCATGGGATAAGGATACCAATAGAATAGGGATTGGGAATAGAATGAACCAAAGACTAATTTTTGATGTTGATACGGATATTTTGAGTATTTAATTATTTGATTTGTGAATACCTTATTCCTTGACTATTTTCAAGGTGCTAATGAAACAAAATTTTCACATATTTTTCTGAATTATTCATGATTGTGTTTTTTGATGAAATAATGATATATTCCGTTATTTTATAGGAGTAAACATGACATATAAAGTTTGTGTTGGGTTATTTGAGAGATATCTTTCAATATTAAAAAATTAGCACCTGCTAGTTTTATATTCAGGAGGTGATGTGTCTATGTAATTTTTCATTTAAAGTCAAGGTTTTGGTGGATCAAGATACATATTGAGTTTTACAGACTATGGTGTAGCCAAATATTTTGTTTGGGATCCATAGATTTATAGGTTTGGATTTATATTATTGAAACATTATCTAGGAATTCTCAAGATTAGATTCCCCCAATAAAAAATCAGAATATTAACGGGGTAAAATTTTATAGGGATGATAAATGACATAATTTTTTCTAGTACTAGTAGAATAGTCAAAGTTCAATTCATATATTGAATCCAAAAAATATAAAGAGACCTTATATAGAGAATATTAAATCTTCTATTGTGGGGTTTGGGTGTTTTCTAATGTTGGATGACCAAGTGGTGTGCTACTACTTGAATCAGCTACCCCCAAATGGGTAGAATTTTTGCACCGATGAATCCGAATTAGAAGCAATTATCAAATTCATTGATGGGTGTGTGACATTTAACCGTTGATGCTAATTTCACAATGTATTTAGATCACAGGAGAATGACCAAATTTTTACACAATGGGACTTGAACCACATGTAGATGCTTGGGGTAGAGTACCTTCATAATTAATAGTTTGAGATTGCGTAAAATCTCAAGAAGAGAAATTTGGTCTCTGACATTTTTAGTAGGATTATTACAATGTAGGATATTAAGGAATTATTATACAAGTGGGGTCTGTAGAGTTTTTTCATATCTCAGAATATACATTTATGATCAAGGAGGCTATTAATTAATTGTTACTATGAAAATTTCACACTATCTCACCGATTTTGTGGGGAAGGATTAGGTATTCGAACCTGAGTCCAAGAAGATTATTAATTCATTAAATTATGGATAAATCATAGTTTATTGGTATTGCTATTAAAATAGTTCAATTCTCTTTCTTCTAATATTTTTAGTTTCATTGAGTTTGATATAGGATGTTATACATGACGTGTATAATTTTATTTGGGTAATTAACTTCATGCTTACCCAAAAGTTTTATAGCTTGAGTGGATGATATTGGTGTGTCAGGATGAGACACGTTGTGGTTGAACATTATTTCAAGATTCCTAGACTACGAAAGGATCAATACTGACCATCATAGCCTAATCAGGTTATAGAATCCATTTCCTATGCCATTGTGAATGCGGGAAGATATCATCACGTATTTTATTAATGTAATTCCTTATAAATAGTGTGGGAGGGACTCTATATGGTTGATTGATGATCATCTAATGAAATGATTACATTTTATAACCATTAGAGGTAAATTTAGAAAAAGGACCTCCAAATATGATCTAATTGAGAGGTTTGTAGTATTCATGGGAATTCCACATCTATAATACCATATCAAGATGCAAATTTCATATCACAGATTTTTAAGGGACAAAGAGAGGCTTTGAGAACCCAGTTGTGATTGGGCACATCATATCACCCGTATATGGTTCTCCATTTTAAGGGGTCAATAAAGGCTCTCAAGGATATATTGTGGGTGTGTGTGCATAATTATAGTGGTTGATTGGGAAGGCACTATCTGTTAGTCATTTTTTCATATAATTAATTATATTATGAATTAGTCAGGATGAACCCTTTTGAAGAATTATATAGGTTTTTATGATAATCCCCACTGTTCTAGGACCAATATAAAGAGCATTAATATAATGAACTAATCTTCATATATGAGACAATATTGATAGGTCAGATGATTCCATGACGGAGTGGTATCTATTATATTCTTGAATTAAAACAATAGCCATTGTTTTCATCCATTACTGTTATGGTTGGTGATTAGGTGTTTCACTATGTATTTTTTCAGTTGGTTCACAATCTTTTTTTGAATATCAGGACATTAGAATTGCATTATGTTGGATTGTTTAATAGCGTGGAGAATATTTGGAAGGCATCCTACCCATTAGAGATTCCTCCTTTGATTACATTGATTCATGATTCCATCCTTGTTTCTTTGATGAAGAGATATCATCCATACCCATCTAATGTAATAGAGATGGAATATTTAGATTAAGATCCTAATTCCACCATTTTGGAGCATCCGGTTTGTATCATGGATTTTAAGAACAATGTTCTATATATGAATGTATTCAAGTTGATCCATGTGATCTTGAAAAATGGTGTCGATATCCATAATACATCAGACGATGAAGGCTGGGATATGGATCAATTTCATCACATTTTTTCGTCTAAAGAAGTTTGATGACATTGTTTGGTTAAAAGAGGTATAGTGGGGAGTTTGTGACACCCACTGGGTCACTGGAATATTTTTATTTTTGATATATTTATCTTTGAATGAATTCATGGATTTCATAGGAGTAAAGGCTCAAAGAAAGTAATTTTTTGGGAGATAGAACATTGCATAATGTTAGTGCATATTTTTTCTAAACCATATTGTAACGATGCAAGGGATTATATAGTTTCTGATATTATTGATTCCCATGGATTTATAATGATTTTTCAAACCGTGAAACACACCATGGGATGTTGTAAATACTATTTTGTGTGGATAGTGTCACCACAATGTTGGCATATGATATTAATAATTGTGTGTCCAAACCATGTGACCATATCAAGTTCATTAAAAAATGTTAATTTACAAACTTTTCATATGGTTTTGTTATATTTTTCCCTCATTTTTCCTCATACATCATTTTTGGAAATCCTCCCTTAGAAATAGAGCTTCTTCCCTCCTACCATTTTGTATTTCATCATGGGTTTTTTGTGTTTAAATTTGGGTATGATAATTTCCCTTTGATTTCCTCTCCTTTTCCCCTAGTCAAGGTTTATTCTTCTATTTTTGTGGATGTGTGGAACAAAATGGTTTAATTTGAAGAAATATAGTGTTTGTAATAATTTTTTATATTTGATTCATTTTGGTTTACTTGTTTTTGGCATGGTTTTTCCTCTTCCTAATAGTTTTTATGAGGGTGATGAGTTTTGGACCAAATGAGATTTAGATGTATTTATATAATAGAATTATTTATATAATACCATTAAATTTCTAGTCACATATAGTCTACATTACATACAATTCCATTATAATAATTTTTATATGTGCTTCTTCTATGTTTTATGTTGTTCATTGATTTGTTTGGAAATTTTACATTTAAAGAGGGTTTTCCAAATGGGGGTGGAATTTGTCCACCTTATATTTTTGAGAAAATGATTACAATGGATATTTCATTTAAAATTTTATTTCTACAACATTTTTAGAATTGGATTTGCATTTGTAGAAACGTTTTGATAATTTGGACATTCTTTTTTGTGAAATATATTGTGTTATTAGTTGTTTGATATGAGATCTTTTTTTGTGATTAGTTTGGAATAAATTAGTACATTGTCTTATCGGGATATGAGTGAGAGGTTTTTTTCAACGACTGTGTTAACATTTGGGGGCAGGGATATGAGAGAATCTATTTCTTTTAAACAGACCATGTGAGCATTTAGGTATGAATACTATGTGATCCTACACGGTGGTTTCTGAGTGACTGTGTGATATGTTTGAGTTGGTTCTTGAGGAATACTATGAGAGATAACATTTTTTTTCTAGAATATATGTTTTGTCACTCATAATAGGAATTATTAGTAGTGACAATATTTGGAAATTAATCTTGATATAATGGTTTATATTCAATATGGATTTTATTTGTGATATTTTGAAGTGATGGGTATTATTCCCATTGTTCATATAGTATTTATATTGTTTTATGATCACAATGTTTATGCATTATTGGTTATGATTTATCATGATATTCCTGTGGAGTTTCATTATTTATTTAAGACCTATTTATATAGTAGTTTGTGAAAACAACAAATAATTTGAAAAAGAAAAACAAAAGTGATTTTTTTGTCTACTTGGAAATATAATATCTTTAATGTGGTTTTATATTTAAAAAAATTGAATTATTTAATTGGATTTAGGGGAAAAGGAATTATATTTATGGTGGAATCTTATGGGGATATTTTCCTCACAAACAATATTGGACCTTTTGGGAATTTTTATAATCTGTTTTAAAGGACACAGATAAAGGTAATAGAACAATGTACTGTGGTAGATTTTTTTGGTTACATATTCTAGTGTTTCATGTAGGGGACATGGTCTCACAAGGATGGAATTATATATTATTTTTTGAATTTCTGTTCCCATAGTATTTTTCATTGGATTTATTTGTAATTTCACCCTTTATTATGATTTAGGGTTTTGTTTTTGCGATATCATGTATTTATTCAGTTTTGGAACTCTTTGTATTTTATTTATGTATTTATTTAGGGTATTCACTTATCTATCATTGTTAACTAGGATGATATTTATATGTCCATCACATTTTCAAGATTTTTTATTTCTATTTCAAAAAGTAGAAATTATTCCCACATAGTATTTAGTTATTCTTTGTTCTTTCCACCATCCTATGGTTATTTGGAACGTGCATCATGCCATGTGCAATGCTAACTTGGTTGACATGCTAGATTATACCAGGTTGGATAATTATAGTCTGGATACTTCCAATTGGATATATGATATCATGAATAATATTTTTTCATAATATTAGATCTTTATGGGAAATTATTATCTCTTTCAAGAGGTGTTATTAGAATCTTTCTTAAAATGAAATCTTACCATCTCAATCAACCTTCTTAGAGGAATCATTTTTTATTATGCACAAATATTCATTTTAATAATTTAATGAAAATATTTATGACTGATAATATCATAAATTATTTTTAAAAATATGAAACTTCACTTCAATTCATGCTCTCATTTTTTGGTCAATGATTGTTGACTTCCTTTAAAAAAAAGGGGGTTTTCATAAGACAATTTGATATCTAGAGTTATAGTATTTATCCTTGAGTTCCATATTTCATTACATATGTTATACCCTATCTCTATGTTGTGAGATAAAATATGATTCAAATATGTTATACTAGCTAGTTCTACTGCCTTTATAATATGAAAATATATTAAGAATTATTTTCATCAATTTAAAAGACAGTTTCCCCACATTGTCCAATATTACCCTTTTCACCAATGATTATATTTTAAATTAGTAACCCCATTAAGAGTTAAACTGTGTTTATAAAGTAAATACCTATTAATCCATCAAAAAATATTATTATATTCTCTTATTTTATGATGTAGGATTCCCAAAATTGTTTTTTAGTAAATAAATTTACTATCTATACCTCTTTCATGTCATTTTAATTACACATTATCATCCTTTTTCACCAATGAATTAAATATTCATTTCATATAAATTTTTTTATATATTTTATTTTCATATATACCACATTTAATATTATTTTAATTTTTAGTGATAAACATGTTCTAGTTCCCTTTTATATTCCAAATTTTTAATAACCCAAGTTTATGCGAAATTCTTATTATGTGTCTCAAATCAAGCATCACCCTCATGAATTTTTTTTAACAATGAATATCATATAAGAACCCCAATTATTATATATAGAAAAATTATAGTTCACTTTTGGATTTATATAAAATGATATGATATTTACATCATTAAAAATATATATTATTATTTTCACAATGCTTTAACCGTGTGGTAAATATTCATTATTTCTATTCCTCGGTATTTCTAACATGTTTTCAATATTAGAACTACATGTTTGGAAAATATTATTTTTTATTTAATATATGAATTAAAATAATTAACTCTTTATTTTCAATAGAATCCATCTTTGTTAATCATTTTTTTATTCCTTGAATTCAAATTAGGTCCGATGAGATTATCCATGATTATTGGGAATGTATGGCTTAATTTCCACATTTGGAAGACAACTTAGGGTTTTAATTTATGTTAAGGGTGGTATCATAAATATATTTCCCTTTGATTCATTTTGTTAATATTTTTATCTTACGAAATGTTATGTAATTGATTAATGTGTCATCATAATCACCCGTGGGACATCATCCACATTATGATAATGATATACTGGTGACCCCTAACATATGTTTTTGTTGATTTATATTTTGTAAACATGCTTATGATCTAATGAAATCATTTTATTATTACATGATTATATGTTTAGGTATATCCTCATTATGATATTATGTTATGCCTAATGAGTCTCACATTATTCTGTATTTAAATGATTATATCCATATTGGTATTTTTTCTCACACTTTATCTTTTGTCTTCCCCAATGATATCATATACAGTAATAGATGATATGTGGATGTTTGAAAAAACTATGTAGTGTCTTAGTTTTCATAATATTTATATATTTTTTGAAATTTATAATAATCCAAAGGTAGAAGACATATAAAACCTTCGATTTTGTTTTTTAGAAATGAAGGAAAAAAATCGTGAAATATTATTGAATTAAGGTACGGGTCAACATAGTTCGAATTTAGGGAACATATTGTAATTTTGAAGACTATGATGATAAAACCACTAAAAAAATCCTATTAATAATTGTAATTAAAAGGAGTATGTATATGAAAAAACACTAAAAACATAGTAATGTAAAGGCTGTGTGTTTTTTCAAATAATTACATCCCTATCTAGATACTGGCATGTCGATTTCGGTTCAATTGTAGTTGTACCTATGGTTAAAACCAATGATGTGGGTTTATTGGTAATTAACTCAATCGCGAACTAGTTAATGATAATGAGGATAAACATTATACTATGTTTGAAACTCCCATTGTGCACATATTAGTTTATAATATTCTATTTACTAATTGCTATGAAATATTGATTTTATAGTTAAATTTATTTCTTAGGTTGAGAAATGTTATATATCACAAATCAATTTATTATAAGTTAATGTAATACTAATATATGAATTAAAAATGAAATAATTGGATAAGCTGTTGAGTTAATAGTGTAATGAGTTTTAAGGTTGAATTTCATTTATAATCATGATTACTATTACCTCCTTATAATTTGAAATGTTAATCACTCATGGTATCCATTTTTATGATATATAGAACCAAGAGAAACGTTATTTACCTTGGGTGTAAATGTTAACTAAATTAATATCTCAATTATAAACCCATTAGAAGTGGATATGGACTGTGAATTATGGTGATTATGAAAAACCAGATTTCCTGAAATAATATTAACAATGTAAACAAAGATGAACACATTAATGCAACAATGATGATAAGTATTAGTGGTCATGATAATTCTGCCAATGAATTTGATGAAAAATGGGATATTCGACCACTTAAATGTAAAAAATGTTCAAAGAAGAACCATAAAAATTAAATTAATGGGATTGGATGATTCGTCACATATTTAAGATTGGGTCATTCAGAATAATAATTTTTTAAGAATATAAAGTGTCCTGATAGAATGAAAGTAGTGGAAAGTGTCCATAAAAGGCCTATTGATAGTCAAATACCATATGTGTGGAAAAAAGGGAATTATTAGAGTAAATTATGGAATCTTAAAGCTAAAAAGGATGATAGGAATCAAAAAATATCCGGGATAATGAAAAAATATAAAACATATTAAATCTGAACTACAATTGAGAGTTCCAAAAATGATGTGCGATGAAGAAGATTGATTATCCACTTAATAAGAACGAGTATTATATTTACATAATTTTGGACCAACTCCTTTGTAGCTAAAATTATTTCTAAGAACATGAAATTTTAAAATAGATGTATTGATGTTGAAATACTAACTATATTGTATTGGAGAATTATTAGTGTGTCCCAAATTAATTTTTATGGGAAATGTGTATTATGAAAATATTATTATATTTCCTTGATAAATTTATAATTATTATACAAATGGATTGGTTCTCTCCACTTAGAGGAAAAAATTATTTCGAATATGAAGATCACATATTATATCAACCTATGATTACCAATGAATGGATGATTTTAAAACCCATTTATAAAATGAATTTACATTATGAGTCTTTATAGTGAATAATGGTGTACTATTTGATAAAACCGTTGGAGATAACATGATGATAGATACAATCCTATTTAAATGAAAGAATGCATATTTTTTATGTTTATAATGTTTATATCACTCTATAAATTAAATCTCAAGTGATTTTATCTACAAGACTGTAATGATCTAGACCCTCATGAACCCTTCCTTTGACAATTATTGGTGAGACCGATCGGAGCGACCAATCGGTGGGACCGATCGGCGCGACCGATCGGTGCGACCGATCGGCATGACTAATCGGCGAGACCGATTAGTGTCACCTAGCCGTGGAGGGTTTTTCTTCTGCAGCCTCCCCCATAACCCCACTTTTAGTCATTTTTAACTTTTGGAAGCTATTTAAGGCCGTTTTCAAGCCCATAATTAATATCTAAAAATCAAATAAACCTACCTACTAAATAAAAATTTATCCAGTCATGTGGGGTGTCCCAGTCGCGTGGTCAACCCACGATCCCACTCCTTACGCGGTTTCTCTCTGTATCTTAACCATCCAAGAGTGTTGTACCTCAGCCCTTATCAGCCTTTCTAACCTATAGTCTTATCCCTATGTTTCCTTTTCTCGATCATCCTGCTCGGAATACCCTTCCTCTCGACGAGTCGTACCCCTATTATGAGGTTTTAATTTCGCGTTCTGTGGAGTTCCCACCACTCCTATTTTCCAGTTTCCATGCAAGGACATAACGTCGATACTTGATCGTCCGTTAGGGGTTTCACCTTTGTCTCTCCTTTCTGTGTATCTTTCGGGGTGGGTACGCTACTACATCTATAGAATTGGATGAACCAAACTTAATGAATATAATAAACAGATTCTAAATAATGGAGGGGATGGGTGTGATCGATGATGCTACTCTGTTTTTATCATATGTCATGATTAATGGTTTCTGAATTTTTCAGAATTATGCCTACTAAAAATCATGGTAGTTGGTGGCCTTTCTCTATTCATTAATAAACCCTTACCCATTGTGATGTTTAAATGACTTTTATTTTGGTTGTGAACCCTTTTTGCTGTGTAAAGGAAATTGGTTAATTATGTATATTAGGCTAAATAAGTCAGAAGCAGCATGATCAACTCCTTTTCAATGATAACCTCGGTTAAAGCCTGTGGAATTGAAACCATGGAGTGTGTTAAATCTTTTAAATCTGGAAATACCTGCTTGGTCATACCTTGTGTTAGTGGTAGTGGTTTGGTTGTGTCTTTCACGGGAAGATAGATGGGGTGATACGGGTGGGGATGAGATCCCCCTATTGTTGTACTTTTGCTGAATGTGAATTAAGGCTATGTGATTACTCTGTTTATATCACGAATTGGGGTGGGACCTTATATTGTTGAGAAACAGTTGGCTATTGGATTTTGGGGACATGGGGCTGTATCTTGGGATTTTCATTGGTTCTAGTACTTCTAGGGATCTCACTTATCCCTTTATTGTTGTGACATTACCAGAGAACCAAGTGTGAATTCTTAAATTGCAGTTGGCTATAACTATTTTCCTTGGTTTGTGCTTCTGTTGTTAGTTGGACAGTACTTCAAAAATTTATTTAAACACTATTACTGAACATGGAAGCAATGATGGAAAAAATGGGGATTTGGTTTGATGTGAGTTGTGACTTGGGCATGGGTGATGTTCTTTTCACTTATTAATGAATAGTAAGGATAGTGTTCTTTAGTATGGATATATAAAAACCTATATTGGGTGAGTTCTTGTTACCTATACATATACCTATAGTTTTTTTGTTTCTTATTCGAGCCCCACCCAAGTTGAGCACTTAGTGCCAAACACCCTTTCATGAGGGAGGGTGTTTTTTCCAACACTCCTATGAGTTTCCGGTTATTAGCTCTTTTTCTGCTCCCAATCCCGAATAGCCCAAGACTCTTTGGGCAGGCTTTGATGGCCTGAAGTCCATTATTAGCTCATGAATCTTCGGGCTGGGTAGTGTGGTGGTTGTCCCAGGTGTGTGCGGGTAGGTGGATTCCCAAATATCTTCAGGATGTAGCCCATGTGTCTTCGGGTGTGGAAGTATTTCTTCTATCCCAGGTGTCTTTAGGCATGGAAGTGGTTGTTCTAGCCTAGGTGTTTGCAGGTGTGGTTACATGTGACAGTTGTGGCCCTGGTGTCTGCAGGTCGGTTAGCAGTTGTGGCCCAAGTGTCTGCGGGCGGGTAAGCGGTTGTGGCCTAGGTGTTTGTGGGTATGATGTGTGGTTGTGGCCCAGGTGGGTGCAGGCGGGTGTGACAGTGGGACTGCGGTGAGAATGGAAGGATTGGTTCAATGCGTAAGATGTCTTCAAAAACCAGTGGTAATGTGGCGTGGGGTACCCAAACATCGATGTGATATTACTATACATTACATTTTATTTGCGTTATTTGGGGAGTGCGACTTGGTGTGGCTTGGGTGGTTAGTTTCCTCGTTAGGTGATGAGTTATCCCTTTTCACACAGGGCATTAGTATGCCTCCCCACTTGTGCACAAGAGTATTTTGTTTTTCCCTACTGAATATACTTGTAGCTCACCCTATGTATATACAACTTCCTTCAGGTTTCTAGGAGGACTTCAGGGATCATGATGGACTGTACTAGCTCATCTCTCACGACAGATCATCGCAGTTGCTGTTGTTCTTTCTTTTTTTGGTATTTTTATTTGTAGTCTCCATATACGTGGTGGATTTTACTTTTGTAACATGCATTAGGAATGGTTCTTGGCTTTACATTCACTTCAATCTTTCGTGTTGTGGGATTTACTATCTTATCTCCTGATATTATTAAAAGAAAAAGGGTAATTCCTTCCATTTATTGTGTAATTCTATACCCTTGGTTTCGGTCTCCACTCAGGGACCTATTGAAGGAGGGTTTCGGGGGTCATTATCTCTCTATAAACATAAAGAAGGAAGGTCCTAGAAATCTGCTGACCCTCACCTCCTTTTTGGTTAAGGCAGGTCATGACAGAATGGTATCAGAGGATGCATGTTGAGATATAGGATGGAGTCTGGAGTTAGTCACAGTAAGTATTGAATGGTATGGTAGGGAAAATTTTTTGGGTGAACTTGGTGCACGAATTAGGCCAGGGAAGACCGGCTATGACATGGGATTTTAGGGCCCCCCATGATCTGATGTAAGGTCTTTGGACCTACCGAACGGCCAAGTGAGGCTACACTGATTGCAGGGTAGAGAGCCTTGGAAAGGTACATGCATCATATTGACTTGTGTTCTCATGTTTCTTGGAGCTTTGAGGATTCAAATAGAAATAAAGAATTCAAATAAAATGCATGGACAATATTTTTCACTACTTGGGCTTAGACATTCCTTGATTACCTTGCAGCTATGGAACCAGGGAGACGACCACGAGTTGTACGGGTGATCGAGGCCTAGAAGGTTGACTTGTCCGATCGGTAGTGGGCTGATTGAGAGGAGGAGGATGATCAGTGGTAGAATATTATTCGATCCTTCCAGTGACAGACCCTCGAGAAGTATGAGGGTAGCACCTCTAACATGAAGACGGAAGGCTGGTTAGAGGAGCTAGTGATATCCTTCGGCCTGATCCGGGCTCCGACCGAGTACTGGGTTACTTTGGCCATCATCCAGATGCGGGGAGTGGCACGTCAGTGGGGGAAGCTCTACCTGGGGAGAGGAGAGAGGATGAAGTAGCATGGGCTGATTTCGAGAAGGAGTTCTGGGTGGAATTCCTCTCTTCTACGATGAAGGCAGAAAAGATGCAGGATCTACTCTCCCTCCAGCAGGGGAGAATGTCAGTAAGGGAGCTGGGAATCAAGATCAATGATCTCCTCTGATTTTCTTCGGACCTCTTTCCAGATGAGGAGTCTCGAGCGAGACATTTAGAGGAGGCGCTCCAACCTTCTCTCCAGTACATTGTTACCCCTTTCACCTTTCCAACATACTTGGAGGTCCAGAAGAAGGCAGAGGTAGTAGAGAGGATGCACACAATGGGCGGCGTGTCACGAGATGGGATTCAGCTAGGCCCGTCAAAGGGAAAGGTCTTCATCACCAGACCTCCAGCATCGAGACCCTTCAGGTTTCGACCAGCAGGGAGCAGGCTGTAGCTGTTCCAGTTCCGGTCCTCCGATCCTCGCCCCTTCCCTTCAGGACCAGGACCGAGGTGCTTCATCTGTGGGATCCATGGACATCTCTGGAATTAGTGCTCATACCAAGTTCAGTACAGAAGTGGCAGAAAGGCCCAGCACCTTCAACAACAGTAGCTTCCGGCTAGGCCCTTTCAGTAGTAGCAGCAGGGGCAGCAGGCTCCCGCTCTTCCGAGGGCAGACATTGCAGGAGGAGGACGACCTCAGGGCGCTTCTCAGGGACCTCGACCAGGGCATGGTTGGGGAAGTGGCCGACATCCAAGGGGAAGAGGAGTTGGGAGTGGATAGTTGAACGCCATAGAGGCAGTAGTTTCAGCGGGTCCAGAGGTTGTTCGAGGTATGATCAGTTTGTTCAGTACCTTTGCTTACGCCGTGTTCGATACTGGAGCATCTCACTCCTTTGTTGAACCTGGTCTGGCCCGTGCTCTAGGTATGGATTCCGAGATAATTCCAGTACCCCTGGTGCTAAGCACACCAGTCGAAGGTCAGACCGACATGTTATAAGTTTGTAGAGGTTTCAGGCTGATGATAGGGAAACATCACTCGGTTAGTGATCTACTACTACTAAAGATACAGCCATACGATGTCATCCTATGCAATGATTATCTATTTTCTATGTGTTCCATCATCGAATGCTTCTGATGAAGGGTTGTGTTCTCAGACCTGGGTGGCCGACATTTTAATTTCATCGGCGAGCGTAGTGGCTAGAAGGGAAGCAGGCGAGAAAATCCCCTCCTCTCCTTGTTAACCGAGCTATTAGTAGAGTTAGTGGATACTGAGGTGGTAGATGTACCATGGATCGTCAGTGAGTTTATGAACGTCTTCCCTGAGGAGGTGATGACTCTACCCCCTTGACGTGATATCAAGTTTGAGATAGACTTGTAGCCTGGTGCTCGTCCGATTTCGATGGCTCCCTACCTGATAGAGCCTATGGAGCTATGGGAGTTGCGTATATAGATCGACGATCTAATGAAGAAGGGTTTTGTTCAACTGATTGCTTCACTGTGGGGAGCTCCAGTCCTGTGCGCAAAGAAGTCATATGGTGGTATTAGGTTGTTCATATACCACAAGAAGATAAATCAGGTAACGGTCAAGAATTGCTACCCTCTTCCAAGGATAGATGATCTTTCCAACTAGCTGAAAGGGGAAGGATGGTTCTCGAAGATTGACCTACGTTCTGGATATCACCAGTTGAGGGTGAAGGAGGGCGACATCTCAAAGATGGCCTTTAGGTGCAGATATGGGCACTTCAATATTGTATTCATACCTTTTGGTGTTACGAATACCCCGGTTGTGATCATGGGACTTAGGAAATCTATCTTCCGGGAGTACCTGGATCTGTTCTTAGTTGTGTTCGTCGACGATATCCTGATCTATTCATGACCAGAGGAGGACCATGCAGAGCATCTATAGATGGTTTTAGAGGTTCTCAAACAACACCATCTCTATGGGAAGTTTTCGAAATTCATGTTCTGGATGCGAGAAGTACACTTCATTGGGAACGTAGTTTCCGAACAGGGCCTATCGATTGACCTATCAAAGGTTGAGGCAGTTGTTTCTTAGGAAGCACCCAAGAACGTGGCAGAGGTCCATAGTTTCCTCGGGCTGGAAGGTTACTATCGAATGTTTGTACCCAACTTCTCCCGAGTTGCAACACCTTTGACAACCTTGACCATGAAAGACCAGGTTTTCGTATGGAGTGAGTAGTGTGAGGCATCCTTCAGCTATCTGAAGGAGAAATTGGTTAGTGACCCAGTGCTGAGACTACCAGAAGAAGGGGCATAGTATGAGGTGTTTTGTGATGCTTCAGGGCAGGGCCTTCGATGTGTGTTGATGCAGTGACAAGGGGTGATCACTTATTGTTCTAGGCAGCTATGACCTCATGAGTGTAATTATTCCACCTACGATCTAGAGCTTGCAGCGGTCGTTTTCGCACTAAATTTGTCGCAACATTACCACATCGGAGAATGCCTTGTGTTATTCACGGATCAAAAAAGCATGAGGTATATCTTCTCCCAGTGGGACCTAAACATATGGCAGGGAAGGTGGACAGAGTTCCTCCAGGATTATGATTTCAAGATTTCTTACACCTCAGAGAAGGGTAACGTGGAGGCTGATGCCATGAGCAGGATGTCACAAAGGGATGTGGTCCAAGAGTCAGCAGACACTTGGAGGGAGATGGAGGAGTTGGCGGCTCTTCACGTTGATTCGAGGATGGATAGTGGTAGAGGTTGCCTATATCAGATGACAGTATAGTCTTCCCAGTTACGTCAGATGAAGGAGTCTATGTGGGGAGACTCAGAGTGAGAAGTGATGTGTGACAGAGATGACCAGGGAAATGCTCCGGAAGGGTGGATAGAGGATGGTCTGTACCGAATTCTTTTCCAAGGAAAGTTGTTTGTTCTAGAGGCGATGTGCAGCCCAGTCCTTAGTGAGTTCCACAACTCACCCCTAGCAGTGCACCCAGGAGTTTCCATGATGTACCTCGGTATAAAGGGTTAGTTTTGGTGGCACGGAGTAAAGAAAGCAGTGGCAGAGTTTGTGGCCAAGTTCCTAGTGTGTCAGCAGGTGAAGGCTGAACACCGTGTTCTAGGCGGGTTGTTGCAACCTTTAGATGTCCCCGAGAGGATGTGGGACGACATATCGATGGATTTCATAACAGGACTACACAAAGGGAAAGGAGTCTACGATGGAATCTAGGTAGTTCTGGACCAGTTGACTAAGTCAGCTCACATCCTGGCAATTAAGGAGTCGAGTGGAGTGGGTGCTCTAGAACAGAAGTATGTGGACGAGGTAGTGCAGTTGAATGGAGTTCCATGGTCCATAGTCTCAAACAGGGATGCAAATTTTACCTCACGAGTATGGAGGGGATTGAAGCATGATTTTGGAACCTGGCTACATCTTAGCACTTCATTCCACCCCTAGACATATGGGAATACAGAGTCCACCATCCATACCATGGAGGACATGTTTCGGGCATGTATTCTGGACTTTGGAGGATCATGGGTGCTACACGTGCCTCTAGTAGAGTTCGCCTAAAATAATAACCATCACTCTACTATTAGAATGGCTCCATTCGAAGCACTATATGGAAGGTCATGTCGCTCACCCATGTGCTGGACTGAGGGTAGGAAAGCAGGTGTTCTTGGCCAGGAGGTGGTGCATAGCACGTTAAAGAAGATTCAGCTTATACAAGAAAGGATGAAGGCAGCTCAGGTCCGGCAGAAGTCATATGTCGATGATAGGATGAGACCCTTGGAGTTTGAGGTCAGGGACTATGTATTCTTGAAGTTCTTCCCTCAGCGTGGATAGCGGAGGTTTGGCAGAGGAAGTAAGCTTTCTCCGAGGTTCATTGGACCCTTCGAAGTGTTTCGATGGGTCGGTGAAGAGGCTTATCAGCTAGAACTACCACCGCTGCTACTGAGGATACACGATGTATTCAATGTGTCCCAGCTCCGACAATATCTGCATGATGATTCACACGTCCTCGAATGGGGAGGTCTAGATATCGATGATGAGACATCCTTCAACGAACGTCTGATCAAGATTGAGGATCGTAAGGAGAATGTACTTTGTGGGAGAACCATTCCCTTGGTTCGTGTGTTTTAGAGGCTTGGAGGGATTGAGGAAAGAACTTGGGAGAGGAATGCACAGATTCGTGCCCAATACCATGAGTTGTTTTTAGTTTTATCATGTTTTTTCAATACTTGTTTGTTGTGTAATTATTACTTTGTCGGCTATGGATGTGCAGTTTTTTTTTCCGTGGATGTGTGTGTGAAGTTTCCTAATGAATGGGGAGGGGAGGACCTGATTCCTAGTAAAGACACAATAAAGAAGATGCCCCTAAACCCGTGCGGGTGAGTCAGTGCCGCCCAAAGAGGATAGTATCATAACATGGAGGAAGGGAAACCCCTATCCCATTGGACCGGATTGTTAGGCCATTTTTTTCCTGCAACGGGAAAGGAGCGGTAGGGAATTTGTGTTTGTTCAGAAGATAAGATGTTCCTATGTCCGAGAGGTTCACTCCTAAGAGGTATCTTCTAGGGTGGTTGTTCAGGTCCCCCTCCTCCCTCCAGGTCTGGTTTTGATTCTCGAGGGTGAGAATGGTTTGAAAGGTATCTGATGTAATGACCCAGACCCTCATGATCCCTTCCTTTTCCAATTATCGGCGCGACCGATCAGTGAGACAGATCGGCGCGACCGGTCGGTGAGATGGATCGGAGCGACCTATCAGTGGGACCGATTGGTGGGACCGATCGGCGGGACCGATCAACATGACCGATCAGAAAGACCGATTGGTGTCACCCAGCTGTGGTGGATTTTTCTTCTACAGCCTCCCCCATAACCCCACTTTTATCATTTTTTAACTTTTGGAAGCCTTTTAAGGCCATTTTAAGCCCATAATTAATATCTAAATATCAAATAAACCTCCCTACTAAATAAAAATTAATCCAGTCATGTGGGGTGTCCCAACCACGTGGTCAACCCGTGATCCCGCTCCTTATGTGGTTTTTCTCTGTATCTTAACCATCTAGGAGTGTTGTACCTCATCCTTTATCAGCCTTTATAACCAAAATTCATATCCCTATGTTTCCTTTTCTAGATCATCCTTCTCGGAGTACCCTTCCTCTCGACGAGATGTACCCCTATTATGAGGTTTTACTTTCACATTCCATGGAGTTCCCGCCACTCCTATATTCCAGTTTCCATGCAAGGACATAACGTCGATCCTTGATCGTCAGGTAGGGGTTTCACCTTCATCTCTCCTTTCTGTGTATCTTGCGGGATGGGAATGCTACTCTATCTGTAGAATTGGATGAACAAAACTTAATGAAGATAATAAACAGATTCTAAAGAATGAAGGGGATGGATGTGATCGATGATGATGCTTTGTTTTTCACCTCATTCATGATTAATGGTTTCTGAATTGTGTGGGTGTACGCCTACTGAATATCATAGCCGTTGGTGGTATTTCTCTATGAATTAATAATCCAACACCCCTTTTGATGTTTAAATGGCTTGTATTTTGGTTGTGAACCATTTTTTGTTGTGTAAAGATAATTGGTTAATTACGTATATTCGGCTAAATAAATCGGAAGCCCCATGATCAACTCATTTTCTATGATAACCTCTGATTAAGCCCAGTGGAATTGAAACCATGGAGTGTGTTAAATCTTTTAAATCCGAAAATACCTGCTTGGGCCTGCCTTGTGTTGGTGGTAGTGGTTTGGTTGTTTCATTCAAGGGCCGATTGTTGGGGTGGTATGGGTGGGGATGGGATCCCCATGTTGTTGTACTTTTGCTGAATGTGAATATAGGCTATGTGATTACTCTTCTTATATCACGAATTGTGGTGGGACCCTCTGTTGTTGAGAAACTGTTGGCTCCTAGATTTTCAGGACATGGGGATGTATCTTGGGGTTTTCATTGGTTCTAGTACTTTGAGGGATCTCACATATCCCTTTTTTGTTGTTATATTACAAGAGAACCAGGTGTGAATGCTTAAATTATTATTAGATGTAACTTTTTCCCTTGGTTTGTACTTATGTAGTTAGTTTCCCAGTAGTGTAGAAACTTATTTAAACATTATTACTGAACATGGAAGCAATGATGCGAAAAATATGGATTTGGATTGATGTGAGTTGTGACTTTTGCATGGGTATTGTTCATTTGTCTTATGAATGAATAGTAAGGATAGTGTTCTTTAGTCTGGCTAAAGAAAAACCAAGATTGGTTGAGTTCTTGTTACATATACATATACTTGTAGTTTTTGTGTTTCTTATCCGTGCCCCACAAAAGTTGAGATCTTAGTGCCAAACACCCCTTCATGGGGGAGGGTGTTTTTTCCCACACTCCTGTGAGTAGCTGGTTATTATCTCCTTTTCTGCTCCCTTTACTGAATAGACCAAGACCCTTGGGGCATGCTGTGATGGCCTGAAGTCCATTATTATCTCAAGAATCTTCGGGCAGGGTAGTGTGGTGGTTTGCCCAGGTGTGTGCAGGCAGGTGGTTTCCTAAGTATCTTCAGGATGAGGCCTAGGTTTCTTGGGGTGTGCCAGTAGTTTTTCTTGCCCAGGGTTCTTCAGGAGTGGCAGTGGTTGTTCTGTACTAGGTGTTTGGGAGCATGGTTACATGTGACAGTTGTGTCCCTGGTGTCTGTGGGTGGGTTAGCAGTTGTGGCCCAGGTGTCTGCAGGTGGGTTAGCGGTTGTGGCCCAGGTGTTTCCGGGCGGGATGTGTGGTTGTGGCACAGGTGTGTGCAGGCAGGTGGGTCAGTGGGACTGCGGTGAGAATTTCGGGATTGGTTCGATGCGTAGGATGTCTTCAATAACTAGTGGGAAAGTGGTGCGGGGTACCTAATCATCGATGTGCAATTACAATAAATTACTTTTGATTTGGGTTATTTGGGGAGTGTGCCTTGATGAGTCTTGGGTGGTTAGTTTTTCTCATTAGGTGCTGAGTTATATATTTTCTCATAGGGAATTAGTATGCCTCCCTACTTGTGCATGAGATTCTTTGGTTTTTCCCAACTAAGTATACTTGTATGCTCACCCAACATATATAAAATTACTTTTAGGTTTCCAGGAGGACTTCGGGGATCATGATGGACCATACTATCTTATCTCCTCATCCTATTAAATTAATAAGGGTAATTTGTAACACCCCAAGCTTCCACGGTACGCTTTTCTTTGATTAAAACAGTAGCATGTGTTTTACACAACTTTGAGTTCAAACACACGTCGACCAATCAAAGTAGCCATTATGAATAGTAATACCCACTTTTTGATGTTTTATAAATTTTATCTCTCAAAATGGACTTCATTTTTGGTTTCGGAATATCGAAATTATCATAGGGTGAAATTTTGGTACTTTTTGGATAACTTTTATATTTTAATGAATAGTGAAAATTACTAAATGTTAATTATAACCAACTTTTTTAATCGAAATAATTAGCAGTGATAAATTTTTAATTAGAGTGTATTTAATGTATATCTAGAATATATTTTTACCATTTAAAACAATATTGGTTATGGGACATAATTTCACAATTAAACTGGATATAAAAAAGTGCCAATCTTTTGATAGTTATTATCTCTTAAAAACACGGTTTTTGTTTTAAAAATGGGAATTAATTTTAAATTAATTTCTGCCACTTCTATGTTTTGAATTTGGAAAAATGGATTTCATATTAAGAATCAGGATTTCCAAATTGTGTAAATAGGTAACTTTTATTTTTAGACATTTTGAATAATTATTTCGGCAAATATTTTATTTACCATGGTTAAAGGGTAAATCTAGTAAATAAGGGTAAAAAAATTATAATAATAATAAATTACCCTAAAATGTGTCCAAACCATATTGGTTGATACATGTCCGACCATGGGCATCTTTGGGTCGATTTTGGGACCCCATGGATCCACTTGTAAGTGATAACAACACTTTATATTAATTAAGTTAAATTAAATACAAAAATGACATAAGCATATATCTTTTAGAAAAAGAATTTTTACATAGAGTTATATATGTTGGATATTCGACTATAAATATTAATTATAAAGATAAAAAGATTTCCTACATAATGGTATTTTATTTATAATTTTACTACATTTAATAATTAATATTATTTGTGACATAATAATGATGAAGTATTTTTCTTATTAATGAATGAATCAAATAATTTGTATTATAAATTATAAAAGTAATATAATTTGAATGTTTTGATGACATACATGAATTTTATTGCTTAATATGAAATTATGGTATTGCTTAAATGAATTTGGTTTTAATTAATAAGGTTTTTATGGCTTTATCAAAAATCAATTATTGAATAGTGTCAAGATTGACATTAAAGAGTTTTTAAAAAACATACTGTATTATTAATTGATATTAAATTCCTAAAAAACTATGGTTCAACCAAAATAATTATATCATGATACTTGGAAAATGATAAACTAATTATCTAAGAGTTAAAATTAAATGATGAGGTTAATTTAGTGACTCAAACCTGTCTAAATCCTATTGGTTGAGTAGTTTTAGACCTATAACAGCATTAAAATTAAAATAATCCACTTTGGAGCCATTATAAATCAAATATGATTTTTTTATAAAATAATATTTCTTGCATTTCCAAAGGTGCCCCTCAGCCCTCTTATAAAAAGGTACTCAACATTCTCATTAATTGACACCTTCAAAGCCATTTTGATCTTCCAAATTCTTCCCAAATATCCTTCCAACATCCCTCACTTCAACCTAAAGGCATTAGTTTGATCAGAAATCGAACCTAAGGAGCCCTTTTGATCAAATCAAAAGGAAGAACCCGAAGAATAGGTAATGTTTTCACCACCCTTTTTCAAGTTCCTTTCATCTTCAACTTCTTATTTATTTGTTATTTCTATTCTAAAATAATAACTCTAGTATCTTCTATATACTGTGATGTTATTATAAATATGAAAAAAAAACAAAATCATTGTTCTATCCATTCCTTTAATGACATGTCACCATACGTGCGTACGTACGGCCTACCGTCTCCACATTGTGGTGTAGTTGTTATTAAATATAATATTATTTAGATGGGTATAATAATTATGTATAATTAATGTAAATAATAAATAAGAAAATATAATGATTCTGTCTATATGACATACCATCCAATTATATATTATTTTAATATCAAAAGAATGATATTGTCGCTTGTGCATACGTACGGACTTCTGTCTCAACGAACACGATGAGATTCATTTCTCATCAAATCCATTTGAGTCAAATTATCATTTAATGATTAAAAATAATGTTTAAGGAATTGATACCATTCTATATATGAATATTATACAACCTATACATAACAAACACGACTTACATAACAAAGAATATAAAGGAAAACGAGTAAGTTAACACCCGAAATGAAAATAATACTAAGATATTATTAACAAATAAATGCTAAAAGATCATATATGATATCATATTAATGTCACTGATTCTTGTATAATTCAATAACAATTATTTCACCATTATACCGGAGGTTAACTTACTGTCTACCATGGGAAAAGTACAATGTAAGGGGTTTCTTATCTCACTCTTAATCTCGTGAGAATTCCATTTTTCACAACTTATTTATTGCATGTGGTGCATGTGTACTTCCCATGATTGTATTAATTGTGTAATATAATTTAATTTATGGGTATTTACATCATCATTTTATGATCCTTCTTTCATGGTTGTATGTTTCGTAAGTTAGCTAATCGATAAGGAAATTTGAAATTTCAATTTTCACTCATTGAGATTTAGGCACACTTCATTGATTATTTTACTCTAAGATTATGTGTGGAATCACTAATCATTTGATTATGTCATAATTTCCACTCACCTTTCTATGTATATACTTTTTATACACATAATCACTACATTGATAAATTCTCAAGTCATTGATTTGAACTTGATAAGAGTAATTTTAACTCAATCTCTATTTGTTGAGTTAAATATCCAATTCATTGGTGTTGTTTGTACAAGAATATGTGTGAATGTCATCTGATTGACTTACTGTAAATATCCAATCATATTGAGTGTATTTATATTTTTCACAAATAATTATTTCGTTGATTTATCCTTAACTTAAGGATACAGCCTTTATGAGAGATTTCATCTCAATCTACATTCCTTTGAGAATATGTTATTTTTATACACCAAATCACTCTTATATGGTGTATATAATGTACATTGACATAGTATATCATGAATCCCTTTAATTTTATGATATTACAAAGTTTTTATTACCTCAATTATTCGTATTCAAGTGTATTTATTTTGGTTAGGAACTCTAACTAAAATATCATTTTAAATTTTTTAAAGATTTATTAATCTAAATCATTCTCATTAATGTCCATGTTTTAAAAATGTTTTTAAGTATTTAAATATATGGAAATTAATATTTTAAAATTAAAATTCCTTTCAAAATTTTCAAAGTGGTTTGGGACACTTTGACTCAACAAAATCTATTTTAAGTGGCTTCTTGACAAATATTGTTATTTTTAAATGTTCTAAAAAATGGGATATTTCTCTCAACAATTGGATGATTATTTTAATCTATGTCAATATCCTTCATTATTGTCAATTGAGGTTAATCTGATACAATAAAATATTCCATATTGTATCGAATTAGTTATGTTTGACTGTGGATGTGTTATTTTTATACCATTCATGGTTTGTGGTTAAAGTATCGACATTTAGTACGCTAGTTTTAATAAGAATGTTTATGTTCTGTTTAAACATGTTCATATGAGGAATGCATTTGACATAGTAAGTGACTGGTGGAGCCCGCTATAGCTCCTCGATGCAGAGATAGGTTTCATGAGACAAACTAGTGTCTTGGCATGAGGCCTTGACAAAATCTAATTTGTAGTCTTGGCACGAGGCCTTGGATACGTGGTTATGATAGCCTAGCATTATGTATTCTGTCATTATGAATGTGGTTATTGATATTTTCATGTGATTTATTCGACTATTAGAATATCCATGTTAATAATTAAATGAAATTATTTCTTTTTATCCTTTCAATATTCTAATGAAGTTCATGTTTAAAAGGATTTTGTTTTAGTTATACATTTCTTTAAATTTTCATGTTTATTTATGAATGTTTCCGCTATATTGTTATCCTTACTGAGCATCTAAGCTCACCCCATTCAATGTTTTATTTTTCCCAGGATTTGAAGAAGTATTTTATGAATGACTTGAAGGGATAGTATGAGGGGATATGAAGACAATATGTTATTGTAGTTTTTCACTTATTGTTGTAATGTAAACTTTATGAATATATCTAGTGTTTCAAAGGCTAATAAACTAATCGGTCTTTTGAGACTTGATATTTTGTGATCATGCCAATTTTATGTAATAATGCACCGAATCTGGGTAACTGGGGTCGGGGCGTTACAGTTGGTATCTGACGAAGTTTAGTACAAACCTTGGAAACTAGATTTAGATAAGCTCTGATTAGAACATGTAGCCCTATGATAGACTTTGAGGATTAATATTGAAGAACTTTCTAGAATTTTGGTATTGTATAGATTTTTTGAGTTTTTTAAGCATTACAACCCTGTCTGAATATGAGCAGGTAGGGGTGGCTCTGGCTAGACTCGAACTGCAACTGGTGCACGAAAATGGGCCTTGCTGTACTCTTGGTTACGACACTCCTGGGGGATATGTTTTAGTAAATTCACAAGATTAGTATGAACCATTATAAAGGGAATAAAAAATGCCCCTAAGAATATATGTTGGGAAATAGATAGTAGATAACCTATATTTTAACATAAGGTACCCCAAGTTAGGATATATTGTTCAATTATAAGATTATCCTATTACGTCTATTTTTTTACATTCTTATTAGATAAGTATTCAAAAACCTTAATTGTATTTTTTTTTTAGTTAAAACATGGAGGGAGCAAGATCATGAACAACTCTTTTCTCTCTTCCTAAATAACTACTTACAATTATTATCTAGAAGTCAAGCGCAAATGATGTTGAAACTTTTTCAAATGTCCATGTTACATGAAAACAACTTTATGAAAAATCCAATACCTCTAGAATTGCATGATTCTTTCAAGGATCAAGTACTGACTATGGGATAATATTGTGCTCTCAACTTTCATACCACAATAAGTGTGGGAAGTACCATTAGAGTCTTTTAAAATTCTTCACATTATCTCAATATTATGTTGCACTAAATGATTTTATAGATGCTGCAGAAGAGGGAGACCTTCGAGCAGCCTATATGTAGAAAATAATATATTTTTGTCTTTTAGGACATACATAAACTGATTTACCAAAGTCTTATTTTGAAATATTTGAAGATGAACCAGTAAAATTTTTTCTAAATAAACATGTTAATGATGATGTCCCGAAATTATATATAAGAAATACCTATTTTTTTGATGCATTGATGCTTCAATCGATATAATCCAATATGGATGAGGATTTTTTGGGTAAAGGAAGTAGATGCTTTTTAAATATTCATGAGGTACCATTGTGACACATGAACACATTCTACCAAAAGGAAATTCCGCCTAGTCTCTCCAGAGTTCATGATGTGTTCCACATATCACTAGTGACAAAATACATGCCTTACCCAACACATGTACTCACCTATGAAGAATTAGAACTGGAACCAGATCTATCATATTGTGAAGAGCATATCAGAATTAGTGCTCTCCAGAGTTAGTGCTCTTTATTGATGGGATTACTTTGGAAGAATTTTCTCTTGTATGTGTAACCCTAAAATTTATCATGTGAAGATGATATTTGAGGAATAATTATCTTTTCTCTTGCGTATATGGTTATAAATAACCATTTGGTCTTATATGATCATTGGGTTTGTGGCAATTACAAGTTATTATATTTTGGGATGAAAATGCATGGTATGAGATAACATTTGTGGTTAAATTATGTTATGGTTATTTTGAGAAATTTATCTCATTTTTGTAATATTATAAAATATAGTTTTTGAAAAAGGACAACAAGTAGACCGTGTGACAACCCTTCATATCAGACAAACTGTGGGAATAAAACCCACAACAAAAGTGCGATTGGGATTTATCACCTACCACTGGACTACGTGATGTCCCTGGTTAGTGTGACTAATATTTTAAGTAAAATGATTTTATTGATCAATAATAATTTTTTTTGGTATCTTATGTCTTATCAAATGAATACCCTTAGTATAGGAAAATGATTTGGTGATTAAGTGATACATGTTATTTTGGAAGATGTTCGCTTTGTTGGGAACACTATATACCCAAGGAAAATAGAATACTATGGGGTTTCATTTGAGAAGTAATGGTGTATTTTTATCTACATTTTTGTTGTAGATTTATAGTGATTTGGGTTATTTATGGAAATGATTATCCTGTAATAGAGAATATGTTATTAGGTTAATTACTTTTATGTATGTGTCTTTAAGAGTAGTTGATGTCATTTGGAGATAAAATTTAACATGGAATACTACATAACCAAATTCTTCTATGTTTTGTGTTTCAATATTAGTTTGGATTATATTGAAGGATTTTAAGGACAAATTTTTATTGAATGGTATATATTTATCTTTGGGGTATTGATTTTAGAAATTTGGATTAGTGTTTATTTCTATAAAGGAATATCCTTTTGGGGGATCATATGATCTTGTACTAACCATTTTGGTTTTGATTAATCTCTAAATACAATGTAAATATATAGTATATACTTCGTGGATCATGTGATTCTATAGATGTTTATTCTAGCTCTTCCAGTGTGACCATGTCTTCTTGAATACCCATCGTTTAAAAAAATGAGTTAGTGGTGGAAATTTATTAAAGAATGAAACTCTACATAAAAATTAAGTATATCTCTTTATTTTTATATTCAATCTCAAAAATTAATTCCTCATCATTATTTAATGTAACTTAAAACAAAAAAAATGTTGTCCGTTTAATTTTCCTATTGGGAAACTAATGACCGTTTGTCCCATCACACGTTTGTGGTTTTCTTGTTGTTAACTTTCTCCTGATCATGTTTTCTATCCCTCTCCATCAGAACTTGACACTTATTTTATCATCCATATCGATTTTTTTCTACATGGAATCCTGGTATAGGTTATCTCGGGTGACTTTTGTACTTCTCTTTCCTTCTTTTAAAGTGATAATTTAATTGAATCTTTATCTGATGTGGGAATTTCCATTATACTCCAAAGTCCAATTTTAAAAATTTCAACGATGAAATTTATTTATGGAGGGGAGAATGTAACACCCCAAGCTTCCACGGTACGCTTCTCTTTGATTAAAACAATAGAGTGTGTTGTACGCAACATCGAGTTCTCACACACCTCGACCAATCAAAGTAGCCGTTATGAATAGTAATACCCACTTTTTGAAATTTTATATATTTTAACTCTCAAAATGGACTTCATTTTTGGATTTGGAATATCAAAATTAGCCTATTTTGAAATTTTGGTACTTTTCGGATAACTTTTATATTTTGATGAATAGTGAAAATTACTAAATTTTAATTAAAAACAACTTTTTTAATCAAAATAATTAACAGTGATAAATTAAGAATTTGAGTGGTTTTAAAGTATATCTAGAATATATTTTTACCATTTAATAAAATTTTGGTCATTGGACATAATTTCACAATTAAACCGGACATAAACAAGTGCCAATCATTTGGTAGTTATTATCTCTTAAAAACACGCTTTTTGTTTTAACAACGGGAATTAATTTTAAATTAATTTCTTCTACTTATGAGTTTTGAATTTTGAAAAATGGATTACATATTTTGAATCATTATTTCTAAATTGTGTAAATAGGTAACTTTTATTTTTAGACATTTTGAATAATTTCTTCTGTAAATATTTTATTTACCATGGTTAAAGGGTAAATCCGATAAATAAGGGTAAACAAAATAATATTATTATAATAATAAATTACCCTAAAATGTTTCCTAACCTTATTGGTTGATACATGTCCGACCATGAGAATATTTGGGTCGATTTTGGGACCCCATCGATCCACTTCTAAGTGATAATGACACTATATTAATTAAGACAAAATAAATACAAAAATTACATAAGCATATATCTTTTCGAAAAACAATTTTTACATAGAGTTATATATGTTGGATATTCGACTATAAATATTAATTAGAAAGATAAAAAGATTTCCTACATAATGATATTTTATTTTTAATTTTACTACATTTAATAATTAATATTATTTGTGACATAGTAATGATGAAGTACTTTTCTTATTAATGAATAAATCAAATAATTTGTATTATAAATGTTAAAATTAATATAATTTGAATGTTTTGATGACATACATGAATTTTATTGCTTAATATGAAATTATGGTATTTCTTAAATGAATTTGATTTTAATTAACAAGGTTTTTAATGCTTTATCAAAAATCCATTATTGAATAGTGTCAAGATTGACATAAAAGAGTTTTAAAAAAAACATATTGTATTATTAATTGATATTAAATTCCTAAAAATATAAGGTTCGACCAAGAGATGTAAATCATGATAGGTGTATCATTAATGGAAGACTTGGGAGTCTCTTTGATGTATATAGTATGTTTATTAACTATATAATATAAAAATAAAAAGTGACATGGTAAATGTTAAACTAATTAACTAAGAGTTAAACCTAAAAGATAAGGTTAATTTAGTGATCTAATCCTATCTAAAACCTATTGGTTGACTGGTTTTTAACCTATCACCACATTAAACTTTAAATAATCCCATTTGGATCCATCTGAAACTGAATATTAATTTTTCATAAAATAATATTTCTAACTTTTCCAAAGGTGCCCCTCACCCCTCTTATAGAAAGGCACTCCCCCTTCTCATTAATTCATACATTCAAAGCCATTTGGCTCAGCCAAAATCTGCCCAAATATCCTCCCAACTTCCCTCACATCATCCTAGAGGCCTTATTTTGATCATAAATCTATCCTATGGGGCCCTTTTGGTAACACCCCAAGCTTCTACGGTACGCTTCTCCTTGAATAATGCGATAGCGTGTGTTGTATGCAACATCGAGTTCTAACACACCACAACCAATCAAACTAGCCATTATGAATAGTAATACCTAATTTTTTAAATTTTATAAATTTTATCTCTTAAAATGGACTTCATTTTTGGATTTGAAATATCTAATTTAGCGTAGGGTGAAATTTTGGAACATTTCGGATAACATTTATATTTTGATGAATAGTGAAAATTACTAAATTTTAATTCAAAACAACTTTTTTAATCAAAATAATTTATATTGATAAATTATGAATTTGACTGGTTATAAATTATATTTAGAATATATTTTTACCATTTAATAAAATGTTGGTCATTGTACATAATTTTACAATTAAACCGGATATAAACAAGTGTCAATCATTTGATAGTTATTATCTCTTAAAAACACGCTTTTTGTTTTAACAACGGGAATTAATTTGAAATTAATTTCTGCCACTTCTATGTTTTGAATTTGGAAAAAATGGATTCCATATTTGGAATCATGAAGTTTATATTTTGTAAATAGGTAGATTTTTTTTATACTTTTTGAATAATTACATCGGTAAATATTTTATTTACCATGGTTAAGGGTAAATCCGGTAAATAAGGGTTATAAATAATAATATAATAATACTAAATTACCCTAAAACGTGTCCTAACCTTCTTGGTGGATATATTTCTGACCATGGGCATCTTTGGGTCTTTTTTGGGACCCCATGGAGCCACTTGTAGGGGATAGGGACACTTTATTTTAATAATGTTAAAATAAATACATAACTGACATAAACATATATCTTTTAGAAAAACAATTTTTACATAGGTTTATATATGTTAGATTTTCAACTATAAATAATTTATACAAAGATATAAATATTTCCTACCTAATGATATTTTATTTATAAATTTTAGACATTATATAATTTAATTTATTTATGAAACAACGGTGATGCAGTAATTACCATAATAGTGAAAAATTATAATAATTGTTTTTATAAATACCCAAATAAATATAATTTGAGACTTTTAATGAATTACACGAATTTTATAGGTTAATATGACATGTTATGATTGACTTAATTAACTTTTTTCAGAGTAATACTTCTCTTATGATTTTCACAAAAATCAATTATTGAATAGTGTCAAAATTGACATAAAAGAGGTTTTAAAAAGAATATTATATTATTAATTGATATTAAATTCTTAAAAATCTATATTTCGGCAAAAGGACTTATATCATGATAGGTGTATCATTAATTGAACATTTGGGTGTCTCTTGGATGTATATAGTAAGTTTATTAACCATATAATATAAAAATAAAAAGAGACATTGTAAAAGTGAAACTAATTAACTAAGAGTTAATACTTAAAGATAAAGTTAATATAATTAACCAAACCTGTATAAATTATATTGGTTGAGTTTTTTTCGACCTATCCCCACCTTAGACTTTAAATAATTGACTTTTGAGCCATTATAAATCGAATATAAATTTATTATAAAATAATATTTCTAACTTTTTCAAAGGTTCCCCTCACGCCTCTTATAAAAGGGCACTCCCCCTTCTCACTAATTCACACATTAAAAGCCTTTTGGATCGGCCATATAATGCCAAAATAATCTCTCAACTTCCTTCACTAAAACCTAGAGGCCATAGTTTGATCATAATGCCAACCTAATGTGCCCTTTTGATCAAATCAAAAGGAAGAACCCGAAGAAGAGGTAATGTTTTCACCACCCTTTTTTCAAATTCATTTCTTCTTCAACTTATTCTTCCTTTGTTATTCCCATTCTAAAATAATGAATCCCATATATCCTATATACTATAATATTATTATAAATATGGTACAACCATATTCATTATTCTATCCATCCTTTGAATGACATGTCACCATACGTGTGTATGTACGGCTTACCGTCTCCACGTCGTGGTGTAATTGTTATTCAATATATTATTATTTGGATGGATATAATAATGATTTATAATTCATGTAAATAATAAATATAACATGATAATAATTCTATATATATGATATACCATCCAATTATATATTATTTTAATATCAAAATAATGATATTGTCGCTCGTGCATACGTACAGACTACCGTCTCCACGAACGCGATGAGATTCATTCTCCATCATATCCATTCAAGTATAATTATCTTTTGATGATTTAAAAAATAATATTTAAGCACTTGATATCATTATGGATATGAATATGATACAACCTCTCCATGACAAAAATATCTTACATAACAAAACATATAAAAGAAAACGAGTATGTTAATAGCAGAAACAACGATAATTTTAAGATATTATTAACAAAGAAATGTTAAAAGATCATATATGATATCATATGAATGTATATGATTCTTGTATAATTTAATAACATTTATTTCACCATTATACAAGAGGTTAACCTACCCCCAACCAAGAAAAAGTACAAGTTAAGGGTTTACTTTACATTCTCTTCATTATCCGAAGTTGTTTATACATAATAATCTACTGGGACTTCTTCATAATCCACATCCATGTTTCTTAAAAATGTATTTCAAAACATATTTAGTATTTATAGAATATGTGTTAAAGTCATTTATACCCTTGTTGACTTTAATAGGTGGTTTATAAAAAAATCATTTCGTCGTTTTCCAATCAAGGTCCATTTTAACCTTTTCGACAAAATTAAGGTATGAATGTTTTTTTAACATATACGGCAGGTGCAGTTATTTTCCGCTGTTATAAAATCATCGAAGCATCCCTTAAAAGATTATAAGAATATTTTCAAAGAAAAATGTTTTATTTTATAAATATATGACTCTTAAATTATTTCAAAATAGAAAGAGATATTTCTCTAAAAAGAGTTTTGTTTTCATCTATGTCAACATCCTTTGATAGATTTTAAGCTTATTTGAAGCTGATTTATTATGAAACAAAACATCCATATTGCATTGAAGGTTTTCTGATATGTTTGAATATGGATATGTTATTTTTATACCCTTCATGGTTTATGGTTAAAGTATTGACATTTCTTATGCTAGTTTTAATACGAATGTTTATGTTATGTTTAAACCTTTTAATATGGGAATGAATTAGACTTAATTTTTGACAGGTGGAGCCCGTTATAGCTCCTAGATGAATCGGTAGGTCTCATGAGACAAACTAGTGTCTTGGCACAAGGCCTTCACAAAATATTATTTCTAGTCATGGAACGAGGCCTTGGCTATGTGGTTATTATAGTCTGGCATTATGCATTCAATCATTATGAAAGTGGTTACTGATATTGCATGTGATTATTCGATTAGAATAATATCCATGTGAATAAGTAAATGGAATTATTTCATTTTATTTTTTCCATACTATGTTGAAGTTCAAGTTCAAAAGGATTTTGTTTTTGTCATACATTGCCTTAAATGTTTATTCTTATTTATGAAATTTTCTGCTATATTGATATCCTTACTAGGCATTTGAGATCACCCCTTTCTATGTTTTATTTTTTCCAGGATATGAAGAAGTAATTTATGAATGATTGTAGGGATAGTATAAGGTGATAATAGTGTGTAATATGGACACTATGTTGTTGTAGTTTTCATTTTTATGATGTAATGTAAAACCTTATGAATATATCAAGTGTTTTCAAAGCTACTAAACTAGTCGGTCTTCCGAGATTTGATCTTTCTTGTGATCATGCCAATGTTATGTAATAATGCACCGACTCTAGGTAACTGGGGTTAGGGCATTACAGTTGGTATCAGAGGAAGTTTAGTACAAACCATGGAAGCTAGATTTAGGTAAACTCTGATTAGAGCACATAGATTTGAGATGGACTTTGAGGATTAGTATAGAATAACTTCCTAGAATTTTGGTATTATAGAGATTTTGTGAGTTTTACGAGCAACACATCCATGTCTGGATACGAGCAGCTAGAGGAGGCTCTGGCACAGATGTACCTTGGGGTAAAACCTGAAAACACCGCTTTGAGCTAGACTTGAACGAGATTGGTGCACGACAATGGGCCTTGCTGCACTCTTGGTTACGAAACTCCCGCGGGATATGCTTAGGATAACTCGCATTTTCTTTAAAAATCATTATGAAAGGATTATGAGTATATAATTCCTCAAAGAAATCATTTTTATGATTATGTATTATATCCATAAATAGTTCAATTTATGTTAAGTGTTTTATAAGTATCGAATTATGTATTTTGATTCATAAACTGATCTAGTTTATGCCATTCTTTAGAAATGGCGCCTAGTGGAAGAAATGGAAACTGTATCAATGCACGCACTCCATGTAGGGATTTACCTCCTGCTCAAGATAATTATAGTGGATCTGGTGATGCAACTGGTGCCGATCAGCTAATCACCATACTGGGACAACTCAATCAGGTTATGAATAATAACCTTACCCGTATGGAGCACCCTGATCCGCAGCATGGAGGATCAATGTTAGATCACTTTATGAGGCAAAAATCACAAACTTTCAATGGGAGTACAAATCCCTTAGTAGCTAAGCAATGGATAAATTCCCTAGAGAAAATATTCCAGGCTTTGGGGAGTAGTGAAAGGGAAAAATTTATCATGGCAGTTTACCGCCTCACTGGAGATGCTGATCAATTGTGGTCATTGATTCAAAACACAAAGGAAGATGATAAAGTATCAAATATAGAATGGTGGGAGTTCAATGATCTGTTTATAGAAAAATACATTCCTCACGACCATCGAGCAGATATTGAAAGGAAATTTATGAGTCTGAGACAAAAAGAGGATGGGAATGTCACAAAGTATGAGGCTAACTTTACAAGGATAGAAAGGTATGCTGGAGATTATATACGTAACCCAATAAGTAATATTGATCATTTCATTGATGGGTTAAAACCGTTTCCTCGTCCAGCATTAGTCTCACAATCCTTCTCGTCGTACGAAGACATTGTCTCATGTGATATCAAGACCGAAAAGGTATTCTCTAAGTCTTATGACTTTAAAGAAAATAAAGAGAAGAAGAGATCTACTGATCAATATGGTAACGGAAATAAGGGGAAGAATGGGAAGGTTGAATATCCATCCTGTGGTAAATGTGGGATGAAACACCCTAGTACTTTATTGAAGGGAATGGGTGTCTGTTACAAGTGTGGTGAAAAGGGCCACCAAGCTCATGATTGCAAAGGGAAGAAGGAAGCTACCAATGTTCAGTGCTAAAATTTCCAGGAGATGGGACATTATAAAAATGAATGTCCTAAGCGTCAGGGGAACATACCAAAGAAAAGGCCAAGGGATCAAGGCCAAGCTTATGTTATCACTACTGCTGAGGTAGAAGCTCCGAAAGACGTGGTGGCAGGTAAATTAATTGTTTACTCAAGTTTAGCCAATGCATTATTTGATTCTGGATCATTAAATTGTTTCATATCTTCCCAGTTTTCTATGAAAATTATATATTTCCAATTTGATTTAACAAGGGAGTTGTCAGTTAAAACTCCTAAGGGAAGTATCATTGCAACAATGTTTTGTGAGTCAGTCCCCATTAGAGCACATATATGTTCTTTATCTGCTAATCTCATCGTCATTCCTATGATTGAGTATGATATAATCCTTAGTATGGACTGGCTTTCAGACTATGATGCGATGATTTATTGTAAGAAGAAAGTGGTTATGATTCCTGATGATGATGATAAGGAACTCCTTATCTTTATATCAGAATAATCACCACGTAATTACTATCTAGATCCACCCCCAGTAGCTCAACTAAATTCAATTATTGGGGAGGAAGATAATGAAATGTCTATGGGTGAGGAAAGGAATGTTCAAATCAAGGATGTACCTGTTGTGAAAGAATATGTAGATGTGTTTCCAGACGATTTACCTGAACATCCTCCAGAACGAGAAGTTGAGTTTTCAATTGATTTAATTCCTGATTCAAGGCCTATATCGAAGACCCCTTATAGAATGTACACAATAGAATTAATTGAACTAATGAAACAACTAGAGGAATTGAGTAATAAGGGATTTATTCTCCCTAGTGTTTCTCCATGGGGAGCCCCTGTTCTTTTTGTTAAAAAGAAAGATGGATCTATTAGGTTATGTATCGACTACAGGGAGAACAATGCTATAAAAATTAAGAACCAGTATCTCCTACCTCTTATTGATGATTTATTTGACCAACTTAATGGAGCTCAATACTTTTCAAAGATTTACCTTCGATCTGGATGCCATCAGTTGTGTGTAAAAAAGGATGACATTCCAAAGATAGCATTTTGAACTAGGTATGGGCATTACGAGTTTACAGTAATGCCTTTTGGATTGACTAATGCACCCTCTGTATTCATGTATCTGATGAATAGAGTTTTCAAGGAATATCTTGATGAATTTGTGGTGGTATTTATTGATGATATATTGGAATACTCCAAAAGCTACGAAGATCATGAAAATCACTTGCGCATAATCCTGAAGACTCTGGGAAGACATGAATTATATGGGAAGTTTAGCAAGTGTGAATTCTGGATTCAGGAGATTTATTTTCTTGGTAATATTGTCTCTAAATATGGAATATCTTTTGATCCTTCTAAGACCAAGGCAATCCAGGAATGGCCAGAACCTACAATTATAACTGAGGTATGTAGTTTTATTGGTTTATCAGGTTATTATCGACGTTTCGTCCAGAATTTTGCCCGATTTGCTAACCCATAAACAAAGCTCATACATAAAGGGGTAAAATTTATTTGGACAAAAGAGTGTGAAGAATGTTTCGAAGAACTGATGATAAGATTAGTCAATGATCCTATATTGACTCTACCATCGGGGAATGTTGGGTTCGTTATTTATAGCGATGCATCGAAGAATGAACATGGTTGTGTCCTTGTGCAGAATGATAGTGTTATTACTATGCATCATTACAGTTGAAAATTCATGAACAAAACTATCCTACTCATGATCTCGAGTTAGCAGCTGTGATATTTTCTTTGAAGATATGGAGGCACTACCTCTATGGTGAAAAATGTGAGATTTATACTGATCACAAGATTTTGAAGTATATTTTCTCACAAAAAGAACTCAACACGAGGCAAAGGAGATGGCTTGAATTACTCAAGGATTATGATTGTACGATACACTACCACCTGGGGAAAGAAAACAAGTTGGTAGATGCTTTGTGAAGAAAAGATCATGGAGTTTTGAACAATATGATAATTTAAAGGGATCCAATTTTCATGGATATAGTGAAGATAGTCATGAGAATAACCAGGGAAGGTGAAACATCAATTCTTTTTCAAATGGTTGCCAAACCATCTTTACTAGAATGGATTCAGAGTTCTCAGACCGATGATGAAGAATTTCAAAAGAAGATTAAAGATGTGAATGATGGGAGACTGAGAGACTTTGTGTATGAAGATGGAATTTTGAAATTTGGGAGGAGACATTGTGTTCCCGATATACCTGATCTAAAAAGGGAATTACTGGATGATGCTCATAGTTCCAATTTCTCTATACACACTGGGAGCACCAAAATGTATAGAGAATTTAAGGAACATTTTTTGCAGGACAACATAAAGAGGGAGATTGCAGATTGTGTGTCAATATGTATGGTTTGTCAACAAGTGAAAGCTGGAAGGAAAAAACCTGGAGGAGCATGAAACCTCTTCCCATACCAGAGTGGAAATGGGAAAATATTACGATGGTCTTTATCATGGGGATACAAAATACTCCTAGAAGGAACAATGCAATATGGGTTATAGTTGATCGTCATACCAAGTCAGCACATTTTCTTGCTATAAGAAAAGATCTACCACTGGAACGTCTAGCAAGACTATATATTAATGAAGTTGTGAGACTTCATTGTGTACCCCTATCTATTGTTTTTGATCGTGATCCTCGTTTTACTTCAAGATTCTGGAAGAGTCTTCAGAAATCCCTGGATAATAAACTTAATTTGAGCACTCCCTACAACCCTCAGACAGACGGCCAATCAGAACGGACTATTAAAACCTTAGAAGACATGTCGAGATCTTGCTCACATGGCTTTCAGGGTATGTGGGATCAATATTTACCTTTGGTAGAATTTTCCTATAATAATAGCTTCCATTCGAGTATTCAGATGGCACCATATGAATCGTTATACGGAAAGAGATTTCACACACCAACATTTTGGGATGAAGGTGGTGAACGAAAACTTGTAGGTCCAGAACTGGTAGAGGAAACAATTGAAAAGGATAAGGTAATCCAAAATCACATCAAAGTATCTCAAAGTATGCAGAAGAGCTATGCCGATAATCTAAGGAAGGATTTGGAATTTCAAGTCGGTGATCATGTTTTCCTGAAGGTATCTCCATAGAAGGGAGTCATAAGTTTTGGTAAAAAATATAAATTGAGTCCCAGGTACATCGAACCTTTCGAAATTCTAGAACGAATTGGCGATGTATCTTACCGATTGGCAATGACACCAAGGCTCTTCAAAGTTCACGATGTGTTCCACATATCTCTGTTGAGGAAATACATGCCTGACCCAACGCATGTACTCACCTATGAAGAATTAGAACTGGAACCCGATCTGTCTTATTGCGAAGAGCCCATCAGGATTCTTGATACAAGAGAACAAGTATTGAGAAACTAGACGACGCGTCTGGTAAAAGTTTTGTGGAGAAACCATAAGATGGAAGAGGCAATGTGGGAACCTGAGGAACTTATGATGAAGAACCACCCGAGTCTGTTCATGCAGTAGTATTCTAGAAATTTCGAGGATGAAATTATTTGAAGGAGGGTAGAATGTAACACCCCAAGCTTCTACGATACACTTCTCCTTGAATAATGTGATAGCGTGTGTTGTACGCAACATCGAGATCTAACACACCAAAACCAATCAAACTAGCCATTATGAATAGTAATACCAACTTTTTGAAATTTTATAAAAATTATATCTCAAAATGGACTACATTTTTGGATTTGGAATATCGAATTTAGCCTAGGGTGAAATCTTGAACTTTTCGGATAACATTTCTATTTTGATAAATAGTTAAAATTACTAAATTTTAATTAAAAACAACTTTTTTAATCGAAATAATTTATATTGATAAATTATGAATTTGAGTGATTTTAAAGTATATTTAGAATTTATTTTTACTATTTAACACAATTTTGGTAATTGTACATAATTTTAAAATTAAACCGGACATAAACAAGTGTCAATCTTTTGATAATTATTATCTCTTAAAAACACGCTTTTTATTTAAACAATGGGAATTAATTTTAAATTAATTTATTCCACTTCTGTGTTTTGAATTTGGAAAAAATAGATTCCTTATTTGGAGTCAGGATGTTCATATTGTGTAAATAGGTAACTTTTATTTTTACACATTTTGAATAATTACTTCGGTAAATATTTTATTTACCATGGTTAGGGGTAAATCCGGTAAATAAGGGTTAAAAATAATATTATAATAATACTAAATTAACCTAAAACGTGTCGTAACCTTATTGGTGAATACATGTCTGACCATGGGCATCTTTGAGACGATTTTGGGACCCCATGGAGCCACTTGTAGGTGATAGGGACAATTTATTTTAATGAAGTTAAAATAAATACACAAATGACAAAAGCATATATCTTTTAGAAAATAAAAATTACATAGGGTTATATATGTTTTATTTTCGACTATACATATTTTTTAAAATGATATAAATATTTTCTACATAATTATATTTTATTCATAGTTTTTAGAAATTATATTATTTAATTTATTTATGACGCAACAGTGATGTAGTAATTACCATAATAGTGAAAAATTTAAATAATTTATATTATAAATACCCAAATACATATAATATGAGACTTTTTATGAATTAAACTAATTTTATAGGTTAATATGAAATTTTATGATTGACTTAATTAACATTGTTCTAAGTAATACTTATGTTATGATTTTCACAAAAATCATTTATTGAATAGTGTCAAAATTGACATAAAAGAGTTTTTAAAACAAATATTATCTTATTAATTGATATTAAATTCCTAAAAATCCAAGGTTATGCCAAGATACATATATCATGATAGGTGTATCATTAATGGACCACTTGGGGGTATCTTGGATGTATATAGTACGTTTATTAACCATGTAATATAAAAATACAAAGAGACATTGTAAAAGTGAAACTAATTAAATAAGAGTTAATACTTAAATATAAGGTCAATATAATGACCCAAACCTGTATAAATTCTATTGGTTGAGTGGTTTTAGACTCATCCCTACCTTAACCTTTAAATAATATACTTTGGAGCCATTATAAACCAAATATGAATTTATTATAAAATAATATTTCTAGTTTTTCCAAAGGTTCCCCTCACCCCTCTTATAAAAGGGCACTCGACCTTCTCACTAATTCACAATTTAAAAGCCTTTTGGCTTGGCCAACCCCTGCCCAAATAATCTCTCAAATTCCCTCACTACAACCTAGAGTCCTTAGTTTGATCATAAAGCCAACTAATGGAGCCCTTTTGGTCAAATCAAAAGGAAGAACCCGAAGAAGAGGTAATGTTTTCGCCACCCCTTTTTCAAATTCATTTCTTCTTCCTCTTCTTATTTCGTTGTTGTTCCCATTATAAAATAATGAATCCAGTATATCCTATATACTGTAATATTATTATAAATATGGTACAACCATATTCAGTATTCTATCCATCCATTCATTGACATGTCACCATACATGCGTACGTACGGATTACCGTCTCCACGTCGGGGTGTAAATGTTATTCAATATATTATTATTTGGATGGGTATAATAATGATTTATAATTCATGTAAATAATAAATATAACATGATAATTATTCTGTATATATGATATAACATCCAATTATATATTATTTTAATATCAAAAGAATCATATTGTCGCTCGTGCGTACGTACGGACTACCGTCTCCACGAACGCGATGAGATTCATTCTCCATTGTATCCATTCAAGTATAATTATCATTTTATGATTTAAAAATAATTTCTAATGACTTGATATCATTCTGGATAATAATAATATACAACTTATCCATGAAAAAAATTGCTTACGTTACAAAACATATAAAAGAAAAAGAATAAGTTAACACCCAAAACAACGATAATTCTAAGATATTATTAACAAAGCAATGTTAAAAGATCAAATATGATATCATATGAATATATATGATTCTTGTATAATTTAATAACAATTATTTCACCATTATACAGGAGGTTAACCTACCCCCATCCAAGGTAAATTACAAGTTAAGGGTTTTCTTCGCAATCTCTTCATTATCCAAGGTTGTTTATACGAAATAATCTACTATGACTTCTTTATCATCCAAATCCTTGTTTCATAAAAATGTATTTGAAAACATTTTTACTATTTACAAGAATATGGGTCAAATTCATTTATACCCTTGTTGAAATTTATAAGTGGTTTATAAAGGAATTATTCTGTCGTTTTCCAAACAAGGTCCTTTTTAACCTTTTCTACACAATTAAGGTAAGAATGTTTTTTTAACTTATATGGCGGGTGCAGCTATTTTCTGGCATTATAAAATTGTCGAACCATCCCTTACAATATTATAATAATATTTTCAAATAAAATGTTTTATTTTATAAATATATTACACTTAAATTATTTCAAAATAGAAATAGATATTTTTATAAAAAGAGTTTTGATTTCATCTATGTCAACATCATTTGATGGATTTTAATCTTATTTGAAGCTGATTTTTTATGAAAAAAAACTTACATATTGTATTGAGGTTTTGTGATATGTTTGACTATGGATATATTTTTTTATACCCTTCATGGTTTATGTTGAAAGTATTGACATTTTGTATGCTAGTTTTAATACGAATGTTTTTGTTATGTTTAATCCTCTTCATATGGGAATGCATTGGACTTAATATGTGATGGGTGGAACTCGCTATAGCTCCTCGATGCATTGGTAGGTCTCATGAGACAAACTAGTGTCCTGGAATATGGCCTTGAAAAAACATTATTTGTAGTATTGGCATGAGGCCTTGGCTATGTGGTTATGATCGTCTGGCATTACGCATTCCTTCATTATGAAAGTGGTTACTGATATTGCATGTGATTATTCGATTAGATGAATATCCATGTGAATAAGTAAATGGCATTATTTCATTTTATTTTTTCCATACTATGTTGAAGTTCAAGTTTAAAATTCTTTTTTTAGTTATACATTGCCTTAAATGTTTATTCTTATTTATGAAAGTTTCCTCTATATTGTTATTCTTACTGGGCATTTGAGCTCACCCCTTTTCTATGTTTTATTTTTCCAAGGATGTGAAGAAGTAAATTATGAATGACCTGCAGGGATAGTATGAGGGTATAAGAGTGTGGAATATGGACACTATGTTGTTGTAGTTTTCATTTTTATGATGTAATTTAAAACCTTATGAATATATCTAGTGTTTCCAAGGCTACTAAACGAATCGGTCTTCAGAGATTTGATATTTCTTGTGATCATGCCAATGTTATGTAATAATGAATAAGATCTGGGTAACTGGGTTCGGGGTGTTACACTTTTGATAAAATAAAAAGGAAGAACCCGAAGAAGAGGTAATGTTTTCACCACCCTCTTTCAAGTTGCTTTCTTCTTCAACTTCTTCTTTATTTGTTATTTCTATTATAAAATAATAACTCCATTATCTTCTATATAATTTGATGTTATTACAAATATTGAACAAACAAATTCATTGTTCTATCCATCCCTTGAATGACATGTCACCATACATGTGTACGTAAGGCCTACCGTCTCCACATTCTGGTGTAATTGTTATTCACTATATTATTATTTATATGGGTATAACAATGATGTATAATTCAAGTAAATAATAAATATAACATGATAATGATTTTGACTATATGACATGCCATCCAATTATATATTATTTTAATATCAAAATAATGATATTGTCGCTTGTGCGTACGTACGGACTACCGTATCCACGAACACGATGAGATTCATTTCCCATCATATCCATTTGAGTATAATTCTCATTTAATGATTAAAAATTATGTTTAAGGAAATTATATAATTTTGTATAGGAATAATATACAACCTATCCGTAACAAAAATGTCTTATGTAACAAAGAATATAAAGGAAAACAAGTAAGTTAACACATGAAATGACGATAATACTAAGATATTATTAAAAATTATATGTTAAAAGATCATATATGATCTCATATTAATTTAAATGATTATTTTATAGTTCAATAATAATTATTTCACCATTATACAGGAGTTTAACCTACCGTCGACCAAGGAAAAGGTACAAAGTAATGGGTTTCTTATCTCACTCTTATTTTCGTGAGAATTCCATTTTTCACCACTTATTTATTACATGTGGTGTATGTGTACTGGCCATGATTGTTTTCATTGTGTAATATACTTTAATTTATGGGTATTTACATCATCATTGTATGATCCTTATCTCATGGGTGTATGTTTTGTAAGTTACCAAATTGATAAGGGAATTTGAAATTTCAATTTTCACTCATTCGACTTTAGGAATACTTCATTGATTATTTTACTCCAAGATTGTGTGTGGAATCACTATTCATTTTATTATATCATAATTTCCTCTCCCCGTTCTGAGGATATACTTTTTATACACATAATCACTCCATTGATAAATTCTCAAGTCATCGATTTGAACTTGATAGGAGTAATTTTAACTCAATCTTCATTTGATGAGTTAAATATCCAATTCATTGGTGTTGTTTTTACAAGAATATGTGTGAATGTCATCTGATTGACATACCCTAAATATCCAATAATATTTAATGTATTTATATTTGTCACACATAATTAGGTCATTGATTTATCCTTGACCTAAGGATACGACCTTTATGATAGATTTAATCTCAATCTACATTCCATTAGGAATCCTTTATTGTTATACACCAAATCACTCTTATATGGTGTATATAATGTACTTTCACATAGTATATCATGAATCCCTTTATTCTCATGATATTAAAAAGGTTTTATTACCTCAATTATTTGTATTCAAGTGTCTTTATTTTGGTTTGGAATCTTAACTAAAATATCATTTTAAATGTTTTAATGATTTATTATTCTAAATCTTTCTCATTAATGTCCATTTTTTAAAAATGTTTTTAAGGATTTAGATATATGGAAATTAATGTATTAAAAATAAAATTATTTTAAAAAGATTCAATATGGTATGGTACACTTTGAATAAAAATAATCTATTTTAAATGGCTTCTTGACAAATAGTGTGAATTTTAAATGTTTTTAAAGAAAAGTGGGATTTTTTTATAAATAATTGGATGATTATTTTAATCTATGTCAATATCCTTCATTATTGTCAATTGAGGTTAATATGATACAATAAAATCTTCTATTTTGTATCGAATGAGTTATGTTTGACTGTGGATGTGCTATTTTTATACCTTTCATGGTTTGTGGTTAAAGTATTGACATTTTGTATACTAGTTTTAATACGAATGATTATGTTCTGTTTAAACATGTTCATATGAGGAATGAATTGGAATTAGTAAGTGACGGGTGGAGGCCGCTATAGCTCCTCGATGAATCGGTAGGTCTCATGAGACAAACAAGTGTATTGGCACGAGGCCTTGACAAAATCTTATTTGTAGTCTTGGCACGAGGCCTTGGATACGTGGTTATGATAGTCTGGCATTATGCATTTCGTCACTATGAAAGTGGTTTTTGATATTTTTATGTGATTTATTCGACTAGTAAAATATCCATGTGAATAATTAAATGGAATTATTTCATTTTACCCTTTCCATATTATACTGAAGTTCGTGTTTAAAAGGCTTATGATTAAGTTATACATTGCCTTAAATTTTTATGTTTATTTATGAAAGTTTCTACTATATTTTCATACTTACAGAGCATCTGAGCTCATCCCTTTCAATGTTTTATTTTTCCCAGAATGTGAAGAAGTATTTTATGAATGACCTGGAGGGATATTATGAGGGGATATGAAGACAATATGTTTTTGTAGTTTTTCACTTATTGTTATAATGTAAACATTATGAATATATCTAATATTTCCAAGGCTACTAAACTAATCGGTCTTTAGATACTTTATCTTTTGTGATCATGCCAATGTTATGTAATAATGCACTGACTCTGGGTAACAGGGGTCGGGGAGTTACATAATGCCTTCCATTTATTTTGTCATTCTATACCTTTGGTGTTGGCTGCCTGTCCGGGACGTAATGAAGGCGGGTTTCGGAAGTCATTGTCTCTCCTTCAACTTAAAGAAAGAAGGTCTTGACAATCTGCTGACGCTCCCCTCTTTTTTTGTGAAGGCAGGTCGTGACAAAGACACCATTATATATTTTCATTAGTTGGTATTAAATAATATTTTGAGGATGAAAGTTATTTAAGGGGTTGATATGGTAATGCCCAAGGTTTGAGGTGGAAGATATTTCATTCCCTATAATTTTAATGAATGGTTATCTATTAGTTCATAATAATTAATACATGATTATATTTTGGTCTATGTAATATATTACCGAAACCTATAATAATTTTTTCAATTATTATAGAACATCACAATGAATTAATATGAAACAATATGCCACATTTAATATATTATCAGACATCTTGGATGATTATATTAATTAAAACTGAAAAACAGAAAATGTGATAAAAAAAAGGAATGAATAATATATTTATATATAGAAAATCCAACTTATTAATATTTATTTTCAAAACATCTATTAATATAAAAAACCTACAATAAGAAACAATTGAAGGATATAACAAATCAGGTTTATTTATCTAAAATAAAAACTGTGGAAATGAGACGTGTGAATGAAATAAGATCAGTATTACTATATATATGAATAAAATCTAGTCTCTTCAATTATTTTCCTCTCAAAAATATTCATTTTTCATTTATTTTGGAATGAAATATTAATATTTCAATTTTGGTCATTTCAAATATAGTCACTTGTCATATATCAAATAGTTCTAAAAATTTCATCTATTGTTAAGTAATAAATCTTAAAACAATATAACAACACAATTTAATAAAGAAATGATATAAAAATTTGAAATATATTTAAAGACATTAAATATAAATGTTATTATTAAATTATTATATTATGTACATATAAAAATTAAATAAATATATCAATATCAACAGAGTAACACAGAAATAAAATTTTTGAATATAAATAATTAATCTATGGAATTTATTAAATAGTATTTCAAATAAATGTATTACATAATTTGAAAGAGAAATTTTAATAAGAAAAAAATATCTTTTCCAAATAAATTCAATATATTCAATAAAATATTATTACATATTATTAAATACATTACCATATATTAAATTGGAAATTAATATTAAATTTTTTATGAAAATATATTATTGTAAAATATCACTTCCTAATCGAAATAATATAATTTAAAATTTCTATATTTAATTAATAATACAAAAAAATAAATTCATACTTTTAATCCTATAAAATAAACATCATTCAGCTTTAATAATATTAATATTATCCCAAAATTAATTTTTACTATTTTTATTAAACAATATTTTTTTGGTGAACAATAAAACTTATTATTTTTCTAAATACTATAAATTTTATCATATTATAATAAATAAATTATTAAAAAAACTTTCTGATATAAAAATTATGTATTTAAAAAATAATTTAAATCAATTTTGATATACAATGTTTAATTAATGAAACACATGTTTAACATTTTGGAAAGTCAAGTAACATTTTCAAATAAATATAATTGTAACCATCTTAAATTAAATATTAGACTTTATCACTATTATAAATTAAATATAATAAAATTTTAATTTTAATTTATATTACCTTATATATATATATTAGTTAAAAAGTTTAGTCACATTTTATGATCTTGTTAATGATATTAATGTATAAAACTGTTATAATAATAAGAGAATTTTTTTAAATCAATTGTTTTATCAATATTATGTAATTTAAATTTAATAAATCATAGAGAACTAATTTATATTATGAAACTAATATTAACATTTAGAATATATATAATTATATTAAATATAACTCAATTAGTAAAAAATACTATATAATATTAATGAACATATAACGGTTAATGGTCGTTGTTCTAAAATAACAACTTATATATATTATATATTAGTTTTTAAAAGTTTTCTTTTCCATATTAAAATATTGAAATATATTAAATTTAAAATAATTTTATGTTTATAAGGATTAAATTTTTTTAATAAAGGTAACATTATATTTTTAAAGAAAATATAAATTTCTTAGTTAAAGCTCATGATAATTTGGTAAAGAATAATATTTTAGGAAATAACAAAAAAACCTATAGTAAAAGTATTGAATCATTATCAAGTATTGTGTATTATTTCCCATATAAGGATTTATCAACTAGTGATCACACTACACTCAATTACTATGAAAAATTTTATATATTGACTATGTAATACTATAATGATAACTCTAAATGGTAAAGTATATTCTCCAAAACGAACTATTATTCACTTAGAAAATAGGGTCCCTTCCCCCTTCCATGGTGACACTTCCCATTCAAATTACCTCTAAAACCATACCCAAAATATAAATAATATTTTTACCTTTTAATTTGGTATGACCATGATATTTAGGACAACTCATAATTACTTTACATACATGGAAAACACAAGAGGAGACAATGTCTCCAATGTAAGTACTTCCTTATTCATAACCTTTTCACATTAATTATTCTCTTCAAAAATAAAATATGTCCATTATAATATAATAAATTCCATATAATTTGTATACTCATATGTTATTGTATTAATGTAATAACAATTACTTATTCCTCTCAAATGGATAAGAAATAAAAAATCATTTTTAGTCTATTGCATAGACTACAACCTCTACAATGTTACGTCTTTCTTTTTTAATCACTACCATTCACGGATGGTGAAAAGGAAAAAATGGATGATAAAATATATTATCTAAAATATAAATATGATTATGAAATTTTAAAAATAACATTTTCTGATTTCCCTATAATTCAATTGGAAATGAAATCATTCATCATACATGATGATTTACACATTAATAAGCAATGAGTTTCATTTTTTATCACCATCGACGATGAATGGATTTCTAAATATATTTAACATTTTAAAAAAAATCTTAATATTTTAGTAATAATTAAACTATTTTATAGTTGTTTTAATGATTGTAATCATATATAAGAAGTTAAGAAAAAATGATCGAATAACCCTATGTAACTGAGTTAGGAATAATTTTAAAAAAAGTAATACCCAACAAATGTAAATAGATAACTGTAAATTAAATATGGTTGAATAATGTTCATATATATATATTCAATAAACATAATTAAATTATTTATGAGATTATGTGGATATTTATATAGAGTTTTTACATGAGGTAATGGTTACAGCTGATAAATCTATTTCTTTGTGTAATATTTTCCTATGTACCTAATTTCAAATAAGCGGGGTGTATAACATCGATTGGTTATATTATAACATAAATTTTCTTTATTTAGGAAATTCAATTTTCAAATTTATACTTTTTTATCACTTCTATATGTATTTATTATAATTTTTACTATAGGAAAACATGATTATATCAATCACCCTTAATTAATGAATATAACATTCATATGAATGGTCTAACTAAATCATCCATGAATTATAATAAAATAAAATATTTTCAAACCTTTAAAATTAAATTAGATTCATACTATTCCTTTCGGTAGTATATGATTAATATCCTCCATAAAATAGTATTTTTTATAAAATATTGTTTTTTCCTGAGCTATATATTTCTCCTTATGTTTCATTATTTGTTTAATATTTTATTCTATATCTGTCCACTATGAGATCAATTTTTACTCATATCTTATATATTTATAAACTATAATACATTTTGAATATGTATCTATTTTACGAGTAATTTGTATCCACTTTAATGATAATTTCCCCACGTTCTCCATAATTATCATGTATTTCAATGTTAATATTGTTAATTATATACCTCATTAAGTGTAAAGTCATGTGAAAAATTATTTACCATCTGATATTTAAAAATGATGGTTTAATATTTTAAATTAATCATGTGGGATTTCAAAAAAATGTTTGATGATTGATAAAGAGATCTTTCAAACTCCTTCAAGAGTATATGGTTTCACATTCACTATATTTTTCTATATTTTATAAAATATTAATCTTATACTTCTCTTAAATATATATATATATATTTAATATATACCTAATTAAATACAATTTCTAATTTTGGGTCTATACATGTTTATTTCTCTTCAATATTCCCACCATTAAATCAACATTGTTTGAAGGAATTTCTATATTTCATGTCTCATGTAAAAAATATACACAAAAAATTGTTTTAAAAAAATGATGATCATAAAAACCCTTAAATTATTTTGTAACCAACATGGAAAAATTATAATTTTAGAGAAAATAATATGCATTTTCCATCATTAAAAGCATTCTTTACATATTTTATAATGATTCACCGATGTGGTACATTTTTATTATTTATTCTCTTATACCATTATCATGAATTTTATATGCGAGAACACTATGTTGAGGACATATGCATATTTTTCAATTCTTAATGTTTTAGAAATATAATTCAGAATTCTTTTAGAAATCATTATAATTAATCTATGGTTATGCATTGAAACATAATTATGAATACCACTTATTTCTCATAGGCTTGATCTTGATTATGATTTATATATGGTTCATTTTCCCCCTATGGCGTGAATATGTATGATATTCATTTTTGAATTAGTTAGGACTAGAATTATATATCCCTCAATGCCTTGGGTAATGATTTATATCTCATAAGATGTTACATTAGGGATTATTGAGTGAACCTCTTGAACTATGGGAAATTTCCCACTTTATAATTATTGTATTGGGAGTGACCTATGAATTTTGATTATTTTATAATGATTAATGATTGTTACACTTTTTATGATATTATGATATCATTTAGTTATTATATTTCTGTATTACTATGATCAAACTCTTTATTATGTCATGTTATGCTTCTAAAATATCACGTTATTCATTATTTTCATGATAATTACTTTGATGATATTTCTATCGCATCCTTTTCCTTACATATTTTTCCTAGAATATCATATGTTGTTTTAGAAGATGTATTATATTTAGTATCACTATGTAATTGTTGATGCTCCTTTCTGTCACAGAGTCTAACAAATTGAAAAATGGAAATACCTTTAACCCAATGTGATTCATCCTTTGAAGAAACAACAAAAATTGACAAAGGAATAAACAAAGGATCAAATGCACTTGATTCGTGCAAGTTACACCAAGGTTACACAGGTGATTAGCGTGCCGCGCAGGTGACGTGTGTGCCGCATAGGTGACCTGTGCGCCCTCTTTGAATTTCTCCTAGGGTCTTCTCTAGCTTATAAATACCCCTGGTGGGCCCCCCATTTCAGGGACCTAAAATTCTAGAAACTCATATTTGAGCTCCCGACACCCTAGTCTCTTCTAAAATCATCAGAACACTACTAAGGTAATTTCATACCTAGAAACGGAAGATCTAAATAGGGGAGTAAGGCCTAAGTGCTGAAACTCATCAACACTTGCGCGCCTAGGTGGCCAGTCCTTAAGGGAAATGGCCCCAGTTGCGCGCCGCCTTACCCCTTCCACACAACTCGCATGCCTTTTTTCGAGAAGTGTCTAAGGGTAATATTAAATTATGGAGCCAAGACTCTCCCATGTTCTACCATAATTATTGGTCGTCATCGCGCAAGTACCCATTTGTCAAGCAGGTACACCTGGGTGACTTGGACTTGCGCACCCACGCAGTAGTTACGCACCCAATATGGACTTGTGCGCCACCTTCTTTTTGGGTTCCCATTCAGCCTATTTCACCTATCTTATGTTTATCCACCTATAGTTTTCAATATTAAGCCTTCAGAACTCTCTCCAAAGTCATTTATGACATGATTTATTTGTTGGATTCCTTATCTGAAAGGAATTCTGTGGAACATCTCTATAAACCTAGTGATTTACATATCCTCATGTCACTAAGGTCAAAGATTTCATTCATTCAACCTCATCCATTAAGATGAGAGAATCCTTAACCTGGGCCTACTTTTCTATAGTAATCCCCAATCCGAATTCCCATTAATATTGGGCATCCTCCTTAGGAGTAATCCCTAGTTATAATTCCCTTAACCTGGGCTTCCTTTTCAGGAGTAATCCCCAATCCATGTTCTCATAAAATTGGGCATCCTTTTCAAGAGTAAGCCCCATGTTCCATAACATGGGCCTCCTTTTCAGGAGTAATCCCCAATCCAAGTTCTCATTAATATTGGGCATCCTTCTTAAGAGTAAACCCCAATTATAATTCCCTTAACCTGGGCTTCCTTTTCAGGAGTAAGCCCCAATCTTAATTTCTCTTATCAAGTCTTAATTTACTTTTGATATTAGTTTCTTTCTATTGAGTAAAACCCAATAATAAAGTCTCATCCTAATTTGGGAATCATCTTCAGGAGTAAGCCCCAAGATAGAGTATCCAAATCTCCATGAAGTACATATAACATTTTGGACCTTGTTCCTGGGTTTCTTCCCTGAAGTAAATCCTAATCTTCATCTTTTTTGGGAAGTCATATATACATTATCGCCACATCATTGCATATTTCATGGCCCAATTGTCTGGTGTCACCAATACCTCTTATTTCTCACATTGACCATGAATCACGTGAGCTTAGAGTGTTAATTTTGTCATGAAATCATTCTTGGTGCCATCAATCATGCATAAACATCATACACCCTCACTCGAACTACATGGGTTATGATTCCTTTTCCAAAACAAAGGATATGTAGGTATCCCATCTGTGGGTACGATCCCATCTATGAAATAATGAATGTCCTTTTAAATGACAATAAACATCAATTTCCCCCCTCAGTGGCTTTAAAACCAGTATGGTCATCACAATGATCAAGAGAATTTTATGTATTGAGGGATACCATTGACTAAAAATCATTAAAAAATACAGATGATTCTCCATTAATGAATAACCTCGAATACATATAAAAGATTCTCTAAATCTCTTACATATCAATAATTTATTGTCAGATCTAAAGGAAAGCTCATTTAATACTTGGAAATGTAATAAGTACTCACAATCAAAACTTAAATCTATAAAGTGAGTCCTGGAGTAGACAATAATTCCCCTTAAAAAGGTGTGATGAGTCTGACCTCCCATCCTCTCGACCAATGAAAATTCCTAAGCCTCATCAGTCTGCAAATAATGTGTGCCTACCTTTGGAAAGTAGGTGTAAATAGATATGGAATCATTGGATGATTCTAGTTCTACAAAAAAAACCCATTAGAAACTGATTGGAATGTTTGAACCTTTAATCACTGAGATCATCCCCAATACCAGAGGAAACATAAAATGGTGAACCCAACATGAATCCTTAACCAAGTTAAAATGATATTTTACTATTTGTTAGGCCCCTATTTAAACTCAATAAGAATTCCAATAAGACATTCAATAACATATGTGCTCATCCAAAAGATATAGCGGACGAATTTATCTTGATTATGTTTGTTATATCAAACGGGCACTCTTTTCCAAGATCATATCCACTACAAGAATGTCTTTTCTTATGTTTACTGCCTAGGTATCAAATGCGCTGGTTAAGGTGTACAATCAAAATGGTACTATTCCATCTTTGGAGGCTTCTAGACAAGCCCTCCATGTGAATAACTCACCCTGGTCGTCCGGACAGCGACGACCAGTGATCAAGAAGAAGGGAGTGCTAACTACCATCTCCAACCCTTTCGGGTCATTTTCCCCAGAATGCAATCACCATTCCATCTCTTATTCTGGGGAAGTGAATGAGCATGTCCCTCAGGGCCTTAACTCAAAGAGATATGAGTCCTTCCCGAGGGCTCCTATCAATAATCGTCGCCAGACTCGTGCGGCAGTGCTCCCTCAACATGATGAGGGTGTCATCTCCAGGCGTTCGGTTCAGGTTCCTCGAACCCGAGCAGGCAAGACGAACCACTAGAGGCGACGACCGGTTAACAGTGAGCAGTTTCTTATCTCTTCCATTTCTGGAGAAGTACACCAACCTAACATGGTGGCAAGCAATGAGCAGGCACACACACCCATCCATTTAAATTCCGTTGTCCAGCATACTCGTCTGGCAACATCATACCAATCCCGCCAGGAGATTATAAAGAAGTACTATATACAGGAACATACACATATTTATAAATCATCAGCTAGTCAGCAGGCTCGTCTGACTACATACGATGAAGCCCGCCAACAGAATGTGTTGACAACTGGTAAACATGTACATACACCTGCTTACACTCATCAATCCTACCACCAGCCTCATCTGTCAGGATTAACGAAAGATTTTCAACCACATTCATCAGAGAGCAATCAGCAGGAACATATACCTGCTAGTATTGATCAAACCTACCAACATTCTCATTTGGTAGCATTCAGAGAAGTCAGTCGGAAATCTCCAGCAACAAACAGGCAGACTCAACTCTCTTCCCCCAAACATGAGTAATGTCAGAATTCACTAACAAGAAAATAATGGATGGATCAGACACATACACCTACTCAAAGAATGGAATATACGAATATCCTCATTCTGGCTGTTGAAGTCACCAAGCACACTCTGTCAATGGTGAATGAGCATAAACAAATCCCTGCTCATATTCTGGATGCCTGCCAGGATATTATAACAGCTTTAGCAGCGTCTCAGGGAAAGACACATAAATCTATCCCTAACAGTAGAGAGAGACATAAAAAATACACTCTGGAACAGACACACACATCTGTTCCAGTACAAGAGGTTTGTGGTGCGTACTCCCCCATGTCATACGGACAACCAAGTCAGGCACAAACACCAGATTTGAGTGGAGATAATCAGCAAAACCTAATAATTTCTCCTGAGCAAGAACATACACCTTCCTATAATGACCACTTTCGTCAACAAGTGATTCTTAAAGTGAGTAAAAAGGCCTCTAAAAAGAAGACCGTGACAACACAGTCTGGAAATCAAGGGCCAACTTGTAATAAGGCCTTAATCGATGATGGAGTTCTTGATGAACTCAGACAATTATCTGTTTCAACTCAATATTCTACACTCTCAGTTCCTAATAGTGAAAACATTAATTCCGAAGGTCTGCATCAGATACTTCCACATCAAGTCTTGCTTCATGATAATCTGGTCGATCTCAATGTTTCATCTTCACATGAGGGCCACAAGAACCCTCTGTGTATCCAGAAGATCAAGGAGAAAAATGTTTCATCTTTTGTTGTAACCCACATGGTGGTCCCCCCCAGGATGATGAATTTAGCTGCGAATGTCCTCTACTTAGTAGTGATTCAAATTTCTTGGAAAATTCTTCAATAGATAATGTATTGATGAGAAAGACCTCTTATCATTTGGCACTTGAAAATGTGAAGTCAGTCATGTCTGATTTTTTACCATTAGCAGGTGAAATACTTTCTCAACCAGAAGACAACCCACAGTGTAGGTCATTATCTGAACCACCCGTAAGTCATGCATCTTCTAGTTTGATCAGTGATTTCACTACCAATCTTGTTGAATCCGATGAAGCAATAAGGAAGCACCGACTCTGGTCTAATCAGGTAGAAGAATATTCATTGAATGATAAAGAGGAAGTACTAAAAATTGGAAAATGACTGGCAATAGTTGAAGTGCTAGTTATGTTTTGGTCTCTTGCTGATTCTCAGTACGACATTCTAGAGATGTTAACAGAAGATGGAATTCATGATATTCGTCTCAACATATGGATAAATATTTGTCAATTGAAAAATAAATTATTATCTTATGATGAATATGAATATCATGTCAAGATAATAGAAGGGTTACAATGAAAAATTGATTTGGAATCTCTCTCAGTTTCTTGATACCCAAAGGCTGAAAAGCAATAGAGATCCCTTCAGCGTTCTTGCCTTGGCGCACTAAGAAGATTGTTCCAGTTAATTTCCAATGCCCCATCTTGTATTCATATCAAGGGATGGGGTGTTCATGGAGCGCTACATTTCACTGTATTCTCCAGTCATAAAAGACCACCGAAAATGATCTCATGCAATGTTATTTCCCATGGCCGACCAGAGTCAATGGGTTTTGATTGTAATCAAATACTTGCCAAAGAACAGGCCAGAACTAGTTCCTCTCAAAATCAAGCATACAGAGAAGAAGTTGTTGAATTACTCCTGCATCAAGAAAACAAGAATATTAAACATGCCTCTTGTTTAGAGAAATCACATCATCAAGTGACAGAAGTCTCATAAATCATCCAACGGTCTTTTGAACCAGGTGATAAAAGTGGATGCATGTTGATGAATCCGACTAATTTCCAGACTAAAGTCTGCATGATCAGGAGAGATTTTAAGAAAGTAATAGATATATCATGTCATGAACCAACCCAGCTCACCAAACTGGGGACTCTTTTAACCCTAACCTCAGAATCAACAAACATGATTCGAGGAGTCGATAAAATATAGCAGGAATAGACATAGTGTACCGGACTGGGGACTTTTTCAAATCCTCAATCCCTCCCTTAGTGAAATTTAGTCTTCTCTCGATTGAGGAAACATCCTCAAGAGGAACAAAGAGAAAAATTATCAGGAGATTCCCTCCAAATTACAGTTCATCAAGATGTTCCTAAGGGATCAAATCAACAAAAGGAAATGTCTCATCAAGTACATGGAAGAAGAAAATATCGCAGAAATGAAGATAGAAGGGATGGAGTGCATTATGCAACAATTAATGTCACTAATTTCGTTATTGCTAATCCAACAGATGATGTTCACTCAGAAGGATTAGATGAATAGGTTTTTGCTCAAGAAGTTTTACGCATAGACACAAATGAGGAAGGTGTGCATACACGAAATAAAAGGATTACTCAGAACCTGGGTAATACTTCATGTAACCCACTTAACTGTCTCCGAATGCTATCCAATAATGGGAAAGGAAAGAATCAGGTTATATACCATTCCTCTGGAGAAGGCCAATCGCTCTCAATAGAGAAAAAAGTTTCACAACAATAGGATGAAATGATAGAATTGAGGAGGATGAATGCAGAACTACTTCAAGGTAGTCTTCCTCCTAAGTGTTCTGGAGTTAGTCAGCCAAGGGAATTTTTTGTGGATACTAAGATGGATCATGAATATCCTCCTCTATTAGGACACCCTCACAGGTCTAATCCTATGGGTCAATTGCAATAATAATTTGCGGTGCTACCATCAGTTACAGTTCCAGCCACCACATCTGTACCAGCTCCAGTCATTGCACCTATTAAGGTCCAAGCCCAACCCGATGTTTCTCAGAAGTTAATAACTAAAATTGAGTCATTAACAGCTCGGTTGGAATCTATGGAGGGAAAGCGTGCTCAAATTCAACCAGAAAAGAGAGCATTCCATGAATGGGTTGATGCAATACCTCCCCCCTCAAATTTTTCATGTACTACATTCCCAATATCTAATGGTTCAAGAGAACCATAGAAACACATAACACATTTTGTTTCTCGTTGTGATCCTATGATGGGAACCCCTCAGCAACAGGAAGCAGTAATTCTCCGGTGTTTTGTACAGTCATTACAAGGACCTTCTTTTGTCTAGTACACAATCTTGTAATCCCGGTCAATTACGGGATGGGAGGATCTCTGCTAATGACTCCTTCTTCAATTTAGTTCAACTTTTCTAAAGACATTAGTTTTTTATCTTACAAACTGTAAGCAAAGGGATAATGAAAGTGTTTCAGATTTCATTTCTCGCTAGAAGGGATTATCATATTCCCTAATCTTAGAACTCCCTCAAGAGGAATTGTTTCCAATCTATGTGGCGAATTTACGTGATGTGTTACGCACACTGCTGACCCCTGTGAAATACACATGAGGGTTTTGAGACCTTATTTCAATCTCTCAACAAATTGAAGACTCTCTTATAAAGACTAAGGATAATGCTCGTGTAATTCCATCAGCTCCAGGAAGGAGAATTGGTAAAGCAGAGACTGTTATAGTTGTGCTTAAACAAGCACCTGTACCTGCTTCTACTTCAAGGAATTCATCTTCCCAAAGGGTATACTTTTTGAATTTCAACAATAGAGGCCATTTCATCAAGATGATCAAAGAGATCATAGATGAAAAATAATTCAGGATTTGAAGGGAAAATTTTACTCTTTCCGAAATGAACAAGTTCATGGTTATATCATTTCGGATCTGGAAAATAATTTGGTTCAATTGCCAAGGCCCAAGAGGCCGAATAAGGAAGGAGATGAAGTCCGTCCCAATTATTGCCCATTTTATCCGATGTTGGGGCATCCCATTTAGGAGTGTTTAGTTTTCAAGGACCCCCTGCAAAAAATGGTAGACTTGGGACAAGTTAAACTGAAAGGATCATCAGCTCAGGTAGCATGTTTTACTACTACAGATCCAAAGGAGGAGGGAGAGTGGCATGAAGTCAAGAACAAAAATGCGCAAAAATATAATGATTGGATGGTCAGAAAAACGATAAACCGAACTCATTCGATTTTGTGAACGCAATTAAAGAAACCAATTGTGTCTTCATCCGTGAATTCTGCAACAAAACCCTCTTCATTAGAGGTAAAATACTCAAATAAATGTCATCATTCAAAGAAAGAAGAAGAATCAGAAGAAGATGAGTATGTACCGAAGCCCAAGATGTCTTTGACACTGGAAGATTTTATGCCATCTACTTCGAAGCCATGGCCACTGCCCAACCAAACATCACAGCTTAAACAGTCTAATCAGGCAGAGTCTTTATCGTATGAAGAGTTGATATTCAGTATTGTTAATATGATTCAATTAAGAGATCCATATGCCAGTCACAGTTTCAATTTTTGTGAGCCCGAATTCAGTGTATCATGTAGTGGAATCAGAGGAGGTTCCAGAGGCTCAAGATACATGGGAATACGTGGATCTTTCAGAGGAAAATATTCCAATTCTACCCCTACTCGAACTGTGTATGCAGCAGAAACTCGTGGCAGATCCCTTCAATGAGCTCAACAAGAACAAGCAAGTTCTTCCACACAAGGCAGACTCAGCCCTAGCACAATTATTATGGATGATCGGTTGAAGGTTCCCTCTTCATTCTCTCAGCATGTAAATATACCTAATTAGTGTAATCTTCCAAAGCCAGGAGTGTTACCATCTCCTATCCCGGTACAAGATGCATCAACTTCCAAATCATCATCTTCAAAGGCACCTGCTAAACCACATATTCATGTTGGGAAACACAGACCTTTGGATCAAAAGTATGATGTATTGAAAAACCTGGACCATGTACCGGCCAAGTTATCAATTCTAGATGCCTTGAATTTATCAAAGTATCTTCGGGATGCACTCATCGATTCTTTTTCAAGTCCTCAGGAGTTTGAAACTGAAATTGCTGCAGCTGAAGCCTACCACGTTGAGAATAATCCTGCAGAATTCCATGCAATGATATATTTCTAAGATCAAGATAAAGAGGATGTTGTGCATGGACATATCAGACCTTTATAATATTCTGAAAAGGACAATGTTGTAGACGTCTAAAGAGTCTTCATTGATAATATTTCAAGTGTCAACCTCATCCCCATTCTTACACTTTGTCGATTGGGCATCATATAATCTGATTAATCCTCTTCTACTTTGATGTTACAATGATATGATAAAAATGAACAAGAACCACTGGATGAGATTACACTCAGAACTCATTTTGGAGATCTTGTATCCAATCCAGATTTCATGGTTGTCGATAAAGACTCAGCCTTCAACATCTTCCTTGGAAGACCCTGGCTACATCGGCATGTAACTATCCCTTCATCATACCATCAATGTCTCAAATATTGTATCGATGGTCAAATTGGGACATTATATGGTGATAATCCCCCATTCAAGACATGTGAATCTCAATACATTGAGGCAGAATTCTATCACATGAAGGGAATAGAGATATCCACTACAAGGGATATTACCAAAGTTATTTCTTCATATGGTTTGGAAAAGATTCCAGTAAACCCATTTATGAATGTGAGTATATATTATGTATTGCCTATCAGTCAGATTTACAGGATAGACTAAAATCAAAATATTCTTATGGAAACTTCCATAATGTCAATTACGAAAATCAAGCAAGACAACATGGGAGAATTTGGTGATTCAATAAGTAATGATGAAAGCTCAAATGGGGATGTCTTCATTTCATCTGCTGAAATTCAGGAAGTCTATACTTCTCCAATCAGGTCAGTGCAAGTTATAGCAATGTCAGAGGTAAACGATGATGACTATTCTCAATCCATCATCTCCACTTTATTACCCAAGGAATATACTTCACCATCAATCTGGTTGGAAATGGAAGCTTCTTCTTCAAGATGTTCAAATTTTAACATCTCTTCTGATCATGAAAATTATACTTCATCATCTACTATGAAAGTAGAAACAGAATAAATAACACATGTTGAAGAAGAAGAAGAAGATCTCAGGGATTCTCCTCCATCATTTGAAGAGGGTATCTCTACCACCGTGGTGTAACTAGGAAAAATAAATCTAGGTACAAAAGAAGATTCACGCCCCGCATTAATTAGTGCAGCCATGACTCTTGAAGAGCGAGAGATGTATATTTCCTTTCTAAAGAAAAAATGAGGTATATTTTCCTGGAGCTATACAGAGATTCCATGTCTTGATCCTGATGTTGCCACTAATCGTTTGGGTTTTCCAGAAGAACATCGGGGATTCAAACAAGACGCTAGAAGAACACACCCAACCTATGCTTCCAAAATTGAAGCTGAAGTGGGTAAGATCATCAATGATAACTTCATCAGAGAAGTTCAATATCCCAAGTGGTTGGCTAATATTGTCCCAGTGAAAAAGAAGAATGGAAAAATTAGAGTTCTCATTTATTTTATTGATCTTAATCGGCATTGTCCTAAGGATCATTATCGAGTAAAAATTATAGAACTCTTAATTGATGAAATAGCTAGCTATGAAGCACTTTCCTTCATGGATGGATATTCTGGATATAATTGAATCCTAATGGATCCAGAAGATGAGGAATCTACAACATTTGGAGCCCCTCAGGGTGTGTATTGCTATCGAGTAATGCCCTTTGTCCTAAACAATGCAGGTGCAAAATATCAGCGTGCCTTGCATCGTATCTTAACACCCTTTTTAGGGATTTTTTTTGAATTTTATGTGGGTGATTTGGTGGTTAAATCCGAACAACTTTATAATTACTTGGCTGATTTGGAAATCATATTCCACAGACTTTGGAAACATAATTTGAAGATGAACCCCTAAAAATGTGCTTTTGGGGTAACCTCAAGAAAATTTATCAGCTTTTTTATACCCCATCGTGGTATCGAAGTCAATCTTGATAAGTCAAAGTCAATACATGTTATGTCACCTCCCTGAAATTGAATGTAATTGAGTGGACTTCAAGGACATTAGGACTATATTCGGCGTTTTATTGCCAATTTGGCTGGCAACAGTTTAACCTTCACCAAATTGATGAAGAAGGGAGTCACTTACAAGTGGACTAAAGAATGTCAATAAGCATTCGATATTCTCAAGAATAATCTCTTGAGTCCACTAGTGTTAATTCCAGCTATTGATGGAAGAACACTTATCCTCTATATGACAGCTCTAGAGCGATCATTGGATGCCTTTCTTTCTTAGAGGAATGAAGCTGGGAATGAAAAAAGCCTCTACTATCTCAGTTGGACTTTGCATGAAGAAGAAACCCGATATTCAAGTATTTAAAAGTGTTGTCTTGCAATAATCGTTACAATTAAAATGTTGAGACACTACCTACAACATCACAAGGTCAAATTGGGCTCTTGTAATAACCCGCTAAAATTCACCCTTAATCGTCCAATGCATACATGACGACTGGAAATGTGGGAATTTATTTTTCGGAAATTTGATATTCAGTATGTGACTCAGAAATCAATAAAGGGCCATGCTCTGGCTGATTTCCTTGCTGAACACCCTTCAGTGGAAGACACATCTTCAGATATTGAACGCCTTGATGAGTAGACTTCCTTATTCAAGAAAGTATTCAAACATGGGAAATCTACTTCGATGGTGCTTCTAGAAGTCCAACAGGGAGGAAAATAGAAATTATTAAATTCAACAAAGTTGGGTTAGGAGTTGTTCCCATTTTTCCATAAAAGGTGGTGTTACCCTATTCCTTTTCATTGTTGGGAGGCGGTACAAATAATGAACCAGAATACCAAGCTCTCATTGCTGGCTTGGAGTTGGAACTTAAAGAAGAAGTAAATCACTTAAAGGTGAACGGTGATTCAGAACTTGTAATCAAACAAGTCAGTGGGGATTATGCAATCAGAAATGAAGAATTAATCCCTTTGTATGATTACTTCAGAGAGTTAATGGCAGAGTTTCCTTCGGAAATGACATTTTCGTATGTCCCATGATCACAAAATTCCCAAGCTAATGCATTGGATAATATAGCCACGGCTCTAGAAGATCCAAATCATGATGAGACAACAATTTATATTTCCCACTGTTGTAAAATTTCACCTTATGTTCAAGACAGAATAGTGGAAATGAATGAAATTAGTCCCATCTCTATACCATATGGTCATACTATAGGATGTATGACACCTATCAGGGAATACCTTCAAAATGGAACACTTCCACCTGATAGAGCTGGGAAAGAACAAGTCCAGAGACGTGTGGTCAATTTCACTATTTCATGATAGCCCAGATCACGTAGAGAATGTTCTCTACAAAAGGGGTTTTGATGGAGTTCTTTTCCGATGCATTGATGGTGAAGAGACAATGGCTGTCATGAAGGAAGTGCATGCAAGAGTTTGTGGTTCCCATTAGTCTGTACACAGATAATCTGATCAAATTCAAAGGCTTGGATACTTTTGGCCTTCAATGATTATAGATTGTGTTGATTTCACAATGAAGTGTCATTCATGCCATGTACATTCCAACTTCATTCATCGACCCCCAGAGTTGCTTCATACAACTAAATAATCATGGCCATTTTCCACATGGGGAATGGATGTAGTAGGACCATATAATTCTGCTACATTCAAGCAGTTTAATTACATTCTTACTGCTACTGACTTCTTTTCCAAATGGGAAGAGGCAATACACATCAATGAAATCAGTTCTATATGCATTCTTAGCTTCATTAAGTCTAAGATCATTACCATATTTGGTGTCCCTCATACCACATTGACAGAAAATGGCACCAACTTCTGTTCATCCGAGCTGAGGAAGTTGTATCAAGAATACAACATTAAATCCAATCATTCCTCTCAATATCATGCACTAGTCAATGGCCAGATAGAAGCTTTCAAAAAGACTCGTTCAAACATACTGCAAAAAATGGTGGATAAAGATAAGAAATCATGGCATGATAAACTCTTTCATGCTTTATGGGCTTATCGGACCACCACCCACACTACAATGCGGTCAACTCCATATTAATTGGTATTTGGAAAGGAAGCAGTCTTTCCAATTGAGGTTCAACTACCCTCGCTCAGAGTATCCATTTGTGATCAGTCATCTACATATGAACAATCTCAAAAGTGATTGGATGAATTGGAACGAATAGATGAGAAAATATTATGCACCTGAACCACATAGAAGTCTATCAGAATCGAATAACACAAGATTCCAATAAAAATTTCATCTTTGTTATTTTGTTCAGGGAAAATTGGTATTAGTACTCATAACTCCAATGATACGAGGAAATAAACTTCCCAAGCTTGATCCAAACCGGAAAGGACCATATTCAATACATAATGTCTACTCTAATGGAGATTATTCTTTAATCTCAATGGATGAATAACTCATCACTACTCCAACCAATTCCATATTTCTAATGAAATATTATGTATAAACACAAAATACACCAATGGTCCATGAATACAACCTTAAACTATTGACATTTATTTTTTCCATCAAGACGTTAAAACTTCATAACCAAGGGTCCATGCATACGACCTTAAACTATATGCACTTTCCTCTTACATGATGTTAAAATGTGTACAATTCATCTTCCAATACGAAGTTAAACTATATAGTTATGGTCCATGCGTATGACCTTAAACTATTCGCACTATCGTCCAACATGAAGTTAAACTTTAAAAAATTCCCTAATACATCCAACATGATGTTAAATTGTGTCCACTTTCATCCTTACTACATGACATTAAACTGAACAGTCCTCATTTCGTCCAACATGACGTTAAACTGTATTGTCCCCATCGTCATAGCTACAAAACGCTAAACTGTACATAAATCCCTTAATACGTCCTACATGATGTTAAACTGTATTTTGTCCCTACTACATGACACTAAACTATGCAGCACCAATAATCCTAACCGCAAGACTTTAAACTACATAGTCCCTTCATATGTCATACATGACATTAAACTATGAATTGTTAGGGTTGATGCTACCTCTTGTTTCTCACACCGAGTATGACTCACATGAGATTAGAGAAAAATTCAACTATAACACCCTTTCTTGGCCTCTAACCATGTGTAAGTCCCAACACCATTTTTAGGTCGTTGTCCCCAAGAACAACTTGATCAATAGTTCATTATTTAATTGAACTATGAGGACTTTGATCATTGCCTTCCAGGATAGGTACGTAGGCTACCTCCCAAGCTTCAAGCCCAAAACAAATATGTTCACATTGGTTCACCTTTGTCCTTGCTACATGACGTTAAACTGTACAACACCTTTTGTCATGTATGACAGTAAACTACAACATTATTTGATACCCTCACCTGAAAAGAAAATCATTATTCACATTGATATCAAATCATGAAATTTTTCAAAGACTATGTGCATACATGGTAATGCATGAACCTTTTATTTTGGGTCAAACCATCATTGCACTAAAGTCCCATTTCACCCTTCACATGTACGAACCAAATCTTTACAGAGGGTATTTATAGAACTATGTGGGCTTGATTCCCATCCTTATGGAATACGTAGGAACGTTTGAGTATCCCTCAAATCCATCCACAAGTATTTGGGCCTAACCCCAAATTACACTTTCAGTCCCTTGGTTGAAAAGTCCCCATGAAAACACACACTCTGTATTTCTTATAATGGTCCGAGTTCTATGACCCTAAACTAGGATCTCTTACACATTCTTCCCACATGATGTTAAACTGAATTTCAAGAACTACGTACATCTTCATTCCCATCCTTATGGGATACGTAGTGATGTCCAACATTTCAATTCAGGATCCAGCCACCACATGGTTATGGTTATCATTGATCCATGTATCTCTACATACATTAGAGAATACCCATTTTTATGTGTAATAATCCTAAAATTAAATACTTCCAGATCTTAATAACCATTTTCTTGACTTCTTGTCACAAAATCTCCAATTTTTTAGAGTTCTTTTTCCTGACTATGAAGCACAAGTCCTTAGGTGGGCTTGCATAAACAATCTACATAACAGACATGTCATCCAAAAGATACTATTATTTGACTATGCATTCAATGACCTTAGGTGGACCTGCATAATTCAACCTACTAAAAGATTTGTTAAATAATTGTAACATCATTCTTGGAATGAAAACCACTTTTTCCCTTAGTTGTCTTAACGAAAATATGTAAGGATCCGCAGAAAATATCTATCCTTAACATATTCACCCCATGTTCTTTTTCATGATATGAAAGTATTCAAGTATATGGTTTATATTTCTCTTCCCTACGTTTGGGTTAGACCTTTGTAGGAGTGAAATTCATCCAGTTCTTAGATGATCTTTCTTGGAAATATCTTCTCCATATTCAAGTACTTATCCCCATACAGCAAAATCTATGCTTTGGAAAATTTGAATCTCCATAAACATTCATTGGCATTTTGAAGTCGAAAAGTAAATTTCTGAGAGATATTTTTGCCTGACTATGCAGCACGTGCCCTTAGGCGGCCATGCATAAACAGTCAACCTAACAGACTTGTCAGCCAAAAGATACTATTATTTGAATATGCAGCCAATGCCCTTAGGCGGCCCTGCATAATTCAACCCCCAAACGAGTTTGTTAAATAATGGTAACATCATTATTGGGAACTACTTATTCTAATGCCTTTTAGCCATTTTTGTATCATTCCTCAGATTCAAAATTTCTTAAGCCTCAGTATACATGTTTTCCTTTATACACGAGTGTGGTAAAATGTTTTCAGATAAGTTGTCAATGATTTGAGTCAATTTTAACCCATTCGGTCAAAGCTATTTCGACCTTAATCATTAGAATTTTTATGTTTGACGTGCATGAATTTAAACTGCCCATAAAAGTCATGGGAACTCTGAATAAGAGTCAAGTCCTAGCTCAATAAAACATTCATTATCGTATGATTTAGGTAATATTGTGAAATTAAGAGATTCAAAGTTTGTAGGGTTATTTATAATAATCATAGTTAAAATCGAACTATGATTACTAAGTCCATTGGCTTAGATAAAAATCTAATGCAGGTAGCGGGAAAATTCATGCACAAATAATTGCATATGAAAGCGTTTTCCATTTTATGCACAAGAATTACAAGGACATCCATAGATTGGATTCTATTCTCTTTTCTAGGAATTACAAGAGGCTATCAACATAAGTTTTCACTTGATGTAAAACATCCCGAGCTTCATTATAAGCCACTTGAATCTCATGCACTCGACCAATTAACTCTTTTTAGCCTGATGGAGTGCTTTCTTGGCATTCGCGATGGATTTAGTTCCATTTTCATGATCTCCCTCCAGTGAATTGTTGAGTTGGTCAAGTTCCCCAGAAACAGCATCTAACTGTTGCTGAAGATGCATCTACTAGACGACTTTATCATTGATTTTATGCTTTAGATCCTTCATCTTGGTAGCATAGTCAGCCTCAACATGGGATACCGCAGCCTCAAATTCACTGATATTGGCTAATAGCTTCACACTGGTCAGATCTTTGTGGCACTTTTGCTCCTACTCCCTTCTTAGGATTACATGCTTCACTGCGGTATGGATCTTATGATATCCAAAACCGCCATGTCCCAGCATAACAAACATGGATGGTAGTCACGAGATCTTTTATTACCGCTCTTCAAGAGGAACTTTAGATATAATTTTACATATGTTTTTCCATGCCTTGCGTCATGAAAATCGAATTGAATTTTGTACTTTTGGATCTGACATAGAATCACAGTCACATGGGTGAATATAATCTGGGATTAATGAACTTAGGGAAGTTCCCTCTTCTGGTCCATCCCCCCTGACCTGTGCTTCTTCACATTCAATTCCCTTTGGGGTGGAGGCTGAGGCTTCACCTCAAGATCTGGCCACTGAAATTGATGGCTCTGCATAATCAATTGAAATATTTGGTCAGTTTCAAAGGATAACAAAAGTTAATTGGCTATCTTGAAAATTAAGTACATTCGCAAATATTGTTATCCCTTACCAAACGGTAGATCAGTAACTTATTAAGGCTCCCCTCGCCTTTCCTAGCCTCACTAGGATTTTTAGGGTGAGTTTTAGGAAGCTCTACGGGGTTCAGCTCCACTTGCACTAATGTATCTGTAAAATTAGGGTTTTTTGTACTGCCTTCAGGCATTGGTTGTTCAGCATCATTCTTAGATAGAGATGTATATTTGAATCGATCATGATTAGACATGTAATGAGAAGTTATTTTTAATAGGGCGAAGGATAACACTCATTTCCATAATCTTCTAAATTACATGGTAATTTGACATGATTTATAAAATCTTCAAAAGATGCACCAAGTTATATCATTTCATCTAATTTCAACTCAGAATCCTGGTTAATCTCACTAGTGGGAGCATTTGATGTGTCTTCTGGGCGACCTTCATCCTGCAGTCCCTGACCTTAGACAACATCTTCAGATAAAATCACGACATATGTTGCAAAAGCCGCCAAAAGCTCGAATTGAGGGTTTGAACCTAAAGTATTATAGAATGGAAGTCAGTTGATGTTTATTTTAACATTTTATGAAGCATTGTTAACTTACAAGAAGCAGGTTCTTCTCTTCTTGAACAGTAATAGCAGGGATACTGGGAATAGGTGCTGGCTCTTCTCCAGGAGTAGCCAAGATAGCCTGAACTTGTGATTGTTCACTAGTACCCTCTGTGGCCCTCAAAGGAGGGTCAGTCCCCTCTCTAAGAGGAGAAGTTGAAGAATCCCCTGAAATCCCCAAAAATATTAGCAACCTATTCATGTGTATAGACTAATGATTATTTGAAGGATTTACCGCTACTAATGAAGCACTTATCTGTAGACTTCCTCCTTCGTTGCCTTTGCTTCTTTGGTTTTTTGGGAGTATTGGCATTCTCCCGTACATGCACTTAAATTGGAGAATGGAAGGCCATGTCCAAATCCTCCTTCATAGCCTATTGTCCTGGAGATATCTCGCTCGATTCGCGAGAAGATTCAGCAGCAGCCCTAATGGCAGTACCACCAGGGCTATATTGTGGCGAAGGAACCTCAGAAGTTACTTTCATTGCGAGCTGCAAGATGAAGAAAATAATTTCCTTGAGTTACAATGTGTTGACTAATCAAGATGAAAAAAATAAGGAACGAACTCTTACATCTTCAGGAGCCACGTAATCATGCCACTCCACATCTCGAGAACCACAAATCCCCTTCAGTGGCACCATGATCAATCATTTCCTTCACCTGCTTGGTTACAGGAATGTAATCGTCAGTGGCATATATGAGAATTTCCAGCTCTTTGATATAAGCCCGCACTTCATCGGGGTTATAATTGTAATGGATATCTGTAGAAGCCACATGATTCCCTATTCCAGGGAGGCGCAACCCCTCACACAAATCCAGCCAGGCCATTTCAGTACCATAGTATAAACTCTTCCATGTCTGGACACCCTCTGGTCGTAGATATTCAGTATGTGTACCAAAAGGCTGCGAGGAAGGTCCTACAATCTTCAACTTCATCTTCTTCCCAGAACCCGCAACTACAGATAGAGAATAAGAAAATACAACTTGTTTCTCAATAAAGTAATGGTGATTAAATTTCCAAAATGAAGTAACTCATCAGGAGTTGATGGAGTGGGTCTTTTGATTCTAACTGGAGGATTATACCGGGAATGAGGCCTCTTCTCCACTTGTTGTGCCTCATCATCCCCATCTTGGGAATCCGGTGAGTCAGTCCTAGATGAAGAATATGCCGAATCAACTTTTTGTGAGGAAGCATCACCTTTATGAGGAAGAGTTTCTTTCTCAAAAATCCACTTACTTTTCCCCACCTGATAAACTAGGTGAATCAGTACCCCTTTAGGGTATGATGCAATCCAGTGCTAAGAATACCATGTAGTTAAGATATATGCTACTTTTTCAACTAGTAGCTGAAACACTACCCCGGTCTTCATCCTAGATGTCAGCATCCATAGTTGTTGGGAATCCTTGGGATGTTGATCTAAACTAACTTGCACAAGGGGAGATAAAATGGTTTTCTGTAAACACTTGAATTGATATGAAAATCTATATAGAGCATAAGCCTCGCAAATAATCTCTCCGTCAATTCTGGAGACCAGCAAACCATCTCTGCAGGCCAGCATGTATGCCCTCAAATCCAGGCTGGTTGATCCATCATCAACAAACCGCCCGGTTGGAGGATTTACATAAGGAATGAAATTAAATTCCTTATACATGCTCAGTCGCACCTTCATGTCATAATAATTGAGATCTAGTGGAGGAATTCCATAGAATTCTTGCACTGATGGCATGAAAGATCTTCTAGGGATCAGTACGCCATTCTGTACATTATACGTCCTGAAGTGAGTAGAGATACATCCCCATAAAACATGGAATGGTCCCACTATTCTTAAAGTAGACATACCAATGAAGACATGGAGTAAGATCCTGTGAATCTTCGCTAAAATGGGGGTAGCCAACCCAACCATTTTTCCCTCAACGAACTTAGATTCCATAACGAAGGTCCCCGGCCTAACACCTCCCTTTAAGTCCCTGATTGGTATAAGATAACCACTCAGCCATAAGGCCAAAAATCCCACCAGACGAGCTATCTTTGGGATTCTCTAATTCACCTCATATCCCCACTTCTCAAATTCCACTACCTCTAGGGTCGTCTAGAATGTGCAAGGAGCACCCCTTTTCACTGTTTTGGGGAAAGTGGTTGGACAAGTGGGCCTCCTCTCCTTGGGCCCCTTCTTCTGGGATCCCTTATCCTTGGATCCCTTTTCCTTCGGATTCTTCTCCTCTTTATTGATATGAAATATATTCATTCATTCCTTAGGATGAATATCCTTTCTAGAATGAGTCAAGGAGGTCTCTGAACTCTTGAGCATGAGGATGATTTTCAATATTTCATGAGCCAAAGCTTGGGTCTTCTCATAATAATTCCATGTTACCTTGGGAGGGATAAATTCATCGTACATATCACCAAAAATTGGATCCCCTGAGATCTTGTGAACATCCCAAAGAATGATTCCTACTTCTCCATGAGTCAGATGGAATTAATTGGTTTCTGGGCTCTAATGGCTGAGTATCTTTGCCACGACGTTATCATGCCTGTAAACATATGTTTTCCCAGCCCATCCGACTTCATATATCACAACCCCTATCAAATCATTGACAAAATCTTCACAGGTATGTCAAACCCAGTATGCGCACATCCATGTTGCCTTCACACCTCCTCCAGGACGGAAGTCCCAGCTCTTCTTCCAGCCTTTGGATTGATTCATATGAGTATTTCGAATGATTGAGGGATGACAATGTGGTTGTAGCTCAAGATTATGAGGTTCTAGATCTAGTGTACAAGGGATATGATGCATCATATGGGCCTTCTCCACTGTTCCAGCATTTAGAAATACTCATCCACATGAGATATTTTCTATAGCAAAGTTGGTGTAATTCTGAAACCATGAAATTTGAAGATAGTTATTTTCTTCTGGAATGGTAACTTCTCATAGATGACCGTATCCATACAAAGGCAGATAGATGCTTTGTGGGAAATCAAGATGATAATTCTTCTGGGACTTGGGAAAATTTGGGAGAGTGCTATCACAGACGGTATAATAATCATGGACAATTATGATCATCATATCATCAAATCTCTTACTAGCCAGTTCATCAGCCATTCTGATTCTATTGGGAGCCATTGAATCTGCACAAAAGATGAATAAATTAACTCATAAATGGGTTTATTTTTTATAAAATTTGTGAAGAAATTAAAAAAAAAAGTAAAATTCATTAAGGCGCACAAGTCTCATTTTTACGCGCAAGTATGGATGTGTCATGCAAGTTTTTGGCGTGCAAGTATCACCGTGCAAGTCCAAATACCTTGAAAACAGCACGACAATGAAGAAATACTGGAAAATAGAGCAACTTGCGTGGAAAAGGGAACTTGCGTGGAAAGAGCGCGAAATTCTGAAATTCGGTGCTCTTCACGAGAAATTGCTGCATATATATAGGCCAGGCCTCAACCCTGCGCGCCTAAAAGCAAGCGCGTGCAACCAGCTGCGCTAAGGCCTGCACGACTTGCACTTGCGCGATTCCATATTCGCGCTCAACACTTGCGTGCCGAAGTTTTCTTAGTTTTCTTCATTCCTCAGTGTTATATCCTCATTTATTTCGGATCCAACTCTAAGGTGGGGCTTTTATTGACACTCCTATCTGTGACAGAGTCTAAGGAATTGAAAAGGGGACATACCTTGAACTCAAAGTGATTCATCCTTTGAAGAAACATCAAAAATTGAAAAAGGCGTGAACAAAGGTTCAAATGCACTTGCGTCACGCAATTTCCACCAAGGTCGCACAAGTGACTTGCGCGCCACGTAGGTGACTTGCACACCCTCTTTGAATTTCGCCCATGGTCTTCTCCGACCTATAAATACACCCTGTGGGCCCCCAATTTCGGGGACGAAATATTCCAGAAACTCAGATTTGAGCTCCCGGTTCCCTAGTCTCTTCTCAAAGCATCCGAAAACTTCTAAGGTAATTTCGTACCTAGAAACAGAAGATCTAAAGAGGGGAAGTATGGCATAAGTGTTGAAACTCATCAACACATGCGTTCCTAGGTGGCCATCTCGTAAGGAAAATGTCCCCACATGCGTTCCACCTTACCCCTTCCACACAACTTGAGCGCCTCTCTTCTAGAAGTCTCTAGGGGAAATATTAATGGCTTGAGCAATGCCTCGCCCAATTACAACCCTATGGATTGACCGTCACACAAGTACCAATGTGTCACACATGTACACCTGCACGACCTGGACTTGCACACCCCACTGTACCCGCACGCCCAGGTAGGACATTCATGCCACCATCTTTTTGGGTGCCCCTTCAGCCTATTTCACATATCCTATGTTTATCCACCTATACTTTTTATGATTTAGCCTTCAGAACTCTCTCCAAAGTCATTTATGACATGATTTCATTGTTGGATTCCTTATCTGAAAGGAATTATGTGGAACATCTCTTAAAACCTAGTGATTTACATATCCTCATGTCACTAAGGTCACATATTTCATTCATTCACCCTCATCCATTAAGATGAATCAATTCTTAACCTGGGACTCCTTTTCAGGAGTAAGACCCATTCCACATTCTTTTTAATATTGGGCATCGTCCTTATGAGTAATCCAAAGTTATTATTCCCTTAACATGGGTTTCCTTTTCAGGAGTAAGCCATAATCCATGCTCTCATTAATTTGGGAATATTTTTTAGGAGTAAGACACAAGTTCTTTAATATGGGCCTCCATTCAAGGAGTAATCCCAATCCATGTTCTCATTAATTTGGGCATCCTTTTCAAGGGTAAGCCCCAATTTCCCTAAAATGGGCCTCTTTTTCAAGGGTATTCTCCAATCCATGTTCTCATTAATATTGGGCATCCTCCATAGGAGTATGCCCCTGTTATAATTCCCTTAACCAAGGCTTCCTTTTCACGAGTAATCCCCAATCCTAATTTTTCTTAATAGGTATTAATTTACTTTTGATCTGAGTTTCCTTCTCCGGAGTAAAACCCAATCATAATGTATCCTCCTAATTTGGGCATCTTCCTCAGGAGTAAGCCCCAAGTTAGAGTATACAAATCTACATGAAATAAATATACATGTATGGACCTTGTTCCTAAGTTTCTTCCCTGAATTAAATCATAATCTTCATCTATTTTGTGCAATCTTACATACATAAGCCCCACATCATTGCATCATTAATGACCCAATTGTCTGGCTTCACCAATACCTATTATTTCTCACATTGAGCATGAATCACGTGAGCTTATAGTGTAATAGTAATCATGACATCTTTCTTGGAGCCATCAATCATGGATAAACATCATACTCCATCACTCGAACTATGTGGGTTCTGATTCCGTTTTAAAAAAGGATATGTAGGTATCCCATCTGCGGGTACAATCCCAACTCTGAAATAATCTATGTCCTTTTGAATGGAAATAAAATTCAAGTGCCCCACTGAGTGGTTTTAAAAATATTATGGTCATCGCAATAATCAAGATACTATTATTTATAGAAAGATACCATTGACTAAGAATCTCTAACAAATAAAGATTATTCTATATTAATGAAGAACCTCAAATACATATAAAATATTCTATAAATTTCATACATATCATTCATTGATTTTCAGATCTACAAGAAATATCATTTTATACTTGGTAATGTAATAAGGATTCATGAACATAACATAAATCTATAAAGAGAGTCCGGAGGTAGACAATAATTCGCCTAAAAAAGGTGTGATGAGTACGACCTCACATCCTCTTGATCAATGCAAATTATAAAGACTCATCAGTCTACAACTAATGAGTGCCTATCATTGGAAAGTAGGTCCAAATGGATATGGAATCATTGGATGTTTCCAGTTCCACGAACAGACCCATTAGAAACAAATTGGAATGTTAGAACCATTAATCTATGAGGTCATCCCGAATTACATAGGAAACAGAGATGTTTTAAACAAATATAATGACTATATGTTTAATTTGATCTCCATTATTGTATAATTTGAGACTAAGATTTAATTTTTTTTTTCAAACACTTTTAGGAAAAGTTATAATCCGGACAACCATTAACATAAACTAGATGACAACATGAAACATACACAAAATAAAAACAATTATAAAAAATCACAAACCAACTAGAAACATCACAGAACTATATATCATATTACCTGTAGTCATCTCCACCTCCCACACAGGACTCCCCTTCTACCGTAGCTGATTCCCACTCAGTGGACAATTTATACCGCCTCATGAAGTAATTTTATTGCTCAAATTTATCTATCTGATCCATTAATGGTTGTACTGAGAAAGGTTGTTTGATCAAGCTGTATTTTATTAAGGAGACAGTCACACCTTTGTCACGTTTAAGGGAAGATCTGGTACACATAATTCACTGAAGGTAAGAGTAGTATTTCCTTGTTCGTCTTAATGGTGTAGCAGAAAGAGTTTCTTTGCACTCAGTTAGCCTTTCCGTCCCACTTTTCACAATATTGTTGTATGACATGATGGCTGGACCACTGAAATTTCCCTTTTTTCGCTCAGAATTATTTTTCCTTTTACTCCTCTGGCCATTTTCCTCACAATCCGAAATATGCCCCCTCCTAGTAACTATAGATTCATTATCAATTGATGTAAGATAGCCAACTAATGTAGTGTCCTCTTCACCGTTCATAGAAAAATCCTCGTTCCTCAACATTTCAGTGTCATGTCGTCCTTTACTAGCCCTTTCAGCACCACCTGTTAAAAGACTAGACTCCAAGACTTCTTCAATATTGTCTTCCAAAAGGCCTTCAAATCTATTGGTCAGGGTGAGGAAGGGTATCGCTGAGGGGCCTAACCCTTTCGGACCCCCAGCACTGCTCGGACTGGCCGTGCCCAATTTAGCACTCTATCTCTCTACCATCTGTACCTCCACTGTGTTCCCCTTCTCCATTTTCTGCTCCAAAAACTTCCCTTTAGAGCTCGAACTGGACTGCTTTCGAGACGAGGATATAGAAGAGCCTGCCAAATCATGCCATAGCCTATAGAAAACCACCTCCACCATCAGGTTTTCTTGCATTGTCATTTCATTGAAGCTTCAGAAATGAGACCATCCATAATTACCACGAAAAATTGTATTTTTATATGTTATATTATATAGGGGAATTAATAAATCAATCCATGAAATGTATGAATGTGTATTTTCATAATTATATGATTATAATGTAACCACGTGGACTATTTATATGAGGGGTATATGGTATAATGTGATATTAGATATTTTTTTGAATTATGTGGGTATGTAATTGTGATTGGTTTTGTTTTTTCATATATTGTTATTTGGATTTTATTAGGATGTATAATAATGTACATTAAAAAAAGACTGTAGAAACCCCTACATGAATGATATTTCATTTCAACAAATGAATCTCCCAAAATCTCTACCCATATGAGAGGTCGACTAGACTCATTGGTCGAACCCCACCTATCACTAAGTTAATTAGATGTAGATAAAAAGCCAGTATGATGTGTTTTCTTCATTGACTGGTTCAATATATCGATTTTAAATAATTAAATGTACTTAAAAACATGAATAAAGTGGTGAGAATAATGAAAATAACATATAATTAATGTGAAATATTTCGAAAACCACAAGTTGTATTTTGAAACATTGGAACTCACACCATATCATTGAGATCTTTAGTGTGTTTTGGGATTAAAGATTATGAATTTTTAGTTTTTTAATAAAAAATATAGTTTCAATTCATTGAATCAATATAAAATGATCTCATATAGATATTGAATCACATGTGAACATTATTCAAATTAGTTATTATGTCGATAAGTAGACATCATCTCAAAAATTCATTGGTTGTTTTCAAACTAACTAACTGAATAGTTTTTAATGATGTGATCGTCCTGAAAAACATGCATTATTTGGTCAAAAAATAGAAAATACAACAAATTTATAGGAAATAATTAGAAAAGACATATATTTATTGTTTTAATGTTTTACTGATTCCAAATCGATAAATTATTTATTTTTCTGAAGATGGAAGAACATACATGTTTAGTTTTTAAAAACTCTAAAAATTGAATATAATAGTGAAAATCATAGAAAATTATTATAGATAACATTGTAAGAAAATAAAAATTGTTTTTGGATTTTTTTTTAATAAATGTATAAAATGTATCAATCAACCATGTGGTGTATTCATATTAAATAAATGTTTAGGTTTATGTTTTATGACAGTATGTAAATGAATAAATAAGGGGGAATCTATGAAATTGTCATTTTTTTCTATGAATCTGTATAACATTGTGCATTAATTTATTTATCAATTTTTTAACGAACAAAAAATTTAAAGGAGTTATAAATTTCATAGGATGAAAAAAATTATTTTTAAGTCTTTAAAACATTAAAATATTCGTGTAATTACTAACACTATAACAAAACACCTCATATTGATGTGAAATCTAATAAAAAATATATATATAATATATTTCTATAACGAAGAGAAAATATAATATCAATTAAAAAATTTAAATACACATATAGACTAAGCATGAATATTTTATATATATTAAAATATTTAAAAACATGTTTTATGTCGATATAAATAAACAACTAACCATTGTTTTTTATTAAATAATATGAAAATAGTTTTATTTGTGAAATATAAAACTCACAAAAAACAGTAATCAGGACCACTATTCATGTAATGGGTTTCATTCCCCCAAGGCCTATAGGAAAAATAATTTATTGTCTTTGTGAATATATAAATTAGGTATTTTTTTATAATAATGTACTTCCACCCCAACACTATATTTTTTTATATATTCAATTATAATGAAAATTCAAGATGATGTGATTTTTACTCCCACAGAACACTAGATTATTGAAAAAACATATCACACAATGAATATTATATGAAATTTAGAAATTTTATTAACAACATATAAGATCCTCAATCATATGTTTGAACCAGATCATTTATTTTCTTTATTTAATTTATAAAACAAATTCTTCTACTATTATGGAGAGTGAAAACAGTGGTTTCCTCCATGAAATCAAGAAAAAATTGGTTCCAATAAAGTTAAATACATGACCTGTAGTGATTTAATTTGAATATTTTTCTCCTAGAACATCTACATCATATAAATATCCAAAGTTGTATCATCTTCAAGGAAAATGTATGCATATTCCATTCCTTAGAGATATCATAGTATATTCACTAATGGTAACCAATGTTCATTACCATAAAAATAAATTAGATTGATAACATCTTCTACTTAATGGGAGTGATACGATTTAGAACACATCGTCTCATATATGAGACATCACACTATGGATGCATATGGAATAATATCTAGGTTCTTTTCATCTTCTTAAATTTGTGGGACTTGATCCTTTAACATATTGAATAGATCTAATCATGGTGTCTAAGAATAATTATATACGATAATTGAAATCATTTCCATGAGAAATTGAAAATTCAGATTCTAAGAATAAACAACTTTTCTGGTCTTCTTATCTCAACGAATCCTCAGGCATCATATTTTTATATATTTTTTCATATCTTTCATTTCAAAATTTCACAATAGGAAATTATTCAACTCCCATATCAATTATATTGAAGAAAACACAAGATTCATGTCATTCACATAAAATAGTAGAATGATTATATTTCCATCACTATAAACCATATTCTAGAAAAAACTGATTTCATTTCCTCTATATGAAACCATTCTCCTATATAAGATATATAATGATCTAGTTCCACTATTTTGGATCTCGTCTCACCCCATATAGAATTTTTTGAGATTATGAAGAAGATATTTATTTCTTTTATCCATAAAATCAATATTTTTTTCATATATATTTCAAAGTGACCCATTCATCACATTAATAGATATTATATCTTTTTAGATGAATATTCATTACATATGAAAAACTAACGCATGTGGACCATAATATTTTTGTTCTCCAGGATACATGGAACATAATCCCCTTAATTCATGAAATGTTTTTACTATATCCCATAATGATCTCCCCCATTGGTACTCCAATGAAAAACAAATATTTATATCATGGGGAAAGAAAAAATAATAATGGGTGAGCTCAGATAATTAGTTCGGGTAAACAAAATAGATATATATTCATAACATAATAATAGGGGTATAAGAACATGATCATCACATTTTAAAACCATACCCAACATATCTAATATATTAATATTAATTCATTGAATAATTTATTTAATTTAATAACCCATGAATAATAAGGTAATCAAAGAAAATTAACCATAAAGAATAAAATTGTTATAAGATCATGACTCATGGAAATACAATAAGAGTAAAACAAATATGTCTGGCCTACCCAAAAATTAAATAATAAAATGTTATGTTCTATATAACCACCTATAATCCCGATTCAAGACTGTGATAACGACACATGTACCATTATTTAAATCATATGAAAAACCGCTATTGTACACTAATTTTTGATATTTGGATAACCATTGGTTTACTATATTATAGTGTGAAAATATTATCATAAAACAATTCATTTGAGTGGAAAATATTTCCCACACATCACACAATTAAAATCATACATATGTGTTTCACCTGATAATAAGACAATCATGATATCATAACCCATAAAATTATAGATTATTCATAATAATTTAATCATATCATAGCATGTGGAAGATACATTGGATTCAAAATCATTTCATCATTTTATCAAATCATTACTCATGGAATAAGATGTAGTATTGATAAGAATTTTATTATCATAAAACCCATTCAAAAGGAACGAGTATCATAAACATCATTCCAAAAAAACAAAGACCATTCAAAGAATGATTAGTGTTATCCTTGGTTTATATCACTATTTAATCATATACTACAAAAAATTATGTCAACTTAGATGGAGAATGAATTTTAAGTATCACATGTGTATTTTTTCGTGGAAAATAACATTTCATTGAAAATTATTTTTTTAAAAAAAAAACTAAAAAATTTCTAAATAACATTTCATTGAATGTAACTTTAAAAAAATATAATGGAGTATTTAAAATTTATATAAATTAAGTATTGAATAAAATATCCATTCCACATTTATAAAATTAAGTTTTTTGAGAATAATTTTATTTGAAAACAAAATAAAATTAATATTAATGTAATTTTCAATGAATAAAATTTTCATCATGATGCGATGTTTTTTTCATGACATTGATGTTAAAACAACAATTCCTTTCAAATTTTTGGTAGAAGAATAACGAGATTTTATTGATAAAATACATGATGATCCCTTCTAAAACAATTTTGTAAAAATTATAGCATGGGTAAAAATATATCTTACAAATAAAATTGTAATATTTTTTAATTAATATATTCCTTTCAGATATAATGTTTTTTTTGTATAAACTAATTTTTGGAAGGGGTGAAAAATAATTTTGTTTTTTTACATCATTTTACCTATTATTTTAGGTATGAGAGACTCAGTAAATGGTCCTATTAAATAAAAATATCATGAATAACCACTCAAAAAAAATTCATGAGTTTATTGAGAAATTGATCATAATATTTTTTTCATCAGAAGCATAATCATAAAATATTTGAATACACAATGTGATTGTAACAAAAAATCTTTTCCATAATAGTTACATTGAATTATAATCCCCATGAAGTAATGGAATAAATTTTAAAGTAAAATTTTATAAGAATGAAAAATTTATGAAAAAACATTTCATTTTTCATGTGTATAGACATTATTAAATAATTTACGATCATAACATAATGTATGTCTTAGAGAAGCAAAATTGATACAAAAATACCTTATCCCATTAGTAACCTATGTAATTGTAATACCCAATAAATAATAACATTATGTGAAACATTAAATATAATTAAAAATAATATCATTCACGATATAACATGTCAATGAGTTAGTATATACACCAAAAAATAGAAAACTTTTGATTTTCCATATAACTCCAAGAAATAAAGGAGAGACTAAAAAATCATATACCGTAAATAATTAATTCCTTCATACATGATCAAACCCACTTTATATAACAGTTTTTATTATAAATAAACTATTTATACATTAATTTATATTTAATAATATATAAAATTTACTTATGGAATTTTATTACATGTCTATTATCAATTATATAGTAAAAGCTCATTTTGAGCAATAAATTCTTGGTTTTTGTGTATGTTTTGATTTGTTATTTTTTTGTCCCTTTATTTTGATCAGGGTTTGATAATATATAAAATAATTATAATGATATATTTATAAATTTTATAAATAAATTATAATTTTTAAAAAAATAATGATGTATGGTTTTTGAGAAATGAAGTATGTTACATTCACAGAGATAGTAGGTCGTATATAACATGTGAAAAATATCCATTTATTAATGATCATTATGTAAAGTAGCTATGTAATATATTATCATTCCATAATTATAAAAATAATATTTATAACATGTTATTTATTTAAATATAATTTTACACATCATCCACATTTTTACGGTGATGTTAAGAGAGTCACACCGATTCGTAAAGGATGCTGTCTACATGTACATGATTGATGTTTTCTTCTTTTGCTGAATGGAAATGAATAAAAATGAACGTATATACTTATAGAACCATAAATATGTAAGTAATATCATAATTTTGATATTCATACCAAATATATTTATCCTTATAATCTTCCTTGAAAGTAATTATTTAGAAACTAATCCCATCGCTTCGCGAGGCGGTAGTCTGCCGTACACACGAGTGACGTTAATGTATACCCGATGAAATGGAAAATTAAAAAATTAATATATGATATGATGAATCTAGTGGTAAAATTATTTCAAAAATAATATATATATATATATATATGTATATATATATCATCATACCCATCCTTGATAGGTGGTAATAAAAAAACGTATGAAATCAGTTCAAGAGGCAGTTGTCTGTCATACACACGAACGATGATTTTGTAACCCATAAAATGAATGTGGATATGGTTTTAGGTCATGAACATAACATAATAATATATTATAATATTTATTATACCTATTTATTTGTATAATTATAATTATATAATAATATTAGGTTGTGGATTTTGGAATACAATTAAAAATTCATATTGAGTAACATTACTTCTTGATCTGGTATGATCATTATGATTTCATAGAAATTATTCCAAGGATAGATTTATATTAAAAATATGGATTAAATCATGATATATTGTAATTATGGAAGTATATTTCATGTATATTATGATCTAATATGGTTTGAAGGTGAGAATGGGTGTGGAGAAGTGGTTTCCTTTTATGACTGATATGAATGACACACTTGTAATTATTTGAAAAATTGAATTCCAAAAACATATTATCATGTAAAATGATTCAAATTATGAACCATTTTATATAATAAATGAAACAATGTAAAAATATGGCCGTGAGAATTGTGTTGGATATGTTTTGGTTTATTTTTTTCCTTTATTGTTTTTTTAACTCCTAGAAAATCCATATTTCCCATAATTGTGGTAAATATTTTTTACTTTTTTTACAATTATTTTTGGTGAACATTAATTTTAAATTATTTTATAATATAAATTAATCTAAATATAAATACCGAATAATTTTTTTCAATATTCATTCCAATAAGTGAACACTTTTAATTTAAAATTATTCCCATGTGCATGATGAGAAAGTGGGTTTAGAAAGTGAAAATGGTCACAAGTTTAAAATGTTTGTATATAAAAATTCAAAATACCACTAATAATTATTAAATAACCTGTATTATTGGAATTATAAATAAACTAATGTTATGTTGTAAAAAATTTATTTTAAAATTTATATTCATAAATAAGGTATACAAAAAGGTAGTTTTTAATTAATATTTATTATTTTTCCCTATTCCTCAAAACACATATCTTCTTGTAAAATTACCAATATTTCATCATAATATACATTTTACTAGAAAATTGAAAACATGAAACTTATTTATATAAATAAATTTTTTATATTATTAAAATTATTTTTTTTAAAACACAATTCGCAGACACAACCAATATATAGGTTATCAAGAAGTTTATTTTTCTGAAGCACAGTAAAAATTATATTATATGAATGCCTAATAATAATAATGTTATTAATCTATATTGAAATTTACATTAACATAATAAATTATTTAAATTAAAACATACCACATTAGGGATTACATTAATTAATTAATATTATTAAAAATTATGCATAAAAAATACAATTTAAGAAAAAAAACCCCTCTTCATACCAAAAAATAAACTTATAGTAAATTCTAGTATAAAATAATATAAAAAATAATTATATGAAATAAATTTTAACAAATAATCCATATGTTAATTTTAAACTTTTTTTAAATTTAAATTAGTTATTTTTTTGAAGAAAATGATAGTTTTACAAAAATTGGTATTTATAATTATACAATGTACAATATATATTTTCCAAAAAGTAACTAAATTTTGAAGGAAAATAATTTACAGATTAAGGTTAGGTAAATGATTTAAATTTCATCAAATACATATTCTATAATCATAATAATATTTTATAAAAAAAATAAAAAATATTTTATGATGAAAATATGATTTTTATTATTATAAAAACATTATTAAAATTTTTTTTAAGTATTTAATATGTATCTATAAGTAAACTTATATTGAGTAGGTAATTTATATGTGTATTTTATTAATTAGTTAATACATTTCATTATTTCCTATTTAAAGTCTAGGTTATAATGATAATTAAATTAAATTATATTGTGGTTTTGTGAAACTCGGTGTAGTGTGTCATACATGCTATTGAACAAACTCATATTTACATGTATAAAAAATAATACCGAACACATTAAATTAATAAGAAAAGAATAAATGAAATATGTTGTTAATAAAATCATAGTATGTTACATTTTACATTAATTTAAAAAAATTCCCACCTTGAAATTCATCTTGGAAATCAAAGGATTAAAATTAAAAAACCCATTCATTGAAACTGACATCAAAAGGATACATAAAATAACCACCTACTGAAAAGGAAAAGGGGATGCAAGAATTTCACATGTGATAATACATACTAGGTTTCGAAAAATGAAATACATGGTGAATATTGAAAACATGGAAAAATAATAAAATACTAACACCCAAATACAAATAGAGAGTGATAGAGAATTTTAACCATAATAAATTTGGGGATCTATAGATGGTTAATGAACCCAAATCCATAAACCAAATATGTAACAAATAGGTAATTGATATCATAAAAATTGATAAAAAAATTTAATTTATTAATCCTTTTCCTAACATTGGGGAATTTTTTTTCATCTATATTGTGAAAAAAATTATAATGTACTTACATGATATCATTTTATTTCATAGGAACAAAATTTTCATTTTATTGTGCCTTGATCTAAATTCAAATAATCTCTTACTATGAGAGGCATTTTTTCATGTTTAATGAAATTGATAAAATCTATTAAAAATGATACATTATTACTTATGTATCTTGTTATAAAATTATTATAGTTGTTATCCAATATGGAAAAATATTTATATGGTGAACTATCAAGTTAATATCAAAATCATTTTCCAATGTTCAAGATAAACCATTCCATAATTGGTAAACCATATAAACCTTCCAATATTCAATATTTAATAATAAGGTTAATAAATATCTAAAAATAAACATAAAATTAATCCCCCATATATCACTATGGATCTTTTGATTGTCACATAACACAAATGTCAATACATTAATGATTATTTCCTTTGAAATATGGTAATAACCCCAATTACCATAGAACCTCATTAAAAAAGGAATGATTCTGCATTCCTTAAATAAAACCACATATAATTGAATATATTCCATAGATCCAATAATGTTGTATACCCCATCAATTATATAACAAACCAATTTCTCCACAAATCATTAACCAGTTCCAATATCATAAATATTATCAAATTTTCATTATCCAAATAAATCGTCTACTTATCCCAACATCATTATATAACAATTAAGAACATATTTAGGTAATTCATTATCATAATCATCAGTTTTCATGAATATCACCTTTCCCTAAAATAAATTTTCTATGTCATCGGAATATATATATATATAAATATATTGAAATAATTGATGAAAAAATATATTGAAAAAACTCATATATTTCAAAATTCTTATGTGATAATTCATGAATGAAAATAAATCAATATATAAATCCATCTAAATTATATATTGACACTAAATAAGTTCATCCTTGGTATAAATGTTAATTCTTGGGTCTGGGAATTGAGTTGGATAATTCCAATGTTCCACACTCATAATATATTATTCTCCTCAAAAAATTATCACTCTACCCATTTTTTTCCACATGTATAACACCATACCCTTCATTAGATATATTTTTATATGTTTTTCTTCCAAATTTATTGAAATTTAGGAAAAGAAGCTTCATTAATTAATTTACTTTACCACATGAATATTAATATAATATCATTATCCTTTTATTAAATCTATTATAACTCTCACCAAAGATCACGTTGTAAATCATATATCATGCTAGATGATTAGGAATAATAACAATATCTTCTTTAATAGTAATAATAAAATATGGTTACTAATATTAACCATATTTTCCATCTTATTTAATCTTTACATGAATCATTCATGTTATACCTATTGACTAAAACCCTAAACAAGTGTGTGATCAATAATATTCAAAGTGAAAATTCACATAATCTGAATAAGTAACTTATTTTTTAACTTAATTATAAACTACCTTTTCAATCTTGGACACAATTTTTTTTAATAGGACATTAATACTAATCATATTATTTAAATCATTTATTATGGTTAATAAATAATTTATTAATATCCAACGAATATCCCAAAGTATTTTCTGACTAGGTGTATAGCATGCCTCATATTCATTAATCAGGTGGGGATCGACTTGATATATATCCAACATTTTCAGAGTTGTTATCACCTGTAACTTCTATTCCAAATTCACTGCAACCTTTATTATTTAGACAAGTATATATGCTTTGGGAAATCACATTCTCTATTATTTAAAAAAAAAATTGATTTTTTCTCATACAATGACTTATCATTAGAATTATACATAAATATGTACCAATAAATATCATTGTAAGTATCCCTAACGGACTCACTAATACTTCCACATCGTAGTTTCCAATTGGTAAATAATAATTTCCACTGATCTAAACTATAGAGACCATATATTATCATTCTTGGATATTAAATCATTTGAGATAAATATTCATCAAATTTCACAAAAAAAATCATAATGACCATAATAGTAATGTACCGTTCGAATCATGGAAAAAATCATCTTATTTCTTAAAATATCATCAATATCTCCACTAAATATCTTCCCCTTTAGTGCACCTACATTAATCCTCTCTTCATAACATGGGGAAATGAAATATACAAAAGTGTGGTCATAAATGCATAATAAGGGTAAACATGGGAGATATGTTATCATTACATGATTATAAGGGTACGAGAATGTGAGAAAAAAAGTTTTAAACCACACCCTGTATACTAGATATAAAAATAACATGTCATGTAATGTTGACAAGCCTTTCACAATACATGAATCATAAGAAAATAAAAGAAGATGAACCATGAGAGAATAAAATTACAATAAAACATATATTTGTGGAAAAAAACATAACTATAAAATATATTATTTCAAGGATAGCCACTATTAAATTCTTAAAAAGTTGTTATTTAGATAAAATCCATGTACCTACTAATGGAAAGAGATGACCAAAGTTATACACAATTATTATAGCATGGGAAAACCACCCGAGGATCCTTCATTTTAGGCTTTTGTTAAATACCCATATACCCACTAACCTCACGTAATATATATCATTACATAATGAATTTGAGGGATATATAAGTCCCACCCATTACATAATGAAAAAAATACCTATGTGTGCCCAAAAATGGTAAAACAATCATCATATCATAATTTATTAAAAAAAATTGGAATTCTGAACAATTCATAAAATTATAAACTATGAAAAATAGATAGTATCAAAATAATTTCATAATTTCATCATATTATATCACATTGAATAAAAAAGTGTCATTAATCATAATTTAATCATTATATAACAATTTTATATGATATGGGTGTCATAAAGATCATGCCATCATAAACATAACCTATTCAGATAAATAATAAGAATAGTTTCCATGGTTTTCATTCACATCAATGCATAGGTTATTTAAAAGGATGTAATATTATAAGAGGGAATGATATTGAGTGATCAAAACAATCATTTCTTTATTAAAAAAATATTTTCAATCATCTTTTTAAAAATATTTTTTTTAAAACATTATGAAAATTAATTTATTATAATTTTATATAAAAAAATTATCAAGAAAAATTTAAAATATAATTAAAATATTTCATGATGAAAATATCATTCCATCTTTGAATAAAAAACAGTAAGGCGTAATTTTTTTAAAAAAAATTTATTTTAAACTGACCATGAAAATTTATAAATTAATATTCAAAGAATATAATTGTCATGATTATATGAATTTTCATTCAAGTTGTACATGTTAAAATAATGATACATTTTGCATTTTTTTGTAAACAATAAATGAGAATTCATTGGAAAAAATATATAATTACACAATTATAAATTTTCTTTAAAAAAATAATAAATTGTTTATATATGTATTTTAAAATTAATCGGTGAATATTAGAAAATTATAAAAATATTGTTTAAAATTTTTTGGTAGAAAACATATCTCGATCTAAGAGAAAAATAAATTTAGTGTTTATTATTAACAACCTTTTCAATTAAAGTTCCAATTACTGAAAAAACAATAATATTAATTTAAAATATTTAGAATTACTAGAGGAGTATAAAATAGGTGAATAATATTAATAGATGCATCATTTTATTTTATTAATATAAACATATTCATAGACAATCCCAATAAATATTTATATAGATATATTAAATCATTTCCACCTTGGTAACCTTGAATCATAATCCCAAAAAAAAAATATATTAAAATTGAACATAAAATATCATGTGGAGGAATTAAGTCATGATGTTACATATCAAATAGGTTGTATATACACCTCTTGAAAAATTGTTGGTTCATTATACAACTTATCTCCCAATGAAAGCATATTGAGTAAAAAATCACATATAACTTTAGTAAAATATATAATTATAATACCAAATGTAGAATAACAACAAATGAAATTTTAATTATAATGAAAATAGATTAGATAAATATATAATATTTTAATGGTTCAGTATAAAAAATACAAATAATGGGAGGGCTGTGAATTTTTATATGCCTGCACGAAATAAAAGTGAGACTAGAAAATCTACTACCTTAAATCATTAATTCCTTAGTACACATTCAAACCTACTGTATAATAAATAAATTTATTTAAATTATATTTTAATGAGAAAATAATATATATATATATATATATATATATCATTCCTTATAAAATTTACTTATGACCATTTGTTACAGTTTTATCAATAATTCCATGTTAATGTCCTTTTTTGGGAAATAACTGCTTTGTTTTTTGTGTTAGTTTTTTTCATATTTAATTAAACAGGTTTCAATCATAACTATAATAATAATCCTTAAATAATTATCATATTTATACAATATTTATAATATTATTAAAAATCATTATATCATGTTTTGATAAATTAAGTACGTTATGTTCATGGTGACGGTAGGATATATCTATGAATGAATAATGTTTCCATTTTTCAATGATCATTATGTAAATGTGGTATCCAATGTATTATATTTTAATAATTTTTCAAATACCAGAAATAATATAATTTTTCTTTAAATTTAGTTATACATATTATACATGTGGTTAGGTGATAAATTCTAGATACATCGCTTCTTGAGAGCGATAGTCTACACAAACATGATCGATGTTATTATCTTTTAGTAAGTTATAAATAAATAATGAAAATAATATTTATATCATATATAATATATAAATATTTCATTAATATAAAAAAATTCATTTATATCATTAATATTTATCCTCATTATCTTCAATGTAAAATGTTATTAAATAACGAATCAGATTGCATCGTGAGGCAGTAGTCCGTCGTAAACATGAGGGGAATTATAGTAACCCCTAAAGAATGAGAAGATAAAAAGTTATTCATGATATAATTATTATAGAGGTATAATTATATTTTATAAATAATATAGATACATTATATCCTTCATCATACAATATTGTGAGTCATGTTTATGGAAAAATGAATGGCATCATTTTTCCTTAATGTTGTATCACATAAACAAGAATGACGATTTCATAAAAATATTTTTTTGATATGGAGATGGTTAAAGTTAATTAAAATAATAATATAAAAATTATAATTAAAATTATGACACTGAGGTTATTATATCATCTTGTTTACATAATAATTGAAGGAGGTTGAGAAAATAATAACATAAAAACACTAGTTGTTGACTGTTAAATCGTCATCATGTATCCTCCTTATGTTAACACCAAAATCCATCCTATGTTGGATTTATATCAAAAATAATACTTCAAGGATGATATTAAATAATTTTGGAATATATTTTTTTATATAATTTATGACCAAACATTGATTTTAGTTGCGGAGATGTGAGGATAACTAGTGGCCATTTATATTTGCGGTGAGTAGCACAATATATGTTTTTGTTTTGAAATAACAAAATCCACTCACGTGTTTTTTCATGTCACAATGCTCTCATATTAGAAATTTATCAACCCTTTAAGATATATGGTTGAAATTTTTATAATAGTATTTGTTTTAATTATATTGTGTTATTTTTATCAATTATCTTTTAATTTTAACCCCATCGAAACCAATTTTTACAATAACGATGAAAAATATTTTATAATGGTTTTAAAAATCATATCGGTAAAAATGAATATTATCATAATATATAATATCTATTATTATGAATTATAATGTGAAATATATTCTCCAAAATTCTATTAAATTTATTATAAATGATAATTTAGAATTTATGTCCGAGACACGATAAGAGGGAAACTTTTTTAAGAGAAAATGTACAAACTTTTATAAAGTTCTTATATAATAATAAAATATAAAATTGATCAAATTTATATAAATAGGATTATTGAATATATTATTTATATAATTTTCCTTTAAAACTAATTTTATATATAAATTAATATTATAAATAAATTAAGTAAAAGCTTGTTTTAAATTAAAATTCAGTATTTTTCAATATTCATAAAAAATTATCTTCTCATAATATTATCACAAATTGATAAAAATTTAATATTTTCATAATTTTTAAAAATATAATTTTTATTTATTCAAGAAAATAATAATAATGGAAATAATTATTTTTAAAATAAAACCAAGACACATGATGAAAAAATGGGGATTTCTAGAACTATATTTTTAAGCACAAGATGATTTATATTACCTCTATGTAAAATATTAAAAACTATTTGAATCAAAATTTAAATATATTGATATTTTATATATACAATTAATTTAAAAAATACAACATTAGGAATTATATTAATTAATTAAAATAGAGAAACAATATACAATTTGAAATACTTTTCAGAATACTCATTTTCAACTCAAAAATAAACTTATACAAAAATTCAATAGAATGTTGATTAAAGATTAATTATATTGATTAAATATTAAAAAATAGTACATATTTTAATTAAATTAATAAATTTAATTTTAAATTACATAATCTATTGAAATTAAATTAAAATTTCTATTCTTTCAATATTTCTCACATTAAATTAAAAATCCTTATTCCCTAGAAAAATCCCAAAATATCAACATAAGATAATATTAATATGATTCATTTGAAAATGATTTTAATTTTAACTAATGAATTTTATAATACCACTATAATATTTTCTCATAAATTGTAATTAAAATATTGTTTTACTAGAACATATATTTGATGATTAAAATAACTCTACTAAAAACTGATTTATAATTTACTATATATTTATAATAAAATTTAGAATATTTAAGAAATTTATATTTATATTTCATAAAATATTTAGTACAATTCATATTCTTCTATTTATCAACATGGTTATAAATGTGATATGGAAAAATTATTTTCATGATTTGAAAAAACATGGTGTCTTGTGTCATGCATGCTATCGAAAAAACTCGTTGTTACATGTAACACAAACTATAATAAAATATAAATAGATTTTTTAGAAAATTATTTCATGTTTTCAAAAAATGATAAATATTTAATCCTATAGTTACATTTGAATATATTCTGTATTCATACTAAATTTTTTCATATAAATCTTTGAAAGAAATAAAGATGAGAATTGTTAAAATGTTAGTATGCTTAACATTTTGAGAGAAAAAAATTATAGAATCCAATTATCTCCTATATAGAATTAATTTACACCATTTTCTCTTATACCTCTTATATATTTATTCATTATCATTTAATTATAAAACTACTCATTTTTAAGAGAATTATTTTTGAAGTATAAATGCGATATCTCCAATGTGTTATTCATGTGATGATAATTCAACCACTAATATAAATAAAACTACAACTCATTGGAATCACAAAAATTTTATTTGAATTTTTGTTATCTTATATATGATGAAAGATTGAAATTAATGTAACATTTATACCTCTCTATTGGAAGAAAAACACTTTTTGTTCTCCAATAACATTCCCCTGGTTTTTCTCTTTCCCTTATTGATATCATCAAAATTTATCCACTGAAACATTGGATCAAATGCCACATGTTATTTTGATTTCATGTATATCCTTGATTAATATTATCCTTGTAACCAACGTGCTTACTCTATAAATTTAATATATATATATTTTTTACATTTATTAGACTTCAATAAATTTTATTTATCTATTATTATTTGAATAACTAGTTCCTTTATTCATATCATTATGGAAGGAACATTATTCTTTCTATATTTCCCTTATATTCTTAGTCCATCACCATGTATTACTATTTATTAGAAACATTTATACTTCTGATGATTGATTTTTTTTATCATCCAAATTTGAAATCATGGATTTTCTACAACATTACCTATATCAATGATTATAATATATTTTTATTCTAGAAAGTATCTATACATAGAATAAACATGTTCATATAAAATGAAAAAAACAAGTAAACATATATTATTTTGTAATACTAAATATACATTTCATAAAAAATAAATCATAAGATACAGAGGTGAGTTGTCTTTGTAATATTATCCAAACAAATACATCTCCATTAAAAACATAAATATTATTTAAAATTCTATGTTGTGAACCTAAATTCCATAAAAAATCTAATAATTCCTAAGATATCCTAGGGAAATTCATAAGTAAATGGTTGAGGTAGAAATCCAAGTATGGGAAAAACATGTAAATAAATAATAACATAATAGTAAAGCGGAATAACAATATATCATGAAGATCATTGTCAAAATAAAAGATAAATGGCCTCAAAAAGAAATTATATGATCATAAACATGTCAAAATTACATAAAAATATTTCATAGACATATTTCAAGGGTCACTCCCAAGAAAATAACAATAATGTGTACAAAGTCCCATAGTTGATATGGTCCACTTCATATTCACCTACATAACATCTATGTAGGTATAAAACATAACCCATTGTATTGTTGGAATGCATAATTAGTGTCTCACACATCAAATAAAATTATATCATAAATATGTGTTTCATAAGAGGAAAATAATCCATGTGAAAATAATATTTTTGATCAAACACATTTAAAGGTAGGGCGTTTCATAATTCATGTTTATGGAATATCCAAAGAAATATCATAAGGATTCCTAGATGGAGGAACTAAAAAAGTTTGATGATAATATTTGAAAATGAAACATATTTATTTATTATTTATGTCTAATATAGATATTTAATTTTAATGATCATGTTGAAGAATGAATAAAAACATAAAAATTAGGTGGAAATTTAGATAATATTTAATTTATATTTATAAATAAAAAATTTCCTTATTGTTTCCAAAAAAATAGAAAATTACCCAAGGAGATTAACTACAATTACATGGTTTATTTCAATAATCTATTCTTCGATTATAATTAATTTATATTATTGATATATGAAATGTGATAATAAATAGGAGATTATACATTAATTGGGTTTACATAAAAGAGGGAATTTCAAATTGAGATAAGAAATCATAAAAGCCTTGAAATTAAATTGATTTATAACTAGGTATATATAAGAAACATAATTTCTGTTAATTTTAAAATTATTTAAAAAAGTGAAGAAAAATAATGGTAATATGTAATTTAGGGGTCGTCCATTTGAACAAAAAAATTATAATGGAAGGAAAAGAATTTTTAAAATAATTTTCACAAAATTCGATATTCTAAAAATTATTTTGAAACTATTGTTTGAATATAGAATAATTAATTTTTAATTATTATAAAAGAAAACCAATAATTAGGGTTTCAATTAAAAATTACATTATTTGTGAAAAAAGAAATTATTAAAATGGATGTGAAGCCGCCATTTTAATGGATGATAATTATTCTCAAGATATTTGTATTTTTAAAAGGATATAGAACTAACTATTAAGGAATATATAAACGAAAATTTATTTCTCAACATATATATTTTTTATACAAAATTAATTGAATTAAATAACTCAAGGAGAACATTATAATTCAATAATGATTATTTAGTAATGAAATAAACCATATATTTTAGAGAAGACACCAAGACTAGAACATTAAAATAAAGAGAATGTTTGGAAGTGATGTGTATAGGAAAAAAATATTTTATGATGTTATAATTCATGTTTCATGTAGCTACTCCATAAAAATTAATATTGGTTTATAAGATACAATAATTTCTCAATGATGGGTGATGGAAACATATCACATTGACATTAAGAAAAATTATATAATTACACACAAATAAAGATAGTGATATTGAAGTTTGATTTCTTATAAAATTTTTAATGATAAAACATGATAATAAATACCCTCATTTCTGAATAGAAACATATAAAATAAACATTGTTCATAAAGGAATATGGGACTCAAAGAAATTTTTTTTGAGACATAACCCTTACCTCGTGTCAGATAGGGATTTACACATGCACTCATTAATATGAATATAAAAATTATTTACATTATATATATTATCAATAACCTTATTAATAGATATTAAATTTTTTATGGTCCATCAGTTATCTTATTTTACTAATTTTTATAAATTATTTATGTCATTTTATAAGGCATGATTTTATAAATATTCAGAAAATTCATATATATGATCACTATAGTCAAAATAAATATAAATTAATGTAATATTATATAAAATAATAATGTTTTATAGAAATAATTTTTATATATTAATTTTTTGATAAAATTCAACTATGCTTGGTGGTAATTAGAAACCAAACTCATTGGTCATGGAAATAGTAGTCTACATATACATGTGATTAATTATTCAATTTCTCTATCAATGAGATTGAATTAATATAAATATTAATTTTTTTATTTTATAAACATATTTTTTCTATAAATATCGTATTTATTCCTCAGTCACATCCTTTTTAACATCCATTAATGAATTTGATGAAAAATAGTATAAATCTCTTTTTGGAAGAAATAGTATGTGCAACACAATAATGTATGTTTTGTTTTTATTTGAAAATGGAGAGGAATAAATAATGGTCGTTACATTAATATAGTAAAATATAAACATATTAATGTTATAAATTTAATTATATTTATATGTATATAATATATTTTTATAATAAATATTAAGGTGGTTCTGTTTTGAAGAAGGTAATATTTATGCTGGAGACTTGACCTACTTCTAAAAGATTTCCTTGGACATAATGGATATTATATATGATCTAGAGACTAGAGTCTTATGTATGATAAAATTAATTTTATTAGGTGTATATTGTTTATATAAATAATGATATTATAATTTTATTTGTAATCATGTTGGTGTTTATGTGACCCCCTTTTATAATTGAAGAAAGCTGAACTTTTTGGAATCCCCACAAAATATACAAGAAATTAGAAAATTATTATTTTGTCAATGAATACTAAAATTCAAAATAATGTAGTTTTTCGTGATCATGGTATGATAAATTCTCAAAAATTATTTACAAAAATGTTTTAATAAATTTCCATGTTTTTGAAATTATTTTTTGCACCTTTACCAATTCTGATTTATATGTTGGTAACAAATTTTTAACTATGTGGTTTATATTTTGTTAAAATATAAAAACCAAACACATTTTCAAAATTTTAAATAAAATTATACTAATTATATTATAAATTTTTTCAAATACATTTTTATAAGTATGAGAAATATCGTTTTCATATAAATTATATAATATATAAAAACTTGCTTTTGTAGAAAAATGACTTTTAACCATTATGTGTTCTTCATATGTTTTCAGTATTGATTACAAATTAAATTTTTGTTAATATAACTAAATATTAGCTTAAATATAATATAATATCAATAATTTAAATTATATCAATTTACTAGCATTTTTAAAATCAATTGATATTATAAAATAATAAAGAATATAATTTTTTTTACCACAATCATGATAATTTAAATTATTAATTCTAATGGATTCATAAAACATAAAATTAATATTTTAATTATGCAAATATATTGACTTTTATATTCCAAATATGAAATTAATTTTTTTTATATTTATTTTTGAAACGATCTTGACAAAAAATCCACTATAATTGATTCAAAATGTCATGTCGTCATATGACCTCAAGGGTTCCTCCTGATATGCTAGTGGTTGTTGACTAGCAACACAGGTCTATAGAAGATCATGTGGAGACTATGACTGCATATCACTATGATCTCACAAAAGAATTAAAAAAATAATTTAAATAACACTAGAAACATTAAATGGACATATTGAAATAAAATCCATTAAGTATCCAAGTACACATGTTATGAGAAAAATATAATTTATAGTCTACATTTAATGTAGTCATACAATGTTGAGAAAAACAAGAGCTAAAAATGGACTCTAATCCTAGACTAGTGTCCCAAAACAGTGCCGACCTCTATGCTCTTTCCCCTTATACAAGGAAAGACCAAACACAAGGTAATTGTCCTGAAACTATATCTGAAAAAACTGGAATTTGATTGTGTCACTAGGTTCCATGGAATCCCAAGAAGGGTGTGAGTGAACCTCAGTTGGGAACCACTTATGATGTCTAAACTAATAGGATGTCCGAAAAAAGTGTATTCTAGTAAACTAGTAAAATAATAATATAGTAAAAAGAAAAAAAATTGTGTAAATACCTAGTACCTATTTACCCATGAAGATATCTATAATTGACCAATCAAAAAGACTAACTCAGGTAAAAATGGGAGTCGAGGCCAAGGCGCAAGGGTGATGCACACATTGAACCATAAGGTATTTAAATTAATATAACTAATCACTTACCCACTAAATAAAACACTCATTAAATGAATTTTCATTCTATTTTTATTATATCACCTATGTTATCTTCTTTACAAAATTAGACTTCATATAATGTCACATGGGTTTAGCATTACATAATTTACACTACAGACTATGATGATTCATTACCATGGATATTATTAGACCCTAATTTTCCATGTAATTGATTTTAATTATATAGAATTTTTACGAGTCTGTGAAAATTGATGGCACGTGATTCTGAGGCCCGGTGTGCATGGAATGAATATATGGACATTTATTAAGGTATGTTCAGTAAACGATCGAGTGAAATTTTCTTAAATTTTATTGGGTGCTGAGATAAAAATTTTGAGGGCACCGTTGAATCGAAAATTCAGAGATTCTCTTATGGGAGGTTTCACATCGACCACAGTTGGTATAGAGAAAAATTTAGGTTTTTGTACTTTTAAAAAATTTAAAACACATAGTTATTATATATTCTATCATATTATTTCCTCCAATGGAAAAGAGGCTTCATGGGACCAGTGATTTTTCAAGCCATTAAATGTCTTAACCCATCAAGTCCTATGTAATCGTTTCTTTGGGAATTAGGAATGTTCGTAATTAATGAACCCTCATAATTCCCATGCTCTTTTGGCACCCTCCCCCTATACTATTTATATGGAGTATGGGAAGAGGTATCATACTGCTTAACCAAACAAAAAATTCCTAGAAATGGGTTGCAAAACCAATCACTTGGAGGATATAGCCGGTTCTAGATGCCAATGACGGGTGACGTCGAATCAAAAACCGAGGGATGACTCTTGAGAGTAAACATTGGCAGCTTTTTGTGGGGACAACGAACACCGACACACTTCCTCAGTCGAGGGAATTTTCCATCGTTATTGAGTTAGGGATATAAAATTTGTTATTTACAAGTATGGATGATTCAATCACCTCAACCTATTGCTATCAAGATAATGAGGACGATGCAGGAACAACGAACATGGTCTGGTCCCACTGTAATCGTTATTAATTGTGAGTTCTTTACAAGCGATTCTTCTGGGTGGACGAAAGCCAATTTTGATGGGCTAGAAGCTATAGTTATATCCCTAGAAGTTCAACAACACATTCAGAAGGAAAAATGGGACACTAGATCTCACCCGATGACTCGTGGAATGCTTCTAGTGTGACAGTATTAGAGACCAGTGTTAGTGGGGACCATGGTTGCATCCGGCACCAGACAGTTGCGACTCGTAATTTTTAGTGGTCGGATGAGAGGGCTGGCACGTCAGCTAGCCGTAGAAGAGGATGTCGGGATGAAAAGTTTTCTGTTTGAGGAGCTGCGACTTCGACGCTAGGGTGGAGGGACCCACTACGAGTCCCATGGGTGACCTGGCAATGCCAAAATGTATTGTCGCTTCACCTTACGAATGGGGGAAGCCCTTACCTCCCCTCTACCCCCTGTGCCAGCTTTGCAGACTCTATGCTACCTGTGAACCATGCCACATGAGGGCTGCGCTCCACCGTAGTTTGGGCCGTGCCTTCATGGGATGGGCAGCACATACCCAACAGGCTGTAGCCTAGCCTTTCGAGGTCGGGTTGGCCCATACCAGGTCAGGCTAGGTCAGTCCAACCGGGTCCGACCGGACCTGGCCCAACCATGACCAGCATCGCTTAAAAAGAGATAACCTGAGAACTGGGCGTCCGATTGATGAACCTTCTGTAGTGTGGAGACCATTGGTGTGATACATAACAATTACAATACTCAACATGATTTTTAGACACTGTTGGAGTATAACTAGGTTGGATCGAAACCAAATCCAACCGGGCCATCAGAACTAATACACTTATAACTTGCATATCGAGCATTTGATTGATGCACCGTCATTCATGTTAGAACCCTTGAGACATGAAGGTCCTTTTTGTTACTCCTTTTTTGATCATACTAAAGTTCAATGTATGACATATATATCTAGGGGAAGTTTCTAAGGATCTCGAGCGCATTTTGTATGAAGAATACTATGACAGGATGTAACGTGAAGAAAGAACATTGATCTGAAGTGGGTTAGCATCTATAAATATTGTGTGGGTTAGAATCTATCAGATCTTATGTGGTTTAGCGCTCTACATTACAATGTGGGTCATCACATTCCAATCATGTATGGGTCATATCCTGTGTGGGTCTGCAGGGGTTATAACCTATCGATCATGTGTGGGTCATAAGCATTTCATCTTAATAGAATAAAATTATCTTGCTTACGACTAATCATATGTTTTTTTGTACTAATGATATACCTGATTGTCAGGTGAGTCAGTTATCTACGTAGTGTTTCCTATGTGATACTTATGCCTTCGTGGTGTTACATGTGTGGTACTTGTAACTTTGTGGTGTTACCTGGGTTGTACTTCTATCTTCGTGTTGTTACTTGTGCGGCACTTCCACCTTCATGGTGATACCTTTGTGGTATTCTTACCTCACGTATGAGATGATTATATCTAGATAACATGGGTATATGTTTTGGAAAATTCATTGTAGATTTTATGTTTATCGCTTCATTCTTTGAATTTGAGGTATTGCATTGTTGTTTTTCCTTTTTGGATCTCTGGAGACATACAGGGGTATTGGGGTCCCTACTGAGTATTGTTATACACACTCGTGCATGGGGTTCGCCCGCACCTTGTTTTTTCTGGTGAAGATGACATACAACATTGATCGTTGCGGATGAATCTAGGATTAGATGGGCTCGGATGTGGACCATTTCACTGGACGTGACCCAAGGAATACTGATTGTGATCTGTACCTACCCATCAGGTAGGAACCTCATTAGCCAATCCATGAGCTGTTTTCCCTTTTTAGTTGTATTTTTACATTTCATTCTACTTGTACTTTTCATTTGTTCTTTTATTTTGGCCCCTTTACATTCAGTACACTTTTAAAACATATGTTTACATCTTGGTGGATTCTTGTTATGTTCTTGGACTGTGTGTTTGCACAAGATAAAAGGCAACGCCTTCCCATTTTTGGGATACACCTTTTGATGCTCATCGCCAGCCCCTGGACTATGGATGGTGATCTTGGGGTAGTCATGGTATGGGCCCCGAGTGATGGGTTGTGAAAATGTTGCATTAGAGGTGTTGGTTCTACCTAAGAACTAGGGCTCTAATCTTTTCTATGTACTTATAGTGTTATGTGTTATGAGTGTAGTTTTCAGTTTTGGGAATCCAATGTTGGTTCGGTGGCCGATGTCTCCATACACATGGACCCTGAATCTTGACTTCCAACTCAGTACATAGAAATAGTGATTTCATATTTTTTAAATGTTTTTCTTGTGATATCTTGAGCCATATCACCATGTATAACTTATTGACTGGGGAAAGCATATTTTATTTCAGAATTCTGCCACATAGATAGGCAGCCCCTGGCCTTTGGAATATGGTCTTATGATAGTCACGACATGGGACCCATGGGTCATGTTGTGACATAGCTGCACCGAGGCATCCTCACTTGGTGGGACATCATCGCATACTCTCTTGAGAATTTTGGATAGAGGTTGTGGCTAGAGTTTTTATATTAATAAGGACACAAGTAGATTTTATGGTGATCCTAGCTACCAGTCTCTTCTAGGGACCAACTGGGAGGTGGTGGATTCTGACACTCTAGTTACTCGACGAGTCAACCCTCATCTGGGCAGACATCGAGAGACTTTTCAGGGCAGAGTTCGTCCCAGCGACTCTATGCTCAGTGCGTAAACATGATATATTTCACTTATAGTAGGGCCATATGAAAGAGTCAATGTACATTGTGAGTTTCACTAATCTCTTATTCTATATCACTAACATGGTATGTGAACCTTTATTCAGGGCTTGAACCTTTATGTAGGGTCTTCATTGGGAGATCAGAGCATCAATGATATCGCTCAGCCTTCTGATGCAGACTGCTGTGCTAGAGGGATTGCTTTTTTTGGAGAGATTCCTATCTGAGCAAGTACAGACATCGAGTGCCACCACCGGATGTCTGGAAGTATATTCATATACAGAAGGTTCTAGATGAATGACCTAGGATCCAAGCGGGCCAGAACTTCTGGTGGACGACCATAGGATATAGGACCAGTGGTACATAGATGATGGGATAGAGGAGGGTAGACTAAGTGTATGTTGTGCTACTCAATTGGTGGGTAGGGTCACATGGGGTACTACTACACATCCTTCCATACATAAGACCAACAAATTTTCGAGGGACTTCTGAGGAAGTGAAAGAGATTCAATCAGGGAGGTTCATTGGAAACAAGTGGATGTGGCCGAGGAGTTGGCCATGTAGCAGGCGGTGGGTGGCGATTCAAGGTTCTACCGCCACCACCTATAGGTGGTCAACCCCAACCATAAAGAGCATGTGGATATGGATGATATCTGCTCCAAGCTGTACATGCCTACGACCATAGTGCTCTAGATATTATTAGAGGTACGATATGTGTTTACTCTACCTTATATTCAATACATATAGACAGAAGTACATATCACTCTTTTTATACAATGGACCTCGTTTGGAGCTAGTAGATTCCAGTGGAGACGGTGGATCAATCCTTATGAGTAAAGACACATACTAGAGGTAATTCGAGGATTACACACTGGTATCAGATTTGTGAGCTTACTATAGGAGGAGAGAGTTTCGGCTGGGATTTCATAGTAGTGGCGTCGATGTCTTATAAAGTTATATTTGTTATGTACTTGTTATCCACAATCCATGCTCAGATTGACATTATTAGGAACACAATGTGGTGTTTTCGCAATGATCTACTTGGTATTCCTTCACCGATGAGAAGGGATCCTTTGCAGCATAGAATGGACTTAACCAAAGGAGGGTGTTTCCAATCTCACATCTGTTGGCTTGCCTTACCCTTGGGGTAGTTGATTTTGAGAGTCTGAGCTATCCAGTAGTGGTGGACCAGTATACCGATGTCATTCATGATGATGTTTTTCCACTAACTCCTCTTAGATAGGTAGATTTTTACATTGACATGTACCCTGGTATGGAACCTATATCTACACCATCATATAGGATGGCTTCTGTGAAGCTTCATGAGTTATGGGTATAGTTGGAGGACTTGCAGAGGAAGACATTCAAAACGCCCAATGTTTCTCTATCGACAACTCCAATTTTGTTCTCCAAGAAAACATATAGAATTTTGAGACTCCTTGTGGACTACCTATGCCTGAACCAGGTGACCATGATGAAACATTATCCACTTCTGATGATTGATGATCAATTAGATCACGTAATGAGTGATTTTTTGTTTTAAAAGATAGAAATTAGCTCAGAATATCATCAGATTAGGTATGGGTTGATGATGTACAGAAGACGACATTCATATGTCAGTATGACCACTATGAGTTCATGGTCATTGCATTCGGCACGACCAATGTCCCAACAGTGTTCATGGGTCTCATGAATAGGATCTTCCATCCATACCATGATTTCTTTGTTAGGTTCTTCATTGATAGCATCGTGATATACATTGTATCAGAGAATGATCATTCTTATCATCTAGAGATATTTATTGATACACTCTGAGAGCGCCATCTTTATAGTAATCTCTTGAAGTGCTAGTTCTCGTAACGAGATTTCTACATTCTGGGAAACGTTATCTCGGAGGCTGGAGTGGTAGTGGATCTGGTGAAGATAGAGGTTTTGCATTCATGGGAGCCTCCCAGGAGTGATTCCTTGGTGAGGAATTTCTTGGGGTTGGATGGATACTACCGGAGATTTTTGGTAGGTTTTCCAAAGTTGTATCACCCATGTCGGCGTTGATGAAGAAAGAAAACCCTTCATATGGACGGTGAGATGCTAGAAGAGTTTTCATGATCTGAGGAAGATACTGATGTGTGCCCACATCTTGATGTTACCAGAAGAGGTAATTGGGTATGTAGTCTATGTGACAAATCAGATACTCGACTTTCGATGTTTCCTGATGTAGTATTTAGTATTGATCCCCTACAGCTCGTGATAGTTGAGGAAAAATGAGAATAACTATACTACCCATGACCCGGAGTTATCCAATAATGGTCTTCTCCCTTAAGATGAGGCGATATTACATGATCGGAGAATGTTTTATGGTCTACTCTGTTCACACGAGTCTCATGTATATCTTCTCTGAGAAGGACCTAAACCTAAGATAGCAATGATGGCTTGAGTTATTCTTTTACATTGACTTTGAGATAGTCTATGCTCCTGGGATGGGGAACGTGTTAGCAGATTCACTCAACAGGAGGTATGGTCTTCATTTTCTAAGTGAGGCGTGAAATCAGATAGCCACATTGTAGATATCATTCGTGGATAGGTAAGGAGAAGCTTACCTCCAATATATGATAGTCACTCCCATACTCCTTTAGTGAGTCCGGGAGGCACATCTTGGGGACATTGATTGCGAGGCTTCTCAAGCTCATATATCCTTAGGAGAAGAACCTAATGGATTTTATGAAGGTGGGGAGCCTTCCATCCTATTAAGAGGACATACCAAGGTACCAGTATCACTATAGGAGGAGGTGTTAAGGGAGTTCCGTGCATTCCCTCTAGTGGTACATCCTGGTGTGGAGAATATGTACCAGGACCTCCGACGTCAGCACTGGTGGATAGGGATGAAGAAAGAAATGGTTGAGTTTGTTTCACAATGCCTCACTTGTCATCAAGTGAAGGCCGAGCATAAGGTTCCAGCGGGCTTAGCACAACCACTAGAGGTTCCAAATTAGAAGTGGGAAGTAATCTCCATGTACATTATGACTGGTCTTCCACGTACGTCCATGGGACATGATTCCATATGGGTGATTGTTGAATGACTGGCCTTGTCGGCCCACTTCATACCTATCTGTGAGTGGGGATCAATAGATGGCATGGGATGCCTCTACATATGAGAGATAATACAACTTCATGGGGTTCCATTGATGATCATCTCTGACAGTGACACGTGATTTATATTCAAGTTGTGGAAGGGAATATTAGTGGTGTTCGACACACAACTACATTTCAGCACCACCTTTCATCCTCATATGAATGTTTAGATGGAGAAAACCATTCAGATGCTAGAGGACATGTTTCGTTCTTGAGAACTAGATTTTTTTCCACTGTTCGGAGTATCACATTACCTTAGTGGATTTTACATAAAATAAAAGTTATCACTCCACAATTGGTATGGAACCATTTGAGGCCATATACGGTCGACCATAAAGATCACCTATATGCTGGACAGACCTAGGGGAGTCATCAGATATGGATCTAGAGATGGTATGGGATACCACTGAAAATATGGAGATCATCCAGGAGTCGATGAAGACTACAAACTGAAGACAGAAGTCTTGTGCTGAAAGGAGGCAAAGACCGTTACAGTTTGAGGAGCGAGACCTTGTTTTCTTATGGGTCTGACCATGTTGTGGTTTACAGATATTTGGTAGAGGTGGAAAGTTATCTATGAGGTATATCAGAAAATTTTCGATACATAGCAGGATAGTTGAGGTGGTAAACTATTTGGAATTTTTACCGTAGTTGGAGAGGGTTCCAGACATCTTCCACGTATCCCAGCTGAGGAGATAAGTGCATGAACCATCTCACATCATCGACGATGACAAGATGGAAATTGATTATTAGGTGATGTTTATGGAGGTTCCAGTAATGATTAAGGACTGACAGGAGTGTGTCCTTCATAGGCGGTCGATAGCTCTTGTCTGCATTCATTGGCATCACAGGAAACTCCAGGAGAGCACATGGGACTGGGAGGCATAGATTCACTCTCAATAGCCCCATTTGTTTTCCTAGTCTATATTGTGGATTTTGAAGATAAAATGACCTAAGGTGGGGAGAATGTAAAATTCCTGATTTTCCATGTAAATATTTTAATTTTAATTTAAAGGAATTATTACGAGTCAGCAAAAATTGACAGCGCATGGTTCTGATGCCCAGTTTACCCAGAATGAATTTATGAACTTTTTTAATGTACTTTCAGTAAACACGTGAGCCGCATTTTCTATCTTGTGAACTAGTCTTAGATTAAAAATATGAGGGAATAGTTTAATCCACCATACCAGGATTCACATAAGGGAGACTTCACATCGACCGAAGTTGGTATGGAGGAAATTATTGGATTTAGGTTTTTTTAAAGAGTATAAAAATAACTTAGTTATTTTATTTTCTCTTATATATTTTACTCAAACAAACCAAAAAAAGCAAGGAACCATCGATGTTTCATGAAATTAAGTGGCTTGACCCTTCAAATCATATGTAACAAATATTTGGGAATTTGGAAGGTTCTTAATTAATGAACCCTCATAAATCCAACGATCGTTAGAAACCGTCCACCTCTCTTATTTATATAGAGTTTGGGGAGAGGTATAAGACAAATTCACCATGAAACGAAGTGTTGAAAATGTTCCATTATGCAAAACCCTTGGACAATAGAGCGGGTTCTAGTAGGCGGTGATGGGTGACGTTGAATATTGAACCAAGAGACTATGATTGAGCGACATCATTGGATGCTTGTTGGAGGGGGAAACGAACACAGAACCACTTCCTAAATTACGTGGTTTCTCCATCATTCTTGTGGTAGGGATTTGAACTTGTTTAATTTTAAGTATAATTGATTCAGTCTCTTCAGCATATATATATCAAGTTAACGTGGAGGGAACATGCCAAATGAAGATGGCCTGGTCTCATCTCTATCTTGATTTACTGGGCATTCTTCACAGGTATTTTTTTTGGGGTGGACATAACCCAATTTTGATGGTCTAGAAGCGACGATGATATCCTAGGATGTTCAATGACATATTTAGTAGAAAAAATGGGCCACCAAAGCACACCCGGTTACCCGTGGAAGGCCGCCAGTGCAGCAGTACCAGTGACAGGTGCTAGCAAGGACCAAGGCAGAAGCCGACACTGGCCGCCTGCAAGGAAGTAGGCGGTGCACCCGCACCGCCAGAGGAATCGGCCGTGGCTCATTAGCCAAATTTTCTTGTGGAGGCAGACATAACCAGGGACAACTATGAAAGAGGAGGGCAATGAGACTAGCACTCCATCGGTGGAGCAGCAGCTCGGACGCCACAGTGGTGGGACTTGTTGTAGGTCTCGTGGGTTTCTTGGAAGTGCCAAAATGAGCTTCCTCTTGGCATCCTAAACATTGGAAACACCCCCAACCTTGCCAGATCTGTGGACCTCACGCCATGTTTGGGCCGCATTCCACTATGGGATGGGTCATGTCACCTACGAGCTGCACTGCACCATGGGTTGGGTCGTATGGGCCGAGAAGGTTGCGCCTCTGTGGGCCAGTCCACGACAACACAAGATGGACCATGTGATCCCAACGGGCCCAGCCACACATCCTTTTTGATGGGCCAAACAGCAGCTTTGTGGGTGGAGCCCCCTATCACCCAGCCTGTCCGGGTCGGTCCGGACCTAGATCTAACAAGGTCTAGAATCACTTAATGGGACATAATTTGAGATCCTAACCTCTGATTGACGAACCATGTACAACTTTGAAACCCTTAGAGTTAAACGGTCCTTTTGATATACACCACATGATTTTTAGTGATAGTTGGAGTATGACCTGGTTGGATTGAACCTGAATCCAACTGGACCCTTAGAAATAAAACACTTATAAATCACGAACTGGGTGTTCGATTGATGTACCTTCTATCATGTTAGAACCCTTTCAACATTTCAGTCCTTTGGGTTACTCCATTGTTGAGATTAGTGGTGATCGAGGTATGGATGATATCTTGAGGGTAATATTCTACGAAACTCTAGCACACCAGGTGCGATGAATTCAATGGCAGGTGGGTAAGCACATTCTGATCCAGTGTGTGTCAGCACTCAACGTTCTTGAGTGGGTCAGGGCATTCTGATCATGTGTGGGTTAGATTCTATGTGGGTCAACAAGGGTTTTTACCTATCGATCCTGTGTGGGTCAGATGTAGTGCATCTTAATAGATTAAGATTATCTAGATTATGACTAATCATATGTACTTCAATATATATGTTAAACCTGATTGTGACATGAGTCGGTTATCTTCTTAGTGTTACTTATGTCGTACTTCTATATTTTTTGTGTCAACTGTGTCGTACTTCTATCTTCTTGGGGTTACCTGAGTGGTACTTCTAACATAATGGTGTTACCTATGTGGTTCTTCTACCTTTATGGTGTTACCGTTGTGGTATTCTTCATTCATGTGTGAGATGAGTATATCATGATACATTAGGTATATTTATAAGCATATATATAAGAATATTTTATGACTATGACATTGTGCTTTTAATTTGATGTCTTTCTTTTTGATTTTTCCTTCGTGGAAATCCAGGAGACCTATATGGGTCTCGGGGGTCCCTACTGAGTATTTTTATACTCACCCCTGCATGGGATTTGCTCTCACCTTGTTGTGTGTTGTGCAGAGGATGTACATCATTGATTAAGGCTGAGGGAGCCATAACTGGAAGGAGCTTGGAGGTGTACCATTTAGGGTGACGTGACCTAGTGACTACTAATTGTGAGAAGTACCTAACCATTAGGTTAGATCATCGGTGGATGATCTAGGATAATTTTTTTTCACTTATTCAGTTGTACATGTAATATTATGTTTTACTTGTACATTTCAGTTGGGCCTATATTCCAGCCCCCTTACATCCAGCACAATTTTACTACACCATTTTACTTCATGGTTCATTCTTGTTGTGTTCTTGGACTGTGTGTCTATACAAGTTAAATTTTTATGCCTTCATGTTTTAGGAATTTTCCTTTATGGTGCTACTCACTAGCCCCTGTCCTATGGAAGGAGGGCTTGGGGTAGTCATAGAACGGGCCTCTGGGGACTTGTTGTGACACATATGGGGGTGTATTTTTATAATATTTAACACAAAAAGCATTAATAATCATAATTATCAACATAACCTGGAGCCTCATTCCAGTAATCCAGCCATGTACATGCTATTGGGAAGCATAGTGCCTCAGTACAACATCCCGACCCACACACTGACCATATTTTGGAAAGCATAGAGCATCCATTTGACATGTCAACAACTCAACAAATAACACTCACCTTGGAGCCTTAGTCTAGGTAGTTTCATTAAATTGAACCATTACTGGAAAAAATCATTAGTCTAACTCCCTAACCCATGAATTATTAGTTGGGTTTAAAGAATTAGTCTAACCAAACCTGTGGGGGAGACTTAGTCATGTATCAAACCACCAAGCCATGTGCACATTCTAATATAAATCCTTTCACCAATAATAATCATCTCAAAAAAAAAACAAAAGTAATAAAAATAGAAATCATAATACAAACAAATCATCATGGGAATATATATTTTTCTATAAACCATTAACACTTTTCCATTTACATTAACTATTATTTATACCAATTCCAAATTCTTATTCCTAAACTCTTAAATAATACTCCGTAAATACCATCTATTAACTCATTTAACTAATTAAACCCTTTCCGTACATTATCGTACATAACATTATTATCATTTACCGCATGCTAAACCTATTATTAATTTCAATTACAAACCAAAATCCTTTCGAAATATTCCCATTAATTGCATATAATCTATTTTCACATCAATCCAAACACCCCCTAATTCTATATTATCCACTAAGCCCATTCATCATTATGTTTGTTTACAAATCATATTATCATTCAAACATAATTTTCGTCGGATCTATCTCACTATCCCTAACGTCCCTTCAATTATTATGGTCTAAAAATTCCATTATAAAATCTATCATGGAAATAAACACATTTCAAAATACTAAATGAAATCATATTGATAACACCCTTTGAAACACATAACATCTCCTCTGAAAAAATAAAACATTCCCCCAAAGAATTTATTTCCATTTTCAACCAATCATGAAAATGATTAACCCATATTAACAAATATAGAACCATGTTTCAATTTAAACATCATTTTAAATCTCTTAGAAACCCCCCTTTTAAAATACATTAATTTAAAACCCACCTTTAAAAGGAATTTCCTCTTTCAACCATCAATTCCTATCAAAAAATTTAAAATTAGGCCAAACCTCTAAGACATGGTAGTGAAACCATTTCAAAAACATTTTATACATTTAAAAAATCATGAACATAATTATTTAAATTATCCCATTAATCAAACCCAAATAATAATTACATTCTTACTACAAATTCTCTCTCATAAAACCAGTATCACAATGTTTTCAAATTTAGTTCACCACTCAGAAGTGTCTGGCTTAACCCATGGGTATCCCTTGGTTCAGTCTTACACCACTAATGAACCCAAAGGGGTCCCTGAAGGGTCTCTAACATAATTATAAGCACAATACAACTTCCAATTTCCCAATATATCATAAAACAACATTTTTTCAAAAAAAAAAGAATAACTTCCTACACATATATCACATCATATGTTCGGGAGAAAGATTAAATACCATATTCCATTTGTATTTTAATGAATGATTCTTAATCACAAAATTTGACACATTCTCAAACCACCAATAAATCCCAAACATTAAATATTCCAGAAAAGTGATCTGTTTAGGGTTTCAGTAGAAGAGGAGTGACTCTATATGCCTAAATCTAGAATATAGATCAAAGAGTAGTTTTATACACACTCGTGTCATTGAATCATACTAAAAAGAACTCCAAATGATTATGAATCAAAGGAGAATCGTACATAGGGAGACGGTATTGTAGGTATTTATCATAGTGTGGAAGGTGTCAAATTGGAGGAAAAATAAGGTGGGCTTTTAAAAATTTCGAGATAGAAAAAATGTAAATTTTACACACTTTAAATGGGCTTCTCGGTTTACCAAAAATGTTTTCAACTCATTCACAAACCAAGAACAAGAAACATTCTAAAGGAATTTGTGTCACATGGTTACCTGTAGATACCAACATGGCTTGAAAAACAATTTGGTAGCTGTTTTCTATCCCTCTACCAAAAATTATCACTACATCGCACAATTTCCTCGGGCTGGCACACAGTTTACACTAACCATTCACCAAACATGCAGAATGCACAATGGGAAAATTTTCTTTTATTTTCACATCCCAAACCCTAGAAAAACGTGAAAAACTCCTCATGAACTTGAGAGATACTTTTTTATCAATGAATGTTGGTTTAACCATAAATTTAACAATGACATACCTTCCCTAAATATTGGGATCTTATAACATCCCCACCTTCTAACAGATCATCTTATAGCCACACTTACATGCTTTTCCCAGAAATCATGACCAACATGTTAGACCACATACCCGCCCCTAAACCTTTATCTTTTGAGTTTCTCACTTAACACATCCATGCAGCAACAATTCTCAGTACTAGGAAACAATCATTCTCTGGGACCATTTTCCTCATCCAGTTCCACAATCACAATTTGAGTCTCTATGAGGATGCATTCACCACATACCTTCATTACCAACACCAAACACCAAATAAAGGATTAGTTAATTCCTCCAGAACACCTCACAAAAAGAAAACATCTTGGTTTTTGATTAACATTAGAAGAAAAAACTGAAATACTATCAGTATGATCCTATCCATCAAATATATCCCAAGAGACTCAGTTCATTTTGGAACATTCAGAATGAATAAACATAACATTCAATTCATCACATGGAAGGCCAAAAATCATAACATGGGTCCACATCCATCACCAAAACCACTCTCCAGGATGGATCCCATCTATGTCCACCCATCTCAACCCACTGATTACACCATTAACAAAACACATGGCCACTATGGTACTCCCCACCACATGCTTCAGCATATAACCACAATTTCTCTGGCACTGAACACTCCAAAAATTGAAGCGGATACTAGTAGAACTCCACATCATCATTCAAAAAATAATCTATTTTTTTTTTAAAAACACAACAATCAATTTCCATCAGAGCACCATCTAGTATTAGAATTTAGCCATTTTATTTAAGCCTCATAGATTAGATAACTTCAATATCTTTTCTAACATGAGGGTACTTGGTTCTTCCTCAGAGTATATTCGAAATACCGAATCATTCTATTCATTATAGAATTATCCATAGATGTCTCACATCCCAACACACCTGCTTCAAAGCATTCTCCACACATCTAGGACATAACACTATACTCCATACCATTATGGAATCATTGTCCCCATTCCCTAAATCAAATTTATCCGTTGTGGCGTATTCTTAAACACACACTAAGCCCCAAAATATGGATGTATCCTTATATCGTACATAGTTAGGAAAAAAACATCACCCATAACTCATTTACATCTTTGGAGAATGAAGCACATGAAATTCATCTACCACCATTCCATTCTGATGACCTATTTTGCAACTAGTCGATGGTGTACAACCCCATTATTTTTCTCCCGCACCTATACCATTCATTATACGTATCCTCCTCGATTTCCCACATCCTGTCAAAATTCATTCTTGTTTATAGGTGTAATGATAGGGAAATCATAGTGCAATAGATATAATTTCATGATTTTGGTCATGATCCTCTCTACCGAAAAGTATGCTATGAAGTTGTCAATAATCACCACCACAAAGAATTGACCACTACTGTAACCTATCCCCAAGAGGACAACTCTTCTTGAATGGGGTATCAACCAGACCCACGACCACATCACGGCTCTATACCGAGTGACAGTTACCCAAAATTCCTTTTTGAAGCATTATAATTACCTCACTTGTATTCTTCTTGCACAATCCTTCTGGAAATGACATACACAGAACGATTCATTCGACTGGTCTAAAATATAAAATTTCTCAAACATCTAGGGCCTCTCTAATCTGATTACAAGGAGATATAGTTAGCTAAAAAATGCTACCCATAACATATATCAACAACACAGTGGAATCCTAACACATTTTCATCATTCCGTACTTTTCAAAAATGATTCAGGTCTCCCACTCTTCTACAACCTAACGAAAATCTTGAACCTAGCTACCAAAAGCCTTACATCACCATGTATATGTCCTAATTTCTTCTCACAAAACCATTCATGCCACCTAACTAACCAACATCATCTGAACCATGGATTTCCAAACATCCCTCCCAACCGATGAACCACTCCTACAATTACCCAACCATGTGACCACCCACAACCTGGGTGTCTTCGGAATAATGAACTCATAAACTCAAAGTTTACACATTTCTTTTCCACCCCAAGTCAACATTACTTTTTAAATCCAACTCTATCAAATATTTTCACCAGGTTTCCAAACAATCTTTCCCTTCACAACCACTCTTATAACTTAACGTAATCACACATGTACTTCCTTGAAGTGAATTTAATGGATGACTATGACCCTTCATCAAAACTTGAGGGCACACACAACGCTTCGATTTATCCTTTAAAGAATATAATTGTTCCACATGCACCAATAAGAACTAATACCATGACCAGACTCTGTCACATTTCATCCTCAAATGACAAATGAAACCAAATCCACAAATTGGAGTCACACCTATAAAGGGTCACTGGCTTTCGCTAAGCCACACACACCAAAACTCAAACAACTTTCTATTAATTGTTCTCAAATTACCCCATTCCAAACATAATGAATGTATCCCACCAAAAAAACAGTTACATTAGGTCTAAAAAAGATGATTCTCAAACCTTAACACTAGCGCTATGAACTTATCACCCAATCTATGGTTTAAAACAATGCTAATTAGGTCCCAACCCACACTAGTAACATCATTGTCATTAAAAGACTACATTTCCTAGAATCAATGTCCCCACCTAAAAAAAGTACTTACAAAAAATATTCTATTTAGAAAAAAAATCAAACTTGACATGATCTCCCATCCAATTACCCGATGTCTCAAACAATGGAACTCTCACTACCCAAACCACTCATACAAGGTTTCAACACCCAACAAGAGGGATATCTACCATTGGTGTCTCTATGAGTTTGATAATTTTCATATTTCATGTCTTAATTAGACTATTCCATTTAAGATGATGATTAAACTTTTCAAAACCATTCAGTTTTAAAACCCAATAATTTTCAACTAAAAATACCTTTGTTGTTATCCCATCAATTAAAAAACCTGAATTTTACTAAAAATATTATTTTCAGACATGTACCATTTACAAAGTTAAGGATTTAAATTCCTTAAAACCACATTAAACCCAATTATTAAAAAAAATCATTTCATTCAATTTCACAATGTATACCAGTTCGGTTGATCTTAATGTCACTCACTTTTCAGTCATTGGCATCATATGGATGACCTTTCTATCATATGTGCCTATAATGATGCGTCAACTCAGACTCCCTCCCATGTCATGACATGACAAGAGATAAATCCCTTTAAATAAATAACATTATATCCATGTACACCACCCAAGGTGGATATATCAAAAAACTGTAATAGTGAAAAATAGAACATTATTTGTCACCACTTGGAAACATAGATTTTCCATCATACATTGGGTTTTATGCACCCAAGAATGATATCATTAATAATTCCTGAAAAGATCCTAGTTACATTTGAACCATTCCAAAATTTATATACAAAAGGATACCATCTCTAACAACACTTTTTTAATGTCACCAACACAAAATCCACAATAACTAATTCCTTGAGCCATGTCATCACATTACCCCAAGTGCACATCCCGTTTTGCGAGAAGATTAATACTACATGTGAAGGTCTACAGGGGAATATAGAGGGACTATTCTCTTATAATAGATTAAATACATAACATAAGTAACAAAATAGATAAACTGACCATCAGTACTATAAATCGACAACAAGAAGAAAAATCAATAAGTAACCAAGTACACATTCTATGCCAAAATATAACTAATTAATAATCATCCTTCCAAGAAGTCATAGAATGTAATCCAAAACCAAAAAAAATGGAATCTAAATGTGATCCTATGTCCCAAATCCGTCCTGTACTCCATGCTCTTACATATCAACCCATGTGAGACCAAACACAATGTCCCTATTTCGAACCTGTACCTGAAAACATATAGAATCTTATTAGGTACCCATGAGACATGGCAGCTAAAGTAAGTTGTGAGTAAAAATCAGTAGTCTATCACCAATATTTCCAAATGAAATATATTTTCTTTAGAAATTTTATATGGGAAAAAAATTTCAATAAAAAAATTAACATGGAAAATATTTAAGAAATTATCTTTAATTCATTTACCCCTTATGTTCTAATTAATTGGAAAATACAAATAAACTAACATGGGTCATAAATAGAGTCTATGATAAGGTGAAAGGGTAAAAAAACATTTATCCATAAGGTTTTTTACTAAACAAAACTCATTATATCACATTTAGCTACAATAATCATTTATGAAATTGTAATTTATATTTTCAATTCATCACTTATGTTATCTTCATTACAAAATTTAGCTTCATCTCACGTCACATGGGTTCAATATTTCATCATTTTCACTATGACCTATTTTGGTTAATTATAATGAATAGAGGGAGTTTGATACACGAATACTCATGAAGAATTACTAATCATAATTATTAACAGACCTCAAAGTCACAGTCTGGTAATCCCGACGTGTCATGTGTTTGAGAAGAATAAGGCCTCAGTCTGACATCTCAACCCACATAATGTTTTTAAGTAGGGATGTATAGAGAATCAGTCCGAAATCACAACCTTTCATTATGTAACACTAACCGTAGAGCCACATCCCATGTATTTTTATTAAATGTACCCATTAGAGGCAAAGAGAATCAATTTGAAAACCTAACCAATGCATTTATGGGAGGGGTTAGAACATTTGTAAAAATTGACCTGTGGGAGGATTCTTAGTTTTTTATCCCACTACCCGACCATTTATACATGCTTACATATATCCATTTACCAAACATAAAACATCACAAAAAATCACAAAAAATACAAATAACAATCCTAATATAAAAAATCATCAATGGAATAAATATTATCCCATAAGCCATTAAAATTTTTCCATTTACATTACATTTACATTTATCGTAATATCATGTTCTTATGAATAATCTCGTTAATCATACTAACAAATTTCTATAAAATTATCCATTTATCATATCATGAAAACTCTATAAATTATCTCACATAACCCGATAATTATTTTCCATGTGTAAACCCCCTTATGTAGTTCATATATTAATCACAATACATTAGAAAAAATAAAATTTTTCTAATTTAAGTCATTTACACATTATTCAAAACAACCCTTTTTCCAATATAATCATATAATACCAATCATCATTTTTTAATTCATAGTCATGTTATCAGGCCAACATAATTGTCATGGGATCTATATCATAATCCCTTATATATATTCAATAACAATTTTCCATTTGATCTTTCAAAATTTTTATCATGGAAATAAACCCCATTAAAAATATTCATTTAAATCATATTGAATCCAACATTTTAAAAATGGTTATTCCCCTTTAGAAAACGAAAATGTGCCCCAATGATTATATTTCCAATTTAAAAAAATCATGACAAACATTAAACAATCATAAAAAATGGAAATCTTGTTATTTTTTTACAATTCATTTGAAATCCATTAAACCCCCCCCCCCTTAAACTCTATTAGGTCAACAAATCCATTCAATAAATGTATCACTTTCAAATATAAATTTCCATAAATAAAATTTAATTTCTTGTCAAACCGTAAAAACATGCTAATGAATCAATTTCAAAACAAATCGATCATTTACAAAAGCAAGAATATAATTTATAAAATTAACCCATTAAACATACCCACACAGAAATAACATTATTACAACCCATTTACTAAAATAATACCCTTATCCCAATGTATACCAATTTTATTCATCACACACAAGTTTCCGGCTTACCCCATGGTAGCCCTAGGTTCGATCTCACATCATCGACTACCCCAATGGGGTCCGTGAAGGGTCTCAAACTTCAATATAAGGTCCTAAACACTTATTATAAATGAACGTATCAAAACATAATATATTAGTAAAAATTAACAACTTCATACACATAATACACATCCATACTATGGGTGAATCCATAAAGACCACCTACCACATGTCCGTTGATGAACCCTTTCATAATATCCTTCAATAACTCAAGATAAATCACCCAATAAAGAAATCAAAAATTATATATAAAAGGGGTGGTTTTAGGGGTTTAAAATAATATTAGAGACTATACATGATATAATTTAATAAAAAGAGAAAAAAAAAATTTGACGCACAAAGAACATTTATTTACATCCAAAAGTGCTCCAAATTCCCATGAATTAAAGGAGAATCATCCATGTAGGGAGAGGGGGATGCTATTTCTTCACATAGGGTGGGTGATAGAATAGTATGAAAATTCAGGTCAGGATACAAATATCCTAGGATGAAAATAGTGAAAAAAGTTTAACTATTATAGGGACTTACAGTTTACTCACGATGTTTTCCAAATCGTGCTCAAACCATGTGTATGACCCTATCTAACAGATTTTGGGTCACACATTTACCACGAAATACATGAGGGCTTTGGATAAACCTACAATATTTGTGTTCTAGCCCTCTATCAAAAATGGTCACCATATAACATGGTTTCCTTGGCCAGGACCACAGTTTACACTAACTGTGCACCTACCGTGCGTTATACACTTTGGTGAAATGTTTCCAATTTTTTCTTGTCCACAACCACCAGAAGATTCCTAAACACCTCATGAACTCCAGAAGAACTTATTTATTTGTAAAAAAGGTTTTAAAAAAAATTAACAAGGACATACCTTCACTAAATATTAGGATCATACATTTTAGAAAAATGATAATATCTTGTTCTTAATATAATCACCTAAAAATGTTTTAAACGAGAAATTTAACTTTTAATTTATAAATTTGGTAGGTATGTTTTATATATTTAATAGATTATTTTATAAATTATTTAATTAAATTTTAAATAATTATGTAAACTATTTTCGTAATATTTTAATTCATTATTCTATTATAAATGATATATTTTTTAGAAAACGTGGTAATTTAACTATTAACATAAAAATAAATTATTCTAGAAATTTAAAAAAATTATTCTAAAGATAATATATATATAATGAATATGTTGAATAAGGTTATTTTATAAAAATAAAATTCTGAAATTCATTTTTTAAAATTTCAATAAAAATTATATAAATTACATATATTATAGAATTATTTTTAAAATTCCATTTTAATTATTTAAATGTTCTTAATATTATATAAAATGATTTAATTTATTTGATTTTGAAAATATAAAATAATTAATGAATTATTTAATTCAAAATAATAATTACGTTCATATTAAATATTTATTTATAAATCTGATTAATTAATTATTTATATACTAAAATTTAATGTTTACTACTAAATTGATATGATAATATTTATATTATTTATATATATATTTCATATATCATAAATTTAAATCAATAGGAATTTTCATAAAATGGGTATGTATATTTTATTTTTTATAAAATATTTTATCATATTTTTTTATTTAATTGTGAGAAATATTATTTTATATTTACCACATAAAAGACATTATTTTATATATACATTATATGTGACAATTGATAATATTTTAAATGACCATATTTCCAACATTTTAAAACACATGGATAATATCTCATCCCTATATATATTATTACTAAGCTTTTTCATTTCACACTTCTCATTTCTATAATTTTCATTTTACATATAACATCATGATTTCATACATTCAATTATTATGTCACCATATCTATTTTATTATTTTAATGGATACTCTCAGTAGAGGATTTGGTCCTTGGGAGTTTCTATTCAAAATATATTAATCATTTATTTTTTTACATTATTATTATTTGTTGTCTTAATTGATGTAGTCAGTTATAATGTGTTATAATACATTTTATGGGATTCAGGGTGTCATATATTTTTTTATTGTTGAATTATAATTAAATAGTTTTTGTATAGATTAGTTCATATTAATATTCACATAATATCTCATTAAGAATTTTTTTTGAAATAATATAGAAATAATATTTGTAATTATAGCGGAAAATTAATTGATTCAAAAACCTCTGGAGCTATTTTATCCCCCATAAAGAAATTATTTCTCCTCGATATTAATTATTATGTAATAAGGAAAATAAATAATTACGTCTTCTAGAATGACACGACTGGTTATATAATTTGAATAGTGATATTAAACTTAAAAAGTTATTAAACATTTTTCTATTCCTTATTATATGATTATCCATGATAATAAGTTTTCTCAATACTTCTGAGAAAAGAAACAATCATTATTTTCTATCAAGACTCAAATTGTATAATTTTATAATAATGAGTGTTATTTGTATTCCTTGGATATAATATCATAGGGTGATTGATAGTGTGATAAATTTATTCCAAATAACCTTTTCCCTCTATGATTAGAGTATCAATCTTTTTTACAAGAAAACAATAAAATTATCAAGATTACTGTGATTTTCATAAGACAATGTACAAAGATTTAAATATGGGATAAAAAGTTGTACTAATATATGTCATTATTAATAAATCAATATCTAGAATTCAAGGTGTTGATGTTATGTTCATAGAAGGAATTTTATATACAATGGAGGGGGTTGAGGAAAATTTCATTTTCCTAAAATATGTTCTTTAGTTGACGATATATGTTTTTCACTCCACTTAATTTTTAAAACTCACTTATATAGTATTAAATTCATAGAATTTATAATGTTCCATTGGAATTTTATTTTGTTGATTCCTATTATCCTTGATAACTATTATATAATAGAATTGAGTCAGATAATACCCATGTTTTCTACACTTGAAAAACTGGATCATTAGTGGTTCTTTTTTGTTTTCACTTTCCACTTCGTTCATAATATCTTATATCACAACATCGAAATTTATTATTGATGATTTATGAGACACTCTACCATAGTTAAATCATTTTACAGTCCCTCTGAGGTAGTTACCCTTATGAATATTCCCATATTTTTTGCACATATGTTGCGGAATGTACCTTTTTTACTTCTCTTCATTTGCACAATTTTGGGGAACCTATATCCTTTTATTCATTATTGAAAAAAATGTTTAAGAATTTTTTATATTGTGTGTAATTTTCCATTTTATATGGTTTAGAATAATTATAACAATTCTCAATACAACTATAATTAAAATCGGTTTATAGTTGAAGAAATCATCGCATTATCCCTCACACCCAAGGTTAACTATATTTCTTATAGTTCCATCCATTACTAAAAAAATATGTTAATACGACTAGAAAATGTTTAAAATCATAATTGGATTTTCAAAACAAATAACAAAAAATGGATTAATCATATAACCTTTTTCCAATTTATATAATCATGCTTACCTATAATTTTATTACTAAAACCATTATAAATATTAGAGTATACAAGGTTACCATAAGATGGGTAATCAAATAATTATTATACAAATACATCAATGATAAAAAAACGAAATTCCCCATATTATTTCATAAAGAATATGATATCAACCAGTTCATATCACGAAGGAGTTTCTTGAATGGTTTAAAGTATTAGTCCAAATTAACATGCAATAGAGAGACGATTGAGTTAATCTTCATCCCACCACTTTCAAAGAGATTAATCCTAGGTTAATATGTGATACATTCTTATCCACATTATTTAATCCAAATTCGTGATCTATTTTTGTAAGAAAAATTATTTCATAATTCAAAAAATAAATTTATCACAAATATAATCGGATAATACAAAGGTCTAATGTATTTTTAATATTAGATATACTAATAAATTAACACCAACATATAAAATGATATTTATTTAAGATTCCATGTTTTTATCATTACTTCTAAATATCTTCTAAAAACATATCATTTCATAAGGAAGTACTCAATGAAAATTTTGAGCTAGAAGGAATAATAAGGGAATGTATATGGGCATAAAGATAACATGTTTGTAAGAGGCATAACATGATATCAAAAAAAATATGATCATAATAATAGTGACATAGAAGAATGAAATTATTACATAATATCATAAAAATGTGTGAAAAATAAATAAATAAATAAATCATAAACATAATTCGAGGGTCACTCTGAAGATAATAATCATAATCATGAAGAAGTATCGTAGTGGATTAGGTTCACTCATTAATTCCGTAATTAACATCTCATGTGATATATGTGGTGAATAATGAATTATATGTAGATATAATAATGGTATGACACATAACATAATTGAAAATCATATACATGCTTTCCACATGAGAAAAAAAACCATATATAAATAATAACAATGATAAAACTAAGGAGAAAGAAATGAGAATCGTAATTTTGATTCAAGTCATAACAAATGGATAAAATATATGGACTCATGGAATATGGAATTAAGTCAATTAGTTGTTAATATTTTAAATTTGTACATATTTTTCAGAATTTATTTCAAATATAGATTTTTGAGAAGAATAATATTGGATGTGATATAATAAAAACATAATACTTGGGTAGAGCATTTTGAAATGAGTGAAGTATCATTTTTTTTGAAGGAAATACATTATTATTTTTCCATAAAACCACGAATTGTACTGAGAGGGTTCTTTATATTAATATTATTATTTTCTAAAATAAAATTTTTAGAAATAATTAGATGGTTCAGATTCTTGATATGTGATAGGAAATAGTAATTATCACATTAATCAGATTTATATAAATGTAAAAATATCAATGATAAATAAGAACATGTATAATCTTAGAAATTAAAAGTATATTCAACATGGATTTTATTAAATATAGACAGAAAAAAGTATAATAGGTGCAGGGGAATAATATTTAATAAATTTTTGAAAAATAATGAAATGTGTAATCTATTGGTATTTTAGACGAACAGACAGATGATCATGGATAGAAAACCATTTTGACTTTTTTTGAAATTCCACACTTAAAAATTGATGATAAATATTAAATTATTAAAAATAATACAGTAATTATTAATAACACATGAAATTACTCATAACTAGGTTTCTAGATATATAAGAGATAATGGTGGAATGTGTAATTATGGACAACTTGGGGAAATTGTCATTTAAATGAATATGAATTATCTTTAACATAATTTATATTTAAAAGGTATTATATTTTCATATAAATTAAGGTTTTATTAAAGTCATATTTCCCAATAATGATATTGGGATTTCCATATAATATGAATGATCATACTATTAGTATTAGTTATCCAGAGCCCAATTCTTTAGTAATGGATAATATTTTTTTATTAATTATTTTCTTCATGGAATCTTTATTGTTACTCAATTTGAATTTTCTGAGATCTAATGTAATACGATTTTACACCTCACTAAAATTCCATGGTATTTCCCTACATCGATGATAACCAAGAGGTTTCATGAAATTATCCAGCAATATAGTTCTATGGTAGGATAATATTTCAATTGGGGATAAAGATGATAATGGATATCATGGGATGGAGGCATATACAAAATTCATACACATTATCATGGGGTTCTCCCTTGGTAATCTATATGTTATGAGAATTTCGTAAGAGAACTATAAGAATGATATCCACATTTTTGTTTGATATTGGATGTTCAAATTAGTGTACATGTGTCTATAGCTTATGATGATTATTAATGGATATCATGACTAATTTACATTATTTTTATTGATGAAAATAGCTATATAATATTATAGTGATGAGATATGATACATTGGTTACATCATGAGTGAAATTAAATAAATGGATAATGTGATAAATGATTAATCCCTTTGGTTCCTTTATTGAATATGATATATTCGACCCCCTGAAAAGAATAAAATTGATAAAATCTATATGGAAATCATTTTAAAGACATATTTTGAATAGAAAATATCAAATAAAGAGACATAGAGGATATAGGTTTATGGAACTAGACTAAAACCCTCTTTATTATATATTTTATGATAAGGATATTATATTACAAGGAAATAATTCGTAGGTTTTTCAGATGTCGTTGTGACATTAACATGTTTCCATACGGGTGAAATGGTATATTTCTAAACATTAAACTCGGTATTTATTATGTTGTGCCTAATTCTACTGAGAATGATGCCTAGAGGTTCACACACCATGTGTATATGAATTAAATTTCAAATTTAGTTATATAATCTAATGTGTTATAATATATAATATTTATTCATGTTTTGGTGATAATGATGATTTAATCACAAGTTATTAAAAAACGAGTGAGGTAAAAACTAAGAATTAATATTTATTTTTTTATGAACGAATAATTTGGGTATATTTATTTATTAAAAAATATTCATTTTTCATATATCATAAAATGTAAATGAGGGACGAAAGACTGAGAATAATGGTCTGATTTTGATATGATATAAATTATATTTATATTTTCAATATATTTTTCATATCATGTTAATAATTATTATGTTATTGTTAGTATTGGATACATTGTTAACTAATATTTTTATCAATGGAAATAGATTATGTGATATTTCAAAATACTAAACCCACCAGAATTAATATATTATTATATTACATTCCATAATAACTCTTTTTTAAGATAAAGTATAGTGAATTTATCAAGGACTACATAGATATATAGTTATCTAGAATATTCCCCTCTTACTTATCTCTAAATCCCTCGATAGATCAATAATATATTATCATTCCTCATGAATAATAAAACAATGATCTCACAAAAACAACACAAGAGATATATATCATCCCTTCTAGAATGTGATGATTTAATGGTGAGGTTCAAAATTTTGCAGTTCTCAAATGGATCAGAACTACATTTATTATACACTTGAATCCTGAAGCACAATGATAGTATACTATGGTCCAGTGAACCAGATCAACAACAACATTGGAATTACAAGTTGAAGTAATTCTATACATACTCATCAATTAATTATAAATTACATGTGAAGATCACATCCCTTTGGTTTTGATATTTTGATTTAGTAATTTAATATATATTTATGATTGGATTTTTATCTAGTATATTGTGGGGAAACAATTTAAAATATATCAAATCTAATATGCACTTTTTCCATTCCTTTAATGGTGATTCCACTCCACTTGGAACCTAAAGTGTTATATGAACGGTCACCTGCACAGTTATAAAATATTTATTAATCATTTTTGGTTTTTTGGAGTTTTGGTTTTCTTTTATTTATATCAAATCATTTTAATATTAGAAAAGTTTTTATATTTTCATCTTTCATAACACTAGTAGGAACTGTAAATTGTTGAGATTATAGAAAATGAGTAATCATCCAAAGAAACTATCTTCTGATTCCAGAGGATATTCATGGAAAATACTAGAGTACATGGCACTAAATTTATAGATACAAATAGTGTTATAGAGTTGTATGTCCACATATCATGATAATGAAAAATAGATCTTAAGTAATTAGATATATGATTTAAATATTGATGATTATTGTTTAAATATGAACATATTATTATGTGGATTATTTAACCAAATGTGTAGTTCACATAATTTCATAATCGGGAAAACATGTTTTCCCAATGACTCATTTATGGGATATAGAATATGTTGTTTGATGGGATATGTTACTATATGGCTACACATCATGTACTAACAAATAATTTTTTTATTTTAAATAATAAAATAATTTTTGGGTGAGTGGGAACCATAAAAACACCAATTCAAGATTCAATTACGTCCATCGTAATGCAGTGTACCCTTAACTCTTATATGGATGGTAAAAAACATATATCTAGGGGGTATTCTATGAATATTAGATGAGTATATTACACTATGTATTCTAAATGACATGATATGTAGTCAGCTATTGGCAATGTGCCCAATTTTTCATCCAGAAAAATATTAAATACATAAATAAACCTAATCACATGTCTTCTATGTAACATTTATTTTATAGTACTTTCCATGGATTAGTGTTTATAATTATAAATAAAATAAATTTCACATCTAATATTTTGTATATCTATACACATTTTCCTCTATATATCCTAACATAAATCATTGATTTTAAATTAAATTATTATTGTTTAAATTATTGATGTTATTGATTTTATGATGATTGGATGGAATTATGAAAAACATAATTAAATATATTAATTCATGGTGTTTTATCTTAATTAATTTACCAATGGATATAATTGATAAAAATATTTTGAATGTCTATTTTTTCATGTCAGGTAGAAGACCATGATATTAGACTTTCATTGTGCATGTTTTTTTGTGCTTTTAATTTATAAGGTTTAAATTAAAACATATTCATGTGATTCATCCCCACTCTCTATTATATATAATTCTACATTGTCACAATTAAAATTTTAAAATAACATTTATTCCATCTATTAAATACAATCATATCTATGTGATTAACATAATATATATGGATAGAGATCCCAAGTGATGGGATATAGTCTATGACAATGAGACATGTTTATACCAATCAAGGAAATAAATAGAAACAATGTGGAATTCTTCCACAGAAACCAATCTACAATTCAATTTTTGTTTAATATAGGCATGAGGGTTAGCTTATCATCCACTAGATAAACTAACCATTAGAAAATTTCATGGTGATGAAACATATATCTTATTTTATTCATTGGTGTTAATAATAATTTATGTTTTTTATAATACATAATCATATAATAATTTAATTATTATTTATGGAAGATGGAAAAAAATTAATTCATATAATTGATAAATGATTAATCAAACTTGGTTAATAAAAAATTTAAAATAAAAATAATATTATAATTCATGTAAATTATTAAAATTTTCTTTTATGTATAAGAAATAAAAAACCATAAAATAAAATATTAAATTTTTTTAACATTAAACTATATAATTTAGAATCATCCTCATAGTTTAGTGTTGTGAACCATCCTATGATAGTGTTCATTTAATTAATTTCAAAATTTTATAATAACGCTTTAGGTAAACTTAATGTGGTCACCTCAAGGTCTTTTTGTCCAAGTAGGACATGTTGTAACTATGAAGAAACAGTTGAAGAAATATTTGACCCGAAATATATATTTGTTTATCCCAATCAATGGATCAATGAACTATTAGTTAATATAGAATAAAAGTTATTCATACGTAAAACACTTCAAATAACATGTAAGACCCATGTATGGGTTGTGAGATAATAAATATTGATCATTTCCACTCGAATATATAAGAAATCAAATATTCGGAAACTAAAGTTGGGTTTTTTTATTTTTCAAAAAATTTATTTTGTTAATTAATTTTTATTAAATTTAATTTTATTAATATATTTTAAAATTATGAAATTACTAATTATTTCTCTTAATTTTAAAATATATAAAATCGAAAATTATAGATAATAATACATCTTTCCATAATAGATAGGGATAACATTATCACTAGTGTGAATTCATTAAAATGGAATAGGAATTTACATGTCATGTTAGACTACGATTCCAAATTGTACATTCTAGAAACCCCACTGGATGATTCACATTCTGATGAGTCTAATCATGGATAAGTATCTTTAAATATTAAGATTCTATAAAATGTAATGAATGTCGAATGACTTATTCTATCTGACTTGTACAATGATATTATAATGCAATATGATGATATGGATCTCTAAAAAATAATTTTTATTCATCTTTATCTATCTAAAGAGAAGGTTGGATAAAAAAGATATGAGATCTTGAGTGCACTGTATTTGATCATAGGAGTTTAATACTACAAGTGGATGGGATGAATTTTACATAAAAAATAAAATCAAAGATAAAAACATCATTTGTAAAAAAACAGACTCACATTTCATCAAATCATCGTAGTGTTTAAATAAAATTAAGAAATCATCAGATATATTAGTGAAATTATTGATCCCACAAATAGTCTGATAGAAAATCATAGAAATATAAGTAAAAACTAATATTATAATGTATATTAATATCATAAAATTAAATTTTTTATAAAAATGTAAAACAGAATATTATAATATTATGATTTAATTACATGATTGATAAAATATAATTATACACATTAACATTAATAGTTAAGAATGTTTGAAATCTTAACATTAGATATCTACAGTTTCAATACATAAGGTAAAGGTATGTCTTTAATTAACAATAAATAGATCTATATGATTAATGGTATTACTCAATCTTCCAATACATAGGTACCCCTATATATAATGGTCTTTATGTCAATATATTTATAGCTACAAAATCCCTTGATCTTTTAGATCACATTCACTAATATTTATATCCACGAAATCCCTCGATCAAAACCATGATATGACATAATGAATAAAAATTAAATTTATACTACGAAATTTAAAATACCGAAATAGGTTCCATAAAAATTCGGCTCTTTAGCAAATTTACATGTATTAAAATGATTAGTTAATAAAAAATCATAGAAATGTTGAGTTGAAAATGAATCTTCTCCCAGCTCTTCAAATGCTCACTTATTTATAGGCATTCCACCAATGGTCATAGTTTTTAGTTAGTTTCAATATACATGTGAATATATCACATTAAAATTTAATAATGATCTAGATCAGGATCTTGATAGATAATCATGAAATATACATTATTTGTCTGCTGAAATTATTTTTCCACTATTACAATGGTATTATATATTCCATCCTATAAATATAATTATAATTACCCATATTATAAAATATGTATGACCTAATGGTCCTCATTATTGTTTATTAATCAGAAAACATGAATAATGGTTTATTTGATTTATGAGTATTTATATAATTCTGATGGTTACAATTGTGATCAATGAGAATGATCATAAAAAATAGCCACTTTTCAGGACAATAGATGATCTAATTTACTAGAAAAATGTTCATTTAGCTGGATCAATATGAATAATAAATGTTATTATTCTGAATAGATTAGAACTAAATATATGTATGGTAAAAAAGTTTTTTTCTATTACAATAATTTTTTTGAGATATATAGTTAGTAAAATAGTGTTTCAAGAAAGTGTTTCTGATTTCTTAAACAAATGAAAAGAAAAAATGGAAGGTAAATAGTTTAACTCAACAACCTACCGCTTTTTGGAATGAAAAAACACATCACATAAATAGAAAACAAATAACATTGAAATACTTACAACCATTTAACGTTTTATCATTATTAAAATGTTTAAACATGGGAATATTTTCTTTTCGTATCATAACTACACATTTTTTAAGACATATATATGATTTGATATAATATAATACTATAGATTCTTCCCCTTAGTAAAAAAATCAACATTGAAATATTCTCCCCTTTTAGATAAAATATCCCTATGGGACCCTTCAATTAATTTTTCTAAAAAATCTAATCTTTTAACAAATTTTCCTAAATTTAACCCCAAACCATATTCCCATTTATGATTTAGAAAATGTATAATAGAAGAAATACTATATATTTAAATGTTATAAATTCATAACATACAAATAATTTGTTTGAATTAGTGTTCATACAAGAAAATATTGGAATATTCATCCATGATAAATTGGGATAACATTCATATAAATTATAATTGGAGAAAAACACTTTAAAAATAAATTATCATAAAATAAATATTTCATATAAAAATATCAATTCATTGTTATATAACATATTGATGATCACATTTAACTTCTCTATGTCTTTACCATCCTTAATAGATTTAGTAACTGATGATTAATGCTTTATTATGCTCTACTCTCTGATTAATATTCCTTAATTATCTACCAATAAATTTCATAATAATCATGGATCTTATTATTTTACAACTATACAATAAATTACTAAACATTTACTGAATACGGAATAATATATTTTAACTCAAACTTATATGAATTTAATTTTTTAACTCTCAATTACTCATCTTGACTTCCAGTCATGTATTTGAACATTTTAATAAAATATTTCTTCTGATTCAAAGGATGGTCGTTTGTCAATAGAATAAGAAATATTGAAAAAATATTCATTCAATCTATAATATATTCATAATTGTCCATCAAATACTGATTAACCTTTTTTACCATATAACAATATGTTTAAAATTTATATTCTGAAGCTTTTATTTACATTGAAGGGTTTAAATTTATACAAAATTCATTATGAATTTTTCATTCATCAACATCAAGGATTCTGATTTTCAAACTCAAATTGTTCTGAATTTATTTACATATGGATTCAATATTCTGATTGTATTTTATTTGATCCAATTTTTTTTCTAATTTCGGAAAATGTGATCAAAATTCATTTATCATATTATAGATGAAGAATCAATTGAATCTGACGAAACCTCTAAAACATGTGGTTTGGAAGGTCCAACGACTAAATTACTATTCAATTCATGTTTCACATGACCCAAATTGTTTAAATTATCATCATCTTCATATAACTCGGCCTTGTTTGATACTATTGTACATAAATGAAAATCATCTTATTGTCCTTTTGATGAATACCTGACTTCCTCTAAAACTTATTCTTTATGATTTTTTTAATGAGATGGTAACATATTTGTATTTGAATATGACATTGATGAACTATAAGCTTTCGTTGTATCTTCTATTTTTTCAGTATTGTATAATTATTCTACTAATTCCACATCCTCTTCATGTTCTTTTTCTAACAGTATCACAGTTCTATGTACTCCTTTTGTAGCCATTTTGGGAACTCTTTCAATAGAAGGTATTTCATTTTTAGTTTCTTAATGAGACTCAACAATAACATCTATTATCTTAAATTACCACAAAATATTATAATGACTAAAGTAACTATAGATGTTTCTTGGAACTATATACTATCATATAGAAAGGTTTTTTTGGCCAAAAGAATGATCCTAAATCCATGAATTGGTTGAACAAATTATAAGGGCGAACCAGATTGATTTGAAATATATAAAACTTTTTATACACACATCATTATCCTTTCCACCATTCAAGACATCAAAATAATATTATTTTGTTTTATTTTATTTTCAATTTCCATTAACTCATCAGAAGATGAAATCTAAGGAGTGGAGGACTCATCCTTTTCAAATCCAAAATATGGTTCAGACGATCTCTTTTATTCATTATATTCTATAAGATTCTTAAATTACTCATCTATCATGACATTATATATCATATTTACTTTGGGGGTGGTTGAATTACCTTTTATATTCCTCTTTATTATTCTTTATCATTTATAAAATGGGAATAAAAAATGGATGTGTTTGTTTTACGCAAATATTTTATTAAATTAGAAACAAAAATTTATTCATCCATTTTATATAATAGTCAACAATTTGAGAAATATTTTCCCTCACAGTATATGTTTTATTTTTAGTTTTTAAAAATATTCATAAATTCCACTAACATCATGTTAATGAAACATGGGAACTTATGAATAATCATCTTAAATAATGAATTCTAAATGGATTCCACCAATAAGAAAAAAAACCCGACTAAGTTTATCTAAAAATTGTTTAAAATATTCCAAAGTTAATGATTTATATTACTTATCACCATCACACATCCTTGGTATTGAATAAACATACATTAATAATGTCGTGAACCTTGATTCTAGTGATGGATTTGAATCATTTATTACTTTCTCAAAAGATGTAAATAAATATGATTCTTCTTTAGAATCTACATATTTTCCAATATTGTATGAATTTATGGTACAGGGGTGTTACACTACATTAGAATAGATACTTTTATTTAATATAAAACATTATGATAAGCATGTTTATAGATTTCTCCAAACAATGTAAAAATTATTTATTACTTATCATGTTCTAAAAGAGACTCTACTAATGTAGTAAAATATATTACTATCTCCAAGTAATGTTTTTTAAAATCATATTTTTAAATAAAATTTTATTCACTTTCATTAAATATAACAATCTTTTAGAATATATTCATTATTTTCATTGATGGAAAATTTGATTAGTCTTTCTCGGATGATTTCTATGTTTGAAAAACCATTAAAAATGCCATTTTATTAAATCTGGCACTAGAGTTTAGATGAATGGAAAATAATCAGAATGAACAATATATAATGTGGTTAGTGTTGCTGAAATATTCATGGAAAATGATGTGGGAAAATGAAGTGACCCACCTTTATATAGGCACATGACTGAAGGTTCATATAATAGAAATTTCAATAGCTCATATTGAATATCAATGTCTATCCCAATGAGCATGATTTAACCCTAGTATGGGTTTAAAAATAATTAAAAACTCTTAAATTTTTTAAGAAAATGTTTTATTATAGTGAATGTTATTTAGATTAGAAAAACCAAGTTTTTTTACAAAATAATGTTTATAAAACTAATGTTACATTTTATAAACAACAAGGATATACTAAATTAATATATAAGTACCAAATCTAAAACATAATAACAAAAAAATCAGATATGAAATGTTATCTCTTTATGAATAACCTATTCATATTGTTTTTTGTAGTGAAAAAATATTATGAAACTTTCTATAATAATGGTTTTGTTTCGAAATGTTTTTTAAAAACTTGAATCTGGAAAAAAATTTAATGAATATTGATTCATTATCATTTTAATAAAAACTTTGATTCCTCAATGTATTATAAATATTATAAATCTAGATGGTTTATAATATTTTTACTCGCGAACTTATAAATATATTAATTAAATGTGGTTTCATAAGAATAATGATTTTTATAAAACTAAAGTTTAAAAAAAACAAAATAATTTAATGAAACAAAAGGATTTTAAAATCCATAACATTTGTACTCCCACATCGAAAAAAGTTAACTAATGTAAATAGATTGTTAGAATGGATTTAGATATAAATAATAATTTTATACTATTCATTTCTGTATTTTATGTAATATATTCAAATCTATATTAAATAAGAGATTTAATGAAAATATTAATAAAAGGTTTTTTATTTTTATATATTCTAAAATGAATCTCATTTTATAGAGTGAACATTAATTAAATTGTCTCTTACATCTATTTTAATAGAAATATAGTGATTTTAATGTTTTTTACAAAATAAAATGGAATTTTTGTTTTCACCCAAAATTTTAGATATCGTAAAACACATTCCATAGTCACCATGCGTGTGTTACCTCCCCAAAACAAGAGCTCAACAACTTATAGATACCATGTCTGGAGATTCATCAGTGGAATGTTCAACTATTTATTATTTATTTTATGAACCTAAATATAAATCTTCTCCTATGAAGTGAAATTTTTTTCATGTAATTTTCATATCTATTCTACATCCAAAAAATATACATTCGAAAATATAGTCAGCAAAGACTAATTTTCAGTATAGTAAAATAAATCAAAATCCATAGTTCTTTTATGATAATGAATAATTAATTTAATAACATTAAGATGGAACTCTTCGTAATTTTATAATTATATTAAAAATAATCACATAGAAAACATTAAATCTAGATGATGAGATGTTAAGCGATGTAAATATCCAATTATACATCTAAATGAACATTTATCAACTAGTTTCCTAGCTTCATCAATATATAATTTTTTTGAGGTTCTGATGGGAGTAAAAATGGTTTTTGAATTTCCATACCCAAATTTCAGAAAAATATAATTTATATACTTATATTGAGATATAAAATTTCCTTCTAGTTTCTTTTTAAATTTTAAAACCATGAATGCATGTTAAATCACCCACCATTTAAATGTAAAACACATAATCAATAAGATCTAAAATTAACTCTTTTAAATAATTTTGATATGAACTGAATATAATGTCAAGAACATAAATTTGTATAATCATAATATTTTTATTAACATATTTTATAAAATAATGTTGATATGAACATCCCTTTTCAAAATGGTTTTTTTATAAAAACCCTAGTTAACCTATCATACAAGAATCTTGGGGCCGATTTAAGTTCATATGGTTACTTATTTTTTTAAAGACATATTCTAATTGTTCTTTTCTTCCCATAATTGATGGTTCATATATAGAAATATTATCTAGAACATAACCATTAAAAAATCACACATCATATCCATTTGAAATATTTTAAAAAATAAAAATGTTGTAGTATCTAGAAGTATATTAATAGCTTAATGTTTAGATACCAGAGCATATGTTTCTTTATAATATATTCTATCTTTTTGAATATAACACATAGAAACAAGTATATTTTTATTTCATACTATTATACCATTTTCATTACATCTTTTCCGAACGTCCCATTTTCTTTCCATTATAGAAGTATCTGGTTCCCATTCACCCATAGTCGAAAAACAAATTCTTTATAAGTCATTGAGATAATCATTCCTATGTTTTTTCCAATCATAATTACCTAAATCATTAATCAGATTATTAGTTTCAAAATGTGATAAAAATTATTGATTTTTAATTTCATTTAATAAATAACTTCATGTTGTAAATTTTTAATCGAAATCACCATTTGTATTTTTCTAAGGACTATTCTAAGTAAATAATTTAATAATTGGATATATAAAACATTATTCTTCAACCAAATAATGAAAGCATTTTTCAGTAATAACATTAGAAAAATATTCTTTACTTGTATCATCATGAGAAGAAGTTTGCTACATATTTTGAAAATGAGTTTTGAAATAATATATGATGATTTAAGATGAGTTTATATGAAAAAAGGATCAGTTTTGTCAAACATAACACGTTTTGAATCCTCAAAATTTCTTCTATTTTTATTAAAACTACAGTGGCATTACTATGTGTTTTGTAGCCTGAAAAAATTTCTTCAGAGAATTTTGAATCAAAATAATGTATGATATATTTATAATTGTGAATTAATACATTGAAACAATAAAATATAAGTATACATGTTTTTTCTTCTAATCCAAAACTCATAGGTAGATTTTTTAATAAACTGTCTAATTAATACTTGATTTCTAAATTAATGTGATTTAAAAACTACATTATCCAAAAAGATACATAGTAACAGAGTATTCCCTCATCATACATTGTTTAATCTCATGAAGAACTATATTTCTTCTATTGACAACACCATTTTACTATAGAGTTAACAGTTTCCAAAAGATATGTATAAAACCCTTTTCACTAATTTTTTTAAATAATAATTTTCAAAATCTCTACCATGATCACAATGAATTGTTTTCAAGGTAATTATTTTATAATTATCAACTCTTGATATAATTATTTTAAATAAACTAAAGGCTAAAATTTTTTTTCTAGAAAATATTCCAAATTATATATAGTTTAATCATTAACTAAAATATGTAACTAGTATTTCCCACTAGTACCCCCAGTTTGAATTGGAAAGCTAATTTTGTGTGAACAAACTATAAAGCATAAAGAAGATTAAAATTCAAGAATATATTTAAAACATTAGTTATCTTTCATAGCAAATTGATAAGGATCACAAACATTATAATTATCAAACCAATATTCTATATTATCCTTAAAAATTCATTTCTTATGAATCCTAGATAAAGTTAAATTTTGACAGTGTCACAATATTCTAATACCGAACCAAGACTAATCTTCCATTACACTATGGTAAGGTAGAACATTTCTCATAAGGACACATATAATTAATGTGTATACATTCTCATTGTAAATTAATGATAGAATAAACTCATCTTTTGAACATTGAAAAGTAAATTTATCATTCTAGAAGTTCACAATATAACCCTCTCACAAAATTAGCGTATTCTTATATTGTTTTTATTATGTCTTTCAATAAATAATGCTCTCTAAAATAATGTTATACATGAAAAAATATTTTAGCTGTTCCAAGGATTTATCTTAAAAAAATTATATCTAAATGTGAATTATCCACCACTCATATTCGTTTGCCCTTAAATAAATTATATTTTTGCAGTCATATGATTGAAAAAACAACAACTTGTGACCCAAATATTAATGTTATTGGTATATTTTTCTTATTTTTAAAAACAAAAACAATTGATTTTCAGAAAACAAACATTATTTGGTCTGGTATTATTTGGAAGTAATATTTTTGGTATTTAAATTGTTCCGTCATTACTACATTGAAAAAATGTCCTTTGATTTGAAAAATAGGCCTTATGAACACCCAAATAAAAAATTTTATTTAATGAAAATTTGGTATTCTTTTGTCAAACACATTGAAATATAGTGATAAATGGATCACTCATTGAAAAAAAATTATTTATTCCAAAAATGGGTTTTTAGTAAAATCCAGTCTGAAAATTACACTACGAGTTCTTATCTGATGATACATTTTATTGATGTTTTCCATTGCAAAGGTAAAATTAAAAAAAAAGTTTATTCAAACTAGAAAGAAAATATTTTTATTGGAAACTATGATTTTATCCTCACTACAATTAGTATTCTCTCTCGACCTCAAAAAATAATTTATAAAATAGTTTTCTAAAAAATAGAAATTTCAGGTTTTTTAAAAAGAATATATTTTAAAAAACTAGACATATCATGATATTTATATTGAGTATAATTTCTAATATTTTTATTATAAATATGTTAATAATGATTTTATATTTAGGTATTTCAAATAAAAGTTTTTTTATTTTTTCTTCTCTTGATTTTGTTTAGAATTATTTTAATTTTAGAAATAATATAATTTTCATTTTTCATGAAATTTTAAAAATTTAGATATTTCATCAAAACATGGATATGCATTATCATCTTAAAATGATGAATATTCTTCATCCAATGATTTTTAATAATTCACATCATTTCTATCAGTGTAGTAATAATTTAATATAGAATTTATAATAGGGTGCATACTTGAATCGACATGGATCAATCTTTTGTGTGTTTCCAATGAATAAGGATATTGGGGGAGGATTAGAGGAATCTTGGAGGGGCTAAATTCTAAAATATATAATTGGGTTTATTTCTTATGGTTTAATGTTATACAACATGATTTTTTTTAATGATGTGTAATGAATCGAGTTTTAATAAAATAAAATAGGAAACACATTTTTTTGGGGAAACTGAACCCTGAGGATTACATGACGTGAAAGAGGATTACACAATGGGTAAATACTCAATGATGTATGTTTTAATTGTATTCAAACACTCACGTTTTGAAAAAATTTCATTGAATAATCTCTCTCCTGATTCAAGGAGTCTTGAATACCCCATCTACTACATGATGGGGAATCGTTTTTGAATGATTAATCCCTATCATCCCTCCTTTGATAAGTTTTTGACCCATGGTATTTTCTACCTATATTTTTGTGGTATCATTGATATATTTTTTCCCATTCTAAATTACCATGTTATGGGGCCTTATATAAAATATTATAATAGAGATTATTTTGTTGTTTGTTGGCACAATTGTGGCGCAGTGTCCTTAGGTGGATGTTGTTCATTTGGGAGAGGTGATCGAGATCCGAAGTGTTAGTCAATTTTCCTAAAAATAACATAGAAACCCAATTGTGGTTAGGGATTTATATCTTCTGTATTTTTTTAAATAAAATTTTAGAGAATTAATGATTAATCCGAATGTAGATTGATGAAATTAACCTAATAATGATTTGTACCAGATTAGAGGATTGATATCAGTTGGATGAATAATTTTTTGTTTGTATAATGATAATAGGTTGCCTTTTAATTTCCTAGATAGTGTGGTATATATTCATTGTTTATTAGTCTTAAACAGAAAAGTGAACTTGTTTAAGAATATAATGCTGGAATAAAATGAAAATTAATTGGGTAAAATTCTAATGAGGCATGTTTAATGAATATGTTCTAATTTAGTTTTAATGGTGTGGGCATGTTTATGAACTTATTCTTCCATGTTCTATTGTAATTTTATAAATATGTGAATCATATTATAGAAATTTTAACAACTCTTATTGAATATCAATTTCTATCCTAATAACCCAGATTTATCCAGTGTATGATTTGAAAAAAAATTCAAAAAGCTAATTTTTTTTAAAAGAAGACATTTTATTGGAGTTAATATATTTATATTAAAAAAGCATTTATGTTAGTGAAAAAATAATGATTATAAAAATAATTATATTTAAAAAAACATGGATTAACTAAATCAATGTGTCAGTCCAAAATCCAAAATATTATAACAGTACCTTTAAGTGAAGTAATGATAACTTATTATTGATAACCTATTATTATTTATTTTTGAAATGGAAACTAATTATGATAAGGTTGATAATTAGAGTATTGTCTAGTAATATTTTTTTTACTCTGGAATAATATTTATAAAATATAGATTCTTTAACAATTTATTAATAATATTTATTTCTTAATGTATTATAAATATTTTTAATCTGAAAAATTGTATAAAAATTTTCACTCTAAAAGAGATAAATATATGAAAATTTATATGGATTTAGAGAAATAATTATTTTTAGAAAATAAAAAATTTTAGAAAAAAATAATTAATTTTTAGTAAATTTTTTATTTAAATCCATAACCTATGTACTCATACAATAAAAAGGAGTTCAATAATGTCGGTATTTTTTTAAACATGATTTAGATATAAATAGTAATTTTATATTGATCATTTATATCTTTTATTTAATATATTCAAATGAATCAAAAATATGAGGATTATAAAAACTATTAATAAGTTATTTCTCATTTTGATCATTTCTAAAATTTATGATGTTTTTTAGGATGAAGAAGAACTAAATTGTTTCATACAACTATTTTCTTAAAATTTGAGTGATTTTATTGATTTTTACATAATTAAATGGAACTATTGTTATCACAGAAAATTTTAGTTATAGTAAAACTCAAGAAATAGTAAGTGAGTGTGTTTTCCATGCACCACACCTGATAATAAAAACTTCTATATGCCACATATTTATATTCAAAATTAGAATGTTCTACTGTGTAATGTTTCTTACCGGACCATAAAACCGAATCTTCTTCTATGAAATGAAATTTTATTGATGTAATTTTAAAATTTATTCTACATCCAAAACAATTTGCATTTTAAAATCTTTTTAACTCCAAATAAATTCATGATGCGTAAACTAATCCAAAATCCATATTTCAATTATGATAATTAAACATTAATTTATTATATTTAATATGAGCCTCTTTTGAATTTTTTTATTACCATGTAAAAAGTCATATAGAAAACATTGAATCATGATGATGAAATGTTAACTAATGAAAAATTATAATTATACATTTAATAGAATTTTTATCAAATGGTTTATGGGATTCAAAAATATAATTTTTGGGAGGTTCTGATCAAGATATTAACAGTTTTAGTATTTTAAAATCCAAATTTTACAAAAAGAGCATTAATATACATATATTAAGAAATAAATGTTCCTTCAATTATTTAGGAATTTTAAGGCCTTGAATGTATTTTTAATCACCATGCATTCATATTTCAAAAAAAAAATTATATGATCCAAAATATAATCTATTAAATACATTTTATTTTAACCAAATATAATGTCATCACCATAGATTTGTACATTCATAATATTTTAATTAACATATTTAAAAAAATATGATAAAAAAACACTTATCAAAATAATTTTGTAACAAAATTCTATTTAACATATCATTCCATGATCTTGGGGATGATTTATGTTCATATTGTTCTTTAGTTTTTTTAGAAACATGTTCTCAATGTTTTTTCTGTCCAACTAGGTGGTTTTTCTATATAAACATTCTATAAAATTTAACCACCAATGAAATCAGGCTTCATATCCATTTAAAGTATTTTGAAAATTAATAATTCTATAGTTCATAGAGGAATATGAATGGATTAATTTCTAGCTATAAGAGCATATATTTCTTTACGATCTATTCTAGCTTTTTTTTAAACACATTGAAACAAGTCTATTTTTATATCAAACTATTATACTATTTTCATTAAATTTGTTTCTAAAGACACATTTTCCTCCAATTATAGAAGTATCTTAAGGTAAATCAATGAAATTACAAACATTGTTCCTTTAAACCTCATTAAGTTCATAGTTACTTTATTTTGTCCCATCATAATAACCTAAATCTTTATTAGGATTTTTTGGTTCAAATAGTGATAAAAATTCATGATTTTGATTTTCATTTCATAAATAATATATAATTCAATCATGGAGATCTACATCACTAATTATAATATTTATAGGATGATTACAGGTAAATAATTGAATTCTTGGATTTGTAAAACATCATTATTTAATAATATAATGTCGATATTATTTGATGAATGACTTTGGAAACCTATTTTCTTACTTGTTTCCTCATTAGTAAAAATTTACAACATAAGTTGAAAATAAATTTTTAAATAACCTATGATGATTTAGGATGAGTTTGTATGATAACAAAAGTATTATTCTCATAAAAAATACCATGTTCTGGTTCGATAAATATACTTTTACTTCTATTAAAAACACTATTGGACTTACTATTTGTAGTGTAACCTAAAAATATTCTTTCATTAAATTTTGAATCAAATATATGTAGGTTATCATTTTTATTATGAATTAATATTATTCATAAAAACATTAAAGTATGAATGTTTTAGTTTTCTTTATTTCCCCAACTCATAAGTAGATTTTTTAATAATATTTCAAATTGAATCTCGATTCATAGTATAAAAAGATTTACTATATATTTAAGCCCAGAAATTTGTAGGAATTGATTATTCACTCATCATGGTTCATGTAAACTCTTGAATAATGGTATTTTTTATTTTTTCAACACCATTTCTATGTGGATATAATAGTTCAAAATAGGTATGCATAAAACTTTTTTTACAAAAAATGTTCAAAATAAAAATTTTCAAAATCTTCACTATAATCACTATGTAATGTTATCTAAGAGTGGTTTTTATCATTTTTAACTACATATATAATATTTTTAAATAAACTAATGGCTTCATATTTTCATTATAGGAAATATATCCAAGTATATCTAGTATAATCATCATCTAAAAAATATTCCTAGGGTATTTTCACGATACTTCTTGTTTGTATTGGACTAATAAGTCAGTGTGCACTAATGACATAACATCCCATGATGAGACTTCACTAGTAGGTTTAAAAGAAGTGTTTGATTTCATACATAATTGATAAATATCACAAACATTAGATGTATCAATCCTATGTTTTGGTAGATCTTCAATAAAACCATTATTTTGAATATTAGATAAATTTATAATATCATGGTGTCATAATATTTGTAAAATAACCATGATTGATCTTCCATTACATTATTGTAAGGTATATCTTCCATCATAATTTCTTATATGATTAAAGAGAATAAAATTTATTTCCTATTAGAAGATATAATTAGCTCATATTTTGAATATTGAAAAGTAAATTTATCATCCTTGAAATTCCGAAGATAACCCTCTTCACAAAATTAATTTATGCTTATAAGGTTTTTCATAATTCTTGGAACAAATGAAACACTAAAAATTAATGACAATAATGAACAAACAATTTTAACTATACAAAGGATTTATCCTAAAATATATATATATATGTGAATTTTCCACCTTTTATATTTATGATCATCGTAAAGAAATAATTTTTTACAGTAATATGTCTGGAATAACCCCTATCCATGATCCAAATATTCAGGTTATTGGTACTTTCATTATTTTTCTATAAACAAAAACAATGGTGTTTTGGATCCCAAGAATTCTTGGCTCATGTATTATTTGGATGTATAATTTTAAGAATCCACATTTTTTAACTATAATAAATTCATTAAATTTCATTTATTTTGAATAATAGGATTTAAAAAGTCCCAAAAAATAATTTTTATGTAAAGAAAATTTATTATTCTAGTTTCCAAAATGTTGAAATTTTGTGTTGAGTGGATCAGTTTTTGGAAAAGTGTAAATATTCACAAAAATTCCTTTTCTGATTGTAAAACACATTTGAAATATATCTCTACATGGTATAATTTTATTATATATTTTATTCAAATTTTCCATTAGAAGGTAAAAATTTAAAAATGGAAATTCCAACTAGAAATTTAATTTTCTTTCAAACAACTATGTTTTATTCCTAATAAAATTGTATTCGATCTAAGTTTTACAAAATCAGTATATAAAATAGTTTTCTCAAAAATATAATTTTGTTCTTATTTATAAAGAATATTTTTCACAGAACTAGTCTTTTTCAGAACATCTGAATGAATATCATTTTCAATATTAGAATTATCATTATATTTTGATTCATTTGATATTTCTACAGTAAATTTAGCAGTTTCATACTTTTCCTACTCTATTTTTTGTATAAATTTATCTTATTTTTTAGAAAATTTACATTTTTCATTTTTCATTGATTTTGGAAAATTTTGATACTTCTTAAAAACAAGGTAAAGTATTAACATCTTCAGATGGTGAATATAATTTATCTGAATATTTTTAATTATTTGTATCATTTTTATTAGGGTAGTTGACATTTAATGTAATATTAGTTAGAGTGTATGGGTATGAATCTTCATGGATCAAGCGTTTGTGCATTTATGAAGACTACAATGTTTGTAGGAGGTTTGGAGGAATCTTGGAGGGGCTAAACTTATATAATTTATAATTAAAGAGATTTCTAAGGGTGTAATGTTACACGACATGAACTTTAGTTTCACGATTTGTAATGAATCAAAATTAAATAAAATAAAAATGGAAACATGTATTTTGATCGAATATAAACCCTGAGGATTATATGGTGTAAATGGGGATTAGACATCTTATAAATCCCATATTTTTTATGATTTAAATGTTTTAAAACACTCAGGTTGTCCAACATTAAGGTTGAAGCACCTCTCTCTTAATTCCCGGAGTCTCGAAGACCCCCTGTTCAAGGATTTGTAGATTCCAATGTCATGGATCAATCACTAATTTCCCTCCTTTTGAAAATTCTTCGACCAAAGGTATGTTATACCTATATTATGGAACATTATTCTATACGTTTCTCCCATTCCTCTTTACTATGTGATGGATCCAGTTCTCCCTATTTCTAATGGAGATTCAATGGTTATTTATTGGCATTATTGTGGAATAGTTTCATTGGGTGGATGCAATTGTTTTTGGAGTTGATATCGAGATCCAATGCATTGGTCAATTCTCATGAAAAAAACGTATATATATTTCTGAGGTAGGGTAATAATTTCATCTCAATTTATTTAGACATAACTGTATAGCTATAATGATTTATCCCTTAATATTGTAGTGAAATTAACCTAATAATTATTGAACCAGATTAATGAATTTATATCGGTCATATGACAATGTTGTTGTTTGTACCATGATAAAGGGGTGCATCTTGATTTCTTATAGAGTGTGGTATCTATGGTTTATTTTTTATTCATTGACTAGACAATTAATTTGGTAATGAACATATAGCTAGAATCAATTGATAATTAATTTGATAAAAGGTTAAAGATCCATGATTAATGTATAAGGTGTGTTGTTGTGTTAATTTTGTGGGATGGTTAATTAATTTTTTCTTCCTTGTGATAAGGGATATAAATAAATATGTGAATCATGTTGGTTATTTTTTATAATTCAATTAAAATAATGTTAAATTTAATATTTAATTTTATTTTGGAGTCTTATGAATGATTTCTATAGAGGTTTCACAGAGATGGATACTCCACATAAATCAATTAATTACTGATGGAAAAGAACCCATAGTGTATTTAAAGATAATGTATTTATTGTGAATGGGTGTCATGCTTTCATGTAAAGGCCATGTGGCTTATTCTTTGGATCAATTTGGGATCATTGTGTTTCATGGATAGATTCCTTGTCTAAGGGTCAGAAATCCCTATACTATGATCCTTTCATACATGTTGATTTATGATATGGAAATGAGATTTGGTGTGTGGGGAAGGGAGAAAGGGATGTGATGTGTTCCTGGGATGGTTGATCATGGAGGGATGTTATGGTACGTGAGGTAGGGAGGCATTATGTTTGTGAAATAAATGGATACCTATGATGGCGGGACGAATTTGGATATGAATGTGGGTGTTGGAGAGGAACATATAGATGAAAAAAAGGATTTAAGTAAGGATTACATGTTGTTATAGAAGCTATATGGTTTCTTGAATCCTTGGGTTGGCCAATAGCTAGGTTGTACGACTATCTTCTTTACATTACCTACTACTTGTTAAAGATGTTTGTTCTTGGTTTTATGCCTTGTTTGGTAGCTTTGAATGTTTTCATAGAGTACCCAATGATGTAGAATGTGATAATGTTACTAAATGAATAGATTTTTTACCCATGGGGATGGAGCTTGATTGGATTCATTTATGAAGTTATTTTTTCTGATATGCTGTGGAACCCCTTTTATTATGCCATGATGGTATGGAACTTTTTTGGGATGATAATGAAATTTAATATGGAAATATTTGATGGTAAATAATATTTTAATGAATTAATTAGTGTATAGAGAATATAAAAATGGGGAATAAATAATATAATGTATCTATTTAAATTGTTTCTTGATTATAGGATATATGGTCTTTGTAGTGGTAGCCCGGACACTGTGAGACAGTAGCTGTAATTATGTGTGAGACTAGGTTATGCCCATAGTGTGGCTGTGAAATGTATTATATAATGTAAATTTCGTGTTTCCATATTCTAATACACCATATAGGTTAGGGTGACTCAAAACCTTGTGATTATGGGCCCTAGGGAGGTGTTTTCCGCATCATATTGGTGGGAGGATGGATGGATGACAACCCCTTTAGGCCAACTCTCTCATCTTGGTACATATTGGTTTTGGTATGCATGGTGGTTAGTATTCCCCATACATGTGTGTAGATGGATGTAATGGATTTTGGTTCATTAACAAAAATTTATTATGGATATAGTTTCTTAACTCATATTATAGTTAAAACATGTTTAGGCTCTGACGGATCAAGGATACTTGTTCTATGGATAATAATGTCTTGTTGTATAAAAATAGATATATGATACACGTTATATGGGATATGGTTGTTCTAGAAAAGTAGTTGGTTAGTTTTAGTTATGTGGATGTGGTGTTGTGTTTCCCTATGTGCATATTGTGGTTATTCGGCTAGGTGTGTCTGGGATAGCCTTATAGGAGAGGGATGATAAGATGTGTTTCATTGGGGAATAGTGTAAAAATAGTGTGGAAGTTGTATCAGGGTTCCCTTTATATTCTATATTAAATAATATTTTTTTCTATGAAATACATAGTGAGACTATACATGTAATTACTTGTAACTTATAACACCAATTAATCTATCAAGTAAGTTTCACTAGTTGTTCACTATTCCTTAGCTTTCTTTCTTTACCTTGATTTCATGAGAGGCTTCAGGGAGGATCCTACCGAGTAAAATGTTATACATACTTAATTTATATATAAACAATTTTTATGTCATTCTTAACAGGTTTGATATAATGTTGGTTAATTCTAGCTTCAGGTTTATCAGGAGCTATTTGGGAATCCTGGATGCTTCCATTTTACTTTTCTTCTGGTACCTATAGTTTTCATTTTAGTTGAAGTAGTTCACACCCGAAATTAAATATGTTAAAATGGATTTATTTTATATTTTATGTATGGTAAGGTATTGATTGGTTACTATATTATTTATCTATTTCACATGTGTTCTTTTAGATGGTTATTCAACTGATCAGAGTGTTTACTATAACCTTGGTGCTAGTCACCAACCCCAGACCTACTCTAGGAGGTACTCGAGTAACACTATCCATCTTCATAAATTTGTGGCCTTAAAGGGGTAAACATTTTGGGGGAGGGATCATGAAAATTTGGTATCAGATCTATTTTTGGGTGATTGGATGGAATTTGGAGTTAGGAACATGTGAGATTGCATGGTATGGTAGGTAAATGGTGTCAGCTATGTTTATAAACTTCTATTGACATGAGATTCTATAGGGACCCAACATTTTCATAAATTAATATTACATCACTTTGATGACAAAAAATAGTAAAATATGTGATCTAAAATCCCAGTATGTGGATAAATATGAATAATATATCATGGGGAGAGAATAACCATAACATTGGAAACACATCATGAAAATGAGAAGAATAATTAAAAAAAGACTTGATATATAGAAATTCATTAAAATGAAACATCATGTCTTAGTGGTTGAATACCACACGTACGTGTGAACAAATATAATATCTTTTTCACACATCATTCCAAATTAAATCATGATATTCATCACATTACCCAATGAATTGTGGTGTTGTATAATTTTGGGTGCACGTGTCACATTGAAACATTTATATAGCGCTATATAATTTCGGGCACACTCATCACATCATAACATTATCATTATCATGAATTCCACAAGAAACGTTTCTCCAAAATGAAAATTACCAACCCATGTAAAACAATGGTTTTAATATCATAAGAACATATTCATTCACAATGGGTTCTCAAAAGAATGTTGGAATACCATACATGATACAACAACCTTCATCCTTGAGTGATAAATATAACATTTTTTTTTAAGAGTAGTTGTTTTGGAAAAAAATTTGGACATAAACATTAGTATAAAACATTTATATCAATGAAAAGATTAGATAATGATGAAAAAATTATTTTTAAGGTGTGACCATACCATAAATTTAGTGAAAGAGGGAGAACCTGAAGAGAGAATGTTGGGTTCGAGAATTTCCCCTTACCTTGTATCTGAATGCTTTCTTTGCTTATATGTCCTATATTACCACATTATATTATTTAATTATCAATTCCAGAGACATTTTTAAATGAATATGTTTTATTATGGTTTCATTAATTTATCTATTGGGCCTTTGGATGATTTATATTGTTTAGCAACATTGATTGGGAATATTCTTTTATATGGTTTTTCTTGACCGGGTCACATGTGTTCATAAATGAAAATTCATCTAGAACATGGATAAACATACATAAATGATATTATATATTATTAATGAAATGAAATATTTTAAAATGATCTTATAATTAATTATATTATATAAAATGTGGATGAATCATTAGATAAAAATTAAAAGATGATTGTTTCGGTTAATTTGGATGGGTTTTCGACCACAACAATATGGTTTTGATTAATCATTTTGAAATATGTACATAATGTAGTTCTAGAACATTAAATAGGAAATAATACGTATAAGATATCCTGTTTCAACCCAAAAAATGGTTTCATGACAATATCTGAAAGTATAAATGGAGAAAGAAAACATGTCACTCTTGAAGGTGATAGACAAACACCTCACGAACAACATTTTATTTTATAAAATAAAAGGAAGATGAGATGGGGGATGGATGGAATAATATCCCAATAGTATCATGAAATTCAATTATATTCATGATACTATAGTAAAAATACCTTGTGGATGGATAAATATGGGTAGATAATAAGAAAAGAACTTGAAATTGAATATAGATTAAAGGAAAGAGGGATAAAAATTACATCTCAAATCCTCCTCTAGTTAACCACATTATGGAATATAGGATTGGACTTTTGATGAGACCAAAATTTATTGTAAGTGGTTAAGGGTATATGGAATATTTTTTAGCAGAGTTTAGACAAGCCTTGAAGCATGAGAGGTGTGAGGAAATGGAGGTGTGAAGGGTGGTATTTATAGTGGAGGGGAGAGGGGATATCTCAATATAATGTTCATTAATTTAATATTTCCCCACATGATAAGGATTACTGGGTTTTACATGACCAATAATAGTAATAATTTAATTTTATTCAGATATTTGGGTTCTTACTTAACTTTTGATGTCAATAATAGCGGATTCTCATGATATATTATTTATATGGAAAATTAATGTATTTTACTATTCACTAAATAATTCAAGTATTTCCATTGAGTATAATAATTTCACCATAACCATTTTTCATCTTGTAGAATCCAAAAATGATGCCCATTTTCAAAAAATATAATTTCTTAAATATGATTAATTTAATATTTAATTAAACTCATAATTTATTAGTAGATACAAGTTTTAAAACATTCTTTTACTTATTCTAAAATATAGTCACATCATACATTCACTTGAATTTTTTTTCATACTATAATAGGTAAGTTTATAATTCATTTGGGTATATAACTACTCATAATGTTATGTTAATATTCACCCAAAATTATGTTTTTCTTATCGGTATCAAAATAAAATACTAATTGCAACCGTGTATGTCAAATTTTTTGAATTTCAAACACAGAAGTGAAAAACATATGTTTAAAGGTAACTTAGCACTTAATTATTCATTATGTTTTGTTTTCAGGTTATTTTAGGACATATTTATATGAAGTTAATTTCTATTTATAAAAATTGTGTCATTACATTATTCCCCCTTGATGAAATTTCTCCCTCGAAATAGCATTTTACGTGAACAAGTGAGAGTACTTCTCAATCATTGCCTCTTCCATTCCCCTAGTATCTTCTCAAAACTTATTTTTCCTCAAGTACACATTAAATAAGGGGGTTTTCTAGTTGCGTAGAACCTTTTCTCTCCTCTAAAAACTCTCTATTGGATGCTCCTCATAAGATATAACATCTTCCAACTGCACCACCATTGAGATCAGTACATGTGAGGGATCATGTATGTACTTCATTAGGAGTGATACGTGAAGCACATTATGTACTTGAGATATATTCTATGGAAGTGAAATCTGATAGGCCACATATCCTATGCAGTCATGGATGTAACAACCTGAGATTTTATGAGAAATATTATTTTTAATTACTTTGATGTCGTGTGTTTTACGCTACACCAAGATTAGCTTGTACTATACAAAACGCAGTATTAGCTTGTAGTATGCGCAAAACTATTCTTGGCTAGTGTTACACACTATTTGAAGTTCGTTTTCTTGAAAGTATTCTTCGCAACATTAAGTATAGATTTTATTTAATGTATAAATGAAATATGTTTCGATTATGTTATACGCAACACCAAACGAAGATTTCACTACACGCAGCCCTGACTTGGCTTACATTACACGCAATCAAGACCTTCTTTGATATCGTGTGTTGTACGCAATACCATGTTTCAATAAACGAGATATTATTATAATATTATTATGAACTAGCCGTTATGAATAGTAATACCCACTTTTTGAAAATTTATCTTTCAAAATGGGCTTTATTTTTGGATTCGGAATATAGAAATTAGCATAGAGTGATTTTTTGGTATTTTTCTGAAAACTTTCAATTTTTGATGAATAGTTAAAACACTAGGTTAATATTTAAAAACTGACTTTTAATTTAAATAATTAATTATTTTATTTAACTTTATTTTAGGTAAAAATTGATACATAATACCAATATAAGATCAATGTAATTCATTGGAGTCATTTTATAATAATTTTAGATATATAAAAATTTTATTGAACTTTTCACCGTCTTATACCCACCTCCTCGGAGAATTTTCAAATTTACATAAAACATAATTTTACCGCTTTTGTGAATGGAATTTCAAAAATCCGAGAGACACAGTTGATGTTAGTAAGTAAAATGTGGTTCAATGAGATACAAATAATTTTTGGTGAATAGTAACTTTTTAGTTTTATTTACCACAGTTAAAAGAAAATACGGTAATTAATGGTAAAAATGATATTATTATTACCCTAACACATGTCCTATTTCTATTGGATAAGTTTAATTCGACCAAAAACAACCTTAGGCATAAACTATGACCATTTAGGCCCACGTGGATTAGATTAGGACATTTATTATTAATTTATTTGAAGAAGGGTTAAAATAGTTAAAATCAATGTTTAATAAATAAACCAAATTTAACATAGGGTTATACATAAGATAAATTTGACTATAAATATTAATTAGAAAGCTAAAAATTATTTCCTACATAATGGTATTTTATTTTTAATTTTTAGACATTACCTAATTTAATTTATTTATGACACAATTATGATGCAATAATTATCGTATTAATGATATATTGGCATAATTGATGTTATAAATACCCAAATAAATGTAATTTGAGACTTTTTATGAATTCCACTAATTTTCTAGGTTAATATGATATGTTATTATTGATTAAGTTATCTTTGTTCGAAATAATCATTCTGTTATAATTTTCACAAAAATCAATGACCAAAAAGTGTCAAAATTGACGTAAAATAGTTTGTAAAACGAATATTATATTATTGATTGTTATTTTATTCCTAAAAATGTAAGGTTAGACCAAATGACTTATATAAGGTTATATATATTAATAATAAATAACTTGGGGTTCTTTTGGCTTTTTATAGTAAGTATATTAACCTTATAGTGTAAGAAAGAAATAACATAAAGTTAAATCTAAATGATAAGGTTATAATAGAACCCTAAACTTGTATAAATTCTATTGGATGGTAGGATTTGGACCCATCCCCACCTTAGCTTTGAAATAACTCAATTTGGAGCTATTAAAAACCGAATATGACTTTATAATAAAATAATAGTTTTAGTTATTCCAAAGGTTCCCCTCTCCTCCCTTATAAAAAGACACCTCCTCCCTCTCTTCCTCACACCACTGTCAGCCTTCATTCTCGGCCATCCCCTGCCAATTTCTCTTCTCTGCTTCCCTAGAAACATCCCAGAGGTTCTAGTCTTCTTCAAAGACCAATCTTATTTCCCTAGGAGGAGGTTTCAAAAAGTCACGTCGAAATAAGATTTAATATTCGTTACCGATCCTTTCAACTTTATTTCTTCTTCTACTTAATCATATTTAGTTTTTTAATTATAAATAAATAACATTATTATCACTCATATATTGATATTTTATTATAAGTATGAAACAAACCTATTTCACCATCTCTCCATCTTACGAAAAATGAAATCATCGCGCGTGCGTACGTACGAAATATTGTCTCCACGTTGTGGTGTAATCTGTTTTCGACCACCACCTTACTTGGATGGGTAAAATGGTGTAAATAAATAACTATATATGATTATTTCAAAGTGATATTTACTCTAAAATATTATACATACACTTCAATTCAATTTCACGATCATGGAAATGATATCATCGCTCGTGCGTACATACGGACTACCGTCTCCACGACGTGATGAGATTCATTCTCCATGTTAACCATTCATGAATGATTATAAAGTATATACAATTAGTAATCATGAAATATATGAAATAATAATTACAAGGGATTAATTTTTATATATATTTATGTCATCTACTTAATTTCATTAAATTCAATAAGGAAACGAAAACAACGTTCATGCGTACTTACGGCCTATCGTCTCCATGAACGGTGTATTTCATTCCTTTTATAGATATATAATATATATCATTATGATTAATATATATTATATATAAATAAATTTTTACATTCTGGAATTATGTAAATCAGGATATAAGTAATGATATCAAGAATGACAATTCGAAACACATACAATAAATGAAATGATTTTACCCAAAACACTGCTTTAACATTGAATTTTCAAAAGAATGGGTAATATAAAGTCTTAAGTGAAACATGTATGATATCATAACAATGAATATGATTATGTAATAAGTCAATGACATTATTTAAATCAATATACAGGAGGTTCGGATCCATACGAAACATATCGGACCTAAGGTAAGGGATAATTTTGCAAATCTCATTTTTATCGGAGATTGCTTATTCATATGTATTTACTAGGGTTATTTTTCTCATCCATGTCCATGTTTTATAAATGTTTTTTCATGTATGATTAATTTCCTTTTTAACCATTTTGACTTTTACTACATGGTATGTAAGGAATATTTTTTTACCATACAAGGTACTTTTTGACTTTTCTAAAAAAAGTACGAGGAGAATGTTATTTTTAACTTATACGGCGTGAACGTATTTTTACGGTTTAATAACGCCTCATTTTCATGAAGCTTACTCTACAAGATTTTATGACCATTTTCAAAAAAAAATACTTCTATTTTAAAAGTGCATGGAATTTTTTGAAAATAAAATGATTTTGACGAAGAAAGGATATTTTCCTCAAGAATTCATTTCAAATGTTTTATCAAAACCATTTTCCATCTAAGATGATATTATTTCATATGTGTATGTTTCAAGTTAAATGTCTCTATAATTTACATGGATCACTTTTCTTATAATGAAATGTCCATTTGTTTTATATGGATTCTGAAATGATGGGATGATGTTTATGAAGACCATTTTATTGATTGGGTTATGATGAATGTTTTAAGTTTATTTGTGGAACAATTAAGAATGATTTAATTATGAGATGGGTGTGACCTGTATCTCTCTCCAATGCATTGGGTTAAGATTTATATCTCATGAGATAGACATGGCTGGAATGGAATGTTAATTTGGTTCAGTGTTATAGGACTGAAACAAGGAGTGAACTCGATTCATAAATGTACTTTGTCCACTAAGATGGTCTTGGCATCAATGCCTTAGCTTCTATGGAAATCATAACATGTGATGAATGGTTGCCACAATTACATGTTTTATTCCCATTATATTTTATCATGGTTTATGTTCCATTATGATATATTCCTTACGTACACCCATGACTTATGTCTTTGCTCATGATTTTGATGTTTAAATTTCATGTTCATGTTTTTGCTTAAAAATGTTTATGGATTGTTTAATGTTATCTACGTTTGACCTTACTGAGCATTTGAGCTCACCAATTTTATGTTTTGTTTTCCCCAAGAAAAAAATAAAGGTTTTATGTAAGGAAACAAATAGGGGAAGATAGTTATGGGAGTTGTTGAAGATCTTTCAATAGGATTACAAGATTATATTCTGAGTTTCCAAAGACACTAAACTATTATGGTCCTTGTGGTTCTGTTTTTGTTATGTATTAAGTATTTAGCAATAGTAATGTATTTTCCATGTAGGTCAAGTTTCGGGTCGCTACAGTTGTTATCAGAGGAAAGGATTAGTTAACCTTTGGAAACTAGGATTAGAAAACTTTAGTGAGATCCCTAGAGATATTTATAAGGTATGTATAGGGATTTCCCTATGGTTTAGTATAAGTATAGGTTATAGTCCTCGAATTGAGATAACGATCATAGAATTAAACATAATATGTCAGATATTGAAGGTACTTCCCCTTTATTATGTTTTTTCCCTAGCATTATTTTTTCCTCTCATACTATTCTTTTTGGGTTTTAGACGATGGTTGGAACCCGAAGGAACCATGTTGATCAATGTAATGGACTATGCAATGATTGTCCTCCTGAATAAACAAATGATATGGGAGATAGAGTGAAAAATCTTATTCATATACTTATAGAAGCTATGAATCATTCTAGAATTCCAAATGTGAAGATAAGGGAACAATATTCTATTGAGTCCTTCATGAGGTAGCGTCCACTTTTTTTCAGTGGGTCTTCTGATCCACTTGTTGCTGAACAATGGATCAGTACCACTGAAAATATATTTTCAGTTCTTCAATGTTCTAAACATAATGAAGTCATCTCAGCAGTATATCGTTTGAAAGGTGAAGTTGATCAATGGTGGAATCTTATCAAGAATACGAGGCCAAGATATGAAATTGAGTCCATTGAATGGGACGAGTTCAAGAACTTAATTTTCAATAAGTATTTCCCTCATATTCTTTGATCAAATATGGAGAAGTAGTTCCTTGAACTAAAGCAACAGGATGATGAATCTGTTGGTATATATGAAGCGAATTTTACAAGACTTGCAAGGTATGCTTCTGGCTTTATCATCCATTCTGATAGTAAAGTTGATCGATTTTTTAGTGGCTTAAAACCAAGTCTTCGATGGGAATTAGCTATATGAGAATTCAGTAGCTATGAAGAAATTGTGTGTTGTGCTATCAAGGTAGAAATGGAAGTTGGTGTTACATATCCATCTCATGGTTTTGACAAGAAACAAAAGATGGAGTTCAAGGAGAAATCTCATAACAATGGTGAAAAGAAGATGAATGTTTCTTTATGCTGAATGTGGGGAATGAAGCATGGTGGAGATTGCCTAAAAGGTACTAGAAAATGATTTAAGTGTGGAAAAGAAGGTCATCGAGTAGTTGATTGTTGATGTAATGAGAAAAAGATTGCTAATGATGTGAATAGAGAAAAGACAACAGAGAACTCTCTAGCAACACTTCAATGCTTAAAGTGCAAGGAAATGGGGAATTATGCTAATAAATGCTCTAATCCATGGGTTAATAATGATCAATGTGAGAATCCTCTTAAAGAAAACGGTAAAGGGAAGTCTCATGCGATCACTGTTTGCAACGTTGAGTATGAAAATGATGTTGTGTAATGATTAAGTGTTTATGTAATGGGATTTAGAAATAGTATCATGGAATCTCATTTATGGTATTGTGGAATTTTGGAATATCTATGTATTGGTTTTCAATTATTGTATGGCACTAGTAACCATGAAAAAGTTATTTAAATATATTTGGAAAGCAGATGAAATGTGCACATGGAAGGGATAAGGATAAAATAATATGATAGTAATCATGAGCTCATGACTAAAATAAGGACAAAGTGATATCATGGTTTGAGTATATAGAAATTTTGGGATTTTGGTATGTGGAAAGAGTTAACTTTCGATAGCATTCATGTTTTTAGTAAGGTTAAATGGGTATTCATTTTTCAAGAGAATACATGATTAAGGTATTCAAATGATTGGAATGTGATCAACAAGATATATCTGGGATAAATGATTGTATTCACATGCTCGTTAGATGACATTTCTAGTAATTATTTTATTTATACAATAAGCTTGGACAGAAGTATTTTGGGTAAGCCTAATGATTTAAAATGGATTATGTTGAACATAAGTTAGTTTAAGGCAAGAACTGTTTTTGATATTATCGATGGATTGTCATAAAGATGTAATTTTAGAAAAAGGACAACCTATAGGACGTGCGATAACATGTCGCGTCAGACAAGGCTGTGGGAATCGAACCCACAACCGAAGTGCAACTGGCCTTTATCGCATACCACTGGCCTACAGGAAGTCCCTGGTTAGTAGAAAATAGTTTTATTTTATTATGCGGTATGATGGATGAACTATAATTCCATGTTTGGAATCATATCTGATTAATCTCATCATACCTGGGCTTATGTATTCGATAAATTTTTCTAGCCTTTTATTTGAGATCGATGGAATGACCCATCATTCTATCACATTATCTGTTAGCACATCACGAATAAAAAATTCATCTTCATTTCTTTAATAGATGAAGTGTAAATTGTTCAAATCACGAACAATAGTGAGATTGTACCAAAATCAAGCAAGTATTTCTTCTAATTCAAAATTTTCAACTTTAGGGTAGTGATATTGAAAACCAAAAATGTTGTCCTAGTGATCTTCTATCCGACGAATCAGATGGTACCATGTATCATCGCAAATCTTTGGCTTTTTGATTGTTGGCTATTTCATATCCATGCTATCTACCACTCTCCATCAGAACATAATGGTTAGATTTCTCTTCCATATCCATATTTTCACCTATGTTCTCCTATGTGGAAACCCAGTGACGAGTTAATCTGGGTAACCATTACATTTATAACTTTCCTTTTTAAATGAAGTTTTAGTATTCTTTTTTTACGATGTGGGTTTCTATGAAAGTAACTTTCAAGTAGTAAACTATTTACAACCCCCGAATAATTTTGGGGGGAAATTCATTTCAAGGGGGGTAGAATGTAACAGCCCGAGATTTTATGAGAAATATTATTTTTAATTACTTTGATCTCTTATGTTGTACGTGACACCAAGATTAGATTGTACTATGCACAACACCATATTAGCTTGCAGTATATGAAACACTATTCTTCGGTAGTGTTACACACTACATGAAGTTTGTTTTGTGGAAATTATTCTATGCAACATTAAGTATAGATTTTGTTTAATATATAAATGAAATATGTTGTGACTATGTTATATGGAACACCAAACAGATATTTCACTACACGCAGCCCTAACTTGGCTTGCCTTACATGGAATCAAGACCTTTTTCGATAGCGTGTGTAGTACGCAATACCAAGTTTCACTAAACGAGATATTATTATAATATTATTATGAACTAGCCATTATGAATAGTAATACCCACTTTTTGAAATTTTATCTTACAAAATGTACTTCATTTTTTGATTCAAAATATCGAAATTAGCTTAGGGTGAAATTTTGGTATTTTTCTGAAAACTTTCAATTTTTGATGAATAGTGAAAAAACTGGGTTACTATATAAAAACCGGCTTTTTATTTAAATAATTATTTATTTTATTTAACTTTATTTAAGGTAAAAATTGATACATAATACCAATATAAGTTCAATGTAATTCATTGGAGTCATTCTATATTAATTTTAGATATATAAAAATTTTATTGAACTTTTCACCGTCTTTTACCCACCTCCTAGGAGAATTTGCAAATTTACATAAAACATAATTTTACCGCTTCTGTAAATGGAATTTCAAAAATCCAAGAGACACGGTTTATGTTAGTAAGTAAAATGTGGTTCAATGAGATAAAAATAATTTTTGGTGAATAGTAACTTTTTACTTTTATTTAACACGGTTAAAAGAAAATAGGGTAATTAAGTTTAAAAATGATATTATTATTATCCTAACACATGTCATAATTCTATTGGATAAGTTTAATTCGACCAAAAACAACCATAGGCATAAAATATGACCATTTAAGCCCAGTTGGATTAGATTTGGACATTTATTATTAATTTATTTAAAGAAGGGTTAAAATAGTTAAAATCAAAGTTTAATAACTAAATCCTTTTTAATATAGGGTTATACATAAGATAAATTCATCTATAAATATTAATTAGAAAGATAAATCTATTTCCTACATAATGGTATTTTATTTGTAAGTTTTAGACATTAAATAATTTAATTTATTTATGACACAATGATGATGTAGTAATTATCTTATTAATGAAATATTGACATAAATGATGTTATAAATACCCAAATAAATGTACTTTGAGACTTTTTATGAATTAAACTAATTTTCTAGGTTAATATGAAATTTTAGTATTGTTTATGTTTATTTTTTTGAACTAATATTTCAGTTATTATTTTCACAAAAATCAATTACCTAATAGTGTCAAAATTGACATAAAATAGTTTTTAAAACAAATATTATATTATTAGTTGTTATTTTATTCCTAAAAATCTAAGGATCGACAAAATGACTTATATAAGGTTATATATATTAATGATAGACAACTTGGGGTTATTTTGGCTTGTTAAAGTATGTTTATAAACCTTGTAGTGTAAAAAACAAAAAGTCATGGTAAAAGCAAAATTATTTAACATAAAGTTAAATCTAAATTATAAGGTTAAAATAGAACCCTATACTTGTATAAATTATATTGGATAAGTTTATTTCAACCCATCCCCACCGTAGCTTCTAAATAACTCAATTTGGAGCTATTTAAAACCGAATATGACTTTATAATAAAATAATTTTTTTAGTTATTCCAATGGTGCCCCTCTCCTCCCTTATAAAAGGACACCTCCTCCCTCTCTTCATCACACCACTTAGAGCCTTCAAGCTCAGAGAACCCCTGTAAATTTCGCATCTCCACTTCCATAGAAACATCCTAGAGGTTTTATTCTTCTTAATAGACCAATCATTGTGCCCTAAGAGGAGGTTTCAAAAAGGCATGCCGAATGAAGAGGTAATATCCATTACTGATTCCTTAAACTTTATTTCCTCTTCTACTTCATCTTATTTAGTTGTTTCATTATAATGTAATAACATCAGTATCACTCATATACTGATATGTTATTATAATTATGAAACAACCCTCTTTCACTATCTATCCATCCTACGGAAAATGAAATCACCGTGCGTGCGGACGTACGGAATAACATCTCCACGCCGCGGTGTAATCTGTTTTCGACCACCACCTTACTTGGATGGGTACAATGGTGTAAATAAATGACTATATATTATTATTTCAATGTGATATTGATTCGGAAATATTATACACACACTTCAATGCGATTCCACGATCATGGAAATGATATCATCACTTGTGCGTATGTACGGACTACCTTCTCCACGACGCGATGAGATTCATTCTCCATTTAACCATTCATGAATGACTATAAAGTATATAAAATAAGTAATCATGAAATATATGACATAATAATGATACTATATTTATGTGTATATATATTTATGTCATCTACATAATTTCATACAATTAAATAAGGAAACGAAAACAACGTTCATGCGTACGAACAACCTACCGTCTCCATGAACGGTGTATTTCATTCCTTTTATCGATCTATAATATATATGTATATAATGAATATATATTTTATATAAATCATGTTTTACATTTTGGAATTATGTAAATCAAGATATAAGTAATAATATCATGAACGACAAGTCAAAACACATACAATAAATAAAATGATTTTACCCAAAACGTTGCTTTAACATGGAATTTACAAAAGAACAGGTAATATAAAGTCATAAGTGAAATATATATGATATAATAACAATGAATATGATTATGTAATAAGTAAATGACATTATTTAAATCAATATATAGGAGTTTAGGATCCATATGAAGCTTATCTGTCCTAAAGTAAGGGATAATTTTGCAAATCTCATTTTTATCCGAGATTGCTTATTCTTAATTATTTACTGGGGATATTTCTATCATCCATGTCTATGTTTTATAAAAGTGTTTTCATGTATGTTTAAAGTAAATTTTAACCATTTTTGACTTTTTCTACATGGTATGTAAGGAATCTTTTTTTACCATATGAGGTACGTTTTGACTTTTCTGACAAAAGTACGAGGAGAATGTTATTTTTAACTTATACGGCGTGAATAGATCTTTACAGTTTAATAACGCCTCATTTTCATGAGTCTTACTATACATGATTTTATGAATATTTTCAAAAAAAATACATTTATTTTAAAAGTGCATGGAATTTTTTGACAGGAAAATGATTTTGATGATGAAAGGATATTTTCCTTAAGAATTCATTTCAAATGTTTTATCAAAACCATTTTCCATCTAATGTAATGTTATTTCATATGTGTATGTTTCAAGTTTAATGTATCTATGATTTACATGGTTCACTTTTCTTATGATGAAATGTCCATTTGTTTTATATGGATTATGAAATGATGTGATGATGTTTATGAAACCCATTTTATTCTTTGGGTTACGATGAATGTTTTATGATTATTTTTTGGCACAAATAAGAATGATTTCATTATGAGATGGGTGGGGCCTATATCTCTCTCCAATGCATTGGGTAAATATTTATATCTCATGAGATAGACATGGATGGAACAGTAAGTTAATCTAGTTCAGTGTTACATGACTGAAACGAGGAGTGAACTAGATTCAGAAAGGGACATTGTCCACTAAGATGGTCTTGGGAGCAATGCCATGGCTATAATGGAAATCATAACATGTGTTGAATGGATGCCATAATTACATGTTTTATTTTCATTATATTTTATCATGGTTTATGTTCCATTATGATATATTCCTTACGTAATTCCACAATTTATATCTTTTCTCAAGATTTTGATGTTTAAATTTCATGTTCATGTTTTTGCTTTCAAATGATTATGGATTGTTTTATGTTCTCTATGTTTTCCCTTACTGAGCATTTGAGCTCACCCTTTTTATGTTTTGTTTCCCCTAGGAAATAAACAATGGTTTTAGGTAAGGAAAAAAAACGGGGATGATCGTTATGGGAGTTGTTGAAGATCTTTCAATAGGATTAGAAGATTATATTCCGAGTTTCCAATGACACTAAAATATTATGGTCCTTGTGTGTTTGTTTTTGTTATGTATTAAGTATTCCGCAAAAGTAATGTATATTCCATGTACGTCAGGTTTTGGGTCTCTACAATGGATCTCAAAGTGGCCAATGTAACATTGTCTTAGCATCCATTTCTTTCCAAACCGAATGACTCCCTTCCACAGTGATATTTTAAGGATGAATTTATCTCAAACGAAGAACTCAAATTCCATTCGATGATTGTCAATGTTTCTCATTTTCTGACTCTGAGAAGGTTTTATGTGTTTTTGGATGACATGAACCTACATGGTCTTCAAGGGAACAAGATCAGGTCCATGTAACTTTCCTTCTCCATATTCTTCCCAACTGGTTGGAGTTCTACATCTCTTTCAAAAAAAATCTTCATACAGAGCCATCTGAATTCTCAAGTGGAAGCTATTGTTGTATGAGAGCTCATCCAATGGTAGATATTGATCCCACCAACATTTAAATTATATAGAGAAGGATCTTATAAAATCTTCATGTGTCTGAAAGGACCTCTTAGATTGGCCATTAGTTTAGGGGTGATAGGTCGTACTGAAATTTAATTCAGTACACAAATCATGTTTAAGACTTGTAAAAAATTTAGATGTGAATCATAGATCACGATCAGAGACAATCAAGAGTGGAACACCATGAAGTCTCACCACATCATCCACATATATCTATGCATATTGTTCAAGCCATATCTCATCCTGAATAGCGATAAATTGGGCAGTCTTGGTGAGTCATTCAACCACAACTCATATCGCAATAGTTCCCTTCGATGTCTTTGGGAGACCAATGACAAATTCCATAGTAACATTATCCCTTTTACACATGTTTATAGGTAATGGTGGCATAATCTCTTTAGACTTTGGTCACACTTCTATAAAATTCGGAATAACCAAGTACCTTGAGATATACTATGTGATCTAATTTTTCATTTTATCCCACCACAAGTGTTCTTAGAGATCAGGGTACATCTTGGTACTCCCAGGAAGTATAGAGAATGTTGATCTATGTTCATTTTCCAATAGCTCATTCTTTAGTCCGATTTATGAAGGTACAAAAATCCAAATTCCAAACCAAATCACACCATCACAGCCGATATGGAACAATTAATGCTTCCCTTCCATTACTACATTCACCCTCTATTGTATCTCGACATCATCCATTTGTGCTTCTTTAAAATTATCTTGGTTGGATGGATTCAAAATAATTTGGGAAAGGTAGTATGTATCCCCTACCCTTTTGAGTTTTAAATCCATCCATTTCATATCCAGGACAATAGGATGTTTCTCAATCCGTAACATGGATAGAGTAGTAGGGTTTTTTCTGCTTAGAGCATCAGCTACCTTGTTCGCCTTTCCATGATGGAAGTGAATTGATAAATTGAAATCCTTGATTAGCTCAAATAAGTTCCATGACTCATTTTGAGATACTTTTTTGTGAATATATACATTAGTCTCTTGTGTTTGGTGTATATGTCACACTTATCACTATAAATGTAGTACCTCCATATTTTCAAGGAAAAAATCATAGCTGCCAGCTCTAGATCATTCTTCGAGAAGTTCTAGTAATGGATCTTCGACTATCGTGAGGAATAGGATATCAAAATATCATTTTTCATGAGTAATCAACCCGATAATTTATTTTATGATTCATTGTATATCACAAAACATTCTTCACATTTTGGTAGTGTGAGTACATGTGCAGTGATATGCCTTCTCTTTAGCTCATTGTAGAATTCTTCACATTCTTCCTTCCAGAAATTGTTCCCCCCTTTCCATGTTAACTTAGTTAGTGGGCATGACAATCGATACAATTTTCTCACCAAATGTCGATAGTACCCAGTGAATCTATGAGAAATATTGATTAATGTGACTGTAGAGGTTCTGGCTGATTCCTCAATCACCTTTATTTTGGAAGGGTCTACAAATATTCTCTCACTTGTGATCACATTTCTAACGAACGTGACCTGCTTCATCCAATGTCTCACATGATGAAAATTTCACACAACTTATACTTCCTCAATGTTTCCAACATAATTATTAGATATTCTTAGTGTTCCTCCTTACTTGTGGAGTAGATTAGAATATCGTCAATAATTACTACACCAAATTTTTTAAGGTAATGTGTAAAGACATTATTTATAAAATGTGTGAAGAATGCTGGGGAATTATTATGTCCAAAGGACATCACCAGAAACTCATAGTGCACATTCCTTATATAGAATGCAGTCTTCTGAATATCTTCCTTCCTCACATTTAGCTGATAATATCTAGAACAAAGATCCACCTTTGAGAATTAATGATCTCCTCTTAATTATGGAACAAGTGTTCAATCATTGGAAAAGGATACTTTTTATTTATATTGATGTTGTTGAGATCATGATAATCGATACATAGTTGCATTGTTTCATCCTTCTTTTCGCAAAGAGCACTGGTGCACCCCCAAGGTGATGTACTTGGGGATATGAACCCTTTGTCTAAATGAACATGCAGTTTCTTCTTTAACTCATGTAGTTTTATAGGATAAACCATATAGGGACACTTTGAGATAGGAGTATCTCTGGGAATGATTTCTATTGAGAACACTACTTCACGATACCGGGAAATTCCATGGTACACTTTAGAACATACATCACAGTATTTACTCATGATGGGCATTCCCGCATGTTTGGTACTGTCCTTTGATTAAATCATTTGGGTGAGGTAAACTTGTTCATAGGGAATATATACCCTCACCTTTGATGTAATTTTAAAAGGAAATACATTATATTCTTTGCAATTGTATAGATGCATGGGATGGTTCTGAAAATGAAATGATATTTCATTTTCCTGACAGATGATGTGTCATATCTATAACGAGGACCAATCCATTCTCATTATAGTGTCGAATTATCACCAAGGAATGTATTACGGGATTCTCTGGAAGAATATTCCCACATATGAAAATAGGAGAAGAGTTAGACACTTGAGTTACAATGATTTCACCACTTGGTGTTTTTACATATGTCTCTACTTCAATGATTTGGGGCATTGATTATATAGTTCGTGAAAACATGTATGATATAATGGAATGCATAGAACTAGAATAAAATAAGTCTTATTCCATTATTTAGTGAATTGGAAGGGTACCTCGTTGGACTTAATTATCTTGCTCCACGTCTGCTGTAGTGATGGAATAATTCTTCCCTTGTTCCTTTGGATTTAGTGGATTCTAATGCTGATTACCCTTATAAACTCAAGGTTTCGCACACTGGTTTTCATATTGCCTGTAAAGACCCGTAAAATTCAAGGAAAATTTTTTCTTAATTTTCTTTAGAATTTTACAAGAGCGCGGTTTCAGACGGCACCTGATTCCGAGGCCCGGAGCGCCCGGAATTAATTTCCGAAGTTTGCCTCGGGTACGTTCAGTAAACGAACGAGCGGGAATTCCTAACTTTTGATCCGGTGCTCGGAATTGAAATCTGAGGGCACCGATGAACTCGCAGCGCCGATATTCGCTTAATGAGACCTTATCGGGAGTTGCGTTTGTTGCGGGTTGAAAGTTACGTTTTGGGGTTTTTCAGTTAAGTTAAATAAAATTTGTGTAAGACAAATTTTATTTTAACTTATTTAAAAACCTACCAAAGGAGGTTGGGAGTGGGACCCACACCCACTTAACCTCCCTTGGGAGGATTAAGTGTGGTGGGGCCCACACGAACCCCCCCTTTTCTTTTCAAATCCTCCCAACTCCTTTAACGCCTCTTTTAATGGCTTAGGTTACCCTTAATTAATTTTGGGAAGTTAAACTCTTTTGAATTTCAAACTTTTGAAATTCTTTTGAGTTTTGTGTTAATAAAATAAGATGTAATCATATTTGTTTATGGGTTGTTGGTTTATTCCCTTGAGAACTTTTTGAGAGCTCCTCTTCATCTTCTCCGGCGAAGAACGTCTTCATCCTCAACGAAGAACGACAACTCTTCGTCAAGGATCATCGACTCGGCGACCCGGTATCTTCGGACCTCTTCTTCCTCCCCGAACCTTCTTCGTCGGCAATCGAAGATCCGCCAACGACGTGTCTCTTCGGGCATCACACTTCGTCAACGGAATCGACGAACGACGACCGCGACGCCCGACCTCCGCGACGCCGTCTTCCGCGGGACGTAGACGATTCTTCGAAACTTAAACCCGAGGTAGGGGTTGTCGATTTCTTTTGGTTTCCTTATTTTTATTCTTGATCGTGATTTTATCAAGACTAACGTGTGACTTGATTTTTATTTTGAGTTGCGTTTTTATTTTAACGTGAGGGGGGCCGGACCGCACGAACATGGCCGAACCCCCCTCCAACGTTCATGTTTATTCATGCGGGTGGAAGCAAGTAGCGTGGTGCCGTCGCACCACGCGGATGATCGTTCAATTAATTTACGCGGCGTCGTCGCGCCACGCCGAGGAAAAGTCTTCAAGAACGCGACACCGTCGCGCCGCGTTGAAAAGAATCGAAGCACGGCGAAGGGGCGCGGTGCCGACGCACCGCGCCGGATGACGAACGCCGCGGCCGGTTCCGGGCCGCGGCGGAACGAGAAGACCGCGGCCGGTTCCGGGCCGCGGCGGGATGAGGAGACCGAGGCCGGTTCCGGGCCGCGGCGGAAGGGAAGACCGGCGGCCGGGCCGCCGGTGTCGGAAGCCGAAGAGGGGACCGGATTTTCCGGTCCCGTTGGAGAAGACCGGCCGGCCAGCTGGCCGGCCGGATGCCATTAAACCGGGGAATTTAATTCCCCGGCTGGTATTTTAAAACCCCCCCTCTTTAAGAGAGGGGGGCGGTTCTTTGAAAGAGGGGGCAACGCCCCCCCTCGGTTCCTCAACAGCAGGCCCCCCACGTGGGGGGGGGGGGCTTCTTTAAAAACAAAAGGGGCACGGCCCCTTTGTGCCGCGCAACGCACAAAAAACCGCGGGGCTTAGCCCCCGCGTGCGCGCGGCCCGCCGCCGCCGCCACCGCGGCCCGCCGCCGCCGCCGCCGCGGCCCGCCGCCGCCGCCGCCGCCGCCGCCGCCGCGCCGCCCCGGGGGGGGGGGGGGGGGGGGGTCGGGTCGGGTCGGCCCGGACCCGGACCCCCCCGTTTCGAACCAAATTTGGTTTTTGGCTCATAACTTGAGCCTCGGACCTCTGAATGACGAACCGTCTGCGGCAACGCGATCCTTGGATCGAGACGGTCGTTTCGGTATATTACACTCAGGGTTTTGGAACACTTTGAGTTCGGCCGGGTTGATTTGTACACGTAACCAACCGGGCCTTCAGAGCGGAAACGCTCATATCTTAAGCTACGGACGTCCGATTGACGTGCCGTCAGCTTTGTTGTGTTTCTATTAGTGAGACGGATCTTTTGGCATACTCCGCCCGAGGTTTGGACGCAGGTGGAGTACTGTCGGGTTGGTTTTGTCTTAGAAACCAACCGGGCCCCTGGGACGAAAATGCCAATAACTATCAGACCGGGCGTCCGATCGACGCGCCGTCTGTTGCGTTGAGTTCGTGTTGACGATACGGAACTTTTGGATACATCAACTTCGGTCTTCGTGATAGTTGATGTAACAGCCTCTCGGCTCGTGGAGCGGACCCTCCGTACGAGCTTGCTGTGTGCGGGAACCCTAGTGCTGGCTGCGACTGTTCTACTGCTACGATTGCTACTGTGACTGCGACGACGACAGTACAGAGATCCTGTGTGGATTCGACGACGACAGTACAGAGATCCTGTGTGGATTCGACGACGACGACTACAGCACTCAGCGATCCTACGTGGATCAGTGCTACAGGTTCTGTGTGAGCCCGATCCTGTGTGGGTCCTTGCGCTCAGCGGTTCTGTGTGAGCCAGCGCCTACAGGTTCTGTGTGAGCCCGATCCTGTGTGGGTCTTCTGCGGGGGTTAGTTACCTATCGATCCTTCGTGGGTCCGACGACTTAGATGGATCATTGATCATCTTTATCGTCCTTGAATAAGTATACCTGTGCGAGCTGAATCCTGTTGTTTTCCTGTGTGGATTGTGTTGTGCAATCCTGTGTGGATTATATTTTGCTTTCCTATGTGGAATACGTATACTTTCCTGCGTGGACTGAGTTGTACTTGGGCTCGGAGGTTGGAGCGTATTTTAATTAATGACTTAGGTATATGTATGGGCATATACCTAAGCAGTGTCGGTTGTTACTTCGTGATTGTACTTTTCTTCGTGGTTTATCCTTTGTGGATTTGAGAGACCTTCAGGGGTCTCGGGGTCCCTACTGAGTAGCTTATACTCACCCCTGCACGGGCTTCGCCCGCACTACGTTGTGTTGGTTGCAGACGACGGACAGCGTTGACTTTAGCTGAGGCTTGTAGAGCGGGACGGTACCCGGAGGTGGACCACTGGGCGGGACGTGCACGGAGCGGACGACGGGACCCGTGGAGCAGAGGAGCTATCTGTACCCACCCATCAGGTGGGATTTCCGGTGGACAGCTCGGAGTAGCGGCCTTTACTTTACAGTTGCTGTTTTTTTCCCTTTTCGAGTTGTACTTTACTTTCAGTTTGGGTTTGTATTCTGGCCCATTTACCTTTCCGCACTTTCAGTCGTACTCTGTTTGCTTAGTGTTTACTTTCCGCTTGTTTACTCTGTGGTGTGTGTTTACTTTTCAAAGGCAATGCCTTCCCTTTTTACCGGGATTTATGCCTTGGTTCTAGTCGCCAGCCCCTGGCCTATGGAAGGCAGGCTTGGGGTAGTCACGGCACGGACCCCGAGGGCGGGTCGTGACATTGCCCTTGCTCCCTACAGTTGTAGCATTGAACCATTGTGGTGCTCTCCTGTCTTTCTCCACGTTATCCTTAATTTTCATGTATTTTAGACAATCTTGATCCAGGTGTCATTATTTCCTACACATGAATCACATCTCAGTACGATTGAGACAGTTCTCATGGTGCAAGATCCCACATTTTTGGCATGTAGGTCATTGAGTTTTCTTCCCACCATTATCATTAGATCCACTGGCCTACAACTTCATCTTTTGTTTCAAATTACCATAGTCATTGGACCATTCTCCAAACTCCATCTTCACATTGAGATCACATCGAACAACTTCTTCATAACTGCATAAGTCTCGAATTTCAATATCCTTTTGAAGGTGTGGTTTTAATGCACTAAATAATCACTCAATTTTTCTATAATTGTTGATAACAGAACCTGAATCATACCCTTCATGCCATGTGAAATTTTCATCATAGGTTATGATAGATTCTCCTTCTTTTTTCATGAGGTATATGAATTCTCTCTCAATATTCGTAGGATGAGTTCTTGGGAAATACTTGTTAATATACATTATCATCATGTATTCACATTCAATATATTCAATTTACCCTCTTCTCTTGGAGTTCTTAATCAATGAACACCATTGAATTGAATATCTATCTAGAAATTAAATGGATAATGTAACATTCTTCATATCAGAATAGTGAAGAAACAAACTCTTCTCCATGGAGTTTACCCACTGCTCTGCAACTATTGGATCAGAAGATCCACTTAATATCGGTGGTCGTTGCCTCATAAAACGATTGATAACTAGTTGTCCCTGTATAGTGAAGGATTAAAATCCCCATTATTCTAGTTATTGTTCATAACCTAAGATAATTGGGTAATAATCTCCACAATGTTTTTAACTCCACCGCCAATATCATTGGGGATGCCATTCGAGCAATTGTTGCATTGGCCCTCACATGAGTTTTTGGCCTAGTTTCTTCTCGTTTCCACCATTTTCTAAAATAGAAATGGTTAGAACCAAACCGAAAAAAATATTCATAAATAACATAATAATTTTTTAAATTTATACTAAATTAATAATATATGGTATCACTATGTAAATATTCCATTGTGTATATTTGTACTTAGTCTCATGCTAGAGGTTTTCTCAAGGGCTCACTAATCCTAATTCCCAAAATAAGTAAACATTGCCACTAATACAAATTATAGCGACCCAACCATTTCATACATTCCTATAACATCATTTTAACGAAAAAAACATAATAATGTTAGACATAGAGGATCCAAATGATTATTGTCTTCTGAAAATAAGGACAATACATAACAATTACAACATCAATAATAAGCATTTATTTAATTCCATCTTCTCCAGATTCTTATTAGCACTTGAAATCTCTTAAGTAGATGTAATCACCAAATGATATACATCAAAAGGAGTGATCTAGAAGACCTATAATGGGGTAGATAAGAACAATATAGAAAGGGGTGAGAATAACAATAACATAAGCAAAAGATCATGAATATGAGATGAATCATTAATAAATGACTTGATATGTGGTAATGTATAAAAAATGAAACATCATGTCTTAATGGTTGACTACCACACGTACATGTGAACAAAAATAGATTCTTGTCACACAAAATTTCAGATGAACTCATGAAATTCATCACTTTACCCAATGAATTGGAGGGCTGTATTATTCTGGGTGCAACCGTCACATCATAATATACATATATCAAAAACGAAAATAACCAAACCATGGAATGGAATGTGTATCATCTAATTATAAAACATTCATAAACATTGGGTTCTCAAAAGAATGTAGGAATGTCATACTTGATAAAATATCTATCAAACTTGAGTGAGAAATAAAAGGTATGTTTTTTAAAGAAGAGTTATTTTGAAAGACATTTTTTACATTATAATTGGTAGAAAACGTGTATATACAATAAAACATAATATAATTATTAAAAATTATTTTTAAGGAGTGACCATACCAAAAAAAATTGTTAAATAGTGATAACCAGAAGAAAAAAAGTTGGGTTTGAGAATTTCCCCTTACCTTCTATCTGAACACATTCTTCACATAAATGTCCTGTATAACAATAATAAATTCATTAATTATCTATTCCATATCCTTATGTTCATTAATATGATTCATTATAGTATCATTATTTTATATAATGGTCTTGTATATTGGTTATAGAGTTTAATAACATTTTTCGGGAATGATAGTTTTTATAGATTTTCTTGTGCGGTTCACATGTATTCATAAATGATAGTTAGAGTAGAACATGGATAAACATACAAAACTATTATTTCATGTAATTAATGATATTAAATATTTATAAATTATCTTATAATGAATTATATTTTATACCATGTTGATGAATCATTATATTATAATTAAATAAACATTTGTTTGGTTAATTTCTATAATTTTTTGACCACAACGAACTTATTTTGATTAATAATTTAGTAATATGTACATAAGATAGTACCAGATCATTAAATATGACATAATACATATAAAATATTATGGTTCATGCATAAAAATGGTTTCATGACTATATATGAAATTAGAAATGGAAAAAAGAAAACATCTCATTCTTGAAGGTGATTGAGTAACACCTCACGAATAACATTTTATTTTGTAAAATAAAAGGAAGATGAGATGGGTATGGATGGTATAATATACCTTAGTATTATAAAAGTCTACTATATGTATTATTGTATAGTTACCATACCATGTGAATGAAGACAGTTGGGGATAGAATAATAAAATAACATGAAATTGAAAGGAAATTAAGGGAAAGAGGGATATAAATTGCCTCTTGAATCCTTCTCTTGAGATCCTCCTTAATGAAGCTAGGATGGGTATTTTGATGAGACTAGAATCTCTTAGACGTAGCGTAGGGTCTAGGGAATATGTTTGAGTGGATATTAGGCAAGGGTTATAGCTTTAGAGGTGTGATTAAATGAGAGTCTGAAGGGTGGTATTTATAATGTAGGGGACATGGGATTTCACAATAAAAAATTCAATAAATTAATATTTCCCCACAAGACAAGGAATATTGATCCTTCTATAATTAATAATATTAATAAATCATTGTGGGTTCTAGATTTTGGTGTTTACATTAATTATGATGTCAGGAATAGTTTATTTTCACTATAGTGTATTTATATGGTAAATTAATGTATTTTACTATTCACTTAAAAGATCAAGTATTTCAAAAAAATCTAAAAAATTCACCCTATACATTTATTAACGTGTAGAATCCAAAAATTATTTCAAATTTTTTAAAATTATTTTTGAAATATGGTTAATTTAATATTTATTTAAAATTATAATTTATAATTAAAACATAGTTTTAAAACACTCATTTACTTATTCTAAAATTTAGGTTAATAAAAAATTCACTTGAATATTATATTTATAATATAATATGTAAGGTTACAAATCATTAGGGTATATCAATATTAATAAGTGTATGTTACTATTCTCAAAAAATTCTTTTTTTATTATAAAACTCCAAATAACTTTCTGATTGCAACCGTGTATGTCATATTTTTGAGATTCCAAATACCGAAGTAAAAAACTTATGTTTGAAGGTCACTTTGCACTTAATAGTTCATTATATTGTGTGTTCATGTGAATTTATGTCATAATTATAAGAAGAAAATTTATATTTATTAAAACTATATCATTACATATTTAATCATAGACACAGACATTTAAGTCCCCCTATTCATATTATGCACCGACCTTTAAGAATGTAGTGTCTACGAAAAGATAAGATACTTTTTTTAGGATAGAGACCTATGAATGGATCTTGCATTATTATAATTTTCTTGTATGTTTCAATGGGTAGAACATAGTGTAGGTTACCTTAAAATTACTAAATGAAAATAATTAAAAAGGTTATGTCCTTCCATATTCTAATATTGGGATATCTAATTGGTTGTTCTTTTGTAGGAATGGATCCATGTTGATAGCTTCATCAGGATTTTGTAGAAGATGTATAGTAGTTTGTGATAGTAGACCGATGCATTGTAGAGGTAAAAGTTATGCCACATTTAGGAGGACACTAAATGTGTTTCACCCCCAATGTCTACAAATGTATAAAAGATCAATTTCATGTGCAGAAACATAGAATTAGTTGGAGGTGTTGAAACATCCCTCAGGTTGATCCATGCTCAGAAGGATCAATGGATGTGATAAGTTATAATGATTCTACGTGGGTTTGAGAGGCAATGGTGGTTCTAATTCCAATGAGATTGCATGATATCGGCAGTCTCAATGGAGGAGTTCAGAGACCAGTTCATTGCCAGGTTTTTTTTCTTCACCAATGAGGTTGTTAAGTCTCCAAGATCAATTTACCATTCTGTAGGGGAGTTCTAGTGTGTGATGGTTTGGGATCGGATTAGGAACCTTAATTAATATTCTTTGGACTAGTTTTTGTATGTTGAGGCAAGAGTGAAGCATCTTGAGGAGGATTTGTGTACAGATATCATGTGAACGAGCACCCAATTTATATTGAAGATGTATCTCATGTTGTTTGTGGCTTCATAAGTCATCAACAAGATTTTATCCAAAAAATGGTCACCATGAGGGTGGATCTTTCAGGATTCCTCATGAAGTAGAGAATTTGTATGAGGATCATAGTTGGAACGACATAAGATCTTCCAATTAGATAGTGATAGGTCATATCCCTCAATGTCTTCTCTCTTAGGGGGTAGAGGATGTCTTGTGTATAGCATGGGATAATATTCATGTTTTTATTATGGTGGATGATGTCATCAAAAATGAGAGTGACCCAACTGTATTATTAGACATCATGTGCATGCTTTCCTACATCAGGCTCCTTCGTTGAGGTAGTTCTAGCCAAGGAGGCAGTAGTTGGATTATCTAGTTTGGGTTCATAAGAGATTCGATGGGGAAGGTGTAGGAAATCCCTGATACTCTCCACTTACTCATAGGGTATAGAATAATGTTTCAAGAAGTAATTGTCATGATTAGAGAGGTCATGGATTAGGTCTTGGTCTACTTCATACGTTAGCATTTCTTGGGCCAGGTGATCTAGACATCATTCGAGGTACACATTTCTTGTTTTCTTCTTGGATAGATAATTTGTTTGATCTAGCTGTGACTCGCACTTTCATGTCACCAACACTTCTCCATGATTAGGGACATGAGTTACAGAGAATTATAGTTCCCTTTTCAATTACTAAACTAGTCATAGGTCAAGATAATTTTCGGAAATTAATAGAGACGGTGATCTATTGTTGGGACAAAACTGCTCTTAGGGATATAACATGTGATTACCAATACAATCATATTCAATCATAATATAGAGGATGGTTTTGTCCTTCGATGGTGATATAGAGTGAGAGGATTTTTATGGAGTGAGAGACCATCATATGGGTTAGAGGGGTGTTCTATACATTTCATCCTTGAGGGATGAGATAATAATGAGTTCATTAGTGGTCTAATAGTTATCATTTCCTTGGGTCATAGAAGAGTACCCAAATGTCTTTCCGTAAGAAGTTGTAGCATTACCCCCTTAAAGAGAGACCGATTTCAAGACCAAACTACATTTAGGATTGTCACTTGTCTATATTTATCCATATATGTTTAAACCTTTTGAGTTTCAAGATAATCATATAAAACTGAAGGGTAAATTGTAGTGTGGTTTTTTTGGGAAACTATGTCATCATTTAGTGAACCATTTTTTGTAGATAAAATGAAAATGAAATTTTGAATTTAGGTTTCAATTATCCTCTCTTGAATATAGTGAAAATAAAGAATATCTATCATATTCCATGTATTTATTATTTATTATATCAATTTTTTGTGTGTAGGATTGTTCAAGAAGATCTTTTTTGTCAAGGTATCATCAAATCAGTGTGATGGATGAGTGTATAAAAAACACTAAATTCAATTTTCATAATGAGAATTATGAGTTTGTTTTGATACTGATCCATGTGAAGAATTATCAATCAATATTCATGGGGTAAATGAAGTTTATATTGCATGAATTCATGGATAAGTTTGTGGTGGTTCTCATCAATGAAATCCTTGTAATATCTATGTTTGAGGAGGAGTATGTGGAGAATTATCTTTCAAATTTTGGAGTTATTCATCATTTTCATCAATTTGGGATGTTTCTAAATTGTGAGTTTTGGTTTTGTGATGGTTTTTTCTTTGGAAATTATGTATCCCAATCGGGAGTAGTTACAGATCTGTCATTGATAGAACCTATTTTTTTCATGGGTTGTCCCCATAACATTGGAAGAGGTACAAAAATTACTTTAACATGTATGATAATATATGAGTTTTTTAATTGATTTATCTCATTTTGTGACTCATGTGACAACATTGATTCGAATTTATCATGTTTTATATTGTATTGATCATTTTCCAACATCTTTTGAGTATCTCACGAATAATTTTTTCAGTTATCTATATCATTTTCTTCTAACAGAATAAGTTTAGTTTGATGTTTTCTTTGACATTTCTCATCATGGTTTGGGGTGTTTTATACTACTATATGAATCAATTTTTTAGGGTTATTTGATGTTATGAACCCATTATATTAACAATTCCTCCATTGATCTCATGTTAGTAGTCGTATTGGTTTCCTTAATGATGGGAATATATTATCTCATTGCTGAGTGTTTTGTGGTGTTCACAAATCATAAGAGCCTAAGGAATGATTTCATCCAACATTACTTGACTTATTCTATTGTTATTGGATAGTGTTCTTAGATGATAATGACATTGATATTTTTTATACACTAGGTAAGAGGAATTTCGTCGCTAATTCCATGACCAAGAGGAGATATAGTGGTGAAGTGCATGAATATTGTGATTCCAGGATAGTGATGGAAGAACAATCAATATTACATCATGATATTGGATAATTTTTGGGGTATATGTTTCTAATATCAAAATATAGTATAGTAATATATGGTGATTTAGGTAGAGTAATCCTAGTATTAGGGTCTTGAGGTGGAGGCCAAGAGATACTGAGTTGTTTGTGGGGAGGCTTGTGATGCTTGTTCTGGGGATGAACAACACCTAGTGTTGTTTCTTAATTTGAATTACATTCCATTAGAGGTTCATGATATGTTTCTCGAAGTTTGTCATTTTTCTCCATTGGTGGTACATCCATTTGTGGAAAAGATATATCAATAATTAAGAGGTTAGTTTTGGTGGCCTAGGAAGATGCGTGCATTTGATAGTTTGGGTGTTGATGTTTGTTCTGCCAAAAGCTAATGGAATAACACTATAGTCCCAATGGTTTTATCCAGTCTGTGTGTATTCCATGGTGGAAGTAGGAGGAAATGGAGATGGTATCTGTTAATATTTTACCTCGATCTCAGAGACGATATGATTCCATATTGGTTTTAGTGATTTTTTGATGAAATCAACATTCTTTGTAATGCCCGAGGAGTCAATTTCATTATAGGGTTTTATTGAGAATTATCTAGAGGATGTAGTGAGACTACATAAAGTCTGAAGGATGATCATTTCTGATCGAGATCCTTTTTTTAACAATAGGATGTGCAGTGGACTCCAACATGCCTTTAGTTCTCATATATTACTTATCACAATGCTTCATCTACAGATCAATGGTAAGACATAGTGGACCATCCATACAAATGATGTCATGTTCCAATCATATTTCTTGGATGTTGGATGTTTTCTATGAGGCACATTCCCCTGGTATAGTTCACTTACAACAAATTTGTTAACCTCCACCATCTGTATGGTGCCATTTTAAGCCTTTTATATCCAACTATTCTATTATCTGTTATGGTGGAATGGGTTAATAGAGTAATCAATACTTATGTTGGAATTTTTATAAAATAAAATTTTAATGGTTCAGGTAATTCATGAGTGGATGAAGGAATCACCATATCATAATAAATAATATATCGACAATAGAAGGTTACCGTTAATGTTTTACATTAGGAATATTGTGTTATTGAATGTTACACCTCCACTTCCAAGGTAAAAGTTTGGTCATGAGTATATTCTTTCTCTTTGTCATGTTGGTGCTTTCTTGGTTTTATCTTGTTTTGGAGAGATGGAGTCTCATGTAGAAATTCACCCTCAAATGATCCAATTACTTGATGTTATTCATTTTTCACGTCCCCTTCAATATCTTCTTGATTACAATCAGGTCATCTATTGTAGGAAGATCATTGTTGATGATGATGTCACCCTAAATGACTAATCTATAAAGATCATTACTTCAAGAATAAGTTGTTTCACAGATGTGAAATTACCTTAGTTTTTATCTTGCGGTGACATAGTGGAACATAGGAGAGTACCAAGGAATGCGAGTCATTGTTACTTGCTTAGTACCCCATGATATTTGACTTGTATCTCTTCTAATGTAATGCTGTTATTTTTTTGGTTTTTGAACTTTTCTTATTTATCCGTTAATTTTTTTATTTCTTATTATGACCTAAAATCTTTGATAGGTAACTCCCCCATGAGAGGAATTAGTAGTTGTTTATGGTTGTTGAATGGTTTTACACTATAATTATGACGACGTGGATGAGGTGTTGTTGTGAAAGGAGCCATGGTGGGTATCTCATGGTGTGGCTATTTGAATGAAACCCATTTAAATCCTATTTGGTTTGGATTTGGATTCTCGATGTTGATTATTTTTGAGTTGTATCTAATATATGGGAAAAAATCCATGTGGGTTGACCCTTTGTGCATTTTTGAAGAATGATTATCTTAGAGAAAACTTAGAGGATTTATGGATGGGAAAAGATTCTATAATATGAATATACAGAGATTGTATTCCATGTATTGTTACAGAATGTGAAATTGGGTTTCATGACATTTAAGTAAATTGGTATTAATTAAGTAAAAAGGGTGATGTATTTTTTCAGAATCCAAACCATGTGGATTATACAACCAGAATTGGGATTATATTTCATTTAAATACCTGATGTTTTACATTTTAAACTTTTCCATCAACTCAGGTAATAAGACCCTATGGTAGTAGAACATTCCTCTTGAGTCCAGGTGACTTGAAGACCCCCTCTTAAGTGTTACTCAGATTCCTTTATCAAGGATCGATCTCTAGCTTCCCTATTTTAATCCTTTCTTGATCCGTTGTTGGTTCTACCTATGTTCGTGTAGTTCCATATATCTGTTTCATCTCGTTCCTCTTTCTAATGTGATGGTTCATGATCTTTATGATTCTGATATAGTTTTATTGATAATCTATTGGTATGGTTGTTTCATGTCATGCTTAGTTTTTCTTTCATTCAAGAATTGTATTCAGGATCCTAAATGTTTGTACATTCTCACAAGAACATTGTTGACACCATTTTGAGTTAGGGGATTTATTTCAACTCTATATATTTTTTTAAATCCCAAGAGATAACATGATTTATCCCTTTAGATCGTAATGGAATTGAACATGTTATTAAATAAAATGGATTATTGATTTGGTATTTATTGCATGGATATCTTGTGGTTTATACCATGATAACATGTTTCCTCGTTATTTTAAGGATAGTTGGATCTATTTGTTGTGTTTTTATGGTTATATTACCATGTCAATTTTGTAAAGAACATAAATCAATAATGAATTGATAATTATTTAGAAAAATTTATAAAGACTTAATTTTAACGAATCTTTTGTTTTGTAGATTCAATATTGAGAGTATGTTAATTAATTTTATCATCATGTGTTATTGAAATTGAATACATATATAAAGCTTGTTAGTGATTTTTTTTAACTAAAATTATGGAATTTTAAATTAATTGTTAAATTATGTTTTGATAGATTGTCACAGCTTGCTGCATAGAATTCCAATATTTCTATCCTATAAATAAAGAAACAGTTAATAAAATATGGAATAAGAACTACTTGTGTGATAAAAGATAATTCCAATATATGGTTTTAGTTTCCTTTATGATTGTAATGGACATGTTCCTTGTGATTTGGATCCCTGAGAACCTATACTTCTTAAAGGTTATATTCCAATATTTTGAGGTATAGAAAATTGATTGTATGATTGTTTTTGATTACTTGTGTTAATATCTAGATACAATATTTTGTATGTGGGGTGGGGAATCTTGTATGTGATATGAGCCTGGGATGCATCCTGGATGGCTTTGGTGGTATGTGGGTTTGGAGGCCAAGATATTGTGGAAGCTGTGGATATCTATGATGGAAAGATGCATTGGGATATATATGTGGGGACATGTGGGGATACCGTGGGTTAAGTAATGGGTGTTTGTTGGACACACTTATTCTCATGAAGATGTATGCTTGTTTGAAATAATGGATTGTCTGATTGCCTTGTTTTCCATTTATCACAAATCATTTTCTCACTTTTTGAGTTAGATAGACGTGAAGGGTTTTATTCGCTGATTGGTAGCTTTGTATTTTTATCCAATATTACATAGTAATACGAATAGTGATATTGTTAATGAATGAATGATTGATTAACCCATGGGGTTTGAGCATGCTGGGATGCAATGTTGAAGTTATAATTCTCTAATATTGTGTACATAATTATCTACATTCTAGAGGGTGTGAAACATTTTGGAGATGCTAATGAAATGTAATTTGTAAAGTGAAATTGGTTAATTATTTTTAAATTAATCAATTTACATAATGAGAAATTGATTAAAATTAATAAAAAAATTTATGTATCTATTTAAATGGCTGTATGATTATAGGATATCTAGTCTTAGTAGTGGTAGTTGGGAGTTCAAGAGATTCTAAGGGATGTTTTGCATGAGACTAGATCCCACCCAGAGTGTGGTTTTGATCTATATTATATCACATATGTTTTATGTTTTTATAGGATATTTAAACATGTCGTTTAAAGTGAATGACACCCGACAGATTCTGTGCCCTGGTGGGTTTTTCCCCATCATCCAAGTGGGATGAAGGATGGACGACTATCCCCTTTAGCCTCTTCTCTATTTTCTATATAGATTGTTGTGCTCGTATGAAAAGTGGTTAGTTTTCAACATATATATATAGAGGGATGTAAGAGATTGTGTTTATTTTACACTCGTCTATTTTATATATAGTTTACGAAGGACTATTATTGGTAGAACATATAAAGGTTGTGATTTATTGGGAATCCTTACTCGGTGTATAGATTGTAATGGATTGATTTATAATAACAAATTTATGATACACATTATATGAAATTTGGTTGGTCCTGAAAATTTCTTGGTTAGTTTTAGTTATGCATATGTCGTAGGGTGTTTATTGAGGTGCAAGTTTTCATGATTTATCCATTTGTCTGTTGACTAGCCTTTTGAAGTTAGATGCTAACAATTTGTGATGTTGGGGTAGAGTAGAAAACTAGTGGGGAAGTGGTAGTAGTGTACCATTGATATTATTTATTAAATTATATTATCTTGTATTATATACATGGTGAAAGTATGTATGGTTTTTTGGGATCATAGAATACATATATAGGTGATGAGTTAGTTTCACTTTTTTTATAGTTCTTTATCATGATTTACCTAGCATTTTACATCAGAGGCTTTCGGGGGAACCTATTGAGTATACTATTATACACACCCAATGTATATATAAACATTCTTTCATCTTTGTTGGAGTGGGTTAGAGATATGCGAGGTTACTTATAGCTTGATATTTAATAGGAGATGTTTTGGCATCATGTTAGATTACATATTTACTTTTCTTTTGTTACTTGTATTTTTCCACTAATTTTTAGCAGTTCATTCATGATATTAAAAATTTTCACTTATAATTATTATATATATGCTGTATGAGAAGGGGTTGATTGGTGTCGACCATATCTATATAATTCTTATGTGTTCTCTTAGAGGGAAATTCCTCCCACATGACTGTTTATTATACCGTTTGTGATAGTTTCCAAACTGTGGCCTACTAGAGGATGGTATTAGGTGTCACTATTTCTCTTATTACATTGTCGGCCAAGGAGGGTCACACATTATGTGAAGTGATTGTGAAAAATAGATTCATTGGTGTTTAACTTAGCCATTTACAATATATTCATCTTTTGAATATCAATATATAAACCGATATATCTATATCATGAACATTCATTTTCTATATAATTATGAAAATAAGTATCTCATCCACTTACACTCCATGATTCAGATGAATTTAAACATTTAATTCTCTATCATGTCTAAAATACTGTATTTTTTATTCATTCATTTTTGTTTAGGATAATCTGGTCTTATTATACTTTCTGTTTTCACTCAAAAAAATCCTTTATATAGAGTCATTTTTATCAACCTTATACTTATGTATCTTCATATATATGTATATAATTTATTTCATCCCAATATAATTATTCATCATTCTAGTAATATTTTGAAATTATTTTTCAATCTATTTCAACAACCGATTTTCTAATTAAATAATAACATTATTATTTTAGTGGGTTTCACAATGTTTTCAGCGGATTGAGATTTCATAGAAACACCAAATGATGTTAAAAATTAAAATCCTCAATTTTTTGATTTTATATTATATGTATCTTATTCCGGTAAAACACCATATTTTATAAGGATTCCAATGGGATCAAATAGAGTAAGATCTTTTATCCTTATTGTGTCATTAAAACCTTTTCACATACATTCCCATTCCTTAGGAATACATTCTATGATCTTATACAATAACAATTCATTCAATAAAACATTTTATCCCAGTGAATGTTTACTATTGAAAATTTTCACAACTCTCTGATCCCTATTAAGAACTGGTTTTATAGGTTTGAAATGAATTTCTTGATAATTAGTTCCCAACATATCTCTTCTAGTTTCAGTAACATTTGATTGTTCAATTTGAGAAGCCTCTAACCTCACCAATATAATGTTAGACTCCCCACACAATGAAATTTTAATATAAATACTTATTTTAATAATATATATATATATATTTGTCCTTACAATTTATTTCCATTGATATTCCTTCTTTTCATAATTCTTAAAAGTGGTAACTTCTATTTCTATAATCTAATAGTCCCCAGTTAACATGATAAAATTTTCCAAAACGGTATTGATAATTGATGTATGTGTTCTCTGTCCCTATTTTTCACAATCATTCCAATTAAAAATTGGTGGTATAGTAGGATTTATATTTTTTAACCAATATTCAATCCTTCCAAATACTCAAAAATAAAAAACCCTTTAAAAAACACACTAGTAAAATATAATTTATAAAAAAGATGTTTATAAAACAACCCAATAAAAAAAAGGTGATAAAAAATTAACAAAAAATCATGTATAGAAGTAGAAAATTATATTATACTAATTGATAGATCATTGTAGATAATAATGGCTACAATTGGGGGTGGGGTGAATTTGTGTTTAATAATTTAATATAAGATAAAACATAACTTCTATAAAATAAAAAATATTGGACCCATGAGTAGTCCATTGATAAAATGGTTTAAATATATTTCTAAAATAAGATAATATGTCATTGTTATTATCAGTCTTAGAAAAATTTAGATAAGACTAATATTTTAATATGTAACACATACTTTCTATTTAATATAAACAGTGGAAAATTAAAAAAATAGATAAAAATGAAACCAAATATTATAAAATTACAAATGAAAGACATGATTTTAAAAGATAATTATACTATTTATCTTTCTGTGTTATGGATATATGAATCCTGAAAAATGTTGTCTACATTTCCAATACTTATTTTAAAGGTTAATTGTTTTGTACCAATAATTACATTAATAACATTATTGGTATGAGTCTATTATCAAACCCCCTCGAATCCATTGATATGATGATATGTATTTATTTTCCATCCTATCCATAAAATCCCTTGATATTATGGAGTAATTTACCCATCTCCATATCTTTGTAAGACCCCGATAAATATCATGATGAAACATAGTGAATATAAAAGGAATTTCATCTTATGAATGTAAATTCCCCAAATAGAATCCATATAACATCAATACATTATTAAATTATGAAGAATTTGGTATGTTTTTTTCATGAAAAAAAATAAAAAATAAGTGTTGTGTAATGACTTTACTCAATTACCCACGCAATGTAGTACCCTACCCGACCTATCAAATAATCAAAGGGTGGTCCCCTTCTCCACGATTTGAAGTGTCGCACCTAGGATTCAACTGATATCTAAGTGGAATAATTTTTTCAAACATTTATCAACAACCTGGAACATATATACCAATGAGATATTTTTAGAAATGATAAATTTATTTTATAATTGAAAAAAATTTTAAAAAATATAAATATCATGTGTAGAAAAAATCCCCATGTATATTTTATAACATAAACTAACAACAGAATAAGAATAAAAAAACTCCTAATGATAGTGTGCGATGAATCCCACCATTTCACTAAAATCTACCCAAATCCACTAATAGAAAACTTGTCCACCTCACTGTGGTTCCTTGACTCTCCCATCATCAATATAATTACGAATTTCTTGGCCACACTAGTGGGTTTTTACAGTTTTTCACTAATAGTCTCAGCAGGGCCCTACCAATGTTTTTCATACTCGATAAAATAATCCATTAATTATCATCATTAAATAAATCTTGGAAAGATAGTAATCTAAGAGTTATTATATCAACACAATTATAAAGAAAATTTAATTTTTATTTTTTCAAAATTTTCATATAAATCAAGTAAATCAGTTTCAAATCATTTCTTACCATATATCACAATAGACATATGATGTAAAAAAAATTGTTCATCACATATAATAACAAATCTATTATTTCAAAACAATTGTATACAATAAAAAATAATAAATGTTGAAAAAATAAATGAATCAAACGTGGTTTTGATATCTAGTAAACAAATACCTATTACCGAAAATCTTATTTTCATTAAGATAGTAGAAATACCTATCGATTAAATATAGTCAAGAAACAATAATTCAAGTGTACCTAACAAATAGTTTTAAAATTCCCTGTAACATTGTTCATAGGGAGAAGAGAAAAATCCCTAGGAGAAGCGGCATGTGAACTCACCAGAGCATAGAAAAATAGATTTTTCAGAATGAGAGGGCATGGTTATGCCATAAGGACCTGCCTGTACTTGCACATGAAGCCTAGCTAGAAGGCCATGAAAAAATGGAGAGATACTATCCTGACACAGATGTTGTGGAGGGGATGTTCATTGTAGTTATTCTGGTTTAATTCCCTATGACATTAATGTCATGTAATTTTCTAAGAATACGGGCCTTGTAATCACTGAGCCTATAGGCCTTTTAAGGGTTTCCCCTTCATCCTTTGAATGGGGGGTTATCAAAAATCAATAAAAATTGAGGGCTTCGGGCCATTCAGGAAGGATAATGAAATCGCATAAATAAACCCAACATATCATGATTGATCTAATTCATCAATTGTTTTTGTGGAGGAGTGAAAAAATATATACATCATGAATGCACAACCACAATACCTCATCCAACAAGGATTGTTCCTTAGAATAAGATCTGAAAATAGTTCTAGAGATAATAAAGAATAAAAATTTCTAGGGTTTAACAAAACCCAAAGTATAATGCAATGGTGCTAATACATTCAAATGAAAATGGATAATATGACAACCCTTCTTTTTATTACAACTTAAACATGATTTCTTACAAAAAACTTCACTTGATACAACAAATAAGATCGAGAGGTTTAGTGTCTTTGGGGCTTAGTATCATTACATAAAAACTTAAAACATGAAATAAAACATGTTTATTGAAAACTTCCTTTACATGACAACTAGTTTCCCTCGTACTTAGCATTGCATGGGATAACCTGAGGACATGCATAAGAAAAGGGTGAGATATAAATCACATTAAGGGAATACAAATGGAATAACATGAGGAGTACAATACATTTTAGACATTAGGCGTATCAATAGATCACATGAGAAATATGAACATAAAGGCATGATAAAGCAAGATAATCAATAATGGAAATGTGGCAACAACACTTATCATGGAATTAGCATGAGCCAAGACCCATTGTACATGGAGGATGAGTAAATCCTCATTGCACATAAAGCATGAGTAAACCCTCTTTGCACATGAATTGTCATGAGTCAACACTCATTTAACATGATGTATCATGATACTATACTTTACCCAATGCATTGGAGCACTATAAGTGTGCACCCTTCTTAAACATTTCTTTTCATGCATAAGTGTGCCACATGGATCATAAAACATGGATTCATAAAAAATAGGCATTTATTCCACGATAAAGAAATTTGTAATTCATACATGAAACTTTAAAATCAATAAGTAAATGTTAATAAAGGTGAATACCTATGATGGAGAAATGGGTATGATATTAACTACACAATGACATTGACTTAGAAAATTGGTGTGATTTCAGCAGCGTAACGGTGTGACCTAAGAATTCATAAAAATGGTTAATGAGAGAGAAAGGGGTTCCTCATCATATTTACATGTATTGGAAATTAAAAGCGGACATATAGAAATATGTCCCAACAATTGTAATGGAATTTAGATTCATGATAAAAATGTATTGCTTTAATGTAAAAGAGGAGAGAGAAGTACCTTTCAGAATTTCGGCATAGTAACGTGTGTACATGGGAGGCATTTAATGAGAGATAAAGGGTCTCCCATCATACAAAAATAAAGAGGGAAATATAATGGAGGTGTGAAACCATACCCCAACATTCATAATTGAAATTAAAATGGAAAAACAACTTAATGAAAATTGGACAGAAATGAGAAAGGAAGAAAAAACCCTTACTAGGATGTGTGCTTCCAAAGGCTAGAGAGAGGATTTTGAGAGGCTTCTTGGGAGCATGGGGCACCTTTGGAGGATTCTAGAGATATTATAGCAGAGGTTTCACGAACTCAAAAGTCTTTGAGTGAGGAGGAAGTGGGATCTTGGGTGGGTTTATATAGGAAATATGAGGGAATTCTTTATTATTTAGGTTTGTGACCCCTTATATTAAATTAATCCAAACCACAAACCAACCCATGGTTTTTGCCCATGGTTTTCGGAAAAGGGAAGAGGAAATAATTATTTTATAAGTCCAAAGTCTTAACTTCTTAAAATATTAGGGTTTCTTATGTGGAGGTGAGTCACACTCCCATGGAAATTAATTTAAAAAGACAAGGTGTTTAATAAGTCTTGATGGGTCCATTAATGCTTTAAAAAGTAAACCAAACTAACCCAAAATCACATTATTTTAATGGTAAAACATATATTTGGCTAACATAATTATTATAGTATTTTATTACATCACTATTGGGTCATTATGATGTCATAAAACACATTATATATTTAAACGGTATTTAATTTTTACTCAAAAATTTGAACATCTCAGAAAATTATGAAAAACTCACTGTTGGATAATTTTGACGTCCTGATTCCAAAAATAATATTTGTTTTATCTAAATAATTTTTTATATATGTTAATTTTTAATTTTAAAATAAAAAACTGACATTTACCGAAATTTCACGGGTTTTAACAAAAATGGCTTTCAAACCATAATAAATATTATAATTGCGTTTATACATTTTTATGATCATTTATATATAATAAAATTATAATAATAATAATAATAATATTTTATTAAAATATTATTTAATTCAAAATTCCCTTAATTTAATAAAATAGATTTCTTAATCAAATAATAACTAAATACACCATTTGTAATTCAAAAACTATTTACAATGTATCAATAATGACAAGAAATTATATTCATTATTATATACAAAAAAATGTACATGAACATATTACTATCGATTAGTAACATAACCCCTTAAAATAGACGCATAGGACCTAAGGGTATGGTGTGCGATGGTGACAGACTCTTTGGGTGGCTCAGATAACATCGCTCGAGTGGTAATTTCTATCAACATAAACTTCCCCCGTAGACAGTCATGTTCGAGCTTGAAATGGTGAAGCTCAGCTTGGGCTTGGTCCAGAGCGAACCCCAAGGATGCCACCTCTTTTCTGAGCTCCGATAAATGGGCTTCGTATGGGGAAATTCTACTGGATGAGGCCATCACTTCTTTTGTCTTAGTAAAATTAGAGGTGTTAAATCCCTATATTTATACTAATTATGTGATCACTGTTCAACGGCTATAAAAGTAACTATCACAATTCTTATAATAAAACCAATGATGTTTAAATTTTTTAAAAATTTTTATATAAAGAGACATTTAATAAGATCAAGATGGATTTTCTATTAATGAAACTTTGGGTCGTTTCAATATTCCCCCCTTAAGAAATTTCGCCCTCAAAATTTTCTTTTTCCTACACTAAAACAGATGTGGGTAACTCAGCTTCATCATTTCCTCCAATTCCCAAGTCACTTCTTCAAAATTGTGGTTTCTCTACAACACCTTGACGAGGGGCATTGTCTTATTTCATAGAACTTTTTCTCTACGATCTAATATCTTCACTAGATGCTCCTCATAAGAAAGATCGTCTTCCAATTGTACAATCTCAGAAGAGATACATGTGACGGGTCCAGTATGTACTTCCATAAGAGGGATACATGAAAGACATAATGTACTTTGGCCATAGTAGGCAGAAGTGCTGGTCGATAGGCCACAACCCCGTCATGATCAAGAATCTCGAAGGGGCCGATGTACTTGTACTTAACATCCCTTTCTTTCCAAACCACATAACCTTCATCCACGAAGATATGCATAAAAAAATCATGTCTCCAACTTTAAACTCAAAGTCTCATCGAAGATTATCTACATAACTCTTCTGTCGACTCTGGGCTGCCTTGATATGTTGCTGAATTGTTTTCACCCTCTCCACCATTTCCTCGACCATTTCTAGTCCAAGAAGCTTACGTTCACCGACCTCATCCCAACATGCTGGTGTTCTACACCTTTACCCATATAGGGCTTCATATGGTGCCATTTGGATGCTCGAGTGGATAGTTTTATTATAAGAGAACTCAACCAGAGGACGATGCTGATCATAACCTTCGTTAAAGACCATTGAGAACGCTCTCAACATATGCTGAAGTGTTTGGATAGTCTGCTCGGATTGGCCATCAGTTTGAGGATGATAGGTCGTACTAAAGTTCAGTTCAGTATTCAGAGCATGTTGAAGACTCTTCCAAAACATAGTGGTGAATCATGGATCTCGGTCAGACACAATAGATAGTGGTACTCAATGAAACCTTACCACTTCCACGATATATATCTGTGCCAGTTGATCCAATAATAAAACCTCCCGAATAGCAACAGAGTTTGCAGCCTTTGTAAGACGATCCAAAACAACCCAGATTTCATTGTTTCCTTTTGATGTCCTTGGAAGTCTGATGAAAAAGTCCAAGGTTATGTTCTCCCATTTCCATTCTAGTATGGGAAATGGTTGCAACAACCCCTTAGACTTCTGCCTCTCTGCCTTCACTTTCTGACACATCATGCACATTGATGTATATTCAACGATCTCCTTCTTCATATTATCACACAATAAGTTTCCTTAGAGATCTCGATACATCATTGTGCTCCCTGGGTGAATAGCGAAATTTGAACTATGTGCATAATCCAAAAATTCCTTCTTCAGCTCCGGACCTGATGGAACACATAGTATTTTCCGAAACCACTCAATTATTTCTTTATTGACATTAAACTCTGAGGATTTCACTTTTTTGATAGCTTCCAGTTTTTTTTTAATTCTCACATAATACTTTTGAGCATCCTTTAACCTTTATAAAAGAGATGGTTGAGCAATTATTTGTGAAAGGATTGATGATGTTCCCTTAATTATGATTCCCACGCCCATCTTCATCAAGTCTAAGAAGATTGGATCCTTCTCAATTCTTATCATTGATAGAATTGTTGGGTCCATTATACTTAGGGCATCTGCCACCTTGTTCGCTTTCCCAGGGTGGTAATGTATTGAACAACAATAATCCTTGATGAGCTCTATCCATCTTCTCTGGCACATATTAAGATCTTTCTGTGTGAATATATATTTAAGACTCTTGTGGTCAGTAATCATCTCACATTTATTTCCATAAAGATAATGCTGCAAGATTTTCAAGGTAAATATCACCACTTCCAACTCCAGATCATGCGTTGGATAGTTTCACTCGTGGATTTTCAACATCTTTGAGGCATATGATATAACTTTATCATTCTTCATCAACACACATCCTAAGGCCTTCTTCGAAGCATCCCTGAATACCACAAAAAATTCCCCACTTGTGGGTAATGTAAGCACAGGCGTAGTGATAAGCATCCTTTTCAACTCCTTGAAACATTCTTCGCATCCATCACTCCAAGAAAACTTTACTCCTTTTAGAGTTAGCTTGGTAAGAGGGTTAGACAATAATGACAAATTTCACACAAATAGCCGATAATATCCAGCTAACCCCAAGAAGATAGTGATATCTGTTACCGATGTTGGCCTCAACCATCCCTCAATTGCATCAGTTTTGGAGGGATCCACAGATATCCCATTGCATGTGATGATATGGCCCAAGAATGAGACCTCCTTCAGCCAGAAAACACACTTGTTGTACATTGCATAGAGCTTCTCCTTGCACAAAGTCTCTAGTACAGTTCTTAAATGCTCCTCATGATACTCCTTGGTTTGGAGTATATTATAATATCATCTCTAAAGTCTACCACAAATTTGTCTAGGTAATCTCTAAAAATTCTATTCATCAAGTCCATAAATATTTTTGGATCATTGGTGAGTACGAAAGGCATTACTATGAATTCATAGTGCCCGTATCTTGTACGAAAATCAGTCTTGGGGACATCTTCCTTCTTCATCCTTACTTGATAATATACCGATTACAAATATACCTTAGAGAAGAATTTTTCTCCACACAGCTGATCGAACAAGTAATAAATTCATGGGAGAGGATACTTGTTCTTTATCGTGATTTTGTTAAGTTCATGATAATCGATGGAAAGCCGCATTGACCCATCCTTCTTCTTGACGAAGAGGACTGGTGCACCCCATGGTGAAGCACTTGGGCATATAAACCATTTATCTAGATTCCCCTGTAGTTGTTTCTTCAGCTCTTCATTATCTACAACAACCATTCTATATGGATTCTTGGATAATGGTAATGCCCCAGGTATACGTTCAATTGAGAATTTAACATCTCTTATAGGAGGAAGACCAGTTAGTTCCTCGGGAAACACTTCAGTGAATTCCCTCACAATAAGCATTTCTTCAAGGATGGTTTCTTCCATGCACTCAATCATCTGGGCCAGATACGCATGCTCATATGGTTATAATATCCATGCTTAAGATGATGGAGCTAAAGGAGATTCATCTTCCCCCTTACACTTATAAAGAATCGGGGGTCGATTCTCTATATGGAGTGTGATTTCCCTCTCCCAGCAATTTATGTTTGCTCTCTATAAGGAAAGACAATCCATGGAAAAAATTTCCTCAAATTCCACCAGAGGGAGTATAACGAGATTCGCTGGGAAATTCAATCCACATATTATAACAAGGAGGACTTATATTCGAGGGATGCAATGATTTCCCCATTTGTCGTACTCACTGACATCTTCAATTCCATGATTTTTGGTGGTGCTGGGATTGTTCTACTAAACATTCAAGATATAAAAGAATGCGTAGAACCTAAATCAAAAATTATGTTTTCTATTATTGAATGAATAACTAGCATACCTATCATCACTTCATTTTAAGGGTTCACTTCGGCAGAAGTGATGGCAAAAGATCTTCCTTGCTGCCTTGGAGGTTGTTGGTTGCCTCTGAAAACCCTTGGATTAGGGAAATGATTTGAAAAATGACATGGTACTTTGCATTTGTAGCATTGAACAACGCATTGAGGTTTGAAAGGAGCATTCATCTACTCTATCATAGCCGCGGGTCTTTCATGCCGACAGTTAACAGCTAGGTGGTCTTCCCTTCCACACCTGAAGCATTTCCTCGTCCCCTTAAGGCAATTTACGAGATGCTTCATTCCTCCCTTTTGGTAAGTGGGGTGCTAGATCTTCTTAGAACCATTGGATTTGTCCATCAGTCCACCAGCATTGAAGTCCACCTTATGCTTCTTATCCCCATGATACCTTTGTGATTCTATGATCTCCATTTTGACCTTGAGGTCACATCGGAAAATTTTCTCATTGCTGTCGAAGTCACGGATTGCCAATGCTTTCCGCAGGCTAGCCATCAGTCCACCAATGAAGCCGTCAAATTTTTATTCTGGGGTAATGACAAATCCAGAAGCATATCGTGCAAGCCTTGGGATGTTTACCTTGTGCGATCCAACATATTCTTCATCTTTTTTACTTGAGGGAAAGGAAGTCCCTTTCCATATTAATCTGGAGGGTGCATGGAAAATATTTATCAAAAAACATCATCTGGAAATCCTTCCATTCCAACGCCTCGATCTCCTCCTCAGGCTTCTTATTTTTGATCATCATCCGCCATTGATGAGCTTTACCCTCTATATGATAAGCCACCAGGAGAACCATCTCTTGTTCAGAACATTGAAGGATGGAGAAGATCTTATCAATGGAGTTGATCCATTGTGCAGCGATTTTGAGATCAGAGGATCCACTAAAAGTAGGAGGCCTTTCTCCCATGAAGCTCTCGATAGCGACTTTTTCATTATTAAGCGGGGTTGAACATTCTTATTGACCCGTGTTTCTATTCAAAACATGATTTAGCTGAGAGAGAAGCGTGACAAAGTTCGCGATTCCCATTCCTATTGGATTGGGCATCTCATTAGTACAGTCATTACACTGATCTTTACAACGGTTGTTATCCCGAGTCCTCCTATTACCGGCCTTTGGCTGGAATAAAAGTAATGTTAGGGGTAACACATAAAGGGTAATCAAAAGAAAAAGTTGATGACTTATAAATAAACATTCATTTCCATAACTCTGGAGTCCATAGGCTTTATTCTAGGCTTTTCATGATCTACTTTCTAACATATATTCGTAGGGGCATTTTTTTAAATCCCTTAATAAGGGTTCATACTAAGCTTGTGAATTTACCAAAGCATATCCCCTGAGAGTTTCGTAACCAAGAGTGCAGCAAGGCCTGCTTTTATGCACCAGTTCCCATTCGAGTATAGCTTAAAGCGGTGTTTTCGGGTTTTACCCCTAGGATACATCTGTGCCAGAGCCGCCTCTACCTGCTCATATCCAGACAGGAATGTATTTTCTTGATAACCCATTTACTCAATACTCACCAAAACATAGGGACGTTTTTATTGTACTTAGTCTTGTATCTAAGCATTTTCTATGGTTTTCTAATCCTAATCCCAAAAATAACCAAACCTATCCATTGATACCAACTATGAAAACCTTTCTTTTTATTACCACTTATTCATGATTTATTACATAAAACATCACTTGATACAATAAAGAAGATCGAGAGGTTTAGTGTATTTGGGGCTTAGGATCATTACATAAAAAGTTAAAACATGAAATACAACATCTTTATTGAAAACATCATTTACATGACCACTACATTCCCTCGTACTTAGCATTGCATGGGATAACCAGATGACATGAATAAAAAAAGGGTGAGCTATAAAGTCCAGCAAGGGAATACACATGGAATAACATGAGGAGTAAAATACATGTTAGACATTAGGCATATCAATAGAGCACAAGAGAAATATGATCATAAAGGCACGATAAAGCATGATAATCATTACTTGGAAATGTGGCAACAACACTTAACATGGAATTAGCATGAACCAAGGCCCATTGCACATGAAGCATGAGTAAATAATCATTACACATAAAGCTAGTGTAAACCCTCTTTTCACTTGAATTAGCATGATTCAACACTCATTGCACATGATGTATCATGATACTATACTTTACCCATTTCATTGGAACGCTATAAGGGTGCACCCTTCTTAAACATTTCATTTCATGCATAAGTGTGCCACATGGATCATAAAACATGGATTCATAAAACATAGTCATTTATTCCATGATAAAGGATTGTGGAATTCATACATGAAACATTACAATCAATATGTAAATGTGCATAAAGTTGAATACCCTTGATGGAGAAATGGGCATGGTATTCACTACACAATGACATTGGCTTAGAAAATCGGTGCGATTTCGGCAGTGTAACAGCATGACATAAGAATTCATAAAAATGGTTGATAAAAGAGAAAGGGGTTCCTAATCATATATAAATGTAATGGACAGTAAGGATTCCATATAGATACATTTCCCAAAAATTTTAATGGAATTTAAATTCATGATACAAAAGTATAGCTTGAATGTAAGAGGAGAGAGAAGTTCCTTTTAGAATTTCGGCATAGTAACGGGTGTACATGGGAGGCATTTAATGAGAGAGAAAGGGTCTCCCATCATTCAAACATAAATAGGGCAGTATGAGGGAGGTGAAAAAATACCCAAACAGTCATAATTGAAATTAAAGGGGAAAAAAACTTAATGAAAATTGGACAAAAATGTGAAAGGAAGAAAAAACCCTTACATGGAAGTGTGCTTTCCAAGGCTAGAGAGAGGCTTGTTAGAGTCTTTTTGGGAGCTTGGGGAACCTCGGGAGGATTATATAGAGAGTATGGAAGATGTTGGACGAACTCCAAAGGCTTTTATTGGGGATGAAGTGGGAGCTTGGGTGGGTTTCTATAGGAAAGGTGTGGGAATTCTTTATTATTTAGGTTTGGGACCCCGTATATTAAATTAATCCAAACCACAATAAATCCCAATGTTTTTCCCCATGGTTTTAGGAAAAGGGAAGAGGAAAACATTATTTTATATGTCCAAAGTCTGAACTTCAAAAAATATTATGGTTTCTTATGTGTAGATGAGTCACACTCCAATGGAAATTAATTTAAAAAGAAAAGGTGTTTAATAAGTCTTGAGGTGTCCAATAATGCTTTGAAAAGTAAAACAAACAAACCCAAAATCACATTATTTTAATGGTAAAACATATATTGGGTGAAAATAAACATTAAAATATTTTATTAAATCACTATTGGGTCATTATGATGTCATAAAACACATTATATATTTAAACGGTATTTAATTTTTACTCAAAAATTTGAACGTCTCAGAAAATTATGGAAAATTCACTGTCAGAAAATTTCGACGTCCTGATTCCAAAAATAATATTTATTCTATATAAATAATTTTCTAAATATCTAAATTTTCACTTATAAAATAAAAAACCGACATTTATCGAAAATTCATGGGTTTTGACAAAAATGGCTTTCAAACCTTAATAAAAATTATAATTTCATTCATAAAATTATATGGTCATTTATATAAAATAAAATTAATCTAATAAAAATAATAATTTTTTTTTATAAAAATATTTTTTAATTCAAAAATCCCTTAATTTAATAAAATATATTTCTTAATTAAATAATAACTAAAAACACCATTTGTACTTTAAAAACTATATACAATGTATCAATAATGACAAAAAATTATATTCATTATTATATACAAAAAAATGTACATGAACATAGTACTATCGATTAGTTACATAACCCCTTAAAACAGCAGCATAAGACCTAAGGGTAAGGTGTGCGATGGTGGCAGACTCTTGGGGTGGCTCAGATAACATCGCTCGGGTGGTAATTTCTATCAACTTCCACTTCTCTTATAACGGTCGCATCCGAGCTAGACATGGTGAATCTCATATTGGGTTTGGTCCAGTGAAAATACCAAGGACGCCACCCCTTTTCCGAGCTCCGACAAATGAGCTTCGTATGGGGCAATTCTACTGGATGAAGCCATCGCTTCCATTGTCTAAGTAAAATTGGATGTGTTAAAGCCCTATATTTATACTAATCATGTGATCACTGTTCAATGGCTATAAAAGTAACGGTCACAATTCATATCATAAAACCAATGAAGTTGACATTTTATAAAAACATTTTATATAAAGAGACATTTAATAAGATCAAGAGGGGTTTTCCATTAATGAAACTTTGGATCATTACAGATAAAAAATGGATCTATTACCTAAATAGATGCAATAAAAATACATTAATGATGCAATGCTGAAAGAATAATTTTGAATCAAAAAACGGCTGCCAAAATCATTCCAGAACCTATGTACATCAATAACAATGCTACATGAGGAATAAAGAAAAAATATACCATTTTTACAATCCAATAAAATCATTATACATGACATTTAAAAGGAATGTAGTCCATTTACATTTCCTATAATACTCGACTCTCAGATAAAATGAAAAACACATAGTTTTTTCATTAAAACTTATTCTTTTAGTATAAAACATCATGTATACATTAAATGTTGTGTACTCCTTTTATACTATGTAAAATGTTCATTATATGTGTCTGGAGACCATGTACAAAATCTATAACCCATCTACATGAAATGAAATCTCATAGAACATAGAAGAAAATCCACATTCTTAGATTGAAATCCCAAATGAACAAAAGAATTATGTGAACACATGTTGAACCCTTCAAGGTCATTAAAATATTTACACATAGACTCCATTAATTCAAAAAGCATATATTCAATAATTTAGTTCATTTTTCATAATTAAATATCTTCGTCCTTATGTTTCCAAATACACACCCTATTAAAGAGGAATCCAAGAAAAGAGAATATAATTACCTTAATGTAGGTAACAAGATATTACAATATCCCCGCCATATAACATTCCACAACAATGGATTTCATATAGAGGTATGAGTTCTGGTGAAGTGGAGAGGTAATTTATTCCTTAATCACGACTTACACATTATTTTCCCATGAGAATATGATCTATAAAACCCTAACACACTTAACAATATAATTTAATTATTTTGAATTACATTCAGCAAAGAGTAAATGATCTCAAATAGCAATACATCAATTGAAGCATCAAGGTCTAACTCAAACTAATCCCATTACAGAATATGACAGGGGTCATGACTGTACTTATATTTATACTATAAGTTTAGAACATAATGAATGAAGGCCAACTAAACCAAAAATTTCAATTGATAGTTGACCTACCAAAGACACATATGGACAAAAAATGGTCCAATTTATATTGGATCCTTATTTCCCAATTTTTGAAGATTATAGTTATCCAACATATGATAATCCTTAAAAAACCTATTAACGTAAGTCTAAATCAATAGGGAAACACCATTGGTCCATATATGTTTTTTAGAAACTATGTGATGTATTATGATGTTGATTTATATTCTGAATCCTCACACACATCTCTAAAATAATACTTTTTCCTACAAGAGATATCTTTCCCATTTCTACCCAAAAAGAGGTGATCTACAAAGGTGACTATAAAAAGAATCAAATGGATCCATTCTAATTGATGACTGATAATTATTGTTATATGAATTCTCAACAAGTCCAAAATGTCAATACCTAGATCTAATAAACACTATGACATAGACTTGAAGCATATCCTCCATAATCTGAATATCACGTTGTATTTGGAAATGTATATGTTGATGATATACTATACTAAATCCGACATGAGTCCCCATCACCTCCTGTAGAATTTATCGAAGCTCAACTTAATCATAAGATCCCATTTTAAAAAATTGGGAGACGAAACCCATGTAACATCACAATATTCAACCAATAAAAATACTAAATGACAAACATTTTCACTGTATATGATCGAAATAAAATGAGGTAAAATTTTTAGCTGATCAGTCACACCCCGATATCATTCCACCCTCAAGGTGCCCATGGTAATAAGAAAACATATCCAATATATAATTACTTTTATTTTCAATTAGGCATTGATAGGGGATGTAGAAATATAGATGGTTTCAAGTAATCTATATTTATCTATTGACTAGTGTAATAATAGGATACATATCTCGAAATTATAGGAATGATACTCATCCACTATACTCACCATTGTTTGTCATAGTAAATCAATGAACTCTCTGAATAAATTACCCATGAAGAACAATGTCAAAAATTGAGATCCTTATAAATGATATGATGTTAATCCAATCCCCAAAATAGAGAATTCCATCAAAATAGAGGCCAACAAAATATGGTCACCCAACTATATAGGGTTTCATGACTTCATATGAACTCAACATCCTACTAATTAATCTATAGAATAAACTAAAGTTTATATGATTACCGCTGAACACTAGTCTTAAATATACTCAATACATCCTCCCTAACATCCCGATGAATCTAAGGAAAAATCCATATAGGTATCCAAGCTTCTTTTGATAATAATATAGAAATAAATACAACATTTCTGCTATGAGAATCTAAAATAACATTTTGAATGCCTTTGATATAGGAAATATTGATGTCTAACATATGATTGTATTCCACCCACTACATCAATATAACATGCAAATATTTTTGAGAAAATATATATCTAAAAAACATATGTTCATAAAAGATGGTGAAAATTTTCCAAATATGGTAATGCCTCCATCACATAAGCACAATTATAATGTAAACAATATCTAAAACATGAGTGGAGTAATTATTCACATATAGTGAGAGGTGATGATATTCATAAGCTACTGAATCATCACCTTGCATGATAACACAGACCAAAATAGCACAAAAAGATAGATAGAAAATGGAATACCCCTAACTAGGAAAATGGAAGAATAGAATATGATACAATGCATGATTTATTTTTAGATCTTCACAAGAAGACATAAATTTTTTATAATGTATTATTTTCACCCCTTTAATGGTTAGGGAAATAAAAGGAGATACTATGTTCAATATTTCTTCCCTGATCCATCTATAGTGTCTTACAAGACCAAATGTATTTCGAATCTTAATGAATTTTTTTGGTTATTACCATTACTAAAAACAACTAACATATCATGATCAAGTGATAAAATATTCTTATAAATCACATGTATAATAAATTTACATACATAATCAAAATAATTTGTATATAAACCCTTTCAATAATATTTTGGTGTCCTAGGATTTCCCAAACAATAATCAGGTGGTCATTATTCTCCTGATATGATCTTGTGGAAAAAATATCATCCTTGAGAACTACTACACAATTGATGATATACTAATGGAATATATTCTTCATCAAATCCATAAAAATATTTGGATCATTTTTAGAAAAAATGAATACAAGATATATTAATAATAGACATACCTGATTTTAGAGAATTTCAGTTGTATATTAATCTCTAGAACGCTGAGCTAGTTATAATTCGACCAAATATAAATCATTGACAACCTATATCCTTATTTAACTACTTAAACAAATAATCAAATGATTCAAAATTTAAATGTTCTTAATAGTTATTCCATTCAATATGTTATTGTTCACACAGAATCAAAGTTGAAAATATACCTTATTATAAAATACCACTACAGATTTCCATGGAGAAACTCTAGAGTGATCATAACCCTTATCCACTAGACCATCCTACTAAATTTTTGTCTCTTTATTCTATATAGTTTCCATATGATAATATGGTATCAAGAGTGGGCACATACCTAGAAACTGTTAAATCATAATATTGACATACTTATTTGGTGGATGGTCAGATATATCATATTGGAATACATGAGGAACATCCTGAACAACAATGTGAAGATCAAAAATTAAGGATACATTATCTGAATAAAAGGGATACTATATATAACATAATACAGAGCTCTTGGAGGGATGGCCCTGCATGACTAAACCTTATATCCCACTCTCTCTAAAACACTTGTAATATCCTGTTGACCACATTAAATGAGACAATAAAATGATAACAACAAATCTCATCATGATGAGTAATAAGAAAATATATCATGATGTTAATGTGAAATATATCCAGATCATAAATAATAAAACCCCTGATTTAGTCCATGTCAGATATTGAAATTGTAAAATTAGAACACTAAAAAATCATTTATTTCTTATTCTCGAGAGGTATCACTTACTCTATAAGAAAGTAAATCATCTCCATTGTATTTATAATCATATCAAAAAATTTAGATGATAAAAATTTGTGGGAAAAACTAGTAGTAAAGAAATAAACTAATATGGATGTGGAAATACAGATGGTACCTCTCCCTGTTTCTGAAAAATCAGCTAACTCCATGATAAACACATCTAATTCATGAATTTACTTCACTTAATAGGAATGTGGTTGGAGATCAATAGTATTTGCAACTTTCTACTACACCACAATATCCTTTAAATCAGATGATCCCTACCTATATTGAGCAGTATAAATGGGTTGAGAAAAATGATGTAGATGTCCATAAAATTCAAAATAGTTCACATTATTTTAGGTTATGTACATGAACCTTTAGTTGGTTTGAACTTTATAAACACATATAAATTTATAGGCACACTACTAGTTGTAACCGTAGTTGACATGTAGTCTTTCAATTGAGAACCACCTCCACTACTCATGAAATGATCCTTCTGCATTATGTTTTCCTTAGAACACCATAGAAGATTCAAATATGTTGTAGATAAGGGAAACAATTTCTATCCTTGCCTATCATATTAGTTTATTACATCATAAACATGGATGTAGTCTATATATAGTTCAAAATTATAGCATAAATATTAGTGATCTAATATCCTCTCGCTTACACAACTGGTAATTATGATATTTTAGCTGGTCATTGTCCACAAAAACTAGAGAAAAATTAACCTTCTTAGAGAAATTTTTGGTTTATACCGACACTGAATTTCCTCCCAACTACAAAGCGAGAAACATTAGATAATTTTCTATCACCAAGAACTCTGTAAAAAATTTTGGAATAAAAGATTTTTGTAACCCTTGAAGAATATTTTCATTTGAAAATTCACATTGAATCATGTAATCCCACCAACATATATTTATCCCATAGTTCTGAATATTGGACACTTCACAATGATACTCTCAGTTGTATCTTGGAATTCAATTATCTGATCGATCATGTCAATAGAGACCTCTTCTTGTAGTTTTTCATTACAAATTTTAATTTATGGTGGTTTGACATTAAAAAATCCATTGATTGATCACTTTCCCCCACATCCTAATGATGTAACTCACTGACTATATTCTAAACATATGGACCATTATGGTCAATAACACAATTATCCCACGTGATGGGCTTGAAAAAAATTCTAAACCACCAAAGGACTCCATTGAGAATAATCATTTGAACCCTCATGTGGAACTAGCACAACAAGTATTTGAGGAATATTGATAGCACTAAAAAATTATAAAAAATTATAATATAGAATTATCATATGTCAAACCAGAAAACCCATAAAAATATAAACATTAAAAATAAAAATAGGATACACACATCCCAACATCCAATAGGAACATGGTTCACATCATGGATAGAGATGGTCAAGAAGTCACCAAAATCTACCACTCAAGTCCTGAAAATACTATTCCTAGTTTATAAAATATCCCAAGATAAATAATACTGATGAATATCCTCTTTTGATCTCAAACTACAATGGACCGACCAAAATAACCTCTCAAACTAGTACATAACCCAACCTACGATTGGCATGAAGGGCATTCCCAATCCAGATAAGATATTGACTAGAACTAGGGAATCAAAAATTAATTATAGGGAACAATTTCAAATGACATGAATAAAAAACATGAAACATAAATACAATAAATACAATGGAGTAAAAGATAAATATCATTCATAAAGGAAACAAATAGATGAATCCAACCCACTTACGACTAGAAACAATATCCACTTTCATGTCTGACAATAAACTACTAAATAAATATGAAAAAAAACTACTTCATTTGATAGTGTGGGAAACCTCCCACCATCTCACCACCAACTAATCAACTAAACAAATATAAAACCTCCTTAATTTACTATGGTTCATTTCTAATGACTAAATTTAAAGACACATTGGGATCGTTGAACCATCATAGTCATATGAAAGGTTTGAGGTAGCATGCTTAGAATGTTCCCACCCAGGTGTTTCATATCATGTCTCTGAACAATTACCCAAGAATGATAAACATTATAGAATACTATAAATAATAATATTTAAATGTTTTTTAAAAAATCATGACAAAATATTTTACATTACCCTTAGTACCCATTTCAAAAGATATTGGATAAAATAGTTTCAAATCATTTCATAAAAATATATCAAAATAGATATATAATTTAAAAACAAATCACATATCACCTATCATATCTATTTTTTTGGGTTAAAACAAAGAAGTATAATAAAAATGAAGAATCATTGCTAAAATCATAATAAGGATCAAATTAGGTCATGATAGATATTAAACTAAGAACTAATATAGGAAATCATGTATGCATCAAGAAAGTAGACATATTAATCAACTATAGAGAGTAATGGAATATCCCAACAACTGAAAGTCTCTATAGCTATAACAATTACATAGAACAATTGACCTTGGGAGAAGAGTAAATCCAAATGAGAAATCCTGCTTATAGTGTACAAATAATATTACAATACATTCCATATAATCCCCAATGGTTACCATGTGATATATTTTCTAAATCATTTCATAAAACCATTTCAATCAATACATTATTTGAAAACCATTTCCCAAAACCATTTCATATTTTTTTTTCAAAAAATACTTTAAAATTTACCAAAACCGTGGGAAAACTATATTTTACATAAAACCATTTCAACACACACACAAAAATTTAGTAATATCATTCTATTCAATTTGATAACCCAATTTTCAAAAACATGTGTAATGCAGCTTACCAACATAGAAAAGAGGCCAAAACCAACTACCATAACACTAAAGTCACTTAATCATGCAACTGATTCCACCTCATGAAAAAAATTTCAAAAATAAAAAAAGTACATAGAATCAATATACAAATATTATAATTAATCCAATAAAAAAAGATCGACGAAGAAGAGGAAACAAAACAAACCTCAATAATGCACACTATCTTCACTAGAACCAACAAGGATGGCCCCTAGAATAACATCTCATAACGTATACAAAGATAATCCAGAAGAAAAAACCCCACAGATCACGAAAAAAAATAATGCAATACAATGGTTCTACCTAGATTAAAAGAAAATGAAGAAGCTAAAAGAATCTCTTACCCAATAAGATGTAACGAAACTAACCAGATGATCCATTATGGAAAAAATCAATCCAAATTGAATGTAGTCACTCAAATCATTATAGAACCCTTCTTGGTCTAGGAAAAAAATACATGTAGAAGATTAAAATAATAAATCACCCGTGTAGTTCCCTATAATCCATGTATGTAAAGTTTTTACTACATGGAATCCAATTAAACGTCCTATAGTCCTCATAACTAAAGTCTTCCAAAAAACCAATTCAGGTTTTATTTAAATATTATATTTTATCATTTCAATTTAGGTAACCATTATGTGGATTACACTCCATTAATACTGTGTAAACGGTTCATGACTTTTGTCTAATGACTAAGTACATGTCATATAACCCATTTAAAGATATTGTAATTTCAGATCACATAGATGAAAACCTATATTTTTTCACAAAAAAAAAACAAAACGAACATGGTTATTCTCCAAACCCAAAGAGAACCTCAAAATATATTTTATAGATTTATCTCTAGACTCCATTATTTAAAACAATCATATATCCCTTGACATTTAGTCATTTTTCTTATTAAATGTTATCCATTATCGTGAGTCCAATAAATCACACAATTATAGAGGAAAATAAGAAAAGAGAATAGAATTACATAAAAGAATGTAATGGTATGTTATGTGTTTAGTTTCAAATGAATCATCTCACAGCTCTTTATGTGACCTACTAATTAAAGGAATTCATTTAACAGTCATATTTTGGAGTTTTTTTCAATGGCCATAGACAACAATATCATTGATAGCTCCTAATGATCTGGATCATTATATTGATAGTGAAGCGTGAACTGTACATAATTTTTCAAATACCATTTTATAACCATTATAATAGAATTATGGATTCCATAAAATAGATATAATTATAATTAATATGATTATAAATGTTGGAAATTTTTTTGGATTTCTGTTTTTCTTATCAATCCAATAAAATGAAAAATATTAATCTAATATATCTGTAATTATTTATGTATGAGGGTTATGAATTTGGCCAATCTCAAAGACAGAACATCATTCTAACAACTACTATGAACAATATTAGATCTGATAAATTAGATAAACCTCTAATCCAATGGATTGGTTTGAATAATAAATTTTTATATTCATTTTACATTAAAACAGTTTTGATTTTCAGTTTGAAAATAATTCATCAAAAAAAATTCTAAAACACATGGGATATATAATTTTAGTAAAATAGGTTTGTAAAAGTGTTTTTGTGATTTCCAAAACTAAGGAAAAGAAATGATGAAATTAAAACATTTGACTCAACACATAATTAAAATAATTCCATAAAGATACAATGTTAGTTGGTCCACATGTTTTCAGGATGATTATCTACATTATGTTTCCTGACATCTTGGAGTTTTATATACTTGATGAGATATGAAAATAAAACTTTATGTTTTTATAACCACAGAACATCTTTATCGTTATTGTGAATTATAATACATGAAATATAAAAAATACATATTAATAAATATGTTATATTATATTCCATGTTAAAAATGATAGGGTCATGAATACCACTAGGTTTTAATGGTGAATCAGAAGACGATAAATAAGTAAAAGGTTATGTTGGATCATTCCATGTACATGGATCAAGCGATCGATACCAATAATATGAATAAAATCTAAAGGAAATCAATAAAACATGATTTATAATGTTTTTAATTAGTAATTAAATGACATTAAAAGAATATTTTCAACCATAGATGGAATATATGGGAAGATTAAGGTGCATTCATTATTTATTATAACATTTTTAATATATATAAGTTGATTATTAGAATGTGCATTTTGTTATCCCACTTATATCCAAATATTATAATATTTTAGATGTTTTTTATAGACAATGTAGATCAACTGGATTCCAATAGAGAAAGGATATATTCTCATTCCATTTACTCAAATAGCTCACATTTACAACTTGATTGATTTTGTTTTTGATAAATTTATTTTTCATTTCTGTTGTAACAACAAAAATAATTTCTGTTTGTTTTTAATATTGAGATAGATTTATTTTCATCTTTGGGAATATTAAATGATACTTCTTTAAATTTAACATATATTATAGTGAGATATAGTTAAATAATGGTCTTTATGTGTTGAATTATGAAATCAAAATATTGGAGATTATTTCTGAAGAAAATACATGTGACATATGCAAAACCAATTTTCCGTAATAATCATCTCAGTCATATATATAAGAAATGTTTTACACATCACCATGAAGATGGTTATCTAAAATCTTTTTCACAAAAAAATTGAAATATGGATCAACTTTTTATATGGATAGATGAAAAAAGAACCAAGTTTTCATGTTAAAATGGATATATAGCGTATAGAATAGGTATATATTTACGTTTTTGGGTAATTTCAAGTATAAGAAAGATGTGGAATCTCATACATTATTTTTTTTATCAATGAATTAACTAGGTTGGGTTATATGTATTTAAGGAGGGATAAATTTGAATCTTTTAAGAAGTACATGGAGTTCATTAATGATATTTAGAATTATAATTGTATGATTTAAATGAAAAATATTCAATTCCAATGTGGTTACTAAATTATACAATACATTATCATAATTATATGGGAGTATGTGATTTTAATTCAACATAGTTCACCTTATACACCATAGTATAATAAATAGTTATATATATGTATATATGTATATATACATATACGCCCATATATATATATTACCCTCTGTATAAAAGATAAATTTATGAAATTAAATTAACTCTTATAAACTGTAGGATTGAGAAATAAAATATTAAAATCAAACCACTTATCTTATATTTTAGAAAATAGTTAACAATATATATATATATTACACACACGCACATTTGTATGTATATACTTTTCAAATGAAGATAACATCATACAACAATTAAACCCATACAAAATAAAATTGGAGATAATAAATCATTTATAGAATATTTGTTTAATAAGATAATTTAAAACATAACCCTTATATTATAATATCTGAAAATGTTATGTTATATATATATTTATAAATTAATTTATACATATATATATATATATATATATATTGATAACTGGATAGTTTTATCAAAAATAATTAAACCCTTACATGTAAGAGGAAACCAAAGTGTGGGGGAAATCGTCTCTCTACTTATAAGCTTCATCCTAATTTGATGTCTAGATCAGAACTTCATTCCAAGGATGATGGGTTCTCCTGAGTCTCACATAATTATAGAAATTAATAGGGTCTTTTGGCTTCTGATATAATATTTTTATTTTTTTTATTTTTTTAAAAAAATAATACCCAAAAGAGACAGAACAAGAGATACTCTTTTTTTAATTATTATATTTCTTTTCCATCTATCATTAAACATCACTAGATCCCATATATTCAATTTTATCTTAATTTCTTCAACGTTAATCAATATTTTTATAAATTTATATTATTATATTATCCTGTTGAGATTCAAATTTTCACTCAATCACGATTCTCTAATAATTTGGGCTCTGATATATTATTATCAATTTTTTTTAAATTGTTTAAATTACTTTTTTGACTTGTTTCAAAATTTTATAAAAAACTAAGAATTTTTATCTTTTACATGATAAAGTATATATATGTATATATATATATAAGTTATTATTTTTTTCTTAATATACGTAATTTTTAGTATATTTTTTTAAAACATAAATATAATATGCGAGTTTTTATAATATAAAAATTATATATAATTATAATTTATAAATTTTATAATAAACATAATATATTTCATATATTTATAAAATATATTATATTAAAAATAATAATAATAATTTAAATAAATATTACCCTATATTAATATTATCTTCCTTAAAATATTCTTTTAAATAATGTTTTTTAAAAAACAAATTATATTTTACAAATTTAATAAACAATGTTATCCTATAATACTCTTTTAAAAATAGAAAAAAATATTTATTTTATAATAAATTTGAAAACTATAAACAATTAGTATAAATAACTATAATTATTATTAATATTTTATAATCAAATTAATTAAAACACATTATTTCTAATATAATTTTCAATGAAAATAATTTCAAATTCTTTTAGTTTGTTTAAACATTTAGGTAATCCATTTAATAAAATATTTACATAATAAATATTTGTCTTGAATTTCTAGGATGTGACATTGACTCATGCCAAATTGGAGGGGTGGGATGGTACACTCATTATATACAATACAGAAAAACATATTCTTCTTAGTTTCATGACTCCTAATGTAATCATGTGTGGAAATATAGTTTTTATGGAAACTTGTTATGGTTCATCTAATTTTGATTCATGATTCTTCAATATCACATCAAACTCAAATCACATCATGTTGAGCGAGTTCTTTTTATCCTCAACAGATCTCATATGGTCCCCCTATTCCTCGATCAACTTAATAATAGGTAATTAATGGATTTTTCCATGTTGTTTTATTAAATTATCACATTCATATACCAATTTTCCTTGAACCCCAAATTTAGATGCATTGAAAACATTAGAAATAATATGAAATTTTTTATTTCCAGGGAAAGATTTTTCAATAATATTCAGACAGAAACATTCTCATAGGAATACCGTTTCCATTATTCTTTATTATGGACAATGTATTTCTCTCTAATATATGCCAGTTATTTTAGAGTGATACACATTAGGTTCTTATAACATAGTGTAGAAACTGTTTAGTCAAAATATTATTCATGTTGTTCATTATCATAAATAATTACATTTATAATACCAATAATAAACATAACCACATATTCTAAAACATTACTTACATGATCATTGAATTTATAATGAAAATGAATCTATGATACATTACTATAACAACATAAACATTATTCATTAGATGAATAATAGTTAAAATAATTATTACATCTTATACCACAATTATTACATTAATTTAGTGATACTGAACCCATTTACTCTTTGAATTGTTCAACAAAATCTTTGCCTCTATTTTTTGACTATTTTTATTGTATTTGGAAAAAAATACCTCAGATTATATCGGGATGTGTATCATCTTATTTTAAATTTAAAGATAAATCAAAAAATTTCAAAAATATAGATGTAATTAAAACTATTAAAAATAATTGAAGAACATTGGATCATTATAGGGGAAATTACTGTGATAAAAAATGTATAGTATATAGACCATCTATGTTAAAATAAGGGGGAATCAATTTTACAGTGATTATAAATATTTACTTTCATTTAAATTAATCCTCTTCAACATGTTATGGTTCTATATCCACTCAATATTAAATCTCATCCTCACCTCATGAACACTTTTTATAATTGATAGATCCGAAGATAGTACTGACATAGTTCCTCAAAAAGGCCCACTTTTTAATATATTTGTTAGACACACCATAAATGACTCTTCATGTTCAATCTAGTGATTAAATCCACACATGATCCTATTCTAATAAAAAATGATTCCCATTTGGTTATTAATATTTCAAATTTGTATATAGATTTCACTATTATTTTCAAATATAGATATTCTAAGAGAATAATATAGGAGGTGAAAAAATAAATACATAATAGTTGTGTAATGAATTTTGGAATGACTGAAGTATCATTTTTAAGATGGAAATACATTATTATTTTTCTATAAAACCACTAATTTATCTAAGAGGGTTTGTTAGATTAATATTATGGTTTTATAAAATAATATTTTTTTAAAAAAAATTAAATTGTTGAAATTATTGATTTGTGACATGAAATAGGAATTATCACATTCATCAGGTTTATATAACCGTATAAATATCATATCTAACTATGAACTTGTATATCCTAAGAAATTATAAGAATGTTTAACATGCATTATATTAAATTTAGACACAAGAAATGTATAAGAGGTACAAGGGAATAATATTTAATGAATTTTTGAAAAATAATGAAATGTGCAATCTATGTGTATTTTAGATGAACAGACAGAGGATCATTGATAGAAAACAATTTTATTTTTAAAAAAAATATCACTCATAAAAATTGATCATAATTATTAAATTATTTAATATAATTGGTTTATTATTAATAACACATGACATTACTCATAACTAGGTTTCTAGATATATAAGAAAGAACGGTGGAATGTGTAATTATGGACAATGATGGGAAACTGTCATTTAAATGTATGTTAATTATTCTTAACATAGTTTCAATTTAAAAAGGATTTTATTTTCCTAGATATTAAGGTTTTATTAAAATATTATATCGCAATAAAGATATTGGTATTTCCATATAATATGAATTATTAAACTATTAGTATTTCTTATCTAGAGCCCAATTCTTTAGTAATTGATAATATGTTTTTTATTAGTTATGTTATTGAAAAAGTATTTATTGTTACAATATTTGAAATTTTTGAGTTAAAATGTAATAAGATTGTGTGCCTCACAAAAATACCTAGGTAGTTCCCTACATCGATGATAACCAAGAGGTGTCATGACATTATTCAGATATATAGTTCTATTATAGGACAATATTTCATTATGGGATAGAGATGATACTAGATATCATGGCTTGGAGGCACATAATAAATTGATACACCATATCATGGGGTTCTCCCTGGGTAATATCTACATTATGGGAGTTTCAGAAGAGAACATCAACATGGAATCATCATTTCTATTAGCCACTGGATGTTCAAATTAGTGTACATGTGTCTATAGATTATGATGATTATTAATGGATATCATGAAGAATTTACCTTTTTATTGATGACAATAGCTATATAATATTATTGCAATGAGTAAGATACATTGGGTACATCTTGAGTGAAATTACATAAATGGATAATGTGATAAAGGATTTATCCGTTATGTACCTTTATCAATGATGATATCAAACACCCCCTGAAAAGAATATAATTCATAAAATCTATAATGAAATGATTTTAAATACATATTATCAATCTAAAAAGTCAAATAAAGAGACATAGAGGGTATAGGTTGTTGCAACTGGCATGAAACCATTTTGATTACTGATATTATGAGAAGGATATTATTTTACATAGTCAGAATTCATAGGTTGTGTGGATGTCGTTGCGACATTAACATGTCTCTATATGGGTGAAATGGTATGTTCCTAGAAATTACCCTTGGTCTTCATTATTTTGTGATAAATTCTATTGAGAATGATTCCTAGATGTTCATATACCATGTGTATATGAATTCACTTTCAAATTTAGTTATATAATCTAATGTGTTATAACATATTATATTTATTCATGTTTTGTGAAAATGATGATTTAATCACATGTTATTAAAAAATGAGTGTGGTAAAAACAATGAATTTATATTTATTTTCATGGTTTTATGAATGTAATAAATAATATATTTTTGAAAGAATAATTTGGGTATATTAATTTATTAAAAAAATATTCATTATTCAGAGATCCGAAAATGTCAATGAGGGAAGGAAGAAAGGGAATAATAGTCTGATTTCTATATATTATAAATGATATTTATATTTTCAATATATTGCTATAATAATTTTAATAATTATATTATTATTGTTAATATTGGATACATAGTTAACTAAGAATTATTATGCATGGAAAGGGATTATGTTAAATTTAAAATCTTAAACCCACCGTAATTAATATATAATTATATTACATTCCATAATCACCCTATTTGTTAGAAATGATATTATAGTTATTTATTCAAGGACTAGAGTGATATATAGTGATCTAGAATATTCCTCTCTTACATATCTCTAAATCCCTCGATAAATATATAATATAACATCACTCTTCCTGATGAAGTCAATAGTGATCACGCAAAACAACATTATAGATATATATTATACTTTTTAGAACATGAATATTCAATGGTGAGGTTCAAAATTTTGAGGTTCTCCAATGAATCAAAACTAGATGTATTATTAACATGAATCTAGAAGCACAATCATTGTTTTCTGTGATCCAGTGAACCAGATCATCAGCAACATTGGAAGTACAAGTTGAACTAATTCTATATATACTCCTCAATTAATTATAAATTTCATGTGATAATCATATCCTAGTGGTTTTGATATTTTTATTTTATAATTTAATCTATATTTTTTATTTGATTTTTTTCTTTTATATTGTGTGGAAACAATTACAAATATATTAAGACAAATAAATTTTTTTCCATTCCTTCAATGGTGCTTCCAATACACATGGAACCTAAAGTTTTATATGAGTGGTCACTTTTATAGTTTTAAAATATTTAATAATAACATTTGGTTTTCATTAATTTTACTTTTATTTTTATTTTATCTTATCAATTTAATATTAGAAATGTATTTTTCTTTCCATATTTCTTAACACTAGTTGGACTATTAAATTTTTAATATTATAGAAAATTGTGAATCATAAAAAAAACTATCTTCTGGTGCCAATGGTTCTTCCTGGAAAATACCAGGGTACATGGAAAAAAATTTATAGATACACATAGTGTTATAGAGATTTCTTTTCCACATATCATGATAAAGTCTGGTATATCTTAGGTAATCAGATATATGATTTAATAAGAGAGTATCATTGTGTAGATATGAACATATTAGAACATAGATTATTGTACCCAAGGTGTAGTTCACATCATTTCCTAACCATGAAAATATATTTTCCCAATGACTCATGTATGGGACACACAATATGTGGTCTGATGGGATATGTAACTCTAGGGCTACACATCATGTACCCCCAAATCATTTTTTATATTAACAAATAAACTACTTTTTGGGTGAGTGGGAACATTAAAAACACCAATACAAGATTCAACTACCTTCATCGTAATAAAGTGTACCCCTAACTCTTCTATGGATAGTAACAAACAAAGATCTAGGGGATGTTCAATGAATACCGGAAAAATATATTACAATATGTATTCTAAATTCCTAGATATGTATTTCACTATTGGAAATGTGCCAAATTTTTCATCAAAAAAATATTAAATTCATAAATAACCCTAATCACTTTTCATCTATGTAACATTTATTTAATAGTACATTCTATGGATTAGTGTTTATAATTATAAATTAAATCAATTTCATTGTTAAAATTTTGTATATGTACACATAGTTTCTTTCATGTATCCTTATGTAAATCATTGATTTTAAATGGAATTATTTTTGATAAAAAATATGGATGTTTGTGAGTTTATGATGATTGGATGGAATTATGAAAAATATAAATAATTATATTAATTCATGGTGTATTTTATTAATTAATTTACCAATGGTTATAATTGATAAAAATATTTTGAATGTATATTTGTTTCATATCAAGTAGTAGACCATGATATTAGACACTTATTGTGCACCTTTTTGGTTCTTTTATTTTATTATCATTATATTAAAATACATTCATATGATTCATTACCCACTCCCTATTATATTGTATCCTAAATTATCACAATTATTTTTATATAATACCCATTATGCCATCTATTGAATACCCTCATATCTATGTGAGTAAAATAATATATATGGACGGAGATCCCAAGTGACTGGATATAGTCTATGCCTATGAAACAAGTTTATACCAATCGAGGAAATTAATAGGAACAAGGTGGAATGCTTCACCAAGAACCAATCTATAATTCATTTTACGTTTCACTTAGGGTTGAGTGTTGGATTATCATCCACTAGATAAACTAACCATCAGATAATATAATGATAATGACACCTATATATTCATTTATTCATTTGTGTCATTAATTATTTATGATATTTATAATACATGATCAAAAAATAATTTATTTAACATGAATGGATGATGGAAAAATAATCTTATAATGTATAAATGATTAATCATACATGGTTAATAAACAATTTAAAATAAAAAAATAGTATAATTCATGTATTTTTTTAAAATGTTATTTTAAGTACAAGAAATAGATTACCATAAACTAAAATATTAAGAAATTTTAACATTAAAATATATAATTTAAAATCATCCTCATATTTCAATGTTATGAACCAACCCATGATTGTGTTATTTTAATTAATTTTAAAATAATATAAGAATGATTTTATTTAACATAACATCGTCACATCAAGGGATTACTATCCAAGTACGACATGGTGTAACTATGAAGAAATAGATGGGGATATATTGAACCTGGAATATAGATTTTTTTGATCCCACTCAATGAATCAATGAACTATTAGATAATAAAGAATCAAAGTTATTCCAACATAAAATAGTTCAAATAAATTTTCAGACCCATGTATGGGTTGTGAGATGATTAATATTGATCATTTACACTTGAATATATAAGAAACCAAATATTCATAATCTAATGGTGGGTTTTTTTTATTTTTCAAAAAACAATTTATTGTTAATTGATTTTAATTAAATATAATTTTCTTAATAGATTTTCTAATTATGAATGTACTAAATATTTTCTTTGAATGTTAAGATATATAAAATAAAAAATCATAGATAATATGGAAACTTTTCGTACTATATATGGATAACATTATCAACAGTGTGAATTTATTAGAATGGAATAGGCCTTTACATGTCATATTACACTATGATTCCAAATTGTAAATTCTAGAACCCCTACTGGATGATTCACATTCTGAAGAGGCTAATGGTGGATAAGTATCTTTAAATATTAGTATAAGGCCCCGACATTAAACCTTACTTAATATTGAATTAAATTAATAATACATATACATGATCTTTTCAGGTTTAGGCTTTTAGAGAAATAGGTAATAACTATTACATCTCACGGATTACAAAGTAGACACATCTACACAGCTTCCATCTTTTCCACAAAATAAAAACTCTGGAACAAAAGATTCGTGTCTAGTTACTTGTTTTAGACAGCCTGATATTTCCTTGATCCCATCATTGACCCTATTCAACTTTATGTCCTGTGAAAACGTTTCAAAAACTTGGGATGAGCATAAAAAGCTCAGTAATGTTTATAACAGTATGTATAGAAAACATCAGTCCATTTATACATAAGTATCAATGAAAGAATACTTTAATCATAAAACATAAGTAATTTAACATACCTCATGAAATCATAAGATTTATGCATAACTCAATAGAAATCATAAGGCATAAAGGTAACTTGAGGCATTCATAAAATTCTTACGTATGGAGTAACCCTCATGGTTATGTTTGGAATACCCATCATAGTATATTCCATAAAACTCTTCGGAGCGGAGAGCTATATCGGGCTCACCCGCCCTTAGTTTATCACGAAACCACCCGTCGTCATAAACAATGACCAAGAACCATAACATAATCATAACACATAACTTAAGCAGAAAGGAAATATAACATTCCCACATTTCAATAACAATATAACATTTTAAGATATTGAAATAATGAATCCATTCTAAAATCCATTTCCATAACCATTTAAAACATTTAATAAAAAGATCTTTGAATCAAAGTGTCCCATACATCTTTGAATCTTTAAACAGTTTAAACCATTAATATCCATATAAATAAATCCTTAAAACCATTTTTAAAACATTGATATTAACAAGAAATATTTATATGAATAAATCATTGAAACATTTAAAATGATATTTTAGTTAAAGGGTTTTTATCAAAACGAGAGACACTTGAATAAAATAATTAAGGAATAAAATTTGATCAGAACTTTATAATATCATGAGAATAAATGAATTCATGATATAATATTCCAAAGGACAGTATATACACCATATAAGAGTGAATTGGTGCATAAAAACAATGAAGTCTCAATAGAAATGTAAAATGAGATGAAATCCTCTGTAAAGAAGATATCCTAAAATTAAGGATAAATCAATATCATAATTATGTGTGAAAAATATAAATACACCCAATATTGGTGGATATTAAGTGTAAAACAATCAAAGATCATTCACACGAATTCAAAGTATGACATATTCAATAACTACATGTTGAAACCAAAGAAATCGAAATTGGGTTAAGATGTTCCCTTGGTAAAATTTGACAGCCTAACGACGTCACTATAAAATTCAGAAAATGAGTTGATGAGAGATAAAAAGGGTATCTCATACCATGGACATAAAATTTACATCAATAAGGATATATAAGATCATATCCAAACATTACAATATGTAAATTAAAAGACCCACCAAAATAAGTCTTCAAAAAAGAGAAGGGTGAAAAGTTCCCTTACCGACTTGGGTATCTTCCGAAACATACACCCCATGAAAGAAGGAAAATACAACATTGATGTAAATACTCATATAAGAAAGTATATTAAATAAATAGTAGAATAATGGGAAGTACATATACTACTCAAAGGAAATGGTGGAAGATGTAGCATAAATCTCATGGGAATAAAAGTGAGATGAAAAATCCCTTACGAAAACTCGGCAGCCTAACGTCGACACTTAAAACATCCAAAAATGGATTGATGGGATAAAATAGGGTCTCTCATAATATTAACATAAAATTTACAGAATTAGTAATATAAAATTAAATCCCCCAACATAAAAAATATAAGATTAAAAGAAGTGACATAAAGAAGAGTACTTAAAAAGAAAGAGAGAGGTTGGATCTCTTACGAAAATTCAGCAGCCTAACGGTGCCACTGAATACTTCCAAAATGGATTGATTAGAGAAAATAGGGTCACTCATCATATGAAAATAAAAAAAGTACATTAATAGTAATAGAAAATAAAATCCCAATAATAATAAAGACGATCATAAAAGGAATGACATAAAAGAGTGTACTTATAAAGAAAGAGAGGTGTATGATCCCTTACCTTGTGTCCGACATTACTCGATCATTCTTTAATCTCCTGAATAATAAAATTTGGTCAATTAATAATGTAATAAAGACCTATATTAAAGATTATTATTCACTTCATATCACATATTATAATGTTATAATAATTGGTTAATAAAGTGAGTTCATATTAGACGCTTTTGTCGATGTTCGGTACATGAGTAAAAATTGAACTTGTGGGAAAAGAATATTCTATGTAGTTATAGGTACATCATATCCAGAATATTATTGATGTTTTAAATATCATAAATATCCAGTATATATTGATTTCATACTATTCCATAACATTTGTAGATAAAAAAATTAAAAGCACCGTTCATGGAGACGGTAGGCCGTACGTACGCATGAACACTACTTTCATTTTTTGTCATACTAATAGAATTAAAACAAAAAGAGAGATATATATATTATAATTATAGAATGATATACATCATTTATATTTAATATATTACATATATATCCATTATATATATGTACTTATAATAGTACATAACATTTGGAGATAAGAAATGAAATGTACCGTTCAGGGAGACGGTAAGCCGTACGTACGCAAGAATGCTACATTCAATTTTTTTTGGATAAAATGGAATTAAATAATAATATTATAAAGGTATATTATACTTCTAGTATTATATAATATGTAATAACATTAATTACATCCTTTATATGTCCCACATATGGCATTAACGAATCAAATCACATTGAGGGGGCGGTAGTCCGCACTTCCTAAAATGATGATATCACGTTTACCCATAATGGAAACCATAAAGGTATGAAATAAATGAAAAATACATAATAATAAGGAAAAAATAAAAAAATTATATATCATATATAAATATTGTGACATCTTAATGACCACCTTTGAATGTGTTAATTTAAATATTGAACAATCATGGTTTCATGAGGCAGTAATTCGCCATCCACAGAACAGTATATACTTTAACTATTAGACGGAGGTGTGTGAAAGTGTAGCCCAAATAATTATTATAAAAAAATCCTAGTATATTTAAGATACTGGTGTTTTTACCAAAAAAATTTAATAAAAAGCGTTTAGGGGTTTGGAGAAGAAAAATAAAACAAAAGAACACAAGGGAACACATTACCTTTAAATCGGGTAACTCTCTTTGATTTGATGTCAAAGGCTTCCATGGAAGGGATTCTTCCCAATGTGAGGCTTCAATGATGAAGATAGGGATTTGGAGAGAATAAATGGGCAGAGGATGGCCGAGCCAAAGGCTTGAGAGGTGTGCGTAAGGTGGTAGAGGTGGCGGCCTTTTATAAGAGGAGATGAGGGGCACTCTTGGAAAGTTATAAATGGTTACTTTATTATAAAATGATTTTCAGATTTTAAAGGTCCCAAAATTATATATTTCTAGGATAAGGTGATAAGAGTTCTAAATCCACCCATAAAATAGGTTTTTGACAAGTGTAGGTCTTATATTTTACATTATCTTTTCATTTTATTTAAATTTTTAAATAATGAGGTAATCGCTGCATCATCATGGTGTCATAAAAAAATTCATTAATTTAATGTCTAAAAATTATAAATAAAATATATCATGATGTAGGAAATCTTTTAATCATTCTAATTAATATTTATAGTAAAAAATATTATATCTATAACCCCATTTAAAAATTGGTTTAGTAAAACAACTCATGTTTGTGACATTTTTATTTTAACATCAAATAAAAGGTTATTTATGTCATTTTCCTACCCAAGTGGCTCCATGGGGTCCACAAGTTGACCCATGGATTTTCTTGGTCTTCCATGACACATACAATGTGGGTAGGATATGTTTCTAGGTCATTTCATATTATTAAAATATTTTTTACCTTAAATTAGACTAATTACCTTTAATCGCGATCAATAAAACGTAAAAGTTACTATTAACCAAAAATTCTTTTAATCTCATTGAACCACATTTTACTTCTTAATGAAAACCATGTATGTCAGATTTTTGAAAATGAAATCACAGAAGTGGAAAAGTTTAATTTAAACGAAAAATCAATTTCGTTAACTACCACATAGTGGTTTCACTATTAATCTAAAAATGAAGCTTTTCAGAAAAATACCAAAAATTCACCCTAAGCTATATTTGATATTATGAATTAAAAAATTATGTCTATTATAAAAAATTCAAAACATATATGTTGAATTAATTAATTTAATAATTAATTCCCGTTGTCAAAACAAATAGCGTGTTTTTAAGAAATAATATCTATTAAAAGATTGAAACTAGTTTAAGTCCAATATCAAAGTGAAATTAATTTCAATGACCACTATTGGATTAAATGATAAAAATTTATTCTAATTTCACTTTAAAAACAATTCAAAAGATAATATAATCATATAAATAAATTATATTAAAAAGAAGTTTTGAATTAAAATACAACATTTTTCACTATTCATTAATAAAAATGAACTGTATCGGAAAAATTCCAAAAAATTACACAAGGTAAATTTTGATGTCCCGATTCTTAAGAAGAATTATATTTTGTCAAATATAACACATAAAATTGTCAAAAAGTGGATTTAAAAGAGTTTTTCCATCAAAAGGCGGTTAATCGACCCTTTAAAAAATATTAGAATGTTTACGCTTAAAATTAGATTCATTCACATTTTTAGTCCTATAACATTTATTGTAAAAAGAAAAAATATTTGGCAAACCTATATAATCATTTTTTAGTTAGTTCTGTTCATTCCCGCCATTACAATGGTTAGGCGTTAACTACCATTTAAAATAATATTATTTTATTATTAGAGCACAACGTAAGATTCCCAAGAAACTCGGTGTTGCGTATTGGGTACTCCATCGAGCATAGCGTCCCCTTTAAAGTAATATTAATATTTTATTCAAAAATATGGATCAATGTGAAAATGTCATATTCTTTATTTACCTGGGGTGTTACATCCTTCCCCCTTTTGGGAATTGCGTCTTCGTAATTTTAAAATTGGTCTTGGAAACATCATTGAAAATCCCACATCGGAAAAAGAGTCAGTAAAACAATCACTTTAAAATAAAGAAAGAGAAGTACAAAGGTCACCCGACTTAACCCATACTAGGATTCTATGTAGGAAAACATGGATATGGAGGAAAAAACAAAGGTTCGTGTTCTGAGGGAGAGTGATAGTAAACATGTCTAGGAGAATGTTAACCATAAAAAATCACAAACTTGTGATGTGTTAAACGGTATTCAATTCCCCAATAGGAAAAGTTAACAGACAAAATTTTTGTTTTAAGTTACTCTTCATTGAGGAATTTATTTTTCAGCTTAACTAAATCATAATTAAACATACTTACTTGTCACGTAGACTTTCAACTTTTAATAGATTCTTTAATCAAACACATATTTTCTCCAAAAGACGAGTTTTTAGGAATACTTGTTCGCATCAAGAGTACTATAATCAACTTCTTGAGAATCACCTAATCCCAAAAAGAGAACTATATATTTCCCATGTCTTTAGACAAAACCAAAACCAAAATTTTTAGTATGAGATCAGATAATCCACAAAAGTATAATCATTTATAAAAAGGAAATCTATTCTTAATCTCCAAAATTTGTCCAAAAAAACCCAAAATTCAACAAAGACCATTCGATAAACAATTGTCCATAAAATTCTTCAAAGTAATCTAAACTAAGATTGAAACCCAAATATTTGATGGATTTAATCAGATAGTCTTCCAAGGTATAAATTAAATTTTATCTCCAAATAACATTTGTTTCTCTTAAATTCTCATATTGAAAAGTAATTAACCTAATCACATATCCTCCATGATAGGTTAACCATTTCCATAGATAGCCCAAAATAAATATACTCTTGATTCCTAAAATAATCAAACTAAAATATAAATAGTCAAACTAACTAGGGACTTCATGTAGTCTAGTGGTAGGCGATAAATACCAGTCGCACTTTGGTTGTGGGTTCAATTCCCACAGCTTTGTCCGACGCGACAGGTTGTCACACGGTCTGCGTGTTGTCCTTTTTCCAAAACTATATAATTCTTAAACCATTCCCCAAAACGAGATAAAATCTTCAAAAATAACCATAACGTAATTTAACCTCAAGTTTATCTCATGTCGTTCATATTCCATCATAACGTTTAGTAACCCATAATTACCTCAAACGTAAGGATCATAAAAACCCTAATGGTTACCTTTATAATTATTACCTGAACTTCCTTGTCGAGTTGGTTCTCTCGTACATGATGAATTAGAGAACTCACTAAGGTTCAAGTGGTTGATCATGACTCCTGATAGTTAGTTTAGAATAACCACGAGATTTCTCATTGAATCCCCCATTTCATCTAGTCTCTTAATCAGAGAACCACCGCAGTTTCCTTCAAACACACTATCACTTTGGTGCCTACTAGATCCAACCTTTTACTAAAACCAAAAAGGTCAGTGTGAGTATATCAACAAAACCATCATGTACTAATAAGGAAGATAAACACTAAGATATACTTATTCACTTCTCCTGAAACTAGGACTCTTTCTGAAATCCTAAACATTATGGTAATGTCACATATGCTTAGAGAATACAGTAACCTCTAATGTTATCTAAACCGTCCTTTGATACCAACTATAAGGCCCCGACCTTAAACCTTACTTAATATTTAATTAAATGAATAATTCATATTCAGGATATTTTTAAGTTTAGAGTTTTAGTGAATTAGATCATAACTATTACATCTCAAAGATTACAAAGTAGACACATCTACATAGCTTCCATCGTTTCCACAAAATAAAAACTTGTGAACAAAAGAGTCATGTCTAGTTCATTGTTTTAGACAGCATGGCATTTCCTTGATCCCATCCTTGACCCTATTCAACTTTATGTCCTGTGAAATCGTTTCAAAAACTTGGGATGAGAATAAAAAGCATATTAAGGGTTATAACAGTATGGTTATAAAACATCAGGCCATTTATACATAATAATCAATGAAATCATACATTACTCATAAAACATAAGCAATTTAACATACCTCATGAAATCATAAGATTTATGCATAAATCAATAGAAATCATAAGGCATAAAGGTAACTTGATCCATTCATAAAATTCTTACATAGGGAGTAACCCTCATGGTCACGTTTGGAATACCCATCAGAGTATATTCCCTAAATCTCTTTGGAGAAACCTTAACGTTTAACTCCTTCACGTTACCCAATGCATTGGAGAGCTATATCGGGCTCACCCGCCCTTAGTTTATCATAGAACCACCCATAATCATAAAAAATGCCCAATAAACATAACATAATCATAGCACATAACTTAAGAATAAAGGAAATATAACATTCCCACATTTCAATAAAAATATAACATTTTAAGATATTGAAATAATGAATCCATTCAAAAAACCATTTGCAAAACCATTTAAAACATTTAATAACGAGATCTTTAAATCAAAGTGTCCCATACCACATTGAAGCTTTTAACATTTTAAACCATTAATATCGATATAAATAAATCTGTAAAACCACTTTGAAAACATGGATATTAACGAGAAATATTTATAATAATAAATCATTAAAACATTTAAAACTATATTTTAGTTAAAGGGTTTTTAACAAACTGAGAGAAACTTGAATACAATAATTGAGGAATAACATATAATCAGAACATTATAATATCATGAGAATAAAGTAATTCATGATATAATATTCCAAAGGACGGTATATACACTATATAAGAGTGAATTGGGGCATATCAACAATGACGTCTAAATAGAAATGTATAATGAGATGAAATCCCCTGTAAAGAAGGTATCCTTAAATTAAGGATAAATCAATCTCATAATTATGTGTGAAAAATATATATACACCCAATATTAGTGGATATTAAGTGTAAAACAATCATAGGTTATTCACTCATATTAAAAGGATGACATATTCAATAACTACATGTTGAACACAATGAAATCGAAATTGGGTTAAGAAGTTCTCTTGGTAAATTTTGACAGCCTAACGACGTCACATTAAAATTTAAAAAATGGGTTGATGAGAGATAAAAAGGGTATGTAATCACTTGGAAATAAAATTTACATCATTAAGGATATAGAAGTACATATCCCAAAATTTCAATATGTAAATTAAATGACCCAACAATATAAGTCTTTTAAAAAGAGGAGGGTGAAAAGTTCCCTTGCTGACTTGGGTATCTTTCGAAACATACACCCCATTTAAAAAGGACAATACAAAATTGATGTAAATACTCATAAACGAAATTATATTACAAGAATAGTATGATAATGGTCAGTACATATACCACTCAAATGAAATGGTGGAAAATGTAGCATAAATCTCACAAGAATAAAAGTGAGATGAAAAATCCCTTACGAAAACTCGGCAGCCTAACAGCGCCACTTAAAACTTCCAAAAATGGATTGATGAGATTAAATAAGGTCTCTCATAATATTAAAATAAAATTTACAGAATGAGTAATATAAAATAACATCCCATAACATAACAAAGAGGAGATTAAAAGAAGTGACATAAAGAAGAGTACTTAAAAAGAAAGAGAGAGGTTGGATCTCTTACGAAAATTCAGCAGTCTAACGGCGCGACTCAAAACATCCAAAATTGATTGATGAGAGAAAATAGGGTCTCTAATAATATTAACATAATAAAATTATGGTATGAGTAATCTAAAATAACATCCCAATAATAAGAAATATGAGCTTAAAAGGAATGACATAAAAGAGTGTACTTAAAAAGAAAGAGAGGTGTATGGTCCCTTACCTCATGTCTGACATGACTCGATCGTTCATTAATCTCCTGAATAATAAAATTTGGTCAATTTATAATTTCATAAGGACCTCATTTAAATATTATTATTCATTTTATATCTCATATTATAATGTTATAATAATTAGTTAATAAAGTGAGTTCATTTCAGACGTTTTTGTCGATGTTCGGTACATGAGTAAAAATTGAACTTATTGGAAAGAAATTTTCCATGTAGTTATAGGTACATCATAAAAATAATAGTATTGATGTTTTAAATATCATATATATCAAGTATATATTCATTTTATAATATTCCATAGCATTTGGAGATAAAAAAATTTAAAGCACCATTCATTGAGACGGTAGGTCGTACGTACGCATGAACGCTACTTTCATTTTTTGTCATATTAATAGAATTAAAAAAAATTAGAGATATATATATTATAATTATAGAATTATATCAATAATTTAGATGTAATATATTATTAATATATATATATTATATATATGTACTTATAATAGTACATAACATTTGGAGATAAGAAATGAAATGTACCGTTCATGGAGACGTTAAGCCGTACGTACACATGAATGCTACTTTCATTTATTTTTTTGTATTAAATGAAATTAAATAATAATTATATAAAGTTATATTATAATTCCAGAAGGATATAATATGTAATTCCATTAATTCCATCCTTTATACATCCCAGATATGGCATTAACGAATCAAATCACTTTGAGGGGGCGGTAGTCTGCACTTCCTAAAATGAAGATATCGTCTTTACCCATAATGGAAACCTTAAAGGTATGTCATAAATGAAAAATAAATAATCTTAAGGAAAACATAAACATATTATATATTGTATATAAATATAGTGACATCTTAATGTCCTACTTTGAATGTCTTAAAAGTATATTGAACAATCATCGTTTCATGAGGCAGTAATTCGCCATCCATAGAAACAGTATGTTCTTTAACCATTAGACGGAGGTGTGTGAAAGTGTAGCTCGAATACTTATTATAACAACATTCTAGTATATTTAAGATACTGGTTTTGTTATATAAAAAAGTAATAAAAAGATTTTAGGGGTTTGAAGATGCAAAATAAAACAAAAGAACACAAGGGAAGACATTACCATTAAATTAGGTAACTCTCTTTGATTTGAGCTCAAAGGCTTCCTTGGAAAGGATTATGCCAAAAGTGAGGCATCAATTATTTAGAGAGGGATTAGGAGAGACAAAATGGGCAGAGGTTAGCTGATCCAAAGGCTTTAGAGGTGTGGGTATGGTGGTAGAGGTGGGGGCCTTTTATTAGAGGAGAGGAGGGGCACTCTTGGAATGTTATAAAAGGTTACTTTATTATAAAATGATTTTTGGATTTTAAACGTCCCAAAATTATATATTTCTAGGATAAGGTGATAATAGTTCTAAATACATCCATCCAATAGGTTTTTGACATTTTTAGGTCTTATATTTTACATTATCTTTTCATTTTATTTAAACCGTTAAATAATGAGGTAATAACTGCATCATCATGGTGTCATAAATAAATTAATTTATATAATGTCTAAAAATTATAAACAAAATATCATGATGTGGGAAATAATTTTATCTTTCTAATAAATATTTATAGTAAAAAATATGACTTTTATAACCGCATTTAAAAAATATTATAGTAAAATAACTCATGTTTGTGAAATTTTTATTTTAACATTAAATAAAATGTTATTTATGTCATTTTCCTACCAAAGTGGCTCCATGGGGTCCCCATGTTGACCCATGGATTTTATTGGTCGGACAGGACACATCTAATGAGGGTAGGACATGTTTCTAGGTCATTTTATATTATTAAAACGTTATTTTTACCTTAAATTACACTAATTACCTTTAATCGCGATTAATAAACCTTAAAAGTTACTATTCACCAAAAATTATTTTAATCTCATTGAACCACATTTTAAATAATAATGATAACAATATATGACGAATTTTTTAAAATCAAATCACAGAAGTGGCAATGTTTCATTTAAACGAAAAATCAGTTTCTTTAACTATAACATAATGGTTTCACTATTCATCTAAAATTGAAGTTTTTCAGAAAAATACCAAAAATTCACCCTAAGCTATATTTGATATTCCAAATTAAAAAATGATGAATATTTTACAAAAATTAAAACATATAAGTTTCATTAATTAATTTAATAATTAAATCCCGCTGTCAAAACAAATAGCATGTTTTTAAGAAAAATATCTATTAAAAGATTGACAGTCGTTTAAGTCCAATTTCAAAGTGAAATTAATTCCAATGACCACTATTAGATTTAATGGTAAAAATATATTCTAAATTCACTTTATAAACAATTAAAAAGATAATATAATCATATAAATAAATTATATTAAAAAGAGGTTTTGAATTAAAATACAACATTTTTCACTATTCATTAAAAAATGAACTTTAACGGAAAAATACCACAAATTTACACAAGGTAAATTTTGATGTCCCGATTCTTAAGAAGAATTTTATATTGTCAAACATATCACATAAAATTTTGAAAAAGTGTATTTTAAAGAGGTTCACCATCAAAAGGCGGTTAATCGACCCTTTAATGAATATTAGAATGTTTACGCTTAAAATTGGATTCATTCGCATTTTTAATCCTATAACATTTATTGTTAAAAGTAAAAATATTTGACAAAAATATATAATCATTTTTTAGTTAGTTATGTTCATTCCCGCCATTACAACGGCTAGGTTTTAACTACCATTTAAAATAATATTATATTATATTAGAGTGCAACGTAAGATTCCCAAGAAACTCGTTGTTGCGTATTGGGTACGCCATTGAGCATAGCATCCCCTTTAAAGTAATATTAATATTTTATTCACAAATATGGATAAATGTGAAAATTTCATATTCTTTATTTACCTGGGGTGTTACACATAGGCTTATGGATAATGAAATTAATGACAAATGATTTATTCTATCTGGAATGTCCTATGATATTATAATACAATATGATGATATGGATCTATAAATAATCATTTCTAATCATCTATATCTATCTAAAGAGTTGGGTAGATCAAAATGATATGTGATCTTTACTGCATTTTATTTGATCATAAGAGTTTAAAACTAGTAGAAGTGGGGGTGAATTTTACATAAAAATACAATCAATGAATACAACAACTTCTGTAAAAAAACTGACTCAAATTTCATCAAATAATAATAGTGTTTAAATAAAATTTTGAAATCATCTGATATATCAGTGTAAATTTTGATCTCATAAATCGTACGATAAAAATAATCATATAAAGATAAGTAAAAAATTTAAATTATAATGTATATGAATACAAAATAAATAAAATTTAATAAAATTTTAAAAAAAAATTCTTATAATGTTATGAATTAATTACATGATTGATAAAAGATAATTATACTCATTAACATTAATAGTTAATGATTTTTTAAATCCTAACATAACATATCTATAGTTTTAATTCCTAACGTAATGGTATGTCTTTCCTTAACAGTTAATAGATCTATATGATAATTGGTATTACCCAGTCTTCCAATAGAAAGGTACCCCTTTATATAATGGTCTTTATGTCAATATATTTATAGCTACAAATTCCCTTGATCCATTAGATCATATTCACTATGATTTATATCCATGAAATCCCTCGATCAAAACCATGATACGACATAATGAATAATAATTAAATGTATACTAAGAAATCTAAAATCCTCAAATAGGTTCCATATAAATTTGGATCTTTAAAAATTTCAATGTATTGAAATGTTCAGATAATGAAAAATTATAGAAATGTTGAGTTGAAAATGAATCATCTCCCAAATCTTCAAATTTCCTCTTATTTATAGGCATTCCCCCATAGGTCGTAGTTTTTAGTTTGTTTTAAAATCCATGGGAATATATCACATTGAACTCTAATAATGATATAGATCATGATCTTGATAGATAATCACGAAATATACATTATTTGTCTGATGAAATTAGTTTACCACTATTACAATGCTATTACATATTCAATCATATATATATAATTCTAATTACCCAGATTATAAACTTTGGATAGTCTAATGGTCTTCATTATTTTTTATTAATCTGAAAACATGAATAATTGTTAATATGATTTATCAGTACTTATTTTAGTTTGATGGATACAATTATGGAAAATGAGAATGATCATAAAAAGTAGCCACTTTTCAGGACAATAGTTGATATGATGTACTAGAAAAACATTCATTCAGATGAATCAATCTAAGTAATAAATGTTAATATTCTCTATAGATTTGAACACAATTTATGTATGGTATAAAAAGTTTTTTTCTACAACAACAAGAATTTTTTGATATATATAATTAGGAAAATAGTGTTTTATGAAAGTGTTTCTGATTTTTAAAACTAATGAAATGATAAATGAAATGTAAATCATTTATCTCAACAATCTACCCCTTTTTGGAGTGAAAATAACAGAACACATAAAATGAAAACAAAAAACATTGAAATACTTACAACCCCTTATAGTTTTACCAACATTAAAATGATTATACATCGGAATATTTTAATTTATTATCATTACTCGGCATATGATTAAGACATCAATATGATCTGATATAATATAATACAATAAACTCATCCCCATAGTAAAAAATCAACCTTTGAAATGTTCTCCCCGTTTAGATAAAATATCCCCATGGGACTCTTCCATTAATTTTTATCAAAAATCAAATATTTTAAAAAATTAACCTGAATTTATCCCCAAACCATATACCCCTTTATGATTTAGAAAAATTTATAATAAAAGAATTATTACAAATTTAAATGTTAGAAAGTCATACCACACAAAAAAATGATTTAATAAGTGTTCATAAAAGAAAATATAATGAATATTCATCCATGATAAATTGGGAAACCATTGATACAAAATATAATTAGTGAACAACACATTAAAAATAATTTATCATTACATAAATATTTCATATAAAAATAACAATTCATTCTTATATCACATATTGACGATCACCTTTAGCTTATCTAAGACTTTATGATCCTAATTTGCATTAGTAACTGATGATTAATGCTCTAATATCATCTACATCATGATTAATACACTCTAAATATATACCTATAACATTCATACAAATCAAGGATCTTATTATTTTATGACTATATAATAAATAACTAAACATTAACTAACTAGAGCCTAATATATTTTAACTCAAATATATAAGAATTTATTTTTTAACTCTCAACTACTAATCCTGACTTCCAGTCATGTTTTTGAACTATTTAAAAAAATTGTCTGATTCAAAAGATGGTCATTTTCCAATATAATAAAAAATATTTTTAAAAATATTATTCCAATCTATAATATACTTATAATGGAATATAAAATTCTTATTAATTTTTTTTAGAATCTAACAATCAACTTAAAATTTATATTGTGAACCTTTTATTTACTTTGAAGGGTTTAGATATCTAAATAATTAATTATGAATGTCACATTAATCAAATTAAAGTATTATGATTTTAAATTCATATTGTTCTAAATTTATTTTCATATGGATTCAATATTCTGTTGGTATTTTATTGAATCATGAAATAATTTTTAATTTTGGAAAATGTAATGAAAATTAGTTTGTGCTTCTATGGATGAAGAATCTACTAAATCTGATGAATCTTCTAAAACATGAGGTTTGGATGGTACAACAACATAATTAATCTCTAATTCATCTTTCACATCACCCAAAATAATTAAATTCGCATCATCTTCATATAACTTGGCCTTGATTGATATGTTTGTACATAAATTCCAATCTCCTTCTTGTTATATTGGTGAATAATTGAATTCATCTAAAACATCTTCATCAAGAATATTTTTCTGAAAAAAGGTAACATATTTGAATTTAAAAATGACTTTGACAAGCTATTAGCTTTATCTGCCTCTTCCATTGTTTCAGAACATTCGTTTTCTTAAACTAATTTCATGTTCTCTTCATGTTCATTTTCTAACGTTATCATAGTTCTTTGTACTCCTTTTCCAGTCATTTTGGGAACTCATTCTTTAGATGGTCTTTCAATTTATCTTTTTTTTATGAGACTCAACTCTAACATATATCATCCTCCATTACCAACAAATATTATAATGAGTGGTGGAAATTTGGATGTTTCTAGGAAATATATACTACCATATGGAATGCGTTATTTGGCCAGAAGAATGATCCTAGAGCAATGAATTTTTTGAACAAATTATAAGGGTGAACTAGATATATGTGAAACTTAATAAAATTTTTATACACCATTCATTAACCTTTATACCATGTAGACTTCAAAAACATTTTTTTGTTAATTTTTATTTTTAAATTCCTTTAACTCATCCAACGATTAAATCTGAGGAGTGATGGGATCATCCTTTTCAAATCCCAAATAAGGTTCACACGGTCTCTTTTTTCCATATATTTCATATGTTTTATCAATTCCTCATCTAAAAAAACAATTATATATCATTTTTACATTGGGGGTGGTTGAATTAGATTTTAATTCACATTTAGTATTCCCTTATCTTTTGTAGAATGGGAATTAGAAATGGTTGTGTTTGTTTTACGAAAATATTATTTTAAATTAGAAACAAAAAAATATTCATCCATGATATTTAATCATCATCAATTTGAGAAATATTTTCCCAAATAGTATTTGTTTTATTTTTAGTTTTTAAAATCATTCAAAAATTCCACTAAAATAATTTTAATGAAACATGGAAACTTATGAATAATTATATTTGTTGATGAATTCTTAATGGATTTAACCAATAGGAAAATAACCTGACTACTTTTTTCTACATCATGTTAATAAAATTCCAAAGGTAATAATTTCATTTACTTATCACCATCACACATCATTGGTATTGAATAACCCGACATCCATGATGTCATGATCTTGGATTATATTGTTGGATGTGAATCCTTTCGTACTTTATCAAAATATGTAAATAAATATGAATCTTCTTTAGAATCATCAAATTTCTCAATCATGTATAAATTTTTGTGAGAGGGGTGATACAATACTCTAGAAAACGTACATATATTAAGTATACAACAATCTGATAAGAATGTTTATAGCTTTCTCCAAACAATGTAAAAACAATCTATTACTTATCATCTTATGAATGAAACTATACTAAAGTAGTAAAATATTTTACTATCTCCTGGTAATGTTTTGAAAAATAGTATTTTTCAACCAAAATTCATTCCCTTTCAAGAAATGTAACATTATTTTTAAGAATAGAATCATTTTTTTTCATTTCAGGATCATTTTATTATTATATCTCAGATAATTTCTCTATTTGAAAATTCATAAACAAAGTCCATCTTATTAAATCTTGATCCAGAGTTCAGATGAAAGGAAAATAATTAGATTTATCACTAAATAATATGGTTAGAGTTGGTGAAAATTTCATGAAAAAAAGATGTGGGAAAATGTAGTTACCCACCCCAATATAGGCACATGAGTGAAGGTTCATATTATATAAATTTCAACAGCTCATATTGAATATCAATGTCTATCCCAAGGACCTATCTTTAACCCTATTATGGGATAAAAAATAATTCAAAACTCTTAATTTGTTGATAAAAACATCTTATTGGAGTGAATTATCATATTAGAAACACTATATTGTTTTTGACAGAATAATGTTTATAAAACTAATATTTTATTTAAAAACCCATAAGGATAAACTAAAGTAATGGATATTTACATAATATAAAACATAATAACAATAAAATCAGATAAAATATTTTATCTATTTATGAATAACCTATTCAAATTAATTTTCGTAATAATTTTTTTTTTATAATAATGGTTTTGTTCGGAAATTGTTTTAAAAAAATTACTCTGGAATACTTTTTAAAGAATATTGATTCATTATGATTTTATTAACAAATTTATTCCTAAATGTATTATAAATATTTTGAATTCAAAAATTTTTATAATTTTTTTTCTCTCAAAATGATAAATATATTAATTAAATTTGGTTTCATAAAATTAATGATATTTAAAAAACTAAAAAATTTATAAAACAAAATACTTTTTGGAAACAAAAGGTTTTTAAAATCCATTACTTTTGTACTCCCACATAGAAATATAGTTTATTAATGTATGTAGTTTGTTAAAAATTATGTTGATATAAATAATAATTTTTTATCGGTCATTTATATAATTTATTTAATAAATTCGAATTTATATGAACTATGATATTGAATAAAAATATCAATAATATGTTTTTCATTTTTATTTATTCTAATATGAATTTAATTTTTTAGAGTGAACCATACTTAAATTGTCTTTTACATCTAGGTGGTTAGAATTATAGTAATTTTCATGGTTTTTACAAAATGAAATGGAATGTTTATTATCACACAAAATTTGAGATATAGTAAAACACATTCCATAGTCAGTGTTTGGGTTAAATCCAAAAAACCTAATCACAAAAACTTATAGATACCACATATTAAGATTCATTACTAGAATATTGAACTATTTATTGTTTATTATAAAAACCTAAACCTAAATCTTTTCCTATGAAGTAAAATTTTATTCATGTAATTTTCATATCTATTTTACTTCCACAAATATCTTAATTCAAAAATATTTTTATCTCAAACTAATTTTACGTAGAGTTAAATAAATCAAAACCCATAGTTTTTTATGATAATGATAATTTTTGTATAACTTTAAAATGGGATTCTTTGGAATTTTCTCATTATCTTACGCATAATCATTTAGAAATTATTAAATCTAGATGATGAGATGTTAAGTAATGTAATCATCCAATTATACATATAAATGAACATTGATCAACTGGTTTCCTAGCTTTATAAATATATTATTTTTTGGAGGTTCTGATGGGTGTAAAAATATTTTTTGAATTTCCATTCCCAAAATTACTAAAAAGATAATTTATATACTTATATTGTGATATAAAATTTCCTTCTAGTTTATTTTTAAATTTCAAAACCTTGAATGTATGTTAACTCACCCACCATATAAATGTAAAAAACTTATTTCATAAGATCTGAAATTGAATCTTTTAAATAATTTGGATTTGAACTGAATATAATGTCAATGACATATATTTGTATAATCATAATATTTTTGTTAACATATTTTATAAAAAATGTTGATCTTAACATCCCTTATCAAAATGGTTTTTTATAAAAATCATATTTAACCTATCATACAAAAATATTGGGGCCATTTTAAGTTCATATAGTTACTCATTTCTTTTCAAAAAATCTACAAATTTTTGTTTTTGTTCAAAAAATGATGGTTTATATATAAAAATATTATATAAAATATAACAATTAAAAAATCACAATTCATAACCATTTGAAATTTTTTTTTAAAAAAATGCGGTTGTATCTAGAAGTATATTGATAGCATAATGTTTAGCTACCAGAGCATATGTTTCTTCATAATATATTCACTCTTTTTTATTATAACACCTAGAAACATGCCTATTTTTATTGTATACTATTATGCCATTTTCATCACATTTTTTCCACACATCCCATTTTCCTCCCATTATTGAAGTATATGGTTGCCATTCACCCATAAAACAAAAATATTTTCTTTCAAAATCATTGAGTTAATCATTCCAATATTTTATCCAATAATAATAACCTAAATCATTATCCATATTTTTAGTTTCAAATTGTGATAAAATTTAACAATTTTTAATTTCATTTAATAAACATCTTATTTTTGTAAATTTTTGATCGAAATCACCCTTGAAATTTTTCTATGAATTATTCCAGGTAAATAATTAAATTATTGGATTTATAAAAAATGGTTCATTGACCAAATATTGAAAATATTATTGAGTAATAACATTAGAAAAATATTATTTACCTGTATCATCATGAGAATAACTTCTCTAAATAAGATGAAAACGAGTTTTGAAATAATATATGATGATGTGATACGAATTTATATGAAAAAAAGGATCGTTTTTTTCAAATATAACATCTTTTGCTTCCTCAAAATTTCTTTTATTTTTATTAAAAACTATAGTGGCCATACTATTTGTTGTGTAACATAAATATATTCCCTCATATGATCTTGAATCAAATTAATGTATGATATCTTTAGAATTATGAATGAATACTTTGAAACCATAAAATTTAAGTATAATTTTTTTTCTTCCTATACAAAACTCATTGGTAGATTTGATAATAAATGGAATAATTAATATTTGATGGATATTATAATGTGATTTACAATCTACATTATCCAAAAAATTCATATAAACGGAGTATTCACTCATCAAACAACATTTATTCTCGTGAATAATTATATTTATTCTATAGACAACAACATTTTACTGTGGAGTTAATAGTCCCAAAAAGTTATCTATAAAACCCTTTTTACTATTTATTTTTAAATTATAATTTTCAAAATCTATACCATGATCAAAATTAATAGTTCTCAATGTGTGGATTTTATAATTATTGAGCCGTGATATACTTGTTTAAAATAAACTAAAGGCCAAAAAAAATTTCTAGGAAATATACCAAATTATATATAGTTTAATAAATAAATAAAACATATAACTAGTATTTTCCACTAATACGCCGAATTGGAGAAATACGTTTTTGTGAACTAATTGTTTAGAATCAGAAGTTAAAATTTTTATATTATATTTAAAACAGGACTTATGTTTCATACCCTATTGATAATGATCACAAACATGAGAATTTTCAATCCTAGATTATATTTTATCCGTAATAAGTCTTTTCTTATGAATCTTAGCTAAAGGGAAATTTTGACGGTGTCATAACATTCTATTACATAACTAAGACTGATCTCCTATTATACAAAGGCAATGTATAAATTTTCTCCTAAGGACATATATTATTAAGGTGTATATATTATCATTCTAAATGGAAGATTGAATAAACTCATTTTTGAACATTTAAAAGTAAATTTATCATTTTAGAAGTTCATAAGAGAACCCTCTCACAATATTAGATTATTATTATATTGTTTTTATTATGTCTTTCCATAAATTAAGCACTTAAAAAAATTCAATCCATGAAGAAGTATTTTAACTATTATAAGAATTTATCATAAAAAATTATATCTAAAAGTGAATTATCCACCAATCATATTTATGATCTCTTTAACGAAATATATTTTTTTTGCAGTCATATGCTTGGAAAAACCACTACCCATGAACCAAATATTCATGTTATTAGTATATTTGTACTAATTTTAAAAAAATTATTGTTAATCGGAACCCAAACATTCTTTGGTTTGGTATTATTTGGAAGTAATATTTTAGGTATCCACATTTTCCTCATTAATACTTTTATAAAATGTACATTGATTTGAAAAATAATCCATATAAAAACCCAAATACAGAAATTTATTCTATTAAAATTTGGTCTTCTACTATCCAACACATTGGCATTTAGTGAGAAATAGATCACTCTTTAAAAAAATAATTATTTCAAAAATGGATTTTGTTAGAAAAATCCAGTTTGAAAATAACACTACAAGTTCTAATCTGATGATACATTTTATTGATGTTTTCTATTGCAAAGGAAAAATTAGAAAAAAAAGATTATTCAAACTAGAAATATCATATTTTAATTGGAAACATTGATTTTATCCTCACTTGAATTTTTTTTCTCTATGGGGTTCAAAAAATAAATTATACAACAGTTTTTTCTAAAATAAGCATTTCATGTTATTTAAAAAGAATATATTTTAAAAAACATAACATATCAATATATTTATAATGAGTATCATTTCAAATATTAGTATTATAAATATGTTTATAATTATTGATATCTATATAATTAAAATAAATATTTTTTATTTTTCCTTGTCTAGATTGTGTTTAGAATAATCTTTTTTTAGAAACAATAATGTTTTCATTTTTCAAGAAATTTTTAAAATTATAATATTTCATCAAAAAATAGTAATTTTTTACCATCATTAAATAATAAATATTATTCATCTAATGATCTATAAATTTTCACATCTTTTCTATTCGGTTAGTTATAATTTAATGTAAAATTTATATGAATATGTGGGATTGAATCCACATTGAACAATCCTCTGTGTGTTTCCAAAGACTGAGGATATTGGGGAGTATTTGAGGAATCTAGAAGGGGCCAAACTACTCAAATATAGAATTGGGGTTATTTAATGTGGTGTAATGTTACACTACATGAAATTTAGTATCATGATGTTTAATGAATCGAGTATAAATAAAATAAAAAAGAAAACAAACATTATTTGGGTGGATACTGATCCCTAATGATTATATGATGTGGAAGGGGATTACACATTATGTAAATACCCAATTATGTATGTTTTAATTATTTTAAAACAATTTGATTGTCAAAACGTTTAGTTGAATAACCTCTCTCTTTATTCAAGGAGTCTTGACTACCCATCTTCTACATGTTGTGGAATCCTTTTTGAAGGATTGATCTCTAGAATCCCTCTTTCGATACGTCGTTGACCAAGGTTTTTTCATTCTCTATTACTGTGGTATATTCGATACATTTCTTCCCATTCCATATAACCATGTGATAGAGCCTTATATACATGATTATAATAGAGATTATTCAGTTGTTTCTGGGTATAGTTGTGGTGTGGTGTCCTTAGGTGGATGTTGTTCATTTGGGGGAGGTGATCGAGATCCGCAGTGTTAGTCCTTTTTCATGCAAAGAACATTGACAGCAAATTGTGGTATAGGATTTTTATATTCTCTATTTATTTACATGAAATTTTAGCGCATGAATGATTAATCCCAATGTTTATTGACAAAATTAACATAATCATTACTTGAACTAGATTAGAGGATTGGTATCGGTTGGATGAAGAATTTTTTGTTTCTATAGTGACAATAGGTGGCATTTTGACTTCATAGATAGTGTGGTTTCTATTCATTGTTTATTATTCCTAAAATAGAAAGTGAATTTGGTTAAGAATGTAATACTGGAATAAAATGACATTTAATTAGGTAAAATGTTAATGAGAGATATTAAATGAATATGTTCTATTTTAGTTTTAATGGTGTTGGAATGTTTATGAAATTAATCTTCCATGTGATAATAAAATTAAATAAATATGGGAATCATATTATAGAAATTTTAACAACTCATATTGAATATCCATTTCTATCCCAATGACCCAGATTTAACCAGAGTATGATTTTAAAAATAATTCAAAAGAATTTTTTTTAAAGAAAGATTCTTATTGGAGTTAATATATTCATATTAGATGAAAATTTATGTTTTTGAAAAAATAATGTCTATAAATAAATTATATGTAAAAAACATTGATAAACACAAGTAACGCATCAGTACAAAATCCAAAATATGATAACAGTACATTTCAGAGAAGGAATGATATCTCAGTATGAATAACCAATTATTATTGATTTTTGAAATGGAATCTAATTATGATAATGGTTGTAATAAGAGTATTGTCTAGAATTTTTTTTATTTTTTTACTCTAGAATAATTTGTATAAATTATAGATTTAGTAACTTTTTATTAAGAATATTTATTCCTTAATGTATTATAAATATTATTAATAAGATAATTATTATCAAATTTTTCACACTGAAAGAGTGAAATATATAAAAAATATATGTATTTAGAAAAATAATAATTTTTAGAAAACAGAAATTTTTAGAAATTTTTTTTATTAATTTTTAATTTTCTTTAAAAAATCCATAACCTATGTACTCATACATTGAGGAGGTGTTCACTAATGTATGTATTTTGTTAAACATGATGAAGATATAAATAATAGTTTTATATTTATCCTTTATAGTTTTACATTATATATACAAATGTATCTAAAATAAGAGGATTAGAAAAAATATAAATAAGTTATTATTCATTTTGATCAATTCTAAAATTTATCTCAATTTATAAGTTGATACATAACTAAATTGTTTCATTAAACTAATTTCTTATAATGTGAGTGATTTTATTGGTTTTTTACTATTTTAATGGAACTTATGTTATCCCATAATATTTTACTTATAGTAAAACTCAAGTCGTGGTTAGTGAGTGTGCGTTGAATGCACAACACGTGATAATAACAACTTCCAGATACCACATATTTATAGTCAAAAGTGGAATTATCTACTATTTATCAATTCTTACAAGGCCCTAAAACTGATTATTCTATTATGAAATTAAATTTTATTGATGTGATTTTCATATTTATTTAACATCTACAAAAAATAGATTATGAAAATATTTTTAACTAAAAATAAATTCCATATGTGTAAAATAATCATAAATTCATAGTTCAATTATTATAATTATGTATTAATTTATTATATTTAAGATGAGACACTATGGAATTTTATTGTTACCATGTAAATAGTCATATATAAAACATTAAATAATGGGGATGATATGTTATGTAATGTAAAATTCTAATTATACATCTAAAAGAATTTTTATCAAATTGTTTATGGGAGTCAACAATATAATTTTTTGAAGGTTCATTTATAAATACCAACAGTTTTAGTATTTTGATACCCAAATTTCTTAAAATGATCATTTATATAAATATATTGATAAATATAAGTTCCTTTTTTTGAAATTTTAAAACCATGAAAGTAAGTTAACTCACCAAGAATACAAATTTGAAATACATATTTCATAAAATACAAAATAGAATCTGTTAAATACATTTTATTTGAACCTAATATACTATATACAACATATATTTTTACAATCATAGTTTTTTAATTAACAATTTTTTAAAAAATATTGATCAAATATTCACATAGGAAGATGCTTTTGTAAAAAAATTGTTTTTAACATATCATACAAAGATCTAGGGGATGATTTATGATCATATAGTTCCATAGTTTTTTTTAGAAACAAGTTCTCAATATTTTTTCTTTAAACTAGGTGGTTTTTCAATATAAGCATTCTCTATAATATAAATATCAAATAAATCATTCTTTAGATCAACTTTTGGAATTTTGAAAATTAAGAATTGAATAGTACGTAGAAGTATATGAATATATTCATGTCTAGCTACTAGAGGATATATTTCCGTACTATATATTACAAATTTGTTATTATAACACATAAAAACAAGTCTATTTTTATTTCCAACTATTATTTTATTTTCATAAGATTTGTTTTAGAAGACACATTTTCCTCCAATTATGGAAGTACCATAAGGTCAATCACCAAAATTTCAAACACAGTTTCTTTTAATATAATTGAGTTCATAGTTCATTTAATTTTTCCCATAAAAATAAACTAAATTTTTATTAGGAATTTTAGGTTCAAATGGTGATAAAAAATCATGGTTATTATTTTCATTTCAGAAATTAAATATACATAAATATTGGTGATCGACATCACTAATGATATTATTTGTAGGATGATTACAAGTAAAAAATTTAATACTAGGATATTTAAAATGTTGTTCGTTAATAATAGTATGGATATATTATTGATGAATGAGTTTGGAAACATATTTTTTACTTGTTTCCTCATAAGTATAACTTTTCAACATACGTTGAAAATAAATTTCGAAATAACATATGATGATGTAGGGTGAGGTTATATGAAAACAAAAGTACTATTTTCCTAAAACATACCATGTTATGGTTCTATAATAATACTTTTACTTTTATTAAAAACACTACTGGACTTACTATTTGTAGTGTAACCTAAAAATATTCTTTCATCTATTTTTGTATCAAAATTATGTATATTATCATTAGTATAATGAATAAAAAATTTTCATCAAAAAACATTAAAGTATGAATGTTTTGGTTTTCTTCATGTCCCCAAATAATAAGTAAATTTTTTAAAAATATGTCAAATTAAAACTCTATTCATAGTATGACAAGTATTACTTTCTATTTTAGCCCAAAAATTTGTATTAACAGATTATTCACTCATCATGGTTCAGGTAAAATATTGAATAATGATATTTCTAATTTAGTGGAAACCATTTTTATATGGATATAATAGTTCCAAATAGGTTTGCATTAATTTTTTTTACTAAAAACAGTTCAAAATAATAATTTTTAAAATATTAAATATAATCACTATGAAATTTTATCTAGGAAATATTTTTCTCATTGTTAACTCTGGATATAATAGTTTTAAATTAACTAAATGCTTCATATTTTCATTCTAGAAAATAGATCCAAGTATATCTAGTATAATCATCAAGATAAAACATAACTACTATTTTTTAACCTATAACATTAGTTTTTATTGGACTAATAAGTTAGTGTGAACTAACAGTATAACATCCCAAGTTGAGATATCAATAATATATTTAAAACAAGTCTTCTATTTCATACAAAATTGATAAAGATAAAAAACAGTAGATGTATCAATCCTATGTTTTGGTAGATCATTAACACGCACTTTCTTTTTTATCTTAGCTAAATTTATAATAACACAATGTCCTAATATTTTGTTAAATAACCATGATTTCTCCTCCATTAATATTTAATATGGTAGATCGTTTCACATAATGTTTTCTATTATTAATGAGAAAAATATTTCTTGCCTATTAGAAGATATAATAAGCTCATATTTTGAATATTGAAAAGTAAATTTATAATCATTGAAATTCAAAATATAACCATCTTCAAAAAATTAATTTATGCTTATAAGGTTATTCTTAAGTCATGGAACCAATGAAACACTAAAAATTAATGCTATCAATGAAGAACAATTTTAACTATACAATGGATTTATCCAAACAAAAATAATATATAAATTTTAATTTTCAAACTTTTATATTTATGTTTTTCTTAAATAAATTATTTTTTATAGTCATATGTCTGGAATAACCACTAACCATGAGCCAAATATTTAGGTTATTGGTACTTTATTTATTTTCATAAAAACCAAATCAATGTTGTTTTGGAACCCAATAATTATTGGGTTTGGTATTATTTGGATGTAATATTTTAGGTATCCATATTTTTACAACTCTACTACATTGATAAAATTTAATTTATTTTGAATAATAGGATTTATGGAAACCAAAATACTAATTTTTATTTAAAGAACAATTATTATTCTAGTTTACAAAACTTTGACATTTAGTGTTTAATGGAGAACTCCTTGTAAAAGTGTAAATATTCACAAAAATATGTTTTCTACTAGTAAAACTCATTCTGAATATATCTCAACATGTTCTGATCTTATTATTTATTTTATTGATATTTGTCTTTAAGAAGGTAAAAATTGAAAAAAGTAAATTCAAACTAAAAAATGCATTTTTTAACAAATATATTTTATTCTTAAAAATAAATTTTATTCGATCTATGCTTTACAAAATTAGTTTATAAAATAGTGTTCCCAAAAATAGAATTTTTATGTTATTTAAAAATAATTTTTTTTTCAAAAAAAGACTTATCCAGATCTTCTGAATCAATATCATTTTCAATATTAGAATTATCAAGATATATTAAATGATTTGATATTTCTATAGTAAATATAGTTGTTTATTACTTTTGCTTCCATATCATTCATATGAAATTATCATGATATTTTGAAATTTTTTAGTATTAATTTTTAATTGATTTTCGAAAACATGGTGACATCTTAAACACATGGTAAGGTATTAACATCTTCAGATTAAGAATATTCATAATATGATTATTTATAATTACTCACATCATTTTTATTAATGTAGTGAACATTTAATGTAAGATTAGTAAGAGTGTACGGGTCCGGATCTTCATGTAATAACCATTTGTGAATTTATGAAGACTAAAATGTTTGGATGAGGTTTGGAGGAATCTTGGAGGGGATCAAATTATAAAATTTATAATTATGGATTTTCTCGTGGTGTAAATGTTACATGACACAGAATTTAGTTTCATGATTTTCAATGAATCGAGTTTTAATGAAATAAAAATGGATAAATGTTTTTAGTCAAATCTAATCTCTGGGGATTATATGATGTAAAGAGGGATTACAAATCTTATAAATCCCATATTTGTATGTTTTAAATGTTTTCAAACATTAGGGTTGGCCAATATTATGGTTGAAGCACCTCTATCCTAATTCTAGGAGACTCGATGACCCCGACATTGAGGTTTTAGGGATTCCATTGTCAAGGATCGATCTCAAACATCCCTCCTTTTGATACATCTTCAGCCAAAGGTATGGTATACCCCTGATTTTAAACATTATTCAATTATTTTCTCCCATTACTCTTTACCATGTGATGAAGTCAGATCTCTATGTTTCTAATGGAGCATCAATGGTTGTTTGTCGGCATTGTTATCGAACATTTTCCTCGTGTTGATGCAATTGTTTTGGGAGAGGATATATAGATCCATTTCATTAGGCTATTCTCAGGAAAAGAATTTATATATCTTTTTGAGTTAGGGGATTAATTTATTCTCAATTTAATTAGCCGAAACTATAGATCTATAATTAGTTATACCATTATATTGCATTGAAATTAACCTAATAATTATTGAACCAGATTAATGAATTTATATCAATCACATGACAATGTTGTTGTTTGTAACATGATAAAGGGTTTCCTATTGATTTCTTATAGAGTTTGGTATCTATTCTGTATTTTATATTAATGGACTGGACTGTGAAATTTGTAATGAACATATAGCTAGAATTAATTGATAAATAATTTGATAAATGGATAAAGAGGAATGATTAATGTATATGGTGTGTTGTATTGTTAATTTTTTGGGAATGTTAAATAATTTTACCTTCCTTGTGCTAATTGATCTAAATAATTATGTGACTCATGTTGACACTTTTTTAATTTAATTAAATGAATGTTAAATTAAATATTTAATTTTCCTATTGAATCTTTTGAAATATTTCTACAGAAGATTCACATAGTAGGATCCTTAACATGAATCAATTAATTACTGATGGTAAATAACCCATCGTGTGTTAAAATATACTGTATTTATTGTGCATGTGTATCATTATTTTTTGTAAAGGCCATGTGACTTGTGCATTTGATCCCTGAGAGATCATTGTGTATGATGGCCGGATGCCTTGTCTTTGGGTTGAAAATTCCAAATGCTATGATTGTTTCATACATCTTGTGATATACTATGGATATAAGATTTGGTTTTTTGGGAAGGGACAAAGGGATGTGATGTGTGCCTGGGATAGATGATCTTGGAGGGATGTCATGGTATGTGGGTTATTGAGGCATTGATGTTTTGGAATAAATGGACGCCTACGATGGAGGGAAGAATTTTGATATGAATGTGGGTGTTGGGGATGAAAACGGATGTGAAAAAAGGATTGAAGCCTAGATTACCTGTTTTTATAGAATCTAGATTATTTCTTAAATCATTGGGTAGGCCGACAGCTAGGCTTTTCGACCATCTTCTTTACATTACCTATTACTTGGGGCATATGTATGTGCATGGTTTCTTTCCTTGTTCGACAGCCTAGGATGTTTTCATAGAGTAAAAAATGATATAGAATGTTATAATGTTACTAAATGAATGAATTTCATACCCATGGTGATGGATCTTTATGGGATTCATTTATGGGGTTATTGTTCTGAGAAGCCGTGGAACCTCTTTTATTATGCCATGATTGTATGAAACTTTTTTTTGATGATAATGAAATTTAGTATGGAAATAGTTGATGGTAAATAAATTTTAAATGAATTAATTATTGTAAATTGAATCTGATGAAAACGAATCAATAATATACAGTATCTATTTGAATTGTTTTGTTATTATAGGATATGTGGTCTTTATAGTTGTATCCCAGACTCTTGAGACATCAGTTGTAATTGTGTGTGAGACTAGGTTATTCACAATGTGTGGTTGTGAGATATATTATATATTGTATATTATGTATTTCCATATTATAATCCACCATATATGTTAGGTTGACTCAAACCCTAGTGATTATGAGCCTTATGGCGGTGTTTTCGACATCATATTGGCGGGAGGATGGATAGATGGCTACCCCTTTGGCCCAACTCTCTCATCTTGGTACATATTTTTTTTGGTATGCATGGTGGTTAGTATTCCACATACATATGTGTAGATGGTTGTAATGGATTGTGGTTAATTAACAAAAATTTATTATGGATATATATTTTTTAATGAAGACTATAGTTAAAACATTTATAGGTTGTCATGGGTCAAGGATACTTAATTGTTCTATGGATAATAATGTCTTGATGTATAAAAACAGATGTATGATACATGTTATATAGGATAGGGTTGTTACAGTAATGTTTTTTTTACTTTTAGTTATTTGGATGTGGTGATTTGTTTCATGAAGTGCATATTGTGGTTATTTGGCTAGGTGCTTGTGGGATAACCTTATAGGAGAGGGATGATTATGATGTGTTTCATTGGGGAATAGTGTAAAAAAGTGAGGAAGTGGTATCAGGGTGCCATTTATATTAAATATTAAATAATATTTTATTGTATGCAATACATAGTGATAATATAAATGGTATGATTTATAACTTATAATTCCTATAAATCTGGTGAGCACATTTCACCAGTTGTTCACTGTTCTTTAGCATGCTTTCATTACATTTTTTTTCATAAGAGGCTCTAGGGAGGACCCTACTGAGTAAAATTTTATACTCACCTTATGTATATATAATCTTTTTTTATGTTATTTTGAGCAGACTGGATATAATTTTGGTTAATTACAGCTTCAGGATTATCAGGAGATATTTGGGAATCATGGTTGCTTCCATTTTTTATTTTGTTCTCAGACATATAGTTTTCATTTTAGTTGTAGTAGTTCATGACCCAAATTAAATATGTTAACTAGGATTTCTTTTATATGTTATGTCTAGTAAGGGTTTGACTGGTTTCTATAATATTTATCTCTTTCACATGTGTTCTATTAGAGGTTAATTCCTCTTATCATAGTTTTCAGTATAACCTTGGTGCTAGTCCCCAACACATGACCTACTATAGGAGGGACTCGAGTAACACTATCTCTATTCATAAATTTCAGACCTAGGTGGGGTGTACTTTTTGTGGAGGGTCAAGAAAATGTGGTATCAGTTCTTTGTTTAGGGGATTTGATGGAGTTTGGGATTAGGCATATGTGAGATTTCATTTGATGGCAGGTAAACGTTGTCATCTGAGTTAATAAATTTCAATTGACAAGGGATTCTATAGCGACCTAAAATTTTCATACATTAAAGTTAAATCATTTTAATAATAAAAATAATAATATTATTACACATTTAGGATAAAAAGGTTTAGTGTCATTCGAAAACTAGGACCATGCATAACAATTTCAACATCAAGCACAATCATTTATTTAATTCCTTGTTCTACAGCTTCTTTTTGGCACTTAACATCTCAATAGTACATGTAGTCACCTGAGGATATACATAAAAAGCAGTGAACTAAAATCCCAATAAATTGATATATATGAATAATATATCCTGGGATGAGAATAACCATCACATAGGCTACAGATCATAAACATGAGAGGAATTATTAATAAAATACTTGAAATATGGAAATACATAAAAATAAAAATTATTGTATTAGTTGTTGACTACCACACATACTTGTGATCAAATCTAGAATATTGTTGACACATCAGTTCAAATTATCTCATTATATTCATCACGTTACCCAATGCAAGAGAGTCTGTATAATTCTGTGTGCACCTATCACATTGAAACATTTATATTGCCCAACTTAATTCTGGGTGCACTCGTCACATCATAACATTATCATTATCAAGCATGACACAAAGAACAGATATCCAAAATGAACATAACCAACCCATGTAAAGTAACAGGTTTCATCACATAATAACACATTGATTAACAATTGTTTCTCAAAATAATGTTGGAGTACAATACTAGATATAATAACCGTCATCCTTGAGTGAGAAATAAATGGTGTGTATTGTGAAATAGGAGTTATTTTGGAAACCATTTTTTGACATAAACATTTGTAGAAAACATTTATATCCTATAAAAGGTTTTATAATGGTGAAAAAATTATTTTTAAGGAGTGGCCATACCAAAAATTGAGTAAAAGAGGGAGAACCTAGAGAAAGAATGGTGGCTTTGAGAATTTCCCCTTACCTTGTACCAGAATGTTTTCTTCGTTTAATGTCCTATATAACAACATTATATTCATTAATTAACAATTCCAGATCCTTGTGTACCTAAAAATGATTCTTTATGGTTTAATTAATTTATCTTATTGGCCTTTGGATGATTTATAATGTTTAACAACATTGTTTGGGAATGTTCATTTTTATTGTTTTTCTTGTGCAGTTCACATGTATTCATAAATGAACGTTCATATAGAACATGGATAAACATACAAAAATGATATTTCATTTTATTAATGAAATTACATATTAATACATTATCTTATATGGAATTGTATTATATACTTTGTCGAAGAATCATTAGATAAGAATTAAATGATGATTGTTTGGGATAATTTGGTTGGGTTTTCAAACACAACGAACTTTTTATGATTAATCATTTAGTAACATGTACATATGTTATTACAAAAACGTTAAATATGAAATAATACATAAAATATATTCTAATTCAACCATGAAAATGGTTTCATGACCATATATGAAAGTATAAATTGAGAATGAAAACATATTGTTCTTGAAGGTGATAGACTAATACCTCACGAACAACGCTTTCTTTTATAAAATAAAAGTTATATGGAAAGGGGGTTAGAGGGTAAAATATCCCATTAATAGAATAAAATTGCATTTCATGTATGGTAATGGAGTTAACATACCATTTGGATGATGATAGGTGGGTAGATAATACAAAACAAACATGCAATTGAAAGGAAATTAAAGGAAAGAGGGAGAGAAAATACCTCTTTAATCCTCCTCTGGAGAACCACATTATGGAAGATAAGATTGGTCTTTTGATGAAACCAAAAATTATTGTACGTGGGGAAGGGGCTTGGGAAGATGTTTGAGCATATTTTAGGAAATGATTGAAATTTGAGAAGTGTGAGGAAATGTGGGTGTGAAGGGTTGAATTTATAGTGGAGGGGAGATGGTATTTCTCAATATAAAATACATTAATTTAATATTTCCCCACAAGATATGGAATAGTGAGTCTTCCATGTCCAAGAATAGTAACAAATGAATTTGAGTTAGATATTTGGGTTCTTAATTCACTTGGGATTATAGAAATAGTGGATTTTTACTGTATTATATATATATATATTAAATTAATGTCTTCTACTTTCACTAAAGAATTCAAGAATTTTAGAAAAATATAAAAAATTCACTATTTCCATTTTTAGACATGTCGAATCCAAAAATGAAGTCCATTTTAAAAAATTACTTTTCTAAATATGATTAATTTAATATTTAATTAATCTCATAATTTATTATTAGAAACTAGTTTTAAAACATTCATTTACATAATCGATAATATATGTACTTCATAAATTCACTTGAATATTTATTTTATACTATAATAGGTAATTTTACAATTCATTAGGGTATATAAATATTAATTAGGGTATGTTATTAATCATCAAAAATTATTTTTTTCTTATCGAACTCAAAATAACTTACTAATTGCAACTGTTTATATCATATTTTCAAAATTCCAAACACACAATTGACAAACTTATTTTTAAAGGTAACATAGCACATAATACTTCATTATGATTTGTTTTCATATTATTTAATGACATATTTATAAGAATGTAATTTCCATTTATAAAAATTGGGTCATTACATTTTTCCCCCTTTATGAAATTTTTCCCTTGAAATTTCATTTTACATAAACTGGTGGGGGTACTTCTCATTTATTTCCTCATCCAATTCCCAAGTAGCTTCATCAAACATATATTTCCTCAAGAACACTTTGAGGAGGTGGGTTTTCTGGTTGGGTAGAAAATTATCTCGTTGGCCTAGAATCTCTACTGGATGCTTCTCGTAGGAGAGATCATCTTCCATCTGCACCAGCTCTGGGTTCAATACATGTGATGGATCATGTATGTACATCCTTAGTAGTGATACGTGAAACACATTATGAACTATACCCATAATCGGTGGAAGTGAAATCCAATAAGCCACATCTCCATTGTAGTCAAAGATATCAAAGTGGTGAATGAACCTTTGTCTTAGCTTCCCTTTCTTTCCATTCCACATGAATCTCTTCCGTGGTGATATTTTAAGGATGAATTTATCTATAACGTTGAACTCAAATTACCTTTGACAGTTGTCAATGTATCGCTTTTTCTAACTCTGAGTAGGTTAGATGTGGTTCTGGATGACTTGAACTTTATTGGTAATCTAGTGCACAAGATCTGGACTAAGAAAATTTCTCTCTCCATTTTCATCCTAACGGGTTGGAGTTCTACATCGCTTCAAATAAAAATCTTCATACGACGCCATCTGAATATGGTAGTAGAAGCTATTGTTGTTTGAGAACTCATCCAATGGGATATATTGAACCCAAAAACCTATTAATTCAATAGAGAAGGCACTTATAATATCATCAACTGTCTGATGTGATATTTCATATTGTCCATTAGTTTAGGGGTGATAGGTCAGGCTAAAATTCAATTCAGTACTCAAAGCATTTTCCCGACTCATCCAGAATTTAGATGGGAATCACATATCACTATTAGAGTCAATCGAGAGAAAAACACCATGGAGTCTCACCACTTCATCCACATATATCTATGCATGTCGTTCAAGTGAGAGGTATTCCCGAATATCCATAAAATGGGTAGTCTTGGTGAGTCGTTCAACCACAACCCATATCACATTAGTTCTCTTTGATGACTTTGGGAGACACACGATAAAGTCCAAAATAAAATTATCCCATTTCCATATGGGTATAGGTAATGGTTTCATCATCCCTTTGGACTTTGGTCACTCTAATTTAATTTTTTGATAAACCAAGCACCTTGATATATATTATGTGATCACATTTTTCATTTAATTCCACAAGAAGTGTTCTTAGAGATCACGAGACATCTTGGTACTCCCACGATGTATAGAGAATGTTGAGGTATGTTCATTTTCTAATAGTTCATTCTTTATCTTGAATGATGAAGGCACATAAAGCCACATTCCAAACCAAATCACACCATCATAGTCAATATGGATCTATTGCAACTTCCCATTCCATTACTTCATTCACCCTCTTTTGTATCTCCACATCATCCCTTTGTGCTTCCTTAATCATCTCTTGAATGGATGGTTTCACAATCATGTGGTCAAGGTAATATGTATCTCTTACCCTTATTATTTCTATAACCATTCTTTTCATATCCAATACGTTGAATGTTTCTCAATCCATATCATGGATAGAGTAGCCGTTTTTTTATGCATAGAGCATCTGCTACCTTGTTCTCCATTCCACGATGGAAGTGAATAGATAAATTGTAGGCCTTGATTATCTCACACAATTTATTTGACTCATGTTGAGATCCTTTTGTGTGAATATGTATTTTAGGCTATTTTGGTCAGTGTATATGTAACATTTCCCATTATAAAGGTAGTACCTCCAAATTTTCATGGAAAAAATCACAGCTTATGGCTCTAGATCATGCGTCGAGTAGTTCTCTGCATGGATCTTCAACTGATATGAAGCGTTGGCCATCACACTATCATTTTTCATGATTACATAACCCGATACTTTATTTGAACAATCAATTTATATCACAAATCTTTCTCTACTTTTCAGTAGTGTGAGTACAGGTGCAGTGATAAACATTCTCTTTAGTTCATTGTATCTTTCTTTACATTATTCCATCCTTACATTGTTCACCCCATTCCATGTTATCATAGTTAGAGGGCTTGAAAATCATGAAACATTTTTCACCAATCATTTGTAGTACCCAGAAAATCTATGAAAACTACTGATTAATGTGAAACTAGAGGGTCTAGCCCCTTCCTCAATAACCATTGTTTTCGAAGGGTCCAAAAAAATTCCCTCACTTGTGATCACATGTCCAATGAATGTGACATGATTCATCCAAAGTTACACTTGATGAACATGGCATACAACTTCTCCTTAATCAATGTTTCCAACACATGTCTTAGATGTTCTTTGTGTTCCTCCTTGCTCGTGGAGTAGATAAGAATATCATCAATAATAACTACCAAAAATATACCAAGGTATTGTCTAAAGATATTATTCATCAAATCCATGAAGAATTAAATGGAATTATTAAGTCCAAAGTGCATTAACAGAAACTCATTGTTCACATTCCTTGTTTGGAAGTCAGTCTTATGAATATCTTTCTTCCTCGCCATATTCTAATGATATCCAGAACAAAGATCCAACTTTGATAATTATTGAGATCCTCTTAACTAATTTATCACGTCTTCAATCATAGGAATTGGATACTTGTTATTTATTGTGATCTTGTTTAGATCATGAACTAGGGTGTATGAACCCTTTTTCCAAATGATCGTGTTGTTTCGTTATTAAATCCTCCAGTTCGATAGGATAAATTCCATAGGGACACTTTGAGATATGAGTATATCTGGGAATGATTTCTATTGAGATGTCTACCTCACAATATGGTGGAATTCCATGTAGCTCGTTAAGAAATACATCATTGTATTCACTCACGATTATCATTCCCTCAAGGTTGGTACTTTTTTTGGACTCAATCATTTGGGTGGTGTATGTATCTTCATATGGAATCTACAGCCACACCATTAGAGGAATTTTTTACGGAGATTCATGATATTTCGTGCATTTGTAGAGAAGCATATGATGGTTTGGAATATGAAAAGATATTTCCTTTTCCTGACAGATGATATGTGATCTATATAACAAGGGCTAATCCATTCTCATTATAGTGTCTAATTCCCCTATGGGATGTATTATTAGATTCACTGGAAGAATATTCCCACATACGCCAATAGAAGAAGAGTCAAACACGTGAGTTGCAATGATTTTTCACCACTTTGTGTTTTTACATATATCTTCACATCAAGGATTTGGGGAGTTGATTAAATAGTTCTTGAGAACATGTATGATATAAATGAATGTATAGAACTGGAATAAAACAATAATTCTTCCATTATTTAGAGAATAGGAAGTGTACTTTTTCTGACATCATTATCTTTCTCCACATCTGATGTAGTGATGGAATAATTATTCCCCTGTTACTTTGGATTTTTTTACTTCTGACACTGATTACCGTTGATAACTCATGGCTTAACACACTAGTTTTCATTATGCCCTTACTCTCTGCAATTGTAGCATTGAATCATTGGTGGTTCCCTCCTATCTTTCGCCACATTATCTTTAATTTTTATGTATTTTCGACACTCTGGATCATGTTGTCCTTATTTCAAACACATGAAGCACGTCCATGTCCCATTGAGGCAGTTCCCAGGGATCAACTTCCCTCATTTTTGGAATGTTTGTCATTGAGTTTTCTTCCCACATTTTTCATTAGATCCACCATCCTACAAATCCATCTTTTGTTTCTTATCACCATTGCCCTGGGACCATTCCCTAAACTCCAGCTTCACAATGAGATCACATCGAACAACTTCTTTATAACTTCTAACGTCTCGAATTTCCAAATCAATTCGAAGGTGTGGTTTCAATCCACTAAAGAATATATTAATTTTTATATCATTGTTGATAACAAAACTAGAAGAATACTCTACATTCCATGTGAAATTCCCATCATAGGTTGTGATAGATATTCCTTATTTTTTTCATGAGCTCTAATAATTATTTCTCCATATTTTTATGATGAGTTTGTGGTAAATACTTGTTATAAAACATTATCATAATGACATAACAATCCATCTATTCAATTTTCCCTCTTTTATTGGAGTTATAAATCAATCAAAACCATTGAATGGACTTTTCATATAAAAATTAAATGGCTAGTGTAACCTTATTTATCTCGGAATGGTGAATAATAGAAAAGATCTCCTCCATTGAGTTTACCCACTGCTCTGTAACTAGTGGATCAGAAGATCCACTAAATGTCGGTGGTCATCGCCTCATAAAACATTAAATAACTAGTTCTCCCTATTTAGTGAAGGAGGTAATTCCCCATTATTATGGTTATTGTTCATAACCTGAGATAGTTGGGTACGTATCTCGATAAGTTTTTGAACTCCACCTCCAAAATCATTGGGGATGTCATTCGGGTAATCATTGCATTGGCCCTCACACGAGTTGTTGGACTGCTTTATTTTATCTTCATCCATTTTCTAAAATAGAAAAAGATAGAACAAAACATAAGAAAAAAATTCATAAATAAAATAAGAATTTTTTAAAAATTTATACTAAATGAATATCATATGGTATCTCTATGTAAATCTTCTTGTGTTCATATTTTTACTTAGTCTCATGCTATAGGTTTTCTCCAGGGTTCACTAATCCTAATCCCTAAATTATCTAATCCTTTCCACTGATACTAACAATAGAAACCCATCCTTTTCATACATTACTAGTAAATCATTTTAAAGATAATCAACATAATTGTATTACACATAAAGGATCCAAAGGTTTAGTGTATTGGGATTTCAAGGACCATACATAACAATTAAAAAATCAAGCGTAAATATTTATTTAATTCCTTCTTCTCCATCTTCTTATTTGCACTTGACCACTCTGTAGTAGACATAGTAACCAGATGATATACATCAAAAGGGGTGATCTAAAAGCTCTGTAAAAGGGTAGATAATAATTATATAGCAATAGGTGAGCATAATCTTAACATAGGAATAAGATAAAAAATATGTGATGAATCATTAATAAAAGACTTGATATGTGGAAATGCATAAAAAAATGAAACAACATGTCCTAATGGTTGACTACCACACATATATGTGAACAAAAATAGATTCTTGTGACACATAATTTCAAATTAACTCATGATATTCATAACATTACCTAATTAATTGGAGTGATGTATAATTCTGGACACACCCATCACATTGATAAATGCATATTTCACAATATAATTCTGGGCGCACTCGTCACATGTTAACATTATCATTATCATGCATGACACAATGAACATATATAACTATGTAAAATAACCAAAACTCGAAATTGAATGTGTTTCATCTCATTATAACTCATTAAAAAACATTGGGTCTTCAAAAGAATGTGGGAATGACATACTTGGTACAATAACCATCAACCTTGTGTGAGAAATAAAAGAAGTTTTTTTGAAAGAAGAGTTATTTTGGAAATCATTTTTTTGACATAAAAATCAGTAGAAAAAATTTATATCCCATTAAAGGTAATATAATGATGAAAAAATTATTTTTAAGGAGTTCCCATACCAAAAAAAGGAGTGAAATAGGGAGAACCCAAAGAAAGAATGTTGGGTTCATGATGTTTCCCTTACCTTATATTTGAACACTTTGTTCACATAAATGTCATGTATAATAACATTAGATTCATTAATTAACCATTAAATAACCTTATTTACATGAATATGGTTAATTATGGTTTAATTTATTTATTTAATGGGTCTTTTCAAGGTTTATAGAGTGTAAAAACATTGTTCAAGAATGTTCATTTTTATAGTTTTTCTTGAGCGGTTCACATGTATTCATAAATGAAAGTTCGAGTAGAACATGGATAAACAAAAAAAACTGATATTTCATGTTATTAATGATATTTAATATGTTTAAATTATTTTATAATGAATTATATTATATAACCTGTGGATTAATCCTCAGATTACAATTAAATGATGATTGGTTGGGTTAATTTGGGCAGTTTTTCATCCAAAATGAACTGGTTTTGAATAATAATTTTGTAATATGTACATAAAATAGTTCCAGAACATTAAATAGGAAATAATACATATAAAATGTTCTGGTCCAATCATAAAAATGGTTTCATGAATTGATCTGAATGTAGAAATGGAAAAAAGAAAACATGACATTCGTGATGGTGATGGAGTAACACCTCACGGACAACGTTTTATTTTATAAAATAAAATGATGTTAAGATGGGGGTGGATGGAATAATATCCATTATTACCATAAAGTTACAGTGTATGTATGATAATAGAGTTACCATACCATGTGAACGAATATAGGTGGGGATAGAATAAGAAAATAACAAGAAATTGAATGGAAAATAAAGGAAAGAGGGATATAAATTTCCTTTTGAATCCTTCACTTGAGATCCTCCTTAATGAAGCTAGGATGGATCTTTTGATGAGACCCAAAGCTCTTGGGCGTGGTTTAGGGGATATGTAATATGATTGGGTGGATATTAGGCAAGGATTAATGCTTTAGAGGTTTGAGGAAATGAGGGTGTGAAGGGTGGTATTTATTGTTGAGGGGAGCATGATTTCTCATTATAAAATTAAATAATTTATTATTTACCCACAATACAAGGAATAATGAGTCTCCCATGACCATTAATATTAATAAATTAATTTGAGTTTTTCATTTATGGTGTTTAGATTAATTTTGATGTCAGTAATAGTGTATTTTAACTATAGTGTATTTAGATGGTAAATTAATGTATTTTTCTATTCAATAAAAAGATCAAGTATTTCAGAAAAATATATAAAATTCACCCTAACCATTTATAAATCTGTAGAATCAAACAATTATGTCAATTTTTAAAAAATAATTTTCTAAATATGATTATTATAATATTTAATTAAAAATATAATTTATTATTAAAACCTATTTTTCAAACATTCATTTACTTATTCTAAAATATATGTACATCATACATTCACATGAATATTATATTTATAATATAATAGGTAAGTTTATTTATCATTAAGGTATATCAATATTCATAAGTATATTTTACTATTCACCAAAAAATATGTTTTTATTACTGAACTACAAATAACATACTAATTGCAACTATATATGTCAGATTTTGGAGATTCAAAACACATAAGTGACAAACATAGGTTTAAATTCCACTTTTCCCTTAATCATTCCTTATATTGTGTTTTCACGTAATTTTATGACATATTTATAAGAATAAAATTTCAATTTATAAAACTTGGGTCATTGTAGATTCCATGTTAGTCCCTGATATTTATGAACCCCTTTTCATCTTACGCACAGAACATTAGGAATAAAGTGGAAAAGAAATGATATGATACTTTTTTCATGATAAATACATATGAATATATCATGCATCATTATAATTTTCCTGTATGTTTGAATGGGAATACCATAAGATAGGTAAACCTGAAATGACTAAATGAAAATAATTAAAAAATTTACGGCCTTCCATATTCTAACATTGGGATATCTAATTAGTAGTTATTTTGTAGGCATGGATGCATGTCGATATATTCATCAGGATTGTGTAGAAGATGCATAGTAGTTTGTAACTACAGATCGAGGTAGAGTAGAGGTCAAAAATGATTCTACATTCAAGAGGACACTAAGTGTGTTTCTCCCCAAAATTCTTCAATGGAATGGGGTATATATTTCATGTGTAGTAACATAATATTAGATGGAATTTTAGTAACATACCTCAGGATGATCAATGCTCAGAAGGATCAGTTATTGTCATTAGTTATTATGATATTATGTGGGGTAGTGAGGTAGTGGTGGTTCTTATTCCATTGAGAGGGCATGATGTCAGTAGTCTCATTGGAGGAGTTCTGAGACCAGTTTAGCACCGAGTTTTTTTCTTCATCAATGAGGGTGGAAAGTCTCCAAGATAAATTTACCCATCTGTAGGGGAGGTCTACTATGTGAGGGTTTGGGATCTATTTTAGCAACCTTCATTAATATTCTTAGGACTTGTTTCTTTATGTAGAGGTCAGAGTGAAGCATCTTGAGGAGGCTTTGTGTACAAATATCATGTTCATGGGCACCCTACATATATTGAAGATGTATCTCCTGTTGTTAGTGAGAGCATAAGTCATTGAGATGACGTTATCCAGAAATTTTTCATCGTGAGCGGGGATTTTTCAGGATTCATCATAAACTAGAGATGTTGTACGAGGTTAATATTTGGAAGGATATAAGAGCATTAAATTAGACGGTGATAGGTCCTATACCTAAATGTCTTCTTTCTCAAAGGATAGAGGATGTAATGTGTATAGAAGGGAATAATATTCATGTTTTTATTATGTAGGATGATGTCATCAAAATTTAGAGTTACCCACCTTTCTATTTGTCTACATTTGCATGCTTTCTGGCATCAGGATCTTCCTTTGAGGTAGTTCCTTCAAAGGAGACAACCGTAGGATTCTCCAATTTGGGTTTAGAAGAGATTATATGGGGGAAGATATAGGATATCCCTAATACTCTCCACTTCCTCGTAGAGTATAGACTAGTTTTGGAGGCGGTCGTTGGCATGGCTAGGGAGGTCAAGGAGCAAGTCATGGTCTGCTTCATATGTCAGAATTACTTGCTCTAGGAGATCCATACATCATTAGAGGAAAAATTTTCATGTTTTCTAATTGGATAGTTAACTTGTTTTATCTAATAGTGACTCACTCCTTCATATCACAAACAAATTTCCATAATTTGGAACTTGAGGTAAAGATAATTCTAGATCCGTTAAGGAATAGACCACTAGTCAGAGGTCAAGATAACTTTTTTGATGTTTATAGAGATGATGATCTATTGTTGGCCCAAACTACTCTTAGGGATATTTAATTTTCTTACCAATACAATCATATGAAATCATACTCTATATAAATTAGTTGTACTCATCACAGACAGTAATGGAATGATTCAAGAGGAAAGTTTTGTTATTAGATACAAATGTAGAGTGAGAAGATTTTGTTGGAGTGAGAGGCCATCATATGGGATATAGGTGTGTTCTATACTTTTATACCATTATGGATGAGATAATATTGATTTCTTTAGTGGAAAAATAGTCAGAATTTTATTAGGCTATAGAAGAGTACCCTGATGTATTTCCAGAAAATGTTGTAGTATTATCCCCATAACAAGAGATGTAGTTCAAGACCAAACTACAATCAAGATTGCATCTTGTCTATATTTATCCATAAATGTTAAAACCTTTTGAGTATCAAGAGAATCATATAAATCCCATTGTTAAATTGTAGTTTTGTTATTTTGGAAAACATTGTCATCATGTGGTGAACCATATTTGTATATAAAAGGCTAATGAAATTTTGAATTTGTGTTTCGATTATCGTCAGATGAATCTAGTCACAATTTGGAATTTCTATCATATTCCAAGTATTGATTTTTTATTATATAAATTTAAGTGTGTAGGATTGTTATAGAGGATCGGTTTCTTTCAGGGTATCATCAAATGAGTGTGATTAATAAGTGTATCACAAAGACTACAATCCATTTTCATAATTGGTATTACAAGTTCGTTGTGATACTATTCAGTGTGAAGAATTATCCATCAATGTTCATGGGGTATATGAAGTCTATAATCCATTATTTCTTGGATATGTTTGGTGTGGTTTTCATCAATGAAATCCTGGTAATCTCTACGTCTGAGGAGGAGCATGTGGAGAATCTTCATTCAAATTTTGTAGTTCTTCATCATTAGAAAAAATTTGGGATGTTTCTAAATTGTGAGTTTTTGGTTTTCAGAAGTTTTTTCTTCGTTAATTATGTATCCCAATACAGTGTAGTTGTGTATATTTCAAAGATAATATCCATTTTTTCATGGGGTGTCCCCAAGATAATGGAATAGGTATGAAGTTTATTTTATCTTTTATGCTATTATATGTGTTTTTTAACTGATTTAACTCATTTAGTGACTCCTATGGCAACATTGATTTGAATTTGTCTAGTGTTCTTTTGGATTGATCATTTTCAGACAGCTTTTGAGTATCTCACGAATAATTTTTTCAGTTCTCTATATCTTTTTATACCAAAAAAATATTTTCAGTTTGAGGTTTTCTTTGTCATTTCACTTCATGGTTTGGAATGCGTTTTACGGATATATAAATCTGTAATTTTTTAGGGGAATTGGATGTTATGATCCCATGATCATAAAAATTCCACCCACGATCTAATGTAAGATGATGTTGTGTTTTCCCTATAGATGTAAAGAGATTATCTCATTGGTGAGTGTTTTGTGGTCTTCACAATTTTTAAGAGCCAAAGGAATGTTTTCTTCCAACCTGACAAGACTTATTCTAGTGTTAGTGGGTAGTGTTCTAACATGATAATGAAATTTATATTTTTTATACACTAGGGAAGGGGAATTTTGTAGTTGATTCCCTGAGTAGTAGGTGACATAGTGATGGAGTGCTTGAATATGGTGATTCCAAGGTAGTGATGGAAGAACAATCTACATTACATCAAGATATGGGAGAATTTTGTGGGTAGATGTTTCATATATCATAATATAGTAGAGTAATATCTAGTGATGTAGGAAGAGGAATCCAATTAGATATATCTTGAGATGGAGTTCTGGAGATACCGAGTTGTTTGTGGTAAGGCCTGTGATGCTTGTTCCAGGGATGAAGAACACCAAGTGTTGTTTCCAGATATGAATTACATTCCATTAGAAGCTCATGATATGGTTCTCAGAGTTTTTAATTGTTTTTCATTGGTGGTACATCCACTTGTGAAAAAATGTATCATCAATTAGGAAGTTATTTTTAGTGGCCAAGGATAAAGCATGCAGTTAGAGAGTTTGTATGTCGATTTTTGTTCTACCAAAAGGTGATGGAATGGCACTATGGTCCCAATGGTTTTCTCCAGCCTGTATATATTCCTTGGTGAATGTATGAAGAAATGTAAATGGTCGTTGTTACCAGTTTACCTCGATCTCAAAGATGATACGAGGACATATAGGGTGTACAAGTTTTTTTTGATGAAATCAACCTACTTTATAATGATTGAGGAGTAATGTTCATTGGAGGGGTTTTTAAGAAGTTTCTGGATGAGGTGGAGAGACTACATACCGTCATAAAGATGATCATTTCTGAGCGTGATCCTTGTTTAACCTATAGGGTGTGCAGTGGACTCCAAGAGGCCTTTAGTTCTCATCTATTCCTTATCACAATGCGTTATCTATATATGAATGGTCTGACAGAGTGGACCATCCACACATATGAATTCATGTTTCACACTTATGTCTTGGATGTTGGAGGTTTTCTATGAGGAACATTCCCCTGGTAGAGTTCTCTTATAACATTGTTTTTACCTACACTATCATTGTGGTTCCATTTTAAACCTTTTTTGGATAACTATTACTTTCTCTGTTATGATTGAATGGGGAGAAAGCATAAGTAATTCATAGGATGGAATTTTTATATAATAAAATAGAGATGGTTCAGGTAATTCATGAGTGGATGAAGTAAGAACAAGATCATAATAAATCCTATATCGAAAATAGAAGGAGAAAATTGGTGTTTTACATAATGAATCTTTTTTTCCTGAATGTTACACATCATTTTTGGAAGTAATGGTTTGTTCATGATAGTATGATTTATCTTTTTCATGTTGTACCTTTTGAGGTTTTATCTTGTTTTGGAGCCATGGAGTCTCAAGTGGAAATTCTTCCTCAAAAGATCCAATTACAAGATTTTATTCACGTGTCACATATCCTTCGTTATCTTCATGATTACTATCATATAATAAAATTTTTAAATATCAATGTTGATGATAATGTAACCCTCGATGACCAATCTATAAAGATCTAGGACTCAAAAGATATGGTGTTTCACAGATGTGAAATTACCATGGTTTTTATATTGTGGTGACTAGGTGGAACACATGAGAGTACTAGGGAATGTTGGTCATTGTTAGTCTCTCAGTACCCCAAGATATTTTAGTTGTAGATCTTATATTGTAATGTAGTTATTTTGTTTTGAACTTTTCTTGTTTATCAATATTATTTTTATTTTTTCTTATTACGGCCTACACTCATTGATAGGTATCTCCCCCAAGAGTTATTTTAGGAGTTTTTTATGGTTTCTTCATGGTTTCACACTATACTTATGATTAGTTAGATGAGGTGTCAGGGTGAAAGGAGCCATGAGGTGACTCTCTCAGGGTGACTATTTAAATGAACTGAATTTTATTCCTCTTTGGATTGGTTTTGGATTCTCGAGGTTGATAATATTTTAGTTTTATCTAATATATTTGACCAAATCCATGTGGCTCAACCCTTTGTGCAATTTTTTAATACTGATTTTCTCAGAGGAAACTTTCAGGATTTCTAGATGGGATAAGAATCTAAAATATGAATGTATGGAGATTTTATTCCATGTAATGTTACACTACGTGAACATGGGTTTGAAGACATGTAACGACTTATGTATTAATTAAGTAAAAAGTGTGATGTATTTTTTTTGAATCCAAACCATGTGGATTACACAACATGAATTGGGATTACATATCCTCTAAATACCTTTTTATGTACATTCTAAACATTTCTAGCCATACAGGTTGTCAAAACCTATGGATGTAGTATGTCCCTCTTGAGTCTATCTGACTTGGAGACCCCCTCTTAAATGTTTTGGGGATTATTTTTGATTTGATCAAGCTCTCGATTCCCTATTTCCTTCTATTTGTGATCCAGGTTTGGTTCTAGATTTTTTCTTGTTGTTCCATAGATCCGTTTCATATTGTTCTTCTTTTCCATGTGGTGGTTCATGATCTCTATGATTCTGATGTTTTTTTATTGGTTATCTGTTTGTATGGTTGTTTCATGTCGTATTTATATTCTCATTCTATAAGGAAGTGTAATCATGATCTCAAATGTTGGTAAATTCTCATGTGAAGGATGTTGAAACAATTTTTAGTTAGGGGATTTTATTAATCTCTATTTATTTTTGTGAAACCCAATAGATAGCATGATTTATCCATTTGAATTTCAATGGAACCGACCATATTATTACATGAAATGGATTTGTGAATTGTTATTTATTTCTTGGAGATCTTGTGGTTTGTACCATGATAACAGGTTTCCACTTTATTTTAAATATAGTTTGATATATTTGTTTTTTACAGTTATATTAAGATGTGAATTTTGTAAAGAAAGTAAATAAGGAATTATTTAATAATTACTTAGAAAATATTTTAATGAGACAATTTTAATGAATCTTTTGTTTTGTAGTTTCAATTTTGAGAGCATGTTAATTAATTTTATCACCATGTATTAATGAAATTAAATACCAATATGAATCATGAAAGTAATTTTTTATATCCAAATTTATGAAATGTTAAATTAATTGTTATATTATGTTTTGATAGATTGTCACGACATTTTCCATAGGATTCCAATAGCTGGATCCTGTCAATAAGGAATTTGTTAATAAAATATGGAATAATAACTAGTTGTGTGATAAAATATGATTCCATTATAGGGTTTTAGTTTCCTTAAAGCTGTTAAAGTACATGTTCCTTGTGTTTTGGATCTATGAGAGCCTATTCTGTTTGAAGGTTATATTATTTATTTTTAGGTAGAGAGAATTGATTATATGGTTGTTTCTGATTAGAAGTGTTGTTATCTAGCTACAATATTTGGTATGAGGGGCGGGGAAGCCTTGATGTGATATGAGACAGGGATGCCTGAGACTGGAGGGTTTTCGGGTTTTTTGGGTTTGATGGCCAACATGTTGTGGAAGCAGTAAACATCTACGATGGAATGATGCATTGGGATATATATTTGGGTGTCTGAGAGGATACTGAGGGTGAAGGAATGGGTTTATGTTGGGCTTATCGATTCTTTTGAAGATGTTTTCTTGTTACAAATCATGGATTGGATGATTGCCTAGTTTTCCATTTATTAACATTCATTTTATCACTTTTTGAGGCACATAGATGTGCATGGTTTTATTCCCTGATTTGTAGATTAGTATTTTTGTCCATGAGTACCTAGTAATATGTAAAGTGATATTTTTAATGTATGAACTATTTTTTAACCCATGGGGTTGGTGCTAGCTCGGATGCAACAATGACATTATGATTTTGTAATATTGTGTACATCATTATCATCATTCTTGAGGGTGTCAAACAATGTTTGATGAAAATGAAATGTAATGTCGTAAGTGAGAATGGTTAATTATTATTAAATGAATTAATTTACATAATTAAAAACTAATGGAAATTAATAAAAAAAATTGATGTATCTCTATAAATGGATGTATAATTATAGGATATATGGTCTTAACAGTGGTAGCTGGGAGTTCGAGAGTTGCTAAGGGATGTTATGTATGAGACTAGGTTATACCCAGAGTATGGTTGTGATCTATATTATATCTCTTAAATTTTATTTTTTTATAGGCTATTCAAAGATGTCGGTTAGAGTGACTGACAGTAGACAAATTCTTTTCCCTATAGGGTTTTCACCCCAACATCCAAGTGGAATGAAGAATGGCCGACTGTCCCCTTTAGCCTCCTATCTCTTATCTTGGTAGATACTTGTGCTGGTGTGAAAAGAGGATAGTTTTCAACATATACGTATGCAGAGAGATGTAATAGATTCTGTTTGTTTGACACTCATATATTATAGATATTGTTTACTAATGACTACAGTATGTATAACGTATATAGGCTGCGATGTCTTCATAATCCTTACTCTGTGTATGGGTTGTAATGGATTGATGTATAATAACCAATTTATGATACAAATTATACGATATTTGGTGGGTCCTAAAAATTTCTTTGTTAATATTAGTTATGCGTATGTGGTAGTGTATTTTATGTGGGGCATGTTGTCATGATTTATCCAATTGTATTTGGACTAGCCTTTTGAGGATAGATGCTAAAGATGTGTGATATTGGGGAAGAGTAGAAAACTAGTGGGGAAGTTTTAGTAGTGTACCATTGATATTATTTACTAAATTATATGTTATTGGATTATATACATGGTGACAGTATCCTTGGTTTGGTTGGGAACATAGAATATATGTACTAGTGATGAGTTTGTTTCACATGTTTTTTAATGTTCTTTAACATGATTTACATACCATTTTACATGAGAGGATTTTGGGGGATCCTATTGAGTATATTATTCTACACACCCAATCTATGTATAAATTTTTTTTTAGTTTTGTTGGAGTCGGTTAGAGATATGGTAGGTTACTTCTATCTTGACATTTAATAGCAGTTGTTTGGGCATTGTGTTAAATTTCATAATTACGTTTCTTTTGGTACTTCTATTTTTCCATTAATTTTCAGTAGTTCATTATGATATTAAAATATTCCACTTTTATTTCATATATATATGATTTATGATAAGGGTTTTATTTCTTTCTACCATATCATTATCATTTGTATGTGTTTTCTTAGAGGGAAATGCCACCCATATGCCTATTTATTATACCCTTGGTGATAGTTTCCATACAGAGTCCTACTAGAGGGTGGAATTTCATGTCACTATTTCTCTTCTTACATTGTTGTCCTAGGAGGATAATGAACTGTGTGAAGTTATTGTGACAAATAGATTCATTGGTGTTTAAATTATCAATTGAAAATATACTCACCTTTTAAATTTCAGTATATAAACCAATATATCTATATCATGAACACTAATTTTCCAAAGAATTATTAAAATAAATATCTCATCTACTTACACTCCATGATTCAGATGAATTTAAACAATTATTTCTGATTCATGTCTAAAATACTTCATTTTTTATCCATTCATTTTAGTTTAGGATAATCTGGTCTAATTGTACTTTCTATGTTCACTCAAAACAAATCATTTATATATAGTTATGTCTCTTTATATATATGTATAGAATTTTTTTATACAAATTTACTTATTCATCATTCTTGTAATATTTCATTTTCAATCTATTTCAATGAACTATATTATAATTCAATAACAACTATATTTTTTAGTGGGTTTCATAACGTTTTAAGCATATTGAGATTTCCTAAAAACAACAAATGAAGATCAAAATTAAGATCCTATATTTTTTTATTTCATATTCTATGTATTATATTGTGGAATACCATAATATTTTATAAGGATTCCAATTAGATCGAATAGAGTAATATCTATAATCCTACTTGTGTCATAAAAACCATTTCACTTATATTCCCAATCATTAGGCATAGATTTTTTGATCTTCAATAATAATATTTCATTCAATAAAACATTTTCTCTAGGTGAATGTTAACTATTAATAATGTGCATGACTCTCTGATGCATATTAGGATCTGTTATTATAGGTTTGATATGAAAATATTGATAATTAGTTCTCAACATAGCTCTTCTTGTTTCAGTAACATTTGTTGTTTCAACTTGAGAAACATCTAACTTATTTGACAATAATGTTAGACACCCCACACGATGATATTTTACAATAAATAATTCTTCTCATAATAACATATATTATTCCTCACTATTTAATTCCATTGATATTCCTTTTTTTCATAATTCTGAAAAGCGGTGACTTCTTTTTCTGAAATCTTATAATCCTCTATTAAAATGATATTTTTATCCAACCCAGTATTGAAAATTGATGTACGAGTTCTCTGTCTCCATTATTCACAATCATTCCAATCAAAAAAAATTTGTCTGCAAGGATTTATATTTTTTACAAATATTCAATCCTAAAAACTATTAAACAATAAAAACACATTTCAACAAAACACATTAGTAAAATATAATTTATAAAAAAATAAGTTTATAACAGAACCTAATAACATGAAATTAATAATGATTTAAAAACACATTATGAATAGATGTAGAAAATTCAATTATACTAATTGATGGATAACAGTAGATAACGATGGATACAAGAGGTGGTGGAGGTGAATTTATGTTTAATAATGTAATATATGATAATACATAACTTCTATAAACTGAAACATATTGTACATAAAAGTAGTCCAATGATCAAATTGATTAAAACAAATACAAAAAATATATAATATGTCATAGTAATTATCTGTCTCATAAAAAATCATATAAGACTAATATTTTAATTTGTCAAACTTACTTTCTATTTAATATTAATCATAGAAAATTAAATAAGAAGATAAAAATAAAACAAAATAGTATAACTTTTCAAAGGACATACATGATTTTGAAAGATAATTATACACTATCCTTATGTGATATGGATGTATGAATCCTGAAAAAAGTTATCTACATTTCCAATACCTATTGTAATGAATAATTGTTTCATAACAATAATTACATTAACACAATTATTGGTATGATCCAATCTTCAAACCCCCTACAATCTCTTTATTTGATGATCAGTGTGTATTTTTATTCCTAATCATAAAATCCCTTGATAAGATGGATTAGATTTAACCATACTTGTATCTTCATAAAACCCGGATAAATACCATGATCACACATAGTGAATAAAAAAGAAATTTCCCCTTATAAATTTAAATTCCCTAAATAGAATCAATATTAATTCACCACATTATGAAATTATGAATAATTTAGAACGTTTTGTTAATGAAAAAATAGAAGTGTTGTGTAATAACTTTACTCAGTCACCCTTGAAATATATTACCCGACCTAACTATCACATAACTAAAGGGTGGTCCCCATCCACACGAGTGGAAGAGTTTCACCCAGGATTAAACCAATAGTCAGGTGGAATTATTTCACCCAAAATTTAGCAACAACATGGAAAATATTTAACATTTATACATTTTTAGAAATGATAAATTTATTTAATAACTGAAAAAAATTAATTATAATAAACAAATCATGAGTAGAAAAAATCCCCATGTATATTTTATACCATAAAATAAAAACCAAACAAGAGTAAAAACTTCTCCATATGATAGTGTGTGCTGACTCTCACCATTCCACTATAATCTACTCAAATCCACTGATAGAAAACATTTCCACCTCACTATATTTCCTTGACTCTCCCTTCATCGAAATAATTACTAATGTCTAGGCACCACTAGTGGGGTTTTATAGTTGTTCAGTAATAGGATTAGTAGGGCCCTACCAAGTTGTTTCATACAAGAAAAAATAATCCATTAATTATCATCTTTAAATAAAGCATGGATACAAAGTAATATAATTGTTATTATATCAAAATAAATATAATGAAATTTTATTTTTCATTTTTCAAAATTTTCATATAAATCAGGTAAATCAGTTTCAAATCATTTTATTACCATATGTCATAATAGACATATCATGTCCAAAAAATTATTCATCATATATAATAACAAATCTATTGTTGCAAAAAAATAGTATAAAATCCAACATAATAAACATTGAAAAAAAAATCCACGAATCAAACTAGGTTTGGATATCTAGGAGACACACACCTAATAAAAAACCATTTCACAATTACTATAACTTCCACCTAAATGAGGAAGAAAGAAATATTATAACACATGTGAAATCCCATAAAATCATTATCCTTGACATTTAAATGGAATGTAATCCATTTACATGTCATGTAATACTCGACACCATGATATAGTGAAAAACATATCCATTTTTTTTATTAAAACACATTCTTTTTACAAGAAACATAATATATACATTAAATGACATTTACTGCATTAATACGATGTAAAATGTATATTATATGTGTCTGGAGGCCATGTACACATTCTATATCAAATTTACAAGGAAATGAAATCTCCTTACACATAGAAGAAACCCCATATTTTTAGAAAAAAATACCAAATGAAATCAAGCCTTCTTGGAACTCATGGAGAACCCTACAAGGCCATCAAAACATTAACACATAGACTCCATTAATAAAATAATAATATATCCAAGAATTTAGTTCATTTTTCTTAATGAATGATCTTATTCCTTAGGTTTCTAATACACTCCCTATTAAAGAGGAAAACATGAAAAGAGAATAGAAATACCAGAATGTAGGTAACATGATGTTACAAAAAATTACTCCACACCAATGGATTTCATGTAGAGGTATGAGTTCTGTTGATGAAGAAAGGTAATTTCTTCCTCAAAGACGTCTTATGCATTGTTTTCCCATGATAATAAGATTTATACAACCGTAACACACTGACCAATATAACTTAATTCCCTTGAAATACATTTACCAAAGAGTAAATTATCTAAACTAGCTACACATCAATTGAAGCATCGAGGTCTAACTCAAACTCATCCCAACAAAGAACATGAGAGGGGGAATTATTGTACTTACATTGATACTATTTGTTTAAAACATCATGTATTCAAGTCAAATAAACCAAAAATTTCAATTGATATGTGACTTAAATAAGACAAATATGGACCAAGAATGGTTCAATTTATATTGGATCATTATTTCCCCATTTTTGATGATTATAGTTACCCAACATAGGATAAGTATTAAAAAACCTATTAAAGTAAGTAAAAATCATAAGGGAAACACCATTTGTCAATATATGTTTTTCAGAAACTATGTGATGTATTATGATATTGATTTATATGTGAAATCCTCAAAGACATCTCAAAAATAATATATTGTACTTCAAGAGAAGACTTTCCTACCTCTACCAAAAAATAGGGGATCTACAAGGGTGATTGTTAAAGGCCTCAGTTGGATCCATTCTAATTGATGAATGATAACTATTGTTATATGAAATATAAAAAAATTACAAAATGTCCATCCCATGATCTATTAAACTCCATGACATAGTCATGAAGAATATTCTCTATAATCTGAATAGCATGCTCTATTTGAAAATATAAATGTGGATGATATACTATACTAAATCTGACTTGAGTCCCCATCACCTCCTTTAGAGTTTCACGAACTTAAAATTAAAAATAGGATCCCATTTTAATTATTTTTTAAAAGAACCCACTTTTAACCACATAATTTTAAACCCATAAAAACCTAATTGATAAAAATTTTCACAGTATATGATTGGAATAAAATGAAATTAATTTTTTAGATGTTCAGTCACACATAGATATCATTCCTCCCTCAAGGTGTCCATGGTAATCTGAAAACAAAACCAATATATAATTATTTTTATTTTCAATTAGGAATTGATAGAGGATGGAGAAAAGTAGAAGGTTTAAAATAATATATATTTATCTATTGACTAGTTGAATAATAGGATACATAACTCGAAATTCCAAGCTTGATACTCAGCCACTATACTCACCATTGTTTGTCATAGTAAATCAATGTACATTCTTGATAAATTAGCAATGAAAAACTATGAAAAAAACTGAGATCCTTATACATGATTTGATTTTAATCCAATCCCCAAAATATAGAATTCCATCAAAATAGAGGCCAATAAAATATTATCACCCAACTATATTGGGTTTCATGACTTCATATGAACTCAACATCGTACCTTTGAATCAATAGAATAAACTGAATTAGAGATGATTAAAAGTGAACATTAATCTGAAATATACCCAATACATTCTCCCAAAAATATAGATGAATCTTAGAAAAAATCCTTATAGGGATCCATGCTTCTGTTGATTATAGTATAGCAATAAATAGAACATTTTTTCTAAGATAATCTAAAATGACATTTCCAATCCCTATATTATAAGAGATATTGATTTCTAAAATATGAATGTTTTCCACCCACTAAATCTATATAAAAATAAATTCATTTTGAGAAAATACATATCTAAAAAAACTTATGTTCATAAATGATGGTGAACCTTTTCCCAAAAAGGCAATGCCTCCAGCACTTAAGCATGTGTATAATAGTGGAATGATCTAAATCTTGAGTGGAGTAATTATTCACATATTCTTATAGGTTATGATATTCATAAGCCACTAAATAATCACCTTGAATTATAACACATAGCAAAAAAACACCAAAAGCATCATAGAAAATGGCATACCTCTAACTGGGCATAGGGACGACTAGAATATGATACAATTCATGACTTATATTCAGATCGTCAAAATATGACAGCCATTTTTTATAACTTATGAATTTGTCCCGTTTCATTATTATAGAAATAAAATGAGATACAAAGTTCAATATTTCTTCCAAGATTCATCTATAGTGTCTTACAAGACCAAAAGTATTTCAAATCTCAACGAATTTTTTTGGTTATTCCCATTACTAAACAACAACTATCTTATCATTATCAAGTGATAATACACTCTTAGAAATCACATGTATAAAAAATTTACATACTTAATGAAAAAAAATTATTTATAAACCCTTCAAAATAAATGGTGGTTTCCTGGTATTTCCAAAACAATAATCAATTGGTCATTATTTTCCTGATATGATCTTGCGAAAAAAAATCTCATCCTTGAGAACTACCACACAATTTCTGATATTCTAATGGAATATCTTCTTCATTAAATCCATAAAAATGTAGGATTATTTTTTAGACAAAATGAATACACGATATAATAATAATAGACATACCTAACTTTTGACAATTTCTTTTGTATATCAATCTCCTGAACCCTGAGCTGGTTATAATTTGATCGAATATAACTCATTGACATCCCATATCCTCCAATAAATAATTAAAAAAATAATCAAATGAATCAATATATGCTTGTTCTTATTAGTTATTCCCTTCAATATGTGATTGTGGATACAAAATAAGAGTTGAAAATATACCGTATTAGAAAAGAACACTAGGGATTTCCATGGAGAATCCCTATAGTAATGAAAACCCTTCTCTACCAGATCATCCTAATAAATTATTATCTATTTATTCTCTACTACTGCAATATGATAATATGTTATCAAGAATGGGCTCATCCCTAGAACCTGTTAAATCATAATCTTGACCTTATTTTTTGGAGGATGGTCAGATATATCATATTGGAATACATCATGAACCACCTGAATAGCAATGAAAAGATAAATAATAAAAGAAACATTATCTGATAAAACTAAAACTATATATAACATACTCTTAAGCTCATGGAGGGAAGTCCATGCATGAATAAACCTTAGATCCCACTCTCTATGAAAATCTTGTAATTTCCTATCAACCACATGAAATGAGAAAATCGAATGATAACAAAAAAGATCATCATGATGAGTAATAAAAAAATTAATCATGATGTTAATGACAATTATATCCTGATCTTGAATAACAAAAACCGCGAAAAACTCCACACCTCATTTTGAAAGTGCAAAATAAGTACACAAAAACATCACTTATTTCCTCTTCCCAAGAGTTATGACTTACTATATAAACAAGTAATTCATATTCATTGGATTTTTAATCATATTAAAATATTTATCTAATAAAAATAATTTGGAAACAGTAGTATTAAATTAATAAATGGATATGGATGGGGAAATACCAATGGTTCCTCACACTGTTGATGTAAAAGCATCTAACGCCATGAGAAACACATCTAATTCATGAATTTACATCACTTATTAGGCATGTGGTTGGAAATCTATAGTATTTCCTACATTTGACTGCACCATAATATCGTTTGGACCCGATGATCCCTAACCATATTGAGCAGTAGAAATGTAATGAGAGAAATGTAGTAGATTTCCATAACATCCAAAATAGTATAGATAACTGTATGTGATGGAAATGAACTCCTAGTGGTTATGACCTTGATAAACTGATATAAATATATAGGCACACTACTAGTTGTAACCGTAGTTGACAAGTAGTCTTTCTACTGAGAACCACCTCCACCACTCCCACAATGATCCTTCAAAATTTTGTTTTCCATGGAATGCCATAGAGGAATCCACTAGGTTTTAGATGTGGGAAATAATATCAAACCATGACTACCACATTAGTTTATTGCATTGTAATAATGTCTATAGTCTCTATATAGGTTGAAATATTTAGTGTAAATACTAGTGATCTAATATCCTCTCGCATACAGAACAAGTAATTTTGATATTTCAGCAACTCATTGTCCACAACAACTAGAGTAAAATAGACCTACTTAGAAAACATTTTGGTTTATACCAACACTGAATTCTGTCCCATATAGCAAGAGAGAACTCTAGATAATTTTCCATCATCAGAAACTCTTTAACAACTTTTTGAATAAGAGATTCTTGAAACCCTTCAAGTCTAGCTCCATTTGAATATTCACCACGTACCATGTAATCCCACCAAAACATATTTATCCCACATGTCTAAAAGTTAGACACTTCATAATAATACTCTCAGTTTTATCTTGGAATTCAATGATCTGATCGAACTTGTCAATAGAGACCTCTGCCTGCAGGGGGAAATTAAAAATTTTAATGTAAGGTGGTTTGTGATGAAAAAAAGACCTTGATTGATCACTTTCCCCCACATCCCCTAGATGTATCTCAGTGAATGTATTCTAAACATATAAAACATTATGGTTTATAACACAATCATCCAACATGATGGGATTGAAAAAAATTCTAAACCACCGAAGGATTCCCTTGACAAAAATCCTTCGAACCCCCACGTGGATCTAAAACAACAAGTATTTGAGGTTTATTGATAGGAAATAAATATAAAAAACAATTATAACATAGAACAATCTTATTTCAAACCAGAAACCCATGAAAATATTAACATAAAGAGAAAAAATATGATACAAACATCCCAACATCCCATTGTAAAATTATACTCATCAAGGAATGGGATGTCCACGAAGTCACCAAAATCTTGAAAATAATATCCCTAGTTAATAAAATGTCCCATGATAAGGAATACTGATGAAAATATACCTTTGATACCAAAATATAATGGACCGAAAAAATCCCCTCTCAAACTAGTATATAACCCAACCTGCGATAGGCATGAAGGGGATTCCCAATCCCCATGGGATAGTGATAAGAAACTATTCATCAAAAATAAATTAAAATGAACAATTTCAAATGACAAATACAATGGAGTAAGAGATAAAAATATTCCATAAAAGATAAAAATAGTTGAAACCAACCCACATTAGACTAGAAACAATCTCCCTGTTCATGTGCGACAATAAACTAATAAACAAATATTAAAAACTCTACTCCATTTGATAGTGTTGGAAAACTCCCACCATCTCACCACCACCTAACCAACTAAACTAATTGAAAACCTCACTACATTACTATGGTTCCATTCCAAGGCCTACTTTTAATGACACATAGGGATATTTTCACCATCGTAGTCATATGCATGATCTGAGGAAACATACATAGAAATGTTCTTCCCAGGTGATCCATATCATGTCCTTGAACAATATCCTGAGCATGATAATCATTATAGAAAACTAGAAAAAAAAAATTAATGATTTTTTAATAATAACATAAAAAAATATTTTAATTTACCCGTATTACCTATTCTAAAATAAATTAGATAAAATAGTTTCAACTCATTTTGATAACTATATATCACAATAGATATATCATGTCAAAACAAGGCACAAATCACATATCATATCCATTTTTTAGAGGTAAAACAAAAAAGTATAATAAAAAAGAAGAATCATTGGTAACATCATACTATGTATCACAGTAGGTCATGACAGATATGTAACTTTGAAATAATATTGGAAATCATGTATCCATCAAGCCAGTTGACATATTAATCAACTATAGAGAGTAAAGGAATAACCCCACAAGTGAAAATATCTATAGCTATAACAATTCCATAGAATAGTAATATTTGGGAGATGAGGAAATCCAAATCAGAAATACCTCTGATATTATACAAGACATATTACAATATCTTCCATATAATCCCCAAGGGTTACCATGTGATCTATTTTCCAAATCATTTCATGAAACCATTTCAATTAATACATTCTTTGAAAAGCATTTCCCAAAACCATTTCATAATTATTTAAAAACCTTTACAATTTCCCAATACCATGGAAACACTATATTATAAAAATTCCATTTACACACACACACAAACAAAAGTAGTAATATCATTCTATTCAATTTGATAACACAATTTTTCAAAAACATGTGTAATGTAGTTTACCAACACATGAATGAGGCCAAAACCACCTACCATAACACTAATGTCACACACTCATGCTTCTGATTCCACCACATAGAATAAATAAGAAAATAAAACAGAGTACATAGAATCAATATAAAAATATTATATTTAATCCAATTAATAAAGGTCAATGAAGAAGAGAAAGCAACACGTACCTAAATAATGCACACTCTCTTCCCTAGAACCAACAAGGATTGGCCCCTGGAATAATATATCATAATAGATATAGAGATAGTATATAAGAAACATCCCCATAGATCACCGAAACCTACACTGCAATACAATGGTTCTACCTAGATTAAAAAAATGAAGAAGCTAAAAGTATCTCTTACACAATGAGGGGTAATGAAACTAACCCGATGATCCATTTTTGAATGAATCAATCCAAATTAAATGTAGTCTCTAAAATCAATGGGAACCCTTTTAGGTCTAGAGTAAAAAGACCTATAAAAAATTAAAATAATATATCACTCATGAAATTCCATAACATCTATGTATGTGGAATATTTACAACATCAAATCCAATTAAATGTCTTGTAATTCTCTTAACTCAAGTATTCAAAAAAACCGATCCAATTTTTATTTAAATATTATATTTAAACATTCCAACTCATGTAAATATTATGTTGATTACACTAAATTCATACTATGTAAAAAGTATATGACTTGTGTTTAATTTCCTAGTATATGTCATATAACCCATTTACAGACTTCGTAATTTTTGATCACATAGATTAAAACCTATATTCTTACACACACAAAACAAAACAAACATGGGTGTTCTCCAAACTCAATGAGAACCTCACAATGTTGTTTATACATTTATCTAAGGACTACATTATTTCAAACAAACATATATCCCTAGAAATTTAGTCATTTTTCTTATTAAATATTTCCATCATCATGTGTCCAATGAAACACACTATTAAAGTTAAAAACACGAAAAGAAAAGAGAATTACATAAAAGAATGTAATGTGATGTTACATGTTTAGTTTCAAATAAATAATCTAAAAACACTTTAAGTGACCTACTAATTATAGGAATTCATCTAACAGTCATATTTTAATGTTTTTTGAAATGGCCTCAGACAACATTCACTTTGATATCCCATAATGATTTGGATCATGCTCTTGATTACTAAGCGTGAACTATACATCATTTTTCAGATAATATTTTTATAACCATTATAATTGTATTTTGGATTAAATCAAATAGATATAATTTTAATTAATGTTATTATAAATGTTGTAAATTTTTATGGATTTTAGTTTTTCTTAAAAATATAATAAAATAAAAAAATTTATTCTAATATATATGTAATTATTTATGTCTGATGATTATGACATTGGCCAATCTGAAATATAGAACATCATTCTAACCACTACTATTAAAAATATGAGATCTGATATATTGGATAAACCTCTAATATAATGGATTTGTTTGAATAATAAATTATTATATTCCTTTTACATTATAATTATTTCAATTTTTAGTATAAAAATATTTTTTCTAAGAAAATTATAAAACACATGGGGTATTAAAATTTAGTAAAATAGGATTCTAAGAGTGTTTTTGTGATTTCCAAAACTAAATAAAAGAAATTTTGAAAGTAAAATATTCAAATCAACACATAATTAAAATAATTTCCTATAGAGACAACGTTAGTTGGTCAACACGTGGTCAGGATGATTATCTACATTATCTTCCTTGACATATTGGAGTTTCAAATCCTTGATGAGATATGAAAATATAACATTATGTTTTTACAAATACGAAACATTTTCAACATTATTGTGAATTATAATAAATGAAATATCAAAAATACACTTTCATAACCATGTTATCTTATTTTCCATGTTGAAAATGACTGGTTCATGACAATCGATTGGTTCAAATGGTGAATTATAAGAAGGGGAACAAGTAAAAGGGTTCGTTGGATCATTACATGTATACTGATCAAGTGATCAATTCCAATAAAATGATTATGATAGGAAATTAATGAAACATGATTTATAATGTTTTTCTGGTGTAATTCAAGTCCATTAGAAGAATAATTTCAAACCATCCAAGGAATATATGGGATGATTCAGGTGCATTCATTATTGAGTTTAATATTTTGAATATATATATGTTGGTTATTATACCGTGCATTTTCATCTCTCACTTATATCCATATATTATTATATTTTAGAAGGTTTTTATAGACAAGGTAGATCAACTTGATTCCAATAGAGATAGGATGTAATGACTGGATATTTTATGAGAAATATTCTCTATTATGTCTTATGTTATATGCATCACCAAAAGAATCTTTCACTATGTGCAACACTGACTTGTCCTGTGTTACAAGCAAGCACAACCTTCCTTGACAGCTTGCGTTGTATGTAATAACGAGTTTCACTAAAAAATGTTATATTATAATAATATTATGAACTAGCCATTATGAATATTATTAACTGAATTTTAAATTGTATAACATTATAATTCATCTTACACATTTTCTAGAATGAGTTTTGAAAACCAAATCAAATTTTCAGATAAAAAAAATAAATTTTTAAAAAATGCAGTTTTACCGCCTTTTGATGAAGCACCCATTTTAAATATATTTTTCGACATGTTTATAAGTACAAATTTTCAAAATAAATTTCATCTTTTGAATCATGATATAAATATTTACTTTGGATAAATTTTTTATAATTTTTTGAATAACTTTTATATTTTGATGAATAGTAAAAACACGTTGAATTTTTCCTAAAAAACTACTTTTTTCATCAAGATAATTTATATAGTTAAATGATAGAATTTAATGGTTTCAAAGTATAAATAGAATATATTTTTACAATTTAATATAATTTATGCCATTGTAATTAATTTTACATTGAATTCATAAGTAAAAACATTTCAATCGTTGACAATGTATTTACTTTTAAAACCCATTTTCTTAACATCGAGAGTCATTTTAAATTAATTACTGCATCTTATGTGTATTTAATATTGAATAATGGATTCCATATTTGGACTTAGTGGGTCCAAATAATTCTAATAGGTTACTTTTATGTTTTTGACATTATGAATAGTATCTGTGGTATTTTTTATTTACAACTCTTAAAGGTAAATTAGGTAATTAAGGGTAAAAATAAGATTATAATATTACCCTACCACCTGAGAAAATTCTATTGGATGAATAAAAGTCTACCCATATCAATTAATGGTCATAATAGATTCGTTTTATGGACTTTTCACCATGAAAATGATATATTTATTATTACAACCAAAGAAAGTTACAACATGTCACTCTCTTATATCTTATAAGTATAATAATTTTAATTTAATGATAAACTTTATAAAACATTGAAAATAAATAGTCTACATAAAGATAATAACATTATCTTCATCGTGAATATTGATTTAGAATTTTTAGGGACTACATAATTATCATCAATGATGACACAATAGTGATGTAGAAATTATTTTATTGAATGAAATATCGAATAAATGGAATTAAAAATATTAAAATAAATATTATTGGAACTAATTAATGACCTCTAATAATTTTCTAAATGAATATGACATATTAGTAATATATTAATTATTTTGGAACGAATATATTATCTGGATGGATTTTATGTAAATGAAAATAAATGAATAGTGTCAAAATTTACACTATTGTTATTTTATAAATATAACATATTATAAAATTGATTAAAAGTGACAAAAATATTGAAAAATTATAAATTGAAAATTTTATGAAGTAATATGTCATAAAGTATCCAATTATGTAAAATTCAAAACACAAGTAATTATTTATAAAAATTTAAAAATTTAGAATATTATTATCACAAATAAAATTAAATAGATTAAATTAGAATAAATCAAGTTGATATGGTTTAAAATAAATTCCCTACATGTCTGAAGTTTATAGGTTGATGATATTACAACCCTATCACATATAATCATCTAATTGAGTCATTTTTGGAGGTTTTTGAATGGTTTTTGAATTTAATATAAATTAATTTTTTTTATGTTTCCAAAGGTGCCCCTCTCCTCCCATATAAAAAAGAACCTCCTTGTTCTCCTATAAACACAAATTTGAGCCTTCAAGATCGTAAAAACCATTCCCATTACTCTTCTCCACATCCCTAGTAACATTTTGGAGGTTCTGGTCTTCTGAAAGTACAAAATCGAGTCCCATAAGAGGAAGTTTAAAGGAAGTGTGCCGAGGAAGAGGTCATCTCTTCTACCGATTCAATCAAGTTTCGTTATTATTATACTCCATATTCTTTTTTTGTTTCATTATATAGTAATAATATAAGTATCACTAATATACTGAAATGTTATTATAAATATGAATCAACCCTATTTTACCTTCAATCCATCCTATAGAAAACGAAATCATCGTGTGTGCGTATGTACGGAATACCGTCTCCATGCAGTGGTGTAATCTGTTTTCCACCACCACCTCACTTGGATGGGTATAATGGTGTAAAGAATATATATATATTATTATTATAACATGATACTAATTCTGATATATTCTATCATCTACTCTATTACCATTCAATAATTATGGAAATGATATCGTCGCTCGTGCGTATATACGGCTTACCGTCTCCACAGTGCGATGTGATTTATTCTACATGATCATCATTTAACCATTATTATATAAACGAATTTAATAAATAAATATGATACATATAATACTAATACCATTTTGTAAATTATATAACTATAACATAAAAATTGGAATATGAACTTATCTGGAAAAACATATGTATGAAAATAATGCAGTTAATACCCAAACAATGAGTAACAATGAAATGTTACTAACAATCAGATGAAAAATGATCATAAATGTTATCATAAAAATCATTATTATCCTATAATATATAAATAAAATTATTTAAATCATTATAGAAGTTGTTCGGATACATACAAAGCATATATTATCTATGGTAATAGAAAATTTCGCAATCACAGTTTTTTCTGAGATTGTTTATACTTTGTTATTTACTGGGGAATATTTATCAACCACATCCATGATTCCTCAATATGTAATATTATTTTTATCATACTAAAATTATTTAAATCCAATTTTACCTATTGGTATAAGTTTTATTAAATGATTTCAAAGGAATATTTTGTCATTTTCAGTACGAGATACATTTTTACTTTTTTGGCCAAAGTACAAGAAGAATTTTTTTTAACTTATACGACATGAATAGATTTTTACGGTTTCATTATGCCTTATTTCAATGAAGCTTTATGTGAAATATTTCATTATTATTTTCAAAAAAAATCATTTCATTAAAATTGTATTTCATTTTGAGAAAAGAAATTGATTTTGAAGAAGAAAAAATATTTTCCTCAAGAACTAAGTTCAAGTGTTTTATCACAATTATTTTCCATGAAAGATGATATAGTGATTTGTTTCTATCCCTATTATTATATTGATTTTATTATGATATTATGGAATTATTTTTATGAAGTCCATTATGTTATATGGATTATGGTATGATGACATGAGGTTTAATAATCACAATTTTATTACATGGGTTATGCTATGATGTATGATTTATGATTTTGTCGCACATATAATAATAGTTTAATTATTATATGGGTGGGACCTTATCTCCCACCAATGAATTGGGTAATGATTTATATCTCCTGAGATATACATGACTGGAATGGCAAGATAATCAGGTTCAGTGATATAGGACTGGAACGAGGAGTGAACTGAGTTCAGTAATGGAATTTGTCGGCTATTATGGTTTTGGAAATGAGTCTTGACTAATATGAAATGATTTTCTATGATTATTCATATAATCAAAAATATTTCATGTTTTTTGTTATAATTATTGGGATTACATTTCATTACTATGATTTATCTCACGTCGTGATATTATTATCTCTTTTGTAGGTTATGATTTTCAAAATGATATGTTCTTATGAATATGTTATGATTGATATTACCTTTTTTTACCCATAATGAGAATTATAGCTCACCGTTTTGTATGTTTTCTTTTCCCCAGGTCAGGATGAAGGGTTTTAAGTAGGATGAGCCAAAAGGGAATCTAGATATGATGAAATAAAAGGGTGACAATGTAGATGATTTATGAACTAGTTGTTTATGTTTCCCAGTTTCTAAAGACACTATACCTATATGGTCCTATCATGTTTTTCTTATATGTTTTAATATGTAGGCATAAATTTTGATGTAATAACAATGTATGTAATGTATGGGTTGTTATTGTTGGTATCAGAGGAAAGGCATAATTAACCATTACAAACTAGGATGTGAATGCCTTAGTAAGAACCCTAAGGATATGTCTAAGCATAGAAAAAAATATTAGTGTATTATAAATGTCACTGAATAACCTATGAGAAGACATAAAGTGTGAAATTTTATTACATATTCAGTGGTTTTACTTTTGTAATTAGTGTTTCTCACACTATACATATTGAATTTAGTAAATGGCTGGAACCTGAAGGAACCATTTTATGATTAATCTGACAGGAAATGCAATGATTGTACACCTGAGCAACCAATAGTTATTGGAGCTAGAAATAAAAATCTCTTATCCATTGTGACCCAACATTCTCAAGATATGAATCATGTAGGACATGGAAATGATAAAAGAAAGGATCAACATTCTTTTGAATCATTCATGAGACAGTTTCCACCATAATTCATAGGGTCTTATGATCCATTAGTGGATGAAAAATGGATCAATACCAATGAAAATAAATTTTAGCTTCTATAATGTTCTAAACATGATAAAGTCATCTTAGCCATATATCGTTTGGAATGTAAAGCTGATCAATGGTGAAATCTTATCTAGAATATGATGTAAAGAGACTAAATTGAGTCCATGGAATGGGATGAGTTCAAGAACTTATTTTTCAATAATTACATCCCTCGAATAATTAAATAAAAGAAGGAGAAGGAGATTCATGAACTAAAAAAATATATGATGAATCTGTTGGTACCTATGAAAAATATTTTACAATACATACCTGGTATGCTTCAGAAATTATTATCCAACCTAAGAGTTAGATCGATCGATTCTTTAGTGGCTTAAAACCAAGTCTCCGAAGGGAATTATCCATAAGGGACTTCAATAGTTATGATGAAATTGTTCAGTGTGCTCTCAAGGTTGTTATGGAAATCGAAGTAACCCATCAGTCATATTGGTTCGATAAGAATATGAAAATGGAATTCAAAAAAAAAAATATAAAGACCACACTAAAAAGAACATGAGTTTTCCCTTATGCTCAATTTGTGGAAATAAAGATAATGTGTATTGTCTTATAGTGAAAAGTAAATGTTTTAAATGTGGAAAATAAGTTCATCGGGCAATTTAATGTCGATGTAATGGGAAGAAGATGTATAATGATGATAAGAAAGAAAGGGATACACAAAATGCATATAATACACTTAAATGTTACATGTACAATAAATTGGGGCATTATTATAATCAATTCCCTAATCCAAGGCTTGTTGATGATGATTGGTGTCAACAAACTCTTATGGTAAAAGACACATGAATGGCACGAGCAATTTCTATCGGTGATGTGGAGTACGATAACAAAGTGGTGAAAGGTAAAAATTTTATCCCCTCTAATGTAGAAAGTGATTTATTTGATTCTGGATCCACCGACTCTTTTATTTTTTATGATTTTTCTAATGGTATCACCGCACCACCTCAAAAAATTAGGTATTGAATTAGCTGTGACAACTCCAAATCGCACAAAAGTCACATCAAAAGTTTACAATTCTTCTCTAATAGATGTTTGTGGGAATGTTCTTCCTGCAAATATTTTGATACTTCCAATAGTGTAATTTGATGTGATTCATGGCATGGATTGGCCTTCTTTATATGGATCTCATATCAATTTCCAAATTAGGGAAGTCACATTTCATATTTCTAATCAATCTATGATCATTTATCGATTCAAGGATGAATATAACATTCCAGTGAAAATTTATACCATCATATGGGTCTTGATTCCCATAAATGAAGGTTATTTATCTGACATGGTGAGAGAGAAACTCACGATGTAGACTGTGCCCATTGTGTGGGAGTTTTGTGATGTCTTTCCAGAGTAATTTACATCACTTCCACCAAATAGTGATTTTGAGTCTTCAATAGAACTCATACTGGTTGTTGTGCCCATTTCAATGAAACCTTATAGAATGGCCCCAATGGAGTTGCTATAATTGAAGAAGAAACTCCAAGAGAATCTTCATAAGGGATTCATATTCCCTAGAGAATAACCTTGGGGGGAACCTGTTCTATTTATTAAGAAGAACGATGTATCCGTGAGACTTTCCATTGATTATCAATAACATCACAAGATGACTATCAAGAATAAATATCCTCTCCCACGCATTGATGACTTATTTGAAAAACAATGTGGTGCTCAATACTTTTCCAAGATTGTTCTGCATTCAGGGTATCATCAATTAAGGGTCAAAAAGGAGGATATAACAAAGACAGATTTCCATACAAGGTATGAACACTATGAAATTATAGTGATTCCATTTGGTCATACTAATGCCCCTGCTGTCTTCATGGATCTAATGAATAGAGTCTTTATAGACTATCTTGATCAGTTTTTGGTAGTCTTTATACACTATATTATTGTATATTAAAATAGAAAGGACGTATATGAAGATCACTTTAGAATTGTATTGAAGACCCTGGGAATGGAGAAGATTTATGCAATATTTACATAGTGTGAATTTTGGCTTTTAAAAGTTTCATTTTTGAGTTAAATAATCTCAAAAGATGGGATATCATTGGATCCATAAAAAACTAATGTTATTAGAAGATGGTTGAGACCGACAAAAGTATGTGAAATCTAATGTTTTCTTGGTTTAGCTAGGAATTATCGATGTTTTGTGAATGATTTTTCTATATCATCTATCCCACTCAGAAAATTGAATCGGAAAGGAGTTAAGTTTGTTTGGACGAAGGAATGTGAAGCGAATTTCTAGGATTTTATAAAAGGGTAGCATGTCCACTTTTGCTCACAATACGATGTAGTAGAGAAATGATTATAATCTATAGTAATGCATCCAAGATAGGTATTGGGTGTGTTCTCATGAAAAATGATATGGGGATAGCTTATGCCTCACAATAGTTGAAAATACATGAGAAAAATTCCCAAAACCTATGATTTAGAGTTATCCATGGTAATCATTGCATTAATGATTTAGAGGGATTATATTTATGGTGAAAGGTGTGATATTTATAATAATAATAAAATTTTAAATTATATTTTCACACAAAAGGAGTTGAATATGAACTAAATAAGATTGTTCGAGATGATTAAAGATTACGACTGCTCCATACATTACCACCCTGAGATAGAAAACAATATGGTAGATGAATTAATTTGACAATAACATGATAGCTTATCCCTGACGAGGAACACAAAAGATCTAATATTTATGGATTTACAAAGGATAGCTATAGGAAATTTCATGAAAGGGGAGATATCTTACCATTCTCAAATGACTGTTCAAACAGCTATACAAGTGAAGATTAAAGAGGTGCAGAAGGAGGATGTTGGGCTTGAAAAGAATATGAGAAATGTTCCTGAATTCAACCTTGATTATGATGGAATGATATGGTTCAGGAACCATTTCTGTATTCCTCCCATTCAATAATTAATGAACGAGCTAATGGTTGAGGATCATAGTTCCACATTATCTATTCATCCTAGAAGTACAAAGATGTATAAGGACATTATAGAGTACTTTGGTTGGGATGACATGAAAAGAGATATCGTTGAATATATCGCTTGATTCTTGGTTTAATAGTAAGTTAAAGATGACAGAAAAATGTCTAAGGGGATGTTACAACCATTACCCATACTAGAATGTAAATGGGAAAACATCACAATGGACTTTGTCATCGAACATCCTAAAACATCCAAAGGAAATAATCTATCTGTGTTATAGATGATCGTCTTATGATGTCAGCAAACTTTATTTCTATTAGAGAAGATTTATCTCTTGATCAGCTTTCAGGGTATATGTAAAGGAAGCTATAATATTTCATGTAGTACCTCTTTAAATTATATCTAATCGAGATCTGAGGTTTACCTCAAAGATCTAGTAAATTCTTCAGTATTCCCTGGATACAGTGTTATGTTTTAACACTGCCTATCATCCTCAGATAGACAGTTAGTCTGAGAGGACAATTCAAACATTGGAAGAAATGTTGAGATATTTCTCTATGGATTTAAATGGTGGTTGGGATCAACACCAACCATTGGTAGAATTTTCTTTTAATAATAGCTTTCACTCTAGTATTCAAATTGCTCCTTATGAATATATCTATGTAAAGAAATGTAGAACTCCAACTTGATATGATGAAGTTGGGGAAAGAAAGCAATTAGGACCTGATCATGTTGATGAGATGGAAGAAAAGGTTAGATCTATAAAACAACACATAAGAGCAGCTCAGAGTCGACAAAAAAAGTTATGCGGACAACTGAAGAAAAGAACTAGAGTTTGAAGTGGGTAATAAAGTGTTCTTATGAATATCTCCCTAGAAGAGAGTAATGAGATTTGGAGAGAAGGGAAAACTGATCCCCATATATATATATCCTATAAAAATACTATATCTTGTTGTGAAGGTAGCTTATCAATTGTCACTTCCACTAAATATCTCTATAGTTCATGATGTGTTCCATGTATCTCTCCTGAGAAATTACATACCTGATTCATCACATGTACTAAGCTCAGTGGTTGTACATGTAGAACAGCCGATAGAGATTCTGAATCGTAGTGAAAAATTTCTACAAAACAAGACCACTCTCTTGGTTAAAGATTTATGTAGGAATCACTAATTAGAATAAGCTACATTGGATCTTGAGGACATGATGAAGGAGAGGTATCGTCATCTATTTGTTACGAAGTGACAAATTTTGAGGTCCAAATTCATTTTAATGGGGGAAGAATGTAACACCCTGTGATTTTTTTAAAAATATATTTTTTTATGTCTTATGTTATAGGCAACACCAGTGGAATCTTTCACTACACACAACACTGGTTTGGCTTGCGTTACACGCAAGAGTAACCTTCTTTGATAGCTTGCATTGTACACAATACCATGTATCACTAAAAAAAGATATATTATTATAATATTATGAACTAGACATTATGGATATTATTAACTGAAATTTTAATTTTATAACATTATTATTCACTTTACAAATTTTCTATAATGAAGCATGAAAAAAAAAAAAATTTGGATGAAAGAAGTATTATTCAAAACATGCAGTTTTACAACCTTTAGATGGAACACCAATTTAAATCTTATTTTTGATAAGTTTATAAGTTCAATTACACAAATTAAACATATTCTTTTGAATTAGGATATATAAATTACCATTGGATAATTTTTGGATACTTTTCTGAGAACTTTCATTTTTTGATACATAGTAAAAATACGCTTAATTTTTCTAAAAAAAATATTTTTTTCATCAAGGTAATTTATCTGTTAAAATGATAAAATTTAGTTGTTTTAAAGAATAAATAGTATATATTTTACCATTTTATATAATTTATGTCATTACTATTTATTTTACATTGAATTCATATGTAAAAACATTTCACTCTTTGGCAATGTTTTAACTTTTAAAACCCATTTTCTTACCAACGAGATTAATTTTAAATTAATTAATTCATCTTTTGTGTTTTGAATTCTTAAAAATTGATTCCACATTTGGGTTCTGTGGGTCCAAATTATGTTAATAGGTTACATTTATTTTTTTTACATTATGAATTGTAACTGTGTTAATTTTTATTTACTGTAATTAATGGTAAATCTAGTAGTTAAAGGTAAAAATAAGATTATAAAATTACCCTACCACCTGCCAGAATTCTATTGGATGAATAAAAGTTGACCCATAACACCTAAAGGTTTGAATAGATTTGTTTCATGGACTTTTGACTATGAAAATGATATAAATATTATTAAAACCAAAGAAAGTGACAACATGTCACACTCTTATATCTTATATGTCTAATAATTTTACTTTAGTGATAAACATCATAAAACACAAAATATAAAGAGTCTACATATATCTAATAAATCAATATACATCATTAGAATTTATTAAGAATTTTTAGGGATTAAATATTTATCATTAATGATGACACAATAGTGATGTAGAAATTATTTTATTGATTGAAATAACAAATAAATGGTTATAAAAATATTTAAATAAATATTATATGAATTAATTATTGTTCTCAAAAAATTTCAAGACGAATATGATATATTAGGAATATATTAAATATCATGGTTCAAATATATTCTCAGTTTGGATTTTATTTAAATGAAAATAAATGAGTAGTGTCAAAATTTATACTATTGTTATTTTATAAAAATAACATATTATAAAACTGATTAACAATCACAAAAACATTTAAAAATTATACAATAAAATTTATATGGTCGACAATGTCATAAAGTATCCAATTATGAACAATTCACAACACATAAGTAATTATTTATAACACTTTAAAAATTTAGAATATTATTACAACAAATAAAATTAAATAGATTAAATAAGGATAAGTCAAGTTGGTATGGTTTAAAATAAACTCACAGCATTCTAAATATTATTGGTTGATGAGATTACAACCATATTTCATCTCATCATCTAATTGAGTCAGTTTTGGAGGGTTTTATATAGGGTTTTAATTTTTTATAAATTAATATTTTTTATGATTCCAAAGGTGACCCTCTCTTCCCTTATAAAATGAAACCTTCTCCCTCTCCTCTTCACACAAATATGAGCCTTCAAGCTCTGCCAAATGCATCCTATTACTCTTCGCAATGTCCCTAGTACCATTCTGGAGGTTCTGGTCTTCTTATTAAGCTATGATTATATAAATGAATTGAATGAATATGTATGATATATATTATACTAATACCATTCCGTAAATGATATAACTATAACAAAAAAATTGTAATATGAACTTATCCAAAAAAACATACGTTTGAAAATAAAGCTATTAAAACTCAAACAACAAGTTACAATGAAATGTTACTATCAAACGAATGTAAATATGATCAAAAAGGTTATCAAAAAATAATTATGATTCTTTAATAGATCTGTAACATTATTTAAATCATTATATAGCAGGATAAGATACATACAAAGCATATCATATATATGTTTAGGGACAGTCTTGTAATCACAATTTTTATCTGATATTGTTTATACTTCATAATTTATGGGGGCATATTTATAATCTAAATCCATGTTTCCTCAATATGTAATATTATTTCTATCCTCATACAATTGTTCAAATCCAATTTTACCTATTGGGGAAAATTTTAGAAAAATATATGAAATGCATCTTTTGTCATTTTCAGTACGAGATACTTTTTGACTTTTCGAGCCAAAGTATGAGAAGAATGTTTTATTAACTTATACGACATGAACATATTTTTACGGTTTCATAATGACTTATTTCCATGAATATTTATATGCAGTATTTCATTATTATTTTCAACAAAAATTTATTTCGTTAAAATTTTATTTCATGTTAAAAAATGAAGATGATTTTAAAGAAGAAAGGATATTTTTCTCAAGAACCAAGTTCAAGTGTTTGATCAAAATTATTTTCCATTAAAGATGATATAGGGATTGGTTTCTATCCCTATTATTAAATTTATTTGATTATTTTATGATGGAATCATTTTTATGTATTCCTTTATCTTATATGGAATATGTTATCATAACATGATTTTTATAATCCCATTTTTATTACATGGGTTATGCTACGATGTATTATTTTTGATTTTGTGGCACACATAAGAATGGTTTCATTTTGAGATGTGTGGGACCTATATCTCACACCAATGCATTGAATAACGATTTATATCTCATGATATAGACATGGTAGGAATGAAAAGTTAATCTGGTTTAGTGATACATGTCTAGAACGATGATTGAACTCGGTTAAGTAATGGACTTTGTCCGCAATGGTGGTTTTAGAAATGAGACATGAATAATATGAAATGATTTTATTTGATTATGTGTAAATTCAAAAAAGTTTCATGTTTTAATTAATGATTATTGGGACTACATTTCACAACTATGATTTATCCCAGGTCATGATTTTATGATCTCTTTTGTAGGTTATGCTTTTTAAAATGTTATGTTCTTATGAATAAGATATGATTGATATTTCCTTTTTTTACACTTACTAAGAATCTGAGCTCACCATTTTGTATTTTTTCTTTTCCCTAGGTCAGGATGAAAGGTATTAAGTAGGAATTTCAAAAAGGTACTCTTGATATGATGAAAAAATCAGAGACAATGTAGATAATTTAAGAACCATTTGTTTATGTTTCCCAATTTATAAATACACTATACCTATATGGTTCTATCATGGTTTTATTATATGTTGTAATAAGTTTTCTTCAATTATAATGTAATAAAAATGTATGTAAAGTATGGGTTGTTAAATATGGTATCAGAGTAAAGGTATAGTTAACCTTTGAAAACTAGGATTTGAACGCCTTTGTAATAATCCTAATTATATATCTAAGCATAGAATAGAATCATAATGTTTTAGAAATGGCCATGAATAACCTATGGTAAAACCTAAAGTGTGAAATTATATTTCTAATTATGTGGTTTTCTTGTTTTAATTAGTGTTTCTCACACTATTTTTCCTGGTTTTAGACAATGGATAGAACCCGAAGGAACTGTGTTAATGCTGAATGTGACGGGAAATGAATTGATTTCCCCCCTAAGAAACCAAAAGTTATGGGAGATGGAATGAAAAATATTGTATCCATTCTCACACAACATTTCCAAGCTATGAATCCTACATGACTTCCAAATGAGAAATGGAAGGAGCAAAATTATATTGAATCCATCATGTGGAAGCGTTCACCTTCATTCAGCGTGTCTTTTGATCTATTTCTGGATGAAAAATGGATCAATACAACTGAAAAGATATTTTTAGTTCTATAATGTTTTGAACCGGATAAATTCATCTTAACAGTATATTGTATGGAAGGTTAAGCAAATCAATGTTGGAATCTTATCAAGAATATGAGGCAAAGTGATGAAATTGAGTCCATAGAATTGGATGAGTTTAAGAACATATTCTTTAATAAGTACATCCCTCGTATTCTTCAAACAAAGATGGAGAAGGAGTATCTTGAAATAAAAAAGGGATGATGAATTTTTTGGTATATACGATGAAAATTTTACCAGACTTGCAAGGTACATTTCCAGAAATATTATCCAACCTGAGAGTAAGATAGATCAATTATTTAGTTGCTTAAATCCAAGTCTTTTAATGGCTTTAGACATAAGGTACTTCAATAGCTATGAGGAAATTGTTCGATGTGCTCTCAAGGTGTAGATGGAGATTGGAGTAACCCATCAGTCTTATGGGTTTGATAAGAATTGGAAAATGGAATTCAATGGAAAATATAAAGACAAAACTGAAAAGAAGTTGAGTTTTCCCTTATGCTCAAAGTGTTGAAAAAAAAATTCTGGGAATTTTCTTAAAGGGAAAAGTAAATGTTTTAAATGTGAAAAGAAGGTAATCAGGAAACTTAATGTCGAAGTAATGTGAAGAAGATGTCTAATGATATGAATAAAGAAAGGGATACACAGAATGAACCTCTTACACATCAATGTTATAAGTTCAAGGAAATGGGGCATCATGCTAATAAATGCCCTAATCCAAGTATTGTTGATGATGATCAACATCAAAAAACTCTTAAGGCCAAAGGCGAAGTAAAGAAACATGAAATTTCTATCGGTGATGTGGATTATGATAAATAAGTGGTGAAAGGTACACTTACCATAAACTATAAAGTGTCACATGTTTTATTTGATTCTGTATCCACCCACTATTTTATTTCTGAATATTTTTCTAAGGGTATCACCATAGTACATCAACAATTAGATATTGAGTAAGATGTGAAAACTCCTAATAACACAACAGTCGAATCAAAAGATTACAATTCTTCTCCAATAGATGTTTGTGGGAAAGTTCTTCCTGCAAATCATGTGTTCATTCTTATAAAGTAATTTGATGTGATTATTGGATTGGATTGGATTTTTTATATCAATCTCATATCAATTTCCAAATAAGGGAAGTCACATTTCATATTCCTAATTAATCTATGTTCATTTATTGATGCAAGGTTGAATATAACCTTCTAGTGGAAATTTCATCCATCTTATGGGTCTTGATTCCAATAAAATAAGGTTATTTCTCTCAAATGGTTGGATAGAAACCCATGATTAAGAATATTCCCATTGTATGGGAGTTTGATGGTGTCTTTCAAGAGGAATTGTGTAATAGCCTGTGATTTTATGAAAATTATTCATTTTAATTTCATTGATGTCTGGTGTTGTACGGTAGACCAAAAGGAGATTTCACTAAACGCATCCCTGACATGGCTTGCATTACTCGCAATCACGACCTTCCACGATAGCGTGTGTTGTACGCAATACTGAGTTTTTCTAAACAACGATATCTTATATAAACTAGTAGTTATTAATAGTAATAACAACCTTTTGAAATATTATAAAATTTATCTTTCAAAATTGAATTCAGTTTAGGATTCGGAATATCGAAATTATCCTATGGTGAATTTTTGGTATTTTTCTGAAAACTATCAATTTTTTATGAATAGTGAAAACACTGGGTTACTATTTAAAACTGACTTTTTATTTAAATAATTATTTATTTTATTTAAATTTATTTTAGGTAAAAATTGATACATAATACCTATATATGTTCAATGTAATTCATTGAAGTCCTTCTAGAATAATTTTAGATATATAAAACTTTTATTGAACTTTTCACCATCTTTTACCTACCTCTTAGAGGCCTTTTGCAAACTTACATAATACATTATTTTACCGCTTTTGTGAGTGGAATTTCAAAAATCCAAGACACACAGTTAATTTCAAAAAGTAAAATGTGGTTCAATATGATTACAAATTTTTTTGGCGAATAGTAACTTTTTACTTTTATTTATCATGGTTAAAAGTAAATATAGATTAATGGTAAAAATGATATTACTATTACAGTAAAACATGTCCTAATTATATTGGATAAGTATAATTAGACCAAAAACATACTTATAAATATAATATTATCATTTAGGTCCACTTGGATTAGATTATGACATTTATTATTATTTTATTTAAATAAGAGTTAAAATAGTTAAAATCAATGTTTAATAACTAAAATATTTTTAATATATGCTTATACATAAGATAAATTAGACTATATGTATTCATTATAAAGCTAAAAATTTTACCTACATAATGGAATTTTATTTATAATTTTTAGACAATAAATATGTAAATTTATTTATGACACAATTTTGATGCAGTAATTACATTATTATTGAAATATTAACATAATTGATGTTATAAATACCCAAATAAATGTAATTTGAGACTTTTTATGAATTCCAATTATTTTATAGGTTAATATGAAATGTTAGTATTGATTTAATTAATTTTTTTCGAACTAATCCTACTATTATGATTTTCACAAAAATCAAGTACCAAATTGTGTCAAATTTGACATAAAGTAGTTTTAAAACAAATATTATATAATTAATTGTTATTATATTTCTAAAAATCTAATTTTCCGCCAAGATACTTATATCATGATAGTTTTATCATTAATGGACCACTTAGGGATCACTTGGATGTATATGGTAAGTTTATTAACTATATAATATAAAAATTCAAAGTGACATGGTAAATGTTAATCTAATTAACTAAGAGTTAAAACTAAAAGATAAGGTAAATATAATGAACCAAACCTGTCTAAAATCTATTTTTTGAGAGGATTTCGACCCATACCCACTTTATATTTGGAGCTATTATAAACTGAATAAGACTTTATTATAAAATAATATTTTCAGTTTTTCCAAAGGTGCCCCTCTCCTCCCTTATAAAAATTGAACCCCTTCCCTCTTCTCTGCACACCCTTTTGAGCCTTGAGCTCGTCCAACCCCTTCCCATTTCTCTTCTCCAATTCCCTAGAAAATTTTGGATGTACTTTCCTTCTCAAAAGACCATATCTACTTCCTTAAGAGGAATCTTAATGGAGCTGCGTCGATGAAGAGGTAATCTCTTCTTCCGATTTTCTCTAGTTTATTTCTTCATCCACTTCTTCTTATTTAGTTGTCTCATTATAAAGTAATAACATCAGTATGACTTACATACTGATATGTTATTATAATTATGAAACAACCCTATTTCACCTTCTATCCATCCTACGGAACACAAAATCACCGAGCATGCGTACGTACGGAATACTGTCTCCAAACCATGGTGTAATATGTTTTCGACCACCACATTACTTGGATGGGTATAATGGTGTAAATATATAACTATATATAATTATTGTAAAGTTATATTTATTATGAAATATTATACATACACTTCAATAAAATTACACGATCATGGGAATGATATCATCGCTCGTGCATACATACAGACTACCGTCTCAACGACGCTATGCGATTCATTCTCCATGCTATCCATTCATGAATGATTATAAAGTATATATAATGAATAATAATGAAATATATGACATAAAAATGATACTATATTTATGTATATCTATATTTATGTCAACTACTTAATTCCATTAAATTCCATAAGGAAATGAAAACAGCGTACATGCGTATGTACGGCCTACCATCTCCATGAACGATGTATTTCCCTCTTTTTATCGATCTTTCATATATATATTTATATGCTGAATATATATTATATATAAATTGTGTTTTACATTCTAGAATTCTGTAAATCAGGATATAAGTAATAATATCAATAACAACAAGTTGAAACTCGTACGATAAATGAAACATTTTACCCAAACCGGTGCTTTAACATGGAATTTACAAAAGAAAGGGTAATATAAAGTTATAAGTGAACCATATATGATTTCATAACAAGGAATATGATTCTGTAATAATTCAATGACAATATTTAAATCATTATATAGGTGTTTTGGGAACATATGAAGCATATTGGTCATAAGGTAAGGGATAACCTTTCCAATCTCGTTCCTATTCGAGATTGTTTATTCGTCAGTATTTACTAGGGTTACTATTATCATCCATGTCCATGTTTTATAAAAATGTTTTTATATATGTTTAAATTCCTTTTTACCCATCTTTGTTTTTTACTTTGTATTATGGAAGGAATCATTCTTTTTTTTACCAAACGTGGTACCTTTCTGACTTTTCCGAAAAAAGTACGAGGAGATTGTTATTTTTAAATTATACAGCATGAACAGATTTTTATGTTTTCATAATGCCTAATTTTCATGAATATTAATCTACAATATTTCAAGACAATTTTAAACAAAATCCTTTTCTTTTAAAATTTTATGGAATTTTCTGAAATGAAAATTATTTTGAAGAAGAAAGGATATTTTCCTCAAGAATTCATTTCAGGTGTTTTATCAAAACCATTTTCCATCTAAGATGACATTATTTCATATGTTTATGTTTCAAGTATAATGTCTCTATGATTTACATGGTTTCACTTTTCTTATTATGAAACGATATCCATTTGTTCTACATGGATTATGAAACCCATATTTATTCTTTGGGTTATAATGAATGATTTATGTTTATGTTGTGGCACAAGTAAGAATGATTTCATTATGAGATGGGTGGGAACTATATCTCCCTCCAATGCATTGGGTAATGATTTATATCTCATGAGATATACATGGATATAATAGTAAGTTAATTCGGTTCAGTGATAAAGGACTCGAACGAGAAGTGAACTCGATTCATAAAGGCACATTGTCTACTAAGATGGTCTTGGCAGCAATGGCTTGGCTACTATGGAAATCATAACAAGTGCTGAATGGTTTACACAATTACATGATTTATTCTCATGCTATTTTATCATGATTGATGTTCCATTATGATTTATTCCTTACATACTTCCAAGATTTATGTCTTTGCTCAAGATTTTAATGTTTAAACATTATGTTCATGTTTTTAAGTTCAAATTTATATGGTTTGTTTTATTTTTTCCACTCTCACCCTTACTGTGAATTTTAGCTCACCATTTATATGTTTTCTTTTCCCCAGGATTTCATGAAAGGTTTTAGGTAAGAAAACCAAAAGGGGATGATCATTATGGGAGATGTTGAAGATCTTTCTTCATGATTATAAGATTACATTCTGAGTTTCCAAAGACACTAAACTATTATGGTCCTTTGGTGTCTGTATTTTGTAATGAATTAATTATTCCAAATAAGTAAAGTAATGTCTATGTTCGTCATGCTTTGGGCCTCTACAGTTGGTATCAGAGGTTCGGTTTAGACAACCTTTGGTAACTAGGATGATATAACTTTAGTGAGATCCCTAGAGATATTTCTAAGGTATGTCTAAGGATGTCCCTAAGGTTATGTATAAGTATAGTTTATAGTCCTAGAATTACAGTAACGATATTATAATTAATCCTAATATGTTAGATATTGAAGTTAATCCCCCTTGATATTGATTTTTTCCTCCCACACTATTCTTTTTTCGGTTTCAGAAAATGTCTGGAAACTGGAACATTCCCAATAATGGAGGATATGATGGACAATGGAATGACAATCTTCATGGGAAACCAAATGAAATTGGATCTTGAAGTGCACATATCTTTATTATGCCTAATCAGCAATCTCATAATATGATCAAAAATCTAAACTTTGGTAAGTTTCCCGAATCAGCTAATAAGATAAATATGGTTTTTCATGATGATCATAGAGGAAAGTAAGTTCAATTTCCCTCATGTAAATCATGTGGGAAGAGGCATCAGAGAGAATGATTCAATGGAACTGGAAGATGCTTTGGTTGTGGAAAATAAGGTCAAAAAGATTGTAATTGTATAAGAAAAGGTTCAATTAACACCATGAACAAGGATAATTTTATTGCTAAGATTTCAACAACAGTTAAGTATTTTAAAAGTTGAATGTATGTGAATTATGAAAACCAATTCCCTAAGGGAAAATCTCATAAAGAGAATCAACATGGTCATATGGGTAGTATTTATGTGGATGATGATGAAGAAACTAAAAATGACATATGATATTGAAGAAATGATGACGCTTAGTCAGTGGTTTAAGAAGGTAGTGTAATCAAGAATAATGTATGGTACTATAAAATAAAGATAAATCTATGTATTGTTACATTTTTGCATTTGCTTGAGTGTTTAAAGTATATGTTTAATTTTACCAGTAACCATGAAATGTTATTCAGATATTTTTGGAAAGCACCTAATATGCACATAAGGAAGGGATAATGAGATAATGAAATGTTTGATAGTATTAATAATCTCATGACTAATATAAGGATAAAGTGATATCATGGTTTGTGTATATAGAATTATTGGTATTTTTTAATATGGAAAAAGTTACTTTGTGATAGCATTCATGTTATCACTATGTTTTAAGAGAATACATGATTAAGGTATTCACATGTTTGGAATGTGAAAAAAAAGATATATCATATGATATATAGGGGATAAATTATGGTATTCACATGCTCGGTAGATGACATTTCTAGTAATTGTTTTGTTTATACTATGAGCTTGGACAGAATTATTTTAGATAAGCCTAAAGACTGGAATGAATTATGTTGGACTTAAGTTAGTATTATTTAATGCTAGGAAATTTTTTGATATTATTGATAGAATGTTATAATAGTGTAGTTTAAGAAAAGGGACAACATGAAGAACGGGCGACAACCCATTGCGTCAGAAAAGGCTGTGGGAATCGAACCCACAACTGAAGTGCGACAGGCCTTTATCACCTACCATTGGCCTACAAGAAGTCCCTGGTTTTTAAAAGCTAGTTTTATTATATTAAGCAGTATGATATATGAATTATAAGTCTGTTTTAGGAACCATATATGATTAATCTCACTATAGATGGACTTATGTATATTTAATAACTTTTACTATCCATTTGTTTGAGACATATGGAATGACCTATCATTCTATCGCATGATCTTCTAACACTTAATGAAAAAAAATTACACTTCATTTCTATAAGAGATGATGTGGAAATTGATCAAGGCACAAACAACAGTAAGATTGTACAAAAATCAAGTAAGTATTTCTTTTAATTCAACAATTCTTCAACATTTGGGAAATGATCTTGAATACAAAAAAATGTTGTCCTGGTGTCCTTATATCCGATTAATCAGATGGTACCTTAAATCATCACAAATTTATGGCTTTGTGATTTTTGGATTTTTCATAGCCATGTTCTCTACCACTCTCCATCAAGACATGATGGTAAGATTTCTCTTACATATCCATATTTTCACCTATGTTCTCCTATGTGGAAACCTAGTGATTAGTTAATTTGGGTAACCATTATGTTTCATACTTTAGTTTTTAAAGATAATTTTTTGTATTCCTTTTTACGATGTGGTTTTCTAATAAAGAAACTTTCGAGTAGTAAACCATTTATAACCTCGACGAATTTTGAGGGAGAAATTCATTTTAAGGGGGGTAGAATGTAACACACAGTGATTTTATGAAAAATATTATTTTTAATTTCATTTATGTCTTGTGTTGTATGCTACACCAAAAGGATCTTCAAGTACAAACATCCCTGACATGGCTTTCATTACACTCAATCACGACCTTCCACGATAGCGTGTGTTATACGCAATACCGAGTTTCGCTAAACTATGATATGTTATATGAAGTACCCATTATAAATAGTAATACCCACTTTTTGAAATTTTAAAAATATTATCTTTCTAAATGGACCTCATTTTTGGATTTGGAATATCGAAATTAGCCTAGGGTGAATTTTTGGTATTTTCCTGAAAACATTCTATTTTTGATTAATATTGAAAACACTGGTTACTATTTAAAAACATAATTTTTATTTAAATAATTATTTGTAGTATTTAAATTTATTTTAGGTCTAAATTGATACAAAATACATATAAATGTTCAATTAAATTAATTGGAGTCATTTTACAATTATTATATATATATAAAAATTTTATTGAACTTTTCACCGTCTTTTACCTACCTCCTAGGAGATTTTTGCAAACTTACATAAAACGTAATTTTACTGCTATTGTGAGTGGAATTTTAAAAATATGAGAGACACAGTTAATATCAAGGAGTAAAATGTTGTTCAATAAGATAAAAATAATTTTTGTGAATAGTAACTTTTTACTTTTATTTACCACGGGAAAAAGTTAATATGGTAATTAAGGGTAAAAATAATATTATTATTACCCTAACACATGTCCTAATTCTATTGGATATGTATAATTCGACCCAAAAAAACCTTAGGAATATAATTTTATCATTTAGGTCCACTTGGATTAGATTAGGACAATTATTATTATTTTATTTAAAAAGGTGTTAAATTAGATAAAATCAAAGTTTAACAACTAAAACATTTTTAATATAGGGTTATACATAAGATAAATTGGACTCTAAATATTAATTAGAAATATAAAAACATTCCCTATATAATTTTATTTTATTTATAATTTTTAGACTTTATATATGTTAATTTATTTATGACACAATTTTGATGCAATGATTACTTTATTAATGAAATATTAACATAATTTAGGTTATAAATATCCAAATAAATGTAATTTGAGACTTTTTAGGAATTACGATAATTTTATAGGTTAATATGACTTGTTATTATTTATTTAATTAATTTTTTTCTAACTAATTAGACTGTTATTATTTTCAAAAAAATCATTCACCAAATAGTTTCAAAATTGACATAAAATAGTTTTGAAACAAATATTATATTATTAATTGTAATAATATTCATAAAAATATAAGGTTCATCCAAGAAACTTATATCATGATAGGTGTATCATTAATGGACCACATGGGGGTCTCTTGGATGTATATGGTATGTGTATTAACTATATAATATAAAAATACCATGTGACATGGTAAATATCAATCTAATTAAGTATGAGTTAAAACTAAAAGATAAGGTTAATATAATGAACCAAACCGGTCTAAAATCTATTGGTTGAGATGATTTCAACCCATCCCCACTTTAGCTTCAAAATAAATTATTTTGGAGCGATTATAAACCGAATATTACCTTATTATAAAATAATATTTTGAGTTTTTCCAAAGGTGCCCCTCTCCTCCCTTATAAAAAGAGCATCGCTTCCCTCTTATCTTCACACCCCTTTGAGCCTCAATGATCGGCCAACCCCTGCCCATTTCTCTTCTCCACTTCACTATAAATATTCTGGAGGTTCTGGTCTTCTGAAAAGACCAACTCTACTTTCTTAAGAAGAAACATAAAGGAGGTGTGTTGAAGAAGAGGTAATCTCTTCTTCCGATTTTCTTAAGTTTCTTTCTTCTTACACTAATTCATATTTAGTTGTCTCATAATAAAGTAATAACATCCGTATTACTTATATACTGATATGTTATTATAAATATGAAACAACCCTATTTAACCTTCTATACATCCTATGGAAAATGAAATCACCGCGCGTGCGTACGTACAAAATACCGTCTCCACACCGTGGTGTAATCTGTTTTCGACCACCCCCTTACATAGATGGGTATACTGGTGAAAATAAAAAACTATATGTAATTATTGTAATGTGATATTGATTGTGAAATATTATACATACACTTCAATACAATTCCACGATCATGGGAATGATATAATCGCTCATGCGTACGTACGGACTACCGTCTCCACGACACAATGAGATTCATTATACATGTTAACCATTCATGAATGATTATAAAGTAAATATATTGAATAATAATGAAATATATGACATAAAAATGATACTTGATTTATGTATATATATATATTTATGTCATCTACTTAATTCCATTCAATTCAATAATGAAACGAAGACAACGTTCATGCGTACGTACGGCCTACCGTCTCCATAAACGGTGTATTTAATTCCATTTATTGATCTATCATATATATATATTTATATTATGTATATATATTATATATAAATCATGTTTTACATTCTGGAATTATGAAAATCAGGATATAAGTAATAATATCAAGAACAACAAGTCAAAACTCATACGATAAATGAAACGATTTTACCCAAAACGATGCTTTAACATGGAATTTACATAAGAATGGGTAATATAGAGTCATAAGTGAACAATATATGATATCATTACAATGAATATGATTCTATAATATGTCAATTACATTATTTAAATCATTATACATGAGGTTCAGAAACATACAAAACATATAGGACATAAGGTAAGGGATAACCTTTCCAATCTCGTTCTTATCCGAGATTGTTTATTTATAAGTATTTTCTGGGGTTATTGTTATCATCCATGTCAATGTTTTATAAAAGTGTTTTTATGTATGTTTAAATTTATTTTTTACCCATCTTTGACGTTTACTTTTTATTATGTAAGGAATTTTTATTTTGTTTACCAAACATGGTACGTTTTTGACTTTTCTAAAAAAAGTACGAGGAGATTGTTATTTTTATCTTATACGACATGAACGGATTTTTTCGTTTTCATAACGCCTAATTTTCATGAAGCTTCATCTAAAAGATTTCATGACTATTTTAAATAAAATCCTTTTCTTTTAAAATTTCATGGCATTTTGTGAAAAGAAAATGATTTTGAAGAAAAGAGGATATTATCCTCAAGAATTCATTTCAAGTGTTTTATCAAAACCATAATCCATATAAGATGACATTATTTCATATGTTTATATTTCAAGTATAATGTCTCTTGGATTTACATGGTTTCACTTTTCTTATGATTAAACGATATCCATTTGTTTTATATGGATTATGTTATGATGGGATGATGTTTATGAAACCCATTTTTTTCTTTTGGTTATGATGAATGATTTATGTTTATGTTGTGTCACAAGTAAGAATGATTTAATTATGAGATGGGTGGGACCTATATCTCCCTCCAATTCATTGGGTAAATATTTATATCTCATGAGATAGACATGGATGGAACGTTAAGTTAATCTGGTTCAGTGATACAGGACTGGAACGAGGAGTGTACTCGATTCAGAAAAAGACATTGTCCACTAAGATGGTCTTGGTATCAATGCATTGGATACTATAGAAATCATAACAAGTGCTTAATGGTCTCCACAATTACATGATTTATTCTCATGCTATTTTATCAATATTGATGTTCCATTATGATACATGACTTATGTACTTCCAATATTTATGTCTTCGTTCATGATTTTGATGTTTAAACATTATGTTCATGTTTTTAAGTTCAAATTTATATGGTTTGTTTTATTTTCTCCATGCTTACCCTTACTGAGCATTTGAGATCACCCGTTATATGTTTTCTTTTCCCCAGGATTTCAAGGAAGGTTTTAGGTAAGAAAACCAAAAGGGGAAGATCTTTATGGGAGATGCTGAAGATCATTCACCATGATTAGATGATTACGTTCCGAGTTTCAAAAGACACTAAACTATTACTGTCCTTTGGTGTCTGTTTTTTATGTATTAAGTATTCCACAAAAGTATTGTAATGCCTATGTATATCAATCATTGGGCCTCTACAAATTTCTAGGACATACACCATATCGTGAAGTTGAGTTTTCCATAGAACTTATACTGGGTGTTGTTCTCATTTCAAAGAAACCTTACAGAATGACCCCTATTGAGTTGCATGAATTGAAGAAGAAACTCAAAAATAATCTTGATAAGGGATTAATATGACATAGTACATCACCTTGGGGAGCACCATTTCTGTTTTTTAATAAGAATTATGGATCAATGAGACTCTACATTGATTATCGAGAATGTTACAAGATCACTATCAAGAACAAATATCCTCTCCCACACATTGATAAATTATTTGACCAACTACGTGGAGCAGAATAGTTTGACATGAATGATCTTCGTTCAAGGTATCATCAATTAAGGGTCAAAATGAGGATATAAAAAAAAGCATTCCATATAAGGTATGGACACTATGAATTTATAGTGATGTATTTTGGTCTTACTAATTCCCATGATATCTTCATGGATATAATGAATAGAGTTTTAGAGAATATCTTGATCAGTATGTGGTAGTATTTATAGATGATATTCTTGTATATTAAATGTGTAAGGAAGAACATGAAGATCACATGAGAATTTTATTGAAGACCCTGATAAATTTGATTTTTTCTGCCAAATTTACCATGTTTGAATATTGGCTTCAAAAGGTTTCATTTTTCAGTCACATAATCTCAAAAGTGGATATATTTTTGGATCCAACAAAAATAGAGGTTATTGAAAGATGGTCGAGACCAACAATAGTAAATAAAATCCAACGTTTCCTTGGATTAGCTGGGTGTTTTCAACAATTTGTGACTGATTTTTCAAGATTATCTAACCAACTCACAAAATTGACTAGGAAAGGAGTTTAGATTTGTTGGATAGAGGAATGTGAAGAGAATTTAAAAGAGCTAAAAATAAGGTTAGACAGTGTACCCGTTCTCACACTACATTTTTGTGTGGAAAGGTTTATCATCTACAATGATGCATCCAAGAACGTTCTAGGTTGTGTTCTCTTGAAAAATTATATGGTGATAGCTTATGGCTCACGACAGTTTAAAATCCATGTGAAAAATTACCCAACTCATGATTTGGAGTTAGACATTGTAATCATTGCATTAAAGATTAGGAGGCATTATCTTTATGGGGAAAGGTGTGATAATTATACTGATCATTAAAGTTTAATGTATATTTTCACACAAAAGATGATGAATATGAGCTAAAGAAGATGGTTGGAGCTGAGAAAGGCTTACGGCTACTCCATACATTACCACACTAGGAATGAAACAAGGTGGAAGACACATTAAGTCGATATAACCATGCTAGGATATCCCTAATGAGGATCACAAAAGAACCAATATTTATGGATTTACAAAGAACAGATCATGGAATTTTAATGAAAAGGGAGATATCTTATCTTTCTCAAATGAATGTTCAACCATCTATACAGGTGAAGATTAAAGAGGAGACGAAGGAGGATGTTGTGCTACAAAAGATGGTGAGAAATGTTCCCGAATTGAACCTTGATTGGGATGGGATAACAAGGTTCAAGAACCGTGTCTGTATTCCTCCCATTAATGAATTAAAGAAGGAGCTGCTGGATAAGGCTCATAGTTCATCAATCTCTATTCATCCTGGAAGTTCAAATATTTATAGGGACCTAAAGGAGTACTTTTGGTTGGAAGGAATGAAATGAGATATCGCTGAATATTTCTCTCAATTCTTGGGTTGTCAGCAAGTTAAAGATGAGAGATAGAAGTCTAAGGGGTTATTAAAACCATTACCCATACCAGAATGGAAATGGGAAAACACAACTATGGACTTTTTCATCAGACTTCCCAAAACATCCATAGAAAATAATGATATCTGGGTTATATTTCATCGTCTTAAGAAGTCGGAACACTTCATTTCTATTAGAGAATATTTCCCTCTTGATAAGATTGCCAGGATATATGTAAAGGATGTGGTCAGATTGCCTGGAGCACCACTTTCAATTATATCTGATTGGGATCCAAAGTTTAACTCAATTTTCTGGTGAAGTCTTCATCATGCCTTGGATATAGAGTTATGTTTGATCACTGCCTATCATCCTCAAACAGTTGGTCATCCAAGGGGGACAATTCAAACTTTGGAATACATGTTGTGAGATTGCTCTATGGATTTCAAAGGGGTTTTGGATCAACACCTTCTTTTGGTAGAATTTTCTTATAATAATATCTTTCACTGTAGTATTAAGATGACTTCTTATGAAGCACTATATGGAAATAAATGAAGAACACAAAATTTTTGAGATTAAGTTGGGGAAATAAATCTCTTAGGGCGTGAACTTGTTGATAAGATGGTAGAAAATGTTATATCTTTTCAACAACACATAAGAGCATCTAAGAGTCGACAAAATTTATTCACACATCCGAAGAAAAGACCTAGAGTTTGAATTGGGTGATAATGTGTTCTTACGAATATCTCCCTGAAAGAGAGTAATGAGATTTGGAACGAAGGGAATGCTGAGCCCCTAATATATCCGTCCTTTCAAAATACTAGATTTTGTTGGGAGGGTAGCTTACCGATTGTAACTTCACCAAATCTCTATCAAGTTCATGATGTGGTCCATCTATCTCCCCTAAGAAAGTACACACCTAATCCATCACATGTACTAAGATCAAAAGTTGTACCGTTGGATCAAGCTCTTTCTTATGAAGAACATCCAATACAAATTCTGGATCATAGTGAAAATGTTCTACGAAACAAGACCTACCGCTTGGATAGTGTTTTATGAAGTAACCACCAATTAAAAGAAGCAACTTGGGAACTTGTGTATATGATGAGGGAGAGATATCTTCATATGTTATTTACGAAGTGGTGAATTTCGAGGGAGAATTTAATTTTAATGGGTGTATAATGTAAGACCCTGAGATTTTATGAGAAATATATATTTTTTATTTCTTATGTTATTCGCAACACCGATAGAATATTTCACTACACACAACACTGGCTTGGCTTGCGTTACACGCAAGAGAAACCTACCTCAATAGCTTGTGTTGTATGCACTACCGAGTTTCACTAAATAAATGATATATTATTATAATATTATGAACTAGCCGTTATGAATAGTATTAACTGATATTTTAATTTTATAACATTATAATTCATCATACACATTTTATAGAATGAGGCATGAAAACAAAATAAATTTTTTCGGATAAAATAAGTATTTTTCAAAAAATATAGTTTTACGCCTTTTGATGGCACACCCATTTTGAATATAATTTTTGTTAGTTTTATACATTCAATATTAAAAAATAAACTACTTATTTTGAATCAGGATATTAAAATTTACATTGTATAAGTTTTTGATACTTTTCGGATAACTTTCATATTTTGATGATCAGTAAAAATACGATAAATGTTTCTTAAAAAATAACTTTTTTTTCATCAAGATAATTTATATGGTTAAATGATAAAATTTAATTCTATTAAAGTATAAATTGAATATTTTTTTAATATTAAATATAATTTATTTCATTACCATTAGTTTTACATTGAATTCATAGTTATCAACATTTAAATCTTTGACAATGTTTTAACTCTGAAAACCAATTTTCGTAACAACGCGATTATTTTTAAATTAATTACTGTAACTTATGTGTATTGAATTTTGAAAATTGGATTCCAAATTTGGATTTAGTGGGTCCAAATTAGGTTAATAGGTTACTTTAATTTTTTTACATTATGAATAGTAACTGCGGTAATTTTAATTTACTACAGTTAAACGTAAATCAAATAAATAAAGGTCAAAATTAGATTATAAAATTACCCCACCACCTGCCAAAATTATAATCGATGAATAAAAGTTGACTTTTATCACTTAAGGGTCAGAATAGATTCATTTAATGGACTTTTGACAATAAAAAGGATATAATTATCAGGAAAATCAAAGAAAGTGACAACATGTCACTCTCTTATATCTTATAAATGTAATAATTTTAATTTAGTGATAAATTTCATAAAATTTAGAATACAAATTGTCTACAATAAGCTAATAATATTATCTACATCATTATAATTTATTTGAAATTTTTAGGGATTAAATAAATATCATTAATGATGACACAATAGTGATTTAGAAATTATTTTATTGATTGAAATATCAAATAAATGGTTTTAAAAATAAAAAAATAAATATTATATGAACTAATTAATTTTCTCCACAAATTTTCGAGATGACTATGACATATTACAAATATATTAAATATTTTATTTCGAATATATTCTCTATGATTATTTTATTTAAATACAAATAAATAAATACGGTCAAAATTGACACTATTATTACTTTATAAAAATAACGTATTATAAAATTGTTTAAAAATCACTAAAGTATTTAGAAATTATAAATTTAAATTTATATGGTCGAAACATTGATAAATTATCCAATAATATACAATTAACTACACATAATTAATTATTAATAACAATTTAAAAATTTAGAATATTATTACCACAAATAAAATTAAATAGATTAAATAAGGATAAATCATGTTGATAAGGTTTAAAATAAATTACCAACATGTCTAATTTTTTTGGTTAATGAGATTACAACCATATATCTTCTCATTTTTTAATTTAATCGTTTTTTGAAGGTTTCTATGAGTGGTTTGAATTTATTATAAATTAATATTTTTTATGTTTCCAAAGGTTCCACTCTCCTCCCTTATAAAAGGGAACCTCCTCCCTCTCCTCTTAAAACAAATTTGAGCCTTCATGGTCGGCCAACACCAGACCATTACTCTTCTCAACTTCCCTTGTATCATTTTCGAGGTTCTGGTCTTCTCGAATGACCAACTATAGTCCCTTAAGAGGAAGTTTAAAGGATGTGCGTCGAGGAAGAGGTAATCTCTTCTACCAATTCATTCAAGTTTATTTATTCTTCTACTCCATCATATTTAGTTTTTTAATTATAAATAATAAAATAAGTATCAATAATATACTGACCTGTTATTATAAATATTTAAAAAACTTATTTCACCTTCTATTGATCCAATGAAAAATGAAATCATCGTGCGTGCATATGTACGGAAAACCATCTCCACACCGTGGTGTAATCTGTTTTCAACCACCACCTTACATGGATGGGTATAATGGTGTAAAGAATAGATATATATTTTCCTTATAACATGATACATTGTATGATATATTATATCATTTACTCCAATACCATTAAATAATTACGGGAACGATATCGTCACTCGTGTGTACGCACGACTTACCGTCTCCAAGGTGCGATGTGATTCGTTATAAATGATCTTGATTAAACCATGATTATATAAACAGATTTAATGAAAAAATATGATATATATTATACTAATACGATTATATTAATGATATAACTACATCATAAAAATAGTAATATCAACATATATGACAAAGCATAAGTATGAAAATAAAGTAGTTAATGCCCAAACAACGAGTAATAATGAAATTTTACTAACAAAAAGATGGAAATATGATCCTAAATGTTATCATAAAAATAATAATAATTATTTAATAGATCTGTAACATTATATAAATAATTATACAGTAGTTTCAGATACATACGAAGCATATCAGATCTATGGTAAGGGAAAATATCGCAATTTCAATTTCCTATCCGAGATTGTTAATTTTTCAGTTTTTACTGGGGCATATTTATCATCCATATCCATGTTTGGTAAATATGTAATATTATTTCTATACTCCTAAAATTTATTATATCCAATTTTACCTATTGATGAAAATTTTAGTAAATTAATTGAATGGAATGGTTTTCTATTTTTAGTATGAGATACTTTTTGACTTTTCTTATCAAAGTATGAGAAGAATGTTTTTTTAACTTATACTAAATGAACAGATATTTACGGTTTCATAACGCATTATTTTCATGAATCATCCTATTGAATATTTCATTATTATTTTCAAAAAAACCATTTCTTGAAAATTTTATTTCATTTTGAGAAAATAAAATGATTTCGAAGAAGAAAGGATATTTTCCTCAGGAACTTAGTTCATGTGTTTTATCAAAATTATTTTTCATCTAAGATAATATAGGGATTGGTTTCAATCCATATTATTACATTAATTTGATTGTATTATGATGGAATTATTTTTATGAATTCCTTTATATTATATATATTATGATATGATGACATGATGTTTAAGAATCCAATTTTTATTACATGGGTAACACTATGATGTATGATTTATGATTTTTTGGCACACATAATAATGGTTTCATTATGAGATAGTTGGGACCTATATCCCCATCTAATGAATTGGGTAATGATTTATATCTAATGAGATAGACATGGCTAGAAAGACCAGTTAATCTGGTTTAGTCATACAGGACTGGAACAAGGTGTGAACTCGGTTCAGTAATGTACTTTATCTGCTATGATGATCTTGGAAATGAGTATTTACTAATATGAAATGATTTTCTATGATTATATGTGTATTCCAAAAATTATCATGTTTTAAGCAATTATTACTGGGATTACAATTCACTACTATGATTTATCCCATGTCATGGTATTATGATCTCTGTTGCAAGTTACGATTTTCAAAATGTTATGTTTTAATGAATATGATATGATTGATATTTCATTTGTTTACCCTTACTGAGAATTTGAACTCACCCTTTTGAATGTTTTCTTTTCCCCAGGTCAGGATGAAGGGTATTAAGTAGGATGTTCCAAAAGGGACTCTAGATATGATGAAATAAATGGGAGACAATGTAGATGATTTATAAACCAGTTGTTTATGTTTCCCAGTTCAAAAGACACCATAACTATACGATACTATAATGGTTTTGTTATATGTTATAATAAGTATGGTTCAATTCACATGTAATAACAATGCACATAAATTATTGGACATTATATAGGATATACTCTCTATCCATTTACTCAAATATCTTACATTTCCAACCTAATTGATTTTGGTTTCGATAATTTTTTTCTATGTTCCCCGTGTTATTATGAAAATAGTTTTTTTATTTTTTGATATAGATTGATTTATTTTCATCTTTGGAAATAAGAAATGACACATCTTTAAATATAAAATATATTATTGTGCATTATAGTTATATAATTGTCTTTATGTTTTGTATTAAAAAATCCAAATATTGGAGATTAATATTGAGGAAAATACACGTGAGATATATGAAACCAATTTTTGGTAATAATAATATCAATCATATAAATATGAAATATTTTACACATCACTATGAATATTGTGACCTAAAATAATTTTCACAAAAACCAATTGAAATATGTTTCGCCATTTTAAATGGATAGATGAAAAAAGAACCTTTTTTCATGTTGAAATGGATATATAGATTATAGAATTGGTAGATATTGATATGTTTGCTTCATTTAAAGTATAACAAGGATGTGGAATCTCATTAAATTTTTATTTTTATCTATGAATTGACAAGGTTTGTTTATATGAATTTAATGATGGATAAATTTGAATCTTTTAAGAATTGAATGGAGTTTATGAATGATATTTAGAATTATAATTGTATGATTCAAAAACGAAATATAAAATTTCAAATTGTTTAATATGTCATTCAATACATTATCAATATTATATGGGATTATTTGATTTTATTTCAACTTAGTTTACATTATACACCATTGTGTAATAGATAGTTATATATTTTTATGTCTATATATATAGTTATACAAACACACACACACACACACATATATATATATATATATATATATTTCACACACACAAATATTTGTATATATACTTGTAAAATGAAAATAATATCATTCAACAATTAAACCCATACAAAATAAAATTGGAGATAAAAAAATTCATTACAAAATAGAGGTTTGAGAAGTGAATTTAATGCAACACCCTCATCTTATAACATCTGTAAATGTTATGTTATATTGATATATATAAATTAATATATACATATAAAGATATATATATATATATATTATTTTTTTATTTTGAAAACTGAAGAGTTTTATAAAAAATAATTAAACCCTTAGATGTTAGAGGAAACCGATGTGTGGGGGAAATCGTCTATATGCTTATTTACTTCAACCAAATTTGAGGTTTGGATCAGGACTTATTTCCAAGGATGATGTGTTCTAATACGTATCACTTAATTATATAAATTCATAGGTTCCTTAGTCTTCTGATATAATCTTATTATGATTTTTTATTTTTTTAAACAAAACATAGAAAAAAGTCACCGAACTAGAGATACAATTTTTTTAATTATTATATTTATTTTCCATCTATCTTTAAATGTCACAATATTCCATATATTCATTTTTTCATAATTTTTTCAATGTTAATCAATATTTTTATAAATATTTATTATTGTATTATCATGTTGATATTTACATTTCCCCTCAATCAGAATTATCCTTTACTTAGGTCTCTGATATATTATTATCAATTTTTTAAAATAGCTTTATTTACTTATTTTTACTCATTTAAAAATTTTCTAAAAAAATAGATTTTTTTATCTTTTTCATGTTAAAGTATATAAATATATTATTTTTTCTTAATATAAATAATTCATGTTACATTTTTTTTGAAAACATAAATATAATATTTGTGTTTTCAGAATATAATAATTATATATAATTATAATTATCAATTTTATAATAAACATAATATATTTCATATATTTGTAAAATATATTAAATTAAAATAATAATAATAATTTATAAAAAATAGTACCATGCATTAATATTATCATCCTTAAAATATTCAATTAAATAATGTTTTTGATAAAAACAAATTATATTTTACAAATGTAATAAAAAGTGTTATCATAAAATAATCTTTTAAAAATATAAAAAAAAATTATTTTTTAATAAATTTAAAAACTATAAATAATATCTATAAATAATTATAATTATAATAATAAATTATAATCAAATTAATTAAAACACTTTATTTATATTATAATTTTCAATGAATATATTTTCAAAAAAAAATTAGTTTCTTTTATCTTTAAGGTGATCCATTTAATTAAATATTTATATAATAAATATATGTTAGGAATTTCTAGGATATGACCTTGACTCATGCCAAATTGGAGGGGTGGGTTGTTACAATCATTCTCTTCATTAAAAAATATAGCTTTTAGATTAACGACTCTTAATGTAATCTTGGGTGGAAATATCATTTTTATGGAAGCTTTTTATGTTCCCTCTACTGTTGATTCAAGATTATTCAATATCACCTCTAATTCAAATCACATCATGTTGTGGGTGTTCATTTTATCCTCAATAGATCTCATCTGGTAATCCTACTCCCCGATCATCTATCTTATGGATAATTCATGGATTTTTCCTGATTTGATTATGGAATTATCATGTTCATATACGTATTTTACTGGAAACCCAAATTTAGATGCATTAACAACAATGGAAACATTATGGATTTTTTAATTTTCAGGAAAATATTCATCCATAATATTCTAACCAAAAACATTCTCATAGGAATACATTTTCCTTTATTTATTATTATGGATAATGGATTTCTCTCTAATATACCCCAGGTCTATGAGAGTGATACACATTATGTGCTTATTACATAGTGTAGCAACTGTATAGTCAAATTCTTACTCATGATGTTCATTGTCATAAATAATTACGATGCAAATTCCAATAATAAACATAACCACTTATTCTAAAACATTACTTATAAGATATTTGAATTTATAATGAAAATAAAAAAGCGATACACTACTATAAGAACATGAACCTGATTTATTAGATGAATAATGATCAAAATAAATATTATATCTTATACCACAATGATTACCTTAATTTAGTGATATTGAACATATTTACTATTTGGATTTTTCTACAAAATCATTGCCCCTATTTTATGACAATTTTTTTATGGTTTTTAGAAAAAAATTTATCTCATCTTATATCCTGATGTGTATCTTCTTATTTATAATTCAAAGATAACTCAACTAATTTCTAAAATATACATGTAATTAAATCTATTAAAAATCAGGGAAAAAATTTAGATCCTTATAGGTGGAATTTATATGATAAAAAAGTAATAGTATATGTACCATCTATGTTCGAATGAGGGGGGGAATCACTTTTATAGTGATTCTAAAAAATCATTTCCATTCAAGTTCATCCTCTTCAACATGTTATGGTTCTCTATCCACTCAATATTATATCTCAACATCACCTAATGAAAATTTTTTATAATTTATAAAGAAAAAGATAGTATAGACACAGTTCATCATAATGGCCCACTACTTAATATGTTTGTTAAACCAACCATAAATGACTCTTCTGGATCAAACTAGTGATTACATCCACCTATGATCCTAGTTTGATCAACAATGATTCCCTTTGTGTTCATCCATATCGGTATTCCTTTGGAATACATCTTTAGTATTTTATGGATGGTACCCAATTAGAAAAATTATAAACATTCATGATGATAGTCATGTTCTATGAGCCTACATGATTAATTTTTCTCAGGAACACTTCATCATGATTTTCAACAGCTACATATAAATGATCTATTGGATATGAAACTCCTCTCATCCATTAAATGTTCTAAAATATTTTATTCAAACCCTCAGGTACTTTAGATCAACATCTTAATGAATTTATAAACATTGAATTCATCTTTCTTCTATATGTTTATACATTTGGCTTCATAAAATTTTCTTCAACACTGTATTCATGATCTGGTACAATTTTACACACAACATACTTATCACCATAATTCACATACAAATACATATGAAAAAACAATATTGGGTCATCTGATATCTCATTTATTCCAAAATTAATAGTTATATAAATAAATAATTTATTTCTCTAATATTAAATACACATAAAAGAGTTGGTATCTTAATTTCTCAAAAACCCCTTCAAAAAAACAAATGTGAATATACCTATAAACCTATGGTAATCCTTATATCATGAAATTAGAAACATGATTTCATTTATTTATAATTACACTTTTATCTATTGTAAATCATCATTTTTCATGCAGTATCATCATCTAAAATACTCAACATAATTCGGAATTTATTTGTTTAAATAGTGTAATACCCAAGGATCCCCTATGCATACTTATATATTAAAATGATTTTATAACATGGGATTATCCATTTTGATTCCTCACATTTATAATTTTTAGATGATTCATCCCAACCTATTTCTTCCATAAATATCATCATTATTAGAAACTTGTTACTTCACATTTCATTACACAACCACAATATTTAATGATTCCAGGACCCTTATAAAATTAAATATTACAAGCATGCATGTAAAACATCTTGAATGGGAATTTATCTTGATCTTGTATGGGAATTTATTCAGATTCAATTTCATTAAAAGGTTTGTATATGTTATAGGTGACATCACATCTTAGATTTATTTTTTTTATGTGTGGGAAATTCTTGAATAGCATAAAGAATTTGTGATTAAAACATTCCTCTATGTAATAGCAATTAAATTCCTCTGGGATTTCTATGTTATTTTTTACATTATAAAATTATTCAAAAATATTCTTGTGTTTTATCATATACCATTGTAGTGTAGACATTACCTCTCAACATTTCATCTTCATGATGAATAATATCATAAAATATTATTCTATATTGCAACAAATATTTATAACTATTATGTAAGAGGAGACTACCCTAACATGATGATTTACTACATGCATCCTCAATGATATCCTTACATAGCTCACCAAAACACCATGCATGACAAGAGGATTTTCATATCCTCGCTAGCTTAAGTGATATCATTACTTACATGAGAGGAAACCCCTATGAATGCTCAAAGCATAATTTATTCATGTCACATAGATATCATTATACATCAATTAACCTAACTGATTTTCCATTACACCGTTATCATATTAACATTATATAGGGCTAACTTACTCTTTTGAAACTCCTTTATAAAGTGGTCAGTTTAATGTTTGGAAAACATTCCCTAACAAAAAATCCATTACATAGAACATACCATTACATAGGTATAACCTAACATTAACTAACTGAAATTATTAATTAGATTTATATAGTACTATATAAAATTGGTTTACTATTACATAAGTAATTACCTTCCTTTATTAAGTTTATATAATGTGATATTTACCTATACATAGCAAGCCCATTTAACTCAAAATCATCTCAATACATTAAAAATAAATCTCAAGGCCTCCAATATTTCATTAAATGATATATAATTTGTGTATATATCCACCAAAACATGTATTTAATTGCCGTGATGATCAATAAAACAACCATCACATTTAAAATAAAAATTAAACCATAATGACATTAAATTCCATTAAATAAATAGATAGTAATTCTCCATGAATAATCACTTCATCTTCACTCAGAAACACAAAGTTAATAATTGTTAAATAATAAAACACATAGGCTCAATATGTCCCCCATATAATGTTCTTATATTATAATAAATTTTGGGACATCGTTGAATATTAAATTTCTATCCCTATTGGTGTTTATTAACACAATTACCATTAATTTCCATTATTCCAAAAAATGATAAAAATCGTAATATCATTGAAACATCTTCTATTAATGTTAGCATCATAGGCCCTAGAATATATGTATCAATTTTATATAATTCACATGATCCACTATAGATTTTACTTTTTATAAACTCATATTGAATATCCGTTATATTAAGTACATTGTGTTGAGTGTTGTAGTTTTATTTAAAATGTCTAGCATAGAGGACATTATCTCAACTATCTCCATACTCTCTTCTATTTTTAGACCCACATTCACTGTTAATGTAATATCATCAACACTTAAAGCCTTTAATTTATAGTTTAAAAATATATCATATTATTTTTCACCTAAATCGCATAATTAAATAGATTTTATATGCATTTTGGTATGTAAAAGTCATTTTTCAACAATAGATAATTACTGAAATACATCCAAATATATTTTCTAATATCGAAGTATTTTCATTATATCATTATGACCTTCAGAAAAAATTGATCCAAAAAAATTAAAAATAATCTATGAAATATGAGAATGTTACTTGAGTTTTGGCTTGTAAAAAGGGTGATATTATGAGTGAAAACCCCATATTACTCAATATCAATTGTTGATAATCATGAATTAATCATTCACAATATATATTATATTGAAAAAATTCCAAAATAGAAGAAATATATCATTAAATTTTTATTTTCCCAATGTCAGAATAACTCAAATTAAGAAGAAATCATTTCATCTTAATCATCACACTCACATTCACATAGTTATGTTGTTTATTCAATGTCACATGAAAAATCAATTGACAAAAATGAAATTGAAATTAATAAACCAAAAATGGATAAATTTTTTTTCTTCCATTGTTTTGATATACATCCTACATCCATGTGGAGAAACATTAAAAATCACAATTCAATAAAAAGTATGACATTTTTAATCTCTTGTGAAAAATCAGACCCATAGATTATGAAGAAGAAAATCCATTGGTATACTTAAACAATATGGTCCCACTGACTTTTATAGAGGGCCTCACCTTATTATACAATTACATAGAGATCATATATATTCTTTGTCAAAAAATCTATTAAAATATCCATATACAGACTCACTGTAGATTTTCTATGTAAGTTAGACAATCATCGTTATAAGAACAGTTCCCCCAAATTACTCACTCTATTATAGAAAACCCACATCGAATATGATTGAAATGTTGTAAAATACATATAATTTAAAATTAAGACATGATGAATATCTAATTGATCTGGATTTCATTATATATTACCATTATAAGATCACAAAAATTCAATATCCTCACTACCACCCACATAAACCATTTACTATTGAACTAACAAGGCTAATTATTTGTCTTTACTTCCTCCTTCTAATGACTTTAATCATCCAGTTAAATTTTTAATATAATTTTTTTTAACATTTTATATTAATATTTAGAATATTTATTGATAAAAAAAATTCTGTAATTAAATATAATATGTTTCTTTAAAAAATCTACGTTTTTTATGTTAAAGTGTTTGAATATATTAAATTTATATTTTATTTTTATTCATTTCATAAATGAATTGGTTTTTTATAAATGGTGAAATATTCTAATAATGGGAATGTGTATGATAATTTTTATCCATGATAGTATTTAGATGGCAATGATGATGATTTATGTTTCTTTGTGATATGGCTAAATACTATCATTGGTTCAATACTAACATTTATTTATTATATTTTTTTAAAATTGATTTTTTTTGATAATATGGTGTTTTAATCGCTTTAATGTATGATAATTCTAATTATACCAATATCCCGGCGTAGAGTGGATAAAGAGAAGGATATATTCGGGTGAGGGTGGATGTTTCACTTATGTTCCTCAAATTTTTTGTTTTTTATTATGAAAACACATTTATGGAATGGTGGAAAACCCCTCATGTACATATAGGAAATAAATCAACAAGATACCTCAAAAATTTCAATTTAATATGTTTCACTTATGTAATTTGTATGATAACATGAGTTTAGGACTGACGGTTGTGGACTTGTTTTATTATACATATGATTTATTTATATAATCTTTATATATATTCTTTTTATGTATTCTTTTATATAAAATATTTAGTTAGATTATATGTCGTATAAATTATATTTAAATATTTTATTTATTTATAATTTTTCTTATTTTATCTATTTATATGTATTTATTTTTCCAATTCATTATTTTAAATTCATTCATTTCGTTGTGGTTTTGAATAAACCATATGAAATAAAACTGATTCCACATTATATAAAGGTGGTTTTTAATTTTCCAATAATTTATTTAATGAAATATTTTATGATATCATCCATTTTAAATGTATGTGATGCTACCAAAAAATATGAAAAAAATGAAACATTTCTAAATAACAACTAAATGAATTCAAAAAATAAATATTTGAAAATATACTAATATATATGTAGCTATTTACAAATATATTCTATTTGTTAAAAAACCATCTTGGTAGGATGGATTAGGAGTAGTGTTGAGAATAATTCATGTAGTGATTCTGGATAGATATATGACATGACATTAGTTATATTGTAATATTTTATTTTTGAATGATATTTATATTCTTGGATTACTGTTATTATAAAATATTTTATTTTTTATATATCATAATGTACATCTTACATATGTTAATAGATAGTTATTATATAAAGGGAATTGTATCTATAATATCTATATATCATATTCCCCTTATTATTCTACATCGCCTTGTATTTTGGGAGTATTACTTATCATCACATGAAATTTTTGGCTTGATTACAAATTTATAGGTCGATTGGGGGATATTAAAAGTTAGTGTGGGGAATTTATTTTATATATTTTTTACCTCGTATTTTAATTGAGAATAGATTATCTTCTAATCATTATTTTGATTTCATTATTTTTTAATGTTATTCCGTACCATATTTTTTGAACTAAATATTTATTGGGAATAATTGAATTAAAAAAGTTGGATTGAAAATACAAATATTTAAATTGTCATGAATAAGTGCATTAAGTTTATTAATGAAAATATCTTTCAAACTAATCATAAGATATACAATTTATTATAATATTATTTTTTGGGACGGTGAATTCTAGTTATTGGTGAAAATAGATTTTATGGTATCTATGTCTATAATAGATCTATTGTTTGGACAGATATACCTTTCCACTCCACTATAAGAAAAATAATTATAATATAATTTTAGTTTTTGAGGACAAATGAGTCAAATAAGTGATCAAATACACTATAGGATATATTGCTGAATCATCTTCAACATTTTTTATTTATGATGGATTGAAGTTATTGATAATATATATTGTTTTTATTTTCATTTTTTTTTAAATTTTATTTAAGGTCATGGAGGTTTTAAGAAAATGAAATAGAACAAACACACCTAGGAGACCACAATTACATGACACACCACATCCTTGATTTGAACCAATCCATTGAAATCCCATTAAATTTTTTATTATATAAGTCATATGGACTGATGTCCAAGAAATGTTTCTATAATGCTTACTATGTCACTCCTATATCACTTTCTACATCCTAAATCCACATGAGGGGGATTCATGGACACAAACCAAAGTCATTTAGATGTGTATACCAGTGGTGAGTACCACTCGACTTAAACGCATTCCACCTTATTAAAAATAAAATATTGTTTTACAAAAATTATAGGTTTTTAAGACACCAATAATCTTTTCAACTTCTTCATAAGACTATCTATTTGGAATCATTCTAAAAACCACTATATCATTTATCTAGATCCAACTGAACATTTCTAAAAAAATGAATGAGTAAAGTAGATGTTAAATTTAATAATAATTTTTATTAATTCATTTAATATAAATAGAAGTTTTTTTAATTTTTTATGTCTTCATATGAGGCGGTATTCTAATAATGATATGTTTCTTTAAGGAATCGATTAGTGGGTCACTATGTGTTTTCACTACAGAAAACAATGATAATGTGTAGATTGACTAATATAAAATGGAATAATGAGGGTAGAAAAATGTATATGTATATATATAAATATATTTTATTGTTTAATAAAATTATATAGGGGAGATTGGATTAATTTATAATAGGAAACTTAGATCCTCAAGATTCACTAGCATAATATGCGTGAGGGATCTTATGTCGGTCATAGTTAAAATCTCCAATACACCTGAGTTATGTGAAGGAAATCTATGTCAATGTCATATTATCTTATACAAATGGTTAGGGTGGTGTAAATAATATTTTCTATTAGGATGGTTTTATCCAAGAGGTAATTTTGAAAATATTAGAGGATAACTGTAATTATAATATACCTGCCATATATATAATTTAGTTAATCAGACTAATTAACTGTTGAAGATAATCTACTTATTATTTTATCCCTAGACAATGAAAATGATGGGGAGCTCACCAGAATGATCTTATAGATATTGTATTTCATGAAAAAATTATATTTCTGACTGCATGTGATAATGACATAATCATTTATCTCATTTGGTTTTATAATGAGTTATTTTTTTGTTAGGATAAAATTAAGGAATGTTTTGTTGTGAAGTCACACAAATTTTATAAATATTCTAGAAGTTGTGTGGGATTTGAAAACCTATATTTTATTTTCTACAAGTCTAAAATACTGCGATTCAATATCTAGTAGTCAAAAATACAATTTTAATTTATAATGAGTCAAAAAATCCAATCATGTTATATAGGTGTATAAACGAAAACAACTTCATTTAAAAACCACATAGTGTGTGATCATTCCATTTCAATGAAAATGATATCTAGTGCATGATCCTCTATGATGGTATTACATAATTTATTTTTCAATATTACATAGTCAACATCACATAATCCCCCATAGGTCTAGGGACACACACCAATGGCTTGAGTTATGGCCATTAAGACCATGTATTTGGCTATATATCATTGATATCTTCATTATTTGGAGAGAGAGTATTTATGTGGATATTTTTAATATCTTTATTTGGTGAGCTATACTTATGTATGGGGAATTATAGAGTTTATTTGTTTTTTTATTTTTATAATACATTCATGGAAATACAATTTTTTATAAAATTTATAAAATATATATTTATTATATTTTTAGTATATTATCTAATTTTTAAATTAATTAGAATATCTATCCAATTTTTGAACTATGGAACTAAATACCATTTTTGAATTCAACTGAACATTTTTATTCCTTGATTATTTACTTTGATGTATTTATATAATGTTTATGATAAACTGAAATCTCAATAAAAATGTTCTTTGTAGTCGATAATGTCGTTCATTGTCATGTAAGAATGAATTTATATTTTTGAACTTCATATTAATCCATGGAAAAAATATTATTTTACTATGAAATCACAAGATTGATTGTACAAAAATGTGTATTCCACTATAATGAATATAAGTGCCTATCATATGTTAGATATGTTTGAATGACCCAACTTGTGACAAAGTAGTGTATGCACAAGATAATGATCCACCTATTACCATTACATGGTAACTTGAGAAATATATATATATTCACATATGTAAATAGAGATAGATATACATTAAATTATGATTTGGAGAAGGATGAAAATGGGCGGGGAAATGGTGATTAAAATGATATGGAAATGTTATGAATCAAATTTGGAGAATAATTGGGAATAATTAAGAGGAATGAAGGATTTTATAGATGGAGACATAATCCAAGAATAATGATACATAGAAATATCAGTTCACTTGACTTTATAAGCCAGGGAAACTCGATATATCATAAAATAGCTCAATTTTATAACCCATGGGACTCAGATATCATCAACTACAAAAATAAATGTCACTCAATATTCTTAATTGTCTTATTTCTATGAATATGATTCATGTTATCAAAATTTTATATAGTATTATATGACCTAAATTCCTCATACCATGATTTTACATCATTTTACAATGTTTTTCAAAGAAAAATCATTATTATAACACACTACTAGAACTCAATGGTTTTGTATCATTGAATATTAGATTCATATGTATCTTATTTAATAGCAGATCGTAAATTTTATCTATAAAATTCATCACAAAATATTCCACATATTATATATCCCATCATAGGATATTATAGAGTGTGATTTAAAAATAAATTTGTAAGCTAAATAACCATGTAAGGGGGAAAATGAGATATCAATCAAGGAATCCTAATGATTAATTAATAATACCATAATGGGGTGAGGATAAAATAGTCATGCATGTATGAATGTATAATAAAATTTCATAACATAATCAGTAGATAATCAGATCAATATGAATATTAAAAATGAAAATAAAAATATAGAGAAAAGTATAGAATTGTTGTATAAATATAATAAAAGTGTATCACAATCAAAATATAAGATTAATACTACGATAATAACATCATATTAGATTATTATTGTATCCAATGTTCTCTAAAATAGTGAATTGGGTTAACCATATGTGTTCAATAATATAGTACATTGTCCCTTAACAATGTTAACTAGTCTAAAAACTTATATCCCATAACATAATAATATCATGAGATATTGGATTTTAAGAAAATCCTCACATGTATATGTAATTTTTGGAACATATATCTCATCATAAAATAGATACATATTATTATAATAATAAAAAACAATCACAAAAAATAGTATCGATAACACCAAATCATAAAGAAGGTTTAAAAAAAATTGTCATGATAAATAAAAGGTTTCCCTCAGAAAAAAATTATAGGAGAAAAATTGTAATCAAATAAAAGAAGTGATAAAAGGTAGCGTAAACAATGTTTAATAGGTGAAATATGAAAATCTACTGACATTGATAAAATAACCAGTCAATAGAAGAAAAAAATTAAAAAATATTTAATAAAATAATTATATAGTTTTCAGATAATGGTAAAATATTATTGAATGATTAAAATATTAGTTTACACATTTTTTTAAATAAATTAAATAACAATATTTCAATAAAGTTATTTTTAATAATTAATTTTAATTAAAAATATAAAAAATGATGTAATTTAATGAATATGAATCATTAATGAATGATTAATCTTCAAATAATTAAGAAGAAATCATATTATTAGATTTTTAGTATATGTAAAAAATAATGGAAGCTAAAAGATGTAAATATAAAATACATTTAATTTTAAGAAAAATAAAAAAACATTCCAAAAACATATACAAAATAATAATATAAATAAAATGGATATGGAAGAGGAATATCTAATAAAAAATACATCATTAATAATGCTCATCTTTGGATCAAAAGAAATTATTAAAAAAAATATAGATATATTGATAAAAGATATTTGAATACCCAAAAATGATCAAAATTTAATGAATATGTGACTTTAATGGTAAAAAATATATGATTTATCAAATTTATAAATATTTTATAAATTGATCGAATCAGTAGAATCCCATTTATCCATATATATATATACATCACTTTAACGTGATTTAAGTCCATGAATAATAAAAAATGAAAATTATTATTAATATATTTAAGAACAATTTTTATATTTACTAACATAAAATTTTATCATTTATAGTACATTTTTACATAGATAATTATTATTCATTGTATATATTGATAATTTAATGATATTAGTTCAATTTATTTGTGAATTCTATAGTTGGTTGTGTCAGTAATAATTCCATGTTCATTACTTCATAATTTAAATAATATTAAAAGTAATATATTCATTATTGTAAAATGATTTCTAATGGTCCATGTTCATTCCATGATAATTAAGGGTACAATAGATACAAATTTATAAATTATTTTTTCTTTCTAGTCGATTTTGATAATTATGAATATTTATTTTGATAAAGAATTTTCCATTTTATATTATCATCAATAAATCATAAAATCTCTTAAATTTAAAAATTGTTTTAAATATAACTATGAATTATGTTACAGAATAACTCTTTTTTGTTGAAGATAATAGACTCTTATTATTCATATTGGTGATTGAATTGACCAAAATAAGAATTAGATAAATTGAGATAATTATCATGAGTATATTATTATTTCTTTTCTGTATCATTGTTATATAAGTACATTAATCATTATTTCAGGTCGTTAAATTGATTGATTATATTAAATCTATTTTAAAATAAAAATACAAAAGAAACAAATTGAAATTAATTTATTAACTACTTAAAATAGATTAGATCATCTCAAAGAAATAGTTATATTTTATTATTTGGGGATTTTAATAACACTCTATGATTTTCAAAGAATAATTTTGTGTTTGATAGACATTACGACACACAAACCTATGTCTAAATGAATCAAAATATTGAAAACAGTTACAACCATGTTTTTAAATACGCATTTATGAATAAGTATTTTTTTTGAAAATTATATATTATAAAATTGTATAAATAAAATATCTTTTTACAATTTATTTAAATAAAAATAAAAAACATTAAAATCAAAAAGTATTATTTTCTAAAAACACTATTTTTTTAAAAATAGCAATTTAATCATGTCTTATAACATATTTTAAATTTTTATTTTAGTTATTTTATTAAATTAATATGAAAAAATGAAATTAATTTTCTAAATTAGTATTTGAAAATTATGATAGAGTGAAGTTTTTATTATTTTATGGAACTAAATATTTTTTTTATGAATAGTGGAATTACTGATTTTTATTGCAAATTTAATTTTTGTTTAAAGAAGTTAATAAGATCCAAATTTTATAGATTTATTAAAACTAAAATTAAATATTCTATAATAATACTATTATAGTTAATTTTATCCAATTATATTTTCAATTTTGGAATAAAATTTTCTTATAAATATGAAAAAAATTCAATTGAAAACCATTTTTCAATTTTTTGTGAGTTTCATTTGAAATTATATTATGAAACTACTATTAATTTATTTTTTAAAAATCATTAAATATTCTGAATAATAATATATTATATAATATAATTAGTCAATATAAATATGTTCTCATAAGGAATAATGTTAAAAGTAAAAAGTAATTACCACAATTAAGGTAAAAAGAGGTTAATCATAGGTTAAACTAAAATTTTATTGGATAAAATGATATTGAAACGTGTATAAATTTTATTTTATGTAAATTTTTCAAACTTATAACTTATTTTTATTGGTAATAATCCATTTCCAAGTAATATTTAGCGAAAAATGTGGTTATGTGAGATTCTTCTTGAAAATTCCAACTGGTTTTTCTCTCCCACTTATAAAATGCCACCACTCTCCTCTCCACGTGTGACACCCAAATATATTCTTCAGAAAATCCCTCACTCGGTTTATTATTTTCATATCGCAAAATGACCAAGATTCATTTTTTTCTATATATAACCAATATAGAAAGGCCTTAGAAAAAATAATTATATTTTTAAATAAAAAAAAGTTGTATAACTCATTACAATGAATTGAAATTTTAGTTATTCATTTAAATAATTAAAATATATTTAAACTATCATTAAAAAATAACACCATTATATAATATTTACTTATTTATTATTATGTCAGATTAATTACCTATATTTTTCTCTACTTCTATCAAATGTAAATAATAATCAATTATCATTTGTATGGTGTACTATAAGATAGTAAACCGAAGCAATTTGTTTTAGATCACCTCCTCACTTGGAATATATAATTAAATAATTATATATATATATTATGGAATTAACAATATTTTGTAATTTTAATTTAACAATTAACATATTAACTTGATTTATATTGGAAGATGATAAAATCTCTCATGCATATATGTGGACTACATCCTCCATATGGCGATGTAAATGTTTTTAAATTTTATTTTAACATGGATGTTAATAAGATTATATTTAATAGAAATATATTATATATATTATATTATATTAATTTATGAATGGTAAAATATTTTTTCCCATTCATTGAATACATCAAAAAATTGAAAAATCATTCATGTGTATGTACGACCTACTATCTATATGACCTTTGTAATTCATACTTATAACTCTAATTTTAATTAATTACTCCTAATATATATATATATTGAATATATATTATTTGTAGATAAATTTAAATTTCATGATGATGGAACCGTGATGAAATTAATGTTATTCAAACCACTAAAACAATAAATACAATAAAATAAATGTTGTTATCACCAAGAGCCATGATTTTAAAAGTTTATTTTTAATAAATGGTTGATAAAACCCTATAGTTAAGTCATATATGCTAAATATTATATTATTTTGGTTATATAATAGATTTATAATTTTTAATATTTATTATAATGTATTTTCCAACACGTATGATGAAAATCAGACCTCAAGTATGGACATTTATTAGAATTTTCTTTTGTAGAAGATACTTTAAAGTTATGAACCTATTTCATTTCATATGGTGCACTCACATCCACATTTAAAAGTAATATAATTATTAAATCATAATTAAGATAATTTTATGTTTTAATATTAATTATTTCATCCATTGGGATGTAATTTTAATTTTACCATTTGGTAGTGCATTTAATAACTCAATTAATTTTCATCTATTTATATTACATATTCATTGTCGTTGATTTTTTATGATTATGTTGGTAATTAGTATTAATTATATTATGTTGTACCAGATATTTTATATGTGAATTTAAATTTTATTAACATAATTAATCCCTTTATTAATGATTACTATAACATTATCCTTATAGTAATGAATTATTATCTTTCTTTTACATTCATAAAAAATGTTATTTTCACTAATTATTTATATTTAATTTTTTATGTACATCAAAATTTACATATTGTATCATGAATTTTTTATCCAAATGGTATTTTATGTTTCCGGTGAAACAAATTATTTCATTAGGATTATGATTCAAGTGATATCAAAGTAGTACAAGATTATTTCACAATATCATTATTATTCAGGATCTATTATGTTTAAGTCTCCCTTTGTGGAATTATTTGATAATATATCTTAAAAGTAATATATTTTATTATCATGTGGTTATTACTGATATTTTAATTTAATATTTCAATTTTATATTATATGATACTTAAGAATAATAAGAAAAATTTTATATAAAAATATGACATTATTTCTTCTTTCTGATTGAAATACTTCTATCTCCCATATCAATGTTTTCTTAAAATATTTTCAAATTTATTTTTCCATTCTCAACATTATTGATTAAATAAAGTTTTATCCAGTTTTTATATTGATAACCAATCATTTTAAACAAAATTTTGAATGATTTATAATCCAATATATCTTATAATTCAATGCTAGGATCGTAAAGCCCTAGTATTTTTGGATGGATAGGTTAAAATATATAAATTAAAAATAAAACATGGAATAATTATTTTATTCTCCCAAGTGAGATCCTAAAATATATTTTCTTTCCTAAAAAAATAACATAATGTGGGGAATACATTTAATATATGGTTGAGCTAAAAATCCTAGTCAGGGAATAAACATGAATAGGATGAATAACATTCGATACAATGATATAACATGATATCATAAAAGAGAAGATAAAAGAGTAATAAAATAGAAGAATAACAAAAAAATATTGGTATCATGTTATCATGTAAATAATGTAAATTTTAAATTATATAATATAATCCATGACCATTAGTTAAGGACAAATTCTAAGATAACATCACAAGGTGGACAGAGTCTCCAAATTCATTAGGTTCACTTTCTAATCCGATACATGAGGTATCACGCAACAAAAACATTATGCAATTATTAAAAGAGATATATAATTCTTTAAAAAACCATTAAATTATTTTTAGGTACTTTCACGTTAATTCTAATAAGGATTTCAATCAAAATACAAAATCATTAGAATTAACCATTAAATGAAATGAGTCTCTTTATATTTTCTCATAACATATTCGAATGAGATTCCTTAATAATTTATTTATTATTTTTAAAATGGAATTTATTACCCATAAAAAGATGATATAACAGTATAGATATAAATTTTATATAAATACATTTATAATTTAATATCATTTGAAAACTATAATGATAGAGATTATGAGTTGGAGTGAGAATGGTAATAAGCAAACTAAAAGGGTGTGTTAGAAAGAAGACTTACCACGTGCCTGATTTGTCATGTTCATTCTGTATATACCTAAATAATAAAATTATTTTAATTTTTTTATTTAGCAATTAAATTTTTAATTTTTATTATACCTTGTATTTTGTTTATCACCATTACATATAAAATTATATAACAAATTAATTTCATTCATGATGTTTTAACGATAAAAGGAACATATGTTCAATATCATTTTAAAAGTTGAATACCATAAAATAAATCATTATTCAAAAGTTTATAGAATGGTAATAATGGAAATAATATAATATTAAACCATAAATTATACTTTTTAAAGCAAAAAATGAAATATGGTTATGAAAAATGAACTACATTGAAATCATGGAGAAGGTAGGCCACACAAACCCTAGAATTGCATATCCCTTTTTCGAAGATAAAGATGAAAAAAATTTAAGGGTTGCGTTATATTTATAGGATTATAATTATATTATAAATATCCTATTATTTAATTAAATACCATTACACATAACATCTATTTGATGTATTGATAAAAACGAATATGATCCCTTCATTTGATAGTAGTCTGCCAGACACACGAATGACGTCACCATTTGTTTAAGGGGTGTTAAGTTAATAAACATCATAATAAATTTTGTTTTTATAATTATTAATAATAAATTATTATCATATTTTAACAAATTAATAGTTATTAATTTTATTTTTTAATAAAATTTGATATTTTTTTCACATTGCTTTGTGATGTGGTAATCTATCGTACACATGAGCATCACAGTCATATTATATATAGAAAGTAAATAATGAAGGTTTATGTGATGTTGTAATTATATTAATATATTTGTTAAATAGAAATTTTATATATACATAAATTAAATCATTACACATATCTATTAGAATCATTGATGGATATTGAATTACATCACATCATGAGGTGGTAGTCTACTATAAACACGATAAATCTTTTTGTTTCCAATTATAGGTATGAGGAGATTGTTATAGGTCCTGAAATTAACCTAAAAATCATTGTATATAGAATAAACTATACTTATTACACCACCTATATTCAATAATATTTAATGTAGGTGGAGGAATATATAATATAAAATACTCAGTTTAGGATTATACATCTTCTTTAGACAAAAACAATAGGTTTTTAGCAGAATACATTCTCTATTTTATTAATGACCAACCTAAAAAATATTGGATCAGGGGAGGAATTCAAGGATGTTTTTTTGGAATACTTTATAAAAACCAATGTTCTATGTAATTGTTGAATTAGGGGACAAGGGGGCTCATTTTATAAGTTGGGGAGAGAACACATTATGAATTTTTAAGAAAAAAGAATTAGAAAAACATTTTTTTCCATAAAGAGGAACCAAAAATGGGTTATTGCTAAATTTAAGAATCTATAATGTCAATATATAACCGTATAAAAGGATATAGACATGTTTTGGTTATTTTAAATCATTTTCATTTTATTTTTAACCCCAATAAAACAGTCTTTACTATATACACATTGAATAATTTCTTTTTCTATCAATATTCTTTATCATCAAATATTATGTTGACCATATGGATAAAAAAAATATTATTATTCCAAATATTTATTAAAATTATGTTAATTTATCTCACAAAAGTGGAATAACTGTATTTAAATATAATGTCATATATATCGTAAAAAATTAGTCTTCATTCAATAAATGTTTTTAAAGAAAAGATGATATGATATTAACTATATAAATAGTAATAATAATTAAATAAATTTCTATTCACATTTATTTATATATAATAAAAAAAATTAATTTAAATTGTTTATTATTAGATGATATATTAATTATTAAATTGGAGAAACATTATGAATATAAAATTGTTTTCGGTGAAAATATGTTTTAATACCTAAAAATAATATTATAGTAAAATATATTATAAATAAAATTTAAATTTATATAATATAATTTTATAGAACTAATTAATACTTTTTAAAGTGTTATATAAAAAAATTTTTAATGGGACATAATTTATTAAATAGTATTTTCAATTTTATAAAAATATGGATTATACACTATTCGGAAAAAAAATAATATTTTACAAAAGAAATATCCAAATATTTCACCCAATATTAATAGATATATGATGTTTTCAAAAATTAATACTATTTTACAAAGTAGTTTGATAATGGTTGAAAAATAATATTATTTTCTCATAAAATTGGGAAAAAATCATTTACGATGAAAATGTTTTTTCAAGGAAAAAATGACACTGCCTAAGATTGAGTGATTAGATAATAAAAATTAATAATTAAATTTATATTTAGTTATATATTTATATAAATTTATTAATTTATTGAATATCAATCATACATGAAAATTTAATTAATATGTAATAATAGTCTTATTTAGATTATAATATTTTATTAATATAAAATGATTCATTTATGCTTAGTGTCGTCTGTTTAGTACATTATCAATCATAGTGTTATATTAATATATCACGGTACAACATTATATCAATTATATAAATTATCTCCTAAAGTTTTTTACTTTTCCAATTAAATAGTGTTTTGACATTTGATATTTTACTTCTGAAAAAACCACATCTTAAAAATGGTTAATAAAATATTCTCGTAAAATTAAAGAATGAGAAAATTTAAAGTCATCCCATAAATAAATTTCCACAAAGGATATCATTTTTGCAATGTAATGATATATAAAAGGAAATTTTTTAGATAATTATAGAGAGTGATAGAAATCATTAATCATAAGAATGTTATTGATCCTTCTATTGTCAAAAACTACAAAACAATAAATCTACGATAAATTAAATGGAAAATGATAATCTAATATGATGGTAATATGGAATCATTTTGATTAAAATATGGGTTTCCTAGATTTTTATGATCCAATACTATTAATATATATAACAATTTAAAAAATAAATAACAGATTTCATTTTATTTTATAAACAAAATTTCATCATTTAGTAGTGCTTGGATCACGTTCAACATCCCTCTTACACTAATCATTGAAAAATAAATATAAATTTTTTTATTTCTAAAAATAAAATATTTTATTTTAACAGATAATAAGATACATAAATGAGATAAATTTTATTCCACGTGTAATTATTAAATAAAAATGGGCCGCATAAAGAATAATAATACCCAAAAAGAACATGAATACGTTAATCATAAAAATTCAACAATAAAACCTATGGATTCAGATAGATTTGTTCATAAATAAATTACCATATATACCAAAAAACCTCATGAACAACCACAAGAAAAAATGTTTTATCATCAATGGTTATATCAAAAAATATTACCATAAATCTCTAAGAAAATGAAATATTTATACCAAAATAATTCATAATGTTAAATCTAACGACTATAAATATCTCAATATAAAAAATATATTTCCCTAATTATGAGGAAAATCATCAAAACAATATTAATTGCCAATTAATGTTTTAAGAAAAATGGCTTCTTATACATCTTATTCTTCTCCAAAATATAGAAACTATCCAATAAATCACCATTCCTGGCCCTTGGTCTATTCATCCTATTAATGATAATCCATAAATTAAAAAACTATAGAATGACTGTAATATATTTCATGGTACATATAAACAAAATAGCATTAAAATTATATTTCTATATAATAATTCATAGGCCCCATATATAAACCCATCACCTGAATGATTGGTAAAACATTGATAATTCCTTTTTCTGGTAGAGAACCATTATTTTATGGCATTGATTCAGATAATTCCAAAGGCCCACACGAAAAATACATAGAATTCCATTGTATTTTATTTCTCTATGCACTTTTTTTCAAATATAATACATATTCCCCTCTATTTGACAAATTATTATAGGTTCTTTGTATCACCTTCTTGATAAATATAAAATTCATACTTAATTAATTTTTATTGTTAACACTTTTAAATCCATGTGAATATATCCTTATATTATTTAATGTTTTTGGAAATTTCACTCTGTTCCACATATTGATCATAATTCTAGATTTCACATTTTCCATTATCGCATGATTGATAACTTCCATTAATATTATTTTAGGAATGTCATTATAGAAATCATATCATTTCCCATCACATTGGTTTTAAAAATTATTCCATCTATTTCAAACCATTAAATAAATTGATTACATGATATTGAATTAGAAAAAATTAACATGCCTATGGGGAACTTTTAAACCTATAAGGAATAGATTATAAATGTTATGTAAGTTCTAAATTATTGGACTCTAGGTTTAATTATACATTACCTATGGTAACTATTCTTGATATGTTGTTTAACCTAAAAATTCATTCAATCCCACTTTATTTGTTCATAACGTGTATGTGAATTTCTAAACCATATCACTTGGGAGTTTCAAACTAGATATATGGAAAGGTTTGTTTTCATATGCAGGTAATGCCCAAAACAAGTTTTAGGTGCCTTTTATGAGTTATTACCCCTATGTAAATTTTTTATAGAACCACATTCAATTATAGTATGTAGAAATGGATATAGATTCTCAGAAACTCCATGATCTATAATTCATCAGGATTATATGATGTTTTTATATAATTATTCTTATCCATATAAGAACCCTTTGAATTATTCATAGGGATCTCACAAATTTATTTTCATCATATTTTACAATTTCTAAAAAATAATTTTCTCTGAAACAAACTATTGAGATCCAATCCTTTTACCACATAATTTAGTTATTTATAAATTTAATTATTCAATATTAAAACATATCTTTTATAATGTTATAGTTTGGTTGGAAGACAGGGTTCATAATATAAAAATGGAAACTAAAACATGGAATCATTAATTTATTCTTGATATTGTGATCCTAAAATCCAGGTGTTCTCCTAAAAACACAGTGCATAAACGAGGGAATAAAAATAAGAAGCACGTGACCAATAAATCCAAAAAAATTAATAAACATGAAAATGAATCATAATATGAAATTCAATGTTATTTTTACATCTTGACCTACGAGACACTAAATATTTCCCTGAGAAGGTGGGTCACATGGCCTTAAGCATTCCTCCTCGTATGTGAGAGGTTGTCGACTCGTAGAAAGTTTTTAAGGTGATATAATAATGAAATTATACCCTAAAAATATTAGTGATTTAGTGGTATCATAAATGATATAAATAGAGGATGAATAATATCAATAAGATATAAAAGATAAAACATAGAGATGGTGGTAATAATGAATAAATCAAACATAATTACAAATATAGATGATAATCATTTAATTAGTACATTCTTTAAAAAGGATAGAAATACATTCAACATGCATAAAAATGATAAAAGGAAAAAAAAGTATCTCCATACATAATTATGATCCTATCAAAGGCCTATGCTACCTAGATCCAAATAAATGAACAATCAATAATAATATTTAGTGCACATACCATAGTCCCTACCTACACCCATAGAGTCTATCACGGTCCCAATAGTGACCCCATCTGGGAGTGAGATAACACTCAATAGGAAACCTGTAAATGTTTCTAAAACATGAAATTTCTATGTATATATAATGATGAAGTGTGTGGCATAGAGTAGGTATAATAACAACAAATGTGATAAGTCAAATTTATGTTTCATATTATCCAATCAAACGCAGATACCTTTAATTAAGAAACCGTAAGCATGGGCTAAATGTAAAGTCTAGTAAAATATCATTATAACCATATTTCATGTAATATTGTGTCTATAATTAAATGATTAGATTCTAAGAATAAAATGAATAATGTATCCATATTTTTCCTAAGGATAAGTTCAATAGAAAAAGCAGTTTTGTTTTGGGTAGAATCTAAGTATCACATTTATGGAGTTCCAAGTAATCTATTTCCATGGAGTAGAAATGTACATGTAAAAAATAGAATTTAATATTAATGAAGTATAAATGTCCACCAAAACCAACTAATTATAATCTATGGGGTTGAAAATTCAATGGCATCCTATGGAATCATGATCCAAGGTGTTGACAATTCCATGACATTCACTACCATAATGAATTCATTGCTCATTGCACAACCATGTTCATAATCCTAATCAATCAATTAAATCCTCTAAATCTTTCCAATTTTATCCTTTTAAAACCATATAACATGTTTATTTGACAATAATAAATTTTAATAATTTTAATCACATGGATAATGTGGTGTAAAACCTCCCTCGAAAGTCATTTAATATTCCTCTAGGATCCCACTGATGTTGGGGCACTCACACACACCCAACATGGTGCTATATCATGGGATAATAAATGAACCCACCACATGGGTGATCTAGGATAGAGTAATCGGCCTCCATCAATAAATAAATATTATGATGAATAATATATAGGTTCCAATTTATTTAATAATGTAATTTAATCAATTTTAAGGGAAATTTTAGTAGGTTTGGCATTTGATAGAATGAAATAAATTGTATAAAAATGAGAAATTATTATAAAAGTAATACAAAAGAACTGTATACCAATGTAATATCATGAATCTAGTATATGTTCTTAAATTGTCTTATATTTGAATAAAATGATTGAATGAGTGACCTATAGGTAAATTGGGAATATTAAATTGCACCAAAATAGCACCATAGATTAAATAGAAAACGATGAAATGATCATAAGTATTGAACAACATTCCAGGGTCTATTTAGTGAGATCAACCATGAATTGAATAGAATATGGATGGTATATATATCAGGGAACATATTTTAGTCTTCTATGGGAATGTTATTGTGAGATAAAAGGGTTCACATATCATGAAAATAGGAAAAATGAGCGGGTTTTAATGATTTAAGTTAATTAATGACAAGAAGGTCATTTAAATTAAAAATTTAGATCTCACATTTTTTAATGTGGAGAACTATTCATTAACCCTTATCTATCTAAAACCTCCCCATCACATTGTAATGGTACACAGATAGACAAACCATGTCTCATCCGTTTGGTTTCCCTCTATTACAAAATTTTAAGCTGCTGTAAATGCATGGAGCATGTCTTGCACTATTTAATCTAACAGTATGGATCCATACTACCATTAAAATATGATTAATGGTTAGTAGTAATTGTGTGGTGTGGGCAACATAGTTTTTAGTATCCATTCATCCAATTATTTTTATTTAGAAACCAAACCTTCGTGCACCGAATAAGAACTAGACATCCCTAAAACAATTATAAACTCATTAAAAATTAACATTAGGTAAAAATTATTAAATTAATATAAAATTTAAATGACTCGTACATCACAAAAAAACATGAGATCATAAAATCCACCCATATTAAGTCACTTATTCTATAGTACTCGATTCAGAGGTTATTATATAATAATCAATTAAAATATCTATCCACTAAGAATATATGTTGGCCTCCCACTCCCAAATCTAATCGTGTACATTGATGTGCTTCTATAGAACCCATATCAGATGCCCTTATTGATCTTAGATAACCTTTATTCAATGGTAAAAAATATTCATCGGATGATCCTAAAAGTATGCATCATCCTGTGGATCAACCTAATCTAGATGAAGAGTGTGAGAAGTGTCTAAGAGATATGGTAGCATGTAATATACATTTATGAAACCAAGAATGGTTTGGTACCTCTGAGTTAACTACAAATTTTAGGAAACAATCCTACCTATATCTAGATTCTATAATGACAAATCATATCATGGTGAAAGCCTACCCTAACTTTTAATATAATTATGCCCAATCCTCAATGAGATACTCCTCGAGACTAGATCCTTGACTGAAAAATCTATAGGCTGATGACAGTTATCAGTGAATGATTTATCTCAAGACTGATCAGTTTCCAATATTATTATGATCAAATGGAAATTATATAATGTATCCTAAATGATATAAGGTCTGAGTAATGTTTCCTCCACTACCTCTAACCAGAACGGTGGTGATCATCATATCATACTGTTCAAATCCAAATAAAGATCCAAATGTTTAATCAATTAATAGCTATTTTTATGACATTCTTCTACTAGGGGTATATGCCCCTTCAAAGACCCCCAAAAATGTTTGATGAATTTTCGTAGAATACACCATAAAACCAATATTATTCACTCTAAATGGGCATCAATCTGACAGTGGTATTTTGTGTTTAAAAGCATCTATCAATCCAATGTCTCTTATAAGCATTTATGAAACCAATATATAAACATTTCATCCATATATGATACAAATGTATTAGTGTCCTCGGGATAGATCATAATTTCATGGATGTAAACCCCCTCAATCTCATATACTGATATGGAATTCTGGATATGAATGAAATTGGAGACCTTATTGAGAATGTCCACAACCAAAATAATGTCATCAATACCTTAAGGTGACCTCAATATAATTTTCATGATTCCCATCAATACAACATCCCATTTACTATATGTAATGGTAAAATACTATAAAATCCCAAATGGTCACTAGTGTTTTGTAATAAATTGTTGATAGGAGGAACACCCGATGAAAAAACCTACTACATCCTGGTTCATTCCGACCACCAAAACTAATGTCACAAGTCTTGATACATCAAGGTAAAACTATTATTCACTGCACAATATGAGGATTGAATAATTCATAGTATCTATTCATTTATGACATAATATACCCAAAAATGACTATAAATAAACATATTTCAATCCATTAGAACTAACCAATTGGGCGGCTGGTTCTCACATTCCAAACTCTCTCAAAGGACTAATCACAAAAAATATGATTGTTATCCCTTTCTTACCCTATCCAGAAGAGTAGAAGGAATTTCCAAGGATGTTATAAATATATGTCCATGACTACCTTCCACCTCCATGGGCATATCTAAAAATAATTCAATCAACTTATATTCTCTTCTTCCATACAAAATTATATATTCCTAATTCATCCACCTTTGAGAATCTGCTCATTCATTTCTCTTACAAGTTATATATGCTAGCATCATTATGAACAAATGAATATACTCAACTCATATTCTTTTTCAAAGGTTTATGCCATGCTTCATGAGTATGAAATTAAGTCTTATTTAGTCCATGAACACCATAAAATGTTCTCCATTAAAATAGACACTCCAACAAAGAAAAATAATGAACCAATATTGGTGAATATTGAACATGCATTTGGATGTTCGTCTCGTCATCTTGTATGGTCTCAACTTGTGATACATGTATGTGATGACTCGATCCCCCTATATCTGATAATTTCCCATCCTAATGCTTGATTCATCACTATAAAATGTTAATATCTATCCATGTTTTGGTATAATCTAGATAAATATAAACGTAAACCTTTAATTATTCTATTGATAATTCATTTCACCCACTATTGACCAAATATATATCATTCCCTTATTAGTGGATCAATTGAGTGGTGTGACTATGTAATGTCCTGGGTTGTTGGAAGACCGTTACATAGTAAAACTCTGATGCTTAAGGTGTTATGGGTGGTCTGGGAGTCCATCCCAACTTCTCAGTGATGGTTGACCCATGGTAGGCCTACCGGTAGCAGGCATACCGGTAGCTCGGTCTACTAGTATCCACAACCTACTGGTAGTTCGGTCTAACGATAGATCAGTTTATCGGTAGCCACAGCCTACCGGTAGCTCGTCCTCCCGGTAGCAGGCCTACCGGTAGCTCGGTCTACTGGTAGCTACAGTCTACCGGTAGCTGGAGCCTATCAGTAGCTCAGTTATTGGTAACTATCAGCCACCGGTAGCTCTCGACTACTGGTTCCTATAGCCAACTGGTATCTCGGCTACCGGTGGCTATAGCCTTCCCCCATGGGTTTTCCAGTAGCCCCTCTTTTTTGCACAAATCGGGTTTAAAACCCCATTTTGACCCCTTTAATCATGTTTTAAATCCCATTAACGCGAATTAATGGGGTTTGATTAAGTGAGATACCCTGGTGTGCGTCGGTTTAAACTGCCCCTAAAGGTGAGGGCCTCTTTAATGATGTGTGGGGCCGCGTGGTCGACCCATGACCCCCACTCCTGACACGGTTTCACGTTATTATATCAACTGTCCCCGAACCTTATGATCTAAAAGATTCTCCGTGGGTTTCTGCTTTTCTTGATCACCCTCCCATCATTTCGTCTGCTAATTGATGAGTTGGTGATTCCCCACCCATGGAAATCACGCATCTTCACTTCCCGGTGGATGAAGATAAACTTCGATCGTTGATCAATCAAGTAGGGTTTCACCTTCGTCTCTCCTTTGTGTGTATCATGCGGTGTGGGTATTCAATTGCTTCTGTATATTTGGATGAACCAAAACTTAATGAATATAATAAACAGATTCTCAAAATGAAGTGGGAGGAGTGTGATCGATGATGCTGCTTTGTTTTATGATCTTCCAGGATTAATGTCTTTTGAATTGTGTGGTCTTATGCCTACTGAAAATCAAGGTCGTTGGTGGTCTTTATTTGTGCACTAACGAACCCTTACCTCTGGTGATGTTTATATATATTGTATCATGGTTGTGAACCCTTGTCATGTAAAGGAATTTGGTTAATTACGTAAATCCGGATAAATAAATTTAATGCACCAGGATCAACCCTTTTCTGTGATAACCCCGGTTAAATTACAACAAAATTGGAATCAGGTAGTGTGATAAATTGTTTAAAACTGAGAATACCGGCCTGGCCCTGCTTTTCTTTGGTGGTAGTGGTTTGATTTTTTTTCATTCACGGCCGATTTCTGGGTGATGTGGGTGGGGATGAGATCTCCAGTCATTAAAATATCACTGGTTATAAATTTGAGATCGGGTGGTTACCTTGATTATATCCTGAATTGGGGTGGGATCCTATGTTGTTGAGAAACTGTTGGCTCCTGGGGACATGGGGCAGTACCTTGGGGTTTTCATTGGTTCCAGTACTTTGAGGGATCTCACTTATCCCTTTTTTGTTGTGACTTTACATGATAATCGGGTGTAAATGTTTAAGTTGATGTTTGACTGCTCTCTTCCCTAGGTTTGTTCTTATGCTTAATAGTTGACCAACTAGGTGTATAAACTTATTTAAACATTATTAATAAACATGTAAAATAGGATGGGAAAATTGGGTTTTCGTTTGGTGTGAGTTGTGACTTAGACAAGGTACTGATTGTGTTCTTTTGTATGGATGAAGAAGAACCTATATTTGGATGAGTGCTTGTTATCTATACATATAATTTTAGTTTTTTTTTTCTTGTTCGTGCCCCACCAAAGTTGGTCACATAGTAACAAACACCCCCATTTCATGGGGGAGGTTGTTTTTCCCAACACTTCTATTAGTGGCTAGTTATTAGCTCCTTTCTGCTCCCTTTCTCGGATAGCCCAAGTATATCCGAGAAGGTTGTGATGGACTAAAGTCCATTATTAGCCCAAGAACCATCAGGCGTCATAGTGTGGTGGTTATGGACCAGGTCTGTGCGGGTAGGTGGTTTCAAAATTGCCTTTAGGATGAGGCCCAGGTGTCATCGAGCATGGTAGTGGATCTTCTAGCCCAGGTGTCTTCGGGTGTGACGGTGGTTTTTCTAGCCTAGGTGTTTGCAGGCCTGGTTATGTGGGACAGTCATGGCCCAGGTGTTTGCAGTTGGGGTTTGGCAGTGGGACTGTGTGTGGATATGGCCCATGTGTGTGCGGCAGGGGTGTGGTAGTGGGACTGCGGTGAGAATGGCGGGATTGGTTTGATGCGTAAGATGTCTTCAATAACCTGTTGGAAAGTCGTGCGGGGTACCCAAACATCGATGTTCTATTACTATTATTTACATTACTTGCATTATTTGGGGAGTGTTCCTTAGTGAGGCTTGGGTGGTTAGTTTCCTTGCTAGGTGCTTGGTTTTCTCTTTTTCCACATGGCCTTAGCATGCCTCCTCACTTGTGCATGAGAGTATTTGGCTTTCCCTACTGAGTATACTTTTATGCTCACCCGACATATGTAAAAATGTTTCTAGGTTTCCAGGAGGACTTCAGGGATTGTGTTGGACCGTATTAGGTCGAACCTTGTGACAGATCATTGCAGTTTCTGTTATTCTTTCTTTTGGTATTTTCTCTTTGTAGTCACCTTATACATTGTGGGTTTTACTTTTGTAACATGCATTTTTAATGGTTCTTGGCTTCACTTTTACATTTAGTTTGGTGTTGTGGGATTTACAATCTTATCTACCGATCCTATTAAAGGAATAAAGGGTAATGCCCTCCATTTTGTGTGTGATTCTATACCCTTGGCACTGGTCTCCACTCCGGGACCTATTGAAGGCGGGTCTCGTGGGTCATTATCTCTCATTCAACGTAAAGAAGGAAGGGCCTGGCAATATGCAGACCTTTCCCTCCTATTGGTGAAGGTGGGTCATGACAGAATGGTATCAGAGGTGATGGTTGAGAGATAGGAAAGAGTCTGGAGTTAGGCATAGTAAGGACTACATGGGATGGTTGCGAAAAAGTGTTGGGAGACCTTGGTGCATGAATTAGGCCAGGGAAGACCGGCCAGGACATAGGATTTTAGGGCCCTTCGTGATCCGATGCAAGGACTCTTGACCTAACAAACGACCATGTGAGGCCACACTAATTGCCGGGTAGAGACCCTAAGAAAGGTACATGCATCATATTGACTTTTGTTCTTGTGATTCATGGGTGTTTTGGGAATTTAAATCAATAATAAGTTTAATAAAATTTAAGAATAATAGTTTGCACTACTTGGTCATAGGAATTCCTTGTTTACCTTAAAACTATGGAACCTGGGAGACGACCATGTGTGGTGTCGATGATCAAAGACCAAGAGGCTACCTTGGCCGATCGACCGAGAGCTGATTGAAAGGAGGAGGATGAACAGTGGTAGAAGACACTTCGGGCCTTCCAGCGACAGACCCTCATGAAGTATGAGGGCATCACCTCTGACATGAAGATGAAGAGCTGGCTAGAGGAGATGGCGATAGCCATCGGCCTGATACGGGCTCTGACCGAGTACTGGGTTCCTCTGTCCATCAGCCAGATACGGGGAGCGGCACATCAGTGGTGGAATCTTTACCTGGGAGAGAGGAGAGAGTTTGAGGTGGCATGGGTTGATTTAAAGAAGGAGTTCCAGGCGGAATTCCTCTATTCTACGATGAAGGCGGGGAAGTGGCAAGATCTACTCTCCCTCCAGTATGGGAGTATGTCCGTAAGGGAGCTGGGAATCAAGTTCAAGGACATCTTACATTTTTCTCCGGACCTCTTTCCAAATGAGGAGTCTCATGCATGATGTTTAGAGGAGGCTTTATGTCCCTCCCTTCAGTTTGTTGTTACCCCCTTCACCCTGCAGACGTACTTGGTGGTCCAAAAGAAGGTCGAAGTAGTGGAGAGGATGTATTCTCTAGGAGGTGTGGCATGAGAGGGGATCCAGCTGGGATCATCTATGGGGAAGGCCGTCAGCACCTGGCTTCCAGCGTCGGGACCCTCCAGGTTCCGACCAATAGGGAGTAGGCCGCAGCAGTTCTAGTTCTGGTCCCCTGGTCATCGCCCTTTCCTTTCGGGACCAGGACCAAGGTGTTTTATCTGTGGGAGCCATGGATACCTCCGGAATCATTGACTGGACCGGGTAAAATACGATATTGGTGGACAGTCCCAACGCCCTCTACAGCAGCATCTTCCTTCTAGGCCCTTCCAGCAGCAGTAGCATGGGAGGAGCTCCCGCTCTTTAGGGGGTAGGCATTACAGGAGGAGTCCGACCTCAGTCCGCTCCTTAGAGACTTCGACCAGGGCATGGTTGGGGAGGTGGCCGATAGACGAGAGGAAGAGGAGCTGGGCGTGGGCAGTTGCATGTGGAAGAAGCGGCACTCCCAGCGGGACCGGAGGTCGTTCGAGGTACTATCACATTGTTTAGCACTCTTGCTTATGCCTTGTTCGATACCGGAGCATTTCAATCCCTCTCATCACCCAGTCTAGACCATGCTTTGGGCCTATATGCTGAGATACTTTCAGTTCCCCTGGTGCTGAGCACACCAGTCAAAGGTCAAACCGACTTGTTATGTGTTTGTTGAGGATGTAGACTGATGATAGGGCCACATCAATTGGTCAGAGATCTAGTACTGCTACAGATACATCCATACGATGTCATCCTAGTCATCGACTGTCTGTTCTCTATGTGTGCCTTCATCTACTTCTTCCAAGGACGGTTTGTGTTCTCATACTTGGGGTGTCTGGCGTGTTACCTTCACGAACGAGCGAAGCAGTCAGAAGGGCAGCACGCGAGAGGAAACCCTTCTCTCCTTGTTAGCTAAGCTATCAGTAGAGTTAGTAGATACTGAAATGGTGGAAGTGCCAGAGATATTTAGTGAATTTATGGACATATTTCCTGAGGAGGTGATGAATCTAACCATTCGATGGGATATTTAGTTTGGGATAGACTTGCAGCCTGGTGCTCGTACGATATCGATGGCTCCTTATCAGATGGCGCCTTCGGAGTGATGAGAGCTGAAGATTCATATTCATGATCAAATAAAGAGGGGTTATGTTTGACCAAGTGCATCACCGTGGGGTGCTCCAGTCTTGTTCAGAAAGTAGACAGATGGTGGTCTCAGGTTGTGCATAGAATACATGAGGCTGAATCAGGTAACGATCAAGAATCGCTACCCTATTCCGAGGATAGACGATCTTTTTGACCAGTTGAAAGGGTCAGGGTGGTTCTCAAAGATCAACCTATGGTCTGGGTATCACCAGTTGATAGTAAAAGAGGCCAACATCCCGAAGACGACGTTCAGGTGTAGATATGGACACTTTGAGTTCATAGTCATTCCCTTTGGTGTTACGAACGCCCAGGATGTGGTCATGGGGCTTTTGAACTCCATCTTCCGAGAGTACCTGGATCAGTTTGTATTTGCGTTCATTAACGATATCTTGATCTATTCACAATCAGAGGAGGATCATGTGGGGCTCTTGAGGATGGTTTTGGGGGTCCTCTAACAGTACCAGCTCTATGGTATGTTTTCGAAATGCAAGTTCTGTACGCAAGAAGTGCACTTCCTTGGGCACGTAGTGTCCGATAAAGGGGTAGCAGTGGACCCAATATAGGTTGAAGCAGTTGTTTCCTATGAAGAAACCAATAATGTGGCAGAGGTTTGTAGCTTCCTTGGGCTGGCCGGTTACTATCGAAGGTTCGTACCCAACTTCTCTCGAGTTGCAGCCCCGTTGATAGCCTTGACTAAGAAAGACCAGGTTTTCATGTGGAGGGAGCAGTGTGAGGCAACCTTCAGATATTTGATGGAGAAGTTGGTTAGTGTACTAGTGATGAGATTACCAAAATAAGGGGCGGCGTATGATGTGTTCTGTGATGCTTCAGGGCAAGGCCTTAGATGTGTGTTGATGCAGCGACAAGGGGTGATCGCTTATGGGTCTAGGAAGCTATGCCCCCATGAGAGTAATTATACCACCCACGACTAGGAGCTTGCAGTGGCCATTTTTGCGCTAATGTTATGGCGTCAGACCTCATCGTAGAATGCTTTTTCGTCTTCACAGATCACAAAGTTGTGAGGTATATCTTCTCCCAGCGGGACCTAAACTTGCGACATCGAAGGTGGGTGGAGTTCCTCTAGGATTATTACTTCAAGATTTCCTACACATCAGGGAAGAGGAATTTAGTGACTGATGCCTTTAGGAGAAGTTCACCGAAGGATGCGGTCTGAGAGTCGGAAGAAACCTGGAAGGCAATAGAGGAGTTGGCATCCTTACACCAAGATGTGAGGATGGATGGCGGTAGAGGTTGCCTATATCAGATGACAGTGCAGTCATCTCTGTTTCATCATTTGGAGGAGTCTCAGTGGGGAGACCCAGAGTGCGATATGATGTGTGACCGAGTTGACCAGAGCAATGCTCTAGAAGGATGGACAGAGGATGGTCAAAACCAAACGTTTTTCCAGGGGAAGCTGTTTGTTCTAGAGGCGATGTGTGGAAAGGTTCTCAGTGAGTTCCAGAACTCACCCCTAGCGGTAAACCCAAGAGTTTCAATGATGGACCAAGGCCCGAGGATATAGTTCTGGTGGCCCACAGTAATGCTAGCAGTGGCAGAGATTATGGCCAAGTCCCTAGTGTGTCAGCAGGTGAAGGTTGAACACCATGTTCTAGGTGGCCTACTGCAGTCTCTGAATGTCCCCGAGTGGAAATAGGAGGACATCTCGATGGATTTCGTCACAGGACTACCCAAGGATCAAGGGGGTACGATGCCATCTGGGTAGTAGTGGAACATTTGATGAAATCGGCTCACTTTCTGGCGATTAAGGAGTCAAGTGCATTGGATGCTTTGGCACGAAGGTACTTGGGTGAGGTGGTGAGGTTTCATTGAGTTCCTAGGACCATTGTCTCGGATAGGGATGCATGGTTTACCTCTGGAGTCATGAGAGGATTTCAACATGCTTTTGGCACCCAGATACATCTTTGCACTGCTTTCCATCCCTAGACAGATGGGCAGACAGAGCACACCATCCAGACCATGGAGGATATGCTGCAGGCATGCTTTCTGGACTCAAGAGGATCATGGGTGCGAAACGTGCCTCTGGTAGAGTTCACCTAAAATAATATATATCACTCTTCCATTGGTATGGCCCCGTTTGAAGCCTTGTAGTGGAGGCCATGCCGCTCACATGTGTGTTGGACCGTACTCCGAGAGGTGGGCATCCTTGGCCCGGAGGTGGTGTAGAGCACGACGGAGAAGTTTCCGCTTATACAAGAAAGGATGAAGGTGGCCCAGGACCGACAGAAGTTATATGCTGAAACCAGGAGGAGGCCCTTGGAGGTTGAGGTTGGAGACCATGTGTTCTTGAAGGTCTCCCCTCATCGTGGACAATGAAGGTTCAACAAGGGGAGTAAGCTTTCTCCCAGGTTAATCAGACCCTTCGAAGTGTTGCGGAGGGTCAGTGATGTGGCTTAACAAATAGCATTACCACCACTGCTACTAAAGATATATGACGTCTTCCATGTATCCCAGCTCCATTGTTACCAATATGACGATTCAAATGTCTTTGACTGGGGAGATCTAGACATCGAGGATGACTTGACCTTTGTGGAACGACCAGCGATGATCGAGGATCGTGAGGAGAAGGTGATTCATGGGTGAACCATTCCATTGGTTCGTGTGTTATGGAGACACTGTGGGCTTGAGGAGAGTACATGGGAGAGGGAAGCACATATGTGTGCCCAATGCCCAGAGTTGTTTTGAGTTTTGTTTATACTTATTGTGGTGGATCGTTTAACCTTGTTGGATATGAAATATGTACTTTTTATTTCTTCTCTGAATGTGTGTGAAAAGTCTTGTCTATGGGGAGAGGAGGATCAGACCCCTAATCAAGGCACATTAAGGTGGATGCGATTAAACCCGTGCAGGCGAGTTAGTGCCACCCAAAGAAGATAGTATCTTGACATGGGGGAAGGGACTCCACAACCCACAAACTGGGTAGTCTGACATGGTGAGTTGCTTGGTTCTTAAGAGAAAGGTGTTTTTAGTTAACATTGGTCTTCGCTCCTGAGAGGTATCTTTTGAGGTGGTTGTTCAGACCCTCTCTTTCCGTATGGGTTGATTTGATTCTCAGGGGTGAGAATAGTTTGAGAGGTATCTGATTTAATGGACCGGGTTGTTGGAGGTCCATTACATAGTAAAAATATGATTCTTGAGGTGTTCTTGGTGGTCTGGGTGGCCATCCCAACATATCGGTGAAGTTTGACCCACAGTAGGCCTACCAGTGGCCTTAGACTACCGGTAGAAGGCCTACCGGTAGCTCGGTATACCAGTAGTCGTATCCAACCGGTAGCTCGGCCGACCGGTTTCAGGCCTACCAATAGCTCGGTCCACCGGTAGCTGCAGTCTACCGGTAGCTGCATCTTACCGGTGGCTCTCGGCTATCAGAAGCTCTAGCCTACCCCCACGGGTTTTCCAGTAGCACCTCCTATTTTTGCAAATTGGGTTTAAAACACTATTTTGACCCCTTTAAACCTATTTTAAAGCCCATTAACGCAAATTATTGGGGTTTATTAAGTGAGATACCATGGAGTGTGTCGGTTTAATCCACCCCTAAAGGTGAGGACCACTTTAATGACGTGTGGGGCTGTGTGGTCAACCCATGACCCCTGCTCCTTACGCGGTTTCATGTTCTTATCTCAACCGTCCCAGGGCCTTTTAAACTAAATTTTTCTCCATGGGTTTCTTCTTTTCTCGTTCACCCTCCCATCGTTTCGTCCGCCAGTTGTTGAGTTGCTGAGGCGCCACCCCTGCAAATCGTGCATCTTCTCTTCCTCGCAGATGAAGATAAACATCGATCGTTGATCAATCAAGTAGGGTTTTACCTTCTTCTCTCCTTTCTGTGTATCTTACGGGGTTGGTATGATATTGCTATTGTATAATTGGATTAACCAAACCTTAATGAAGATAATAAACGCATTCTAAGAATAAAGGGGGAGGGGTGTGATCGATGATGCTGCTTTGTTTTATGATCTTACATGATTAATGACTTATGAATTGTGCGGGCTTACGCCTACTAAAAATCATGGTCATTTGTGGTCTTTCTATGTGCACTAACGATCCCTTACCCTTGGTGATGTTTAAATAGATTTTATTGTGGTTGTGATCCCTTGCGGTGTAAATGAAATTTTTTAATTACGTAAATCTGGCTAAAAAAATTTAAAGCACCGGGATCAACCCTTTTCTGTGATAACCCCAGTTAAAGTACAGTGGAATTAGAATCATGGATTGTGTTAAATCTTTTAAATCTAAGAATACTGGTATGGGCCTACTTTTATTTGGTGGTAGTGGTTTGATTGTTTTTCATTCAAGGTTGATTGGGGGGTGATGTGGGTGGGGATGAGATACCCTGTTGTTATGATATCGCTGGTTGTAAATTTGAGGCTGGGTGGTTACCTTGATTATATCACAAATTGGGGTGGGATCCTCTGTTGTTGAGAAACCGTTGACTACATGGGACATGAGGCTGTACCTTGTGGTTTTCTTTGGTTCCAGTACTTCGAGGGATCTCGCTTATCCCTTTGTGGTTGTGACATTACAAGAGAACCGGGTGTGAATGTTTAAGTTGATGTTTGACTATACTCTTCCCTAGGTTTGTGCTTATGCTTTCTAGTTAACCAAGTCGGTGTAGAAACTTATTTAAAAATTATTACTAAACATGTAAACCTAGATGGGACAAATGTGTTTTGGTTTTGTGTGAGTTGTGACTTGGACATGGTACTGATTGTGTTCTTTTGGATGGCTGAAGAAAAAACTAAATTTTGGAGAGTTCTTGTTATCTATACATATACTTGTATTTTTGTGTTTATTGTTCGTGCCCCACCCAAGTAGAGAACATAGTGCCGAACACCCCCATTTCATGGGGGAGGGTGTTTTTCCCAACACTTCTATTAGTGGCTGGTTATTAGCTCCTTTCTGCTCCCTTTCTTAGAAATCCCAAGTATCTTTGGCCAGGATGTGATGGACTGAAGTCCATTATTATCCCAAGAACCACCATGCGGGGTAGTGTGGTGGTTATGGCCTAGGTGTGTGCGGGCTAGGTGGTTTTCCAAGTGCCTTCAAGACGAGGCCCAGGTGTCTTCAGGCGTGGCAGTGGATCTTCTAGCCTAGGTGTCTTCGGGTGTGACAATTGTTATTCTGGCCTTGGTGTTTGCAGGCATGGTCATGTGAGACAGTCATGGCCCAAGTGTTTGATGGTGGGGTTTGGCAGTGGGACTGCATGATGATATGGCTCAGGTGTGTGTTGGTGGGGTGTGGTAGTGGGACTGCTGTGACAATAGTGGGATTGTTCTGATGCATAGGATGTCTTCAATAACCAGTGGAAAAGTGGCGCGGGGTACCCAAACATCGATGTATTATTACTATACATTACCTGACTTGCGTTATTTGGCGAGTGTACCTTAGTGAGGCTTGGGAGGTTGGTTTACTTGCTAGGTGCTTGGTTTTCTCTTTTTCCACGTGGCCTTAGCATGCCTCCTCACTTGTGCACGAGAGTCTTTGGTTTTCCCTACTGAGTATACTTGTATGCTCACCCTACGTATGTAAAATTGTTTCCATGATTCAAGGAGGACATTGGGGATCGTACTGGCCCATATTATCTCATACATTGAGACAGATCATCGCAGTTGTTGTTGTTCTTTCTTTTTGTATTTTATCTTTGTTGTCACCTTATACATTGTGGGTTTTAATTTTGTAACATGCATTTGGAATGGTTCTTGCCTTCACATTTACTTTCAGTTGGGTGTTGTTGGATTTACTATCTTATCTCCCGATCCTATTATAGGAAAAAGGGTAATGCTTTCCATTTAGTGTGTGATTCTATACCCTTGTCACTGGTCGCCACTCTAGGACCTATTGAAGGCAGGTGTCAGGGTTTATTATCTCTCCTTCAACATAAAGAAGTAAAGGCCTAGAAACATGATGACCTTTCCCTCCTTTTGGTGAAGGCGGGTCATGATAGACTAGATGGGAAATATTTTTGATGATGTGACTAAAATAACTATCCAATACTTAGAAAATACAGATATTATTGATATTATTGGGATTATATCAAGAAACCACATCACTCACCTTCAATAGGTCTATAGATACTCGTGCATCTTAGATTACATGGCCCTGAATGTGGACATCACATCTCTAGAACTGACATTTTGTGATATTGGCATACAACCTGTACTCACTTATGTTATTTAAAATGATATCAATGTTCTTCTCATGATCATGATTTGTCTGAGAATACATCTTGATTTCTTCAACAGAAATCATTATGAATGAATACAAATATTAGTGGAAATCTTGACTCACAATTAGATATAAAAAATATTTCATTGTTCGTAAGATCAAACGACATAACTACATAATCAAAAGGGACATGACTACTATGAGACACTATAGGTGTTATATCAGCATGCCAAAAATTCACCTGGTAAAAACCTGACCGCATCTCAAACTCATAGAAAAATGGAACTCCTCAATGCTGATAGAAAGGGTCATCTTTTCAAGGGTAAGGATATTTGTTTTAATTGTCTACTTATTCAGTTCAAGATAGTCTGCCTATTTTATGAGGGTAATGTAGTCCATTTTAGAAAAATGGACCAGTGAACCTCCCCAATGATGTACTATGACATATAAAATCAATTGTCTCCAATTCCCCAATATTCCTCTTAATATCCAACAACTCATTAGTGGCCATCACTTAAAGAGAAATAGACAATGGTGTAGCTCCTGGAACCAACCCTTTGGAGACTCCAACCATCTTAGAAGGTTACCCATAGAATTCATTTACCAAGAAATTCTCAAAATATTCTACCAATAAATATAATTATTGTTATCTCATTCCCTATTAATCCACAGAGATCTAGAAAATATGTTTATAACCCCACCCTATCTGTTTTGTGTGGGATTAGCTCAACTAGCCCAAACATCACATTCACCATTAAGAATTAAATCTTTCCCTATGGTTTTTGAAGGTCAAACGTTAGTAAAAAATATCAATATGGACATGGTAGAAAATTATACCATCCATTAACAGTATGAAGTTAATCCCAGTCATATCATGGATAATCATATTCCACATGAAGTTAAAACCACCAATCATAAGCAGAATTCATTAAATAAGAATTTATTATGTGATCTAATCACAATGGAAGTATAAAATGTTATAAAACAATCAGAAAACTAGAAATCAAGCTCAATGATTTCCATAAATACTAAATACAATTGGAATGGAATAAAACTTTATTAAAAAGGTTATATACTAGAAAAAATACTATTAATATCATAACAATCGTCATAGATGGATTAACGCTCAGATCATCATGAATAGACTGTGTCGAATATATCATAATTGAACCAGAAATATAATTACAATTATATTTATTTCACATTACTACATGTTTTATTACATAAAATTACACATAAAACAACCCAAAATATTTGGATGTATATTTTCATTTAGAATTAGGTACATTACTTAACAATATATAACATGGGTTACAAAACAATATTGAAAAATTCCATTACATGATCATAATAATCCAATGAACATAATTTATCATTAGATAACCAAAATAAATACATAAGAATGAGGTGAGATATAAATCGTAGTATGTTAATAGGCTTGGAATAACATGAAGGTGATGATACATTTATGAAAATTTTAATATAAAATGGGTATAGAAAGAGTTGGAATAATAAACATGACTAAAGGGACATGACAAACCATGGTAATCATAAAGGGATTACGGGAAATGATGAAAAAAACATAAAAATGAGTCATCATAAACATATCTCAAGGATAAATCCAATAAGTCCACTTGGTGGGAATTACCAAAAAAATGAATTTAGTTCACTCCTAGTTCCAACATGACTTATAATGTTACTAAGTATTTCCCAATGCATTGGAGCACTATCGTGGTGCACCCATCATATTCATTTCATTCCCATTCTTAAGTGTGAAACAAATATAATAATACACTAATTCATTCTTCTTCTTAATTTATTAAATGATTATGATTGTGGATTAAATATATTTATGCCCCGAATCAAAAATTATATTCTCAAAAAGGTGAATACAATTTTAAGAAAAATGGTTATGGTATTAACTTCACAATTTTATTGGCGTGGAAAATTTAGGTGAAATTTCAGCAGCATAACAACATTCAAAAAATTCAAAAAAAAATGTTAATAAGAGGAAAAGTGTGTGTCACCTAATTTAATAATGAAATTTAAAATAATAGTGACATGTAATTATATCTTCAAAAATTATAAAATAGAAATAAAATGAAAATGTTCCTAAAGAAACTTGAATAGATAAGGGAATGAGAGGATCCCTTATAAAATTTTGGCATAGTAATGGATAAGGTAATGGTCCAAATGGGGGAGTAAAAACGATCAATCATTAAAATTACATAAAATTAATTTTATGTAATTATTATAAATGAATTACAGTATAACCATTTGAAATTAATAGAAATTATTTCATTGATGTTCCAAGAATTTAAATGGGTGAGAGGAAGGTCCCTTAGTTTAATGTGTGACTGCAAGGGATAGGGAAGGATATATTTCGATAGTTTAGGTCCCATGGGAAGACTCTATAGAGTTATGGAAAGAGTTAGGAGGTTCCTTAGAAAATTTGGGTGATGAGAAATTGGTTTTCTATTGGGTTTATATTATAATGGAGCGGTATTTATTTATTATTTTGGTTTTTGAGTCTCCATAGTAAATTTATAAATCTACAAACATTAACATGGTTTATGGACATGGTTTCTAAAAACTGGGTGGGTATTAAAATATATTATTTTTTTACGGGTAGAAAATGTCAAAATAGTACCATTGTTGATATGGATGTGAGTCAGAATCATAAATAAATGATTCAAAAACTATAAAATATATCCTATGTTTTGTTGGATTCACAAAAAAAGTATTAAATAAATCAAATAAACTTAAAATAACATCATATAAATCATAAAATTATATATATTTTTTGATCCCATCTATAATAATTAATAAATCACTTTGGGTCATTAGGATTTCATAATACACAATGTATATTTATACAATATTTAATTTTTACTCGAAAATCCAACTTTCTCTGTAAATTTTGAAAAAAATTGGATAATTTATAAATAATTATTCAAGAAATAATATTAATTTTATCTAAATGATTATTTAAGTACCCTAATTTTATTTTTTAATATAATAAAATGAATTTATTAAAAATGATGGGCGTTTTGGGAATAATTGATTTTGAAACCTAAAAATCATTACATTACACCTCATAATGATTATATAATCATTCATATTTTAACAAATTCATCTAATATCAATATTTTATTACAATTTTATTTATTTAAAAAATAAAATAATTCCAAAACTCATTTATTTATTTTGAATGAGAACTAAAAATACAATTTATGCTTTTTTGTAAGAAAAAAAATCACTTACAAATAAATAATAATTGAATAAATGTATGTTCATTATTCTATAAAAAATATACATAATCAAATTGTTAGGTTATTGATAAATATTTCATTAATACACTAGAAAACTCTTTATGAGTATGGTGCTTGATCGCTAATATTAATGGGGTGGTTTGGCGAAAATGGATTGGGTCATGATCTCAATGAGCTTGAACATCCCTCATAAATGATTGTTTTCATTCTTAAGATTATGTATATCGGAAAGGGATTAGTTAAGGGAAATGACCATAATTTCCATCCCCCCATGTATGCTTTTATAAATGGGATTCATAGAGAAGTATCATATTGGATGAGGCCATCATTTCCTTATTCTTATACAATTGGATTGATAAAACCAAATATTTTTACAAATCATTTGAATACTATTAAATGGATATATTCTCAATGCTTATAATTATTAATGGTTAATTAATTCAGATTGGATAAACCAAACGAGTTCATGTGTTTACTATTATGATATTTTATAATAATACATTTAAATAAATAAAAAAATTGGAATTTTATTTATAAAAGTTCTGGCCATTAATGAATTCCCGCTTTAGAAATATTTCCCTAAAAGCTTCTTTTTTCATACTAAAATCTATGAGGTTGAATATTTTTCGTCAACTACACCAGTTCCCACATCACTTCTTCAAAATTTTGGTTTCTCTACAACATTTTGGCATTGTGAATTATATTTTTTCATAGAAATTTTTCTCTACAATATATGATCTTAACAGGACAATCGTCAATGGAAATATATTTCTCCCATTGTATTACCTATAGATTAATTACATTTGAGGGTTATGTTATTTACATTCTTAGTTGGGATATAATCAATGCATCATATAATTATGATAGGTTCACTAGGAGTTCAATTCGATACACCAACACATTGATACGATCAAGGATATAAATGGTGTCAATGTATCTTGGATGAAGCTTTTGTTTATTCACACATTTAATAATCCTCATCCAAGGAGATATTTAGATAAATATCATGTATCCAACATCAAACTGTATGTATCATCAAATATTTTCTTCATAAATCTTTTGTGGAATCTGAGATGCACTGATATGCATATGAATTTTCTTAACCTTATCCAACACTCCTTTTAACATTAAATGACCCGGAAACTTTATTTCATAAACTTCATCACAACATGTAGGTTCATTTAACCACTTCCCCTCAATGGTTTCACACAGATCCATTTGGATGATTGAGTGGAAACATTTGTTTTAAGATAACTCAACAAAATGAAGGTGTTGGTATCATCCTCCCATGAAGTCCATTGAACATGATCTAAAATTATCATCTAGTTTCTAAATAGTTTGCTCAGACTAGCCATCATTTTTATGATGCTAGACCTTACTAATGTTATGATTAGTGTTCAGATCGTCATGAAGTCTTTTCCAGAACATGGATTTGAGTCTCTGAACTTGTTTCTAAACCATTTATAGTGGTACTCCATGATACCTATGCACTTATGTGATGTATATCATTGAATGTTAACTAGTGAAAAGTCCTCCAAAATTGTGATAAATTGGGTTTTCATTGTATGAAAGTCCACAATAAACCTTAATATAATGTTTCCCATGTATATAATCTAAATTCATGTGATAATGTTTATATGAATCTTATATCAACTCCATATTGGTATGGGTAATGGTTGAATATTCCCCATTAAAATATATATTTTTGTATTCAATTTCTAGAAAAGTGGGAACATTAATGAATACTCACTTATCTTTTTATTCATATTGTCCCACCAATAGTTCTCATCAAGATTATTTTATTTATTTGTGCTTCCTATTTTAAAAGCGATAATTTAACTATGCAAAACAACCAATAGAATCTTATTTAACATAGGATTTGATGGAACGCCTAGTCTTGATTAATATATCTCAATTCATTCTTTATTAACATTAAATTTATAGGATTAACATTTCCATTTAATTTTTAATTTCATCTAAATTACCACATAATTTCATTGAGAATCAATTATCTTTTACAAAAGAGGAGGTTTGAAAATCATTTTTGAATTGATTAGTTATCTTAATTTCTATATGATTCCCATGTACATCCTATTCAAATCATTGTATATTGGATAATTCTCAATTATTATCGATGATTGAATATTAGTGTCTATTAAATTTAGGCAAAATCCCAACATTATTTACTTTTTTAGGGTTGTTTGGATTGATTAATCTTAATACTTGATGAAATAAAACCATATTCACTTGATAATATTAATGTACCTCTCTATGAATATAAATTTTAGGATCATATTATCATTATATAAGTCACACTTCTCTCCATAGAGATAATGAATTCTGGTTTTCAATGATAAGATCACAGCTAGCAACTCAAAATCATTTTAGATATTATTTTCCCATTAATTTTAAACTCCCTTGAAGCATAGGTAATGAATTTTTCTTTCCACATCATCAAATAGTCTAAAACATACATTGAAGTGTCATGAAGAACATGAATTCCTCTCCAATGGTGGGTAGTGTGATTATCAGGGTAGTGATAGGCCTGATTTTCAACACAATGAAGCTTTTTCAAATTCAACATTAAATGAAAATGATACTCCCTTCCATGTTGTCTTGCTATGAGGGTTTCAAAATCATTTTAAATTTCTAAAAATTTATTCATAATGCCCAGATAATCCCGGGAAACTATAGATATCATTCATATATTTTCCTCTCAGGCGCCCTTCAATTGATTTTGTCTGTGAAGGGTATATATATATATCATATTTATTGTGATGGTACACATGATGAAATATACATTATTAAACATGATATCATATATAATAAATTTGGAATAAATATTAACATTTTATAAGGTCTTTATAATAGTGTTCAAATGCTCCACATTATCCTACTAGGATTTTGAATATATTTTAAAAATCTATTATTATGTTCGTGTGTTTTTTGAGTTAATATCTAAAGACTATATTCATCATTTCTGTGAATATTATTAGTGGATTAGTGAGCCTTAATGGAAATACAATGAAATCACAGGGCCCATAACATGTATGAAATGTTGAATTTGGAATAACTTCTTTCTTAGACATTATTTGATAGTATCTCAACCATATATCCACTATAGTGAAGTATTGTTTTTTTCATATCTAATAAAAAATTCCTTAATCCATGGTACAGGATACTTGTTCTTCTTTGTTATATTTTTAGCACACTATAATCATTGAAAATATTTACTGACCCATCATTATTGTGGAGGAAGAGTATTGTTTAACACCACCATGATGAACGTGGGTGTGTGAACCCTATATTGATATTTTCATGTAATTCTTCTTCACCTACACAAGTTCCAAAGCATCCAATATATATATAGTCTTGGATATTGGTGACACCAATATTATATTCTCGATTTTAAAATCAACCAATTAGATAGGATGAAGACCATGTAATTCTTCATGAAACACATCATCATATCCCATAAGTAATTCACATGTCTTAGAGGATGGTTTTTTTACTTAATAATTTTAGATTATATACGATTACTCCTAGGGAAACAATATGCATGCTTGAGACGATGAAGATAAATATGATTATTCCTCCTACGTTCACTTGTACATAATTGGGGGTTAATTTTCAATATAGAAATTTATTTTCTTCTCAAGATAATTTATGTTGGATTTATATTAGGAATTCCAACCCATTCTCAGAATTGAATCAAATTACACAAAATGGATTATGACTAGGATTATAGGGATGTTCATCCCACATACATTGATATGTGAGGAGTCATTTACCTATGATTCAATTATTTCCCCATATTGTATTTTAATAAAAATATATATTGTAATTATTCGTGTTTCTGTTTGGATAGATATAATAATATTTCATGATATTATGGAATTCCTAGGACCAAAATTAAAAATATTTTTACTATTATTAAATGAATTAATAGATTACCTATAATCACTTATTTTTCGGGATTCACTCTAGTTTTGATGATGTCAAAATCATTCTCTTTCTCCCATGAAGGTTGTTGGTTATCATAGAAAACCATTAGCTTAGGGGATTTATTTTCAAAGATCCCTAATTTTTTATAGTTGAATAAATGAACAATGTTCTTCAGGTTGAATATATAATTCCATTCCACTATCTCATTAGCATGTTTATCATATCTGAAATTACTATCAAGAGGTCAGTTCTTCCCGACCAAATGCATTTATTTGATCCCTTTAAAAAATGGGTTTTCTTCCTTCACCATTGTGAAGTAGGACTTATAAATTTCTTGAAATTTTTAGATTTATCAATTGGACCACTAGAATTAATCACCACTTTATTCTTATTATCCACATGATACCATTGATACATGATGATCACGTTTCAAATTTGAGGGTAAGTTGGAAAATTTATTTATAGTTATCAATGTTAAAAATCCTCATGACATTTCATATACTTCATTTTATCATGACAGATATGTGGTAAAACATTCATTCATGGGAAACAAAAATTTATATGGGTATCTATAATGTATTTTCTACATTACATTGTATTCCCAAATAGATTCATCTCGTTTTTTAGGTAAAGGAAATCTATCTCCATTTTATGTTAGAGGGAGTGAGGAAAATATTTATCATAAAATATTTCCTATAATTCTTTCCTCACCATCCATTTAAATTAATTATCATGCTTCAAATGTTAGATCAATGTCCACTTCTAATTAACTTCTCTCTCTATATGATAAATAGATAATTGAATCATAACTTGTTTGGAAAATTAAAGGAAGGGGACATCTTCTCAATTATGTTGATCCATTTTTCTATGATTAAGGGGTTAGATGATCTATAAAATACAAGAATCCATTGTTGTATGAATCTCGTAATTATGGAATTGACTCTCTTAGTGGAGTTTGGGTGCCCCCTTGATTCATATTTCTCGGCTTCATTATGTGTTATGTATTAAATATTTTGTAACATATTTTTATGTGAAATTCATTGTTCCCAAAATAATTTTTTGTAAAGAGATTATCAATTTACCGAAGCACCTCCCATAGTTGTGTCAAAATAGGTTCTTAGTATGGATATTTTTTGTATCCCGCGTTATCTTGAGTGATGCTTAGGAAACATTTTATGGTATTATTTCTTGGTATATCTGTTATAAAACCACATCCACATGTAGTTTCAAGAAAATGAAATATTTTATTGATAATCCAATTACTCCATAATTACAAAAATATTCATTATATTTTCTAATAAACAGCTTTATTGCTATGTCATTCACATATTTTTTCTAAAACTAAATATACTTTTGATATAATACCAAAATAATAACCATGCTCTTTATTTCCAATTAATACTGGTTTAATTAAATAAATTTAAACATAATACAACCAAAAATATCATGAATTATATTATAATGAAAAAATATATACATTACAAAAAAACTTTTTAACATGGGATGCAAAAAATTATTGAAAATATATTTGACATGATATTAATATTACATCAAACAACAAACTAAATCGGATAACCAAGAGAAATACATATGAATGGTTGAATCTATAAAGACTGGTAATGGAGTAAACTTGGAATTACATGACGATAATGATCCATGTTACTCAATAGGCATATCAAATAAGAATAGAAACAATAAGAATCACAATCATTAACAATGAGACATGATATAACGTGTTAATCATAAATGAAATGTGGGAAATATATCAAAAACATTAAACATAACATCATAATAATTGGTCAAGGATAAATACATCATGTTTTCATGGAGGAAAAAGTACCATAAAAATTATGGTCCACCCCTTGTCCCAACATGATGTATCATGATATCTAAACATTACTGAATGCATTAGATCACAATCATGATGCACCCATCACATTCATGTCATTTTCATGCGTAAGTGTCCCTCATAGATCACAAAAATGGATTCTTTAATTGTCATAATTGATTCCATGATTAAGGAGTATAGAGTAGATATATGTATGCCCAAAAACAATATTTATATGTTTTAAAGGTGAGTACTCATGAGATAAAAATTGGGTTGGTCTTCACAATACAATTGTTTTGGCATGAAAAATTACTATGAAATATCCGCAAAATATTGAATTTAAATTAATATTCATAAAAATAGCTGATTAGAGGAGATGGGGGTATCTGTTTCACCCAATCCCTCATTACATAGAGTCGGTGAATTATTATATAACATTTGCATGATACAAAGAAATGCCCTGAAATAATAATCAGTTTAGTATCCATGAAAGTACTAAATATATACATAATATTTACATTACATTTTGAATAAAAAACATTGGGTCTTTGTATAACACACTTATATACCGTACCCTATCACTGTAGTTCATTCATAAATAAATTCTTCACATCCTGGTAAAAAATAAAACATAATAATGGGGTGACCTCGGATGATCTATAAGGATTACAATATAGATGAAACCTTCATAAATATGGAGTAACATAGAAGGCATTGTATAAGTCAAAAAAAATATTTTTAAACATATACTTCAGTATTGTATGAAAATAAAAATAAAAATAATTCCATTTCCTTATTCAAATTGAATTCTACTAGTCGAATAATCACAATAAATATCAATATAAAATTTCATAATATTGTAATGAATAATGTCGGACATCATGACCACATATTAAAGGCCTCATTCCAAGACTATAAAAATGATTGGGTCAAGGAAATGTACCCAAAAACTATATTGGCTCATGAGACAGACTGATGAATCATGGAGCTATAGTGGTCCACACCTGTCATATAAAAAATCCAATGCATTTCTCATATAAAATGGTTGAATCATTACATAAATATTCATATTAAAACATGAATATGTAATGTGAATACTTTAACGATGACACATGTATGGTATAAAAATAACAAATCCATAGTCAAACATATCCTAAAACCTTAAATACAATATAGAAGATTGTATCATAATAAATCAACTTCAAAAAAGTGTAAAATCCATCAAAGGATGTTGACATATATGAAATCAAAACTATTTGAAAGAAATTTTGAAAACATTTAAATATAAAGTAATTATAAAAGAAAACATTTATTTTGAAAATATTCTTATAAGTTTGTAAGGTAATCGTCGAAGGTGTTATATAGGTGGAGAGTAGCTGCACCCTCTGTTAAAGTTAAAAAAAATTCTAACCTTATTTTTTCGAAAAGGTCATAATGTAAATTGTTTGGATAATGACGGAAAGATTCCTTTCAAAAAAATTTATAAAATGTAATACATTTTTATAATTGACTTTAACCAATATTACAATAAATAGTAAAAATGTTCTGAAATACATTTTTAAGAAACACAGATGAGGATGATAATGAAGTCCCAGTTGATTCTTACATATAAACAAACTCATATAAATAAAGAGATTGTAAAAATAACCCTTACATTGTACTTTTCCATAGTAGAGGGTTTGTTAACCTCCTATATAATGTTGAAATAATTTTTATTAAATCATACCAGACACACTTATTGATATATGTTATCTTATATGATCTATTAATATTGCTTTGGTATGATATTTCAGTAGCATCATCCTTTCAGGTGGTAAATGATTCATTTTCCCTTTTATGTTTTGTAATGTATGTCATGTTTGTTATGGATTAGATGTATTTGATTCATATTCAGAATGATATTTTTTTCTTTAAAATTAAATTCTAATCATAAAATCAAATTTATTCTTGAATGGTTTTGATGGGGAATGAATCTTATTGCTTTCACGGATATGTTAATCCGTACATACGCAAGAGCGACAATAACATTCTATTGATGGAGTAATCTTATGTAATTGGATGGTATATCATATTTAAAGTGTCATTAACATGTTTTATTTATTATTTCCATCAATTAAACTAATTTTTATACCCATCCAAATAAATAATTGTCAAATAACAATCTACACCACGACATAAGGATGGTAAGTCGTACGTACGCACATATTGTGACTTTTTCATTTATAGGATGGATATAAATATGAATATTGTTTTACCATATTTATAATTACATAAATGTATGTAGACTGTATGTGAGTTATAATTTTTGAATTTAAACAACAAATAAAGTGGATGTGGATGATGAAAAGAACGTTGAAAAGGTGATGAAATTATTACCTCTTCTTCAAGTGATTTTTTTTATTTATCCAAAATGGTTCCCTTGTTCTTATTTATGATCAATATAAGGCCTATATGAAGAAATGAGAGTAGTTTGAAAGATATTTGAGCAGGTTTTGGTCGATCCAAATGTCATTGGAGGTGTAAAATTAAGAGAATGTGATGAATCCATTTATAAGAGTGGTGAGGGTCACATTACGAAAACCTTGAAATATAATTTTATTATACAATAATATTCGTTTTAAAATGGCTCCAAATGGATTTATTTCGAGGCTAAGGTGGGTATGGGTAGAAAGAATCTCAACCAATAGGTTTTAGACAGGTTTATCTCACCATATTAACCTTATCTTATATATTTAACTCTTTGTTAAATAGTTTAAAATTTACCTTGTATCCTTCTATTTTTATATTATATGGTTAATAAACTTACTATAAAATGTTGTGAAAACAAAAGTGGTTCATTAATGACATATATATTATTATATATGTTATTTGGTGAAACCATATATTTTTAAGACTATTATATCTTTTAATAATTTAGTTTTTGTTCTGAAAAAAAATTTCTGTAAAATTTAACATTATATAGTATTTGGTTTTTGGGAAAGTCATAACTACTTTATATCTTAGAATAAAATTTATTTAATCAATCCTAACATGTCATATTAACCTAGAAAATTCTTGGAATACATAAAAAGTTTCAATTAATAATTATAATAATATTTATAATATAAATTATTTTTATCTTTCAATAATGAGGAAATTTATGCATCATTATGTCATAAATATATTTAATTACTCAATGTATAAAAATTATAAATAAAAACCAATTATGTAGGATATATATTTATCTTTTTAATGAATATTTATAGTCGAATTTATCTTATGTATAAACTTATATAAAAAATTGTATTTTATTAAACTTGTAATATAATACTTTTCACTCTTCTTTAAATAAAATTATATTAGATATCCTAATCAAATACAAGTGCACCAAAAGGGTCATATTTTATTCCTGACATTGATTTTGGTGGATATAAACTTATACAATAGAATTAGGACATATGTTGGTGTAATTATAATAACATTATTACCATTAATTACCCATTTTACTTTTAACCGTGCTAAATAATATTCCAAAGTTACTATTCAAAAAAATAATCTTATTGAACTGAATTTTACATACTGTTGTCAACCGTGTCCCTCGGGTTTTTGACATATAATTTATAGAATCAGTAATTATATGTATTATTCAAATTTTCTAACATGCCTAGAAGGTGGTTAAAAGTCATCAAAATATAAGATAAATGTTTATAAATCTTAATTTATTATAAAATCACTCCAATTAATTAAATTGGACGAATATAGGTACTATTTAATTATTTTTACATAAAATAAATTTAAATAAAATAAATTATTATTTAAATAAATAGTCGGTTTTAAACAAAAAAATATGTGTTTGTCACTCTTCATAAAAAAATGAATGTTTTTTAAAAATATAGAAAAACATCACAATAATAAAATTGTGATATTCTGAATTTAAAAATGTAGTCTATTTTTTCCAAATTCAAAACATATAAGTTTCATTAATTTATTTAAAATTAATTCATGTTGTCAATACCAAAAAAACAGGTTCTTAAAAAGAAAAAACTATCAAAATATTGGCATGTGTTTTTTATTAATTTAAATGTGATATTACTTATATTGGGATACAATATATTAAATGATAAGAAGATAACATAATTATAAATTAAACCCACTCAAATGTTGAATTTAACACTATACATTATTTCTATTAAAAAATTTTGTTTGTAATTAAAATTTAGAATTTTTCCCTGTTCGTCAAAATATAAATGTTATCAGAAATGTAGAAAAAATTTATCCAAACTAATGTTTTATGTCTTGCTTCTGAATAAGAATTTAATTTCACTCAATGGAATATATTAAAGTGAAAAATAATGGATTTATAAAGGGTTCTCCATTAAAAGGTTGAAAAAAACATTTTTTTTAAAAAAATACTTATTTTATTTGAAAATTTAATTTGTCGTTATATTATGTATATGAAACAAAAAAATTGAATGTTAAAATTTTATAGGATATTTATAAAAGTTAAAATGTGGTTAACACTATTCATAACTGATTTTTAAACAGCTATTTTGGTAAGTCATGGTGTGCTCGAACTAGGTATTGTGTGTAGCACAAATTATTGAATTACATTAATGAGATAATGTACTTTGAAATCATGGGTTGTTACATTCTTATCCCCATCAATAAATTGCGTCCTCCTAATTTGAAATTGTTCATCAAAAATAAAATGTAGAAAATTGGAAATACATTTGTGGAAAACCCACATCAAAAATAGGGTTAATAAAATTTTGTCTTAATAAATGGGAAATGGAAATGAAAATATCATCACTAAATTTTGAGCTCGATTAATAGAACATTGGTTGAAATTAAAGAAATATAATATGAGGGAAATGGTAAATATTTATTGGCAGTGATTGAGGTCATCAATCACAAAAAATTTAAAATTAAGGGCCTCAAATCCATCAATCTATGATAACGTAAAATATCATTGGATCAACAAAAAATAAGGTATTTGGATAACACATTTTTCATTTTAAGATTCCTTCCTAAAATTTTAGGAATTATTTTTTCATAGAATAAGAGAAAAATAATTATACATGACATGTATAGTTTCATCCTCCAACTAATTCCTACCACAAACTCATCTTTCACTCCAAAAGATTGTAGAATTTACAAATATTATATTTATCAAAATCGTATAAGGATCAAATCATATACCATGATGAATACTAATTTATAATAACTAGGGAATTCCTTTTCGCTGGTGGTAAGTGATAATGCCTTATTATAGTTTGCTTGTTGGTTCAATTCCTGCAGTATTTTCTGACATGATGGGTTATTGCCCGACCAGCAGGTTGTCCTTTTTCTAAAACTATAGTATTATAATATTCCAAGAATAATATTAAAAAAAATTTACCTTAAAACATACTATCCAAAGATTAAATTAATCCATTCCAACTTTAATAGTTATCCAAATTACTTCTATCCAAAGTCTCTCTAAAAAGTCTCTAAATTACAAAATCAATTGTAACATCAGATTCTCTAAACAAAATAATGATTCTCTTATTGTCACATAATTGAAATGTGGTTAACATAATCATATTAAAAAATTAATGAAAACTAAAGGCACATCAAAAAATTATTTATATATATCACATTCAACTAATAACCAGAATATAATTCCTGAATCCAATAACACAAATACAATAATTATTCCACTTCAACTATACTAACTGCATAAACATGGCTTTTCTAACTTGGCCTTTTATGAGGTATATTTTGTTGGCTCTTAGAACATTAATTTTAATAATGTCTCATTTCTCAACAAGTGTAGCATTTTACATTGACACCCTCTTTATTACCACTGCAATCACATGCTTGGTGTCCTTTTTTACCACACTTTTAACAAAATCCCATTCCTTTTAGGCAAGTTACTTGGTGGTTCTTCCCACAATTATCACATTATAAAAAATCCTTCTTTATATTTTTCCATTTATCTGTCGCTTGGTCCACCATTCTCTTCTTATATGGATTTACTTTAATGACATAAGACTTAGAGAATTCTTTTTCTTTCTTGATAACACAAGAGATTATATCTCCATATGCCGAGAAGGATTGTGAGACCAATTATCGATAGAGAAATTGTTTTAAACCATGAAACAATTGATCAATTTTACTATTTTGGTTATGTATATAATCTGTTACATGATTTGCTAACCTTGTAATGTTATCCTCATACTTTGAATCATTCCCATCAACCTTTTCTCCAAGACTCAGAAATTTTCTTTCCATATCCGCTCGATGATCATGATGAACATATTTTTTTATGAAAATATTTTTAAATCCCTTCATTAAATATTTGAAACTTTTTCATCCTTATTTTTGTTTTGAATTACTGACCCCCATTAACCTCCATCACCCGTGAGGTGATAAACATCCATGACAATTTTTTCCCTTTCGCTACTCCCCAAAGCATGATATATTTTTTTCTAAGGAACTTATCAATTGCTCAACTACAATTGTATTTGTAGTACCATTGAATTTTGATGTTTTTTTCCTTTTAAAGAGTTATTACATCGACCCTCTACATTGTGGATCGGGGTTCTCCATACGGGTAAGGTTAATATTCATCATGAGAGGGAGTTATCCTAGTATGTTGATAAGCTGATCAACACCAATTGCATAACCATATCCAATATAATTATCATGAGTAAGAGGGAAATCCCAACATGTATTACATGCATTGATATTATTTCCATTCCTTCCACCAGGCGCCATTTCTAAACAATGGAATACACTAGATTAGTTTATGAATCAAAATACATATTTCCAAACTTGTAAAATACCTTATATAAATTGAACACTTTATGAATATAATTAATAAAAAATGTATTATTTGAGATAGTATTTTATAAATTTTCCTTAATAATTATTTTTAATGAAAATTTGAATTATCCTAGGCATATTTCCAAAGAAAGTCCTAACCAAGAGTGAATCATGGCTAGTTGTCATGTACCAGGATATCATGGGTCAAGCCCGAAACTCCTTGTCAGAGTTTTCACTCATAGGATCATATGTTCCAGAGCCGCCTCTACGTTCTCATATCTAGACAGGGATGTATTTCTTAGAATATACATAAAATCAGTACAATACCAATATTCTAGGAAGTATTCAATACTAATCCTCAAAGTCTATCTTAGGATAATTTACTATAATCAACATTTTTCGAAATCTAACTTCCAAGGGTTGTACTAAAATTCATTTGATACCAACTATAACTCCCCAAATCTACTTACCCATAGTCGGTGCATTATTACATAAAATCTGCATGATACAAAGAATCAAGTCCAGAAAGACCGATCAATTTAGTAGTCATGGAAGTATTATATACATACATAAGTTTTATATTACATTATGAATAAAAAATCTACATTGTGTCTATAAAGAAGACACTCATATCCATTATCATATCCCTTCAGGTGAGACATAATTTACTTCTTCATATCCTAGAAAAAATAAAACATAAGGAAGGGGTGATCTTAGATGCTTAGTAAATACAATAATATAGCAGAAACCTTCAAAATAATCATTAACATTTAAGGTAATGTATAATACTGAAAAAATTATTTTCCAACATAAACATTATCATAATATAGAAAATATAAATAAAAATAATGTTATTTAATTATTCACATGGATATTTTACATGTTAAATAATAACATGAAATATCAACATCCAATTTCAAAATGATGGAATGCATAATGTCGGGAATCATAACCACATAGTCAAGGCTTCGTGCCAATACTATAAATATGATTTTCTCAAGGAATTGTTTCAAGATATTATTTTTACTTATGAGACCTATCGATGCATTAAGGAGAAATAGTGGGATCCACCTGCCTCTTACTATGTCCAATGAATTCCTCATGTGAAAAGGTTGAAACATAACATAAACCTTCGTATTTAAACTAACATATGATATGATAATATGTTAACCATAAACCATTAATGGTATAAAAATAAAACATCCATAGTAAAAACATATCTTAAAACCTTTAATACAATATGGAATATTGTATCATAAATAATCAACTTCAAAATATTATAACTTCCATTGAAGGATCTTGACATAGAGGAAATCAAAACTATTTGGGAAAAATTTTCAAATAATTTAAAATACAAGTAATTTTAAAAGAATTTTTTTTGAAAATATTCTTATAATATTTTCAGGGAATATTAAAAGGGGTTATAACAACAGAGAATCGCCCCATCCTCCATATAAGTTAAAAAAAATTCTCACCTTAATTTGTAGAAAAGGTCATAATGTACCTGGTTTTGAAAACAACAGAATGATTCCATTCAAAAAAAAGTATAGAAATTAATATAGGGTTATAAATGACATTAAACCATATTATAGAAAATAATATCATTTTTATGAGATAATTGTTTTTAGAAACATTGATGAGGATGATAAAGAAGGCACAATAGATACTTAAATATAAACAACCTCAGATAAATAATGAGATTGTAAAATCAACCCTTACATTAAACTTTTCTATAGTTGAGGGATGGTTAACCTCTTGTACAATGGTTAAATAATTTTTATTAGATTATACATGAACAACATACATAACTATGATATCTTATATGTTATAATTATATTGTATGGTTAATGATATTTCAATGGTATCATTGTTTCAGGTGTTAACTGATTCGTTTATGTTTATATATTTTGTAATGTAAGTAATGTTTGTTAGGGATAAGATGTAAATGATTCATATACATAATGATATTATGTTATTAAATATTATATTTTAATAATAAAATAAAATTTATTCTTGAATGGTTACAATGGGGAATAAATTTCATCGCGTTAGTGGAAATGGTAATCCGTATGTACGCATGAAAGAAAATAACATTATTTTTATGGGTGAATAATATATAATTGGATATTATATTATATATAAATAATCATTAACATGTTATACTTATTATCTAAATCAATTATACTCATTATTATACCCCTACAAATAATTAATTGTCGAATAAAAAAATACACCACGACGTGGAGACGGTAAGCCGTACGTACACACATATGTGGAATGTTTCATTCATATGATGGATAGAATAGTGAATTTTGATGTACCATATTTATAATAATATCACATTATATGGAAGGTAATGTAGTTATTATTTTGGTATGGAAACTACAAATATAGGTGAAGTGGAAGAAGAAAATAGATTTGGAAGAATAATTTAAGGTAGTTGGGAGGATATTTTAGCAGGTTTTGGCCGATATAAATGGCTTTGGAGGTGTGAAATTAAGAGAAGGGGAAGTACCCTTTTATAAGAGTGGTGGGGGTCGCATTAGGAAACCGTGAAATATTATTTCATTATTCAATCATGCTAGATTTATAATGGCTTGAAAGGAAGTTATTTCAAGGATAAGGAGATTATGGGTCTAAAAAATCACAACTAATAGGTTTTAGGTAGGTTTACATCACCATATTAACCTTTTATTTTAGATTTATCTTTTGATAAATAGTTTAACAGTTACCATGTCTCCTTAAATGTTTATATTATATGGTTAATTAACATACTATAAAATAACAAGAGAACCCCAAGTAGTTAATTAATAAAATATATATTATTATGAATGTCATTTGGCCTAACATTAGATTTTTTGGTCTATTATATAATTTAATAATATATTATTTGTTTTTAAAACACATTAATGTCAATTTTAACATTATTTAGTATTTAGTTATTGTAAAATTCATAAAATCATTATCAAATCATATAAAATTATTTAATGAAACCTAACAAGTCATATTAACCTAGAAGTATCTTGGAATCTCTAAAAAGTATCCATTTACAATTATATTAATATATATAATATAAATTATTTTAATCATTAAATAATAAGGTAATTTCTGCATCATCAGTGTGTGAAAAATAAATATAATTAATTAATGTCTAAAAATATAAAATAAAATACTATAATGCCATAAATCTATATATATTTCTAATTAATATTTATAGTCTAATTTATCATATGTATAGCTCTATATTAAAAATGGTTTACTTGTTAAACTTTGAATTTAACACTTTTAACTATTCTTTAAATAAAATAATAATAAATGTCATAATCTATTCTAAGTGGACCAAAAGGATAATATATTTTTACTAAGGATTATTTTTGTCTAAATACACGTATAAAATATAATTATAACATGTTTTAAGGGTAATTATATTATCATTATTACATTTAATTTTTTATATATATTTTTAAATGGGGTAAATAAATTCAAAATTCAGTATTCATCAAAAATTATTTTCATCTAATTAAACTGTATTTTACTTACTAATTTCAACCCTTTCTCTCGAATTTTGAAAATTTAATTCAAAAAAGAGGTAATGTAATGTTTTATGAAAAATTTCTGAATGTGCCTAGAAGGTGGGTAAAAGACATTAAAAATTTATTAAAAATTTATACCTCTAATTTTATTATAAAATGACTCCAATTAATTATATTGAACTAATATATGTACTATGTATCTATTTTTAACTAAAATAAATTTAAATAAAGTAAATAATTATTTAAATAAAAAGTCATATTTAAATAAAAATGCTGTGTTTGTCACTGTTCATAAAAAATTGAATGTTTTCAGAAAAAATCAAAAACATCACCCCAAGCTAATTTTGATATTATGAATTCAAAATTGAAGTTCATTTTACTAAATTTAAAAACATAAAAGTTTTATTAATTAATTTAATGTTATTTCCCATTGTCAAAACCAGAAAACATGTTTTTAAAAAGAAAAAAACTATAAAAATATTGATATGTGTTTATGTGTTATTTAAATGTGAAATTACGTATAATGATTTGCATTATATTAAATTATTAAAATATAATATATTTATATTTTAAAACCACTATAATTTATAATTTAACAATATAAATTATTTCACTTTATAAAGTTGTTTTCATTAAAATTTCATATTGTTCACTATTCCTCAAATTATGAAAGTTATCAGAAAAGATACAAAAAATTATCCAAACTTAATTTTTATGCCCATATTTTAAAGAAGAATTTAATTTAACTCAATTATAAATATAAAACTATCAAATATTGGATTTAAAAAAGGTTATCCATTAAAAGGCGAAATACAACAATATTTTTGTAAAATACATCTTTTATCTGAAAATTTAATTTATCCCCATATTATTTCTATGAAACAAAAAAATTGTATGTTACAATTATACAAGATATATATATAATTCAAAATGTGGTTAATATTATTCATAATAAATTTTTAAACGTTTATTTTGGCGAGTCGTAGTGTGCTCAAACTTGGTGTTGCATGTAGCGAAAGATATTTAATTAGTTAAAAGAGATAACGTGCTATGAAATGATGGGGTGTTGCAATATCAGATCATTTAAAAAATAAATTTTAAGTAATTGGGACATTGAAATACATGTATGGGCATTATAAAATGGAAGTAGAATGTATATGTTCATAAAGATACATAAATAAATAAGGGAAGGCGATGAACCCTTATTGAATTTTGGCATAGTAACGCCTTAGGTAAGGGTAAAAAAAGGGTATGATAAATGGTATATTGTTCAATTAAATTAAAATAGAATGTCAGTTAATGCTTTTCCATTAATTACTATATTTCCACTTGAAATTACAATAACTAATTTAAAAGAAGATGCTTGAATTTGAGAGGAGAGGAATATCCCTAACATGAATGTGTGATTCAAAATGATTGGGGTGGACTTTTTGGGACATTTGGGGTTCCTTTGTTGGATTACATAGGGGTAGATAATGTGTATGGGTATTCTCCAAAAAGGTTTAGAGATGAAAATGTGATCTTGTGTGGGTTTATATTGGAATGAAGGGGGATTTTGTTATTATTTTTGTTTTAAGCCGGACATAATAATATATCCATAATAACAGTCTATACCATGGTTTTTACCAATTATTTAAACCAATTGGTATTTATTTATATTATTTTATAATGAAAAGGGGTGAAATAAAAAAATGTTTACTACTGGTGATGTGGAGATGAGCCACATTCTAAAAGAAATGATTTTAATACAATAAAATATATCATATGTTTTGGTGGTTCCACAATAGATTCATAAAACCAATAAAATACAATTAAAATAAATTTAATTTAAAGGAGTAAAATATATTTGGTCTTGGATCATATTTATAGTAAATATAACATCAAATTTGTGTCCTGATGTTGTCATAATATGCAAAGTATATTTATAAGGTATTTAATTTTTTCCAAAAAATTTAATGTCTCAAAAACTATGAAAAATCACCCATGTATAATTTTGATGTTTTATTCCAAAAAATATTTATTTTATTTATATAATTTATTAAATATATGAATATTAACTTTTAAAATAATAATAAAATTCATTTCTAAAGATCATTTTTTAGAAATAACTGTTTTTGAAAATTATTAAAACATTACATTTGACAACATAAAAATTATATGACATTTTATATTTGAAAAAAAACCATTTAATAAAAATAATTTATTAAAATATTATTTATCTAAATAATAATTTATATTTTAAATTCATTAATTTAATTGTAATATTAACCAAAAATACAATTTATTCTTTATTATAGGAAAATAAAAAACATTTAATATGCAAAAATAATAGGATGAAAATATATTAATTATTCGAAAAAAAAACAATGCTCATACACATACTATGAGGGTCTTTATTATTATCCATTTAATTAACTAGAAAATACTAAATGAGTAAGGATCTAAATAGTGTGACATTCATATGGAGGTTCAACATACATGGTTTGGGGCGTGATCTTGATAAGCTTGAACATCTTCCTTAAATGTTTTCCCTCAAGCATAAGTTATTATATCTCATCATGTTATTAGTAAAGGTAAAATCCCCAAAATGGTATCTCCATTGGAATCTCTGATAAATGGAATTAAAAGGATATGATCCTACTAATTTACTCCATCACATCTTTTATCTATAACAATTAGAGTGTTACAAATCTATATTTGTATTAATCATTTAATCACTGATCAATGGCTTTATAATCAATGGTAATAATTATTAAAAGAAAATATAAATTTAAAGGATAAACCAATTTATTTAATTTTTCTTCTCTAACCATTTAAAATACTATGACATTTAAATAAATCAGAAGGGATATTTTATTTATAATATTTTGGGTCACTAAAACAACCTGATGCATTAGCTTGACTAGATATAGTATGCCATAACGCTAATGATGATCCAATACATTCTACTTCCACTAAAAATGAACCAACCCTCTTCCAAATCAATCATTTCTACTCATTCTCCGTGTCTGATATGGATGTGTGTGTCCCACTTCAAATCCTAGAGTAGGTGTTGACCACCTCTCAATGATAACTATATGAATAGTCCAATAAAACCATTTACCAAGCCCCATCCTATAATATGATCATAAATAGAATTAATATCTATCACAATATATCATTATATGAAAATTTCTCCCATATTGATGATAGAAGAAAAAACTACAAGAAAAGACACTCTTGATGGTACTCCCTTCACGAGAAGCCTCAAAACATCACATCTGCCACCTAATAGTGAACAAGTAGGTCAAAAATTCGTTTTTTCCTTCTCAGTGCCCCATATTTTATTTTGTTCTATTCAAGAACAAGAAACTGATTGGAAATTTTAGTTATCATATTCAATCAAAATACATTAACGTGAAATTGAATGAAAATATTGATATCATGTATTAAGAATTTCACCCTCATTATCCAATTAGAAAGAAAAATTGGTGGATAACACTGAATCTCTATAAATAATAATGAGTACACCTCAAATAACGTTACTATAAGGACCCACCCTTATTACATACATAAAATTGAATTTAGTCACGAAAACACATCATTTTACATTGATGTTAATTTCATGTTTAGAGCTTTAGAGAATTATGACAATACCTTCATAACATTACACATTATTACAGAGTGGATACCACAAAAACAGTTCCATTTTTTTCAAAATATAAATCAATAAAACATAAAAAAAGACTCCATGAAAATTATTCATCATTTAACATGGCATCCTTCCATGTATTAAATATACATTAACCTAAGAAAATAATTTAAAAACATGGGATGAGCACAAAATCTTAGTAAGGGATTGGAAATAATGAAATATCACATTAGTCCATAAATACACGTAATGGAAGAAAGAATTTTCAAAATAAATTCTTGTCACCCATATATATACTTACTTTATGTAACATGAGATTTACACAAGATCCAAAAAATCATGAGAACAAAAATATAATCATAAATGTATCTTGGGGAATTACTTACATAATCTTATAACCATTCTTGGCTACCATATAATCTGTAACCCTCACGGCTACCTTACTTTGCGTAACCATCGCAGTTACACTTGGAGTAAACATACGACCGACCTCTAACATACACATACCCAATGAATTGGAGTGAAATATAAGTCCCACCCTTCATCATAAATAATTCACAAGAACCAAAAAACACTCAAACATCATTAATAATTCCATAAAAACATTGCTTTAGAATTTCATAAAACCGAATTTGAAAAGAGGTTTTTTAAAAAGGAAAGACACATATTAATTACATAAAATTGAAGAAAGACATAATATAGTGGATGAAGTATGTATATATACTATTAATACTCATAATAAAACATGATATAAACACAAACTATCACACACAAAAATTTATATAGCACATAAATAATATAGTAGAAGGTTAACCCAAAGAATGGAAATCGGGTTAAGAATTCCCTTACATCGGGTTTGTCTTACATCCAACAAGATTAAACCTCTAGTATAGTGGTTTAAATAGTATTATTATTATTTTAAAGAAACATGTTCATTTTTATAACATTTTATATGATCATTCCATTACATAATTTCACCCTTTAATTGTAATTATTTTCCCCTTGCACTGTTTTTGGGTAAATTCTTTACATGATTTCCCAAACTTTTTCATGATGGATGTTCTTGTTGATTGGATGTGAAAATAAAGAATTTGAAGCGATTATTATTTAAATATACAACTTAACATAAATTATACCGTTTATCATTTTTAATTCTTTCATGAGGATGATTCATAAGTTAAAACATTAATGATGTTCATTTCGAACAATTTAGTGGTTCTTTGAAAATAACAACCTCGTTTTGCCTTATATATTAGAAACATGAGTAAAAAATAATTCCATAACCATCGGTGAGTCATGAAACATATATTATAACCTTGATAAACAATATAAATGGTTTCATGACCTTACTTGAAAGAATTAATGAAAATTGAAATCACATCGTCTACAATATCGGTAATTCGACACTTCAAGGACTATATTTTTAATTCCTTGAACAAGTGGTGAAAGAGAAGAAGATTGATGATGAATTTCTCATAAACATGAAAACATAAATAATATTCATGATTCTGGAGATTTCATTTCTTTTGGGTAATAATATATGATGATGGAATAAAAAAGAACTCAAAATAATAGAATAATTTTGAAATCACTTAGAAAAATTCGGCTGCCTAACAGCTATTCAACATGGTTATAGAAAATATTAAAAAGGGTGGGACAAGGTTCAACCATATAGAAATGAATCCTAATACATATTATATCAATAATAATAATGAAATAATTACATTGTATGGAATCATGAAAGATATACCACATAAAATAGACCTTGAATGGAAAAAGAAAGAAATTGAGAATTTTCTTACCTTGTAGAGTAACCCTTAGATCATGAAGGTTGGGAACTTGGGGGCATGAGGAAACCGTGGGAGGACTTCTATGAAGTTAAGGAGGATAGATCATCTTTGAGGGAGAATTTTTAATGAATTCACTAAAGGGAAGAGTTGGTATTTATAGTGAAAGTGAGGGATTATATTAAAATTTCCAAGGGACACCTCATGGGTTGTATTTGAAAAACCGAGGGATTGCCCATGATAATTTTTCATGGTATGAGCCACTTGGAACACATCACATATTATTTAACTATAAAAAATTCCACCAGATTTATGTAATCATTATTATATCATCAATGATGTCATTAACACCCTGAAACTAAAAACTGTATTTTTTAATATTCACCGAAAAATAAACTATTTCAGAAAAATTCCAAATATTCACCCAAACCTTTTTTTGATGTTTAGATTTCAAAAAGGATGTCCATTTTTTGAAAATAATTTTTTAAATATTTTTAATTGAATTTTTAAATAAAATCATACTTATTAAAAATTTTAATTATTTAAAAACTATAACTGCTTCTATATAAAATTGAAAATTTAATCAATATTATATTATCTTAAATCCTTAAGAAAATAAAATAATAATACAATTTAATATTAATTAGGGTCATATTAATATTCATATTACTATTCATATGGGTATGTTACTATTCACCAAAAAAAACATGTTGGTTCCAATACACTCCAAGTAACATACTGAACAAAATTTTAGATGACAGCTTCTTGAAATTCAAAACAAATAAGTGGTAAAATTATGTACAAAGTATATTTATAAATATCTAAAAATCATAAAGTTCCATGAATTTATATTTAATTTCAGAAAAATGTAGGGTTTTACATTATCCCCACCATCTTAAAATCGCATCCTTGCAATTTTATTTATTTATTAAACAACTGAGTGAATTTTTTTCTCATAGCATTTTTAGACTCCCATGTTTCTTCTTCAACCATGTGGTTTTTCCACATAACCTTTACCTGGTGGATTATGTTATTTCGCAATGCCCGTTTTCTTTCGTTCAAGAATCTGAACAGGTTTTTCTTTATAAGAAAGGTTCCCTTCCAGGTGAACTGCTTCTGGGCACAAGACATGTGGTGAAACTGACACATACCTTTTCAACATCGAAACATGAAAAACATTGTATACCTGAAAACAACACAGAGGTAAAGCTACGTGGTTTACAACTGTTCCAAATTTCTCCAAGATTTCAAAAGGACCTCTGAACTGTGGACTTAGCTTCCCTTTCTTACTGAAACTCATCATACTTTTATAAGGATAGATTTTAAGGAAAAAATGGTCACCACACTCAAAATATAATTATTTCCTTCTGTTATAGGTATAAAATTTCTGCCTTCTCTATGCTGTCCACATATGGTGCTTGATGATCCTCACTTTCCCTGCCACTTCTTCTACCAATTCTGGCCCCATCATCTTTCTTTCACCATATTCATCCCAAAACAGTAGAGTCTGACACTACTTCACATATAAGGCCTCAAAAGGTGAAATCTAAATACTAGAATGAAAACTGTTATTATAAGAAAAATCAACTAAAGAAAGATATTAATCCCAACTTCCATGATAGTCCATTGAACAAGATCGAATCATATCCCTAATGGTTTGAATTGTTTTTTCTGAGTTCTCATCTGATTGAGGATGAAAAGATGTACTAAAATTTAACTATGTTCCCAAAGATATCTGAAATCCCTTCCAAATGATTCAAATGATCCTAGGATCTCTACCAGACACAATAGAAAGACGAACTCGAGGTAACCTGAAAATCTCCTTGAGGTAAAATTGATAAATCTGATCCAAAGTCATTGTATATCGAATTGAAATAAAATGTTCGGACATCGTTAGACAATCAACAATAACCCAAATCACATTGTTACCTCAAGAATTCTTTGGTTTTCCCACCACAATGTCAATGGATACATTCTCCCAATTCCACTCTCACACTAGGAAAGGCTGAAGCATCCCATTATGAAACTTTCTCTCTTCTTTAACCTATTGACACATAAAAAATTTCATGGTAAAATCAGCAATATCATTTTCATTCCATCCCACCAATAATACTCCCAAAGGTCTCAGTACATCTTAGAACTACCAGGATGAACAAAAAATGAGGAACTATGAGCTTCACACAACAATTATTTCTTCAACTGGGAATCACAAGGCTCACACAACCATTTACCAAATCATAAGACAAAATCATTATCAAGATTAAATTCTGAAAAAATACCCATATTAACCAAATATATCATTTTATATAGCTCATAGTCCTTTTTCTATGCATTCTTAATTCGGTCAGAAAAAAAGACTGCATTGATACCTGAAGAAAAATAGAGGTATTCCCCCCACAAAGAACTTATAATCCAAAATTCATAAAATCATTAATCAAGGGAACATGTTCCAAACATAGAATAGTGAATGATGCATGATATTTCTGACCTAAGGCATCACCGCATTATTTTGTTTTCCAGGATGATAATTGATCATGCAGTCGCAATCCTTTATCAGTTCTAACCATATTCTCTGCCTCATGAATAATTCCTTATGATTGAATATATACATCATTTATTTATGGTCAGTATATATTTGGCATTTGGTTTCGTATAGATTACGCCTCCATATTTTCAATGCAAAAAACCACACCTGCCAATTCCAAAAAAATTGTGGGAAAATTTTTCTCCTGATGATTATGTTGTCTTGAAGCATAGGCAATAATATGATCATTATGTAAAAAAACAAAACCAAGTCCCTTCAAAGAATCCTAACTATATATGAAAAACTCACCATTCTGGGAAGGTAAGCCGAAAACTAGAGCATTTAGCAATCTCATCGTCAATTCCTGAAGAAAAATATTACATTCCTCTATGCAAACTAATTTATCCCATTTTCATGTTAACTTAGTTATCATTGAAGATAACTGTGCAATGTTTTCAACAAAAATTTCAAAAATATACTTCTACCCCAAGAAAACTACGAGTCTCTGTAACATTTATGGGTCTTGGCCATTCATAAACTACTCTTGTTTTGGTAGGACCAACTATTATTCCATCCTTATTTATAATGTTCCCAAGAAAAGAAATCTATTACAACCAAAAATCACACTTGCTGAATTTTCCATATAGTTTCTTTTCTATTAACGTTTGCAAAACAACCCTTATATTTTTTTCGTGATCCTCTTAATTTTTAGAAAACACCAAAATGTCATCAATAAATTCAACCACAAACTTATCCAAGAACTCATGAAATAATTTATTCATAAGATTAATCAATACAGTAGGAGAATTAGTTAATCCAAATGGCATAACACCAAATTCATAATTCCCATATCTAGTATGAAAGGTTGTTTTCAAGATCTAATCCTCATTCACCTTTAGTTGATGGTATCTGGATCTCAAGTCAATCATGGAAAAGTACTAATCTCTCTAGAGATAATCAAACAAGTCATCTATATGAGGAAAATGATACTTGTTTTAAATATTAATCTTCTTTAAATATTTATATTCAATGCAATGTCACATGGAACCATCTTTCTTTTTAACAAACAAAACAAGAGCTCCCCATGGTGATGTTGTAGGACGAATGAAGCCTTTTTCAAGCAATTCCTGCCAATGAATTATCATTTCAAGAATTTATATTGGAGCCATACGATATGGGAGTTTTGAAATTGGGTTAGCATCAGGAACTAAGTAAATTATGAATTCGGCTTCTCGATCAGGTAAGGCACTGGGTAACACATCTGGAAAAAAATCAAGGTATTCATTGAGCACTAGCACATAATTAATTTGAATAGTTCCCTTGTTTTCAACAATAGGAGAAAGGTAACATTCATTTTCATCTTTTAAAAGTTTCTCAGCATCCAAATATGTTTCCATTATTATGGGTTCATTCTTGTATACAAATTAATTCTCTTTCTAAAAAATAACTTCTTTAGCTCTACATTCAATCTTAGTATGAAAATCAGAAATCCATTCCATCCCCAGAATAACATCAAACACAACTGAGGGTGAAAAAAACAAGGTTTGAAGGTAGTCTCTTTCCACATACCTTGTTATAAAGATTCTTAAAATTCATATTTTCTATAACATTTACCCCTGGTGTTTTAACAAAAAGTTCAGGTCTAATTTATTGAGGTGATATTTCAAATTTACCAGAAACTTTTTTGGAGATGAAGAAATGTGTGGACCCCGTATCAAACAAAACTTTAGAAAAATCATAGTCAACAGAATTGTACATGATACAACTTCATTGGATAGCCTGATATTTACTGACGTTGTCGCAAAGGATCTCACTACACCTTTCTGCTTGTATTCTGGGTTCATTGCATCATTCCGAACTGTTTTTGGATAGGTATTTGCATAGTAACCCATCTCACCACATTTAAAACATGTAACAGTATGCTTATCCTAATTAGTCGTTGGATCATATTAGTTACAATATGAGGCCATATGTCCAAACATACCATATTAAAAACACTTCCATGTTTTTCTAAGACATTCCCCATGGTGTTTCTTTCCAAAATTTTCAAAAACATGAAATTGTATTTTCTACCATCAGATTTCATTGGATGATTCATACCCATTGCTTTCCAACTGGACCTCTAATTTTCTTTGTTTCTGAAATTCACATGATCATCAGAAAACTCCATCTATACCCTCTCAGCACAGGGGGAAAGTGTCTCATAACTTTTGAATTCACGATAGGTCGACGCCCTTCGATACCATGGATTCAATTCTATGTAAAAGGAGATGATTATGTGATCAAGATCCAGAATATGATTTGGAGCATACCTCACCAGTCGGGTGAAGTTTTCTTCATACACAACCACTGAGTATTCCTCTTTCTATTTCAATTCAAGGAGTTTCTTCTCTATTCTATGTTTCACCACCTTAAGAGAATATTTTCCAAGGAAAAACTATTAAATTCATCACACTCTATGGAATCCAAATCTTATCTACCCATGATATTATTTATCATTGAACTCCACTGATAAGATTACCCTTCAAAAGGATAAATGGAAAGACATACTTTTGATTGTATGAACATCCCAAAACATCGAAAAAATTTCAAGGGATTTGATCCATCCTTCAGCTGCTACTCCGTAAAAAGATCAATTAAAAGCCGAAAAATGGTGTCTCATAAAATGTTACACTAATATCGTGTTCCATTGTGGTTCCTCTATTGGTTTTCATGCATGGATTCCAACACCATTTATTTCATTCATTAGATGAGCCATTACTATCATGAACTGCTCGGTTCCAATCACTACCATTCCGGGATATAGTTCTTGAAGGATGTCATTCTGTCGGTGGCTCTTCTATTCAGAATCCATGTTTTTTATACGTACAACCATTCTGAACAAAATTATCTTGGATGAACAAACATAGTAGTATTTAAATTCTATAACATTTCAAATTAAACATATAGTGAAAATCATTTACAGTATTATATTAACAACTAAAGTTATCTTATCCTTCCTCTGATACCAACTATAAAGACCATCCCTTATTACATACATAATAATGAATTTCTTCAATAAAACACATCATTTTCTATTGAGGATCTTTTAATGTTTAGATTATTAGATAATTAGGACAATACATTCAAAAAATTACACATTATTACAGAGTGTATATCCTAAAAACAGTTTCCATTTTTTTCAAAGTATAAAACATAAAAACTCAAGACAAGACTCGTTGACAATTCTATAAAATTTAACATGGCTTCCTTAATTGTATTAAACATCCATTAACCCATTAAAATCATTTAAAAACATGGAATGAGAAAAAAAAGCTCAGTAAGGGATGGGAAAGAAGGAATGGACACTTTAGTCCATGAATACACGTAATGTATGAAAGCATTTTCAAAAGACATTCTTGTCACTCGTATATATACATACATTTTGTAACAAGATATTAACATAAGATGCACACAAAACATGAGAAAATAAATATAATCATAAAATTATCTTGGGCATTGCTTACATAATCTTGTATCCTTTCTTGGAAACCTTATAATATGTAACCCTCACGACTACCTTATACTGTGTAACCATCACAATTACACTTAGAGTAACCATACATATGACCTCCAACATACTCATACTCAATGCATTGGATGGAAATATAGGTCCCACCCTTCATCATAAAAAATTCCCAATAACCAAAACAAAATCATACAAAATGAATAATTCCATTAAAACATTCCTTTGGAATTTCATAAAACCAAATTTGAAAAGATGTTTTTTAAAAAGGTATGAAACTTAGAAATTACATAAAATTAAATATAGGCTTAATAGAGTTGATGGAGTATTTATAGATACTGTAAATAAACATAATAAAACATAATATAAACAGAACCCATCATACAAAAAATTTATATAGCACATAAATAATGAAGGATAAGGTTAACCCAAATAATGGAAATAGGGTTAAGAATTCCATTTCCTCAGGTTGGTATTACTTAAAAATTGTTTAATCCTACTGTATAATGGATTAAAGTGTGTTAATAATATTTTAAAGAAATCTATTCACGTTTATAACATCTTATATTATCTTTAATAACATCATTTTACCCTTTATCTGTTAGTATTTTTCCCCATGCTCTATTTTTGGGTGAATTCTTTACATGATTTCCCAGATTGTTTCATGATGGATGTTCTTTTTGATTCGAAGTGAAACACAAGAATTGAAATAGAGTATAATTTAAATAAATACATTCACAAAAATTTTACAATTTATCATTATTAATTCTTTCATTAGGATGATTCATAAGTTAAAACATTAATGATGTTTGTTTGGATCATTTCAGTGGTTATTTGACAATAACAACCTCATTTTGTATTATATATTAGAATCACGAGTAGAAAAGAATTACAGAACCATGAGTGAGAAATAACACACATATCATAACCTTGTTCAACCATATAAATGTTTTAATGAACATAATTTAAATAATTAATTAAAATTGAAATCACATCGTCTACGATGTTGGTAATTCGACACATCACAATTAATGTTTTTAATTCCTTGAACAAGTGTGGAAAGATAAGAATATGGATGAATAATTTCTCATGATGATGAGAAAATCCAAGATATAAAAGATTCTGGAGATTTCATTCCTCTTGGGTAATAATTGATGAAGAAATAATAAGAAAAGAAATCAATATAATAGAATAATTGTGAAATCGCTTACAAAAATTCGACAGCCTAACGGCTACGCAACATTGGTTTAGAAAATATTAGAAAGAAGGAGAAAATGGTCACCAATATAGAAATGAATAATAATATATATTATATCAATAATAATAAATAAATAATAACATGGTATGGAAACTTTAAGGATATACCACATAAAAGAGAACTTGAATGGAAAAAGAAAGAAATTGAGAATTTTCTTACATTGCATAGTAACCCTTAGAACATGAAGTTTGGGACCTTGGTGGCATGAAGAATCTTTTGGGGGACTACTATTAAATTATGGAGTCTAGAGTATCTTTGATGGAGAATAGTTAATGAACTAAATTAATGGAAGAGTTGGTATTTATAGTAAAAGTGAGGGATTATTTTAATAATTTTCCAAGGGACACCTCATGGGTGGTATTTTCAAAACCACGGGCTTAACCATGGTACTTTTTCATGTTATGAGACTCTTGGGACACATCACATATTATTTAAATATACACAAGTCCATCAATATCATCAATGATGTCATTAACACCCTGAAACTAAAAACTATATTTTTTAATATTCACCAAAAAATCAACTGTTTTAGAAAAATTCCCAAAATTAAACCTAACCACTTTTAAACGTGTAGATTTCAAAAATATGATCCATTTTTCGAAAATAATTCTGGAAATATTTATAATTTAATTTATAAATAAAATAATTCCAAACACAAAAATTAATTATTTAAAAAATATAACAATTTTTATATCAATTTGAAAAATTAATAAAGATGTTATTGTCATAAATCCTTGTGAAAATAAAATAATAAAACCATTTACTATTCATTAGGGTCATATTACTTTTCAGAAGTATATTCATAAGGGTATGTTAATATTCACCAAAAAAACAATTCTGTTCCCACAAACTCCAAATAACATACTGAACAAAATTGCAGATGACAGTTTCTTGAAATTTAAAACAAATAAGTGGAAAAATTATGTTTAAAGGATACTTATAAATATCTACTTAACACATATTTACATGCATTTAAATTTATTTTTAGAAAAAATTGGGGTGTTACAATCACACCCTTGTCTAGATTCTTAAACTCACTGGATAGTTATATATCAATGTTTTGGGACATAAGAAGTCAGGAAACCTCGATTGTATACCCCTCCAAACTATATCTCAAATAACATAATCATTTTTAAAAACATCACACATATTATTAGAGGCTCCTCAAATAATATACGTCAGAGGATTAACTCTCTTATTAATTGGTGTACTAAGATTAAAAATCATAGATATTTTAGTCTAAAGGGAACACTCATCAGCCTATAGGACATAATCCTATGAGAACATGGTTGGATAATATTTTTGGAACACATAGTAAATCCACCATAGATGAGGTAGGAAATCTGGTTCCCTGAATTGACTACATTAATAATAGGAAACTATTTCAAAATTAGACTTCAGTGCCCCTATTCAGTATAATAAAAAGTGCCCATGTAGAACTATTCGATATTCTCTTAGTGGATTAGGTCCAACCACCTTTATTGAAATGTGCTCTCTAGCCTCCTTCCAAATTTCTAGAGGTATTCGTTGTTCCTACTCTATATAATCATAATTCAATACATGAAAATTATATTAAAAATCAAAAATTAATAGATATAACCATAAAAAGGTAGATGACTTATTTTTAAAAAGTCACATCCCTTATACTGCTCCTAAAACCATGACATGAAAAAATTAATAAACATAAGAAACACTAGGGAGAGGGCATGTTTCCCTAAAAAAATGTTGGTTTTGGTCCAAACTCTATATTTCACCTAACAAGTCAATGTATTTGTATTGTGAATTGTACTTTATATGGTAAACGTCGTTCAATGGGAAAATGGAAACAATATTTCACAATTACTCATTTCCATTTCATAATTTAAAATCAATCATATTAGTAATTTATAACAATTAAATTTTATGGGTTCAGTATAATAATAAATTTGATCATCATCTCACCACCCAGTTCATAATAATAATTAATCCATGAGTTCATCCTACTCTTTCAATGTTTTGCTTTTAAATCCATCTAACTCATTATTTACACATTTATCCATATTAATACATGAAATCAGGTATATAATGTGGAATAAACCATCTCATATAACTCATTATATTTTCATCAAGGTTCCCACCAAATCTAGCGAACTCACACCCACACAATATGGTTGTATATCGTGAAAAAACAATTTAATTCACCCTACATGTTATCCAGGATGTGGTGATTGACCTATAACCATCATAAGGTATAGAGTTGTAAAATTAAATAGGTTAAAAGGAATTGAATATATGAAATTAAACAATTTTAAGGGAATCACTATATGTTCATACATGCAGGAACATTTAATAAATGTATAATATAATGATTCCTTTATAGGAAAGGTATATGACAAATATCATATACTCTTGGTAGAACACTCATCCAATAATACATCATAACTAGACAAATATTCGAAAAAAATGGATGAATATTTGAATTCCATGAAAGTAGATACTATCATATTTCACCAATATAGATCCATAAATAAAAAAATTATAAAAGGAGCATAAGTAAAGATGTACTCACTAGTAGATATCCAAAAAGTACAAAAAAGACCCAATCAGTGTTCAGGTAGTTGGAATATTAAGGATTCTATGATTGGATTCCAGGGAAGAATTTCCATAGTGGAAATGGTGGCCACAATTTTAGAAATAAAAATAAGAGACATGTGTAAAATATTATGATTATTATGAGAAAAATATCCAATAGAAAATTAAAATTTGAGTTATACAGTTTGGTCATTTGTCTACCAAAAGTATGCCCCAACCCTAAAGTAATCGTGTACCCTTATCTTTCCAAATCCCTGATCACATGATCATTTATCATGGATAACAAAACAATGCATCAAAAATTTCATTTACCACTACTAAAAAATAAAAAACGTCATTATTATACTTTGGAAATTATTGCATGATTTAATAACACATTGTGACTCCCTATTCACACAAAAATTCCCTTCATAGTTAGTAGTAACCCTAAAGCATGGGAGGAACAATTTCATATAACCATTCATTCATTATGATTTTTCCAAAAACCAATCCTACAAGATTCAAAAAAATCTTAATCACTCCTAAAAATATCTTTACCGTATTATTCATTAACATTAAGTCAAATAAAATAAATGGAATTGAAATTCAAATGTTATTTACCTTGTAAAAAAAGTGAGATCATTCAGTTTATAATTATATAATCTACGTGATGTTAAATGTGTTTTAAAATAGAGGAATATCATAAAAAGAATGGAATTTTAGGATCACAGAAACACGAGAATATGTGAAAAATGGAAAACATGACATAAATAGAAGAAAATTATAACATCCTAGGAAACATCACATAGTTGATAGAGTACCATATTGTATTTGGTTCCCTCCTTAATCTCATAAATATTCTCTTTCAAGACTAACACATTTCCAAATACTTCAAATGGATTTATAAATCTTGGAAAAACATCATATACATTTCATATAAATGAATCACTATTCCATAAAAAGATATAAACCATAAGGAATAAACAAATTAATTGAAAATGGAATGAAATGGTATGCATAATATTGTTTTATAACAGAATAAAAAGAGATTCTTATGGAATATGGGAAATAGTAATAATGCATGTACTATCCCTTCAATGGAATTTATAGTGTTTTATGTATCCATGTGAGAAACATATTTAAATAAATTTATAATCATTCCATGATGTTGAAGAGATATATATTTAGTTGGAGATAGAATGGTATTCACTCGATGAAAAGGGATAGATAAAAATATCCCTTAACTCGAGACTGATTTGTCACGTGTATTATTTATCATCATGAATTATGAAATTATGTTAATTATTTAATCTCTTAACACCATTTTCATGTTTATTAAGCCATTTATTTAATTTTTTACCATGTAAAATTCTATTAATTTACCAATTAAATTCATGTTGGTCATTTTGATGATAAACATCCCATATGTTCAGAATCACTTTGTTATGTTGACTCACGTAAAATAGATCATTATTTTAAAAACTCTATAATTTTTATAATGAAAATATTAATATAATTATACATATATTATACTTTATAGACCAGTCATGAAATATGGCTATGATAAATGAACTTTGTTACTATCATAGAGATGGATGTCTATATCTACAAAAGAGAAAAGTTTCATATTTTTTATAGTAATTATAGAAAGAAATAATTTTTTATTTAATATTACAAATATTATTAATATTTAATTAATATAAAATTAATTATTTAAATATGAATACTCATACGATCTGTGTGATGTAGTAATAAAATGAATCACATTGCTTCGTGATGCGGTAGTTCTCTATACAAGTAAACAACATTATCATCTGTTAAATTCCCGGTAAGGTATGATATTATTTGATATATTTCATTTCCAAAAATATTAATTTATAATGAATTTCACATATCCACGTAAAATTAATCATTTTTACCTTCTATGTATAGTTTTTGTGAGAAATTAATCTCATCGCTTCGTGGGGTGGTAATCTAATGTACACACGAGTGACTTTAATTTATATTATAGGGAATGCAATGTATGATTTTTTATGTGATATTATAATTCCATAATAAAAATAATTTCTTAAATATCACTTATAACTTAAAAAATCATTCTATAAATCTCTGTGTAGTGGTGACTTGAAAAAATTACATTCTTTTGTGAGGTGGTAGTCCATCAAACACATGATAAATGGATTTAATTACAATTATAGTGAGGATGAATTTATTACATGTAACTAAATTTACATAAAAACCTATTAATATATTTAATATATTAAGGTTATTATATCTTAATGTCTTAATATTATTTCAATGATGTGGAAGAATAAATAAAATAAAACTCTTAGATAATGATGTTGCCTCTTCTTCAAAAATCCTCTCTATGTTTGCAACCTAAGCCTTTATCTGATGAATTTATGATCATAGCATGGATTATAATATGAGGGTAGGGAAGAATGAATCTTATTTATTGAGGTATTGGTGGAGCCAATTGATTTTTCAGGGTGGAAAGGAATTGAGATGTGATGGTATTTTAAATGTAGAGGATAAAATGTATTAAATAATGAATTATGTCTAGGTTTATCTCATAATAAAATGGTCCAAAAGGATGATTATTGAACATTTGAAGACAGAATTTCAAAGTTTGAACATAACATAGGAATTATATTAGATTTTTTATTTTAATTATTATATTTTTTGATTAAACCTAGGTAAACCTATTTTTACCATAACCATGGAATATAAATTTTATTATTTCCATAATTCATTATTATTAAAAATGTAAGTTTAAATTACAAATTAAATAATTAATGATGATTAAAAAATGAAATTAATTTCTTCTAATTTAACTCAAATAAGAAAAATAATTATATTTATAATTAAACCCATATTTACTAGAGAAAACTATTTTTCCAGGAATGTATTTGTTAATGAAAACTCATTTCAAATTACATCATTGACATGTAATCAAAATTTCATAAATTTCAATTAATAATTATCAAAAGATAATTTATAAATATAATCTTATTCATACCAAATTAATTTAAATTTATATTATTTAAAATTATGAAACATTATTGAATTTAAAACAATTTTTAGGAAAAAGTGATTCATAATACTTGAATTTCGAGTTTTGTTTTTATACATTGTCGATATACTACAATAATTATTGAAAATTTGAGATCAGAGATAATATTTAATGAACCGTAATATAAAACTACATCATAGTTATTATTTTTATATGGTCCATAACCTATAACATATATTCCTGATAGATAATTTGTCCATCCTAAAGAATCATCATATCTTTTTTAAAATTACAATGTGTGATGGATCCTCCACAATTGAAATGATATTTGGCTGCCCCCAAGTCCATAAAAAATATAAAGGATACCTATAGAAACTCATGATGGGTCTGTATTGACTTCCTAATTTCTATTTCTGTTTAAAAATTGAACAATTCACAACATAATTTAAAATATAATGAAAAAAATAAAATTACTAAAAAATTAATATCAACCATAAAATTTATGAATTTTTAATATAATTAAATATAATTCACTCCAAATTAAAAAGTATTCCTAAAACCCCATAGAATATCAATTGGTATGATATGGCGTAGGAGGATCACTCAATGGGTTGTGGGGTGAAACTTCAAACCAATACTATCCCTAATCACTAAAATATACTCTTACACATTATCATGTATCAGATGCTACTACTAATGCTCCAAATATGAAAATATATATACCTCTATCTAAATTAATTATATCTTCTCATCAATTGTTCTAAACCAATCCTCATACAATGAATCATTTGACTACAACTCTCCATTATCTACCATCAAATTGACTGATGACATAGTATATGTAATATAATTCTTATGTGTCAATTATGATAAAATACTATTTTCCAAACCTTTGAAGACACCTTAAGGTGTCATATGTATCCAAGTCCCATCATCAAAACCTGACATGCCATTAACACCACATTCACTAAAATATTTACTCTCTCATGAATGAGAATTCACATCCTCATATGATTCCTTCAAATAAAATTACAAACAACAATATCAATAATATTAATAATGGTAAATTATTTTAAAATATAAACCAAAATCTGGAAAATATAACCAAAATATTAGCATATACGTGGATATATGTACATAATTTATTAAATATCAAATTCTATAGTATATGTGTGAGTAGTTGATTGTATAACAATTTGAATTTTTACGTTTAATGTGTATATAAATTTAAAAATATTAATAACAACATGATGTTATTGATGTACACAAAATATATGACTCCGAACCAAATGTGTGACCCTGTAACTCCATCTGTTCTATAATCCATATGATAAACTCCTCTTAAATGTCTCTTATATTTTATATGAGAACAATCCATACCATTCCTCATATATGATATTATTAGGTCAATGGGATACATAATACTAGTAAAATACAATTGATGAAGCTATATTTAAAGATCACTTTTTTAGTTTAGGAAACAATGATGATGATGTTTTCAATATTAAATCTAACATAAATTGTGGATATGATTTATTAGTCTATCAATAATCAAATACACTAAACTCAAAAAAAACAACTAAAAAACATATCATTAATTAAATAAATTGAAGATATTATAAATTATTTAATAACATAATGTCTAGGGGTGCATCATCTACTGATGGAATGAAATGGGAACATGTCACGAACCAACCCAGGTTGTCCCGGAACCGTTCACTTGAGCTGGCCCGCGGCATGGCCTGAGAGAATTCCTGATCCCCACGGGCAGTCAACTAGTGTCGGGCATCAAAACTAAAAAAGAGAGAATGATTTTTCCCAAAAATGAAAGATAAGTATAGTACTACAAAAAAAGTATAATACCACTAGACAAATAAATGACACGAAATAGGATGAACAACTGATGACAACAAACTAACATGAACACGAACAAAACTCCTCAAGACTCCGAGGGTCGCTCACCATTCCATAACCGACTCTCTCCCACAACGAGAAAGCTCGAGTCAAACCTACAACAAAAACAAAAAATAGAAAAAAACTATAGTCGTGAGTATTACAACTCAGTAGGCGTTCCAACAACACAATTATCAATTCACTACCATTAAATAATGAAATTTATTGATTCTAGGTTTGAACTAAATTGTACAAAATATGGATTTCCACACACACACTTCAATTTACAAGACATGTAACATTCCATTTCCATTTTATTTTAAAAAAAAGTTTAATTTTTGAAAGGAACAGGTGAATATCATTTAAAAACATTTCTACGAACAATTTAGAAATTTAAATTTTAGTTGTTAGCCAAATGGAAAACCACACATAGCACACAACACACACTAAGGGCAATGGAGAAGAAGTGGCACATAGGGGACATCAATCGAACTGGACCTCTCAAACTTCTGCCACATAAAATTAATCACTAATGTAAACATGGGTAAAAACTAAGAGCTCGTGAACCATCCAGAAAATACCATACAAGTGACTAATCCTGAAGGCATGCCCTAACATGATGAAATCTTAACGCCCTAATTCTCGGCATTTCCCTACATGGAATAACCGAGGGGACCAATCCCCATAACATCAATAACTCAGTATTCCCATAATATGGGTCCACTAGCCAGTGTGTAATCGATACTAGTGCAACAATCGTTCTCAGAAGATTCACTCATTATGCCAGGTTCCCATGTCAACACATGCAATAAAAAGGGTTGCGTCCACAATGAAAATCAATAAGTCACGAGGCAAAAATATCACACACAACTCACGCAATCAACACACACCAACAATCACCCCTCACTAACCCCAATGCGGGTTTTCCCAAAATTATTTATCTCATTAATGTGCCAGACGGGCCTTCAAGAACATTAAAGAAAAACATCATTTTCGAGAATACCAAACACACTTGTTCATAAGAAATCATTTATCTTTAAAACCAAAAATACATTTGAAATTATGTGAATTATGTTTAAAGGCCAAACTCGCATTGTTTTACCATTGGGTGTTTGCTCATCATAAAAATATTTCAAGTGTTGTGTAAAAAATAGACGGCTGTTTTTACACCAAATAATCATTTAAAAATTAAAAATGTTATATATTATTTCCCATTTATTAAAACAAATAAAATATGAAGAAATTCATAAATTATAAATTTAAAGGTGAGTGTAGTGGGGGACCAACCTCATCTCGCTGTCCAAACACAAAGCCGCATCACGCCTCGCACAGATGCACAAACAAGTCCAAGTCGACGACCACAGTATCGCGATGTTTCCTTGCCAACACGATGCAACAAATGCACAATAACTAAAATTAATCAAACACAAGCCTAAAACAATCCAAATGAGAAAACAATGCAAAATAACCAACTTGACTTGTTTCAAAACACAATTCACACCTTTTTCACTATTAACTAACCCACTTTAAAATTTATTAAACAGATCTAAATAGAAACCATATCTTTACACACCCTAAACCGTTTCAAAACAAATTTTTATATTTAAATGTTCACTCTCAACACACCATGTCAGAATGTGCACCGGATGCATAGTTAAATTAAAAAACTGCAAATTTAATAAAAACTGGTAAACAACACACAACTGGCTTCCAAACAAATGTACCCTAATTACCATGAGAAGGATATAAAATATTAAACTGAAAACATGTTAATTTTAAAAAATTAATCTTTTCATAAACCAAACATCCCAAAAAAACCTTTTCAAAACATCACACTAAAACAAAAAAAAACAAAACATTGACATATACTTAATTAAAATTTTATTTTTAACCGTCTAACAGAACAATCATTCTAAAAATACAATTCACAACACAAAAATGATACTAATGAACACTTTTATAATCTCATAATCATAATAAAATAATCACACAAACAAACAATCCACCCAAATAATGTTTATCGATAGAACAACTTACATCAGGTGCTGAGAACTCTCAAAACATGGAGCTAAACTCCAATCGCACCAAAAACACATAAGGAATACAAATTGGATCCTATATCAAGAATGTGAAGAAAAATGAATCCAAATCGAACACTAAAATGAACCTCATAACCATCATAAATAAAAAAAGTCAAGGAATAATAGGGGAAACCTTCCAGGGGTAGTTGCACCTGAGGTCACAGGTCGTCTCCGTAGGTTGCCTCGGCTGGTAGAGATCGTGTGGCCTAGGGTTATGCCGGGAAAACAGAATAATGGTGGGCGCGCGATGGTCGAATGGGGTTGGTAGGTGGAGGGAAGGCTGGGATGTGCCCAGAGGGCGGCGTTCTGGTGTGCTAAGGAGGTGTGGCCGGAAGTGCAGCACGAAGGTTGGGGGTCTGGTTAGCTGTGAGGGGATGGGAAGGGTGGCAGAAAGGAGGCGAACGATGGAAAGGCCTGGGATATGCAGTGAGACCAGTAGTGAGGGAGAGCTCAGCTGGGTTCTGGAGAGGCTGTCACTCGAAGAGGGATGGATGTAGGAGGATGGTGAGGGAGAGGGGAGGTCTGGAGTGTCCGGTGTGACCAATAGGGAGGGAGAGCTTGGCTGGGGTCCGGTGAGGTTGTCGCTCGGAGCGGGCGGGACACGGGAGGAGACATAAAATTCTATATGTTACTACTAATGTCAACAAGGTGTACGATTATTTTTAAGAGACAATGTGATTAGAAGTCCACAGTTAAGAATGCTGGTCATGGAGTATTAATCGAAATGGGTGACCTTCTAGTAAGTTTCCCAGGGTGTGTGTGAGTGAGGAAACAACACACTGAAAGAAAATGTGTTGGCCTATGGGGACGATCATTAGTCTGATAAGAGACCATATTGAGTAATAGCCTATGGTTTGCTGGGAAGGAAACCAAGGTATTACAGGAGACCCATGCGGTCAGATGACATGTTTCATTGCCTAAGAGGAGGGTTGTGACAAATGGTAACAGTGCCAATACCCAACCGGAAGTGCATAAGCACTTCTTGGGTTTGAGACATGGGGTCCACAACAAGGGTGTTGTGCTTTAAAGGGGTGGATAATGTAACACCCATGTAAAAGTGAGATTTTAAAGGCTAAATGTTACTACCCATGTCAACAAGGTGAACCTATCTTTACGAGAGCCTACCTGATTAGAACTCCATAGTTAAGTAAGTTTGGCCTGGAGTAGTAATCAGGATGGGTGACATTCTGGGAAGTTTCCCTTGGTGTGTGTGAATGAGGACATAACACACTGAAAGAACATGTGTTGGCATGTGGGGACATTCATTAGTCTGATAAGAGACCTTACTGAGTAATAGCCTATGGTGTGCTCAGACGAAAAACTAAGGTATTATAGGAGAACCTTGGGGTCAGATGACATGGTTCATGACCCAAGTGGTGGGTTGTGACAGAACATGATCCAATGAAACACATGGCTTAGAAAAATAATTTACAAGAATCACAATAGATTACAGAAATATTAAATGTAAAAAATGATTCAATTGAAATAAAATAATTATTACATTTTTTAAAAAAATTAATAAAATATATTAATATAAAATAATTACCGTTAACAATTGATCTTACCTTTTTAAATGAGGATCATCATAAAGAAACGAGAATCTATTTGGAATAGGGTATGAAATAATTAGTCTAGGAAAACCACTACCTCTTATAATAGGTGCATCATCCAAAAGATCCGATGAATCGAGATCATCATCTAGATAATCAACATCAATGGAAGAACAAAATTGATCATCCAAGGCATCTATGGTAGTCTGAAACAAAAAATATAACATGTAATAAAATGTGAAGACATATATCAAGTATTAAAATTTAATTATTTTTAAATATAATAATTTTTCACATAGATTATTGACTATACATATATAAAATAAAAATAATCTAGTGTTAGTGAAGAAACAAAATAGATTATCTAGTCCAACCAAATGGAATAAAAAATATTACAAATATTTAATTTTCAATACAAATATAAAATATAATAAAATAAAAGAAATAGATTATAATATATAAATCATGATCATCATTATTTTCTTCATCGAGGAAAATAATCTTCATACTCATCTATAGAATAATAAACATCCATCTAAATATTATTTTCATCATCCCTTATTAATTTATAAAAGAGACAAATATCATTGTTCCTTGAATGGGTGGTTCAAAATAGATTTTTATATATAACATTTTAATAGTAATATTTGGTTGTGTTTCATAAATAATTTCACGGGGGTTAAATTCCGTAGAAACATTATAATTTTCAATGAACTAATTATCTTGATATTTTAATATTATTACAATTCCCCATTCAATAAAATATTTTAAATCATTGTAGTAAAAATTAGAAGGTTCTAATTTTGGGTTTTAATATCATTTTTAGTTGTTGATTCATGAATATATGGTCCATCTAACTCATGTACTAAATATTGATGTAATAGATCTAGAACCACAAAACATCAATATCTAATGAATTATTTTAACACCATTGATTCCATGAAATGTAATATTTTCCCAAACTGAAACATAGATGATGAAGAACAACATTTTCAAATGTTTTGAATATCTTATGATAATATTTCATTCATGGAAATTTAATTATTTCTTCAGAAAAATTTAATCAATTTAATTATTTAGATGATATAAATGTTTTAACAACCTCAATATTGATCTGAATTATACAGTATCCATTGGGATTTTGGAAATGATAGAACCAATCAGGATCATGTTATATAAATTGTTTTCTATATCCGGAGTTCAACTCTATTTAAAAATAGAGATAATTATTATTATTATTCATTGCGACAATTTCAAAATTATTAATATATTTTAACACCTTGTAATATTATATGATATATTGTTAGAGTGAGGAACTGAATTAGTATTGGATTCTAGGGCCTATAGTGCCTCAAAATGTATAAAATAAAAATATTTTATATTTAATATCACATAGATTATATTTTCCAAATATAATTGAATATCTCGTGAATTATGTCTCATATGGGAAATAAAAGACCACAGTTAGGTCCAGGATATATGGTTTACTCTAGCAATGATAAAACATTTGTTCTCATAAGATGTTTGGTTAAAATTCATGAGATGGTAAGTAATTTTATATATTCATTATATTTGTTTATAAAAAAATTATATATCCCTGAAAGTGATTAACATATGATAAATTAAATATCACAATTAGGTCATAGCTTTGGGGTTTACCCATGGAATGAAATAATATTTGTGTTTTTTGGGTGTTTGGTAACATCACACTCCAAGGTAATTCTAGTATTATTTATATTACATGTATTTGGAATAAATTGACGCATCTCATGAATTATGTATCAAATATGAATTTAGAGACCAACTTTAGGGATATGTTTCAATTTTTAGCATATAGATGACAAAAAAAAATTATATGTATGGAGTTCAGTAACATAGTGCATGATGTTAATTCCTAATAATTTTTTTAAAAATGTTTTAAATACAATTGAATCAACTCATGAATAATAAATTGTTAGAGAAATTGGAGACCATTGTTAGATCTAAGATGTAGGGTTTACATCAGACATGAAAAAAATGTGTGACCATATTATGTTTGGTAACATCATGAATGATGGTAATTAATTTAATATTTTATTTATAATTTTCAACAAAAAAATTATGTTTCATGGAAAGAATATGTCATATTAGAAACTTGAGACAACTTCTAGATCTGATATGTAGTGTTTAACTAAGGAATTACATAGCATTTGTATACAAAAGGTGTTTGATAACATCACACATGTGGGTAACCTTTTAAATAATTTATTAATATTATAAATTTATATATTTATAGAATGTAATAATTTTCTAATATTTAATAAATATTACTTATACTTCTTAGTAATATATTTATTAATTTTTACAATAATGTAATAAATAATATTATTTGTTAATCAGTACTGCATTTTTTATAATTATTCTGAAAATTTTAAAAATTAGGTATTTTTATACGTATCACAACCAATAATCTAATAATAAATCATGGATATATATAAACAAATTTTTTTGAAAAAAAAATTATTAAAAATACGTTTGTTCATTTTAATGTAGCCCCACAATAAATTAAACATTAATAAAAAATTATCTAACCGTTTATGATTATCCATAAATTAAATTATATATAAATTGATATTTTATTAAAAATTAATCATTGTAGTTATATTCATTATTATAAATTAAATTCATTATTATTTTTTTAATTTTAGTTTTTAAAAAATATTTTTTAGAAAAATATTTTATTCAAACGATATCTATAAATTTTTCTTTTATAATTCTTATAAAACATTCATTTCCAATTTATTTAATATGAAATATATATATATTTCATGATTTATTAATCAAATATATATATATATATATATAATAAATTTATATTATTTTGTTAAACAAATATACATATCAAAGATATACATACAAACAAACACACACACACAAATATATAAATATATATATCAAAAAGCGTACATGTTTTTTAGAAAATTTTTATATGTATATTGCAATGTTAATATATATATATATATATATATATAAGTATCCGAATTTTTAAGAATCTTATTTAAATTTTTTAAAAATTATAAGCAATCATTATATAAAAATGTATTATTTAGAATCATGGATACAATAAAAAAATTATAATAACACATCAAAAATTATATCATAATAACCCTATAATATATTTGACCAATTAAATATATTAGTATAAAGTATATCATTATCAGAGAACACACTAAATAATTTATTAAATCATCATATTTCCACTATTAATAGAAAATAATAATATTTTAGTAAGCCTAAATACAATTCATATAATTGTTTTTAATATAATGATTAAACAACCTAAAAAATACTTCAAATAAATTGAATGAAACTGATGTGGAGCTAGTGGACACCCATATTGGGAATAAAAAACATGAAATAAACCTAAATAAGATATAAACCTTAAAAATCTAGTAAATTTATTGATATAAGGTTTGACATATCAAAATTTCCTATGATTTAACATTTAATCGTTGAAAAATGTTGGAAGAGAGAGGATGGGTCTACACAAAATTTATTCAAGCCCATGTCTTTATGAAAACAACAGGGATGGGTGAATTTTATATGGTATTGTTGGAAGGCATCAAATCCTTTCAACTATAATGGTTGGAGAATGAAATGGGGGAGGATAAGAATGAGTGATGTAGATTAATAAAACATATTTTTGGGATGATATCACTTTAATATAATTCAATTATAATAAATTAACCATTAGATTTGACCAAAAGGGTTCAGGGACCTCATAGTAGGTAATAAATAATGTTTATTATAATATTTGGGAAATAAATATTGCAAAAACATTGATTAGTAAAAATATTCATATGAATGAATTTTTAGATAAATATAAATATATGATAACATCCTATTGTTTTGGTAATGTATAGATTATTTATTTATTTAATTAAGTACATCCCTTTGGGGTCACGATAAGGGTACATGATTTTGGTACTAATGTATCTTGGGTTAATAACAATGAAATGTTTTGGATAAGCATATCCTAGCTGTCATTCTAGTTCAGGATGAGTGCTTATTTACTATGAACCCGGGTTGACACTCCCCTGGGAGATTCTTCAGTTAATTCACATTTACATTACAATATATCATGATGTATTTGAATAGGTTATAATAAAGAATGTCATATGTTAATCATATGGTTACTTCAATTGAAAATAAATTTCCTAAATTTATATATTATATATTTGATTTTTTGGTTTCATTTTATTATTAATGTTCCACATAATATTAATTTTTTGTTTTTATTAATGGATAAAGAAAAGAGTTATGATGTTAATCCTAAATATGATGGAAATTATGGTGATTGTGAGTTACCAAATTTGATAATGAAATAATAGAAATTCATTGTGATTATTCAAAATTCACAATCATGATATGTTATTAACAAAATGAACTCTAATCAACTATAGGTCACACCATTGAATACCATGATAATGGTGACTAAGATCATGAATAATGGATACCATGGATGAAATAAGGGTCAATTTATTTTGTGTCAGTGATGTGGAAATAGACACCCAAGAGACTGTCTAAAAGGAATAAGAATTTGTTTTATTTCTGTAACATAAGGTAATATAGAAAGGAATTATTAAGGGAAATTGAGGACTTTAATATAGAGATATAAATTTCATCTAAGAGAAAATTTTGTAGTTTGTTTCTGTAAATGTGTAGAACCTAGGAATTATCCATGTTAATAATATTTTTTTAAAATGACTCCTAGACAACAGAAGTACGTTTATTATACCACTCATTTTTGAAATAGATATTATATATTTATGAATTTTTATTGATGATGTATGTTATTGAATTAAGTTTAATAATGGTTTTTTTATAATAAGAATCCTAAAACATATAAGGTTTTTTTTATTTTCGAAGCATATATGTGTTCATGTAAAACTAATTCAAGAGTTATTGATGCCATTAGAGGTTTTTAGAGTAATTTTTATACTATGTTCATAATTATAAACATATTTTTGTTATTATATGTATTAGATGTTTATCAAGATTAATAATTTTTTGGGATATGTTCATAGAAATACAACCCATCAGCTAAGTGATAATGTAATTTGGTAAACATTGTCTATCTATTTTGTGGTCATAATTTTAATGTTATCGGTAACCATAAAGGATTATCTTATCATTGATGTTGATGAATTTATGGGTTTTTAAAAATATTTAATGTGATGGTATGAATATAAATCCATTTAACAAAAAAGGACTACCAATATTTTTTGTGACAACACATCTCATCGAACATGTATAATGTTCCTGAACCAAAAACTGTGGGTTGACAACATATTATCACCTCTATCTTTCCTATATGGTTTCTTAATGAGTATGATATTATTATTTTTTAATTGAACAACTTTACTGATAAATATTATTATTGTTTTCAGAATCTTATTATACGATAAAATCATTTTGATTGTTTAATTTTATTAATGATATTATAAGATATATTTTATTGGGTTGGGATATAATCATTAGGGTTGATTTAATTATTTTTTTGAGGAATTTAGTTACACTATTAGAGATATGAACTGAATGTTATTATATAAATTATGAAGATAAAGAGTTCTTATATATTGATTTTAGTGGGGTTATTTAATATATATGGTAATTATAATTGTTAAAAATGTAATTATATATTGAGATCAAGGATATTAATTTAAAAATTGAATTTTCAGTATTATATTACATTACACAAAACAAATTTTATTTAATAAATACTTGTTTAATAAGCTGTTTTTTATTTATCGATCATATGAATTTTAGGAATTTAGGCATGAATAATTCATATAGTAGACATGTCCAGCCAGAAGCAAAGCTTCTGACCATTTATTAAAAAGAAAGAAAAAGGTACAAATGAGCGGAAAATGGGGTCACAAAAAAAAATTCCCTTATCCACCATAAATAGGTCTAAACATCATAAAACAAAATGTCATTTCCACAATCAGGATCATCAGATGTCTCCCACTCTGATTGAGAATTATCCTAATTAAAGATTTTCAAATTATTTGTATCCACCTTCCATGACACCTTAGACGACGATCTGGTAGACATGCTTCTAGGAACGTTAGAATAATCTATGCGCGGTCTCTGCATTGTGGGAACAGAGATGAACCTCTCACTAGCAACACCCTTTGTAGTACCACTTAAAACACCATCCTTGTAAGAGGTGTGTCCACCACTGCTCGAGACCCTAATCAGGGTACCCACATTCTCTTGTTCACCCTAAGAAATATTCCCCAATTTGTCAGGTATTTCAGAAAAATGGAAAAGTTTCTGGATTTCCCGTTGGAAGTCAAGATGTTGTTGCAAATCATTCTTCTTAGGGACGTCAACTTAGAGGGAATCCGATTCCAGGACTGGAGTAACCTCTTTGACCAAATGAGTTGTAGAGGGTCAACTATGGGCATTCATCGGAGATACATCAATTAAAAACCCTTTTCCAGTATCCATTCGAACGATATCATTAAGTGAATCACCATCATGCACGATAGATTTTGGAAACATCAAATCCTTCCCCTTTGACTTCCTATGACAAAGAGCTGCTAAATGTCCTCTCAGCCCACATTCCCCAAAAGAAACAGTCCCCTGGAATAACTCCGATGAGTGTCCAACAACCATGCATTCATTGCAGAAAAGTGGTTTTTTTCATACTCAACATCAATGTGAATGTTTCTAGAAGGAGTGGAAAGGGTTACCTTTTCAATCAGAGTGGTACTAAGATCAACCTCCACCAGCATCCTAGAAAAATGACCAAACTGAACATCCTCTGTCTCTTTGTCAAGCAGAATCTGAGTCCCAATTTCCATGCCAATATCATGCAAATTTTCTGGATGCCATAGGACCCAATTGAGTCTATGAAGGTGAATCTATAACTGAGAAAAAGAATTTCTCACACATGAGACATTAAAATCCAAAGACCATTCATGTAAATGAAGCCAAGCAGGTTTTAGAAACAAGGATCTCATGCTCCATGATCTAAGCATCAAATCATCATACGGAAAAAGGTAGCGGTGAAAAATTCATATAGAATACTATTAATTTGAATGAAAAGATGAAATTGTGGAAGAAAATGATTAGTGGATGAAATTATACTAATTATGTATTTATATTTGCATATTGTATTATTATAGATATTAATTGAATTTATCATCTATAATAAAAGGATCTTGAAAAAAATTTAATTTTATTGGCCTCATTTATGAGGAATCATTGGTCTTTTCACCCATCATATATTTATGAAATTATTTGTGATGAATTTATCATGATCAAATTATTATGATCAATGATATATATTACTTTACATAAATATTTATGCTTTTCTTCCTTGTTTATAACCACCCTTCAAATTAATGATTTGTCAATTTTAAACCCACTAATCTTCTATTCTATATGACCATCATACTTCTCCTCCTCTATTATTTAATAGATTTTTTATGAACCCTTTTACGATATGGGTTTAAAAAGTGTAATTTTTTTTATAAAACTGTTTATTATAAATAGCAATTTTGAATTTGGAGTATTACATTTAATAAAGGGTGGGTGATTTTAAAATACCTAAACTTTCAAAATATAACATTATGTTCAATAGAATTTATGAAAAAAAATCTGAGTCTAAATGAACTGCAATATAGAATAGTTTTAGAAACTAGTCATTAAATTGGTATATTTCTTTGTTTTTTCTATGGATTATAAAAAAAATTAATTCAAAAAAAGAAAATGTATTTTGAAAAACTATACATTCATAAAGTTTTATATCATCATTTTTTTCAAAGTAATTTACAAATTATTTTTTCAACAATTATAAAATGTGTTTGACCAAATATGTTTTTTTAAATAAAAATAATAAAATTTTTATATACTGAATTTTTTAGATTTTTGATAAAACATTTATTTTTTCTGTATAGTGAAAAATACAAATTCTTATTTATAACGCATGTTTTCTTTTCTGTTATTTAAAAAGAACCATTTTGTTTTAATTGTTTTAAATTATATTAGTTTTATTATATTATAATTACTTTAAGTCATTGGATGTAAATTTTTTTCAATTGTGAAAAAAAATACTCATATACTATAAAACAATTTCCATGGGAATTTGATTTTTCTATCATATCTATGGGTTTTAATAAAATTTAATTATTCCATTTATTCTAATTTTATTTGGAAAAATATATTATATATTGTGGTATTGACTAATGTTGTTATATCATATCTTTATGTATATGTGATTTAATGATTAAAAATTAGTATATTTAATTTAATTAGTTTACCTATAGTGTATTATATTTTATTCTACTATAATTGGTGATCCATTTAATTGAAATTAATTTATCATACTCATAAAATAAATGATTATTTTACATTGAGAAAAAAATTAATCTACAGAAAACTATTGTATAGTACATGAATATTAATTTCAAAGATTATATCCCTCTTGTTCAATGTCCAGATGCTTAGGGTCAAATGTTTATCATACTGTATAATATATTATATTACTATATTATATTACCTTATAAAATAATTATGTTAGTTTTTTTATCTACAAAACAAGATATTAAGTCATAAAGTAATTAGGTATTGTGTTTACGATATATATATATGATATTCAAAAAATATTATCTTGAGATAATCAAGAGATGTTGTGAATGTAATGGATGACACATCATTAACATATTTCAATTATTCAAATTATTTAGACAAGTAAAAATTGAATTCAATTTATCTTAGACACTATATAAGTAAGTGAAACATTTTATCTTAAGTTGCTACTCAGAAATTTACCAAATGTGAATAGGGTTATCTATTCATTATATTACCCTGAAAAAGCCAAATTAGAAATCATTATGGTACATTCATAATTCTATCATTATCAATGATATGTCATTTCATACTTTTAATCATATTATAAAAGGAAATTTATAATTAATGAGTGATCGATTTATACAAAGTGTTATTCTTCCATGAAGGGAAAGATTAGAGGATGGAGATTTTTAACATTGCAATCGAATATTTTTATTCCATATTTAGAAAAAATGGACACATTCCATTAAGAGAATGAATCATAAATTTTTTAAAAGTATTAATCATTTAACCATTTTTATTATTTGGTATTCTTAATATCAAAATCAATGTGTCTATATAAATAGAAATGTTATACATTGAATGAAATATATAATGATTTTTATGTATATGTGACAACTCTAATAATATAACAGACATTGTATTTATATAGAAGATACCTCGTAGAAATCATGAGTGATGTTCATATAAGTTTATTAGTTGGAGTTGAATTACCACAGTAGATGTGATTTTAAGATCATCGTCTTATTTGGATGTATATTAATATGCTATTAGTTTCATCTTGAAATAGTTTGTTATAATAATTCATTGATGTACATTCATCAATATTTCATCATTATTAATTATAATTATATATGTTAGAAACATATATATTCATTGGAAAATAAAATCTTCGTAGAAATGTAGTAAACCATAGTAACAAGTGACAACTACTTTCACTAAATTGTGAGCCTTCAGAAAAGTGTTTACTCAGTGAAAATTTCCAAAATCACAAATTAGATTGTTGGTGGAGTGGAATAAGAGAATTATATTACTAAAAACTATAATATATTATCTTAAAAGGATTTTATCATATATTTTATAGTCATGAATAATGTATCTATTAATGAAATGTTTGGGACCCACATACTATGAAGTCGATGATTGTTAATAGTTATAAAATTTTCAAGAACTCAATTCACTACTATGAATTTTACAGTTATCCTTTATCTAGGAGAATGTTTTTTATTATAGATCATGAAAATAAAGTTATAAACTATCAAAGGATGATGTTTAATGATAATATTTCCAATGACTAATATAGATGATAATAGAGATTTTATGTTAATGGTTAGAGATCCGCATTTTAATTATAAAAAATATTGGTTATAGTATGAATAAATTACGATCTATTTGAAGAACCTTGTCATAAAGTATTATCTTAATCAAATAATGTGTTATGACCTTCCAAATAAAATTGAAAAAAACTTTGTATGCTCATTATAAATATATATGTGATCTGGATTATATAGAAATGATTAGTATTACCTATAGAAATCATCTTGTTGTGTTTAACCAAGTATCTCAATTTCAAACAATGCATGAGTTATGGACTACTATAGTAGTATCATATGACAAAATAGAAAAAGTGTAGTATTATAAATATTATACTACCAATATTATATTTTAAACCATCAATTTGGATGATTAATAAAGTATTACTCATATTTGTGGAAGACACACTCATATTGTGAATAATGTTGATTCGTAAGAGAATCGAATTACTATTACAGATAATGTATTAATGACCTAATAGTATTATCAATTATGTTTATTGGAATATCAATGGAATTTAGTAAATATTTAGTGGTAAATTATTTTCAATGAAAATATCTCATTATGACCCCATGATTTATGATGGTGAAATGGAAGAATGTGTGAGAGAAAATAAAATGAATAAGGAAAGTGTTTATAAAAATTCATATATTTCTCGATATGATTAAAATATGATCTAAAAAACTCTAAAACGTTTATGGAAGAAGATTACTCAAGAAATTATTCATAAAATAATGAAAATGAATAGTATTTAGGGTGTTTTGATAGTTTGTTAACATGTGAATAAGTATTAGAAGACCCTTAATCATGTATAATAAGTATTATAAACATTCTAATAAATTGAGATGTTAGGAGATAAAAAACGCTATGAAATTACTTTATAAAAAATCTACAATTTTACAAAAATAAACATTCTAAAAAAATTTCAGCAAGAATATTGTATATAAATAGAAATATAAAAACTATATAAAGGAAATGTAGAGTGATTATGAAAAGTATAGTTAATGTTAATAATTATATTTAAAAGATAAATTATTTAATTAAATGACACCATTTTTTCACAATGCATTTAGATGAGGTACATTATTTTTATTATTTTGAGATGGATTTTGAATTATAGAATGATAAATTTAAATATAATGAATTTAATTAATACTGTAAAATGTTATATAATATGTATAAAATTATAAAAAATAAATATAAATATATGAGAAAAACCTATAATATAATTTATAATGAATAATATGAAATAATAATGAATATTTAAATTTGAAAAACCAATTAGTAAAGTATACTAGATAATTGACTATACAAATTACAAAAACTAAATCTTTTAGATGGAGGTCCAAAATGTAAAATATGACTCAATTGTTTTTTCTATGTGGGATGATTATCTATACCAAAATCATTTTTAAATCCAGAATAATAGTGAAATTTTTTGAATAGTAATTCTATTTGAAGGCTAGAAGTTTATAAAAACTATATTATGTCTAGATCCAAAAACATTTACCTATGCACTGATACAATTTCAATTTCTAGAAGTATTACAATATACTAATATCTATAATTTGGAATAATACTTAGTTTTATTCAATTAAAAATTCTTTTATTACCGAATTAATCTCAAAATGTTCCATACATTTTTATTAGAAACACAAATGGATTTGGGTCCATATGTATTTTATAACCAATATTTAAGGACACAAGTGTCTTTAAGTAAAATATAATTTTTTGTTTGATTTTTCATTATAGATAACTAGCCACATAAATAAAAACTCAATATGGTTCAAGGAATGTGGCTGTTCAAATTAAAAAATTATAGATTTCACTAACTTTTAGTAATTTTCAATGATTAATGGATCTTATGCAAAATATTATATCAACAATGAATGAAATATAATATGTATTGGATACATTATAAATAAACAATATATCCTTCTAGAAAAATTTCATTATATTGTTGTATTAAAGAATAACTAGATAAGGGTTTCTCTATATTGTGATGGGGTTTATACAGTTGGATTATCTAATAATTCTATCCTAGTTTTCAATGAAAAATAAATCAGGTTCAAAGGGAAAAAATGTCTACAATTTATTTTATAATATATAGTATATATAGAAATTATACAATTAAAATACTAGAATTGATGAATCATACATTTTTCATAAATCTCTTAGACAATATAATGATCATTCATTGAGAAAATTATCGGTAATAGTTTCTATTTATAATTTTTTTAATATTAAATTTATTATCAATAACATACATGATTAATTCTAAATATTTAATTTACACATTTCGGGTTTTAAAAAGATTAAATATGTTATTACATATGTAACCCTATATCTTATCCATTTGGATCTAATTCTAACTACTAGAAAAAATGATTTCCTTGAAAATATATTATCAATATTTTGGTTTAGTTAATTTTAAGATTTATAAGGGTTTATTTCTTGATAGTAAAATTTAAATTATTCATGGTTTTTTTTCACTAAATTATAAAAGATGGAAAATGATTCTAAAATTATGAATTTTAGAATTGACAAAGTTTTATAATTTAAAAATCATGAATCTAAATTGTTTTTTTTTCAAAACATCTTATTATTAATGATTTATCTAGTAGGATCCCTCAATATAATGGTTTTTCTAAAATGAGGAAGATGGCCATGAATGAAATTTCATGAACAATGTTATGAGAATTAAACATTCTAAATTAATTTTTTTCTGAATCAGTTAAAACATCATGTTTTTTTATGAAAATATTTCTTAGTAGGCTTATCGTATAGAAAATATCAAATGAATTATCAAATAATATAAAAACATGATTATGGTAAATTAAACTATTTGGATTTAATGATTATATATTAATTAGTAAGGAAAATGTTGGTTAATCTGATCAAAATCTCAAGAAGTTTTCTTTGTTTGTTACTATGCTAATTCCAAATATTATTGAGTTTTCAAGAAAAAATCATACACCATATTAGAATTAACTCATTTGTTGTTTCAATAAAGGGATACCTTTGAAAAAAATTACTCAAATTAATGAGACATGTTGTTATCTTAGGAAAATAGTACATGAACCCACTTTAAGAACAATAGATATGATGATTTGGAACATGATTATTTGAAAGAAATATTGTATGGGTTCATACGAGTGAACTGGAAAGTACAATTCCTATACAATGTAAAAACCATAAGGTTCATCCTCTTTAAATAGTTAAGGGATTATAAAAATAAGTAGATAAAACTAGTATTAATATAGGGAATCAAGTAGAAATGTCTAAATTTTTATCCTAGTAAGAAACTATAACTATATAAGAGTCATAAACTTATAAATATTTGATTATATCAATATATGAAGTGTGTTTATTTTTTAATAGGAACATGGTAACATTTTACATTATAGACCCTCTAACTATCCATTAATTCTATCTAAAATTGTACTTTGAATAAAATAGGTAGATCGTGGTGTGATGGCATTATATAATGAGAGATTTGTTGAAGAATACCACTATTATTGAGGAGGGATAGATTATGAAGATAAATCATCCTCTATATCTAGGAATGAATCAATTAGAATCATTCAATAATAATTATCTTATAATAATTTTAAATTATATCTTTGGGATACTAAATCTTAATTTTTAAATGTATTATTAATGGAGGAAGTATATTTTAGAAAAACTCATTATTTTGAATTCCTCATTTTCAATTTTCTATTTTAATGCTTTGAAAATAACCCAATTGTTAGAATAATTCTTGTGGATCATTGTATAAGATATTAGGAAAATTTATTTTATCAAATGGTGTTTTAGTAGGAACGGAGTTCCCTATACTATTTTTCAATATTATGTCTTAAAATATATCTTTATTCAAATATATGTTACTGATGTTATTTGTGGGTCCTAAAACACAAAAATTTACAATTATTTTTCAAAATAGCAGAAAAATAAATTTTAAATTTATAATATTGTTTGTTTAAACTATTTACTTGAATTATATATTTATAAAATAGATTTTGGAAATTTCCCAAAACAATTGAAATAAAAACCTAATTTAGCTAATGGTTTTGTACATGACAATAAAATAACCAATTCAACTCCAATGACTTCCAATATTAAAATTTATTTCAATGAAGCATTAAAACCAATTGATAAAAATTTATATAGAGGAATCATTGGATGTTTACTTTATCACACTTCATGTAGACCTAGAATTTTATTTTATGTATATATTTATACTTGATTTCAATAAAATCCACATTAATATAATTAAAATGATGAATAATTAAAATTAATATATTTTAAAGGAACTTTTTGAATTTATACCCTTTTAATAATAGATATTCATTTTAATTTATTGTTATATTTCTAATTTTCTTGGGTGTCTATAAGATATAAAGAGGACCTCAAAACCAGTAATTTAAGTTTGACACCTCTAGTATCATTATCAAATAATAAATATAACTCATTAGAATTATATACTAATGAAGATGAATATATTTCAATTAGGATTTTATATATTTATATGTGTGTGTGTGTTGTGGATGATTCACACCCTAATTGATTTTGGATTATGTTTTAACTATGATGTAATTAATTGTGACAAACCATGTTTTATAAATATTTTAAATAATCTAGTGTACCATAATAGAACATAAAATAATCATTTAAAGCATTATTTCTTGATAGATCATGCACAAAAAATGTTATACCTCTTTTGATTTTGTTTTCATGGATATCAATAAGATAATATACGTTGAAAATATTTATCTTTTTACTTATTTAAATATATCAAATCCAAATTAATTTTTTCACTTTGGTTACTTAATTTATTAATTTTACATTTTTAGTATCCTGAATTTTAAATATTGTAAATATTTATTTTTTTTATTATTTTATTCAAGAATACACATCACCGTTTTATGTATTAATAATATAAAAATAGGACATGTAACCCAGTTTTGTTATAATGACACAACTATACACACATGATGACAAGTCAATTAACATAAAACAATAGATGGTAAATCTATTTTCTATGAAAATATCTAGATATCCTAGGAATTATTTTCTATTAGTATCTTAAACTTATCTAAATTAATTCTTGAACCATGAAAACCAAATTCCAAAATGGAATAATCTAAAAGAACATATGGGGATACCACTACTATAGTTAACCATCAAAGTACCAATATAGTGTTTTTATTGGAAGATCCATTGATTCTCATATTCTAGATGGTACTGATATGTTAGTCATCGGGATAAAAATAACCGACTTTGGGATTCATTTTTTATTAATGATTTAATGGGTTTTTATTGAAAAGTTTTTTTATTTTTCTATTAAATTAATATACTTCAATTTAGTGATAACAAAAAAAAATGTTCATTGAAATTATAAACCATTATAACATATCGATGTTGGGTTTCATAATAGAAAAATCATTGTATTCCCTCATGATGGTTAAGAATATTTTAGAACATCCATAATGAATACTGATAATATAAATTAGTCCCAATTATGTATGTTACTTTTTGGATATGTTGAGGTAGAGAAAAAGGTGACATAATAGTTAGAACATGAGAGAAATGTACTATTAATGTTAATTTAGTCTTCCGTTACTAAATGAAACATTGAGATTGAAGATGTTATTTTTCAAGATGTAATATTATTATATAAAGTTATGATAGTGAATATAGTGAATTCAGTATGATATATTACAATATTTCTATGTCGTATTCAAAAAAATATACTTTTTATTAATATTTGAGCATTTTTTTATAAATTAATGTTTTTCTGAACAAAAAATATAATATATATTTACATGGAATATGAATTTTTACTAAATATACTTTAAGATGATTTTGTTTTTATATAATTTATATTTGAATAATCAATATTATATTAGTGTAGAAGAAGATGTAATGATATATCTTACAAATACTCCAGGAGAGTTATTTCACATGGTTTTTCATAGTGATGTTGTTGTCCAATCACATTAATTTATTTAATTTTTTGTAGAATTTAAATTTTATGTTATGGATGTATGATAAGTTCTTGACAATGAAACAACCCATGAATAGAGGTAATGTGTAATAGCATTTACTCCAACCAAGGTCAGAACTCTTCATTATTTATGTTCATCCAAATATTTTTAAACCATAAATCCTGATGTTTCTATAATTTATTCATTTAATGAAAAATTGTCATTTTACATTGTGAGATTATTTTTTGTGGGATCTGAAAGCATGATAAAAAAAATATTGTGTGTTATCCTTCTTTTTGATGTATTTTTTTCTGGGGATACATTTAAAAAAATATGAACTGAATCAGTTGGTTTTATTAATATAAGTTTAACTAATAAAGAAGAAAATATGAATATGAGAACATGTTTTTGAAAAATTAATATAATTATAAGAATTAGTAGAACCATATCCTATTTAATAATTTACATATGATGGTTAAATTCAATTGATTGATGAGTATCATTGTATCGATGTTCATCAGGACATGTTATCATGTATTCATGCAGTGCATACAAGTTTATAAATTTCAATTTATAAATTTTTTTAACAATGATATTGATAAGGGAATAAGATGATTTATGAATTTCAGTCTTTGAAAAATTAATTTGGGGATTTCAAAGATGATGTCAATACACATCATGAGCATGTTTTTTTAAAAATAAGATGTTGATTAATTAATGTTTTTTGCTTTATTTACTTTTAGAATCATTTTCTAAAGAATCTATGTGAGAGACTTCAAATCATATGGATATATAATAAATTTTTTTTGATTGTCTCAATATTTATACATAATTTGTTCTAACCTTAAATATAAGAAATTTAATAACCTTTCCAAAGATATTTTAAAATATATTAAAAGAAATGTTTTTTAATTTAAGAGAATTATAATTTTTATGAAAAACTTTATCTTATATATTGACCATTTTCTGATGGACTTCACTTCCTTAATAAGGGATAATGTACCTTAAAATTGTAATTTTATTATCTGAGTACAAAAGGATTTCATATTTATTATCATGTGGTAAAAAAAAAAATTTGTTATTTTGAAAATAATTTTGAAGTGTTATATCATGTGTTTGGGAATTTCAATTAGTTCATAGAAAAATACAGAAATTAATACTATCCTAAAGAAGATGAAAAATAATAGGAGGATGTTGTTATTGGGGATCCTAAGAAAAACCATATAACCTATAATGGTTTGAAGTTATCTCTTTTTCATTTTGACTATACTCCTACAGGTCTTCGAATTAGTTTTTCAAAAAATTAGTTTCATACATTGAAGATGTTATTGGGGAGCTATATAATGAAGGTAGACATGAAATTAATCTTCCAAAAGAATTCATATTTTGAGGAATGGTTTTAAAAATAATAAATACTATTTCAATAATGATATTGTAAACATAAATAACACATGTATAAAAGAAATATTTCAACATCAAGGATGCTTTTTAACTTCGAACTCATATTATTGACCATCATGACACAACATCTTAGAGATTAAAAGGTATCATTGACCAAACTGAAATATATTCAAGGGAGAATATGTGGTTTGTTTATTAAATATTATTACCTATAACTGATTACTCTTATAAGATATCATTTATACATATATATATCATTAAATTTGAATTGGATTAACAAACAACATTCTACATCTTTTCGACTAAAGTAAGGATCAAACTAGGTGATAGAGATAGAAATAGAGGATTCTTACTTATATTGTTCGATGTTATTGGAGAATTATCATCTTCCAATATCCCAACATCTTACTTTCATATTAGTCGACCACAATATATTTATAAAACCACACCAAAATATATCTAGATCTATATAGCTTACATATATTCTTTATTGATTTAATTAAATGGAACCACATGAATATTGTAATGTTGGTTTCATAAATCTTTAAAACAATTGTTTATTTTGTTAGATGTTTCTGATAAATTTTAATATTTATGCCAATATTTATTATAATAGTTTGTACTGAATTATTATTTTTTATTTTAGGAATGTTTTCAAGTAAAATAATTTGTAGCATTCATTTTATTTTATCAATGTACAATTAATTATTATTTATTGTATTTCTATAATTAATTGCCTATTTCTATTTCTACCTCCAATATCTTATAAATAATTTTTAAATACAACTTCATGGAAAATTATATTCCTATTAATTATGTCTTTTAATGATCATTTACACTTGTTCATGAGCAACATTAATTATTATTTTTATTTTCCAAATTATAATTATTTTTTATATAAAAAATGGAGAATAAAAGGATAATAGATAATTAAATATCACTTTTAATATATTCTTCAAATATTTTTTATTTGTCTTCCAATGGGTTTTATTGTCATGAAACAGTGTGATATTGTTAGGTAGACTTATTTAGTTCCAAAAGATCATTTTTAAGAGTATTTATAATTCGGATAATCCATATTTTTATTCTAATGAGATTATCTTATGTGATCCAAATATTATTCTATTACCGGTTATGTGAGATTTAGTTCATTGGAATTTATATTACACTTAACAAAACTGATTATCTTACCATGATTAATTTTTTTAATCTTCGTAACAAAATTTTTTCATGTTGAATTTTGGTTTTGAATGTTAATATTGATTTTATCATTATCATGAAAAATAATTTTGAGTGTTTTTCTAGCAATATGTGATATTATAATATGATGGATGTAAATTAGATAGACCATGTTCAAAACAAAATATTCATGTTATAATTTATGTATTGAATATCATTATGATATGTAAATGATATTCAAATAAATAGTATCATTTGATCACCAAGGGATGTTATGAAACTATGTATAATGTTATTAGGATAAATATCTTTTTTGGAAGAATTATTCTTCAAGATGTTGTATTCATTTTATATTACACACCATAGAAGTGAAATATATATTTTAACTTGTGATGATACAAGGAATGTTTTCGTATGGGAGTAATATTTTCAGTTAGATATTTGATAAAGTGAAATATGTTTTAAAAAATTTCATTATTAATTTCATAATGTTAGAATAATATATTGATATGTCATTTCATGCATATACACATATTTGAAAAGAAGTTGTATAAATATGGATAGATTTGTGTAGTGTAATATGTTTCCATGAATGGAAGGATCTAATGAACATGATTTATAAAATCCCATTTATAGTTATTTATAATTTTTTTTGATGAAATGGACCAATTCCATTATGATCTTGTATCATCAAGTTTTCAAAAGGATTATTCACTCTACCATTGTGATTATCTGTTATTCTTATATTCAAAACCATAAAGGATATATGGATAGGAATGTTACCCACTAAATTAAATATAAAGAGATATGGAATTACATAATAACACTCTAATAAAAAAATGCAACATATCGGCACATTGAATATATCTCATACAATATTTCAAGATAATCTTACATGTTTTTATGTTCTGATGGAAGAACATATAGAGATTTTATTTGAAGATCATTATTGTTTGTAAACATATATTTATATGGTATAATATTTTAACACAATTAATTAATTTCTATTAATATTTATTACATATTCACTCATTATAATTTATTATTTCAAGGTTTTAGTTTTCCCTTATAATGGGAGATCCTTGTGTAAAACTCTTGTACCATTGTATCAATTGACTATTCCTTGACCTCACCTTGGGACACCATGAAAAGGTGTTATCATATTCAAAATCACCAAAATCATGGATTTGAACATTGGTGGAGTGTAAAAATTGAATTTGAATCCATTTAAATTATAAATACATTTTGTTCAATCTCTTTCAAATAATATTTTATTTTTTCACTGGCCATTTCCCTTAATTAAAATATTGGATCACAGAGGCCATTGTAACACCCCAGGATTTCAGAGTGTGTTATTTCTTAAAAATAATTCAATAACTTGCACTACACGCAACACCGAGTTCAATCACACCATTAAAAGAGGTCATGAATAATATTAACTACATTTTGAACTTTATATAATCCTTATAATTTTAGAATCCCTATTATGAGTTTCTTAGTCATAATGAAAGAACAAATTCATTTTCAGTATTTCACTTTTATCAACTTCTAATAGTGAAAACTTTTTAAATACAATATTTTAAACTTTTTGACTAAATGGAGACATCAAAAAATTTAAAATGAAACATCCCAAGCGTCCACGGTACGCTTTCCTTTGGATAAAACAGTAGCGTGTGTTGTACGCAACTTCGAGTTCTAACACACAGTAACCAATCAAACTAGTTGTTATGAATAGTAATACCTACTTTTTGAAGTTATATATATTTTATATTTTAAAATGGACTTCATTTTTGGATTCGGAATATCAAATTTAGCCTAAGGTGAAATTTTGGTACTTTTCGGATAACTTTCATATTTTGATGAATAGTGAAAATTACTAAATTTTAATTAAAAACAACTTTTTAATCAAAATAATTAATAGTGATAAATTATGAATTTGAGTGGTTTTAAAGTATATTTAGAATATATTTTTACTATTTAATATAATGTTGGTCATTGGACATAATTTTACAATTAAACCGAACATAAACAAGTGTCAATCTTTTGATAGTTATTATCTCTTAAAAACACGCTTTTTGTTTTGACAACGGGAATTAATTTTAAATTAATTTCTGCCACTTCTGTGTTTTGAATTTAGGAAAATGGATTCCATATTTGGAATCAGGATGTTCAAATTGTGTAAATAGGTAACTTTTATTTTTAGACATTTTGAATAATTACTGCGGTAAATATTTTATTTACCATGGTTAAAGGGTAAATCCGGTAAATAAGGGTTAAAAAATAATATTATAATAATACTAAATTACCCTAAAACGTGTCGTAACCCTATTGGTTGATACATGGTCGACCATGGGCATCTTTGGGTCTATTTTGGGACCCCATGGATCCACTTGTAAGTGATAATGACACATTATATTAATAAAGTTAAAATAAAAATAAAAATGGCATAAGCTTACATCTTTTAGAAGAACAATTTTTACATAGGGTTATACATGTTGGATTTTCGATTATAAATATTCATTAGAAAGATAAAAAGATTTCCTACATAATGATATTTTATTTATAATTTTTAGACATCAAATAATTTATTTTATTTATGACACAATGATGATGCAATAATTACTAAAATAGTGAAAAATTAAAATAATTGATCTTATAAATACCCAAATAATTATAATATGAAACTTTTAATGAATTAAATTAATTTTCTATGATAATATGATATATTAGGATTGATTTAATTTACTTTGTTCGAAGTAATCAATCTGTTAGGAGTTTCACAAAAATCAACTATTGAATAGTGTCAAAATTGACATAAAAGAGTTCTTAAAACAAATATTATATTATTAATTGATATTAAATTCATAAAAATCTAAGGATCGGCCAAGAGACTTATATTATGATAGGTTCCTCATTAATGGACCACTGGGGGGTTTCTTGGATGTATATAGTAAGTTTATTAACCATATTATATAAAAATACAAAGAGACATTGTAAAAGTGAAACTAATTAACTTAGAGTTAATACTTAAAGATAAGGTTAATATAAGTACCCAAACCTGTCTAAATTCTATTGGTTGAGTGGTTTTCGACCTATACCCACCTTAACCTTTGAATAGTCAACTTTGGAGCCATTAGAAACCGAATATGAATTTATTATAAATTAATATTTCTAGCTTTTCCAAAGGTGCCCCTCACCCCTCTTATAAAAGGGCACTCATCCTTCTCATTTCTTCACACCTCTCAAGCCACTTGGCTCGTCCAAACTCTGCCCAACTAAGCTCCCCACATCCCTCTCCTCCTCCTTGAAGCTTCCCCTTAGGCAGAAAGCATTTCAAGAAGTCCTTTGGTTCCAACCAAAGTGAGTTACCTAGATTAAAGGTAACGATTTCTCTTAAATTATTTTCATTTATTTTGCATCTCCAACCCCCAAACTCTTTTTATTTCCTTTCTTTTGTAACAACACCAGTATCCACAATATACTAGGATGTTTTTATAAGAAGGATTCAAACTACACATACACACAACTCCATCTAATGGATGATGAACATAATGTTTCTGTGGATGGCAAACTAACGCCTCACGAAACGATGATTGTTCAAATACATCTTACCACCTCTCATGGTGGCCATTATGATGGAACTGTAATTAAATATGATATTAATGATATATATTTTATATATAATCTTCTGTAATTCCATTTTATTTCATTCCATTATTCGTTTCATGTTGTATATACATACGATAATTTCATTTGAGGAAGTGCGGACTACCGCCCCCTTAAAATGATATGACTCGTTCATACCACACTTGGAACGTATAAAGGATGGTGTTAATGAACTTAAGTAACATATATAAAATATTATATTATACTGGAATAGTAATATACCTATGTATCATTTGTATTCGATTCTTTTAAAATAAAAATTAAATGGAAGTAGCGTTCGTGCGTACGTACGGACTACCGTCTCCACGAACGCGATGAGATTCATTATCCATTCAAGTATAATTATCATTTAATGATTTAAAAATGATGTTTAAGGACTTGATATCATTCTGGATATGAATAAGATACAACAAACATGACTTATGTAACAAAACATATAAAAGAAAATGAGTAAGTTAACACCCGAAACGACGATAATTCTAAGATATTATTAACAAATCAATGTTAAAAGATCATATATGATATCATATTAATATATATGATTCTTGTATAATTTAATAACAATTATTTCACCATTATACAGGAGGTTAACCTACCCCAACCAAGGAAAAGTACAAGGTAAGGGTTATTTCACAATCTCTTCATTATCCGAGGTTGTATTATACGTAATAATCTACTGGGATCTCTTTATCATCCACATCCATGTTTCTTCGAAATGTATTTCAAAATATTTTTACTATTTACAAGAATATGGGTTAAAGTCATTTATACCCTTGTTTGACTTTTTATAAGAGGTTTATAAAGGAATCTTTCCGTCGTTTTCAAAACAAGGTCCTTTTTAACCTTTTCGACAGAATTGAGGTAAGAATGTTTTTTTTAACTTATACGGCGGGTGCGATTACTTTCTGCCGTTATAAAATCGTCGAAGCTTTCCTTACAAGCTTATAAGAATATTTTCAAAGAAAATGTTTTATTTTATATGGATCTTAAATGATTTCAAAAATAGAAAGATATATTTCTCTAAAAAGTGTTTTGATTTCAGCCATGTCAACATCCTTTAATGGATTTTACGCTTATTTGAAGTTGATCTATTATAATACAAAACTTCTATATTGTATTGAAGGTTTTGTGATATGTTTGACTGTGGATGTGCTATTTTATACCATTCATAGTTTATGGTGAAACTATTGACATTTCGTATGCTAGTTTTAATCCGAATGTTTATGTTATATTTCAAACTTTTCTTCAGATGAATGTGCTAAACAAGTATGTTCCGGGTTGGGGACCGGTAAAAGTAAGCCCTCCAGGTTGGGGACTGGTTAAAGTAAGCCCTCCAGGTTAGGGACTGGTAAAAGTATGCCCTCCGGGTTGGTGTCCGGTTATTAGAGGCACTCCGGGTTGGTGTCTGGTTATTAGAGGCACTCCGGGTTGGTGTCCGGTTATTAGAGGCACTCCGGGTTGGGTTCCGGTTAGAAGTAACCCCTAGGTCTTGGGATGAGGCCTAGACAATGAAATTAACGTTTGGCATTATGCATTCCAACATTATGAAAGTGGTTATTGATATTGCATGTGATTATTCGATTAGTAGAATATACATGTGAACAAGTAAATGGAATTATTTCATTTTACTTTTGCCATACTATGTTGAAGTTCAATTTTAAAAGGCTTTTGTTTTAGTAATTCATTGCCTTAAATTTTTATGCTTATTTTGAATGTTCCGCTATATTGTTATCCTTACTGGGCATTTGAGCTCACCCCTTTTCTATGTTTTATTTTTCCCAGGTAGTGAAGAAGTAATTTATGAATGAGTTGCAGGGATATTATGAGGGGTTAATAGTGTGGATATGAAGACTTTGTTGTTGTAGTAGTTTTTCACTTTGAAATGTAATGTAAAACTTTATGATTATATCTAGTGTTTCCAAGGCTACTAAACCAATCGGTCTTTCGAGATTTGATCTTTCTTGTGATCATGCCAATGTTACGAAGTAATGCACCGACTCTGGGTAGCTGGGGTCGGGGCGTTACAGTTGGTATCAGAGGAAGTTTAGTACAAACCTTGGAAGCTAGATTTAGATAAACTCTGATTAGAGCACGTAGACCTAAGATGAACTTTGAGGATTAGTATAGAATAACTTCCTAGAATTTTGGTATTGTAGAGATTTTTTGAGTTTTCCAAGCAATACATCCCTGTCTGGATACGAGCAGGTAGAGGCGGCTCTGGCACAGATGTACCTAGGGGTAAAACCCGAAAACACCGCTTTGAGCTAGACTCGAACGGGAACTGGTGCACGACAACGGGCCTTGCTGCACTCTTGGTTACGACACTCCCGGGGGATATGCTTAGGATAACTCTCATTTTCTTTACAAATCATTATGAAGGGTTTATGAGTATATACTTCCTCAAAGAAAACATTTTTATGATTATGGATTATATCCATAAATAGTTCAATTTATGTTAAGTGTTTTATAAATCTGGGATTATGTATTTCGATTCATAAACTGATCTAGTTTATGAAATTGTTTAGAAATGGCGCCCAGTAGAAGGAATGAGAACTCCAGAAATACACATGATTCAAAGAGAAGGAAGGATCATATCTTTCATGGTCTTAAGCTAGAATTTATAAGAGAAATAGTCACCCATGTATTATCATCATATGAAGAAATAATATCATGTGTTGATAAGATATGTAAAGAGTTTACTGAGTCCTATGGCTTTGAAGGGAAGCAAGAGAAGAAAAGGATGGAAGAGAGAAAGATGGATAAAGGGAAGAGGGAAAAGAATAATTTTCCCATATGTAGTAACTGTGGAAAGAAACACCCTGGAACTTGCCTGAAAGGAATGGGAGTTTGTTATAAGTGTGGAGGAAAAGGGCACAAAGTACGTGACTGCAAGGGTAAGAAAATGGTTTCAAATGTACAATGCTTCATTTGCAAGGAGTTTGGACACTACGCGAACCTATGTCCCAGTCATCAGACTATGCCGCAAATGATGTTATTGGATAATAATCAAGTTATGATACTACCACAGATGAAGAGGAATGATTAGAGTTCTTATGTTGATTATGTCAATTGAGCTTTGTATCAACAATGTACTTGTTATAATAATTATGGAGTATATAAGGATTGTACTGCAGTACTATTTCATTAAGGACTTGAGATTGTGTGGAACAAAGAAAAGTGACTCATTAGCAGGATAGATTTTTGGAAAATATATGGTTGAGAGAATGATAAACCATAATATAGTTCTGATACTGAGGTAGTGATTTTGGAATAATATGTGATTGTTTTGGATAAATTATATTGGATATTCTTGACTACCTTGGAACTGATTGATGATTTGTATATTCCATCATTGTTGGGGTTTAAAACATTTTTGGATTAATGAAGTATATCCAGCATTCTATATGGAATAAGGGAGCATGGATGTAATCAATAAGGAATATGGTAATTCAGGATGTTTCAGTGTATTAAAAGAATACATGATGAAGGTATTAATATGCTATTACGGGGTAAAAAGGATCTATATTATGTTTACCTTCCTTATAAATGTTGGACTATTAGTTTGGACAGAAGTATTTTGGATAGTTCTAGTTTGGATTATTTTGGATTGCCAAAAAAGGACAACCCGGAGGTCGGGCGGCAACCCGTCGCGTCCGGAAAGGCTGCGAGACTTGAACCCGCAACCGAAGGGCGACAAGGGTGTATCACCTACCACTGGCCCACGAGATGTCCTGGATTAAATAATGTAGTTTTTATTAAAAGATCTTGTAGATGAATTATAAATTCGTTTACTTTGGAACCCTATACGAATAGTGTAAATAGAATTTTTTTTACATTCTATTACCTTTTAGAGTGAAAGATGAGTTTGTGGTAGAAATTTATTAATGGATAAAACTCTAATTATAAAGTAAGTATATCTCCTTATGATCTTGGACAATCTCATAAATAAATTCCTCAATATTAAGAAAAGCAACTTTGAACAAAAATGTTTTCCTAGATGGTACCTTAAATCATCACAAATTTATGGCTTTGGGATTGTTGGCCTTTTCATAGCCATGTTCTCTACCACTCTCCATCAGATAATTGATGGATAGATTTTTCTTCCATATCTATATTTTCTTACATGGAACCCTAGTATGTGTTATTTTCGGTAATCTTCATACTTTCGACTCTTTATTTTAAATAGAGGCCTCGTTAATTCATTTTTCGATGTGGGTTTTCCCACAAATATATTTTCTATTTTCAACCTTTTATTTTTGAAGAACAATTTCAAATTGCGAGGACGCAATTTATTGAAGGAGGGGAGAATGTAACACCCCAGGATTTCAGAGTGTGTTATTTCTTAAAAATAATTCAATAACTTGCACTACACGCAACACCGAGTTCAATCACATCATTAAAAGAGGTCATGAATAGTATTAACTACATTTTGAACTTTATATAATCCTTATAATTTTAGAATCCCTATTATGAGTTTCTTAGTCATAATGCAAGAACAAATTCATTTTCAGTATTTCACTTTTATCAACTTCTAATAGTGAAACCTTTTTAAATACAATATTTTAAACTTTTTGACTAAATGGAGACATCAAAAAATTTAAAATGAAACATCCCAAGCGTCCACGGTACGCTTTCCTTTTGATAAAACAGTAGCGTGTGTTGTACGCAACTTCGAGTTCTAACACACAGTAACCAATCAAACTAGTTGTTATTAATAGTAATACCTACTTTTTGAAGTTATATATACTTTATATTTTAAAATGGACTTCATTTTTTGATTCGGAATATCAAATTTAGCCTAAGGTGAAATTTTGGTACTTTTCGGATAACTTTCATATTTTGATGAATAGTGAAAATTACTAAATTTTAATTAAAAACAACTTTTTAATCAAAATAATTAATAATGATAAATTATGAATTTGAGTGGTTTTAAAGTATATTTAGAATATATTTTTACTATTTAATATAATGTTGGTCATTGGACATAATTTTACAATTAAACCGAACATAAACAAGTGTCAATCTTTTGATAGTTATTATCTCTTAAAAACACGCTTTTTGTTTTGACAACGGGAATTAATTTTAAATTAATTTCTGCCACTTCTGTGTTTTGAATTTAGGAAAATGGATTCCATATTTGGAATCAGGATGTTCAAATTGTGTAAATAGGTAACTTTTATTTTTAGACATTTTGAATAATTACTGCGGTAAATATTTTATTTACCATGGTTAAAGGGTAAATCCGGTAAATAAGGGTTAAAAAATAATATTATAATAATACTAAATTACCCTAAAACGTATCTTAACCCTATTGGTTGATACATGGTCGACCATGGGCATCTTTGGGTCTATTTTGGGACCCCATGGATCCACTTGTAAGTGATAATGACACATTATATTAATAAAGTTAAAATAAAAATAAAAATGGCATAAGCTTACATCTTTTAGAAGAACAATTTTTACATAGGGTTATACATGTTGGATTTTCGATTATAAATATTCATTAGATAGATAAAAAGATTTCCTACATAATGATATTTTATTTATAATTTTTAGAAATCAAATAATTTATTTTATTTATGACACAATGATGATGCAATAATTACTAAAATAGTGAAAAATTAAAATAATTGATCTTATAAATACCCAAATAATTATAATATGAAACTTTTAATGAATTAAATTAATTTTCTATGATAATATGATATATTAGGATTGATTTAATTTACTTTGTTCGAAGTAATCAATCTGTTAGGAGTTTCACAAAAATCAACTATTGAATAGTGTCAAAATTGACATAAAAGAGTTCTTAAAACAAATATTATATTATTAATTGATATTAAATTCATAAAAATCTAAGGATCGGCCAAGAGACTTATAGTATGATAGGTTCCTCATTAATGGACCACTGGGGGGTTTCTTGGATGTATATAGTAAGTTTATTAACCATATTATATAAAAATACAAAGAGACATTGTAAAAGTGAAACTAATTAACTTAGAGTTAATACTTAAAGATAAGGTTAATATAAGTACCCAAACCTGTCTAAATTCTATTGGTTGAGTGGTTTTCGACCTATACCCACCTTAACCTTTGAATAGTCAACTTTGGAGCCATTAGAAACCGAATATGAATTTATTATAAATTAATATTTCTAGCTTTTCCAAAGGTGCCCCTCACCCCTCTTATAAAAGGGCACTCCTCCTTCTCATTTCTTCACACCTCTCAAGCCACTTGGCTCGTCCAAACTCTGCCCAACTAAGCTCCCCACATCCCTATCCTCCTCCTTGAAGCTTCCCCTTAGGCAGAAAGCATTTCAAGAAGTCCTTTGGTTCCAACCAAAGTGAGTTACCTAGATTAAAGGTAACGATTTCTCTTAAATTATTTTCATTTATTTTGCATCTCCAACCCCCAAACTCTTTTTATTTCCTTTCTTTTGTAACAACACCAGTATCCACAATATACTAGGATGTTTTTATAAGAAGGATTCAAACTACATATACACACAACTCCATCTAATGGATGATGAACATAATGTTTCTGTGGATGGCAAACTAACGCCTCACGAAACGATGATTGTTCAAATACATCTTACCACCTCTCATGGTGGCCATTATGATGGAACTGTAATTAAATATGATATTAATGATATATATTTTATATATAATCTTCTGTAATTCCATTTTATTTCATTCCATTATTCGTTTCATGTTGTATATACATACGATAATTTCATTTGAGGAAGTGCGGACTACCGCCCCCTTAAAATGATATGACTCGTTCATACCACACTTGGAACGTATAAAGGATGGTGTTAATGAACTTAAGTAACATATATAAAATATTATATTATACTGGAATAGTAATATACCTATGTATCATTTGTATTCGATTCTTTTAAAATAAAAATTAAATGGAAGTAGCGTTCGTGCGTACGTACGGACTACCGTCTCCACGAACGCGATGAGATTCATTATCCATTCAAGTATAATTATCATTTAATGATTTAAAAATGATGTTTAAGGACTTGATATCATTCTGGATATGAATAAGATACAACAAACATGACTTATGTAACAAAACATATAAAAGAAAATGAGTAAGTTAACACCCGAAACGACGATAATTCTAAGATATTATTAACAAATCAATGTTAAAAGATCATATATGATATCATATTAATATATATGATTCTTGTATAATTTAATAACAATTATTTCACCATTATACAGGAGGTTAACCTACCCCAACCAAGGAAAAGTACAAGGTAAGGGTTATTTCACAATCTCTTCATTATCCGAGGTTGTATTATACGTAATAATCTACTGGGATCTCTTTATCATCCACATCCATGTTTCTTCGAAATGTATTTCAAAACATTTTTACTATTTACAAGAATATGGGTTAAAGTCATTTATACCCTTGTTTGACTTTTTATAAGAGGTTTATAAAGGAATCTTTCCGTCGTTTTCAAAACAAGGTCCTTTTTAACCTTTTCGACAGAATTGAGGTAAGAATGTTTTTTTTAACTTATACGGCGGGTGCGATTACTTTCTGCCGTTATAAAATCGTCGAAGCTTTCCTTACAAGCTTATAAGAATATTTTCAAAGAAAATGTTTTATTTTATATGGATCTTAAATGATTTCAAAAATAGAAAGATATATTTCTCTAAAAAGTGTTTTGATTTCAGCCATGTCAACATCCTTTAATGGATTTTACGCTTATTTGAAGTTGATCTATTATAATACAAAACTTCTATATTGTATTGAAGGTTTTGTGATATGTTTGACTGTGGATGTGCTATTTTATACCATTCATAGTTTATGGTGAAACTATTGACATTTCGTATGCTAGTTTTAATCCGAATGTTTATGTTATATTTCAAACTTTTCTTCAGATGAATGACCTAAACAAGTATGTTCCGGGTTGGGGACCGGTAAAAGTAAGCCCTCCAGGTTGGGGACTGGTTAAAGTAAGCCCTCCAGGTTAGGGACTGGTAAAAGTATGCCCTCCGGGTTGGTGTCCGGTTATTAGAGGCACTCCGGGTTGGTGTCTGGTTATTAGAGGCACTCCGGGTTGGTGTCCGGTTATTAGAGGCACTCCGGGTTGGGTTCCGGTTAGAAGTAACCCCTAGGTCTTGGGATGAGGCCTAGACAATGAAATTAACGTTTGGCATTATGCATTCCAACATTATGAAAGTGGTTATTGATATTGCATGTGATTATTCGATTAGTAGAATATACATGTGAACAAGTAAATGGAATTATTTCATTTTACTTTTGCCATACTATGTTGAAGTTCAATTTTAAAAGGCTTTTGTTTTAGTAATTCATTGCCTTAAATTTTTATGCTTATTTTGAATGTTCCGCTATATTGTTATCCTTACTGGGCATTTGAGCTCACCCCTTTTCTATGTTTTATTTTTCCCAGGTAGTGAAGAAGTAATTTATGAATGAGTTGCAGGGATATTATGAGGGGTTAATAGTGTGGATATGAAGACTTTGTTGTTGTAGTAGTTTTTTACTTTGAAATGTAATGTAAAACTTTATGATTATATCTAGTGTTTCCAAGGCTACTAAACCAATCGGTCTTTCGAGATTTGATCTTTCTTGTGATCATGCCAATGTTACGAAGTAATGCACCGACTCTGGGTAGCTGGGGTCGGGGCGTTACAGTTGGTATCAGAGGAAGTTTAGTACAAACCTTGGAAGCTAGATTTAGATAAACTCTGATTAGAGCACGTAGACCTAAGATGAACTTTGAGGATTAGTATAGAAGAACTTCCTAGAATTTTGGTATTGTAGAGATTTTGTGAGTTTTCCAAGCAATACATCCCTGTCTGGATACGAGCAGGTAGAGGCGGCTCTGGCACAGATGTACCTAGGGGTAAAACCCGAAAACACCGCTTTGAGCTAGACTCGAACGGGAACTGGTGCACGACAACGGGCCTTGCTGCACTCTTGGTTACGACACTCCCGGGGGATATGCTTAGGATAACTCTCATTTTCTTTACAAATCATTATGAAGGGTTTATGAGTATATAATTCCTCAAAGAAAACATTTTTATGATTATGGATTATATCCATAAATAGTTCAATTTATGTTAAGTGTTTTATAAATATGGGATTATGTATTTCGATTCATAAACTGATCTAGTTTATGAAATTGTTTAGAAATGGCGCCCAGTAGAAGGAATGAGAACTCCAGAAATACACATGATTCAAAGAGAAGGAAGGATCATATCTTTCATGGTCTTAAGCTAGAATTTATAAGAGAAATAGTCACCCATGTATTATCATCATATGAAGAAATAATATCATGTGTTGATAAGATATGTAAAGAGTTTACTGAGTCCTATGGCTTTGAAGGGAAGCAAGAGAAGAAAAGGATGGAAGAGAGAAAGATGGATAAAGGGAAGAGGGAAAAGAATAATTTTCCCATATGTAGTAACTGTGGAAAGAAACACCCTGGAACTTGCCTGAAAGGAATGGGAGTTTGTTATAAGTGTGGAGGAAAAGGGCACAAAGTACGTGACTGCAAGGGTAAGAAAATGGTTTCAAATGTACAATGCTTCATTTGCAAGGAGTTTGGACACTACGCGAACCTATGTCCCAGTCATCAGACTATGCCGCAAATGATGTTATTGGATAATAATCAAGTTATGATACTACCACAGATGAAGAGGAATGATTAGAGTTCTTATGTTGATTATGTCAATTGAGCTTTGTATCAACAATGTACTTGTTATAATAATTATGGAGTATATAAGGATTGTACTGCAGTACTATTTCATTAAGGACTTGAGATTGTGTGGAACAAAGAAAAGTGACTCATTAGCAGGATAGATTTTTGGAAAATATATGGTTGAGAGAATGATAAACCATAATATAGTTCTGATACTGAGGTAGTGATTTTGGAATAATATGTGATTGTTTTGGATAAATTATATTGGATATTCTTGACTACCTTGGAACTGATTGATGATTTGTATATTCCATCATTGTTGGGGTTTAAAACATTTTTGGATTAATGAAGTATATCCAGCATTCTATATGGAATAAGGGAGCATGGATGTAATCAATAAGGAATATGGTAATTCAGGATGTTTCAGTGTATTAAAAGAATACATGATGAAGGTATTAATATGCTATTACGGGGTAAAAAGGATCTATATTATGTTTACCTTCCTTATAAATGTTGGACTATTAGTTTGGACAGAAGTATTTTGGATAGTTCTAGTTTGGATTATTTTGGATTGCCAAAAAAGGACAACCCGGAGGTCGGGCGGCAACCCGTCGCGTCCGGAAAGGCTGCGAGACTTGAACCCGCAACCGAAGGGCGACAAGGGTGTATCACCTACCACTGGCCCACGAGATGTCCTGGATTAAATAATGTAGTTTTTATTAAAAGATCTTGTAGATGAATTATAAATTCGTTTACTTTGGAACCCTATACGAATAGTGTAAATAGAATTTTTTTTACATTCTATTACCTTTTAGAGTGAAAGATGAGTTTGTGGTAGAAATTTATTAATGGATAAAACTCTAATTATAAAGTAAGTATATCTCCTTATGATCTTGGACAATCTCATAAATAAATTCCTCAATATTAAGAAAAGCAACTTTGAACAAAAATGTTTTCCTAGATGGTACCTTAAATCATCACAAATTTATGGCTTTGGGATTGTTGGCCTTTTCATAGCCATGTTCTCTACCACTCTCCATCAGATAATTGATGGCTAGATTTTTCTTCCATATCTATATTTTCTTACATGGAACCCTAGTATGTGTTATTTTCGGTAATCTTCATACTTTCGACTCTTTATTTTAAATAGAGGCCTCGTTAATTCATTTTTCGATGTGGGTTTTCCCACAAATATATTTTCTATTTTCAACCTTTTATTTTTGAAGAACAATTTCAAATTGCGAGGACGCAATTTATTGAAGGAGGGGAGAATGTAACACCCCAGGATTTCAGAGTGTGTTATTTCTTAAAAATAATTCAATAACTTGCACTACACGCAACACCGAGTTCAATCACATCATTAAAAGAGGTCATGAATAGTATTAACTACATTTTGAACTTTATATAATCCTTATAATTTTAGAATCCCTATTATGAGTTTCTTAGTCATAATGCAAGAACAAATTCATTTTCAGTATTTCACTTTTATCAACTTCTAATAGTGAAACCTTTTTAAATACAATATTTTAAACTTTTTGACTAAATGGAGACATCAAAAAATTTAAAATGAAACATCCCAAGCGTCCACGGTACGCTTTCCTTTGGATAAAACAGTAGCGTGTGTTGTACGCAACTTCGAGTTCTAACACACAGTAACCAATCAAACTAGTTGTTATGAATAGTAATACCTACTTTTTGAAGTTATATATACTTTATATTTTAAAATGGACTTCATTTTTTGATTCGGAATATCAAATTTAGCCTAAGGTGAAATTTTGGTACTTTTCGGATAACTTTCATATTTTGATGAATAGTGAAAATTACTAAATTTTAATTAAAAACAACTTTTTAATCAAAATAATTAATAATGATAAATTATGAATTTGAGTGGTTTTAAAGTATATTTAGAATATATTTTTACTATTTAATATAATGTTGGTCATTGGACATAATTTTACAATTAAACCGAACATAAACAAGTGTCAATCTTTTGATAGTTATTATCTCTTAAAAACACGCTTTTTGTTTTGACAACGGGAATTAATTTTAAATTAATTTCTGCCACTTCTGTGTTTTGAATTTAGGAAAATGGATTCCATATTTGGAATCAGGATGTTCAAATTGTGTAAATAGGTAACTTTTATTTTTAGACATTTTGAATAATTACTGCGGTAAATATTTTATTTACCATGGTTAAAGGGTAAATCCGGTAAATAAGGGTTAAAAAATAATATTATAATAATACTAAATTACCCTAAAACGTGTCTTAACCCTATTGGTTGATACATGGTCGACCATGGGCATCTTTGGGTCTATTTTGGGACCCCATGGATCCACTTGTAAGTGATAATGACACATTATATTAATAAAGTTAAAATAAAAATAAAAATTCCATAAGCTTACATCTTTTAGAAGAACAATTTTTACATAGGGTTATACATGTTGGATTTTAGATTATAAATATTCATTAGAAAGATAAAAAGATTTCCTACATAATGATATTTTATTTATAATTTTTAGACATTAAATAATTTATTTTATTTATGACACAATGATGATACAATAATTACTAAAATAGTGAAAAATTAAAATAATTGATCTTATAAATACCCAAATAATTATAATATGAAACTTTTAATGAATTAAACTAATTTTCTATGATAATATGATATATTAGGATTGATTTAATTGACTTTGTTCGAAGTAATCAATCTGTTAGGAGTTTCACAAAAATCAACTATTGAATAGTGTCAAAATTGACATAAAAGAGTTCTTAAAACAAATATTATATTATTAATTGATATTAAATTCATAAAAATCTAAGGATCGGCCAAGAGACTTATATTATGATAGGTTCCTCATTAATGGACCACTGGGGGGTTGCTTGGATGTATATAGTAAGTTTATTAACCATATTATATAAAAATACAAAGAGACATTGTAAAAGTGAAACTAATTAACTTAGAGTTAATACTTAAAGATAAGGTTAATATAAGTACCCAAACCTGTCTAAATTCTATTGGTTGAGTGGTTTTCGACCTATACCCACCTTAACCTTTGAATAGTCAACTTTGGAGCCATTAGAAACCGAATATGAATTTATTATAAATTAATATTTCTAGCTTTTCCAAAGGTGCCCCTCACCCCTCTTATAAAAGGGCACTCCTCCTTCTCATTTCTTCACACCTCTCAAGCCACTTGGATCGTCCAAACTCTGCCCAACTAAGCTCCCCACATCCCTCTCCTCCTCCTTGAAGCTTCCCCTTAGGCAGAAAGCATTTCAAGAAGTCCTTTGGTTCCAACCAAAGTGAGTTACCTAGATTAAAGGTAACGATTTCTCTTAAATTATTTTCATTTATTTTGCATCTCCAACCCCCAAACTCTTTTTATTTCCTTTCTTTTGTAACAACACCAGTATCCACAATATACTAGGATGTTTTTATAAGAAGGATTCAAACTACACATACACACAACTCCATCTAATGGATGATGAACATAATGTTTCTGTGGATGGCAAACTAACGCCTCACGAAACGATGATTGTTCAAATACATCTTACCACCTCTCATGGTGGCCATTATGATGGAACTGTAATTAAATATGATATTAATGATATATATTTTATATATAATCTTCTGTAATTCCATTTTATTTCATACCATTATTCGTTTCATGTTGTATATACATACGATAATTTCATTTGAGGAAGTGCGGACTACCGCCCCCTTAAAATGATATGACTCGTTCATACCACACTTGGAACGTATAAAGGATGGTGTTAATGAACTTAAGTAACATATATAAAATATTATATTATACTGGAATAGTAATATACCTATGTATCATTTGTATTCGATTCTTTTAAAATAAAAATTAAATGGAAGTAGCGTTCGTGCGTACGTACGGACTACCGTCTCCACGAACGCGATGAGATTCATTATCCATTCAAGTATAATTATCATTTAATGATTTAAAAATGATGTTTAAGGACTTGATATCATTCTGGATATGAATAAGATACAACAAACATGACTTATGTAACAAAACATATAAAAGAAAATGAGTAAGTTAACACCCGAAACGACGATAATTCTAAGATATTATTAACAAAACAATGTTAAAAGATCATATATGATATCATATTAATATATATGATTCTTGTATAATTTAATAACAATTATTTCACCATTATACAGGAGGTTAACCTACCCCAACCAAGGAAAAGTACAAGGTAAGGGTTATTTCACAATCTCTTCATTATCCGAGGTTGTATTATACGTAATAATCTACTGGGATCTCTTTATCATCCACATCCATGTTTCTTCGAAATGTATTTCAAAACATTTTTACTATTTACAAGAATATGGGTTAAAGTCATTTATACCCTTGTTTGACTTTTTATAAGATGTTTATAAAGGAATCTTTCCGTCGTTTTCAAAACAAGGTCCTTTTTAACCTTTTCGACAGAATTGAGGTAAGAATGTTTTTTTTAACTTATACGGCGGGTGCGATTACTTTCCGCCGTTATAAAATCGTCGAAGCTTTCCTTACAAGCTTATAAGAATATTTTCAAAGAAAATGTTTTATTTTATATGGATCTTAAATGATTTCAAAAATAGAAAGATATATTTCTCTAAAAAGTGTTTTGATTTCAGCCATGTCAACATCCTTTAATGGATTTTACGCTTATTTGAAGTTGATCTATTATAATACAAAACTTCTATATTGTATTGAAGGTTTTGTGATATGTTTGACTGTGGATGTGCTATTTTATACCATTCATAGTTTATGGTGAAACTATTGACATTTCGTATGCTAGTTTTAATCCGAATGTTTATGTTATATTTCAAACTTTTCTTCAGATGAATGTGCTAAACAAGTATGTTCCGGGTTGGGGACCGGTAAAAGTAAGCCCTCCAGGTTGGGGACTGGTTAAAGTAAGCCCTCCAGGTTAGGGACTGGTAAAAGTATGCCCTCCGGGTTGGTGTCCGGTTATTAGAGGCACTCCGGGTTGGTGTCCGGTTATTAGAGGCACTCCGGGTTGGTGTCCGGTTATTAGAGGCACTCCGGGTTGGGTTCCGGTTAGAAGTAACCCCTAGGTCTTGGGATGAGGCCTAGACAATGAAATTAACGTTTGGCATTATGCATTCCAACATTATGAAAGTGGTTATTGATATTGCATGTGATTATTCGATTAGTAGAATATACATGTGAACAAGTAAATGGAATTATTTCATTTTACTTTTGCCATACTATGTTGAAGTTCAATTTTAAAAGGCTTTTGTTTTAGTAATTCATTGCCTTAAATTTTTATGCTTATTTTGAATGTTTCGCTATATTGTTATCCTTACTGGGCATTTGAGCTCACCCCTTTTCTATGTTTTATTTTTCCCAGGTAGTGAAGAAGTAATTTATGAATGAGTTGCAGGGATATTATGAGGGGTTAATAGTGTGGATATGAAGACTTTGTTGTTGTAGTAGTTTTTCACTTTGAAATGTAATGTAAAACTTTATGATTATATCTAGTGTTTCCAAGGCTACTAAACCAATCGGTCTTTCGAGATTTGATCTTTCTTGTGATCATGCCAATGTTACGAAGTAATGCACCGACTCTGGGTAGCTGGGGTCGGGGCGTTACAGCCATGAAGTGGGAGTTTTTTATTTTTTAAAAAAATATAAACTCAATTAACCCACTATTTAGTTAAATGTTTTCTATTGTATAGGATGAAATATATTTTAATCATCATAATATATATTATATAATATGCTCAATATAATCACTTCTCCTAATTATTAGTAAAAATAGTAAAAATTAGTTACCATAATTATGATTAAAACATGTTTACTGATGGTGTTAAATAAATTTATAATTGATTTAATGACCTAATAAATGTACAAAATAAATTTTATAGCCATATTTCATCCATATATCCGTGAATGTTTAATAATAATCCATTTAAGAGCCTTTTTTCTTATATAATATGTTGGTACAATTTATACATATTGAAATTTCGAAGTGAATCCTCTCCACCACAAACCAATGGACATCCGAACACTCCAATATTAGCACTAAAAATTATATTTTCTTCAAAAAATAACTTTTATAACATATTTCTTGAACCCATACATATGAACTATAGTCCATCAATATTTAAAAAATTAATAATGCATTATGTACAAAACTAAATATATTGTTTGTAGAAAATTTATTCAACTAAAACATATGAATTCATATTAAAAGTATATATAATTCCAAAAATATTTCATAAATGATTCTGAAATAATAACAACAGTATCTAAAATATAATGGATTGAATTTTTAATGGAATAAGCTATATATATTTCAACATCCTTTAAATGGATCCCAAAATTTTTGTATACCTGAAAGGTAGACTATAACATTGAAAAATAATATAATTAATTTTCTATCACCCCATATCATGGATGGACACAATTATAGATTTAATATTTTCAAATCAGTAATATGAAATTATTATTATTATATAATTATAATATCATATATAATATTTTACCTTCTAAATTTATGCAATATGATAATGTCTCTCAGCCATACATGTGAATTACGACAGCCACAAAGCGATTTGAAATGTTTACATTTGTAACATATATAGAAATTGTGGATATTTAATAAAAATATGATATATGTGATACCATAATAAATTTTTTAATGATGAAATATTATTCAAATTTATTTTATTCCATCAACCAAAAAATAGAGACAATGTCCATTCGAATATACAACATACCTTCTTCAAAAATGGTGTAAATCATTTTTATAAATCACAATATAATAGATTACTATAAATAAATATACAATGCATATATTTTTTTTAATATCATGTATATAATTTTATTTACAATGGATACATGGTTAATGTTAATGTATATAAATAGCAAAACAAAAAAACACAAAAAATAAAGATGTTATCTCCTGAAATATTGATTTTAATAAAAAATTGTTAATAAACGGGTGATAATAGACTATAATTAAATCAAATATGTTAAGAGATATATTATAATAGTTTTTTAATAGATTTATAATTTGACTATATTTATTATATTTTCTTGATCTAACATGAATAAATTAAATCAAACATGATGTGAGGGAATTCATAACAATTGTCTTTTGTTAATGTATATTGCAATGTTATGAACCTAATTTCAATTATCTGGTTTATGTACATCCCATTTTACATTTAATATCATGAAATGTAAATTATTAATTTAATTTAATGTTTAAATTTTAATTATTTCCTCCAAGGTTATTTGTCTTAAATGTTACCAAGTTGTAATAAATTTAATAACTCGTTTTATTTTAATTATTTTTTATGACTTCTTTATTATATTTTATTTTCAAATATTATAATTATAGTGACATTTGATTATATTATATTTTATTTAATCTTTAAAAATATTTATTGTAATTTTATACCCATAATTGTTTTATTTATTAAATGTAACTTCAAAAGTATTATCATCAAAGGCGTTTCTCATCTAACATTTACATCAGTGACACATACTTCATATTCACAACTTATATATTTTTTATCTTTATATTATTACACTATTATAGGTTGTATCATGAATATACACACACACACACAGATATATATATATATATATTCATGGTATTTTATGTTATATTTGCAATTAACTCATTTTTTGGCTTACGATTCATATGTTACAAATGATGTATTGTTTTATTTTACAATGAAATAATTATTATTTATATATAGGTCTATGGTTCCACAAAGAATATTATTTTTTATTTCCATATGTGATGAATTATATTTCCTAGCACAATAGTTATTCATTAACTTTTATTTATATAGTACCATTATCCACAAGTTGGAACATTAATCGAAAGAGAAAATTTTTTCAAGAAAATCTAACATTATATCTTTTTAATGAGAAATTTCCTTTTTCTTATATATCCATGTTTTCTAAATATACACCCATTTTTTTTAAAATTTCACAAAATTAGTTTTTAAATTCATTTTTCCCTTGATTTACTATTTAAAAAATTGTTTTAATGGAATATTCATGTAATATTTTAAAATGTTATTTTTGTATCCTTGTTGCATCATTTTTAATGTAATGAGGTTATTACATGTATGAAATTTATGGAATTCCCTCTATCATGGACACTAACTATTTTATATATGACATTATAATTACCAATTAATGTTTTTAGATAATTTTATTTTCAATGCATTTTTTTTGTTTTTAAAAGTGATTTTCAAATCATCAGTGGTTATTTTCATCAAGTGTGTTTTTAAGGATAATTATATATTATTCTATTTAATGAATCACATAAAATCTTAAGATTAAATATTATCAACATGGGTTATATGTTATTTATACTATTAGTATTCTTTCCATAGATGGTTTACAATCTGTTTTACTATATAAAGTATATGTATCATGTATCCTAGTTCATACAACATATAATGTTAGTTATTATTATGTCATGTTGATTAAGTATTATTGATTATTCATATGAATAATTAATTGGAATTGTTTTGTGATGTGTGGGGGATTGAACTACTATCCTCTTCATTCATTAGTTTATATCATGATAAAAACTCTCTTTGGTATTTGGATGAGGCCTTACCCAATTATGTTAGATGCATTGGAAGAATTTCTTGGTAGTATATATGTCTTGGAATGAGGCTTGTACTATAATATCATATGTCTCGATTTAATCATTCCATAATTATGAATATATTTTTTGATGTCTATGTGATTTTTTTGTTCATGATATTCATAAATTAGTATACACCTCATGATATTTATTATAAGGATTTATTTTATAATAATTTATTTTATCTATATTATGAACAAGTTATTAATTTAATCGAATGTGTCTTCAGTTATTTAAATTTCAATATTTATTATTTATTATAAATGATATCTAACATTATAAAGAAACCTGAACCAAGAATTTATGTTAACACAATTCTTCTATTTCTTTATATTTTATGCAATGATGTGTGTTATGATTGATTTAGATTTTAATTATAGAGTAAATTATGATTCAATCAATGAAAATACTATTTTTTTTGTTATGTTTTCAATTGTAATGTTCTATTCGTGTATATATCTAATTAACCAGGACAACTGAACAATTTGTTACTTTTTTATGAGATCGAATGTATCTAATAATATTTTAATAATGTAACCACTAGATTTGAGAAACAATTGTCAGAGTTATTTAATTTGTAATGTGAATATTGTATTACAATCATATGAAAGTATTTTAATGAATGTAATTTTGGTGTATGTTTAAAATAAAATGAATCATTTATAATATTTTCAATGTGTTGGTTGATGTGTTCCATAACAAATATATTATAGTAGAGTATATATATAGATATTAATTATTAAGGAATATAATTTTTTCAGAAAAGTATCTCATAAATAGAAATATATAATTTTTTTTTATTTTAAATGTAAAAAAACTAGTGATAGGGTTTTTTTGAATTCTCAATTAATTTATAAATAATTATTATATTAAATATAAGACTTAAACTTTTCTGACGTCATTCTCTATTTACTTTGTTAAATTGTTATTACAATGATATTAACTCTATAACATAATTTTAATTTTTTGATTCATTGTATGTAATCAAATTTCATAATGTCAAAATATATATAAATAATAAAATTTTTAAATTTAATAATATATATTACATAAAAACCTTCATTGAAAAATTATTTCCTAGTAAATGAAAGTTAATTATTTTATTATCATCATATAAAAAATTATTAAATGTTAATTTAATTTAAAATAAATTACTCACAACATCTGATATATCTTCTAAAATCAATTAATGTGTTACTTATATTGATCCCATATAAGTTGTAGCAAAATAATATATGTTTAAAAGAGTTAAAAAAAATCAACATATATCCAACAGCCATGATCAATAGATATTTTTATATTCCCATAGGTCATAAATACTAATTGATTTTAAATACTCATTAAAATTTATATATCAACTAATCATATCAACACATGCTTATTAAAATAACAATATACAACATTTTTACACTAATATAACAGTTATACTCGGTGTTATGATATCCATTGGAGTCCATAAGGAAAAAAATTTCAATCTTAGAGAATTTGTATTTAATAGAATTTATTTTATTTCTATATTTTTCTTTATAATATTACATGTATTTTTCTTTTAATAGTTTATTTAATCTTATCTTATAATATTGGGTTCTAGTGAACTAAATAACTTCTTATTTTAGGTTATCATGTATTGAAAACAATGTAAATAAATTTCAATAAACATTTTAAATTTTAGGAATAAAAGTAATTCTTGAATTAAGGGTATTTAATTCTCCCCCTATAAGATGTGTTGGAGTGAGAACATACCTTTATCTCTCAATGCTATAGCCCAATGAGTGGATACTCATTGGGGGGAAATTAATGGTTTCTTATTTGTGTCACAAACCCCATTCTTTCCCATCATTCACATCTCTTCGATATTAATTTTCACCTTTTTAATTTTTTTGGCTGTCTTGTGTTTTTGGACTTATGGTTTCTAGTTAGTTTGATTTCATGAACCTCCACATTCATGGCCTCATCCACGTAGTTTCATTTTTTTAAATTACTATTTCCACAATTTAGTCATATCAATGTATATGATTCCCCATTTTATTTTCTCTAATAACAAATTTATTTATAAAGATACCAACCCATGTAGAGGTATTTTCTTCCTGGATGGTCTATGTTATTTTTATGATGATGCCTCTTAGACTATTTAGTGGCATTATAATCCATATTTATGTTGACTCATTATTATATATATATTTGTGTTCTTATTTTTTGGTTATTTTTTATTCTTTATTTTGGTTATCAATATCTCCATATCAGTATCCCTTGATGAAGATGAAACAAACTCATCCCATGTCTCTTTTAGGTCCCTGATATAGAGATTTTGTTTCTTTATCTCAAAAAAACTCTATTTATTCTATTTTATGGTTTAACTGAAGATATATACTCTAATATAATGGAAAAAATATGATACTAGTGACCTTTTAGTGGTTGGGAATCATTTAATAGATAAAATATACATGTTGTGGAAGTCTTGCATACAATAGTTGGTGTCCATGCTTTGTTGTTTTGTTATCAGCTAGGTGGACATGAATTTAGAGGTGGATTCTATTCTTAATTATTTAATTTTTCAATGAGACAACATGTTAGTGAATTTGATGTTTTAATTCTTGATGAGTTGTTACAAATTCATATTATGACATTGGATGTCACACAAGGAAAATTTTTCTTTTTTATTTAAATATGATGATGGTTTTACTAAAAATAAAATTCAATGACACGTGCATGTTATATTTTATAGAGTTCAAATTGATTATTAAATTTGGTAGAATCTCTTGAAAAATATTTAATTATATGACTATTTTATGTTTTTCATGAATAATGGCTATGGTTTTATAAAATATAATGAAATATGAGAAAAAATATAAATACAACTTATATATATATTTAATAAAGAATACCACTGTAATTTTATGATAAATTGGATGAAACATTTTGGACTTAAGAAAAAATTGGGATAACCATAAAATTCCACATGGAATAACTCAACCCGACACATGTGGAGGATACCTCAAACAAATTAGGAATAAAAAATATGTATATCCATTATGGTAACTAGGATGCTGCATGTCAAGTATAGGAAGGTATGATTACACTACCAAGTGCACATATGGATTATCAAGATAGGTTAGTTGGGTCGCATCCTATATGTGAAGTTGTGTGTGGGTGTTTATCCCCCACTACAATCACACAACCGGTAGGAGGTGTGGATGTCAATAACTAAGAGATAATAATTCAATGCTCTATTGATGTGGGATGAATTTTTTGTGGTGCAGTTCCTCCAAATTAAATTATACAGAAATAACATTAGTCACATGAATTATTTACTTTGGTTCATCCAATCAGTGAGAATCATATTCCTACAAAAGGATATCCCATTGCTAATAATCCACCATTGATGTGCAATTAAACTCATGGTTTAACTTCTATGAATCAAACATATGGATTATTTTACAACCATTTACCCAATAGAATATAAAGCATTCATTTATATCTATTATCATGAACTGCCTTGAAAGAATAGTGAACATTAAGTTGTGATGTCACTAGATGAAGCATAATTTTTATATGATTAAAAAAGAAAATTTAAGGTGTAGGTATGTTTGAAATCAATAATTCGTATTGTTTAAATTTATTTAATATTATTGGAATGGATAATAGGAAGAAAATACACATATGAGCATTTAACATAATATTTATGAATATGATGAATAATGGAGTTGTTGTAGTCTAGACTATTTGAGAATTTTACATGAACTGAATTTGTTTTAGACGACTATTAGATGTAAATAATATTTATTAATGAATAGTGAATCCAATTCTTCTTGAATTCACATATCTGTATAATTAAAAGAAACATAATTTGATCCATGATATTTTTTATTTAACTTGAAGTCTAAATAATTCAATATGAATTTATTAGGTATTCAAAATCTGATTGAATACATGTATGTAGTGGTGAGATGTAGATACATGTATCACATGAAGAATAAATAAACAATCATGAAACCATTGTGCATTAATTATGAGATACACGAGGAAATAAAATATATTGATGTATTATATTCATGAAAAAAAATAATACCCTCAAGTTATGGGGTATTTTGAATGTGAAATATAATACCACACCATCATTATGTAGACATATTTTAAAAGAGAAAAATTAAATTTTCTTTACTTGCAGATGCAATTAATTGAAGAATTAAATTTTATTTAAATCATATAAAATATTGGATTTTATCACTAAGAAAATAAGTTTTTTTATGGAGAAAATTTTCATTAATGTGATTAATAAATGCGGGTAATGAATTTAATTTTTTTTTGAAAAGTTGATACAAATATGTATCAATGTGTTAGTGAGCCAATAATGAGTAATTCTTGAATAGAGAGTTTACTTGCACCTAATAATTTTAAAAATTTATTAATCATCCTTCAATATCTAAAATGATTCTTGAGATTTACATTAATAATTTTCATAAGGATATTCATGAGAAAGTTGGATCATACCTGATTGTGGAGGAATATGTAGACATCATCCTTAAAAGGTACATCAGGAAGAATAAAGATCGTATGACATGGGGGTATAACTTGTAACATGATAGTTCGAGGAGAATAAAATTATTACGGGACAATACAATCTGAGATTGATGATATTGGACATTTAGGTGGTATAACCAAGATCAATCAATTAATATAATACAATTTTTTAGATTCAATTACATATCAAACAAAAATAATTAATTATAATATTATAGTGTAGAATTCATGTTGATTTAATAAATAAAAATACAAGGAGTCAGTCATTTATACAAACATTGTATGTATTTTGGGTTTCGATATTTTATTTATTACTCTTAAATATATTTGGGGTTTGGGAAATAATTGAGATGATTAGTGACATTAAATAGTTAAAGAGGTTGAATATAAAAGGAGACAATATTCATTAGAAATGGGTACCACTAAATGACACCCCCTATCAATAGAACCTAAATGGTCCCTTTTCTATAAAATTATTATCATAGAAAAGGTCACCTATAATTATCCACGTAGTTTTTGATTATGGAATATAATAAGGATTACATGAGATAATATACCATAATTTTATAAAATTTTAAAGGGTAAATTTAATAAGGAATGATCAGAGAAGAATGTGATGGGTGAAAAGGATAATGTTTATTTATTCCTTTAATCCACACAATTTTGAGATTAAATTAATAAAATTACATTACCTTGTAAGAAGAATTTTAATAATTCATCACATATGTTGTGCTTTGTATTCAATTTAAAATATGAATGTAATGTTATTGATGATTCAACCACTTATATAGGTAAATACAATAAAATTTGAGACTCATTCATGGAGATGAAAAATAAATTTAAATATGTTGATGATGTGGAAGACACATTAAGTTTCTATTCAGGTGATTTATCAAGAATTTTTATCAAAAATAAATTGTTAATCATATAATAATTTTACTATATAATGATTAAATATATATACTTGAAAAATAGAATCTTGATATAGAATAAGTCCAATTGATTTTTAACACAAGTTAAATGGAAAAAATGAAGAATGAAAAATTTAATATTAAATAATCAATTTACAATGTTATTTCAAATAAAATTTCCAAGGATAAAGAGATAAAGATTTTCATCATATATTTCAAATGTCATCGTAATAAAAGATGAAAATATGATATAGGTGTTTCTTTAAATATAAATATAATAGATTCTCCAATACAAATAATATATGTAAAAATAATTCATCTTGAGTAGAATCTGAACACCATTAAAGTGAATATAATAAACCCTTCATAATATTTATCAACAAGTGTAGTGTCAAGAAAACCAATATTTGAAATATGGAATAAAAATGTTTTCACTTGAAAAATATGGATTGGCGGTTCAATAAAATCATAAACTATCAAGTTGTTTTTAATTTGAATGAATTTGGATTATCTTGAGTATATGTTTTTAAGTCAATAATCCTAAAGATGATAGATGAACTCCAACAGTTTCACTATCTCAAAAAAAGGAGAGGCAAAATGAGTTATAATTTTTTTTAAATCTATAATTTTTATAACCACGGTCATATGGAATGTTATAGTACATGGAATAATTCATATGGATACACTCCACTCCTATTACTTATAACAATATTTATAAAATGGAAGTTAGTATAACAAGATGATAAATTGGTTAAATGTTTAAGAGTATTAAAATGATCCTCAAAATGGTTTTTCAATGAAAAAAGTTGATAAATTACCACAATACACATAGACAATTAGAAGAAAAATTTAGAAGAAAAAATAATAGGTTGTTCTATCCATAAAGGAGGTTGAAAAAAAGTATCCCATGATATAATGAAATTGCTAAAAATAATTTATGTTCAAATTCTATGAAGCACTACAACAAAGAAGAAGGAACATAAGATAAAGATCATTTAATTAATATGAAATTATATATTTGAGAAAACTACCACCCATATTTTTTCATCTAATTAATGAATAGTTTACTCTTTATTCATTATTATTTTATCTATTAATAGAAATGTTATATGGAATTGAAAAAGTTGTTTTTTCATTATGGAATTCATCAATTTTTAGGATGATGAAAACTAATAAAACCCTTGTGGGGGATATTACTTGAATTTTATACATTATTAGTCACACTCGTAACCATTATTTAAATTATATTTATAATGGGTGATTGTTGAGATGGCTAAAATATTGGATTAATGTTTAGAATTTTTTTCACTTGACCATATAATGTGTTTGATGAATTTCTTGATTGATTTTTAATTTTTTATCTTAATTGTCTATATCATAAGAATTGATAATTTATGGTCTTGATATCATATGTGAGTGTGTGTTATAGAGAGCTTCGAAAAAAAATTATGTCACTATTGAATTAAAAAATGATTTATCCCATATAGACATATAATTTTTAATTTCATGTATCATTGTTAAGTATCATGTGATATCATAAATTTATTTTTAATAAATTTAATTATTTTTTTGTGTGAAGAAATATGGGAAGAGAATACAGGACAATAGTCATATTCAATTGATTTCCAATAGCATGAGACATGAATTCATTAAACAAGTACGTATTTTTTATGTTAAGGGGTAATAAAAAAGTAATATGGGAGATTATTGTCCCATATGTTACATTTTTTACCAATGAGTCAATACGTGAGTGAATTTAAAGCGTTTATTCTGGGATAATTTTCAAGGATTTATATTATGGAATTGGATTTTATGATTGGAAAATTATCCTTGTAATTCTTATATAATGATTTTTGAATTCATTTAAAATTGAAATGACATGATCATGTAACATTTTAGGAAGTGTACATTGTTTTATACACGATGTAGAATACCATGAAAATAATTATTTTCATTTTATTTTATGGTCTCCTTAGAAAAATAAGTGATGATATGATTCATAAAGACATTAACTAAACAATTAAAAATAAAAAATAATATTTTTATAAAGTATATTGTTGGAATAATTTTAAATCTTCTGAAACATTCTGGACATAAAAAAATAAATTGGGATAACCTTGGAAATCCACATAAACCAAATAAACCCACATATATTGTAATAACCCTCAAAAATATGCACTAATTATTACAATAATCTCATATTTAACGACAATGTTCATGTGCAATTTGAATAGGCCCAAGGGAACCAATTCCTCAACACACATTAGGATGGGATAAAGAGGTAATTTGGGTTGTAGCCTAGTTGTGAAGGTGTGTTTGTGTGTTGATCATCCAAATCAATGGAAAAAATAAAATAAGGCATGAAATGTAATTAATGGGAGGGGAAAACCATCCACTTGATCAATGTGTAAAACTATGTAGTGGGGTAAAATTCATCTATATGAAATAATACTCAAATAACATTGGTCACACAATCTATATATTCAAGGATATCAGATTAGTGAGCACCATAATCCACATTAAAAGGGTTATAATAGAATTGATCACCTAGTATTAATTATAAATGAAAATCAACAATATACATCCTATAAATAAACCAAATGATTCGTTGAAATTCTGTGTTCTAGTTGAATCCTAAATATTATTTTCATACATATTCATGAAATTACATGTGTAAACAGAGTTCCATGAGTCATGATGTCCTTTGATTAAGATAATTTGTCAGACGTAGATAAATACAAAATATAGAGAATAAGTATGATCAAAATGAAATATTCATAACGTTTATCATGACAAAATATTTATTGAATTTTAGAGATGAGTAACATCCATATATTGTTATATAAGGACACATTAATCAACCCACAAAATAAAGGTGGAGTTATAGTCTGTACTCTTAGAGAATATGGGATGAATGAATCCTAAATCCCTTAGGTATTCATTTACATGTAGAAAAATAAATAAAAATGCTTTCCATGTTTTGGGCATTCAAAATTCCACATGAAAAAAAAATATTTTCTAATTCATATGTATTTTTTCTTATTTAATTATTAATTAATAAAATAAGATTAATTTCATTATTAAATACAACATTACACACATTCAGTGGGGATCGACAAAGACATTAATAACAAGAATAAGAAACAAGGAACCATAAATCTATTTGTTGTTACATATGAGTTTCATGAGGAAAGAATGTATATCCTATTATTTTATTCCAATGAAATATAATACTAAATATTTATGGGGTATTTATACTGAGAAATATAATACCTTACACCTTTCGAGTATTAATATTCAAATACATGGAAATTATATTTTTTATCAGTTAAAAAATTTAAATGACAATTTAAATGAGTATTTATATAATCATTTTAAAAGATTTTACATTGATAAATTCTGGAATCTAAAATTATTTATTATTGTGGATAAATTCTGCATCCATTTTTTGGTGAAATGTGTTTTTATAATTACAATTTCATTTTTTTCAAACTCAATTGGTATTCTCAACAATGTTATAGTGATCCAAACCTAGGTAATTCATGAAGAATGTGACTCAATATAACCAAAAAATGTAATAAGATAATTATAATCATTAAGGATCCAAAAGGAGTACCGAGAAATGTATTGAAAATGTTCAATAGAAAGTACACGAAAATGTGTGATTTAGTTTTAACAGAAGAATAATGAGATTGTGATTGAGGGATATTACCAGTTATCAGATAGTCTAATGGTGAGGAATATGGTTAGTGGGTATCACCATCATAGTTATAATAGTTGGATCACAATGGGGTATAACCCAAATCAACTAGAGGATCAACTAATGGGGTATATAACCAGTTTCATTCATGACCTCTATAATTAATGATAATAGTATAGTTGAGAATCCATATTGGGGGTAATAATTAACATGGAATAAAGTAATCCTTTCATCAAAACTTTTTAAATATTTTTTAATTAACTCTGTTATTTATTTTTGAAATTGATGGTGAGAATGTAAAAAGATAAATTACTGGATAAAAAATGTAAAATAAATAAAGATGTAGAATGTAAAATAATATGACATTAATAAAACATGGGAACCACTAATTCACTCCTCCCTCTAATAGAGAAGTCAAACTAGTCCTTAGTCACTATAGTAGCTATCATATTCATTCCTATATTGTGATTGTTCTTATTAATAGTGGTCTTTTCAATAGTGGATATTTATGTGTTCAATAGTAAATGATGAAAATGGTGATTTTTATTTGTTATTCTGTAATAAATTTTTTTATGGTTTATATGAATTTTAAGAATGGAAATTGTTAATATATTAAAAATGGTATTAACACTAATCTTCATAAATCCTTGGATATGTATTCACATGTTTGGAGGGATGATGAAAAGTCATCAATGTCTTGTTATGCATTAGGTTTCCAGCTCAAAAAACTCCTTATACATTACTATCCATAGTACCAATGGTTTATATGAATGGGTTTTTATAGTTCGGACATTTTATATATATATATATATTAATTATTTTAAATTTACCAACCTAAAAGTATGAATATTTGATTTTGTTTCCCATGTTTCCCCAAAAATATATATATATATTTATAGGTCACCAAAAAACACATAAAAGATTTAATTTTTATAGAATAAATAAAAGAAAAAAGTGATTTGATATTGAAAATATACACAATAAAATAATTCGTATGAAATTTCGTTAGCTTGTGGGAAAATTTGAGGGAATTTTTTGTATTTAATTTTTCATGTTCCCAAATAACTTCATTTTATTGATTATTTCACAATAAAACATTGACTATGTTATGGTTCATATTATTTTGTAACATATCAACCTGATACTATATATTGAAACATTATTCCATATAGAAATGAATATTTTTTAATTATACATCATTTGATATCTGTATATGTGATGGAATTAATATGTACATTATTGATCACATTACATGGAACTAGTTATACACTGAACGGAGGATTGGTGAAATTAGTAGACTATAATATATTTTTCCAACAATATCAATTTTATCAAAATAACCAATATTCCTAGAGGTGTTTATTGATTCTTAAAAACTCACGTAATCCTATCCAATAATGTTATTTAAAGTTATAATTTTTCCCCATTAAAGAACACCAGTTATCATCATTTATTATCTTCATATCTCGTTCATTGACATTGTGTTAATTTAAAATTTTCCTAAATGGTGTTATTTTTGTTTATTGATTTTGATTTATCTGGTCTTAGAATCTCTCTCTCACTAGCATTATAATTTAATTTCAATGGTCTATATCAATTCCCATTGAAATACATAAATTTTTCCATTTTAATGATTGGGTGGAGATGGTTGTTATATGATAATGTGACCCATGTACGATATTAATCCCAACCTCCTTTTATATCCATAAATTATGGTCTCAACATATATTATAAATATTAAATGGGTCATATAGATTAATCATATATTTCATGATCTATTCAATTTTAATTTTTAGTGTCTTATCTAGTGATTTTTTAATAATTTTCATTGATATTAAGGTGATCCTGGGATATATGATAAATATAATTGGAAGTGGTATTCCATATTTCCAACCCTCTTCATTTTTATTTTTCATGGAATTTTTAGTGTGTGAGAGACCATATTTAATTTAAATGATTTATGGTAAATTTATATCTGTTTTGAAGTGGTGTGACATGCCACTTAAACTAACACTAGATTGCACCCTTCCCTATCCTGAATATAATTAATTATACCAGAGTATGGTAAATTTTTCACGGGAATCATATGAAATATATTTTTATAATTTCTCCCTAAAATAAGATTGAACACACATTATATCGTTTACCCGAAATCAAGCATGGACCATCCATCCTATAAACATCAATGATAAACAAAAGCTAAGAAAAAAATTAATATGATTTCTTGGAAAAAAAGATAAACTCAGTTACTTTTATATAAATCATTCATATTATCATTCAAAAAAGATAAAATAATATATATATATATATATAATGATTTAATAATGAAACAAAAAATAGAAAAATGAATTCAAACATGGAAGATACCATAACTTTTATAAACATATAAAAACTAGACCAATCATATAAGTCCACAACCTTAAACATTACTTAATCTAGAGTTATTACAAGATTACACATTGAGGTTCTTTTCAGGTTTATAGTTTTAGAGAATTATATCATAAATCATGCATTACATTCCACATTTAAAAAATGTGGTTACATAAAATATAGTATTCATTTTTTCCCATCAATGGAATCATATTTAAAACAAAACATGGATTCTTTCATGACACTTCCTTGACCCTATCATCACATCATGTACCATTCTCTTGACCTGTGAAAAACATTTCAAAAACATGGGATGCACATAAAAAGCTCAGTAAGGGATATAAAAGTATGAAATGAAAAAAAATTTCCATGTATGAAATCATACTTTACTCATAAAACATAATCATTTTAACATACCTCATCAAATAATAAATAAATCATAGAAATCATAAGACATGAAGGTAACATGAGGCATTCATAACATTCTTACGCTAGGAGTAACCCTCATGGTTACGTCTGAAATACCCATCACAGTATATTCCCTAAATATCTTCGGAAAAAAATTAAATTTTATCCCCTTCACATTACCCATTGCATTGGAGAGCTATATTGGGCTCACCGGACCTTATTTTATCACGGAACCACCCATCTTCAGAACAATGCCCAAGAACCATAACATAATCGTATGAAAGAAAACATGCATAGAGGAAATATAACTTTTCCACTCTTCAATAACAAGATATCAATAAAACAAATTGATATAAAAACATTATGAAAACCAATTTCAACACCGAATCAATAGAAAAGTAATCCATGGTATTTATTTCTCATTATTAAAAACATTTATGGCTTGTAGAGGAAGCCGAAACTCAAATAATGGTCATGGCGACAGAGAAGTCATTGTTGCCACATATGTACGACAAAAAAACATTCCCTTTCGTCGTTTAGTAAGAACTTCGTATAAATAAGATTCCTTTTGAATAAACGTAAAAGTCAAATGGGTTTATACATAGTATAAAACAAAGTTGTGTATAAAACAAAATATGCCTCAATAAAAGGATATTGAGACGAAGTCCCATACCTCGGGTCCAGCTTGACTCGATCATTCTTTAATGTCCTGAATAATAAACTTGAGTAAATTTCTACTTTCTTATGAACCTTTTTCAAGTTCAATATTCCGTTTATATCACTTATTACCAAGTTATGAATACTATGTAATTATTTAAGTTAATAATGGTCGTTTTGTCGATCGTTGGTACTTGAGTCAAAAATAAACTCTTTATAATTACAAGTTGTTCGTGTCATAAAATATCCATTATATCCAGAATTATATTCAAGATTTAGATATCATATATGTCATATATATCCAGTGTATACATTCATTTATAATATTACATACCATTTATAGGTAAGAAATGAAATTCACCGTTCATGGAGACGGTAAGTTGTACGTACGCATGAATGGTACTTTCATTTATATTTTGTATATTATGGAATGGAATCATAATTATATAAAATTATATTATAATTCTAGTATAATATAATATATAATATCATTAACTCAATCCTTTGTACGTCTCACATATGGAATTAATGATTCAAATCACTCTGACGGGGCGGTAGTCCGTACTTCCTAAAATGAAGATATCATGTTTACCCATAATGGAAACCATAATGGTATGACAAAAATGAAAAATATATAAGCTTAAGGAAAACATAAACATATAATATATCATATATAAATATAGTGTCATTTTAATGGCCACCTTTGAAGGTGTTAGAAGAATATTGAACAATCATCGTTTCGTGAGGCAGAAATTCACCATCCACAGAAACAGTATGCTCTTTAACCATTAGTTGAAGTTGTGTGTAAGTGTAGCTCAAATAATTCTTATAAAAACATCCTAGTATATTAAATATACTGTTTTTGTTACAAAATAAATGAAAAAAAAAGATTTTAGGGGGTTGGAGAAGAAAAATAAAACAGAAAATCATTCGAGAAGACTTTACCTTTAAATCGGGTAACTCTTCCTGGTTTGAACCAAAATGGTATCTTGAAGAGAATTATACCTAGGGTAAGGATTCTAGGATGAATAGAGGGATGTGGAGAGATAAAATGAGAAGATCTTGGCTGACCTAATGGCTTGAGATGTGTGGGTAAGAAGGTAAAGGTGGGGCCTTTTATAAGAAAAGAGGAGGGGCACTCTTGGAACGATATAAAATGTTACCTTATATTCAAATGAGATTCGGATTTTAAATGTCCCACAGTTATGTATTAAGAGGATAGTGTGATAAGGGATATAAATATAATCATAAAATAGGTATTTGACAAGTTTATGTCTTAGATTTTACTTTATCATTGTATTTTATTTAAATCGTTCATTAATGAGGTGTTCGTTGCATCATCATGATGTCATAAATAATTTAATTTATTTAGTGTCAAAAAATTATAAAAAAATACAATGATATAGATAATATTTTTAGAATTAAAATTACTATTTATAGTTCAATATACCATTTATGTAGACAAAATTAAAAATGTTTTACTCAGGTGATACATTCTTTGTTATATTTAACTTTCTTTAAAAATAAAAAGATAACAAGTCACTATCACACAAAAGTGATTCCATGGGGTCCCCAAGTTTGGCACAAGGCATACCATGGTCGACCAAGACACAACAAGTAGCATTAGGACACATTATGGGGTCATTTTTTATTATTATTATATTATTTTATTATCCATAACTACCTGATTACTAATTAATCATGATAATTAAAGATAATTACCGTCGTTACTATTCATAATGTCCTAAACCAAAAGAGTCTTGATTATATAATTTGGACCTTATGACTCCAAATATTTAATCCATTTTACCAAATTGAAAACACAGAAATTGGAATAATTAATTTAATAATAATTCTCGTTGTCAGAACAAATAGCGGGTTTTTTAGAAACAATATCTATGTAAAGTTTGGAACTTGTTTATTCTCAATTCAAAAGTGAAATTAATCCTAATGACCACCATTGGATTAAATGGTAAAAAATATTCTAATTACACATTAAGATCAATTAAAATGATTATCTAGCCCTATAATTTAATTAGATGAGCAAGTAGTTTTGATGTAAAATGCAGTATTTTTCACTATTCATTAAAAAATGAACATTGTCAGAAAAATACAAAAATATTATCCATTGTAAATTTAAATGTCCCAATAATAAAAAAATGTATATTTTGACAAATAGAGCTTCTAAAATTTTAAAATTTTTGTTTTAAAAATGGTTTACCATCAAAAGGCAGTAAAACAATCTTTTAAAAATATTAGTGTATTCCATGCTTAAGATTGGATTTATTCTCATTTTAAGCCTCTAAAACACTATCTAATTCATAAATACACATAGGGAAAAATATATATTGTTCATTACTTACATGGTATGTTACATCCTTCCCACCGTTATAAAAATGCATCCCCGCAATTTATTTACTTAATGAATAAGTGGGCGTATTTATCCCTCATTGCATTTTCAGATTCCCATGTTGCCTCTTCACTAATATGGTTTTTTCACAGAACCATTACTTGATGAATCACCGTATTTCGAAACACTTGCTCCATGTGGTCAATAATCTGGACTGGTTGTTCCTCATAAGATAGACTCTCTTCCAGTTGAACTACCTCTGGACTCAAAACATGAGATGGATCTGGCATGTACTTCCTTAACATGGAAACATGAAAAACATTGTGTACCAGAGATAAACTGGGAGGTAAAGCCACTCGGTATGCAACTGATCCAAATCTCTCCATAATTTCAGATGGTCCAATGAACCTTGTACTCAGATTTCCTTTCTTATCAAATCTCATCACACTTTTCCATGGTGAAACTTTGAGAAAAAACATGATCACCTACCACAATAGAGGGATCCTTCCTCCTGTTGTCTGCATAACTCTTCTACCTACTCTATGATTTTCTCATGTTTTTCTATATCTGTTGAACTTTTTCTGCAAACTCTTCTACCAATTCTGGTTCCATCAATTTCCTTTCACCTACATCATCCCAAAAAGGAGGAGTTTGACACCGCATCCCATATAATTCCTCAAATAGTGCCATCTGTATACTGGAATGAAAACTGTTATTATAAGAAAACTCAACCAAAGAAATATATTGGTCCCAACATCCCTGATAATCCATCTAACAAGCACGTAGAATATCCTCCAATGTCTGAATCATTCATTCTGAATTCCCATCTGATTGAGGATGAAAAGATGTACTAAAACTTAATTCAGTACCCAATGACTTTTGAAGGCCTTTCCAAAAGATAGAAGTGTACTTGGGATCACGGTTAGATATAATGGAGAGAGGAACTCCATGTAACCTGACTATCTCTTTATGATACAAACAAGAAATTTGATCTAGGAAAACAGTGTCTCGTATAGCAAGGAAATGAGCAGATTTATTCAAGCTGTCAACAATAACCCAAATTGCATTATTATCTCGGGGTGTCTTCGGCAATCCCACAACAAAGTCCATGGATATACTCTCCCATTTCCAATCTGGTACTGGTAAAGGATAAAGCATCCCTTTCGGTAACTGCCGCTCTGCTTTAACATGCTGACAAGTCAAACACTTCACAGTAAAATCGGTAATGTCTCTTTTCATTCTGTCCCACCAATAATACTCCCGAAGATCTCTATACATCTTAGTACTGCCCGGATGAACTGAAAATGGAGAACTATGAGCTTTACAAAATAACTCTCTCTTCAAATGTTAATCACACAGAACACACAATCTCTTCCCAAATCTCAAAACAAAATCATTTTCAATGTTGAATTCATGAAACTTACCCTTCTGAACCAGCTCTACCTTTTTCTGCAACTAGTTGTCTTGCTTTTGTGCTTGCTTAATTCTGTATAATAAAGAGGATTTCACTGATACCTGAAACAAAACAGAAGAACATCCTATACCAACAACTTCTATGCCACAGTTCATCAAATCCTTAATCAAATGATAATGTTCCAAATGCAACATCGTTAATGAAGCATTACTTTTTCAACTCAACTCATTATCCACTTTATTTGCTTTTCCCGGATGGTAATGAAGTGTACAATCATAATCCTTGATTAATTACAGCCATCTCCTTTGTCTCATGTTCAATTATTTCTGAGTGAATATATACTTTAAACATTTGTGATCGGTATATATTTCAAACTTTACTCCATACAAATTATCCCTCCAAATTTTTAAAGCAAAAACAACAACTGCTAATTCCAAATCATGTGTAGGGTAATTTGCCTTATGAGTTTTCAACTGACGTGAAGCATATGCAATTACCTGATCATTCTGCATTAGGATGCAACAAGGTCCTTTCAATGAAGCATCACTATAGATAAAAAACTCACCATTCCTGGAAGGTAGTGCCAAAACTGTAGTATTCACCAAAATTCTTTTCAATTCTTGAAAACAATCATCACATTCTTTTTTCCAAATCAACTTAACACCCTTCCGAGTTAGCTTAGTCATTGGACTAGATAACCGTGAAAAATTTCTAAAAATCCTTCGATAATTGCCTGCCAAACCAAGGATGATACGAATCCCAGTTTCATTTGTGGGTCTTGTCCATTCTTCAACAACCATTGTTCTTGCAGGATCAATAGTTATCCCATCTATAGAAACAATATGACCAAGGAATGAAATTTGTTGTAACCAAAACACACACTTGATTAATTTCCCATACAATTTATTTTCTTTTATGGTTTGAAAAATAACCCTCAAATGACTTTCATGCTCCTATTTACTTTTATAAAACACCAAAATATCATCAATGAAAACAACCACAAACTTATCCAAGAACTCATGGAAAATTCTATTCATAAGGTCCATGAATACCGTAGGTGCATTGGATAGCCCAAAACGCATAACTACAAATTCATAATGGCTATATCTTGTACGAAACGCAGTATTCAGATTATCAGCTTCCTTTACCTTCAACTGATGGTACCCCGATCTCAGGTCAATCTTTGAAAAATACTGAGCTCCCTAGAGCTGATCAAACAAATCATCGATATGAGGAAAATGATATTTGTTCATAACAGTGACGTTATTCAAGGCTCTATAATCAATGCGAAGTCTCATTGAACCATATTTCTTTTTAACAAATAAAATAAGAGAACGCCATGGTGATGTGCTAGGTCGATTGAAACCTTTGTCTAATAAATCTTTTAATTGCTCCTTCAACTCTAAAAGTTCAATTTGAGTCATTCGAAATGGGGGTTTTGAAATTAGATTAGCATCAGGAACTAAGTCATCAGTAAATTCTACTTCTCGGTCTAGTATTATTCTTGGAATCTCATCAGGAAAAACATCAGTATACTTATTTACCACTGGCACATTATTAATCTGAATAGTTCCCTTGTTTTCAAAAATAAGTGCAAGGTAATATTCATTTCCATCGTTTACAAGTTTCTCAGCCTCTTGATATGTTATCAACATTAAGGGTTCATTCTTGTACAGAAACTGAAATTCTTTCTGAAAAGAAACTTTTTTAGCTCTACAGTCAATCATAGTATAGTAAATAGAGATACAATCCATACCTAGGATAACATTAAACTCTACTAGAGGTAAAACAATAAGGATTGCAAGTAGGTTCTTTCCACGGATGAGAAAAGGAAGATTCTTATAAATTCTTTTTCCATCAACATTTCCCCCAGGTTTTTTACCTCAAGTTTAGGAGTCATTTCTCGATATGGTATTCCAATTTTACTAGAAATGTTTTTAGAGATGAAATAATGTGTATACCCTGAATCAAACAACACACTAGAATAATCTGAAAATACTAACAAAGTACCTGATACCACTTCATTTGATGGCCCAACATCAGCTGAAGTAGTTGCAAAGGATTTCACCACCCCTTTCTTCTTGCAGTCTAACTGCTTCCCATCACTCGAGCCCTTTGTCAGACACTCGTTTTCATAGTGACCCATCTCATTGCACTTAAAACATTTAACTAAATGTAAATCAAATTTTGTTTTACCATCACCCTGATATTTTCCAGTGAAATCACGAGCCTTATGTCCCATCTTACCACATCGGTAGAAATTTCCATAATTCAGAAGACATTCCCCAACATGCCTTTTACCACATTTATCACAAAATGGAAACTTATTTTTCTTACCATCAGATGTTTTTGATGAATTCTTCCCTTTCTCCTACCACCTCGGTCTCTTCTTCTGTTGGTTGATATGGAACACTTGTTCATCGGAAAACTCCATTTCCACATTCCTAGCCCATAGAACAAGCTTTTCATAACTTTTGAACTCACAAGAAAGCAATGCCATTCGATATTTTTTCTTTAATCCTGAGTAAAAATGATTGATTTTACTATCAAGGTCTCAGATAAAATTTGGAGCATACCTTGCCAATCGAGTGAACCTTTCTTCACAAGAATCTACTTAGTCGTCCACTTGCCTCAATTCCAAAATTATTTTTCCATCCTAAGTTGAAAAACCATAGGAAAATTCTTCTCAAGAAACATACCTTTGAATTCATCCCAGTCGAGAGAATCAATCTCATTAGCGTCCGTGATATTTTTAACCATCGACCACCACTGATCTGCTTCACCCTCCAAACGGTAAATAATAATAATAACATTTTGATTGTATGAACACCCCATGACATTGAAAATCTTCTCCAGTTCTTTAATCCCCCCTTAAGCTAGCACGGGGTCAGATGATCCTCTGAATGATGGGGGATGTTACCTTATGAAATATTCCACCACTGACATGTTCCTCTGTGGTTCATCTGGCTGATCTCGTGCATGGATACCACCACCATTTATCGCTTGAGTCAACTGCGCCATTACTGCAACAAACTTGTCAGTTCCAATTGTGACCATCTCAGGATGATGATTCGGAAGGTTATTTCCTTCTTGTATGCCTTCCTAGCACTGCTTCCCAGTTTCCTCGACATAAAACCATTATGAACAAACATGTCTTAGATGAAGCAACATGGTAATCTTCAAATGCTATATCATTTCAATTTGACCATAAAAAATTATTTTTGGATAATCATTTAATAGAATTCTAACTCCTAAAGTTATCTAACCTGACCTCTAATAACAACTATATGGCCCCAGCCATAAACATTACCTAATTTTGAGTTATTACAAGATTTCACATTGAGGATCTTTTCAGGTTTAGTGTTTTAGATAATTATATAATAAATCAAGCATTACATTCCACATCTATAAAAAGTGGTTACATAAAAGTTAGTATTAATTTTTTTCCATCAATGGAAACATATTTAAAACAACACATGGATTCCTTCATGAAACATCCTTGACCCTATAATCACATCATGTACCTTTCCCATGACCTGTGAAAAACATTTCAAAAACTTGGGATGATCATAAAAAGCTCCGTAAGGGATATAAAAGTACGAAATGAAAACATTAGTCCATGTATGAAATAATAAATTACTCATAAAACATAATCATTTTAACATACCATTTAAAATCATGAATAAATCATAGAAATCAAAAAAAATAAAGGTATTTTGAGTCATTAATAACATTCATACGTAGAGATTAACCCTCATGGTTACGTCTGGAATACCCATCACAGTATATTCCCTAAATCTTTTCGGAGAAACCTTAAGGTTTAATCCCTTCGCATTACCCAATGCATTGGAGAGCTATATCAGGCCCACTCTCCCTTAGTTTATCACAGATCCACCCGTCTTCATAACAATTCCCAAGAACCATAACATAATCATACAATATAAAACATGCATAAAGGAAACATACCATTTCCACTTTTCAATCACAAGATATCAATAGAACACATTGATATAAAAACATTATGAAAACCATTTTAAATACCAAAATAAAAGAAGAGTAATAAAAGGTATTTATTTCTCATTATTAAAAAAAGTTATGGTTTGTAGAGGAAGTCGAAACTCAAATAATGGTCAAGGCGGTGGAGAAGTCGTTGTCGCCGCATACGTACGACAAAAAAAGATTCCCTTTTGTCATTTAGTAAACGTTTCGTATAAAAATATTCCTTTTGAATAAACATTAAATTCAAAGGGGTTTATACACCGTATAAAACCAAGTTTTGTATAAAACAAAATATGCCTCAATGAAAGGAGATTGAGAAAAAATCCCATACCTCGGGTCCGACATGACTCGATCATTATTTAATGTCCTGAATAATAAAATTGAGTTAATTTCTACTTTCATAGGAACCTTTTTCAAGTTCATTATATCTTTTATATCACTTATTACCATGTTATGAACACTATGTAATTATTTAAGTTAATAATGGTCGTTTTGTCGATCATTGGTACTTCAGTCAAAAATTAACTCTTTATAATTACAGGTTGTTCAGGTGGTAAAATATCCATTATATCCAGAATTATATTCATGATTTAGATTTCATATATGTCATATATATCCAGTGTATACATGAATTTATAATATTACATAACATTTAGAGGTAAGAAATGAAATGCACCGTTCATGGAGACGGTAAGCCGTACATACGCATGAACGCTACTTTCATTTCTATTTCGTATTTTATGGAATTGAATCATAATGATATAAAGTTATATTATAATTCCAGTATAATATCATATATAATATAATTAACTCCCACCTTTATAAATCCCACATATGGCTTTAATGAATCAAATCACTTTGAGGGGGCGGTAGTCCGTACATCCAAAAATAATGATATCACGTTACCCATAACGAAAACCATAAAGGTATGCCAAAAATGAAAAATACAGAAGCTTAAGGAAAAACTAAACATATTATATATCATATATAAATATAGTGTCATCTTAATGGACACCTTTGATGGTGTTAGAAGAATATTGAACAATCATCGTTTCGTGAGGTAGAAATTCACCATCCACGGAAACATTATGCTCTTTAACAATTAGATGAAGGTGTGTGTAAGTGTAGCTCGAATACTTCTTATAAAAACATCCTAGTATATTGAAGATACTGGTGTTTTTATAAAAGAAATAAAAAAAAGAGTTTAGGGGTTTGGACAATCAAAATAAAACAAAAGAACATTAGATAAGACTTTACCTTTAAATCGGGTAACTCTTCTTGGTTTTAACCAAAATGGATTATTAAAGAGCTTTGTGCCTAAGGTAAGGCTTCTAGGATAAAGAGAGGGATGTGGAGAGTCAAAATGGGCAGATCTTGGCCGAGCCATTGGATTGAAAAGTGTCGGTGAGGAGGTAGAGGTGGGGGCCTTTTATAAGAGGAGAGGAGGGGCACTCTTGGAAAGGTATAAAATGTTACTTTATTTTCAAATGAGTTTCGGATTTTAAAGGTCCCACATTGATGTATTTCATAGATAAGGTGATAAGGGTTCAAAATATATTCATCCAATAGGACTTTGACACGTTTAGGTATCAGATTTTACATTATCTTTCCATTTTATTTAAATCATTCATTAATAAGGTAATCGCTGCATCATCATGATGTCATAAATAATTTAATTTATTTAATGTCTGAAATTATAAAAAAATACTATGATGTATGAAAAATTTTCATATTTCCAATTAATATTTATAGTCCAATATATCATTTATGTATACCAAATTAAAAATGTTTTACTCAGGTGATACATTCTTTGTTATATTTAACTTTCTTTAAAAATAAAAAGATGACAAGTCATTATCACACAAAAGTGATTGAATGGGGTCACCAAGTTTGGAACAAGGAATCCCATGGTCGGCCATGACACAACCAGTAGAATTAAGACACATTTTGGGGTCATTTGTTATTATTATGATATTATTTTATTATACTTAACTACCCGATTACTAATTAATCAAGATAATTAAAGGTAATTACCGTCGTTACTATTCATAATGTCCAAAAACAAAAGAGTCTTGATTAAATAATTTTTAACTTCTGACTACAAATATGTAATCCATTTTACCAAACTCCAAACACAGAAATTTCAATAAATATTTTAAAAATAATTTCCGTTGTCAAAACGAATAGTGGGATTTTTAGAAGCAATATCTATGAAAAGTTTGGCACTTGTTTATGCCCGATTCCTAAGTGAAATTATTCCTAAAGAACACCATTGGATTAAATGGTAAACGAATATTCTAATTAAACTTTAAGACCAATTAAAAAGATAATCGTACCATATAATTAAATTATATGAAAATGCAGCTTTGATGCAAAATGAAGTATTTTTCACTATTCATTAAAAAATTAACATTATTAGAAAAATACCAATAAATTATACAATGTAAATTTAAATGTCCCAATCATAATGAATATTTTTATTTTGACAAATATAGATTATAAATTGTAAAAAGTTTGATTTAAAAATGGTTTTCCATCAAAATGCAGTAAAACAATATTTTAAAAATATTAGTGTATTTCATGCTTAAGATTGGATTTATTCTCCTTTTAAGCCTCTAAAACACTATCTAATTCATAAATAGACATATGATGAAATATATATTATTAATTACATACTTTTGATGTTACAAATCATCCTGAACACATCTATGCTACTCAGCACAATAATCTACACCATGAAATTGAACCTCTAGATCGAAAGAGTCTATCGATCTAAAATATGACCTCAAAAATAAAATGAATATATGTGAGTTATACAAATTAGTATATTTTTCACTAATAGAGGACATGGGTGAATTTTATATATTTAATTCAGGAATGGTTGTCTAAACTACAATAAGGAAAAATGAGTTTTTTTATTCACAACCATTAAAAAATAATACCAAATGTTCTTAAAAAATACTAGAACATTTTATTTCCCTAAAATTAAATCAAATGTATCCATTTTAATTTATGGATTAAAAGTAGCTATACAACATTACATTCTACAAAATACCATTCAACACTTATTAATAGTATATCATTTCCACTATTCTTTAAAATAATTTAAATCAAAATAAATGAACATTTAATATAATGGAGATAAAACACACCAATATTCCATTTGACATAAAATGAAAACAATCACATTAAAACCATGTTAAATATTTTTTAAATTATTTCCAATCATATTTACCAATTAAACATTAATTCGAAATAACATTTTCAATATAACTCTTTAAACCCCCATTTCGAGGATAACATAAAAACTCAAAATTAAATTAGGAAGCTTTTTTATTTTGAAAATAATTTTTTTATGAATACATTAAAATATAATTTATAAACACTGTCAATCCTAAAGGCAATATAAACATTATATAATAGAACACCATGGTAAATGGGTATTACAAAAGAAAACAATAAACATTAAATGGTGATACTAAATCTTCAAGAAAAGGGGGATATAAATAAATATATAAAGGATTGTGTTTTATAAAACCCAGATCTAAGAAAGATAGTCATGGGTCACACACTAGATCATATAAGGGAAATATACAATACCACACCAAACCATGATGAAAAATGTAAAAATTAATATATACTAATTATCACACAATATTATGTCCACCAATCAATGTCCAAATGACTATGCCAAAAAAATATTCATCAACGACAAAAAATTGTCTACTTATACTTCAAACTATAGGGGAAAGTAACCTATGTCTTTTCAACTCTAGAACATCATTTATCAACATCTCCAACTTAGACAGTCCAGTTTCCATGAAAATGAAATGTGGAGGAAAGAAATAAAAATTAAATTCATAATAAAAACTATTATCATGACAAATAATAAGAAAATTACACTCACCTAATACACCTTTACATATAACATATCCTTAAATAAGCATCAGAATTACACAAGATTCTGATGCCATCCAAAAAATGGATACCTGAATTTTGGGTAATTATTTGGGTAGATAAGAATCCACTATCTATTTTAAAATGATAATCGAGCCTCTATCAAAAAAACATTACCCAAAATTCCAGGTGATATTATATAATTTGAAATTTAATTAAAATATAATCACTAAAAAACTATTTAACACAATAAAATAAAACCCTTTGTTGAAAAAATATTCTTAATATTTAAAACAAATCTTATAAAAACTCTTAATCAATGAGGAAACATAGAATTATAATTAATAACACACTAAAATAATCTCATTCATTCCTTGATAATATATCAATGGATATGTACCCATGTTTTCTATCAAACCTATTAAAAGTCCCTTTGTTGGATTTTTATATATTATTATCTTGCAAGATAATTTCTTTTAGACTATTATGAAATATAAAGTCAATCCCTTTATTCAATGTTAAATTGTCTAGGAGAAGAATGTATATATCATTAATGTAATTATAGATATAAATAATGTAATATGAAATAAATTTAATGAATATAAATATACCATAAATTACATAACAAATGGAGGGTATAGAAACATCTAACTCAAATATATAAAAAACCCATTTTATGGATAATTAAAAGCTCAGTTGGGAGTGATCCACACAATTCCCAGATAACACAAAACCAAACGAATCACCATACAAAAACACTAAATCTATTTTCAAAAGTGATTATGGATAATGGATATTTTATTAATCAACGTGGAATGATAATTGAAAATATTAGGGGTCTAACATGGAGAAGATATTGAGAAATAAATTTATAGTTTTAATAATTTAGAGCAACAATAAGAACAATTGAAGGGTTATTGAGGTTTAAACTATCACTTAAGTTCCCATTATTTGGTCACCTAGGTGGGGGGAATGAATGTTGAGTGTGGTGTAAAAATTAGATGGATTTTACAGAAATATTATCAACAAATATAACTTGTATGGACTACATGGTTTAAATATGTGACATTCCATACCATGAAATAATAATGGGTCACACTTTGGAAGAAAAAGAGTCACATATATGGTTTTTGTAGAAGGACACATAGTCACAAACAAAATTAAAAATACAATTTCTAGTTTTATACATTATATTAATTTTATTTAGAAGGCTACTCCCAACCATGTTACAAAACTATAAACAACCTATAGAACTCCATTGATTCTATATTTCATTCTATAAATTATAAATAATAAATAATAGATCATGGAAACAAAAAAATAATAAAAAATTTTACAAAATATTAATATGTTTATATTATAATTACCACTATCATGGGACATTCTTCCCAAAGAATAATTTTGTTTTTTTATAGGGAAATAAATTAGAGATTGATAAAACTGAAAAATAAGTCGAATGGAATATATGTCCCCTATCAACCCAATTCACAACCAAAATAATATCATTTTATTATTTATAAAACTACCTTTTCTTTGTAGAAAACAAGAAACTAATATCCACATGAATATTGTTATAGGAGAGGAACAAATTAACCCTCAATCTGGCCACTATTTATAATGCATCTAAATGGTGAACATTATAATAAAAACCCAAAAACGTGAAAAAATAAAACTACTGATAGGTTCTAAAAATATCTCTAACAATATATTCCAAGACTATTTCCTAAATTCCCAAAATGAATAAAATGACACCATTACATGAAGGTACACAACACTGAACCCACAACACAAAAAAAATATTCACAATGGAACCATCAAGGAAATGAATAAATTATGAATACCATTAAACATAATGGACTTACATGGGCTTAAACCATGGGTCACCACATAAATGGGTAACCATGGACCACCACATAGAATAACATCCCATAGTGAACACAATAAATAAAATCCTAAAAAAACAAACTAGTACAAGATTTAAAATGGTATTTCATAAGTCAGATTCACCCAATAATTCATCCATGGTTCTTTATAATTCCATCAACACCATAAAAATATCATCATCAAACCATATCATATAAAATCATTACAAAAAAATATTATAGAAACCCAATAAGAGAAAAACCAAAAATCATGAAAAATATCACGGGATAATCTTTCCAAAAAAACCTTTGATCACATGATATACCCAAATTAATAATAAAAACTCCCCCCCCAAATGGAATCTTTACTTAAATGTAAAATGGTTTACACCAAACCGACCTCTCAAAAAAATCTATTGGCCCTAACCACTCAAATTCATCTATAAATTCTTTATATAAGACATGTTATTCCACCATAGAATAATAAATATATAGAATCACCCACCACAATATACATAGAATGGGTATAATTAATATTTTAATGGTTAATGGTCTATGGAAACCATCCCTTAAAGAATAAAACACAACCACTACCAAAAATCATTCTATGAGAAATATCTAAAAACCATTTACATTATCCTAAACCATTCAATCATAAAAAATCAGATTGAATTGTTCATTAAAACCTGATTGTAAAAAGACAAAAAAAATAATCACCAAGAAATGATCTTCTCAAAAAATATGACAACCAAAACCCATAATTATCAAAATTGGACAACAATTTAAAACGAAATTAAATCATTTTGAATCCATACAAAACCCATAAACACGAATTAATTTGAAATCCAAAAAAGATTTTTCATTTAAAACCAACATCCAAAAAGATTATCTTGTTAACATTAAACCATTCCATGAAATCCTCTTTCACTTACACAACATTCTTGACTTTTAAAATGAATTCAAACACTTCTGAAAAAAATTTCATACAACACATGTACCATTTTATAAATTATCTCTCTAGTATTAATTACAATAAAAAAATATATCAAAAATTTAACCTTTTTTATTTTTAATACACAAAAATGATTATATTAAAACACAAAAACGTGAATAAACAACATTTAATTACTTTTTTAATATTTTCCAATTTCTTTCTAAAGAAAAAGTGCTTCCAATATTCAATATGGTATCAACCATATCCTAATGACTGTTATATAACAAAACCTATTTTACAACTTTACCTTAGGTTTTTAATGAATCTAAAATCACTTCATAAGAATTAAAATTTATCACAAAAACCCCTTGAAAAAAAATAAATACTGCCATGAATCATGACCATTATCACAATAAACTTGTCATAACAGAAGTCCATCCAGGTCAATAAATTCAATGACCAATCATAGTCCTTTTATAATTTCATAAAAGTTAAAACACAAGAACCAATATGTAAGGACCAATCCTTAAGCCTTACATAATTTTTAATTAAATTAAATAACTCACATTTAGGATATTTTAAGGTTTAGAGTTTTAGAGAATTAGGAAATAACTATTACATTTCAAATATTTCAAAGTAGACATATCTACTCAGCTTCCATTTTTTCAAAAAATAAAAACTCTTGAACAAAAGAGTCATGTCTGGTTCTTTATTCAAGACTGCCTAACATTTCCCTATTCCATCCGTGACCCTATTCATCTTTATTTTCTATGAAAAACAATTCAAAAAAAACATGGCATGAGAATAAAAATCTCAGAAAGGTTTACATAAAGAAGGAAAACTATTAGTTTTTCAAAACAACAGGTAAACCATGAATACTTTATCAAAGTAATTCATTTCACCTTTATGAAGTAGTTAATACTCTTCACTAAATAAAAGATCATTACTTACCCTTTTGTAACCAAAATATAACCATAAAAACCACATAAAGAACACATAACATATAAAGGTAACTTGGGACATAAACATACTTAAATGGAATAACCATACGGTCGACATATGCACATACTTAATGGAATAGCCATATAGCTAACTTTCATTCCCAATGCATTGGAGGTTATAACATAAACACCCGTCCTGGTATTCACGGCACCACCCATCATAGGGTTTATCACATAACCACCCGTCAAATGTCCAAGTACCATTATAAAATCATAAGTCATAAAACAAATATATTGGAAAGAAAATATTTCGATCACAATATATCACTTAAATATATTGACATAACAAATCCATTATAAAAACTATTTTCAATACCAAAATACATAAAATATTATATGGCATTTATTTCATTTTAAAAACATTACGACTTGTTGAGGAAGCCAAAGGCCAAATAATAATCGTGTAAAAAAAGGTCATTTTCACTGTGTACGTTAAAGAGAAACATACTTCTTATCATTTAGTAAAACTCTTCGTATATAAAATATTCCTTTTGAATAAAAGTAAAATTCAAAGGGGTTTATACTGCCTATAAAATAAAGTCTTGTATTAGAACAAAATATTCCTCAATGAAAGGAGATTGAGATGAAGTCCCATACCACTTTAGTGCTTTTAAAATTTTAAACCATTAATATCCATATAAATAAATCCTTAAAAGAACTTTGTAAACATGGATATTAATGAGATATATTTATAAGAATAAATCATTAAAACATTTGAAATGATATTTTAGGTAAAGAGTTTGTTAACAAAATGAGAGAGACTTGAATACAAATAATTGAGGAATAGCATTTGATCAGAATGTTATAATATCATGAGAAGGAATGAATTAATGATATTATATTCCACATGATATTATATACACCATATAAGAGTGAATTGATGCATAACAACAATGAAGTCTCAATAGAAATGTAAAATGAGATGAAATCCCTTATAAAGAAAGTATCCTTAAATTAAGGATAAATAAATCTCATAATTATGTGTGAAAAATATAAATACACCCAATATAAGTGGATATTAAGTGTAAAACAGCCATAGTTCATTAAAAAATATTCATTGGATGACATATTAAAAAACTACAAGTTGAACACAAAGAAATCAAAATTGGGTTAAAAAGATCCCTTGTAAAAATCCGACAGCCTAACGGTTTCACTTTGAATTTTAGAAAATGAGTTGATGAGACAAAAATGGTATCTCATCACATGGAAATAAATTTTACATCAATAAGGATATAGATGAACAGATACCAACATAATAATATGTAAATTAAAAGACCAAACAAAAAGAAGTCTTTTAAAAAGAGGAGGGTGAGAGGTTCCCTTACTGACTTGGGTAACTTTTGAAATGTACACCCTAAGAAAGAAGGGCTATACAACAATGATGTAAATACTCATAAAAGAAATTATATGAAACAAATATTAGAATAGTGGTACGTACATACACCACTCAAAGGAAATGGTGGAAAATGTAGCATAAATCTCACAGGAATAAAATTGAGATGAAAAACCCCTTACCACGTTGTAATCAATCGAGACGTATGACCCAAAGTTAATAACCACCAAATTAATCACAGAATACCATGAATATAATTATATTCATGGTAATATATATCAAAATTCAGTACACAATACACCACATGCAATAAATATGTGGCGAACAATGGAAATCTCACGGAATTAAAAGTGAGGTAAAAAATCCCTTATGAAAATTCTGAAGCATAACGGTGCCACTTAAAACATCAAAAAATGGTTTGATGAGATCAAATAGTGTCAATAATAATATAAAGAAAATAAAATATGATTAATATTAAAGAACTTCCCCAAACATAAGAATGATGAGCGTAAAAGAAATGGCATAAAAGAGAGTACTTAAAAAAGAGGTAGGATACTTTACCTCAAGTCTGACTTGTCTTGTTTGTTTCATTATATTCTTGAATAATAAACTTTTGTAAATTTATAATTGCTTAATGACATTTTTTAATGATTATTATTCAGTTCATATCACATATTTTTTTTTTAATAATTGGTTAATAATGCGAGTTCATATCAGACGTTTTTGTCGATGTTTGGTACATGAGTCAAAAATGTACTTGTTTGAAAATGATTTCCAATGTAGTTATATGTAAATAATCTACAGAATAGTATTAATGATTTAAATATAACATATATCCAGTACATATTCATTTTATACTAATCTATAACATTTCCAGTTAAAAATAAATGAAATGAACTATTCATGGAGATGGTTGTCCGTACGTACGCATGAACACTACATTCATTTCTTTGTCATATTAATGGAATTAAAAAATAAATGAGAGATATATATATTATAATTACATTATAATATATATGTTATATAGGTCACATATGTTCATTAATTTCATTCTTTATATAGTTCATGTATTGCATGAATGAGTCACATCACTTGAGGGGGCGGTAGTCCACACTTCCTCATATGAAATTATCGCATTTGCACAACATGAAAAGAAGAAAAGAATGTTTTAAATATAAAATATATAATTATATTGAAAAACTTAATACCATATATATCATATATAAAATACATTTACATCATAATGGCCACCTTTAAAGGTGTTAAAAGAATATTGAATAATCATCGTTTTGTGAGGCAGTAATTTGCCATCCACAGAAACAATATGTTCTTTAACCATTAGACGGAAGTTTTTGTAAGTGTAGTTTGAATACATCTTATAAAAACATCCTAGAATATTTAATATATTGGGTTTGTTACAAAATAAATGAATAAAAAGTGTTTAGGGGGTTGGAGAAGCAAAATAAAACAAAAGAACAAAAGTGAAGACATTACCTTTAAATCGGGTAACTCCCTTTGGTTTGAACCAAAAGGGTTTCTTGAAGAGATTTCTGCCTAAGGTGAGGCCTCAATGATGAATATAGGGATGTGGAGAGATGAAATGGGAAGGTGTTTCTCAAGCCAAAGGCTTGAGAGGTGTGTGTAAGGAAGTATAGGTGGGGGCCTTTTATAAGAGAAGATGAGGGGCACTCTTGGAACGTTATAAAACATTACATTGTTATAAAATGATTTTCAGATTTTAAAGGTCACAAAAGGATATAAATAGAGGATAAGGTGATAAGGTTTAGAAATCCACCCATACAATTGGTTTCTATAACGTGTAAGACTTATATTTTACCCTATCTTCTAATTTTATTTAAATCATTCATTTATGAGGTAATAACTTCATCATCACAATGTCCTAAATAAATAAATTCATATAATGTCTAAAAATTATAAAAAAATATCATGATGTCAGAAATATTGTTATATTTCTATTGAATATTTATAGTACAAAATATTACTTTTATAACCCCATGTAAAAATTGTTTTAGTAAAACAATACATGTTTCTGACATTTTAATTTTAACTTTAAATAAAAAGTTATTAATGTCATTTTCCTACCAAAGTGGTTCCATGGGGTCCCCAAGTTGACCCAGGGACTGTCATGGTCGGCCATGACTCATCCAATAAGTTTAGGACATGTGTCACGGTCATTTCATATTATTTTAACATTATCGTTACCTCAAATTACACTAATTACCTTTAATCGCGATTAATAAAACATAAAAGTTACTATTCACTCGAAAAATTATTTTAATCCCATTAAACAAAATTTTACATCCTAATGACAACCATGTATGTCGGATTTTTGAAAATAAAATCACATAAGTGGTAAAGTTTCATTTAAATGAAAAATATGTTTTTTAACTGCCACTTAGTGGTTTCACTATTCATCAAAAATTGAAATTTTTCAGAAAAATACCAAAATTTCACCCTAAGCTATATTTGATATTCCGAATTCCAAAATTATGTCTATTTTGAAAAATTAAAAAGATATAAATTGAATTAATTAATTTAATTAATTTCCAATGTCCAAACAAATAGTGTGATTTTTGGAAACAATATCTTTTAAAAGATTGACCTTAGTTTAAGTCCAATTTCAAAGAAAAAATTAATTCCACTGACCACCATTGGATTAAAGGGTAAAAATATATTCTAAAATAACTTTAAAACCTATTAAAAAGATGATATAATCATATAAATATATTTGATTAACAATAGTTTTTGAATAAAAATACAACATTTTTCACTTATTCATTAAAAAAATCTTTATCGTAAAAATACCAAAAATTTACACAAAGTAAATTTTGATGTCCCGATTCAAAAAAAAATTATTTTGTCAAATATAACACCTAAAATTTTCAAAAAAGTGTATTTAAAATATTTTCACCATCAAAATGTGGTAAATCGACCTTTTAAAGAATATTAGAATATTTTCCCTTAAAATTGGACTCATTCGCATTTTAAGCATCTAACATTTTTTTGGAAGAAAGTAAAAATATTTGACAGACATATATAATCATTTGGTAGTTATCATTATTCATTACCACCATTACAATGGCTAGGCGTTAACTAAAATAATATAATATTGTTATTAGAGTGCAACGTAAGATTTCCAAGAAAGTCGCTGTTGCGTATTGGGTATGCCATCGAGCATAGTGTTCCCTTAAAATTAAAATGAACATTTTATTATAAAATATGGATAAATATGAAAATGTAATGTTGTTTATTAACATGGGACGTTACAAAATATATATAAAAATTAAAATGGAATACCGAACGATTCACATCATGGAAATATAGTTGATATCCATCTTCCAAACATGCAACATTTACTTAACCAGTTTAAAAACATAATAGATTGTTATTTTACTGTTTTCATGTCCTTTAAAACTAAATATAGGTGCTATGTAATACTATCATTTTCTATCCCTATTCTTAAGGATTACACTAAAGCAAACTCATAACATCCCATAGAGAAAACAAAAATTTTAAAAAATCTCAATATAATGAGAATAAAGAAATCTATATGAAAAAATATTTATTAACCATAAAACATAAATTTCAAGGTGAAAAATATATCCTCATACAGTCCTAAAATCTACCAATTGAGATCCATAAAACATACTATTTAATAAAACAAAACATTTAAAATAAAAAGATCATGTTTAAGAGTGAAATAAACCTATTACTTTTGTAATGAACGAATATGGGTTGCAACCACAAATAACATAACCAAACCCTCCACTATGAAAAAAGGCTATATAGATCTACACACAATTTTAAACCATAAATTAGGGATAATAAAATATGTAGGGAATACATTTTATCTTAGGTATATGTTAATAACCAAGTTATAATTTATTAGAAATATAGTATGGATCATCCATACATTAGATGTCCACGAAAAACATAAATAAGAAAAAAGGAATTAGGTGGTAAAATAAACCACTTAAAATAAATATATTTAATCCAACTAAATTATGTAAATATAAACATTAAAAAAATTTCTATATAATATAAATAATTAAATAATCTAAAAAGAGTCAAAGGAATATTTCTTTGTTATATAAAAAAATATCCACATAATTAAAATATATTAAAACCAATCCACCAGAACCACCCAACTCTACCCATGACTTATAACAACAACAAAAATTAATAGAAGAAAATTATATTCTATATAATTTACAAAATGAAATACCAATATTAGTTGTGAATGTGTTACCCTAATACATTATGATATATATTTTAAAATAAATTTGATCACTTTGATAACATGTAAAATGTGAAACCCCAAGTTTAAATGAAAAATAATATATTATAATATTATTTATTAACCTATAAATTTGTTTGTATGAATAGTACTAAATAAATATGAAAATTATTATTATCTATTAACTAAAAATAAATAAAAAAACCATGTAAAATATGAGGAGATGATTTCTGAAAATATTGTATTTTTATAAAATATTATTAGTAACATATTATGTATTTAATATAACATTATTCTTCTACCAAATTTAGATAATTTATTTGATAAAATGATTTTCATTTATGAAATCCATATATAAAAACAATATTTTATTGAATTGATTTTATTTTTTGAAAAGTAAGGTTTTTCAATTAATAATAGAAAATATGGTTTATATTTAAAACCATTAGTGATTATTAAAATTACCTCTTTAGATACCCTCTTTTTCATCTTATATGAATATATAATTGAAAAATGGATTATGGGATTTTAATGGATATAATTTTGAAAAATGGATACCATAGTTGGAATCAACATAATTTATATTATATAATATAGTTAAATTAATTTTTTTACCATAATTTATCATGAAAAAGGTAAAAATTAACAAAGTTAAGGTGAAAATAGTTTATTAGAGGTTAAACAAAAAAAGATAGTTGTTAAAAAGAATAAAAATTGTATAACACCCTTTTTGTGGCCATATAATGAACATATCACCTATAAAGTTATATTATTTACAATTTTGGAAAAGTATACCATTTAAAAAAAGTTGAAAACACTTTTATATCCATAAATTATATGTCTTTCCTCTACCATACATATAAATTACCAGTCCCCCATTATATTTTCACGCATCTGAATCCCCATGGCCTGACTAGACCCTAAAAAGATGTAAAACCCACATATTTTAAAAGATGAATATTATATATTACAGAATAAATGAAATGAAACACTGAGTTTGTCACTAACTACATGAAACACTAAATTTAGTTTACATTAGATGCAATCTGGAGTTTTTTATGTACAATGGCGTGTTAAACTTGAAACACAAAACATAAACGACCCATGATATATATATTACCTTTATAAACCATCCATTAAATTTTCAGTTATGAATAATATTAACAAAATTATGATATATATATATATATATGTATGTATGTATGTAAGTATTTATTAATCTAAATTAGTGATATATTTTTACAAAATAATCAATAAATATTTATTGATGTGATGTACTTTTCTATTGATATCACTTTATTTAAAAAAATTGATAATTTTATATAAAAATTACTATAATTTTTTTTTAAAATTTAATAAAGTTTAAACAGAAAATTATATACTCTTTTAGAATCATAATATATAAATTTACTTTTGGTGAAATTTGGGAATTTTCCTGAAAATATATATTTTTCATCAAATACTGAAAAATTATGATTTTGGTTATATAAAGATTCATTGCCATAAATTTTTTATTTTAAAATGAAATAATATAATATTTTTTAATGTTACATATGTATTATATTTTAATAAATATAAATTTTATTGTTATTGAATCAACATATTAGAGGATTTTTGTATAAATTATATCTGGGTTTTAAAATGGGTTTTACTAGAAACTACATTAAAATCACAATATTTAACATTTTTAATTAATTAATAAATTACTTTTTGGGAATATGTTTTAGGTGAAATTAATATATTATATATCTTTAAATTCCATTTAAGTTTCATTCAATGATGAGAATTATCAAATGTGTTAATATAAAATCTTCTTTTATCTGAAAGAATTCTTTTCTAAAAAACACATTTTCACTACATCTACAAGATTAACATAAAATTATTTTGTACCACCTATATTAATTATATTTGGAAAAATGACTTCAAATTTTCTTATTATTAATAATTTATAATTTCTATTATTGTAAATTGATTATTTAACCAAATTTATTAGTGAAAAGAACTAATAATAATTATAAGAATTAAGGGAAATCTGAGTTTACCATGGGACTAACCATTAATATTAAGGGGGGAAAAGGACCTTGAATCATGAACAAAACTAATTTTATGGATATATTTATATACTTATAAACATTGGATAGATTTTAAAGAGTTTTCTATACCCTATTATTTCAATGTGACCCATATAAAAAGTTATGTAAGGAAAAAAGACAAAAAGGTTTTCTTTTGACCATTTAATATTCATAAAGCCTTGGGATATTCATAAAATAACACATGTATGGTTATACATTTATTTTAAAGATATTATAGTTTTATTTATCATGATAGTTAAAATTCTTATTTTATAGGTGCTATAATCAAATAAAATTATTAATATATTCCAACACATTAATTATTTTGATGATAATTACCTAAAATATATTATAAAAAAAATATTATATCTTATTAAAATTGAATAATAATTTTCATAAATTAAATTTTTTCTGAATATATAATATTTTTTATGTGTGAAATTAATATATTATATGATGTTTTTTATATTTCTAAATATAAAATAAAAAAATAATATCAAAACATTCATTAATGTTTTTTACGATATATGGTATTTTATTAAAAAAATTTAAAATTTCATAAATACCAATAATCTACCAAATTATTTCCAAATTTTAATCAATATAAAATATGTTAAATTCTAGGAAAAATATAGCTTTTATAATGAACATATTGACCCCTAAAAATAAAAAAACATTTTTGGAATGGTTAGTGTTAACGAATCGTTTTCCTCATTAAAAACACTTCTTTTAGATTTATTTTACAAAAAATATTTTATTTTTATTTTATATTTATAATCATAATTTAAAAATTTTCAAAAAATTATATATTAAATTAAATATTAATTGAATATATACATAGGATTGAAAACTAGTTTCCTTTATGAAAAATAGAAAATGAAGAAAATATGGAATCTTAATAAGAATTTTATTTTAAATTGTATGTATTTTGTGTTTTGGATGTGTATTGAGATAATAAAATTCCCAAACGACATTATTATTTAATTTTTTAGGAACATGAGTTAATGGAGACCTCACAATATTGAATAGCTTTGATTATATAACAGAATCCCATTCCTCGTTAACAATAAAAGGGTACTCACTCCCCCCAAATTTTACACATCACTATTCATTTGGTTTTGAAATAATCTAGCCTAATTTCATCCCAAAAAACCTCAAATTATCTTAGTATCCTCAATTTTAGTAGACCATAATACAAATAAGTTATTTAGATTAAAAAATTGAGATACCCAAAGAAGAGGTAATGTTCGTCAGTAAGAATTTTTGTTTTATTTATTTCTCAACCACTTATTTTATTATTATACAATTATTATATAACATGATAAGTATGAGAAATATACAGATATGTTTTTATGTTATTTTTAAGACAAAAAAACTCTCAAAATTCCATAAAATGGTTTATAAAATCATTGTTCATGTGTACAACAGACTAGAGCCTCACAAAATGATTTCATTCTTTTTTTTCCATTAAAACCACTAATATTTGATAATAAATACATATATAAAGTATATATATGATATTTATAACATAATTATACATATTAAGTCATTATATCATGTATAACCATTAAAATTCCATAATGTAGGGTATACGATAATGTCGTTCATGTATAAGACTTACCCCCACCTCGCAAAGCGATGTGAATCATTTCCCACTAACGTGTTCCAAGTAATATACAAAGTGATATGATAATGAATACATATTATATAAATTATATAATTATGATATTAATTAAATATTAATCTTTCTATAAATATATTAAATGTTTTTCAAAATTTCCTTTTCTAACATTGAAAAATTTATAACATCGTTCGTGGCCTTGTGGACTATCACCTCATTGAATCGAAGTGATTCATTTTACATAACAAAAATTTATATATATATATATATATAATATAATGGTATTTATGATATAATTATCATTCTGTAATGATAAAATATTTTTCACCTTATTTATTTAATGATTACTGGAAAAACCGTCACTCTTGCATACATGTGGCCCACTATATCTAGGATAATAAATTTACTTCATTTTTCATAACAATACTTCATGATTTATTTTAAAATTATAATTGATTTATTAAATTTATAAATATTTTTTGATTATTATTCATGATATAATTAAATAATGACATTTTGGTCATAGTCAAAAAACCAATGTAACCTTTTTCACAAAAGTCGAACAAGGTCAAAACATCTGAATTAAACATAATTTATCAAATAAATATATATTTTTTGGTTATGGGTGAAATTAAATCAAACCTAATCATGGAATTTGTTATAAATAAACTATATTATTATCATAATTTTATTATTCAAAAATATAAACAAAAAACAATATGAATTAGATTAAACATATGGGGTTTTGGAGTCTCACTATTTTTATTTGAGATATATTCAATATTCAGCAATTATTTTTGGTATTTGTTATACATACATAACATGAAATTATCTTACTATTATTTTACATAAAATTATATATAATTAATTATTAAATTTCTGTTCTCTCTTTTATTGGGTATATGGTTCCAATATTACCAAAAGTGTGATGGGATTTTTGTCACAATTTAAATTCATTAAGATCTCTATTATGTTATACACCTATCATCTTTTATAGTATGTATACACTGAACCGTATATATGGTATTATAATAATATAATATTTTTCATGTTATTTTATGTTTCTTTAAAAGTTATTCCTTTTTGTTTATAATTATTTAATCAATAAAAATTGATAAGAGTCTGTTCTTAATGTGTCATCATTTATCTAGATTGTGTATGATTAAATATCTGATGTTGAAAATCTCATATCACTCAAGAATTGTTTTAATTGATGTTTATTGATAATATTTAAAGAAAACTATAACATTTTATCATTATTTGGGACATAAATTATTTAACAATGTGTTTTTAAGAATATCTGATATCGTTTCACTCTTCCATCGGAAATCCATTTTTATTTAAACCAATGTTTTCTAAGAATATTTTAAATGTGTTTTTAGAATTATAAAAATGATTTAATAAAGTATTTTTACCTATTTTTTCTTCTTCTAAAACATAATTTCAACGGAATATTCTTGTAATATTATGATCTAGTTACTTTTCTAAACTTTTAATAGTGAAAATTTAATGTGTGTATTATATGATTCACATGTACAGATGTAGCTTCCATCATAATAATCATTTCGTTGAAGATTCCATTGAATGTTTTCAATTAAATTTTCAAATAATGTTTTTTATTAACACTATATAAATTCTTGATTTTGAAATATAATTTTCATTTAAAAAGAGTTTCAAAAATATTTATGTTTAAAAACCTTATTTTTAAAATGAAAATGATATATTCCCAAAGATTATTTTTATTGAGATTTTAATGGTATTTTTAATTATAAACATCAACAACCCTTGTTTTCAATAATCCACCACTTAGTATATTTGTAATTGATACCATCCATATTATTTCTCTTGATGGGAAAAAATTTAAAAGATGATTTTTATGAACCATGTTTCTCTTACATGAGTTAATCATTATTTAAATTTATTATCATGAAAATCATTTCTATTCCACATGTCAACAATTCTTTAAAATGAATAATGACTATTTTTAATGATTATTATGATGATATGAATGTTTGTTTTTATATTATACAATTTTTTGATCTTTTATATTATATATACTATGATGTTTCTAAAAAATCATAGGATGAAACCATTATAGCATAAATGACGGGGTACCCTATATATTGGTGTGTGATCAGTTCACATCTTTTTCGAGGAGGTATCCACTTTAGCTGTGGTTGAGGTCATTATATCTTAAGGTACTAGTTTTCCTAGATAACACTCCATATTATTGGGCAATGATTATACTAGAATTAATCGGTAAGGTTATTATAATTAAAATGGTATGAAATGGTTTTATAAATATGATTCTCTATGTAACCAAAAATGGTATTAATTCATTATTATCATCTTATATTGATTATTATGATCATGATTGATATCAAATGACTCATGATTATTGATTCTGATAAATCATTAATTTTATATGTATTCATAATTTATGATCCATATATTGATGGGCTTATATTATTTTATGATTCTCCCATGATTTTAGATTATGTCATCATACCCATATTCCCTAAATATTCTTATTGATGATTTTAAATGGCTAATACTTATGTTTACCCTTAAAGAGGGATTTGGCTCACCCGTAATAAGTGTTTTTTTCCTATTATTAAATAATCACATTCAGTAATTTTTGTCTACAATAAATTTCATGTGGATGATTAACATGTATTAAAACTGAAATGGAAAATTGGGGTCAACTTATAGAAATTACTGTTTAATGTGATGTGAATTTTTAATGGGGGATTTATTCATAATTCTCTAAGATTCTAAACCAAAATCTTTTTTTTTGAGGTTGTAATTAACCAAATTTTACCTTTTAATGTTTTAAGGTTTGGATGAAAAAATTATTGTCACAATTACTAACATAATAGTTGGAAATGTAATATTTACAGTTTCATCACCAAATCTAGGAGTGTAGGTTCTGGGATATGATAATTGGTATGAAAGGATAGGGTAGATAACATTAAAGATTATGGTTTTTTCTTGTTATTTCATTTTATTTTCTATGGAAACCATCATTGATCAATATTTTCATGTGTGATCATTAGTTCAAATTCATATTGAACTCATTTGAGGGATTTAAGTATAAAAAAATTCAATATTTTTACTTTCATTTTTACAGAAATTTTTTTGGGTTGAGGTATTTCTAAACCCTAGTAGAAACATGATTTTTTAGACTATATACTTTTTTGGATTAAATAAAAAAATCACAACTTGTATTATGTGTTAAAACCAATCACATTCGGTAAGGTGGTGGGTGTGAGACAAGATTAAAGGATGATATAGGTTTTACACCTATCGCTAGACAACATTATGTATGGGGTATTATAGAATTCATATAAGATAATATTATATTTCTTTTAAAACTTATAGTAATTTATTTTAGGAATAATGATTTATTTATCATAGATGAATATATGACCAAACCATATAATCATTCAGTTTTAATATATTTCATGGAAACTATTGATTAATTTTAAAGATATAAATTCAGCTGATTATTTATGGTTAACATTTTTAATTAATATTTTATTTTGAAATTTATTTTCTCATATGATTTATTTATCCGTTTTGGGAATTATCATAACATTTGATAAACATTTTGTTGTGGTTAATGCTTGAAGGTAGGAGGAAATTTTTCCCCTTTTGTGGTTATGATTTCCCAAAATTTTGATTTTAGTGTTTCATCCATTAAAAAATTATCCTAAATACACATCATTTTGAATAAATTATAATATTTCTTTTAAATTTTATTAAACATTTAAATTAAAAAAACAATAATATTTATTTCTATATTCATGTAGTGAATATTGTATGTGAATTCCTTAACTTTAATAGAAGGATACAGAAACAAAAATGTTATCATATTTCTTTCATTTATCCATAACCATTGGTATTTTTTATATAAATATATTTATTTTTTTGAGGACCTAAACTATCTAATGATCGTTTAATTGTTTGTGAACACTGAAATTAATCACTATCTATAATTATTTACTCTTTTCCTCTATTCCTCCCATTTTTCTCATAATTGGTACCCCAGTTTCTTGAAATTCCATATAGAAATTTTACGTCACTTTCTCAATTATTAAAATTAATTTTTATTAATCCATTTTATTATTTTACAAGAAATTTATTTTCATATAATCTATATTTGATTATCAAAATAAAATTCAAATTGTGAGGACCCAATTTATGAAAGGGGAGTGAATGATGTAACACTCAAATATTTTAAAATAATAAAATTATATTTGTTCATGAAAAGGACCTAAAACACTGATTTTATCTAGTGTGATGTGCACCACTTAGTTTCACTTGCGTTAAACATAAACTTTATATTTTTAGGTTCAATGGCTTGTTCTACATGAAACATAAACCATAAAATACATATGATATTTTAAATCATCATAATATAGTCGTTAATTGTGAATGTATGAATAATATAAACTATATTATGATATATATATCTCAATCAAATATAAATTATCAATATATTTTAACTAAACCATCAATACATTTTTAGTAATGGAATTTTATTAATAACAAATAAACTCATAAATGATTATTATATCATATCATAAGGAAAATATTATAATAAAATTTTGAAACATTAATAAAATTATTTGAAAAAATTAAATGCATATTTTGAATAATAATATAAAAAATTACATTGGGTGCTATTTTAGGACAATTCTGAATATATTGATTTTTCTTTGAATAGTGAAAATACCGATTTTTGTAAAAAGACTTTTCATTACAGAAAATTAATAATTTTAAATTTATGAATATGTTGTGAATGTGTGTAAAATTAATATATTATTATTAATTTTTTATATTCAATATAATTTTTTAATTTTGAATCAAAATTATAGTGTTTTTTAGAATAATTTTGTTCTTGTGTGTGAAAACTTGTTTTTCTAAAAACTAATTTATGAATGATTAATGATTCTCAATTTTAATTAACTAAAATAATACATAATAGAATAAAGAATTAAATTATATTTATAGATTATATGTAATTAAATATTACTTGAGTTTCAAATAATTATTGATATTATTTGTTAGTTAATATAGAATATTATTTTCAAAAAAATACTCTTTTTGAAAACTGACTATCTCATAGTGTCTGCAAGATTAATATTAAAATATAATTTCACAATGCTTTAGATTGAAATAAAAAATATAAATTAATTATTTTGAATCATCATAATATATAATTTATAATAATTGAAAGTTAATTTTTACAGATAATATTTCTGAAAACAGATAAATATAATTACAATGATTATGGAAAAAAAATTACCAAGGGATTAACAGTTAATCATAATGGAAAAATGACCTATAATGTTGCCCAAAAATCAATTGGATGGACTAATTTAGACTATTATTACTTTATATATAATTTTTTCAGTTTTTTGGGGCATTATTCCATGAATTAGACACATATAATATGTTATGTAAAAAAATAAAAAAAGGAACCCTTTTACTTTCAGTTTCTATAATATAGATGATTTTTTACTTATTATCTCTACATTCTTTTTAGAGATTATTGAATCGTCTGAAATTTTTACAAAATTCCAACAATGTAATTATTTTGTTAATAAATAACAATAATAATTGATACTAAAAATATTAAAAATCATGTAAATTGATTTAAATTCGTATTTAATTATTTTTACGATTCATATACCACGTTAAAAAGTTTTGGACATAATATATTGAAATTAAATGATTTTTTATTTAAAAATTTAAATTAAATAAAAAATTTCGATATTTACATTAATGTATTTTAAAATATATTATTTTTTATAAATTTATTAACAATTTCTAAAAATATTATCCTCTACCATGTGATTATAAATGAAATTTTTTAAAAAATTAGTTTCATTAATGTAAAAATTTGTCATTTATAATTAATAAATGGTTCCTTAGATATTTAAAACATTATTGGCATGATTATGGATAAAATGACGTCTTTTTATGTTACATATGTTTATGTTAAAATTATTTTCCATGAGACATGGGTTTTTAAATATTAAATTTAGAATTACTGGATCAAAAACTTAATAATATTTCTCATTTTAAATAAGTCATAATTGATAAATAAACTAAGTAATAAAACATTATATCTTAATGAAAAACAAAAAATAAATATATAAGAAAATTAGGATCTATTTGATAAAAGTGTTTCAAAAAATATTTATTATTTAATTTTATGTTTTTAATTGGACATATAATCCCTAAAATACATTATTATTCAATTTCATAAGAAATATAGTTAATGTATTTCTCACAATATTGAATATATTTGAGTATTTATAAGAAATCCACTCCTCCTCAACTATAAAACCTGACACAACCCACTAATATCATCACAACTATAATGACACTATTATTATCAAAACACTAACAAAATAACATTCAATATTACTACCTCTCTTCAATAAATCTACATTTTTTTCAGAAATAAATACAAAGAAGGACATTGTTTCAAACCAAAACCGAGTTACCCAAAGAAGAGATAACATTCATCAATAAGAATGTTCGTTTTATTTCATTACCCACCATATTAAATTATTCTTATATGAACATTATGTAATAAAAATAGTATAAAAAATATACTAATATTTTATTATTTTATGTTTATTAGCTAAAAATACATGAAATTTCCACAAATGGATTATGAAGTCATCGTTCCTGTGTACGGTGAACTACCGCATTTTGAACTGATATCATTCATTTTTCTATTTCCACCTCTCATTGTTGGAAATAATGATTGATATAAAGTTTATATAATATATTTACCATATAATTATACATATATATTAATTATATAGTAAATAATGTTTTATATTCTATACCATATGGTTTATCATGACGTCAATCATGTGTACTGTAGAATACCGCCTCACGATGTGATGTGAAGAATTTTCCACTAAAACGTTACATGGATGGTTATATGGGTAATGATATAGAATATTTATTATATACCTGAAATTTCTATGATATTAATGTAATAAATTTATTTATAAAAATATAATATATCATTTTAATTTTTACCTTTTTACACAGTGAAAATGTGATAACATATTTTGTGGACGTGGGGACTGTCGCCTCTTTAAAGCTATCTGAATCCTTTTACATCCAAAATAATGATATATATAAGTACATAAAACCAAATATAATACTATTTATAATATATATATAATTTTTATAATATAATATATTACTTACCTTATTTCTATAAGTAAAATTATTTTAATATTCATTATGATAAAAACATTCAGGGAAAATCAGATATAAATAATGGGGTTTTCTTGTCTCAATTCAATTTCATTGAGATATAATCCATATTATCCCATTATTTTTTTGGTAATTGTATATACTCCCAATGAATTTTTTTATTATAATATTATTTCAATATATTGTGATTTATATATCTAATTGACCACATCTCATTCATGGAGTTTACAACTTCAATGATACCAAATTAGTAATATATTTTTGTCGCATTTTTCCTTCGTTGAGATGTTTGATATGTTATAAACATATCTTGTTTTAGAAGGTGTATATACTACACACATAAAAATATAAATCATGTATCTTATTATTTATCCTAATATTATATATTTCATTTAATTTTTTTTCATTCATGAGGATTATGATTCAAATATACAACACTGGTAAGTGTATTTTTTTACAATCTCATTGTTTATTAGGATTATGTATGATTAGGTATATAATATTGAAAATATTTTAATTCTCATTAATTACCTTATCTCGTTTTTATTCATTATATGTGAATGTAAATTTTTTTTCCCACACAATAGTACTTGTAATGTTTGATAATGTTTTCTTAATAAAATTTGACTTCATTTCTCTTCACGGTTGAAAATATATTTTCATTAAAAACTATTTTTTCAAAAAATATTTTTAAAAATTTTATAACCTTTTATAAATGACTTATTAAACAAATATTACGCATTTTAGTCAAATGAATCTTCTAGTTATTTTACCTTTATAGAATTTTTCTGAAAAATTTATGCAGTAAAATGAATAGTTCTTTAACAAGTATGATATCTACTGATTTACCAGCCATCATGACCATTCATTGATTGATCCCTCAGTTTAAATTTGAAAATTTATTTATTAATGATAATCTTTGTATTCAGAAAATTAATGGTTCTTAAAAATAATTTTAAAATAATTGTTCAAAAAAAAGTTATTTTCAAAATTAAAAAAATATTTTCCTCGAGTATGTTTTTAATAAATATTTAATGGATTGTCCATTTATCATTGTAAAAAACCCCTTGTTGTTAATTATATTCCATGGGGTAAATTTGGTATTGATATCATCGTCATGATTTCAATGGATATAATAAGATTGTTTCAAAGAAATTGTTATGATTTTTTTCTGTTCCCAGAGTTGATCATGTTTCAATGAGATTTTCGGTAAACAGATTTCATTTCCTTGGGATAACCATGATATTAATGGAATAATATGAAAACTTTATGATATTTATGATTATATGAAAGATAATTATAATATATTCATGTTCATGTTCTTAGAAATTACATTTATGATGGGGTGGACCATATAGTGTCATTTGATCTTGTTAAAACTTACTAGATGGTGAATCCCAAATAGTGTCGGTTGTGCTATTATAGCTTATACGTCGGGGAATCCAAAATGGGTACTGGTGATCTATTTATAGGTTAAATTATCATTGTTCCCATATACCAATACAATTTATTAAGTAATTATTATATTGGAATTTGACCATATGGTTATTCTATTTAATAGGGTTTTGAAAGGGTTTTATGAATATAATAATCCATGATCTCAAAATGGTATTAATTTATTAATATGTGTTTATAATGTTTCCTATGATAATGATTGATATAATGTAAATCAAGATTAGTTATTCTTATGAAAATTTCTTTTCTATGAAGTCATATTTTATGATCTATGTATTGATCTTATGAGTTATTTTTTGATTCGCTCACGTACTCTGATTATTTCATCATGCACTTATGCACTTCTTATGCTTATTTATGTCATTTAATTACTAATGAATATGATTAACCATAATAAGAAAATTAAAACACACTTCTTAGGTTTCATTTTCCAAATGTTTTAAATAATTTTGTTGAACTAGTTATACCAACATGGGATTTTATATTGTTGATGATTATGTATTATTGTGAAAATGAAAGGATGGTTTAAGTGGGAGAAATTCACATTTAAATTTGAGTTAATTTTTTATAATTGTTTCCTAGGCATCTAAATGTTTAAAAATGAATGGTTCCATATTATGTGGGTGATCCAATATTTCCTTTTGACGATGAATGGATTTGATGCAAAACCAAATCACATTTATCTAAATCAAATCCCAAATTGTAAACTCTATGATTTAAGAATGAAATATATAAGTTCATATTCTATAGTGTTATAAAAAATATCTCCCCAAAACTATACCCACATGTGTTATCATATTTTATTCTATAATGTATTACCATATGGTCCTTAAAAAGTGATAAAAATGTTGTTTCTCTAAGAGAATGTCATTTTCTATCAAATATCTTTTATTTACATTGTTCTTTTTCCACAATAAGTTATGTACTAACACATAAATTATAATAATAATCGTATTTACCTAAAAAAGATATTATTATATTGAGAAAATAAATATTCTTTTAATGGTGAACCGTTTCTAAATCCAACAATTTCTACTTTTATATATTAAATTTTAGAAAACAAATATTCTTTAGAAGCATTATATAAAAATTTATTTTGGGTAAATAATTTGTGTTTTTCTGATAACTTTCATATTTTGATGAACAGTGAAAAATACTTAATTTTAATTGAAAACAACTTTTTTAATCAAAAACATCTATAGTGTTAAATAATAAAATTCAATAGTTTTGAAGTATAATTAAATTATATTTTTATAATTTAATCCAATGTTGGTCATTGTATTTAATTTTACATTTTAATTGGACACAAACACATATCAATATTTTTCTAATTTTTACTACTTAATAACCCGAATTCTAGTTTTGACAAAGAGAATAAATTTTTAATTAATTAAAGAAAATTATATATATAGAATTTGGTATAATAGACATAATTTTTCAATTCATAATATCAAATTAGATTATGCTGAATTTTTTGTATTTTTCTTAAAACAATCAATTTATGATAAATATTGAAAAATAATATATAATACATAAAACCCAAGTTTTTATTTAAATAATTTATATTTTCATTTAAAATTATTTTAACTTAAAAATATATACATAATACCTATATAATTCCAATGTAATTAATTAGATTTTTTAAATAATATGATTAGATATATAAATGTTTATTGAACTATTTAACATCTTTTACCCACCTTTTATGATCAATAGAAAATATCCATAAAATGTAATTTTACTACTTCTATGAATTGAATTTCCAAAATCCTAGAGACATAGTTGACATAATTATTTAAAATTTGGTTCAATAGGATGAAAATAATTTTAATTGAATAGTAACTGTTGAATTTTATTTACCTCGGTTTGTAGTAAATAAAATAATTAACGGTAAAAATATTATTTAAATTACACCAACACATTTTATAATTCTATTGGATAAGTTTATTTTGACCAAAATCAACTTTAGGAGCTAGATATTATCCTTTTGATTCATTTGGATTAAATTAGCACATTGATTATATTTTATTTAAAAAAGTGTTAAAACTGTTAAATTCAATGTTTAATAACTAATAATTTTTTAATATAAAGATAAACATTAGATAAATTATACTATAAATATTCATTATTATTCTAAAAATATTTTCTACATAAATTTATTTTAATGAAAATATTAGTCATTAAAAATGAAATTTATTTATGACACAATGATGATGTAGTAATTAAATTATTAATTAAAGATAAAAATATTTGATATTATAAATATCAAAATAAATATAAATTGAGACTTCTGATGTCATCCACAACTTTTATAGATGAATATGACATGTTATGGTTGATTAAATGATTTTTTTCTAAGTAATCAACTTGTTCTGACTTTCACAAAAAACAAATAATAAATAGTGTCAAATTTGACATAAATTAGTTTTTAAAAAAAATACTATATTATTAAATGATATAATATTTCAAAAAATCAATGGGCTATCCAAATGACTTATATAAAAAAATATAGGACATTAATTAACCAATTTAGCTTCTCTTGGAATTTTATTGTATGTTTATTAACCATGTATTATAATAATAATAGAATACATGGTAAATGTTAAACAATTTAACTAAGGGTCAAATCTAAAAGATAACATAAATATGGTGACCTAAAAATTTATAAACCTATTTCTTTAGATTATTTAGACCCATATACACCTTATAGTAGAAATTTATAATTTTTGAGCAATTAGAAACAAAAAATAAATTAGAATAAATTTATATTTCATGCTTTTCCGATAGTGCCCCTCACCTCTCTTGTAAAAGGGTACATCCCCTTCCCATTATTTCACAACTCCGAAGCCATTTCTCTCAGAAGAAACCTACTAAAATATCCTCCCAACTACTCACACTTAAACCATGATTCCTCACCTTGATAATGAATCCAAACTAAGGACCCCTTTTGATCAAATCAAAAGAAAGCACCCGATGAAGAGGGGATTATTTTATCACTTCTTTCAAAGTTATTTTCTTCTAACACTTCCTCTTTATTTGATTTTTAATAACAAAATCATAAATCCAGTACCTTATACATAAATAGATGTTATTATAAATATGGTACCACAATATTCATTATTCTATACATCATAGTAATGACAAAGTCACCATATGTGCGTACGAACAGCTTACCATCTCCACGTTGTGGTGTAGTTTGTTATTCAACACTACATTATTCGGATGGGTATAATAATAAGTATACTTAATATTAATAATGAATATAAAATTTTAATTATTATTTTCTTATAATATAACATTCAATTAAACATCTTTTTCCATCTATTGAATGAAATTATCACTCATGCCTATGTACAGATTACTGTTTCCATGACGCGATGAGATTCATCTTCAACGATCACCATTCAAGAATTTATATATATATATTGATTAATTATGATATATATGAAATAATATTTCTGTTAGAATAAAATATATTTATCTATAAAACTATATGTCATTTAATTACTTCTATACTATACGATAAGAAAATAGAAACATCGTTCATGCGAACGTACAGACTATTGTCTCCATGAACAGTGTTTCCATTTCATAAATATCTCTACTATATATATTTATATTTGGAATATATATTACATGTAAATCATTATATATATATATATATAAGTATGTAAATCATGATATGAGTGATATAATCAAGAATAACATGTTAAAACATGTACGTTATGAAAGAGATTATTTCCCGAAATGTTACAATAACAGTGAAATTATTACTAAATGGGTAGTATAATATCATAAAAGAATCATATATGATATCATAAATATTAATATGGATCTCGTATAATTTAATAACATACTATGGTTATTATAAAAGAGGCTAAACATACCCTCAACTAATGGAAAATAAAATGTAAGTGTTAATTCATCAATCCCATTGTTATTCGATATTGTCTATGAGTAAGTATTTATAGAGAAATATATATCATCCATGTCCATGTTTTCTAAAAGTGTTTTCAAATGGATTTTTTTAGAAACTATTTAACTAAAATTTCATTTTTAAATGTTTCATCTATTTATTTTTCTAAAACATTCACATTAATGTCCATGAATTCCAAATGGTTTGGAAGATTTATTTATATGGAAATAAATGTTTTAAAATGTTAATGCCATTAAAAAGATTCAAGGTGTCATTGAAAACATTGAATCAAAAAAATATTTTAAATTTATTCCTTTCTAAATATTGGAATTTTTTATTATTGTACAAAAAAGGATATTTCATTCAAATAGTTTTACTGATCATTTTCAACTATGTCAACATCCTTTACAGGATATTATTCATAATTGAGGTTGATTTATTATAATACAATAATCTATGTTGTATCGAATGAGTTATGTAATGTTTGACTATGTATGTGAATTTCTTATTCCATTCATTGTTTGCCGTTAAATTATAAACATTTTGTATTTTAGTTTTATTATGAATGTTTATGTCATGTTTCAACAGTTTCAAATGAGGAAGGCATTGGACTTAGTATGTGAGCGGTGGAACACACTATTGCTGCTCCATGAATCAGTATGTATCATGTGAAAAACTTCTATAATGGAACAATGAATTGAAAAAAATTATATTTATGTTATTGGCACAAGGCCATGACACTATGGATATGATGTCTATCATTCTACATTCTGTCATTATAAAATTATTTATTAATATTAAATGTGATTTTCCGACTAGTAAAATATCAATGTGAATAAGTAAATGCTATTATTTTATTTATCTTTTCAATATTATGCTGAAGATTATGTTTAATGGAATTTTGTTTCAATTTTATAACTTTCCATAAAAGTTTATGAATATTTATGATAGCTACTACTATATTTTTTATTTTTATTTACAATATATGCTCTCCCATTTCTTATGTATTATTTTCCAAGGATGCTAGGAAGTACATTAAGATTTATATAGAGGTTTAAGATAAGGGAATAATAATTTTTAAATGTACTATTTCTGTTGTGTTTTATGTTAGAAATTTTAATGTAATATTTATGTATGTAATCTATTATACGAAACTGCTAAATTGATTGGTCCTTCGGGACATGATTCCTTATAATCATGCAAATTAATTAAAATAATGCGCAAACTCTATATAAATGGGGTGGGTTCATTACATGAATGACATTTTTAATTATTATCCCCTATATAATGGGAATGATTGTATGCATAAAAATATTAAAACCCATACTGATTTATACGCAATTTAGTTTCAATAAAATCAGAAGAGTAAGAATGTGAAAAAATATCATCTCCTTGTCTTGTGTTAGAGTCAATAAACACCACATAAGTAAGTATATCATGTTTTATGTTCTTAGAGTATGGATGAGGTTAGTCAGGATATACTATCATTACATCAAATTAAACTATTGGGATGGTGTCTTCTTTCAATAAAACTAGATATTCATCATTTTAGGGTTCGGGGAGGTCAATGAGTTCCTCAACATTATTTCAGAATTCCTCTAGTTCTTTTGGATAAACATTCTAAAGTTCAGTAAGAAATTTTTCCTCATTTTCATTCTCAGGTAATTCAAGATGATCATATTAAGGATATTTTTTAAACTCAGGATCCATTTCCTCAGATTATGTTTTGATGTATGTAGTTATCCAATAAGTTTTCCCATGAGGTCATTCACCTTTTAATCTATTTATTAAATATCATACAAGTATTTTTTTCCCACCATCTCATGGAAATCATATGGTGGAAATTCCCTAAATGGGATTAGAGGAAATTATATGCACTGTTATTGTGTCTAAAATACATTTTTAAGGATTTATATTAATTCATCCCTTAATTTATTGAGATTTATGGCCAATCATTTAAATATTCATTATTCGAGGGTCTCCTTGAGATCCTGGATGTTGTACTTGAATTCATAATCATTTAAAATTTGGATATTGGATACCCTGATCTATATATCTCCAAAGGAAACACCATACTTTATAGACTAAGTTTCTTCAGCTACTCATTCTTTCACTTGATAGTTTTTATGTTCCCTAAATAGAAACAATTATCATATAAAAACATCATGTAAGACCCATTTTTTTATTATAAAAATAAACTAAGTCAATATAAATTGTTTAATATTGAATTTTTAAATGAATAACTAATTTTATATCAGACAACAATGATATTTTTGATGTCGTTATCCATGGGGTGTAGAAAAATAATTACATTTTTCTAGTTCAACACATTGGTTATTGAGGGTTATCTCAATTGAGGATAATTCCATTTTGTTCACATAAATATCCTAAATCACCTATGATAATACTTTTTGTTTTTTTTTGACTAATTTTAGAGGCAAATATCAATCTTTATGCATTTTTTATTACATTTTAATTTACATGAAAAATGACAATTTTAACTAATATGAAGACAAGACATAATGAATTATGGATGAAAGAATATGATTTTGGGTGTTTAGTAAAGGATAAATAAGTATTCCCATTTATGTGTTCGATTTTAGTTTGATATTTCTAACATTAAATCTCACATTTATAATAACATTTTGTATTTAAAAATACTTTAATATCATCGAATTCCTAATCACTGTTAATTCCACTTCCTCATTTAATCAATGTTGATAAAACTCATTGGTCTAAGAGATTACTTCTTTTAGGACCTTTCCATATTGATTTTATTTAATCAATTAATGGTTTCAAATAATCCAGGGATGAACTATCTAATAGAGATATTTATGTTTTATAATATAAAAATGAAAATAAATTTAATTTTATGTCATTTTTGGGAATTCATCTAATCACAGAAATTTGACAAACAATGAATTATACTCAAATTTACTATAATGAAAAAACATAAACATTAAGTAAAATACAAGAACTACTTATCCTCCCCCGTGTCCAAACATTTTGGTCATCATCTCATTTATGAGTTTAGGTGATCATAATGGCAGCATTGAGATGAAGAGAAAGAGAATATAGATAGAATAAAAAAACTATTAATTTTAAAAGAATGGTGGTGATAGATAGGAAAATAAAATAAAAATGCATCAATTGGATCAAGAGAGAGATAGATGAAAAAATTAATTAAAAATTATATAATTTGTAATGATGGTGAAAATAATAATAATAATAATATAAATTGTTAATAATATTATTATTATGAAATGAATTTAAATTGAATAAGTAGAGAAATAGGAAATTAAGGAAAATAATTTGAAAATAAAAATGTTAAAAATTATATTTATAATAATAAAAATTTAAGAATAATATTAATAATAATATCATTATTAATTTCAATGATAATAATAATAATAATAGTATTCCATAGAATAAAATACAAACATAATGGGAGAAGACTGATACACAGATGAAAAATATAATACAAATGCATGAATTAATTTAATTAATACTAAAATGAATTTTAATTAAAAATAAAAAAAATTCATGAAATTAAAAAAAAATCATGATGATTTAGAAATAGGGGATGGTGAAGGTGTTGCATCACGACATCATGGTAGAGATCTCATCTTTGGTGGTCATCTAATGGTATGTAATTGATTCGAATGATTTGGGAATGATGGATCTCCTCTTTTAATAGACCATAATTATCCTTCAAAGTCATCCACTATTAGGCCAGTTAAATTGAAGAATTTTGCAATCTGTTCTTAATGAAATATATTTATAGAGGTATTGTAAATCATTCTTATTAATTACAGTGTATTTGGGAATTTTTTGAGATAGTTACGTAAGTTTCACTTCGAGAATTTATTTATCCACAATGTAATCTAGATATTCTATGTCTCAGAATTCTAATGCATTAATGGCCCTGAAAAGGGAAATTCACATGTTGAAGACTTCATTAATGCTCTTCATGAATTTCATTCACATATCACCTCAAAATTTCAAAAAATTTGTCCATTTCATCAGGAGATATTGTTCAAACATAAAAATTTGTAGATCTATGAATAGATTTTCTTTACCAACTAGTGAGATTGTTTTGGTCTTTAAAATTTTGATTAAATTTGGGTCTATATGACTTAAATGAATTGCATAATGCATGGACCCAAAATAATACTAAATTGGTTTTCATTCGTATATAAAATATTATGTCCTAAAGATATAAATAATTTAAAAAAGTTAAAATACAATATATTGAATTTTTTTATTAAGCTCAAAATAAAACAAAAATTAGAAATTGTGACAATTTACTTTAAAATAAAAAATTTGGGGGATTTAAAAAATTAAAGTTAAATGTAAATTTATTGAAAAGATCTTTTTTTCAATTCACCAACTTCTAAACCATTACGGTCCTCAAGATTATAATCTCAACATTTTGAATCTAAGGGTATGAATGTTATTATTATTCAAATCAGAAGGCTATAAAATCAAACAATCATCAATTTAAAAAAAATGAAATTTTATATAATATATTAATTCAATTTTTTTCCTAGAAATAGTCAATTTAGGTATTTTAATTTTCATCTTGTAATAATGATGGCCATTATTCTTTCTATCATTCATGTTCCTCAATTAATTATTATTAAACAATAGAAACCCTGACTTAGATCATCTGAATCTTTTCAGTCATCTATCATGAAAATCACTGAGTTTATTTATTCTTATATTATGAAAAATTCTATCTATTCATATGAATGTAAAAAACTAATGTATCTCCTTTTTAAAAATAAAAGAAACATAAAATCATGATGGATTCCAATGATGGTTTAAATTTAATTTCAGATAATGGTATGTAAGAAATGATTTTTTAAAAATTAATCTCATGGAGGAGGTTTAACTCTAAAAAAATAAAAATTGATATTCAAAGTAAAAAATGTTCAATAACATTCTCCTATTTAAATTTTAACAACTCGAATCTTCCTCAATACACAATGAAAAGTTCATTATTATTTTAATATTAATGAATTATTTGTGAACTCTCACAAGTATTTTATTTCTTTTTTTAAACCACAATGTTTTTCAAGGAACCTACTCATTTTTATTTCAATTTAATTTTTTTTAGAATAAACTTCACATACACCACACAACAACATATAAATGAAATAATATGTCTAGTAATTGTTTTTTCCAAATCACAACAAATTTTATAATTTTTGGTTCTTTACTTCATTATCTTATTTTTATTTTAAATATGGGTAAATAATATTGTACAATGAAATATTTCAAAAACTATTACAATTCCATTAATAGGAAACTCCATAGTTTTCTCTTAATTTTTCTTTTATAACCTCCAATAGGATTCCATTAACTACCACACATAATCATTAAAATATCACGAAATTACTAAGAGAATGGTTGAAATGGATAAAAATAGTTTGAAACATAGATCATTCTTCTAGAGGTTATTCTTGGTATCTATGGGATAAATAAAGATTTATGTATAAGTGGTATTTTTATAACATTTTATTATCAAAATATGTGTCAAAAATTTTAAATATGTTTTTCCACACACATTGCATGAAACATGGATAATTCATCAAATGGGACATATGATTTATGAAAATCCCTCGAGGCATGATTAACAATTAGAAATTAATTAACATGAATTTTAGAAAATAAAATTATAAAAAAGGTTAGAAATTTTATTTTCATTAATTAATAATTCTTTCAAATAATGTGTACTTATTTTTATATCCATGACTCACTTTAGTCATTTAATTTACCATTTTAGTCATTCAATTTCAATAACATTGAGAACTAAAATATGGAAAGACTTGTTTCCTATGAAACACATATCTCAAGCATAATTTATGAAAATAATAATTCTAGTGTTGGATTTTAATTATTTACTTTGAAGATAAAATCATGATTCATACAAAAAATTAAGTTGTTTAAAAAATAATCAAAAAAATGAACTCCCATTCCCATGAATCATCCCATTTATCCATCACTATATGACCATAAATTTTACCATTTATGACCTAACAAATAGATCTACTCAATTTAAAACATTAATCATATAATTAATCATAAAAATATGGAGGGATAAGGGTTCCACGAGGTTCTAATTCTTGAAAACAAATTTAAATATAAATTCAAAGATTGAAAATGAATTCTAAAAGTCTTGGATTTATCCCCCATGTTAGAATACAATATTTATTGTCTCTAGGGGATGTACCCTCTATTATATAAAGTTAGATATTAGATGAATCTTTTTTATTTGAACAACCACACATGGATTTTTACATATTTTTCTGCAACTATGATATTGAAGAATGATCCATATATAGATTATAATGAATAATCCCCTATCACAATGAGTTATTTTATGCGTGTAATGGGTAGGAAGAAATAATGAAAATCCTCTTCATTAGACTCCATTTTTGTAACATAATTCTCTACTAGTGGTAGCTTCACATGGTATTCAATAAGAGCCACCTATTTTGAGATTTCTTCGAGCTCTGCTACATGGGTCTCATAATGAGGGTCCTCAAATATATGAAAATTCAAATCAGATATCTCATTGTGTACCTTAGATAGTGCATGACCAGTTTCATCTCTCTCCTCTAATACATTGAAAATATTATATAAATATAGAAATTCAAAACAATTGGGAGTGATTCACAATTTAGTTTCAATAAAACTGATGAGTTAGAGTATGGGAAATTATAAAATATATATCTTCTTTCATATTCAATCAATTACTTAGCAGTAGCTACTACGTAAAGTGTATTCTCAATGGATGGTGCTAGGTATTCTGGATCCTCTGTCATTGCTCTAAATTCCTCCATTTCTATGGTGTCTTCCTTCACAAATTTTGGATATTGTTCTTTTTTTTTGTTTTAATATATTAAAAATATATTGATATTTAATACATAATTCATCTAGTTACTGTTAATATCCCACTTGAATCACATCTAGAATGTCACGACTCACCCTCGGGGCCCGTGCCGTGACTACCCCAAGCCCACCTTCCATAGGCCAGGGGCTGGCGAATAGAACCAAGGCGTAAATCCCAATAAAAAGGGAAGGCATTGCCTTTGAAAAATAAACAAACACCACAGAGTAAGAAAGCGGAAAAGTAAACACTAAGTAAGAACAGAGTACAACTGAAAGTGCGGAAAAGTAAATGGGCCAGTATACAAACCCAAACTGAATGTAAAGTACAACTTGAAAGGGAAAACCCCAACTGTAAAGTAAAAGCCGCTACACTGAGCTATCCACTGGAGATCCCACCTGAAGGGTGGGTACAGATAGCTCCACTGCTCCTCGGGTCCCACCGTCTGCTCCGAGTACGTCCCGCCCAGTGGTCCACCTCCAGGTACCGTCCTGCTCTGCAAGCCTCAGCCAAGATCAATGTTGTCCGTCGTCTGCAACCAACACAATGTATTGCGGGCATAGCCCGTGCAGGGGTGAGTATATGCTACTCAGTAGGGACCCCGAGACCCCTGAAGGTCTCCCAAAATCCACAAAGGATAAACCACAAAGGTGAGATACAAACACGAAGTAACAACCGACACTGCTTAGGTATATGCACATACATATACCTAATTCATCAATTCCAATACGCTCCAACCTCCGAGCCCATGTACAACTCCGTCCACACTGTAAAGTATACGTATTCCACACAGGAAAGCAAAACGAAATCCACACAGGATAGCACAACACAATACACACAGGATAGCAACAGAATTCAACTCACACAGGTATACTTCTTCGAAAGAAGATAAAGATGATCTCTGATCCATCTAAGTCGTCGGGACCCACGAAGGATCGATAGGTAACTAACCCCCGCAAAGACCCACATAGGATCGGGCCCACACAGGACCTATAGGCGCTTGTTCACACAGGACCGCTGAGCGCAAGGACCCACACAGGATCGGACCCACAAAGAATCAGGCCCACATAGGACCTGTAGCACTGATCCACGTAGGATCGCTGAGTGCTGTAGTAATCGTCGAATCCACCAAGGACCTCTGTACTGTCGTCGTCGCAGTCACAATAGTAGTAGTAGTAGCAGTAGAAGTAGCAGTAGTAGTCACAGTCGCAGCCAGCACTAGGGTTCCTGCACACAGCAAGCTCGTTCAGGAGGGTCCCCTCCACGAGCCGAGAGGCTGATACATAAACTATCACAAAGTCCAGAGTTGATGTATCCAACTGTTCCGTATCGTCAACAGGAAGTCAACGCACCAGACGGCGCGTCGATCGGACGCCCGGTCTGAGAGTTATGGGATTTTTCGTCCTAGGGGCCCGGTTGGGTTTTAAGGAAAAACCAACCCGACCGTACTCCACCTACATCCAAACCTCGGGCGGAGTATGCCAAAAGATCCGTCTCACTAAGAGGAACACAACAAAGCTGACGGCACGTCAATCGGACGTCCGTAGCTCATGATATGAGCGTTTCCGCTCCGAAGGCCCGGTTGGTTTCGTGAACGAACCAACCAGGCCGAACTCAAAGTATTCCGAAACATTGAGTGCAATATACTGAATCGACCGTCTCGATCCAAGGATCGCATTTCCGCTGACGGTTCGTCAATCGGAGGTCCGTGGCTCATGATATGTTCAAAAGACCGAAGTCGTTTCGAAAACGGGGGGTCCGGGTCCGGGCCGACCCGAACAGGGTCGACCCAGCCCGGGTCCGACCCGTCCTGGCCGGTGGCGCGGTGGAGCTGCGGCGCGGCCTGGCCGACGGCGGCGTGGCCTGGCGCCGCTCGGGTGCCATGCGCGGGGGGCAGAGCCCCCGCTTCTCCTGCCTGGCGGCGCGGCTGAAGTCGCGCCTTTGGAGAAAAACAGGCCCCCCTCGAGGGGGCCTGCCTTGAGGAAAACGGGGGGGCCGCCTGTCCCCCTTTATGAAACCGGCCCCCCTCATAATTGGGGGGGCATTCATGTTGGCCGGGGGAATTAAATTCCCCCGGTTTTTCCCCTTCCGGCCGGCCCACCTGGCCGGCCGATTCTTCTTCAACGAGACCGGCAAAGCCGGTCACCTTCCGGCTTCCGACACCAGCGGCCCGGCTAGCCGCTGGTCCTCTGGTCCCACCGCGTCCCGGAACCGGCCGCAGCCATCTTCGTTCGGCGCGGTGCGACGGCACCGCTCCCCTTTGCCGCGGACCCGCTCCAGCCGCGGCGCCTTCGGTTTTCTTCGACGCGGCGCGACGGCGTCGCATTCATGATGATCCTTCCACGGCGCGGCGCGATGGCGTCGCGTTCATGATGATCCTTCCATGGCGCGGTGCGACGGCGCCACGCAATACAGCCGTGCGAATTCCCACGTGGTGCGACGGCACCACGCCATCTCCTTCATCCACAAGAAAATAATAATAATCAAGAACAAGGGAGGGGGAATTCGGCCGTGTTTGTGCGGTCCGAACCCCCTCTCGTTATATGATAACTCTTAAATATTTATCCACAAGATTATCATGCTAGAACCAAGAACGAGAGTAAGTAAATAATCCACAACAAACCCCTACCTCGGTTTCAAGATCAATGATCATCAACGACCCGCGAAAGACGTGTCACGGTGGTCGGCGTCACGGAAGAAGGACGTCGATGTCGTGAGCAAGGATTCGAAGTTCTTTGATGATGACTTCATCGCGGGAAATCGTCGCGGAAGAGTTGACGCGGAAGAATACGTCGCCGGTGTCGCGGGTATGGCATCGCGGAAGACGGTTCCCGAGAACGTGGCGTTCTTCGTCGAAGCTCGAAGGTTCTTCGCGTTCTTCGTCAAAGCTTGAAGAAGAAGAAGAATAAGAAGGCTTCAATATCTCACAAGGAGGATAGAGAATTCTAACCAAATAAAATAAGCTAAGGGATTATTTTATTTACTCAACCAAACCATTTGAAATTCAATGGTTTGAATTAAGACAACTCAACCCATTTAATAACCCAACATGTCAAGTTAATTAAAAGAGAAGGTTAAGGGAGTTTTAAAAGTGAAGAAGAAGAGTTATGCTTCGGGTGGGCCCCACCACACTTAATCCTCCCAAGGGAGGTTAAGTGGATGTGGGTCCCACCACTAACTCCCTTTGGGAGATGTTAACCAATAAGTTAAAATAAAAATTTGTATTCCACAATTTTTATTTAACTTATTCTAAACTCCCAAAAACTAACTCTCAACCTGAAATAAACGCAACCTCGGAAAAGGTCTCCTTAAGTGAATATCGGCGCTGCGCATTCATCAGTGTCCTCAGATTTCAATTCCGAGCACCGGATCAAAAGTTAGAAATTCCCGCTCGTTCGTTCACTGAACGTACCCGAGCCGCACTTTGGAAATTAATTCCGGGCACTCCGGGCCTCAGAATCAGGTGCCGTTAGAAACCGCGCTCTTGTAAAATTCCAAAAAAAATTAAGAAAAAATTTCCCTTGAATTTTACGGGTATTTACATTACTCCCACCTCAGGGCTTTACGTCCCCATAAAGATACATTAAAAACTATGGAAACAAATGAGGGTACTGAGCACGCATCTGAGCCTCCCGCTCCCAAGTGCTCTCCTAGAGATTTCCATGCTGCCATCTGATGCGCACTAGAGGTATCGATCGTCCACGTAGGACCCGCTCCTGTCGATCCTCGATCTCCACCGGAATCTCCATAAAAATCGCCCCATCGTCAACGTCAAGCTATCCATGGTCAATGATGTGCGTCGGGTCATGCACGTATCGCCTCAGCTGAGATACGTGGAAGACTTCGTGCACCCGGTGCAACTGAGGTGGTAGAGCCAGGCGATTAGCCACCTCACCAATCCTGCCGAGGACCTGGAAGGGTCTGATGAAGCGCAGAGATAACTTGCCGCCACTGCCAAATCTCTGTATACCACGTCGAGGTGAGACCCGCAAGAAGACGTGGTCGCTATCCTCGAACCCTAGTGGCCTCCGCCTCCCGTCAGCGTATGACTTCTGCCGGCTCGGAGTTGTCCTCATCCGCTCCTGGATGACCTAGACCTTCTCTGTCGTGGCCTGGACCATCTCTGGTCCAACAAGTGCTGATTCCCCAGGGTCTGTCCAGCACAAAGGAGATATACAAGGTCGGCCTTACAACGCCTCGTATGGTGCCATCCCATTGGTGGAGTGGTAGCTGTTGTTGTTCGCAAACTCCACTAAGGGTATGTGGTCCTCCCAGCTACGACCAAAGTCGAGGACACATGCGCGAAGCATGTCCTCGAGAGTCTGAATGGTCCTCTCTGTCAGACCATCCATCTGAGGGTGAAAGGCTGTGCTCAGACGTAGTTGTGTCCCGAACGCCTCCTATAACCCCTTCCAAAGCTGGGAAGTAAAGCAAGCATATCGATCGGAGACGATAGATGATGGAACGTCGTGGAGCCGCACAATCTCCTGAACGTAGAGACGTCCCAAGATCTCCACTGAGCCCTGCTCTCTGATGGGTAAGAAGTGTGCCGACTTGGTGAGTCGGTCAACAATCACCCAGATGGAGTCGTGACCTCTGGAAGTGCGTGGAAGTCCAGTCACGATGTCCATAGATATCCCGTCCCACTTCCACTCCGGGACATCCAAGGGTTGTACCAAGCCTGCTGGTACCTGATGCTCTTCCTTCACCTAATGGCAGGTGAGGCATCGAGAAACGAACTCTTCCATAGCCTTATTCATGCCCGGCCACCAGTGCTGTCGTCTGAGATCCTGGTACATCTTCGCCACTCCAGGATGTACCGCCAAAGGAGAAGTGTGAAACTCTCTCAGCACCTCCTCTCGCAAAGTGACTGGTACCATGGTACGTCCTCTGAAAAGGATGTCATGCTCTGCTCCAAGGGAGAAACCATCAGGTCCCTATCCCGAGGATATCTATACACGCTGTTTCTCACAGTCAGCGTCCCCATGATGTGCCTCTCTGACCCGCTGCAGTAGTGGAGGGGTGACTGTGAGAGACTGGAGGAAGGCTGCTCCATCTCTATCCACGAAGGATATCTACAATGAGGCTAGCTGCTCCGTCGCCTCCTCAAGTAGCTGAATGCCCGTCCTACTGCTGAGGGCATCGGCTACTACGTTCCCCTTCCCAGGAGTATAGACTATCTCAAAGTCATAGTCATGGAGGAACTCAATCCATCGCCACTGTTTCAGGTTCAGGTCCTTCTGCGAGAAGATATACCTGAGACTCTGATATTCAGAAAAGACTGTAAAGCGCTCGCCCATCAGGTAATGTCGCCATGACTTCAGAGCGAAGACCACTACTGCTAACTCCAGGTCATGGGTAGCATAGTTCTGCTCATGCGGCCTCAACTGACGTGATCCATAGGCGATCACTGCCCGCTCCTGCATCAGAACACATCCGAGTCCGGTCTCTGATGCATCGCAGTAGACTACGTACCCTACTCCCTCCTCAGGAAACCTCAAGATAGGTGCGCTGGTCAATCTCTGTCTCAGCTCTTGGAAGCTCTGCTGACATCTGTCTGACCACATGAAGGGTTTCCCCTTTCTCCTTAACGTACGGAAAATGTGCAAAGATTTCTCCTTTGCCGAAAAGTGAAATTAGGTCTCATCCCTTGGATGAACAATGTTCCTTTCCTAATACAGTCAATCCCGTCATGATTAGTTAATTCATGGCATGGATGACGTCGTAAGGCCTCGACGCTGCTACCAAGAGATCCAACTGTTACTCTCGCCTCCAAGGGTTGAGTCACACTGTCGGCATCAGTTTGTGGTCACTGGGTTCCCTCCAGTAAGAATCTCGTAAGTGAGGGTCAGGTCAACAGTTTCTAACCGGCACCTCTTAGTAAAAACAAACAAAAGACAGGAAAACAAAATTCACCAAGGAAATAATCTTTTATTACTTCAACATAAAGTACAAGGACACAAGGCAACACAAACTACGAAGCTAGAGGCATTATGGGCAAAGGCCTCTATGCCTGGAGCTAGTCCCGCACTAGTCCACCCGCTTTTGGAGCTCCATGATCGTAAGCTTCAGCTGCCTGAAGCTGTGCTCTCCCCTGAAGTCGGGGTGGACCTCCTGGTGGTGGTGGTGGGAGAGCCTCAAAGCATCTCCCACCACCTGCTACTCGGCCAGCTCCTCTGCCATGTCCGCCTCCTCCCTGCAGACCGCCACGGTTAAACCTCTTCCTCTGCCTAGGTGGTTCCTCAACCGTCTGTTGCTCCTCTGCATGGTGGGTCGGGCAGTCATGAGCCATGTGGCCCTTCCCACCGCACGAGTAGCACTGCCTGCCTCTCGAAAGACTGGCTCCGCGCTGTGTGCCCCGCACTGCTAAGCCAGTGTCCTGAGGTCGTCTGCCTGAAGGTCTGGTCTGCCTGGACCCTTGAGTCATCCGTCGACTGCCTGCCGGAGAAGACTCTGCCACGTGCCGCCCTGCGATGGGTCTCGGTGCTGGTGTAGACTCAGCAAGGAAGATCTCGATCACAAGGGCCCGCTCCAGTACTCCTGTCTGAGTCAGTATGCTGAGGGAGATCAGCGATGCCCTGATGTCGTGTCTCAAACCCTGCTCGAAGGACCGAGCCTGGAAGAATGGGTCCCGTAGCATGTCAGTCGAGCAGAGCGAGAGATCAGTAAATCTCGCCGAGTACTGAGCGACCGTCATGATACCCTGCCGCAGATGAAGATGCTCCTGGATACGCACCGAACGTAGGGTGGCTGGGACGAACTCTGTGCGGAAGAGGCTCTCAAAGTCCGTCCATAGTAGAGATGCCTCATCGTGTACCTGGAGCATCAATCTCCACCATTGAGCCGCTCCTGCGTGCAGTAGGCTCGCAACGAGAATCACCATGAGGTCTGCTAGTGTCCTCACTAGCCTAAAAACACGTTCCACTGCCTCTAGCCCGTCCTCGGCTGCCGGGGGATCCGTCTCCCCGTGAAACCTGGGTTGTCACTGGCGTTGAAACTCATGATCTGCGCTGAGGTGACGTGCATCGTCAGCGGCTGGTGCTGGAAGTATCGGTAGCTCGGCGGGTAGAGCTACCACCGGTGCCACTGCTGACAAAGGGCCCTACACCGAGGCCTCGTCACTCGGTGGGCTGTCTTCACACTCGACTCTCGAAACCCTAGCTGGTTGTCATCGTGGGGCCATCCTGAAAAGGAATCAGGTGCGCCACGGTCAGAACAGTATACCTGGTGAGCTGATATAAAGTAATCACAAAGAAAACTTTGAAACACACACGCAATGAATATTTTCGTGCATTAAGTCGGAAATCAGAAGTTAGGGTCCTGGTGTACGGATACGTCGGCCACCGCACCAACACTGGAATCCCGGGACTGATAACCACACTCAATACGCTAAACATTATTGCTTCACATAGAAAAGGTCAGAGTTCGCGGTAGAATCAAACTCCTTTGATACAAATTTGTCACAACCCACCCTCGGGGCCCGTGCCGTGACTACCCCATGCCTGCCTTCCATAGGCCAGGGGCTGGCGACTAGCACCAAGGCATAAATCCCAGTAAAAAGGGAAGGCAGTTCCTTTTAAAAGAAAACAAACACCACAGAGTAAGCAAGCGGAAAAGTAAACACTATGTAAGAACAGAGTACAACTGAAAGTGCGGAAAAGTAAATGGGCCAGTATACAATTCCAAACTGAAAGTAAAGTACAAACCGAAAGGGAAAACAACAACTGTAAGTAAAAGGCGCTACACCGAGCTGTCCACTGTAGATCCCACCTGAAGGGTGGGTACAGATAGCTCCACTGCTCCTCGGGTCCCACCGTCCGCTCCGAGTACGTCCCGCCCAGTGGTCCGCCTCCAGGTACCGTCCTGCTCTGCAAGCCTTAGCCAAGATCAACACTGTCCGTCGTCTACAACATACACAACGTAGTGCGGGCATAGCCCGTGCAGGGGTGAGTATATGCTACTCAGTAGGGACCCCGAGACCCCTGAAGGTCTCCCAAAATCCACAAAGTATAAACCACAAAGGTGAGATACAAACACGAAGTAACAACCGACACTGCTTAGGTATATGCCCATACATATACCTAATTCATCAATTACAATACGCTCCAACCTCCGAGCCCATGTACAACTCAGTCCACACATGAAAGTATACGTTTTCCACACAGGAAAGCAAAACAAAATCCACACAGGATAGCACAACACAATCCACACAGGATAGAAACAGGATTCAACTCACACAGGTATACTTATTCGAAAGACGATAAAGATGATCTCTGATCCATCTAAGTCGTCGGACCCACGAAGGATCGATAGGTAACTAACCCCCGCAAAGACCCACACAGGATCGGGCCCACACAGGACCTGTAGGCGCTGGTTCACACAGGAACGCTGAGCGCAAGGACCCACACAGGATCAGACCCACATAGGATCGGGCCCACACAGGACCTATAGCACTGATCCACGTAGAATCGCTGAGTGTTGTAGTCATCGTCGAATCCACCAAGGATCTCTGTACTGTCGTCGTCGCAGTCACAGTAGCAGTAGCAATAGCAGTAGCAGTAGCAGTAGTAGTCACAGTCGCAGCCAGCACTAGGGTTCCCGCACACAGCAAACTCGTTCAGGAGGGTCCGCTCCACGAGCCGAGAGGCTGATACATCAACTATCACAAAGTCCAGAGTTGATGTATCCAAAAGTTCCATATCGTCAACAGGAACTCAACGCAACATACAGCGCGTCGATCGGACACCCGGTCTGAGAGTTATTGGCTTTTTCGTCCCAGGGGCCCGGTTGGTTTTTAAGGCAAAACCATCCCGACCATACTCCACCAGCGTCCAAACCTCGGGCGGAGTATGCCAAAAGATCCTTCTCACTAAGAGAACACAACAAAGATGATGGCATGTCAATCGGACGTCCGTAGCTCAAGATATGAGCGTTTTCGCTCCGAAGGCCCGGTTGGTTTCGTGAACGAACCAACCCGGCCAAACTCAAAGTATTCCGAATCTTTGAGTGCGATATACCGAATAGAGTGTCTCGATCCAAGGATCGCATTTCCGCTGATGGTTCGTCAATCGGAGGTCCGTGGCTCAAGATATGGCCCAAAGACCGAAGTCGTTTCGAAAACGGGGGGTCCGGGTCCGGGCGGACCCGGCCCAACCCCCCCTGGGTCTGCTCGAACCGGGTCGACCCGACCCGGCCGGCGGTGCGGCGGCGTGGTCCGGCCGACGGTGGAGCGGCCTGGCGCCGCTCGGGTGCCACTCGCGGGGGGCAGAGCCCCCGCTTCTCCTGCCTGGCGGCGTGGCTGAAGCTGCGCCTTTGGAGAAAAACCGGCCCCCCTCGTGGGGGCCTGCCTTGAGTAAAACGGGGGGGCCGCCTGCCCCCCTTTATGAAACCGCTCCCCCTCTTAATTGGGGGGGGGGAATTCATGTTGGTCGAGGCAATTAAATTCCCCCGGTTTTTCCCCTTCCGGCCGGCCCACCGGGCATGCCGGTTCTTCTTCAACGGGACCGGCAAAGCCGGTCCCCTTCAGGATTCCGACACGGGCGGCCCGGCTAGCAGCCGGTCCTCTCGTCCCGCCGCGGCCTGGAACCGGCCGCGGCCTTCGTTGTTCGGCACGGTGCGACGGCACCGCGCCCCTCCTCCGCGGCCCCGCTCCGGCCGCGGAGCCTTCAGTTTTCTTCGACGCGGCGCGACGGCGTCGCGTTCATGATGATCCTTCCACGGCGCGGCGCGACGGCGTCAAGTTCATGATGATCCTTCCACGGCGTGGCGCGATGGCGCCGCGCAATACAACCGTGCGAATTCCCACGTGGTGCAACGACACCACGCCATCTCGTTCATCCACAAGAAAATAATAATAATCAAGAACAAGGGAGGGGGAATTCGGCAGTGTTTGTGCGGTCCGACCCCCCTCTCGTTAGATGATAACTCTTAAATATTTATCCAAAAGATTATCATGCAATAACCAAGAACGAGAGTAAATAAATAATCCACAACAAACCCCTACCTCCGTTTCAAGATCGATGATTGTCAATGACCCGCGGAAGACGCGTCGCGGTGGTCGGCATCACAGAAGAAGGACGTCGATGTCGTGAGCGAGGATTCGAAGTTCTTTGACGACGATTTCGTCGCGGGAAATCGTCGTGGATGATTTGACGTGAAAGAAGACGTCGCTGGTGTCGCGGGTTTGGCATCGCGGAAGACGGTTCCCGAGAACGTGGCGTTCTTCGTCGAAGCTCGAAGGTTCTTCGCGTTCTTCGTCAAAGCTTGAAGAAGAAGAAGAAGAAGAAGAAGAAGGCATCAAAATCTCACAAGGAGGCTAGAGAATTCTAACAAAATAAAATAAGCTAAGGGCTTATTTTATTTACTCAACCAAACCATTTGAAATTCAAAGGTTTGAATTAAGACAACTCAACCCATTTAATAACCCAAATTGTCAAGTATAATTAAAAGAGAAGGTTAACGGAGTTTTAAAAGTGAAGAAGAAGAGTTATGCTTCGGGTGGGCCCCACCACACTTAATCCTCCCAATGGAGGTTAAGTGGATGTGGGTCCAACCACTAACTCCCTTTGGGAGAAGTTAACCAATAAGTTAAAATAAAAATTTTTATTCCACAATTTTTATTTAACTTATTCTAAACTCCGAAAAACTAACTCTCAACCCGAAATAAACGCAACCTTGGAAAAGGTCTCCTTAAGAGAATATCGGCGCTTCGAGTTCATCGGTGTCCTCGGATTTCAATTCCGAACACCGGATCAAAAGTTAGAAATTCCCGCTCGTTCGTTCACTGAACGTACCCGAAACGAACTTCGGAAATTAATTCCGGGCACTCCGGGCCTCAGAATCAGGTGCCGTCAGAAACCGCTCTCTTGTAAAATTTCAAAGAAAATTAAGAAAAAATTTCCCTTGAATTTTATGGGTCTTTACATAGAAATCCTCCATACATTACCTCATCATGTTAGAGAAGTGTTTCATCTTTTTGTTCATATTTAGATTTCTGTTTAGGTTCATCTAATAATGTTTCATTATATGCAGTTATCCAATCCATTTTTCAATGGATATCTTCCACTGCTTCCTCAGTCCTTCCAATATAATAATTGAATTATGTTTTTTCTAAATTATCCTAAAAATATTATTGTGGAAGTTCATTAAAAGTATAAGAATCAAATAAGGACAACTCTTCCTGTGTCATGGACACTTATTAATTGAATTTTTGGATATAAATCTATAATATACTAAGATCCCAAGAAAATAATTCAACCACTAGTTGCTTGAGGGTCCCTTTGAGATTCTATATGAGTTCCTCGAATTCATCCTCCATAAAAAATTTCCCTTGGCTCATTTTATTGGTATATCCCATAATATATCATTATAATGGTTTTACCAGTATTCTTCACCTACTAGTTTTTACACATGAGATTATTTTTTGTTCCATGAATTTAAAATGTTATTATATTAAAACATCTTTGAAAAACATTTCCCGTGTTTCACTTATTTTAATAAATAGGAATTAAATTTATCTATGCTTTGAAAATTGAAAATTTAAATTAATTAATAATTAGATCCCAATAAATGATTCTAGTTTTCATTTTTTTATGTCTTGGGGAATGGGAAAAATAAATTATATTGTTCCTAGTGTACTACAGTGGTTGGTTAGAGTCATCATAAATAAGGATCCTTTCAGTTTGTACATGTAATTCATCAAAATCACCTAATCTATCCCTTTTTTGGTTTTAATTAATTTATGAAATCTATTACAATTTTTAAAAAAAATTACCTTTTTAATGACATTAAAATTAAAAATTAATAAAAACATAGAGTCTAGATAGAATGAGTTATGTATTGAATGTACTTGGTTTTTGGGTTTGGATTAAGGTCCAATCGTTATTCACCATTATGTTTTTATCACAGTTTGATAATACAAAAATAAAATCTCATGTTTGGACTATTATTATTTATTTAGAAATTTTTTAATATCATGAAATGTCTTAGACCTCTTATTTTCATATCCTCATATAGTCAAATTTTATGAGACTACTTGGATTAAGATAGGTTATCTTTTAGGACCCAACTCTATCAATGTTGTTTCATCCATTGATTTGTTCTAATCCAACATGGAAAATCTAAAAAATGGAAAGAGTGAAAATTGATTAAATAATATTATTTAAATAAATATATCTTCATGTCATTGGTGGTAGGTTTTATAATTTGTTATATTCACCACCACCATAAAAAATGATACACATATTTATCAAAAAAATTAAGCATTGTTAGAAATCTTTTATCACTACGACATCCCCCTAGAAAAGTCACGAGGTCACCCACTCATTTTTGAGAGTATGGTATAAAAATGGTGGAAGTGATTATAAGATATTGAGAAGAGATATAGATCAGAATAAATAGTAATTTAAAATGAATATTGGTCGTAGATAAAAATAATAAAATAAAGACTGAAGAATTAGGTTGACAGAGAGATAGAGGAATAGAATAAATGAAAATTTATATAAGTTATAAATATATTTAAAATAATAATATTATTTTTACTATGAGTTATTATGATTAATATTATTATGAAATAAAATTTAATTAACGAAGATGATGAGAATGAATAAAATATGAAAAATAATTTTAAAATAAGAATGATATTTTTTATATTTATAATAATAATAATAATAATAATAATAATTTCATAGTAATAATAATTTTAAAAATAATATTAATTTTAATATTACTAATAATAATATTTTTATTATTATTTTAAATTATAAAGTAAAAATTATAATTGAGAATATGGACATATGGATTAACTATTTCACAGAAATACATGAATTTACTTTATTAACACTAAATTCAAATTCAAATTACCATTGAAAATAAAAAATTAATAAAAAGAAAATGTATCCAAAAATTTATAAGATGAATAAATGGGGGATGAAGAAGATGGTATAGTGAGGCTCTTGTTGGAGATCACATCCTCAGTGGTCAACTAGGGGTATGTGAGGTATTGGAATGATTTTGGAAAGATGGGCTCCCGTCTAATTATTAGCCAAAAATTTACTTCAATGGATTCTGCATGGTAACACCATTAAAGGAATGAATTTGTAAATAGATTCCTAATAAACGTTTTTAATAAATTAATTTCTTGACTCTCCTCTAATTTTCACAGTATTTGATTATTTTTAGAGATATTTTGGTCTTATTTTCTAATAAAATATATTCTTCCGAGGTAGACTCCCCTTATTTCATTTCCTAAGATTTTCATACATTAATTACCCCAATAAGGTCTTATTAACATGAGGAATCCATCACGAATGCTTCTCATATATATCTTTCTCATGTTCTCTCTAAATTTCAGTGCATTTGGTCTGTTATATTAGGAGTTATGGTCCCAACATCAAAAATCTCAAGTTCTATAAGTTGTTATCATGTCCCAACTAGTGAGCTGGTTTTGGGCATCCAAATGGTGGATTTATCATTTGGTCTAGTTGATTAAAAGGAATCTAAAGATGTATAAAATCCTAAAAAGATTTAATTTTGTCTTTTATATATGTATAGAAAATTTCATCACAAAAATACTGAAATATTTTAAAACAAATACAATCTAAATTATGCCAATTTATTATTAAACTCAAAATGCTACTAATATCACAAAATCTTACAATTTATCATAAATTCAAAATTTTCTGTGATTAAAAAAATTGTTCTTCCAAAATAAATTATTGAATTTTTATTGATTCAATTCCCCCACACATAAACAATACATTCCCTGAAGAATATAATCTCAACATTGAGAATCTATGTTGAATAGTGTTTCCAATATTCAAAATTCTAAAGAAAAAAATTAAACAATCATCAAAGTAAAATTTTTTATCAAATGTAACATAAAATATCAATTCAATTTCTAATATTTAAAAAAAATTAATTAAAATATTATATTTTTCTCCTTTTAAAAATGATCTAACTTCTCCACAAATTCATTCATGCTCCAAAATTAGTTATTATTAAACACGCCAAATCACGAGTTACCTCACTATAATATTTTCATTCATCTTTCATGATTAAATTCATGTATACTTATTTAAATATCACGAGAACATTATTTTTATCCATGAATTGTTAAATAACTACATTTATAAAATTTTAATGACAAAAGACAAAAAAATCATTAGGGTTTTCAATTATAGTTCAAATGCCTCTTTATCTAAAGGTTTGTTGGAATTGAGGTTATGAAAATGAATCTCAGTGAGGGTGTTTAACTCTTAAATAATAATTAATGATATTAAAATTAAAAAAATTTAATGGAACTATCACCTTCAAATTGAAATAACTACCGACATCATAAAGACTCCATAAAAATATCTTGATTAGTTTATGCAGAATAAAGTATTTATTCCATCTCTTGAATAATTTTCACTATTTTATACCACCTTTTAACATTTTTAATGATCAATTTAATTTTATTTATCATTTTTAAATTTTTTCGATAGAATGAAACTCACATCCCCCAAAAAAACATGAATTATTGTAATCATTGATCGAACACTGATTATTTTTAGTTTCCCAAATCATAACAAATTTTATCATTTTTTTTCTTTTATTTCTTTTTAAAATATTCAATATTCACAGGGGGGAAATAATTGAGTAAAACAAATGATTTCAAAACCTTTTACAATTCCCATAATAATAACACCATAACTTATTCCATACAATTAATTTTACCCATATAACTTGGTTTTATTCACCCCCACGCTACGTCTTAAAATATCATTCAATTACCAAGAGGATTGAAGTAATAGATAAAAATAGATTGAAACATGGAATATTATTATTATGAACATAGAAGGTCTCTAAAGTCAAAATATTCATTTTTTAAGGTGTAATTTTTGGATAAGTGGTAATAAAATGATTCCTCAATCATTTTAAATGGGGTTTTGCATAGTTATAGCCTTGAAAAGTACAAATGAATGTTTTAGTCGATGACATTTATAAATATCACATAAGAAATATGTTTAAGATAAAATACAATATACATGCCCTATAAATACACTTGGTAATGGTTTATATGTTCTAGAAAAATCACTCAAGGATTCATAAAAAAAATTAATTAACATGAAATTAAAAGTATCATAGAATGAAAAATGTTTCTGAAATTTTATTTACATGAATAAATTAATTACATCGAATCAGGAGTACTCATGTTTATATTCATGATTCACATTAATAATTTAATTTTACATTTCACTCATTCTATTTCTTTATAATTGATGTCTAAAATAATAAATCACATGATTTCTATGGAACAAGGGTCACCATGATAATTCATGTAAAGCATGATTCATGTGTGGGCATGTACATTATCATTTTAATTCACAATTTTTTTTCTAAAATGAAATAACTACAAAATATAATAATATAAATCAAATCCCATTTAAATGAAGATTGGTCATTATTTTTCACAAGTTGAGGCTACCTTATAAAAATTAGGAACCAATAAATGAGATATTCTCAATTAATCACATTGATTATATCATTTATTCTCAACAAGATAGAGGGGGTGGTGCTACACGATGTTCAACATAAAATAAAATATATTTCAATTTAAATTTCTATAAAGAAAATTAAAGTGATAAGTCTTGGTATTATCCCCAACATGGGCCTTAGTTTTTAACTTTCACCATAGTGTAATACCATTAATTATACAATGTCAGATGGTGAATAAGGATTTTTTGATTCTAACAACCACATACCACTTTTCTCACATAGTTCATAATGAGTTATATCACAAATTGATGTGGTATTATGATGTATGGAAGGAAATATCCCTTATTTTCTACTTGGGAAACATTATTTACTTGCAGTTTTGGCTCCACATTGGATTCAATAAGAGAATATTTTTTTCTTATTTCCCAGGGCTCATCTACATTGATATTTAGATGGGGATCGAAAAATATATGATCATTAAAATCCATGATCTCCATGATTTCTATTAACAGTTTCTAAACCAATATCTACATTCACCTTTATGTCATGGAAATTATTTTATAAATAATAAAATTAAAAAAAATAGTGAGTTATGGTAAATTAATATTCAATAAATTCATAAGAGTTGGAGTATGATAAAAAAATAAAATCCCTAGCTTGGTTCATATTTAGTCAATGCCTCCATGGTAATTAATTCATGAAGTAGATTTTCTATGCATAGAAGAAGGTAGTTGGGATCCTTCATATTTACCTCAAATTACACAATTTTGGTGGTGTATTCCTTCACTAATGGTAGATATTCTTCGATACAGTGTTTCGGTAGATAAAGCAGTTACTCACCTTAAATCTATAATTCATTCAGTTTATTTTCATCTCCTTCGTGAATCAAATCCATAAAGCCTTGTTACTTTTCCTCCTCATGTAAGAAAAGTGTATCATATTTTGGTTCATGTTTAGACTTTAGTTCATGTTATTCTGTTGATGTTTGGGAGTATGTAGTTATCTAATCAATTGTTAATTCAATATCATTTTCCTTTTCATCATTCTGATGAATATTATACTTGAGTAGGTGTTTTACACTTTCCCTTTGAAATCCTCTGGTGAATCATCATCCAAATTGATGTGTGGAAATGAGGATAACTCAACTTATTTATTATACAATTCTTCATCAAATTTTGAAAATTACTCCTATAATTCAGTGATTTCTCTAACTAATAATTTGTACACTTGTTGAACGAGTGTCACTTTAGGATCCAGTATGAGGTCCTTGGATTCATCAAATTTGAAAATTTGGCACCAGGGACCATGATCTATCTATCCAAAAATTAAACACCATATTCATTAGTCAAGGGTGCTTCTACTAGTATTTTATTCACCTAAGAGTATTTATTGTTTCATGAATTTAAAATTGTGTCATTTGACAACATCAAGGATGGTACATTTATTTTTTTCTTTTTAAAAAATGAAATGAATTATATCTAACATGTTAAAATTTAAAAATTAAATGAATAATTTATTTTCTCCATGATAATGGTTCATGTTTGGATGTAGGCCTTTCATGGTGCATTGAAAAAGTAATTATATTTTTTCTAGTTTAGAATAGTTTCTGAATAGGGCCATCTAATAAGAATATCTTTTCAGTTTTTTTAAAAATAACTTCTGAATTACCTAAGCTATCATTCTTTTTGGATTTGATTAATTTATGAAAGAAATTAGAATCATATTGTTTTTAGATTTCTTTTCTAATGACATGAAAATTGAGAATATAAACTAACATGAAAACTAAAAATAATTATTTTAAGAATGAATGTACTTATTTTTTGGGTTTTTATTAAAGTACAATAATTTTTCTCTATTATGTGTTTGAATTATTTATGATAGTACAATCATTAAATCTCATGTTTGAACTACTATTCATTATTTAGAAAATTTTAAAAATCATCAAATGTCTAACAAATCTTATTTCCACCTCATCTATTAATCAAATTTTATGACACTCCAGGTCCTAGAAGGTTTAATATTCTATAACCCATCTATATTGATGACGTTTCATCCATTGATTAATTCAAATCCAACCTATAATAAATAACAAATGGTAATATAAAATATTGTTTAAATAACATAACTGAAATATGTTGAGTTTTATGTCATTGGTGGGTAGTCATCTAATCAACGATATTCACATCACCATGTATGATACTAAAATATAACACAAACATATAATTAATCATAATGAAAATTCCATTACACATTGTCTACCCACTAGAACATGCCTTGTGGTCATACTTCAATTTTCTAGTGTAATAGATTAAAATGGTGGATTGGAAAATCAAATAATGTTTAGATAGAAAAAATGAATGAAATTTTAATTTAAAATGAATGGAGGTCACGGATAATAAGAATAATATATAATTGGAAGTATTTTGATGAGAGAGGAAGGGAGGAATAAAATAAATGAAAAGTAATAAAATTTACAAAGAGGGAAAAAATAATAAAAAATATTAATGTATGATATAATTAATATAATTCATAAAAAATGATTATTAACTGAAGAATAAGATGAAAAGAATGTAGAAAATAAGAAAACTAATTTTGAAGACAGATTGTAAAAATGATATTTATAACGTTAATACTAATTTAGTAATAATATTATTAATTTAATAATATAATTATTAATTATAATCATAATATTTTTGAAAATAAAATTAATAAAATATTGATGAATGATATTGAAATGAGAAGTGAGAAGATGTATGGATGGAAGAAAATTTTAAGAAAAATGAATGAATTTCTCTTATTAAAACTGAAATGAAATTTAAATTAATATTGAAAAAAATAATGAATAAAAAATTAAGATGATGATGAAATGTGGGAGGATAGAGTTTGTACAACATGGGTCCTGGGTGGTTATCTCCTCCTCAATGGTTGACAGATGGTATGGGATGAATTGGAATGTTTTGGGATGGAGGGACTCTCCACCTTTTATAGGACATAGTTTTCCATCAAAATATTATACTAGTTATCCCCATTAAATGGTAAAATTGGTAAATATATTATTCATAAATGAATTTAATAAATATATTGCACATCTCTCCTCCAACATTTAGTGTATTTGGTCATGTTTTGATAGAGTGATGTTTGATTTACTAATAGATATTAAGTTTCCATGGAATTCTCTCTATATTCTATATCAATAGAATCCCATGCATTAATATAATTAGAAAGGGTCTATTCATGTCATGATCCTCCTTCACCACGATGAGGGAAGGGATAGAAAAGTGATACACCATTCCTACATCAAGTTGAAGGAGAGATAATTACCCATGAGTGCCTCCTTCAATAGGTTTTGAAGTGGAAACTATCAAAAGGGGGATAAAATCACACGTAATATGGAGGGAATTAACCTTTATAAAGAAAAATATTAACAGATAAGATGGTAAAACACATAAAACACCAATACTAATATTACGAGTAAATCCAAAAATCCATTCCCACATATGTGTTCAAAGTAAAGTGATACAAAATACTTGAAAACTCTAGAGTAAAGTACCAAAAGAAAAAAAAATCTACAACAATGACTCCTGATGCTTGAGCTTGTATGGATAGGCACGGTCATCCATGTCCTCCTGGAATGTTGAAGGAAATTTTATATATATATATATATGGTTAGTATACATGTATACTCAATAAGGAATAAAAAAATATCCCAAGAAAAGCTGGTTAATAATTATTATGCCCCATGAGAAAAAGATATTTCTAAAACACATATCAAGGAAAATATCTCCCCAACATGACCAAGGTACACACCTCAAATAATGCAAGTCAAGTAATGTAATAGTAGTAACACATCGACATTTGTGTATCCCGCACTGTTTTCACACAAGTTATTTAGGATATCTTACGCATCAAATCACACCCACATGATCCGCTTCAGTCCCACTACACCCCAACAACAACCAAATGTGGAATCACAACCATGCATCCCACTCGTAGACACCTCAGCCACCACAACCACACACATACCTGACTGTAGACACCTAGTCCACAACAACCACTACCCCGCCTGAAGACACTTGTTCTATAACAACCACATCCATGCTTGAAGACACATGGGCCTCATCCAAAATACACTTATAAAAATAATCATTACTGCACACACATAGTATCACCCCTACATCACACCCTACTCGATGAGTATTGGGCTATAATGATCCTCAGGCCATCACAGCCTACCTGAAGAGTCTTGGGATACCTGGGAGAGAGAGAAAGAAGGATCTAATAACAATCCACTCATATGAATGTTAAAAAAAACACCAGCCCCCCTGAAATGGGGTTGTTTGGTATGAAATGTTCAATGTGGGTGGGGTGAATTTAAAAAACACTCATAATAAGTTTTATACATATATCTAAAAAAGAACTCATCCAAACCCGAGGGTTCCAAAACCATCCCATACACAAACACCCTTGTATTATTCCTACATGAAAAAATAAACAACAACAACAACATGAGAATAGCACATTATTTAAAAAAAAACCCATTGTAAATTTTCACTTTATAATTTTCAAGTTGTTCCATTCAAATATACCTTCACTACCGGGAAACTAACAAGCATTGACACAATACAAAATGGAAAGTTAAGGGAAGGTAGCCAAACAATAATTGTTTCATTCACATCCGGTTGTCTTGTAAAGTCACAACAACAGAAGGGATCTGTGAGATCCCTCAATGTAATTTAACCATTCCAAGACCAAACATATTGGCCCACATGGCCTCAGGTCCACTAACAATCGACTAAACAATATGGGATCCCATCCCCATCCACGTCACCCCACAACAACCAAGATGAACAACCATTCTTATTGGTAAAATAGACCATGGGTTTTTTTTATGATTTAGCCACACCATTAATAAACATCCATCTTTATTTTTGGTTAAATTGGGTGGCCACCGAAGGATTTTTATTTATTGGGAAGCCATTTAATTGACTTAGTTTACGTGATTAACCAGTTTCCAAATTACCACCTTTCAATCATAGGATAATCCAAAAAAAATATAGGTTCATTAGTGCACAAGAAAGGATCTCCACTGGCAACTATTTTCAGTGGGAATAATCCCATATAATTCAAAAAATATAATTGATGAAATAGGAGTAAAACATCATCATCATCAAACACGCCTTTTTTCATTAAAATACATTAATTATATTCGTTAAGGTTTTTTTTCATCAACGTCATGAAGAAAAATTATCATACCCACCACGTATGATTGAAATTAAATAGAGATGACAGAAAACCATACATGGATGTTAAATAATCGAAGTTTTATCCTCACGTCAAGAACTGAGGATTCCCCACAAGTAAGAATACAAAAAAAAGGATTCAAGGCTGATCTAGAAGAGCTCCTAAATTGGTGTATTTTTTTCTCCAATAGATGGAATCCAACATTCCATGAAAAAGAAAGGGTCCAATGAAAAAGTTATTCCTGTTATAAATTTCCAGATCAAAGAGTTATGAGATATGAAATCAATGACAGCTTAAAAGGGAGATTTTGGTTTCACCACACGGTTGGGTGGTTTAGCCTGATGGAATTAATTTAGACTTAATAATTCTTATTAAAGACTACGATGATAGGCCAGAAAATGTGATGGATATCATTTAAACGGAGAAATTAGGTAAGAGGGGATAAACTAGAAATTAGGAAATGGTGTGATAAGGGGTCACTCCACCGTTAGAGGATTTAAGATACCATTTATGGTCTTAAACGATCATAATCCACGTTAAAATAGGTAATAAAACATAAAATAATAATTATGATAAAACTTGGGGAATGAACCCCAACACTCCATGGTGGCACTATTAGAGTGAAGCCCCAATTGGTGAGACCGATCGGTGGAAACGATAGATGACACCATGGTGAATCACCGCCACCGATAATGATGCCTTCATAACTAACCCATGGCGTCTAGGTCACCCCATGCACCAAAATTTAAATAAGTAATGGACCATGAGGGTCTGGACCATCACATCATACACCGCTCATATTATTCTATCCATTGAGAATCAATAATAAACCTAATGAAAAGTGAGGGGTCCAGAAAAACACCTCGTATGATACCTATCTGGGATAAAATCACCCTATAGTAATTCAAAATCCAAAAAAAACTCTATATCTAGGAACAACTCTCCACCATCTATCTCCAGAATAACCATGGATACGTCACCTCTCTTCACCCCCAAGTAACCACTCGAACACATTATGGTCACACAACAATGAAATATGTATTAGAGAGTCCCTTCTTCCATGTCGATATACTCCCCCATTTTGGCGGCACTGACTTGCCTACAAAGGTTTAATTGCATCCAACATAATGTGTCTCGATTAGGGATCAAGTCCTCCCCCATTGGTTATCATCTTTCACACAAATTCAATGAACAAGGTAAAAATATAATATCATTGAAAATCAGGTCAAGCATTACATCTTAGCTAATTAAAAGGCAACACAAAACAAAACATAAAATAGATCTGGGTACTTGGCGTGCATCTGTGCCCCCCATTCCTAGGTACCCTCCTGAAGGCCTCTATGCCTCCATAAGACACGAACCAAGGGAATAGACCATCCAAGATGAACATTCTCTACATGATCCTTGATCCTCACTGGCCACTCTATGAATGTCACATCATACTCCATATCCATCTCTCCCCAGTTGAGGACATTCGAGTCATCATGTAGATACTAATGTAGTGGAGACACATGGAGAATGTCATAGACCCCCTGTAGCAGTAGTGGTAGTTCCAGTTGATATGCAACTTTTCTGACTCACTACAACACCTCTAAGGGTCGAAATCACCTGTGAGAAAGCATACTCCCCTACCAAACCTATGCTAACCACATAATCCATCCTCAAACATGAAGGGTATACTCCTATGTTCGGCATATGAATTTTTCCAGTCATGAGCCGCCTTCATTCTCTCAGGCACAATTGGACCTTTTTCTGCAATGCTCTTCTCTACCTTTATGCCAGTAAGACCTGATTCCCCGACCACTATCTCGCATATGGGTGAACAACACTATGTTCCATACAGATATCTGAATAGAGCAATACAAATGGTAGAGTGAAGGATACTATTGTAGGAAAACTCTACCAATGAAATGTTACATACCCATGATCACCCAAATTCTAAAACACATGCCATTAGAAAATATTTGACGGTTTGTATGGTCTACTCTTTATGCCCATTTTTCTAGGGGTGGAGTGCAGTGCTAAGTCATAGATGGGTGCCAAAAGCATGCTTCAATCCCTTCCACACTCGTGAGGTAATCCATGCAACGCGATATGAGACTACGAACTTCATATCTCCAGGAAACAACACCACTTCACCCAGGAATATATGTTCTATGCAATCCACTGCACACATGCTCTTGATTTCAAGGAATTGAGCTTATTTCATCCGTAGTTCTACCTCTACCTATATTGAATCATAGCCTCCTTGTTCTTTGGGTATTTTCCTGATGAAATCCATCGAGTTTTCATCCCACATATACTCAGGGAAATCTGAAGGATGAAAGATAACTCCTAGGATGTGGTTCTTAGACATCACCTTATTATATATGAGGTAGTTTTCCACAAACATTACCACTTTCTACTTCACTGGGGATACCAAAATTGACACCTCAAGCACTAGTACATCTTGGAAAGTCCTATGTGTACCACTGGGTGTGTGTTATGTAACTCACTGAAAACACTCTCACACATTATCACCATGAAAAATAGATTTCTATGAAACAACATAATATTCTAACCATCTTCTGACCATCCTTTTACAACATTTCCTGGATAACACATTCAAGCATCACTTCAGACTCTAAGTCCTTCCACTAAGACTCCTCTACTTGTTATGCGAAAGAAGATTGTATTGTCATCTAGAATTGAAATCCTTTACCATCCTCTACACTCTTACTCATATGTAAATCATCCTACAACCCCATTACATTCCAAGAATTCATATATTCCAGAACATCTTACCTCTATAACTTAATTCTCAAGTAATCAGCCACAATGTTCCCCTTACCATCATTGTAAGATATCTCAAAGTTGTAGTACTAACGAAACTTCATCCACCACTACTTCTTCATGTTCAGGTCTCACTGGTAGAAGACATACATCAACCTATTTTGATTTATTAAAGCCACAATGTATTCCCCGATGAGGTAATGCATCCAAAACATCAATGTGAACACAACCTCTTCAAACTTGAAGTCATTGTTGGCATAGTTATATTCATGAGGAAATAAAAAACTATAACCATACGATATTACCCTATTCTACTTCTTTAGCAGACATACCAAACCTAGACAGGATGCATCACAAAACACATCAAATGTTACCCCTTCCTCTAGAAACCTCAGCACTAGGGCAATAACCAACATCTTATTCAGATAACTGAAATCTGTTTAGCACACCTCGCTCAAAATTAAATCCTCGCCTTTCCTGGTCAAGGCTGTCAAAGGCACTTCAACTCGAGAGAATTTGTGAACATACATATTGTAGTTTCCTGCCAGTCCCTGGAAAGTATGATCCTCTGCCATGTTCTCGAGTGATTCCCCAGAAACAACTACCTTGACCTTGGATGGGTCCACTGTTATTCCCTACTAGTACACCACATTCCCAAGGACGTACCCCCCTCAGGTACAAAACATTCACTTGGAGATCGTCCCATAGATATGGTTGTGTCAAAGGACATCCAAAACCATCCTAACATTCTCAGCGTGACCCCCCTCTGATATTGTGTAGTTCATGATTTCTTAAATAAAATCGACTACAAATCAGTCTAGATATTCATAATATATATATTTCATGATCCCCATGAACATGGATATTACGTTCAAAATTCCAAACAGCTTAAGCACAATCTCAAAGTGCCCATATCTTCAACAGAAAGTAGTTTTCGAGATGACACCCTTCTTGACCCTCAATTGGTGATATACCAAATTTTTTAAAATTTTGAAGAAACAACATGCTCCATTGAATTGGTGAAAAGGGTCGTAAATTTTCAAGAGGGAATAATATTTCATGATCGTCTCTTGATTCAACCTTTGGTAGTCTATACACATCTGAGGATCACCATCTTCCTTCTTTGTGGACATGGATAGTACGCCCCATGGTGATGCACTCGGTCAGATAAAACCCTTATTCATCAGCTCATCCACCTAGATCCAGAACTCCCACAACTCATAAGGCACCATCCAATGGAGAGAAATTAAAATTAGATATGCACTAGGGTGAAATTCCATCTTGAACCCATTATCACATTGAGGGGGTAGAGTCACCACCTCTCCAGGGAAAAGGTTCATGAACTCACTAATGATCCTTGGACTGCTACCATCTCTATATCTTCTGACTCCCCTAACAACTCAACTAACATGGAAGGAAGGGGATCCACTCATCATCTGTCATCATGGAAATGCCACTCACCAACGAAAGGTACACTCTATGTACCCATACCCGGAAATAAGAACCTTATCCAGAAGAATTCTATAATTGAACACATAGAGAATAACAAGTCGACGCCTAAAATGACATCATAAGGCTGCATCTGTAGAAAATGAAGGACCCCAGTGGACTGATGTGACCCCAATATTTTTATGTGTCCCAAGAAAACAAATGAAAATGAGGTCTGTCACTTGACTATTGTACTCAATACCCAAGGCATGGGAAGTCTCTATTCATCTAGACCTTGAGCATCGACCAGACTGGGTGTATCAATGGAATCTGAGGCTCCTGAATCAAAAAAGAAATATGAATTATTATTAAAAAAGATGTTCATGCCTCATGACCTATGTACTTGCTCTAAATACTTCCTCTACTGCGTGCAACTGCCAATACCCAAGTCCCCTAACCTTTGGTTGTCAGCCGCCTCCCTGAACATGCTTTGTTAGAGGTCCCTATAGAGCACCTTGAGGCCGACCTCCTCCTGCAACGTCTAATATGGGTGGAATGAGAGCTCTCTTTCCCTACTACTGCTCCTACAAAAGCCTGGATTGAAACTGCTACTACTGAGGTGCATGTTAAGCATGACCACCTCCACTATACTACACTCAATATAGTAAATGATTATGATGGTGCCCATGTCTTTAAAATATAAGGAATCACTATCATGGGCCCATAGAGAATGTGTGAGTGCCGAGATATCAAAATTGGAACTTTTGAGGCATGATCACTTTCGGTCGAAGCCTTAATGGTCCTATGGTTGGATGCCTACTACTAATGGCCTCCACCTTCAATGAACTATATGTGATTCCCACCCATGACACTCATCCAAGACTATGAATTATTTCCACCACTTTAACCTTTTACTGAACATCCAGGTATGTCGGTAGAGTGAAGGTAGTAACAATGTACTGCATGGAAGGTCAGAGTACCTCCTCAATGTGCCTTGCCTGCAATTCCACATTAGGGAAGAGGTTTGGAGTAAAAAAAAGGAGATCCTTGAACTTTATCATGAACTAATTTACTAACATACCCCCCTATAGGACGATTATTAAGTCCTGACTCTTCTCATCCTTCATTTTAGAAGAAATTAATTCCCCCTGAAACTCACTCCTGAAGTCAATCCATGAAACCTCACCCTTCTTCTTATCACCAAGATAGATCGTCCACCACTGATGTGTCGTTTATTACATATGTATTATATCAAAAGGAACCTAATACTCTATCAGATCCTAGATCATGCTGAGAAATATCACCAGCTCTTTGAGCCATCTATCAATCATCAGGTCTGAGACACTTCCCTTGTAATTATTGAGGGGATTCCATTGAAAAAAATGAAGTGTCTTCTTCAACTAGTATTCTTAATCCCCCCAATTAGCTCTTTACTAATCATCCAAATCATCATCCTAGTCTTTTATCTCCCGAACTAATCGTGGTCATCATTAGGGTGCTAGAGCTACATAGTAAACAAGAAAATCCATAAGCCTACGTTGTGTAGGATTTCTCTTTTATGTTTTTCATAAAGATTTTATTTGTTTTAAATTTCAATAACACCCATAATACACAATAAAAAAGTAATTATGATTCATATACCTTTCTTATGTTACTTACCTTGTAATCAGTGTAGTCTCACTTGGTTGTTCGGTTGTTCCAGCGTCCTTGTAGTAGATTATGTGTGGCCCTAATATCCCATTTCATAGAAAGTCTTCCCTGTCCTATTTCATGCACCAATATTTAATTAAACAATTTCCCTACCATCCCATGCTATCCACACTATGAATAACTAGAACTCAATATTATCTCTTAACCATCTGCTATGATACCATTCAGTCATGACCAGCCTTCACTATGAGGAGAAAAGGGACAAAAAACTACCAGACCGCCCATTTTTCAATTTGAATGAGAGATAATGAGAACCAAGTCCCACCTTCAATAGATCACAAAGAGGATACTAGAAACAAGGGTATAAATCACACATAATATAGAAGGCATTACCATTTTTATATAAAAAGATTAGTAGATATGATTTTAATACCCCCGCAAGACCAAAAATGAATGTAAGAGTAATGAAAAATATATATTCCAACTAGAATGTTCAAAGAAAATTGATAAAAAATACCAAAAAAAATATATTGGAATGTTCCAAAAGAATGAAAAGAAATAATGACAACTCTTGAAGCCTGATGTAGTAAGGTCTGGCATGGTCTTATTTGTTCTCTTGAAAACATGAATGCTATTTTATATACGTGTGGTGAGTATATAAATATACTCACTATGTATAAAAAAATATCTCATGAACAAGTGGGGTGGAATTCTAATGCCTTGTGGGAAATAGAGGTAAAAAAATAACCTATCAAGGAATAAATCCACCCAGCCTCACCAAGGCACACCCCCTAAATAATAGATGTCATGAAATGTAATAGTAATAACACATCAATGTTGGGTCCCCCACACTGTTTTTCCACTAGTTATTTAGGACATCATACTAATAGAACCTCCCCCACATGTTATACTTCAGTTCAAATGATTCCCCAAAAACAATCTTATGGTGTATCCCAACCACACATTCCACCCGTAGACACCTAGGCCACCAAAACCACACACATCTATTCTGACAGACACATGGTCCAAAAAAACCACTAACATGATCGAAGAAACATGGTCTAGAACAACTGTTCCACCACTAGAAGACACTTAGGCCTCATCCCCATGATGCTTTGGAAAACAATCCTACCCACACACACTTAGGACAACCACCACAACACACCCTGCATGCTGGTTTTTGGGTTATAATGAACCTCATGTCCTAACATTCTGCCTGAATAGTCTTGGGAAACATGGTAGAGAGACAATATGGGAGCTAATAACCATCCAATTATATGAATTTTGGAAAAAACACTCCCCCATGAGAATGGTGGTGATCAGAACAAATTGCTCAATGTGGGTAGGGTGTATATAAGAAACATAAGAACTAAAATGTATCCATATATATAAACAAGCACTCATCCCAACCTAATGGTTCTGACCCCATCCCAAAAACAGAAAATCGCATTTCTATTCCTACATGAACAAAAACAAAACATCTATAACATCTGAACAATCCATTACTAGAAAACAAACACCCATTGTACACATTCTCTGTATCATGATCAGGTGTTTCCATTAAAATATACCTTCAATAATGGGCATCTAACAAGCATAGAAACAAGAAAAAATGCATACTAAATGGAAAACAACCAAATTTTAATTTAAGAATCCACAGTCGATTCTCTTGTAAAGTCACAACAACAAAAGGGGTCTTTGAGATCCCTCTATGTACTGGAACTGATCCAACCCCCAACATACAACCCCACATGACCTCAGGTCTAGTAACCATTATGTATACAATAGAGGATCTACATCCCATCAAAGTCACCACACAAGCATCAAGAAGAACTAATTTACTTATTTACATTACAATGAAACGGTTTTTTCAGATTTAACCAAACCAATTATCAAGTTACATACTTCTGTTAGGTTAAATGGATTGACCAAACAAGGATTCTTATTCTATTTTCATTCATTTAATAAACTGAGATTACATGATTATCAATTTTCCATGTTACATCCATTAAATCATAGGGTTATCTATAAAAATATAAGTTAATTAACATGAATGAAAGTAACATTAATGATCACTATTTTTTTTGGCGTACGCCCATAAAATTCACAACATATAAATTAAGATAAAGGAGTAACAATTCATCATCATCAAACTCTCTATAATTATATAAATAATCCATTTATAATCATTATTAAGGATTGGTTTCATCCATGTCCCCAGGAATCGTTATCATACTAACCCCACATGAAACACATAAAATAGATATGAAGGAAAAAATTACTTGGATGATCAAGGATAAATGTTTTATCCCCGCATCAAGAACTGAGGATATCCCACTCGCAAGAAGAGAAAACACGAAGGCTTCAAGTCTAAGCATCATGAGATCTAGCATGGATACATGAATTTTCTCTTAAAGATGGACTCCAAGCACACCAAGGAAAAGAATTGGACCACAGAAGATGATCTTTATGTGATAAAAGGAAAGATCCTGGAGTTATGGGATATGAAACTTCTAACCACATAAAAGGTGGATCATGGTTTCACCATATGGTTGGGCAGTTACACATAATGGGATTAATTTAAATATAACAATTCTCCTTGGAGACTGTGAAGATATTCCCACATACTTGATGGATATCATCTAGATGAAGAAAACATGTAATAGGTTGAAACTGTAAATGTCACAATGGTGTGATGGGAGGTTGCTCCACCTTTAGAGGATTTAAGATACAATTTGTGGGCTTAAATGACCTGAAACCACATTAAATGTTTTTAATAAACTTTAAAATAATTATAATGGGAAAACTAATGGAATGAACCATGACACTCCAGTGTGGCACGGTGGAACCATTTTGGTGCGGTACCGATTGGTGTCACAGATAGGCGACACCACGGTAACACCCCACCACCGACAACGACACCCTCCTAACTCACCCATGGGGTCCAAGTCATCCCCTGGAATAAAATTTGACAAAGTAATGGTCCATGAGGGTTCAGCCCATCCCAATTCACATGTGTAATCCTTCTATAATGTTTTTCATAAGTATCATTCATGTATTATGTCCATATTTATACACATTGGGCCCGTAACATCGGGATGTAATGTCCCAAAATCAAAAACCTCAAGATCTATGAGCAGTATTCCAGTCCCTACTCATGAGATAGTTTTGGGATTCAAAAAACTCAATTTATATTTGTGTCCAGACGAATTAATTATATTCCATAACATATAGATTCATTAAAAAGAAATTATTTCTATATTTGGATAATTATATGGAAGATTATTTTCTAAATACATAAATAATTTAAAATTTTTAAAATCCAAAAAATGTCATGATATCAATTAATCTCAAAATATTACCAAAAAATTAAAGATGAAATCTAACCATAAAAACATTTTTTGGTGGGAAATAATTGAAATTAAATTTAAAATATGGAATATTTTTGTTCTGAGAATCCATGAACTATTAAACAATGCCTTTCCCAAGACATAAAATCTCAACATTAAGAATCTGAGGTCACTAATGATTCGAATGTTCAAATTTTAGGGAAATAAAAGTAAACAATCATCAATGGAAAATAAAATTATAATATGTTTCAAAAAAATTCAATTCAATTTGATATTAAAAAAATAGTCAATTCATGTATTTTTCATTTACACTTTTAAAAATTATGGAACTTCTCCAATCATTCAATCATGCTCTTTGATTCGTTATTATTAAACATACCAAATCATGATTTACCTCAACTGAATATTTTGAGTAATATATTATGATAAAATTAATGTGTGTTTTTTATTATATCATGATACCATTATTCTTATAGTTAGGAATTTAAAAGAACTCCTTTCAACACTTTTAAGGAATAAATACTCATAAAATCACGAGATCATGCAATTAAGTTTTGATTTTGATTGAGGCTTATGGTTGGAAGGAATTATTGTCAAAAAAAATTAATGATCAAGGGGAAGACTAAAATATTATATAATAACTCATGATATTGAAAGAAAACATATTTAATGAAATTATCCGCTTAAAATTGTAACAAATTTCACCTTTAAAAACTCAATGGAAATATCTTTAATGGTTTAATAATAAATAATTAATATTTCTATATAATTATTTTTTTTCTATTTTTATATAATATTTTTTCCTTTTCAATAACACTTTAAATTTTTTGTCTCTTTTTTGAATGTTATTATTTATAATAAACCTATCACTCACCACCAAACCATGTATTCTATAAATCATAGGTTTAGTAATGGTTATTTATTTTTTTCCCATATAATAACCAATTTTATTATTAATATTTTTTCATTCTAATTTTTCATTATTTTATATTCAAGAGGAGGAAGAAAATATAATACAATGAATCATTCCACAATCTATTAAGAATCCCTTAATAATCACCCCCACCTGACAACCTGAAAATTAATTTCATTCTATCAACCATGATTTTCTTCACCCCCATACTTCATCATGGAAATATCATGAAATTACTAATAGGATGGAAGGAATCCATGAAAGATGATATAAACATGGATCAATCCTATAAATGAAATTATTATTTTCTATAAGATAATGATGGATTGATGTAAAGGTGGTTTTTCTCAGATAATTGGTTATCGAAGTATGCATCAATCATTTTAATTGTGTATTTTCACAGTAATAGATTTGAGAAGATCAAATGAAAGATCTGGTTGGTGACATATCCCAATATCACTTAAGAAATATGATCAAGATAAAATATGAAGTACATGGTCAACAAATCCTCTTGGTGAATAGAAATATGATTTAGTGAAATCACTCCATACAAGATTAACAATACCAAATTTTTTCACATGAATTTTGGAAAATCAAATCATGAATAATGGTTGGGAAATTTTATTTATAAGAATCTAATAATACTTTCATATCATGTTACATAATTTTTATATCCATGATTCACTTTAACATTATATGCTTCCATATTACTCATCCAATTTCAATAATATTTAATATTAAAACATGGAATCCTGGGATTCTTATTATACTATTGTATCCAAGATAATTCATGTAAATAATAATTCAATGGTGGGATTGTAATTTTTAACTTTAATGTTAAAAACATGATTTATGAAAAAAATTAAGGAATTTAATAGATAATAATAAAAATTAAATCTCTTCCACATGAATCTTGGCCTTTCTACTTCACATTTTGATTCTATATCGTTCCATTTATGATACTAGAAAATTAAACTACCCAATTAAGCACAATGATCATATCATTTAAGCTAAAAATGATAGAGGGATTAGGGCCCCATGATCCACTTCTTCATTAAAAAGATATTAAATAATACATTCCTTGAAATAAAATGGAATGGATAAGTCATGGTATGATCCCCCAAGTGGGTGCTAAATTTTTATTGCCTCCAAATGGAACTACCATATGTTAACGAAAGTCAGATGGTGGATAATGAATCTTTGATTAAAACCAGCACACATGGATTCTCCCAAAATGTGATTTAGACTTACTAGTGAGGAATGATCCATTGATAGAGTATATCATATCCCCCCACCCCTTCAAAATGAGGTATATAATCATGTATGGGTGGTATAAAGCATATAATATCCTCTTCCATGGTCACTAGTTGTGAAACCTCTATCTCATCCAATGTCGTATTCATGTAGGCTCCAATAAAATAAGCATCTTTCTAGATTTACATAGGCCCAACTACCATTTTCTCTTTATGGGGATCCTAAAATGTTTGAATATTGAAATCATGGAGCTCCATGTGATCCTTAATAGTTGCATGACCAGTTTCATAATTCTCCACTGAGGAATGAAAAATATTTTCTAAATCTAAAAAATCCAAAAAATAAGGATTGATGCATAATTAATCTTCAATAAAATAAAACGAGTTATTGTTTGTGAAATTATGACCATAATTTATTTTATCAGATTCAATCTGAGCCTCATTTGTTATTTTCCTCATGATTTATATTCTTGTTTATGACACTAGGTCGTTAGGTTGCTTTGTATTTATATAAAATGAAACTATTAGGGTGGTCTATTATTTCACTAAGTCTGGATATTCATCTATCTAAGTTTATGGGAGATCAACATGTACCAAATATTTATTCAATAATTCATCCAATTATTGTTGATATCCTACATGAATCATAGTATGTAAGACTTTATTTTTTCAACATCATCTACGGAAAGATTCTCAACTTCTAGTTCAGGTTCAAAATTAGGTTATGGTCTTTTTAACTATGTTTATAAGTATGCAGTTATCTAGACCATTTTTCAATAGAGATATTTTTCATTTTGAACATCATCATGTATATCATAATTAAGTTTGTGTTTCTTCACTTTCTCTTATATGTCTTATGTTTTAACATCTATGAACATTTTGGGCGGAAATTTGGATCAATATTATTATGCCATGAACACTTCTTGATATATATCTCGGAATTAATCCTATAATTCAGTGAGTTATCAAGATAAAACTTTGACCAATAGGTTTTTTAAGGGTCCCTTTATGATCCAAAATGATTCCATAGAATTCATCCCATTTCAAATTTTTTCTCTGGCCTCCCATGTAACATCCAAGGTAAATAAAGAATATTAATTTTTCATATTTATTAATATTTTTGAATAAAATATAAATATTATTTTAAAGGGAACTCTATGCTCGATGGCATACCAAATACGCAACAAAGAGTTTCATTGAAATCTTACGTTGCACTCTAATAATAAAATAATATTATTTTAAATGGTAGTTAATGCCTAGTCGTTGTATTGGAAGGAATGAATATAAATAACTACAATATGATTATATATGTTTGTTAAATGTTTTTACATTTATTCAATAAAAGATAAAGGCCTAAAATAAGAAAATAATTCAATTTTAAGCATAAATACTCTAAAATTCACTAAAAGGTCAATTTATCAGCTTTTAATGGTGAACCCTCTTTAATATAGTTTTGGTCACTATTATAAATTATATTAGACCAAAGAAAATCATTCTTTAGAATCGGGACATCAAAATTTACTTTCTGTAAATTTTTGGTATTTTTCCGATAAAGTTCATTTTTTTAATGAATAGTGACAACTGTTGTATTTTAATTCAAAACTCATTTTTAATAGAATTTATTTTATGATTATATTGTATTTTTAATTGGTTTTAAAATGAAATTATAATATATTTATACAATTTAATCCAATAGTGGTCATTGGAATTAATTTCACTTTGAAATTGGACTTAAACTAGTGTCAATATTTTGATATATATTGTTTCATAAAAACATGCTATTTGTTCTGACAAAAAAATTAATTATTAAATTAATTAATGTAACTTATAAGTTTTTAATTTTGTAAAATAGATATCATTTTTGAATTTTTAATATCAAATATATCTTAGGGTGAAGTTTTGGTATTTTTCTGAAAAACATCAATTTTTGATGAATAGTGAAACCACTAAGTGGTACTAAAAAAAACTGATTTTTTCATTTAAATGATACTTTACCACTTCTGTGATTTTAATTACAAAAATAAAACATACATTATTTTCAATGGTATTTAAAATGTGGTTCAATGGGATTAAAATAATTTTTTAGTGAATAGTAACTTTTATGTTTTTAATCGCGATTAGAGCTAATTGGTGTGATTTAAGGTAAAATGATATTATAATAAAATGAAAATAACATGAAAGTTGTCCTAACCCTATTTGATGAGTCATGTCTGACCAATACAACACATGGGTCGATTTTTGGGACCCCATGGAGCCACTTGGGTATGATAATGGCATTAATGCATTTTATTTAAAGTAAAAGTAAAAATGACACTAACATGTATTTTTTTACTAAAACAATTTTTACATGGGTTTATACAAGTCATATTTTTACTATAAATAGTAATTGGAAATATAATATGATTTCCTACGTCATAGTATTTTTTTATAATTTTTAGACATTAAATAAATTAAATTATTTATGACATCCTGATGATGCAGCGATTACCTCGTTAATTTACGATTTAAATAAAATGAAAAGATAATGTAAAATCTAAGACCTACACATGTAAAAAACCTATTGGATGTGTGGATTTAGAACTATTATAACCTTATCCTCTAAATATATAATTTTGGAACCTTTAAAATCCGAAATTCATTTTATAATAATGTTACTTTTCAAGACCTTCCAAGAGTGCCCCTCCTCTCCACTTATAAAAGGCCCCCACCTCTACCTCCTTACACACACCTCTCAAGCCTTTGTCTAGTCCAACCCCTGCCCATTTTATCTCTCCACATCCCTCTATTACTTCTAGAAGGCTCAATTTGGGCACAAGTCTTCCCAATGAAGCCTTTGAGCTCAAATCAAAACGAGTTACCCGATTTTAAGGTAATGTCTTCACTTCTGTTCTTTTGTTTTATTTTTCTTCTCCAACCCCTTAAACTCTTTTTATTCGTTTATTTTATAATAACTACAATATCCTCAATATACTAGGATGGTTTTATAAGAAGGATTAGAGCTACACTTACACACACCTACATCTAATGGTTAAGGAACATATTGTTTCTGTGGATGGTAAATTTCTGCCTCACGAAATGATGATTGTTCAATATTCATTTAACATCTTCAATGGTAACCATTAAGATGTCAATATATTTATATATGATATAAAATATGTTTATTTTTTCCTTAAGCTTCTATATTTATCATTTATGGCTTACCTTTATGGTTTCCATTATTGGTTAACGTGATATCTTCATTTTAGGAAGTGCAGACTACCGCCCCCTAAAAGTGATTTGATTCGTTAATACCATGCGTGGTATGTATAAAGGATAGTTTTAATAATATTATATCATAAAATTATGAAATTATAATACTATTATGTATCATTATGTTTTAATTCCATTAAATATGAAATATAAATGGAAGTAGCGTTCATGCGTACGTACGGCTTACCGTCTCCATGAACGGTGCATTTAATTTCTTACCTCTAAATGTTATGTAAAATTATAAATAAATGTATATTCTCGATATATATGATATATATGATATCCAAATCATGAATATAATTCTTTATATAATGAACCTTGACCAAATAAAAAACTTGTAATTGTATGAAGTCCATGATTAACTTAGGTACCAAATATCGACAAAATGAACTTTATTAACTTAAATGATTATATTTTGATTATAACATGGAAATATTTTGTATAAAAGGAATAATAAAATAAAAAAAATTTATTAAGAAAGTATAAATTAACTTTAGTTTATTATTCAGGAGATTAAAGAGTGATCGAGTCAAGTTGGACCTGAGGTAAGGGATTTGACCTCTCTCTTTCTTTCCAACTACCCTATTTTATGTCATTTAATTTATGCTCCATGTTCTTATGTTGGAGGATGTTATTATAAATTAACAATACTGTAATTTGTATTTTAAAATTCTGAGATACCCCCTCCTACTCACATCAATTCATTTTTAGAATTTTTAACTGGTGCAGTTAGGCTGCCAAATTTTCGTTAGAGATCCAACCTCTCTCTTTTTAAGTACTCTCCTTTATGTCACTTATTTTAAAATGTTAAAAGCTTCAACTTATTTTATGTATAACTTCTTTATAATGGATTTCATCTCATTTTCCATTTCTATTGAGACTTCATTGTTGTTATGCACCATTTCACTCTCATATGGTGCATATATGGTACTTTAGAATATTATATCATCAATCCCTTTATTATCATGATATTATAAAGTGATGATTAAATGTTATTCCTCAATTATTGTATTCAAGTGTCTCTCATTTTGTTAAAAACCCTTTAACTAAAATATTGTTTTAAATGTTTTATTGATTTATTCTTATAAACATTTCTCATTAATATCCATGTTTTCAAAAGGGTTTTAAGGATTTATTTATATGGATATAAATGGTTTAAAATGTTAAAAGCTTCAAAGTGGTATGGGACAATTTTATTCAAAAACCACTTTATTAAATGTTTTAAATGGTTTTAAAAATGGTTTTTAGAATGGATTCATTATTTCAATATCTTAAAATGTTATATTGTTATTTCAATGTGGGAATGTTATCATTCCTTTATTCTTAAGTTATGTTCTATGATTATGTTATGGTTCTTGGGCATTTTTTATGAAGACGGGTGGTTCTGTGATAAACTACGGGCGGGTGAGCCCGATATAGCTCTCCAAAGCATTGGGTAACGTAAAGGAGGTAAAGGTTAAGATTTCTTCGAAGAGATTTAGGGAATATACTGTGATGGGTAATCCAAACATAACCAAGAGGGTTACTCCCTACGTAAGAATGCTATGAATTCCTCAAGTTAACTTTATGTCTTATGATTTCTATTATTTCTTCATGATTTAATGAGGTATGTTAATATGCTTATGTTTTATGGGTAATGTTTGATTTCAATCTTATGTACATATGTTCTCATGTTTCCTTTCCATATTTTTATATCCCTTACTGTGCTTTTTATGCTCATCCCATGTTTCTCTAATGTTTTCACAGGTCAAGGGAGTGGTACATGATATGATGATAGTGTCAAGGAAGTGTCAAGAAAGAATACATGTTTTATTTTAAATATATTTCCGTTGATGGGAAAAATGAATACTATCTTTTCTGTAACCACTTTATTTAAATGTGGAATATAATGCATGTTTTATGATCTAATTCTCTAAAACTCTAAAACTGAAAAGATCATCAATGTTTAATCTTGTAATTACTCATGTTTAAGTAAGGTTTATGGCTAGGGCCTTATAGTTGGTATCATTGGTCGGTTTAGATAACTTTTGAGGTTAGAGTGTTGTTTATGAAAAAGTGACAAGTTGTGTATAACCGCAATGGTTAGTATATTAGATGGAGTCATTGTTTTTTTCTAAAGTTAGAATACGTTTGAGATAACTTAGATATGTATATCTTGGTGTTTATATTCCTCTTTATTATATGATGATTTTACTGATATACTCACACTGACCATTTTGGATAAAGTAACTGGCTGGATCTAGCAGGAACCAAAGTAATAGTGTATTTGAAGAAAAATGTGACTGTTTTATGAAAGAACAACTGAATGATATGGGAGCTTCAATGAGAACTCTTGTGGTTATCCTCAACCAACAGTCTGGAGTCATGATTGACCACCTGAACCTTAGTGGTTTTTATAAGGCATCATATATGTGAGAAACAAATCCCTACGGATGTTCAGGTAATAGTCATAAAGTTATGTATGTTCTAAAACCTATGTGTAAAAGATGTGGAAATAAACACATAGGAAAATGTTTCAATGGGACAGAAAGATTCTATAGATGTGGAAATTAAGGTCATAAAGCAAGAACCTGCCATGGAAAAAGGAAACATCTAGTTGACTCTAGAAAGGGGAAAGAATTTATTTCTAAAGGATCAATTGAATGTTTCAAATGTGGTGTGAATGGTCATTATTCATACACTTGTCCTATGAAGATGTTTTGGGAATTCGGTTACCAAGATCGTACAAGTATTCGTTTACCAATACAAAATTCCATTCTGATTGAGGATGAAGAAAATCACAATGACCAATGAAAGGTATGGATTATTTCTTAACATATGGTTACCTATTATTGGAATTTTAGGATATGATTCATAATTTTGTTTGTACGAAAGAATTATTTCAGAATAAGTTGAAAAGGAATGGTTAATGGTTCATGAAGAATGTTGAATGAGTAAGAAGTCAACATATAAGGGATTCAAGAGTTATGGTAGATTTTAAGATGGTGAAACTCTTAAATGTATTAAGTCTCTTTTGATGATGGATGTACCTTAGAAGACTTTTTTTATAGTATATGTAACCTCGATGTTTGATATTTGAAAATTTTATTCAAGGAATAATTATCCTTTCTTTTGTGGATATTGCTATAAAGAACCATTTGGGTTTATATGATCCTTGAATTTGAGGCAATTACTGGTTAATGCATTTTGGGATGAAAAATTAAAGTTATTAGATAACCATTGTGGTTAAATTATGTTATGGTTATTTTTGATGATTTTATATCTTTTTAGGGAATGTTTTATATAGTTTTGGAAAAAGGACAACACGCAGACCATGTGACAACCCATCACGTCGGACGAAGCTGTGGGAATCGAACCCACAACTAATGTTTGACTGGTATTTATCTCCTACAACTGGACTACATGAAGTCCTTGGTTAGTATGAATTATTCCTTTTAGATAGATGATTTTATTAATCAAGAGTAAGTTGATTTTGGTATATCTATGGAAATTATTAACCTACCATGGAGTATATGTGATTAGGTTAATTACTTTTCAATATGAGACTTTAAGAGCAACTGATGTTATTTGGGGATAAGTGTTAATTTGTACCTTGGAAGACTATGTGATTAAATCCTTCAAATATTTGGGTTTCAATCTTAGTTTGGTTTACTTTGAATAATATTATGGAAAAAGTTTTTATCGAATGGTATTCATTGAACTTTGGGTATTGTTTGACAAATTTTGGAGATTAAGAATAGATTTGTTTTTTATGGAATATAATTTTTAGGTATTATCTGATATTTTACTAACCTTTTTGGTTTTGGTTAAGGTCTAATGACATGGGAAGTATATAGTTCTCTTTTTTGGATTATGTGATTCTCATGAAGTTGATTATAGTACTCTTAATGCGAACAAGTCTTCTTAAATACTCGTCTTTTGGAGAAAATATGAGTTTGATTAAAGAATCTAGTAAAAGTTGAAAGTCTACATGACAAGTAATTATGTTTCATTATGATTTAGTTAATATCAAAAATAAATTCCTCAATTAATAGTATCTTAAAACAAAAATATTTTCTGTTAACTTTTCCTACTGGGGAATCGAATACCGTTTAACCCATCAAAAGTTTGTGATTTTATTGTGGTTAACTTTCTCCAAGACATGTTTATTATCACTCTCCATCAGAACATGACCCTTTGTTTTTTCCTCCATATACATATTTTCATACTTGGAATCCAAGTATGGGTTAACTCGGGTGACCTTTGTACTTATCTCCCATTATTTTTAGGTGATAGTATTACTCACTCATTTTCCGATGTGGGGCTTTCAATGAAGTTTCCAAGCCCAATTTTAAAATAGCGAGGAAGAAATTCCCAAAAGGGGGAAAGATGTAACATCCCAGGTAAATAAAGAATATTACTTTTTCATATTTATTAATATTTGTGAATAAAATATTAATATTACTTTAAAGGGAATTCTACGATCGATGGCGTACCCAATACGCAATAACGAGTTTCTTTGAATTCTTACATTGCACTCTAATAATAAAATAATATTATTCTAAATGGTAGTTAACGCCTAGTGGTTTTATTAGAAGGAATGAATATAAATAAGTAAAATATGATTATATATGTTTGTTAAATGTTTTTAAATTTATCAAATAAAAGATAAAGGCTTAAAATAAGGAAAGAATTCAATTTTAAGCATAAATACTCTAAAATTCACTAAAAGGTCGAATTATCACCTTTTAATGGTGAACCCTCTTTAATAGAGTTTTGGTCACTCTTATATATTCTATTAGACCAAATAAAATTCTTCTTTAGAATCGGGACATCAAAATTTACTTTGTGTAACATTTTTGTATTTTTCCGATAAAGTTCATTTTTTTAATGAATAGTGAAAAATGTTGTATTTTAATTCAAAACTCCTTTTTAATCTAATTTATTTATATGATTAGATTACCTTTTGAATTGGTATTAAAATTAAATTAGAATATATTTTTACAATTTAATCCAATAGTGGTCATTGGAATTAATTTAACTTTGAAATTGGACTTAAACTAGTGTCAATCTTTTGATATATATTATTTCATAAAAACACACTATTTGTTCTGACAACGGGAATTTAATATTAAATTTATTAATGTAACGTATATGTTTAGAATTTTTTAAAATATACATCATTTTTGAATTTGTAATATCAAATATAGCTTAGGGTTTAGTTTTGGTATTTTTCTGAAAAACTTCAATTTTTGATGAATAGTGAAACCACTAAGTGGTACTTCAAAAACTGATATTTTCGTTTAAATGAAACTTTACCACTTCTGTGATTTGAATTTAAAAAATACAACATACATGGTTGTCATTGGGATATAAAATGTGGTTCAATGGGATTAAAATAATTTTTTGGTGAATAGTAACATTTAAGTTTTTAATCGCGATTAGAGGTAATTAGTTTGATTTAAGGTAAAAATGATATTATTATAAAATGAAAATAACTTGACATTTTTCCTAACCCTATTGGATGAGTCATGGCCAACCAATAAAACCCATGGGTCGATTTTTGGGACCCCATGGAGCCAGTAGGTTAAGATAATGACATTAATGCCTTTTATTTAAAGTAAAAGTAAAAAATGACACAAACATGTATTGTTTTACTAAAACAATTTTTACATGGGGTTATACAAGTCATATTTTGTACTATAAAAAATTATTTGATATATAAAATTATTTCCTACATCATAGTATATTTTTTAATTTTTGTACATTAAAAATAGTAAATTTTTTATGACATCATGATGATGCAGCAATTACCTCATTATTTAACGATTTAAATAAAATGAAAAGATAATGTAAAATATAAGACCTACACATGTCAAAAACCTATTAGATGTGTGGATTTCGAACTAATATAACCATATCCTATAAATATATAATTTTGGGTCCTTTAAAATCCGAAATTCCTTTTATAATAATGTTACTTTTCAAGACCTTTCAAGAGTGCCCCGCCTCTCCTCTTATAAAAGGCCCCCACTTATACCTCCTTAAACACACCTCTCAAGCCTTTGTATCAGCCAAACCCTGCCCATTTTGTCTCTAACCATCCCTATCTTACTCCTAGAAGGCTAACCTTGTGCATAAGTCATCCCAAGGAAGCCTTTGAGCTCAAATCAAAAAGATTTACCCGATTTTAAGGTAATGTCTTTACAAGTGTTCTTTTGTTTTATTTTGCTTCTCCAACCCCCTAAAATCTTTTTCTTCGTTTATTTTGTAACAACTCCAGTATCTTCAATATACTAGGATGTTTTTATAAGATGTATTCAAGCTACAATTACACACACCTACATCTAATGGTTAAGGAACATACTGTTTCTATGGATGGTGAATTTCTGCCTCATGAAACGATGATTGTTCAATATTTTTTTAACACCTTCAAAGGTGGCCATTAAGATGTAACTATATATTTATATGATATGTAATATGTTTATATTTTCCTTAAGCTTCTGTATTTCTAATTTATGTCATACCTTTATGGTTTCCATTATGGGTTAATGCGATATCTTCATTTTAGGAAGTGCGGACTACCGCCCCCTCAAAGTGATTTGATTCGTTAATACCATACATGGTACGTATAAAGGACAGATTTAATAATATTATATGATGCCATACTTGAATTATAATACTATTATGTACCATTATGTTTTAATTCTATTAAATATGAAATAGAAATGGAAGTAGTGTTCATGCGTCCGTACGGCTTACCGTCTCCATGAACTGTGCATTTCATTTCTTACCACTAAATGTTATGTACTATTATAAATACGTGTATATTCTGGATATAAATGATATATATGATATCCAAATCATGAAAATAATTCTGGATTTAATGAAACTTTGACAACATAAACAACAAGTAATTATAAGAAGTCCATTTTTGACTTAAGTACTAAATATCGACAAAACGAACTTTATTAACTTAAATGATTAAATTTTGTTTATAACATGGAAATATGTTGTATAAAAGGAATAATAAAATTTAAAAAAAGTTATTAATCATGTAGAAATTAAATTTAGTTTATTATTCATTATATTAAAGAGCGATCGAGTCAAGTTGGACTTGAGGTAAGGGATCTGACCTCTCTCTTTCGTTCCAAGTACCCTCTTTTATGTCATTTCATTTATGCTCCAGGTTCTCATGTTGGAGGATGTTATTATAAATTATCCATACTGTAAGTTTTCTTTTAAAATGATGATATACCCCCTCTTACTCTCATCAATTCATTTTTATAATTTTTAACTGGCGCCGTTAGGCTGCCAAATTTTCGTAAGAGATCCAACCTCTCAATTTTTAAGTACTCTCCATTAGGTCACTTATTTTGAGATCCTCTTTCTTATGTTGGGGGAGGTTCTTTTATATTCCTATTGCTATATGTTTTATGTTAATATGATGAGAGACCCTATTTTATCTCATCAATCCTTTTTTTGAACTTTTATTTGGCGCAGTTAGGCTGCCGAATTTTCATAAGGGGATTTTCATCTCACTTTTTCTTCTTGTTTGATTCATGCTACATTGGACACTATTTACTTTTTTTTGGTGTATGTACTTCCCATTAATTTACTATTTGTATAATATGATCTAATTTATGGGTGATTACATCTTCATTGTATGACCCTTCTTTCATGGGGTGTATGTTTCGAAGGTTTCCCAAATCGGTAAGGAAACTGTTCACACTCCTCTTTTAAAAAGACTTATTTTGTTATGTATTTTAATTTAAATCTTTTTATGTTGGGATATGTTCTTATATATCCTTATTGATTTAAATTTTATGTCCAAGTTATGAGATACCATTTTCTCTCTCTATGTTATGAATTTTAACGTGACGCCGTTAGGCTGTCAAATTTTACCAAGGGAACTTCTTAACCCAATTTCGATATCTTTGAGTTCAACATGTACTTATTGAATATGTCATCCATTGAATATGTGTGAATGACCTTTTATTGTTTTAAATATTGTATCCACTTATATTGGGTGTATTTATATTTGTCACACATAATTATGAGAATAATTTATCTTTAATTTAAGGATACCTTCTTTATAATGGATTTCATCTCATTTTCCATTTCTATTGAGACATCATTTTGTTTATGCCCTAGTTGAAACTTATATAGTGCATATACTGTATTTTGGAATATTATATCATCAATCCCTTTATTCTCATGATATTATAAAGTGCTGATTAAATGTTATTCCTCAATTATTTTATTCAAGTGTCTCTCATTTTGTAAAATACCCTTTAACTAAAACAATGTTTTAAATGTTTTAATGATTTATTCTTATAAATATTTCTCATTAATATCCATGTTTTCAAAATGGTTTTAAGGATTTATTTATATGGATATTAATGGTTTAAAATGTTAAAAGCATCAATGTGGTATGGGACACTTTGATTCAAAAATCTCTTTATTAAATGTTTTAAATTGTTTTAAAAATGGTTTTTAGAATGGATTCATTATTTCAATATCTTAAAATGTTATATTGTTATTGAAATGTGGGAATGTTAACTTTCCTTTATGCTTAAGTTATGTGATATGCTTATGTAATGTTTCTTGGGTAGTGTTTATGAAGAAGGGTGGTTCCGTGATAAACTAAGGGCGGGTGAGCCCGATATAGCTCTCCAATGCATTAGGTAACGTGAAGGAGTTAACCGTTATGGTTTCTTAAAAGAGATTTAGGGAATATACTATGATGGGTATTCCAAACGTAGCTAAGAGGGTTACTCCCTATGGAAGAATATTATGAACGCCTCAAGTTACCTTTATGTCTTATGATTTCTATGATTTATTCATGATTTGATGAGGTATGTTAAAGTGCTTATGTTTTATGGGTAAAGTATTATTTCAATCTTATGTACATATGTTCTCATGTTTCCTTTACATATTTTTATATCCCTCACTAAGCTTTTTATGCTCATCCCAAGTTTTTGAAATGTTTTGACAGGTCAAGTGGGTGGTAAATGATATGATTATAGTGTCAAGGATGTGTCAGGAAAGAATCCATGTTTTTTTTAAATTTGTTTCCGTTGATGGGAAAAATGAATACTATCTTTTATGTAACCACTTTATTTAAATGTGGAATGTAATGGATGTTTTATTATCTAATTCCCTAAAACTCTAATCCTGAAAATATCCTCAATATGTAATCTTTTAATAACTCAAGTTTATGTAAGTTTTCAGACTAGGGCCTTATATCCCATGATCTGCATAGCATATAGTGAAACACCATCTTCTACAGACCATGGTTCATCATCTAATGGTTCTTTCCCATAGAAGTATTTTTTTTATATTAATTAAATAATGTTTCATATGAAAACATCCTCGAAGACTCATTTCTATTTTTATTATTTGAATAAAAATAAATTAAATCTATCTAAGATGGGATAAATTAAAATTTTAATTAATAACTAATTATCACCACAGAAAATAAAACAACATTGATTCATGCTTGTTGTGTGGTGTTGTAAAAGCACTTGTATTTTTCATAGTATAACACAAAAGTTGACCAGGGTCATCTCAATTAAAATACCATTAATATTGTTCTTGTATGTATTTAAAATAAAATAATCTATATTTTTTATGATGATTAATTTATGTTAGATATTCAAATGTTTTTGTCATTTTTATTACATTTCTAATGACCTCAAAAAATAGAATTTAAACATACATTAAATCTTGGTAGAACATATAATGGAAATAATGTAATTAGTTTTAGGGTTTTTTTTGAAGATTAATAATTATTTTCATTATTTTTTTCATTTCATCGTGAAAATTAAAATATAAAATATCATGTTTGAACAACAATTTTTTATCTATAAATTGTCAAATATAATCGAATGCCTAAGAAATCATAATTATACCATATCCTATAATCATAGTTGTTGAACCTATTCGGTCTAGGAGGTGTCATATTCTATGGTCCTCCTATATCTTTCTTGTTTCATCCATTGATTAGTTCATCTCTAATGTTGTAGAACAGAAAAATGGAGAGAGGTAAATGTGATTAAATAAAACAATAAAAATAAATTATGTTTCATGTAACTGAAGGTAATTCATCTAATCAGATCAATTATCCACACCATACATGTTACTCAAATTTACCACCAATATAAAATTAATCATTATAAAAATTCAAGAAGAACATGAACTCCCCCACCCAAGCCAAGCCATAGGGTTAACCACTCAATTATAAGAGAAAGATATCACTATAGGAGAATTGAGAATAAAAGACGAATAAGGTAGATATAATAAAAGAAAGAGTAATTTAAAATTATATGATAAGAGATAATAAAAAGAATAAAAATAAAATAGAATATTATTGGGGGAGAGATTGAGGGTGGAAAAAATCAAATAAACAATATATAATTTATAAATAGAGATATAATAATAACAATAAAAATTCATATCAATAATAATAATTAATTATAAATAATAATATTATTGGTATTATTAAGTGGGTTTTAATTGAATAAGATCAAGATAAAATATAATATAAGTAAAACAATATTATTATAAATCTTTTAATATGATATTTATAAAAATATTATTAATTTTATAATATTATTATTCTTATAGATATTAATTATTATATTAGTACGTAAAATCATAATAATAATATTATTATTATAAAAATTTAATAGAATAAATTAAAAATAAGATGAGATAAGATGGATGTATGGATGATCAATTTAATAATATTGAATGAATTAATTTTATTAAAACATAAATGAAATTTAAATTAAATTTGAAAATAAATAATTAAAGAAATTATAATGAAGACAAAAAATGAAGTATATGATGTAATGGGGGAGGAAGAAGTTAGTTTTGTAAGGCTCCTTGGTAGATATATCCTCCTCAGTGGACAACTGATGTTATTTGGTGGATTGGAATCATTGGGGATGGATGGGCGCTGCCCCTTTTAAAGGTAAGAATTTTCCTTCAAATTATTCAATGTGTTAGCACCACAAAATGGCTGAATTTGTTAATTGAATTTGCATAAATGTTTTTTATTAATTTCATTCATGTATCTCCTCTAAATTTTATTGTAGTTGGGTATGTATAGAGAGAGTTATATTTTTTACTCATAGAAATTATGATTCCATGATGACTCTCCAGACACCATATCTCCGGATTCCAATTCATTAACACAGTTGGAGAAAGGCCTTTTATCACATGTAAACATTCGTTAATGTTGATAATAAATTTATTTCTTGTATCCGTCCAAATATTAGGGCATTTGGTACGTTAAATGAGTTATGGACCCAATATAAAAATCCACAGGTCTATGAATAGTTTCAATGTACAAACTACCGATATTGTTTTGGGCACCCAAATGGTGGAATAAGATTTGTGTCCAGAAGAATGAAATGAATCCCACGATGTATAAAATCCTAAATGAATATAATTTAGTGATATGGTTATGTTTTCAATATGTTATGTCGTAAATATAGAAATAATATAAAATATTTAAAATCTAAAACATGATATTTTTTCTAATAATGCTCAAAATACCATGAAAATCATATAACATGAAAATTTCCATTAAAATACACTTCTGTGGGATTAAAAAATATTCTATTCAATGTAAAAATATGGAAGACAATTTTTATTTCAGTGATATAGTAAATGTTGGATTCTGGATATGAGAGTCAAGGTCTTATGATGATTTCTCTCCATATCCCATGTCACTAACACTGACCTAATAGAAAGAACAAAATTATAATAGGACATGAGAAACATGAATAGATATAATAATTATATCCCAATAGGATTTCATAGAGTGAGTCCACTGAATTCCATTATATTATAATGTCATAAATGAATATCTAATTTAAAATAAGGAATAATTATGCTTCCTATTCAATGACTATAATTCAGTAAAATCACACATTCTTAAAAAAGATTAAAACCAATCATTTCTATAATGACAAATAAAAATATTCTTTTTCATTTATTACATAAATAGATAATATACATCCCTAATTAGGATATATAATCTTAAAAAACAAAATGAAATCACTATATATAATTAAAATAGATTAAAATTCAAAATAAAAAACATAGTGTTCATGGAGAGAGAGAAAACCCATTTTATATTTTTTCATAAATGAAAATAATCTCATTAAAATCATATATGTTTATTTTTTCAGAAATTATATCCAAAAAACCCATTCCAATTTTATTTCAAATATTCATTTATATATATCTATTGAGAATTTCATTTCCTGAAACACAAAATAATGCATCCATAGAGTAAAAAATGACATGATATTTTGAATATAATGTTTTCATAAACCCTTGAAAAAATATTTTGGAAACACACATAATTATAATTGGGAGAAGTAGAATAAATAGTTGTTCATGAAGATAAAAGGGAAATAAAAAAATATACAATTAAGAGGAATACTTCAAATAGAAACTGATTCACATAGGGATATAAGGAACCATATATACGTCCCATATATGAATGAATGAATCATAGAAATATTGTTATGGGTTACACCTGTGGTCCTATTGGAAATGAATCTTAGTCCTTACATAACTATAAAAAACAATGTGAAACAAAATGTGAACTAACTATTGGACTATGTTAAGTATTACCATCACAATTCATCTAAATTAACCTAAATTGGGTTAATTAGATGAAAACCTAATATATTCCCATTTCTAATTAGATGGGAAAATTGGTCATATATAACAATGACTAGCATGAAATTCAAATATATCTCCTACATAGATACGAAAAATCTTATGACATTGATAACAAGAAGTTAGTAAAATAATTCAATCACCAAAGAATCACTTGCATTATAATCCGAAACAAATAAATATATTTCACCCCCAATTTAATTAATTATAACAATAACATCAATTAACATCCTCATTCAATATGAATCATACACAACCCATAAAAGGGATGCAATTAAAAAGATAAATCAATTGGGTGTCACATGCATCCTCATCCATATTAACGTCCCAAAAGGGCCATTACCAAAGAAAAACTAAAATGTTTTATTTATTTAGTTAAATTGAAATTTTATTAAAATTTAATTACCAAAGAAACTTATTTGATGTAAAAAAATATACCCACATGATAAAAAAATAAATTATTATTATGTCCACAAAATCACTAGAAACTAGTTGAATTAACAAGAAACCCATTTCTGAAAAATACCATTAAATAATTTCACTAGAAACTAGTTGAAATAACAACCAACCCATTTCTGAAAAATACCTTTAAATAATTCCATATCCTCTTTGAAAATCATTCTAGGGAAAAAACTATGTTTTATTTAAAAACCAAAAAATGTTAATCATTGAATTTTCACAACATATTGGAATGAAAAATCATTTTATTTCAAATTAATAACATAGATATCAAAATATTGACACGTTATACCAACTTCAATGATCATGGAAAACTAAGTATATATGATAAAAAACATTAAACATAACCATATTTTAATATAAAATTATTTTAAAAACATTCTCACAAAATAGTTTCCAAAAAATAACGAACATAAAATAACATAAATCAACTAATGTGAAAAAGTTTCAACATTAATAGAGAAATATAGAATTGATTAGAAACAATAATAAGACATTTTTAAAAGATGATCCTTCAATATTCTCCAACAAAAACCCTTAAATATATCCTCAAAAGTTATTACAATTTTTTAGAATGTGACAAATTAAATTGTAATGAAATCATACGAGAGGAATGAAAAAAGGAAGAAAAATGTGTTGAAATACCATTATAATCATCAAGAATCCATAGTTGAAGAGTTGAAAACATATGGCGATGTAGGTTAGTGGTATATCATTATCCCCCTAAGCTTAATTCATACATATATAACAAAAAATCAGATTGAGGGGGTTAATATTTGAGAGGGATATGATGGTAAATTTTCTAAATTCTAATACATGGGAAACCACAAGATTGGGCCGCACAATTTTCCAAACAGTATGCCAAACACATGACCCAATCTCATAGAACAATATGAACCTACATGAATTCTAATGAAATCTATATTGTAATCAAAACCAAACTCAAATTATTCTAAACCACGATCTCTAATTGTAAGACTCTCAAACATTATTTCTATATAGTTACTCATAATCATGTAATAACCATGAGACAACATTAGATCTATTTTTTTCACATTTTCTGGCACAAAACCCTCAAAAACACATAACATTATGGTTTTAGACTGAGTTAACATACAACACAAAAATGAAATTGTTTCTATTAAAGGATTTTGGTAATCCATTGATGAAATACCTAATTTTGTTCTCTTTAATCCTTGTGGGAATTAGTATTTTTTAATCATATACTCATATTTATAATGTTAATCATAAATTAATATAAAATTATGTATTATTTTGTTTTCTATGAAATCTCCCAAATTATGTCATATTAGATGAATTTTTTTTAGTGATCTCTCTATATATTTTTACTTTCGGTGTTAACTGAGAAAAAAAATATATTTTCATCATTTATTAATTACTTAAATCATTTCATTAATAGGGCCCATATTCATAATGAAAATATTATAAATATGCCTTTATTAAATTTATTATATGAAATCTACTTAATGATTTCTAGTTTTAGTTTTTTGATAAGGCTAGTGGAGTTTATTCTAAGATGTTCCGTGGACCCAGTAATAATTCATTCGTTGGGATCTTGATATGTTTTGAAGAAGATATGAATGTTCATTATGATGTAAGAGGATAATGTTGTTACTTTTTAATCATTCCATATTGGGAATCATGTAGGATTCAATTATTTAATGTTGAACAAAATGTTTTGTATTAAGATTTGATACCACACTATAACTGAGCAATGTAATAATTAACCAAGACATAAATATATGGAAAATTCAACACTTTGTAGGAGTAATTCAATGATGAGTAAGTTTAAATTATTAAAGATCATTTTAAAATGACATACATGATTATGCATTGGTGATATGAAATATTAAACTATTCAATAAGTGAGTTTATTAGGAAAATATTTAGTTATTATGTTATCCTTAAATAATATTAATAAAATTGAATCAAAATATTTAAGTGAAGTCATGATATAAATTGTATTATTATCATCTGAATTAAAATAATTAAATCGTAGATGATCTACAAAAACATGGCTTTTACACCTTGAAGATATAATGACATTATATATGGTTTTTATAATATGTTTTAGTAAAAAAAATTCCACACAATGAATATAATAATATTTTCCCTGAATCTCATATATTTACAAATTTATGTTTTATAGTTTGTAATCCTATCATGGTAATGATTATATTAGAACAAGACCCTTTATTTTTTTTACTAATGTAATGTATTTCTTAATGATGACTATGGCCAATAAAAAATCAGGATGACTCGTGTTGAATTTACATATTTCAATTTTCTTATATTTTAATTTTGTGTTCATCCCTCTTGAAAATGTAATATTAAAAATAATTTGGAGAAGAAATTAGAGATTCACTCAGTATTGAAGATATATAATTCTATAAAAAAGGTGGTTCGTGGATCAAAACATATAAAATTTAGATCTCTTATTGAAATAGATTTTTTGAGGAGAATAATATACTATCGAAAATATTCTCAAACACTGCGATATATATGTTTATAAAAATAAATCTCACAATGGTAGGAATAAATCACTGATTTGGACCCTTAATAAGTTCAGTTTACCAAAATATGGATCTACTGATACACCAAACTCACCATAATAAGTAAAATAGAAGAAATTTGGAATAAATATAATTTGAAGAATAATTTCAATGAAAAACAAATTTTTTACAGGTTTAGTATTTTCACCCTATATCCACATATGACAACAACATGACTTAATTTCTATTAAATAACAACGTTTATCGCTAGTGATGTTTTATCTGTGTGTATTATATAATGTAAAATAGGTATTTTATAATTTTGAAGTTTTAAAATTTAATCACATCCCTATTATATAGAGTATCTCAACTAGTAGTATTCTGACTTCATATTTCACAAAATAGTCTACTATTTATGGAAATATGAAACTAGAAATAATCTATTATATTCCCAATTATGAATCATATAAACCATGACATAAAATTTTACATTAGACTAACTATTTCCAAAACACACCATTTTATTATTTATTTATTCACATTCACAGTTCACATATTTACAGAATAATTATTTAAATAACTGCTAATCAAACTACCCTAAATTCATGTATTTTGACTCCCTACTAAACACAAATAAAAAATCACAATAAATATACCACATTCCTATTATTATAGTGATATGAGGAACATATAATCTTATAAATATATACCATAATAGTGAGGATACTTGAAAATACAAACATGCAATTACACATAAGTATAAACTATGTTGTGTGTGATTTCCCTTCTAAAGAAACACATATCATAAAACACAAAAATTTATCCAAGTATGTGATTAATAAATAAATTAAAGAATTTAATAAATTATAATTAAATATTTTAATATATAATTTTTATTCATAATGTTAAAATTTCCTTGTGGTGGAAAATTGAAAATTTTTATAGGTTATTGATTTCTTGGGGAATAAGGAAAAATGAAGAATTTACAAAATGTGTCACTTTTTTGACATTATATTGAAATATTGATAACCTAAAATCCTAGGAAAGAAAATTTATATAATAAATATAACATAATGAATTTTTATTCTACATTTAATAAAACTATTTGGAACATATAAATATATAGTTAACATATTTATTATCCATCTAATGAATTTATTCAAAAATATTTTTTTTAGTTCTTCTCCATTAATAAATTATTTTCAATGTTAATTTTTTATTTCATTTTCGTCTAATTAAATATATTTAGGCTATTATTTGAACTAATAAAAATAATTCAATTCCAATTAACATTATAATTTTTTATGTAAATTCATTTCTTGAATAAAACAATTATTTTTATAAAAATGTGGTTTATTTCATTTTATGAAAATATATTATAAATAATTTTTAAAAATTATGGGGATTTAATAATGGAATATAGGATCCATTTTTAGAATAATGATAACTAATATTATATTATTATTTAATCTTAAATTGTTTTCTTAATAAATAGTATACATGGTAAATATTTATCACTTCTATAAAATGTAAACTAAGTTAAAAGTGTAAAAATGGATAAGCATTCAAGAAAATAAAAAAAATATTCCTAAAAATTATTTTTTGGCTATATTTTTGAAGAAAACTTATCATATTCTACTCTATTAAAAAATTTATCCCCCAAACTAGAGTAATATATATATAATATAAAAATTTATATTGTATTTACAATACTTTCACCCATCAAACTTATTGAAGGCAATCCACTAGACTATCATAAACACAATACATGTGCCACCTAAAAAAATAATAACAATAAAATATTATAACAAGGATCCCCTTAAAATATATATATTTTTTTAGTATCATTGATATTTGATATGAATAATTAATAAGATATAATCTAAATGGCATTAAAAAACAAGAGGTGTATGTTATTACTGAGAATATTCAAGTCCCTTTTTTCTTAAATCTCCTCCAATCATTACATAACAATATTAGTATAATAATATATGTATATTTTCCATACATATATGTTTTTGTATTAATGTTTCATAAATTTTATATCTTAATTCCACACTGTGGATAAGGAAAACATAGCTCTTTTACATGCATGAACTATCATCTCCACATAGAAGTGTAATTTTTCTCATAAAATTTTTATGTGGATTATTTAAAAAATTAATTTATTAATATATGTTATAATTATTAAATAATTATTAGTTTTTAAATATAATATATCCTATATGATATAAACCATCCATTTTTTGGAAAATGATAATGTAGCTCATACACATGTATGGACTACCACCTCGACAATTTGATGTGATTAATTTTTCAATTTCTATAATAAATATATTATTCTATGACAATATATCATGAATTGAAATTATATTCATCAAATTATCAAAATTATGTAGATTATTGAACCAGTTCTTTAACACCATTATCCATGAAAAATATATCAAACTAATTTTGGGAAAATATATTGAACAAGCTTTTGTGGTTGATATATGAAATAACATTGCAATGATTGAATTACTAAAAATGGTATTTAAAATATTTAGTATAAAAAATATATATTAGAAAAATATTTTAAAATTTAGATTCATTATAGTGGATTATTAAAAATTAAATGTTATTATAAGAGCTATTGAAAGTGATTTGAGTTACAAATTAATTTTTTAAATGAATTATAATGATTATATTACATTTAGAAAAATCATATGACTCGAATATAATATAGGTAGTATTTTTCCCCTCTATATATTTTTAGAGTATACAAATGTATGTTAAATTTTATATGATATTAGAATAAAACTCAACAAGTGAGTTACATGTTAAAGACATCTTAAAAAATTAATCTTTTTCTATTTTTGATTGAACTCTTTTTATTAAATGTTAGGGTTCTTTTAATTCTTTAATGATTAATAATATTTAAAATATAATGATTATATGAAATCATTTTAAACCATATATTAATTTATTAAAAATAAATAAAATATAACATTCATTTCAATTTTAAAATGAGGTATATTTGGACTTGTTACAAAACGTGTGATAAGAATCATTCTTTTAACATTTACTAGAGAAATATAATTTCATTCCTTCATAACAAATATTTAGTTGGAATATTCGATTTCATTTATTCATGGTTATTACCTGATAAATTTATCTTCTCTATATTAGGATAATTTATAGCATTTGAATATACATCAAGAAAATTGTATTTTTTTTTCTAATGGAATGAATACAATTTTCTATATTATTTATATCTTCATTCCTATATATAGGTAAAAGGAATGTATATTATTAAATTTTTTACAATATTTTATAAAAAAATTCTAAAATATATGGTCTAACTATTAAATCTACATTTTTAATGGATGTAAGGTATTATTTTGTCATTTATGGATTTATGGATTTTTCCATTGAATTTATCATGACCACATCCCTTATCCCTCTGCAAAATATCATTGGACAATATATTATCCTCTTTGTACATATTTTATGTATGATTGATCTAAATGATATAATTTACACTATATTGATGTCTCTTAATACTTATTCAATTTCAAAATATGATATTATCTTAATTTTTTTATGAATATTATTATACAGACTAAATAAATACTCATTATACTTATTTAAATATGGATAAATGTTATTTTATAATAAATTTTTAGAAAGAAGTGTGGTGATAATTTGATTTATGTGGAATGTATACAATGTGAATGTGATAGTATGTGCCTTGATATTGAATACCCATGTATAAAGTAAAAGGTCTCAAGGAAAAAAATAGGCATTCCATATTTGAGGGGTATTCTGTTGATACCTAAATATTCATTAAAAATGTTGAGCTGAGTCCTTGATTGTATGATCTGTTATATCATTGTGGATGCCTTGATGGTATGATAAAGAATGTATATATTTATGCATTTTATTTATTGTGATTTTAGTTACCATTACTTATGTATATGTTGTGATGATATTAGCAATGGATGTACATTGGTGGAAATTTTTTATTGAATACCATGGATTCTAATTATCCATTATACCATATTAATTATGTATTAATTAATTTTGATGAATTCTACTATACATAACAGTTATTATGAATCTGACTGCACCATTTATTTTTATTCATTAACCAATGATATGAATATGGATATTTAGAATGATTCCTATGATTAAACAAAGTATCCAATGGATGTTTTTATATTTAAATTAATATATTGGGATTATGAATTTATCATGATTTCTAATGCATGTAAACTAATCTATAATGTATAGGTAGATCTCTTATAACATAACCAATGTTATAAAGTGAAAATAACAATGGTTGTAGAGTTAAACATTCACTATATAAATAAAATGGATATAATTTTTGATGAAAATTAAATATATTTAACAATATTTCATACCTTTGGAGAATATAGTTTTGTTTTCATTGGAAACATTAATTTATAAAATCCAATAGATAAAATATATATATCAGATCTTATTATGATATTTTTAAATATAACCCAACCTGGATATGACATAATAGTGTGAAATCAAGATTTCTCAACCATTGTCACAAAACAACCCTAACAGAGGCTTAGGCCATAACTATCCCAATATTGACTCCATAGGTAAGGATGAGGAAACATGCATTGAAATTAGTATCCTAAATGGGAGGCCATATCATAATGTACATGTACGAACACACATGAACATCTTAATGATGATGTGTAGAAGAATACCAAAAAAATAAGTAATAACTAGAAGTTAAAGCATGCATTCAAAATATCTAGGGTGTATAATAGTAAGACAATTAAATATGAAAGGTACAAGAGAAAATTAGATTCCGAACCAGAAATAGGTCCCAACATATCATGAATGGAATGTCAAACTTCTGAGAGATCTATACTTCTGATCTTCAAGCTATGGCCACCATACATGGTCTACAACACCCAATATTCCTAATCTCCACAAAATTCATCGCCGACCATTCTACCCACTTTATAAGACACAAAAAATCTGTAAAATCCCTTGTAGGTTTGAGTATATACATAAAATGTAGGAATCCCTAAAATCTTATGGGGGATAAGTTAGAGATAAAAATAGAAAATAAGGGTTGTATATTGTCAATATATGAAGTAAAATAGAATAACATAACCCCTCCCTAGGAGAAGAGGAACAACATCCATGCATTGATGTATCAACATAGTTAGTATATGAACTAAACATCATGTCTTTTCCACCCATAGCTAGAGTGTAGACTAATCCAGCCAGGTGAAGCTAGTCCCGTTAATAATAAGGAATACCCCACACTTCATTGCATCTCATGGTAGGTGAGTATCCAAATCCAATGTCATGGTTACATAACTATATATATATATATATGGTCAGTCAAAGAGGCCCAAACGAGTGGGTAAGGGGATATCCATATCAAAGGAAATCCAAATAATATGAGTTTCCCAACATATCACACATCTACTATTAAGTAACTGACAGTGTCAAGACACGCCTTGTCACTTTTCAGTAGCGAATTGGAAGAAATATTTGGGTATATAAACTATTCTCTAGTATTATAGGAGGGTTCAACTATGATAATATATAGAGGAACAATTCCATTATTTTTAGGGTTACACTCCATTAGTAGAGGACTCATTCCCAACCAAGTTTGATGGTTCCAATCTAGAAGACATTGAAGCCCCAGGACCATCTATGTTGGGGGGTTCCACTCGAGAATCTGTCAAGGACCCACTACTATCTTGAATATAGGGGTCTAATAAGATATTTATTAGAGGTCCCATTTCATCTCGAATGTAGGGATCCATAATAAATCTATATAGAGTAGCCATTCCAGGTGTTAATTAGTGTGTTCAACACTAGTCATCGAGGACCCTTGACCAAACTTGATAGAGGGTTACACAAGGATGTCGCTAGTGGTTGTATGTGATCATTATCATCGTTGTGTATCACATAATCATTAATTGTGATTGTAATATTCCATAATGTATACCAAAAGTCTAAACTGATGGAAAAATCATGTTCAATTCAGAAATGTAGTCATGATAGGATAGTCAAGGGCCAAAATTTTGGTATAAATGTAGGATACACAGAACCTTGATGTTTTCTCTAAAGGAGCCAATGGGTACATGGTGTATGAAGGCAGGAACATGAAGTTTGACCCCCTTTTTCACTTTTTAGTGTCCCTAATGTTACATATATATCCAAACATGTTGGGTTACAAGGCATGTGAGAGATGTACCTGACATGATTATGCCACTCGGGGTCTCGCCCATGTGATTGGTTGTGTCCATGTATCTATATAATGTCTTTGTACTTGACCTTGTGAATATGTACATTGATACATAGTTGTGTACCTGTAAGTGAACTCCCACATGGGGTCCTGATCATGTGATAAACTACACAGCTTATCCATCCTAGGATAAGGGACATAAATTGTAGGGAGAACAGAGACCGTAGGATATTAATATTATTCCAAACCCCTAATTACCACAACCAGTGGCATAGAATCCATGATTTCATCATCATACAAAAATTATAATCATGTTTTTCTAGATTTAATGTTAAAAAATATATTCCTCGACAAAGGATATTTTGTGGTAGATCCTGCCTCATTTTAACCCTAATATAACTGGATCTCACTGCAGCTCTCTGTTTCCATACCTCTAGTGAACTAAAACATTCTCTGTCGACCCATATAAGGTCTATTATATGCATATCACACCTCTATTCCTTCTATCTCCATGAATTAAATCTAAATCTATTTAAATTTTCACTAATTACTAAAAAAATACCTTATATTTCCTTTTATCGATTTGTGCCTCGACAATTATTATGTCACGATTCAGGGAGTCCGATCGGGCTTAGTATCACATAAAAACCTCAAACCGATACTGATGGTTAAAACTGTGGATGAATGTGAATTTATTGAGGGAGAAAATAATAAGAAATATTTTTTCTCCATTGTTGTCCAAGCGTTCTTAGCAGAAGAACCATATATGGGATTTTTTTTCAGAAACGATTGAATAAAAATTTAACTGGTACCCTAGTATAGACTAAGGCTACAAGTAGGGAAGATCCAAGACATAGATCAATATACTCATGAGAATTTATCAATATGGTCCTAAACCCAAAATTAACAATTAGTACATGTATATTGGATGATTTTTCATCGAAGAACACACACTTCAATGATCAAAGGAAGACATTGTATTCACTATATCTTGATCAGGTCGAATTTGGTGTTTCATTGTCATCTGATGTGATTCTCCAATGGATGGAAAAAATGAAGAAGTACTCAAATACCCTATAATCATGAGACTATTCTTAGGTTATTTTGTCTGTTTATATAATTATTGAATATTTCATTTAGTGTAGATGAAATTATTAATTAAATAATTAATCAATAATTCCAATAAACATTAATCTAATAAAAGATATATCCAAATACATCTCGTTGACATATTTTAGGTTTTTCTTAGTGTAATATATGCATTAAATACTCAAGTGTGGTATCATATTTCAGATCTGATATTTTTTTAAACTTATCCAATTTTATTTAATAAACAGTTCATGTGAAAAATAAAATATATTTAACACTATTATACAATTAATTTCGGGGACAACAAACCTTAGAATCACATGTTAACTCATATCATAGCAATATATATGTATATAGTTAAATGTTTCAAAAAACTTATTTCTCTACATAATTCTACACTTCATTATTTTCATCATAAAAAGGTAAACTAATCAAACAATTAGGGATACTACGCTCACATCGGTCTCTCCTATTCCTAGGCACTATCATGGACGTCCTCATACTACCAAAACATGTGAACCAATGGGATGGTCCCTACATATAGGTTCCTCACCAGTTGATCTTTGATCACTATTGGTTTCTCCACAGTGTTGGATCCATCCTTGATATCCAACTCTCCCAAGTTGTTGATGTGTTTAGGGTCATGCACATATCACCTCAGTTGTGACACATGGAAGACACCATTCAACCACTCCAGATGTTTTGGTAGGGATAGGTTACATGAATCCTCAATAACCCTATGCACAATAACTAATGATCCAATGAACCATAGAGATAGAGTGCCACTCTAGAAGAAAATATGAAATACCCATCATGGGGAGAATCCGAGGAAAATGTGGTTCACCATTTTGAACTCCAAAGGCCTATAATGAATATCTATTTATAGTTTAGGTCTTCTCTTGGATTTCCTCATCCACTCATGGATGACATGGACATTCCTCATTTTCATTTAAACCATTAATGGACCATTAATGGTTGAACCACTGATCTCTTTCTATCACATGTGTGTCATGTAGGGTCCCTCATATAGCACCACAATATTTTTTATATAAATGGTAGAGTTTATCTAGTGTTTTCAAAAACTCTAATAAGGGAATACGATACTCCAAACTCTAACTAATGTCTAACATGCAGTCCAATAGAATTTACTTTGATCCATCGATATCATTCTTGGTCTTTCAATCTATCTAGGGGAGAGTGGAAATATTAATCCTCATTTATGTCCCAAATTCCTCATGTATGCCTCCAAAAAACTATGATATATGCCACATGTCATGATTTGAGACAATCATCTTGGGAACCCAATGATGTAGAAGAATATCCTTAAATTTCAACTATCTGAAACTCATAACTGAATTTTACTACCTAATAGGATATAAGCGTCGAAACATCATGAGTCTATTAACTATCACCCTGGTGGAATCATTTACTTTCACTATGTGTGGAAGCCCTGTCACAATTTCCATGGAAATTCCACCCAACATCCACTCCAAGAACTCAATGGTATGAAACTAACCATCTAAAACATGGTGATATACCATCAATTACTAACACGTGAGGTGCCATGAGTCAAACACAACTACACCATATCTTTTGCACGACCGTAAAAAATGACGCATAATTTCAATGAACATATTCACAACGCTAGGATGTATACCTAGGGGTGAATATTAGAACACTCATATCACCTCCTCCTGAAATGTGCCTGGAACGACCATCCCTCCATTGAAAATAGTTGACCTGATTAACTCATTCAAAATATCAATATGATGAAACCTTATGGATATAAAATCACATAAGACCTTGTAGTCATCCTCTCCCAGTTAGGATTCTCTGTCATCCTAAAAAATTATTGGATTTAACAACATTGACAATAGGAAAGTAATACCCTCATTCTTCTCCTAGGTTAGCTATAGAAAAGCCAAGTACCCCAAAGCATTATACACCAAGTGTAATTGGGACATCATATTAAGGGAATACTCTACTAATTTTCCCTTCATTGAGTATAGGTCATTTCAAAGTCATATTCCTACATGAACTCTACCTAGTACCGGTATATCAATTTCAATTCATTATTTGTGATGATGTAGCAGATACCATGATAGTCTGAGTAAAGCACAAAGTGATCCTCCAAAAAAGAGGTTCCTTATGATCATTAGGATGAATATAATCATGTATATATCTAGGTAATTATATTTTTAGTTCATCACTTGGGGTATCAACTTTCTCTAACCATATAAAATAAATATCAACTGTGGAATCCTGTTATATTTGATCCCCACTACTAATGCATTATACTACACTACGTACTTCACGTCCTCCTTTGATAGAATTAACACTAAGTAACTCATCATCCCCAACCTCAACTCCTCAAATATCCCATTTAACTTTTCATTACTTGTAAAAAATAACTTTCATTGTCGGGGTGGTCATATATGGTATAATTTTAGATAATTTTAGAAAACAAATCTTGTTGTACCCCACCATGCCAGGAAATATCCTCACCCAGACACGCTCTTAGCTTTCTGCCAAGAATTAATTGCATTGATCCTAATTGGGTCCATGTCTAACCAATTCTCATAAATAAAATTCATTAGGAAGTGAACATCATGAATTCAGAACTGATATATCGAGATATTTTGATAAAGTCAGTTCTCTCTCAAAAAATCTAGATCCATCATCGAGAGAACTCCATTATCCTCCTATGATAGAGAGTATATGATTATGCCATTAATGATGAAAACTACAAATTATATCATGTACATTTGGAAGACATGATTAATTAAAGAGATAAAAATGTTATGGTAATTCTTAATACCAAAGGGCATCACTTGAAAATTCTTAAGTCCATTTGACATCAGAATTCTTGCATTAAAATATAATCCTCAAAAACACATTATTGGTGGTATTCTAACATGATATATATCTTCAGAAACCTTATCATTCCATAAAACTATTCAATATGTTCATCAATCCTCGATAATGGTTAATTTTAATTTATCATGGCATGGTTTAGGCGACGATAATCTACAAAATCTGCATTCTCCCATTACCCTTTTTCACGAACACAACCAGAGTTTCCGCTGTGGACAAACTCGGTCTAATAAAACCCTTATCTTGAAGGTTTTCCAACTTCAACCATGTTTCCAAAAACATATAAGGGTCAAACCATTATTCCAAAGAAGATATTGGATCCATATTAACATTCATTTAAATAAAAATATCCATATTCTACCTCAATGGTATTTTCATAACATCCACATGGAAGAGATCAATATAATATTCCATGGTTGATGGAATCCTAATTCTTTATGAGCCTATAGCATAAAGGGTTATACATGAAAACTCATGGGGGATGGGATTTAACCACCTTCTCATATTACCCACTCATACCTCAATCATATCCCTCTTTCCCATTATAGTTAATCTCATTCGATCAGTTTATAGGCATATGAATCATCCTTGGTGACTCCCAATCTTGGCCCAAACCTTTGAAAAACTCCACTCCCATGACTACATCATAGGGTTCCTTGGTGATGACAACAAGGAAACATTTGAACCTCTATCCCATGAGAAATATCTCACACAGCCAGTTGATAAACATTACGAGTTTACTGTTCCATTTAGGATCATCTAGATAAAACTTCTAGGCATGCACCTCACCTGATAGATCTAATCATCACAATAGGAGTATAGAGAGGATGTAAACACAATAATATTTTTCATCTAATACTGTTGAATTATTATAAAAAAATTATCATACCTCTAATAATCTCATTTGTTGTAGGGTCATTATCCTCTCGATTATACTTCATTTAATGAACCCAACCAAGATATCCCATATACAATCATTAAAATACTGGTGTTGGTGGTGGAATGATCTCAAAGTTTCATATAATAACCATGAATCCTAATAAACTTATGCTGACTCTGAATTCCTATGGGATTCCTTTCACTTTCATGGGAGATCCCAGATAACAACACATTAACTTATAAGGTGGTTTATAATATTTTTTCACAATCTCGTGGACCCTTCTGGTCATGTAGTATTGTTCAATGGGACCATGACTATCACAATAATACTAACGACACTATTTAAGATTCCCTGTTTCAGTGTACTATCCCTATATAGTACGAACAATCACCCGAGTCTAATCCTGAAAGGATCTACTATGCTGATATTCCACCAACAGGTGCATGATAGATGTTACAGATGAATTGTCTATATGATTCCCACTTCTCTCTATCACATCATAGAATCTATCTAATATGAATCTATTTATAATTAGAGACTGTTCTTGCACCCTAACATAGGTGGGGTCTCACAATGGAACCTCACTAGTATGAATCTATATGTGGATTCCTTGATCAATCATCCTTGATCATAAATAGCCATCCCAGATCATGGGAATGTTGTACTGGTTAATGTATTTTAATCTTGATGCTTGCTCCACCATAATCAAACCTCCATGTTTTAGTTGTAAATGCTACTTAAAAAAACAATTCTCATGTAGGAGGAGTATTTATCATTATGGAACTGATATGTGATGTCAATCGATGAGGGTGATGACTAACCATGCATATATGTAACAACACTCTACACGGTCATATATGATCATTGAAAAAGGATAGCTTATATTACAATAACGTGATCCATTATTGTCTAAAAAATACTAATGATAAATACCAAAGGCACTGGACAATCTTATGAAGCATGAGGATCTGGCTCATGGTAGAACATCAGTGGACCAGGTTGTTGTAACTTATGGAGTTCAATACTCCTATGTGCATACTCAACCTACTTTGTTGGAACAATATATAAATCGACAGGTGGAGGTGGTGATTCTTATCCATCTAATTGAAGGTTCATGTGGGATAAACCTATAAACGAGTCCTTATCCAACATCGGATCATCTTCATCAACTTTAATGTAAAGACCCGGAAATTTCAAGGAAAGTTTTTTCATAATTTCATTGGTATTTTACGAGTACACAGTTTCTGATAGTGCCTAATTCCGAGGCCCGGTATTCCCTGAATCAATTTTCGAAGTTTAGCTCAGGTACGTTCAGTGAACGAACGAGTGGGGTTTTCTAACTTTTAATGTGGTTCTCGGAATCGAAATCTGAGGGCACTGATGAACTCACAGCACCGGTATTTTCTTAAGGAGAGTTCTTCTAGAGTTATGTTTTCTTAAGAAGAGTTGTTCAAAAAAACAAGGCTTAAGTGTAAAGTGAAATATAATTGTGTTCCAATTTTATTTTACTTCTATGTGGTTTAATCCCATGTGTGGAGTTTGGGTGGGACTCACATGAACCTAAACTCCGATTGAAAGAATATTAGTGAGGTGGGGCCCACACGATCCCCACCCCTTCAAATCCCCCTTAAACTCCATTTTAAACCTCCTTTGTTGTTTTTAAGGATATGGATACTCCTCTTCAACATTATTAATGCTTCCAACATAAATCACCATTAATTTTGACACCTCATGATTAATTAAGTGAATTCAACTTTTGTAAATTTGAAAAACTTGGCTTGAGTTAATAAAATAATGTGGAACCTTATTTTGTTAAGTGTTAGCAATTGTGGTGTTGAGGGTAAGGGTAGAGAGATTTGGAGTTTGAAATAACTTCTTCTTCTTCGTCAAGGAACATCGACTCGGCGACCCAGAACCTTCTATCTTCTTCTTCATCCACGACAAGGGAGAAGTCGCTGACCGCGGTGATCATCGCCAATGACAAAGTACCTTCCTTCTTCATCTTCGTACCAAGTGAGGAGACGTCGATCCCTCCTCGCACGCAACCGACGTCCACAGAATTGATGTCCGATCTCCGTGACGCCGTTCTCCACGATGACCGACATGCGACGTCAAATATCCACATAGGGGTTTGGTTTTGTTCCTAATTAATTCCTTGCGTTCTTGATTTATTATTCAGGCCACGTGTTATCAATTTAATGGGAGGATGTCGGACCACCCGAACATGGTTGATCCTCCTCCCCCTTTGATGTTGTGTTCGTTGAGGCTCGAACAAAGGTGGTGTGGTGCAACAACACCATGCGGAAATAAGAAGGAACGCGGTGAAGAAGCGGGGCGTCGTCGCGTCACGCCAGTCAAAAAAGGTCACGGCCATTGGCTGAGGCGGAGTAAGGAGGGCGGCCGGACCTCCAGCCACCGGCACTTCAAGGGGGTGGGACCAGTAGGTCCCATAGCAGCAACCGGTAGGCCATTATGGCTGGTCGGATTCCAGAAGACTGGGGGTTCGTAAACCCCGGCAGGTGGTCAGGTGGTCCCCCACGTGGGGGGCCACGGTTACAAAAGCAAGGGGGGGTGGCAGTGCACCGCCCCTCATCTGCTCAGCGCGCGGCACTCGCTGAGCCGGACAGACCTCGTCAGGCCGGGCCGGCTACGTCGGGCCTGACCCCTGTACTAGGCTGGGCTACGCCAGCCGGGCCGGGCCGACCCAGGGGGTCTCGGGCCGGGTCTGTCCGGGCCCAAAACCCCCTAAAACCGGACATGTTCGTTCTTTTTCTCATATCTTGGGCTACAGACCTCTGATTCAAGCACTGTCAGTTGCGATGTGATCCCTGGATCGAGGCAGTCGGTATGTTATATTACACTCAAGGTTTCGGTGAACTTTGGGTACAGCCGGGTTGGATCGAACCCGAAACCAACCGGGACCTTGGAGCGGAAACGCTTATAACTTGAGCTCCGGACGTCTGATTGACCTGTCGTCGACTTAATTGGATTCCTCTTGATGAGAAGAAACTTTTTCCATACTTCACCTAAGGTTTGGATGCAGATGGAGTATGTCCGGGTTGGATTGTACCCGAAATCCAACCGGGCCCCTGGAATGGAAAGGCCGATAACTTTAAGACCAGACTTCCGTTTGACGAACCGTCAGCGGCGTTGGTGATCACATTCAGAAATGGCCCCTATGAGTATATCCAATGTGAGTTCGGGGTATAGTTTAATACAATCAGGTTGGTTCGCACACAAAACCAACTGGGCCCCTAGGACGAAAAGGCTAATAACTCACAGACTGGGCGTCCGATTGACGCGCCATCTATTGCATTGAGACCCCTATGAAGTGGTGGTCCTTTGAGATACTTCTTCGTTGGAATTTGTGATACTCGGAGTATCAACCTGTATCTCGTGGAGCGAACCCTCCTGGAGATGAGCGTACAGATTACAGACACCGTGTAGCCGGCTGAGACCTGACGACTGCTTAACCAACCCGACTTGGAGTGAGTCGACTATCCCTGTGGAGGGTGCGCCCAGTATTTGGCGAAAGACCCACAGCAGACAGAGCGCCAGGCAGTTGGCCGCAGACCCACTGTACTCGATAGGAGGACTACCTCTGTATGCTATCAGGGGGAGCGCCCGGTATTTGGCAACAGACCCACAACAGACGGAGGGCCCAGTATTTGGTAGCATACCTATGGTACTCGACAGGAGGAGTACCTCAGTAGTCTTAGGTTAGTGAGCAGTACCTTAGAGTCATGACAGGATCACAGAACTCGTCAGATACGGAGCTCTCCATTAGTTACGGTTTCGATAATGAAAATCCTGGTTTGAGTTGAGTCTATGACCTATGTGTTTACCTCATGATTGAGATGGGACACTTGATAACATAGGTATATGTATGGGCATATATATAAGTAGTGGTTATCCTTTTATTTCATAACCTCTATGTTTCATCTTGATTGAGATGGGTTACATGATAACTTAGATATAAGTATGGTCTTATACCTAAGTAAGGGTTATCTGTTGAGTTTCAACTTTGTGGTTATCCTTGTTGTATTTAGAGAGACCTTGAGGGTCCCGGGGTCCCTACTGAGTATCTTTATACTCACCCATGCACGGGCTATGCCCAAACCTCGTTGTATTGGATGCAGACGACGGACAACACTGACGGAGGATGAGCGTTTGAGGACTGGACATTACCTGAAGGTGGATCTCATGATGAGTCGGTACCCGGAGGAGACAGACGGACAAACTATCGGACATGGAGTTCTGAGAATGACAATTGTACCTACCCTTCAAGTAGGATCTGTGGTGGACGATCCAGGAGCTGCGTGTCACCTTCCAACTGCTAGTCTTTTCTATGGTACTTTACTTTCAATTGTAGTTGTATCTATCTGTTGGGCTTGAATTTCAGGACCCTTTGTACTTTCAGCACTTTTTTTACGGTTGTACTTAGTGTTTTCTTCCACTTGTACTATGGTTCTGTTTTTGTTTACGTTTATATAGGACATTCCTTCCCAATTATTGGGATTTACTCCTTTGGTGCTAGTCGCCAGCCCCTGGCCTATAGATGGTGGGCTTGAGGTAGTTACGACATGGGCCCTGGGGTACGGGTCGTGAAAAATTGGTATAAGAGTATTCAGTTCTACCACAGAACTTATAACTCTGATATTATACTTTCTATGAAGAAATAGTGTTAATGGTACCGAGTGTGGTTTTCAGTTCAGGGAGTCGAGTGTTGGTACTAAAGGCCGACGTATCCATACATCAGGACCCTGACAACTGATTTCTGACATTGTGCATGAAAAAACATATTGCATGTGTGTTTTCAAAGGTTTTCCCTTAAAAAACTCAAACCAGGTCTGCTCACCAGGTATAAATCGTTTGACCGTGTCACGTCTGTTTCTTTTAGGATGCCTCCCCGTGGACGACCAGCTAGAGCCCCAAGAGAGGTACGTACTGACAGACTGTCGAGAGACAAGGCCTCAGTACATGGCCCTATCCCAGTTGAGTCACCAGCGGTAATACCACCCGTTAGGCCCCCGATGCCACCAGCCCCAGTAGCAGAGAGTGCATGTCGCTTGAGCGCACTGCACGAGTTCCAGAGACAGAGGCCACCCAGGTTCAGCGGAGAGATAGACCTGAAGGCGACTAAGGATTGGTTAGAGGTTGTGATGAGAGTCTTCAGGCTAGTGGGGACGCCAACAGACTTCATGGTGATCCTTGCTGCCGGCCTCCTCCAGGAAGCAGCAGGCAGATGGTGGATCCTGATGCTCCAGATGCATGACAACGCATCACTTCTGTGGGTAGACATCGAGAGCCTATTCCAAGCAGAGTTTGTACCAGCCACCCTTCGAGCAGTGCGGATCCAGGAGCTACTTCATTTGCAGCAGTGCAGCATGACTGTAGCTCAGTACTCAGCGAGGTTCACAGACCTCTTGCGCTACTCTAAAAACATGGTACGAGACCTGTTCTTCATGGCTCGAACCTTCGATGAGGGGCTTAGGCGAGAGATTAGAGATTCTGTTGTTTCTCACAGTATTCTGATGCAGACATGGGTATTGGAGTGAGCCCTCCTAGTGGAGTGTTTCCATGGTGAGAAATCTCCAGTAGCAGAACCATATACTAGTCGACATGCAACGAATTCTTCTATAGATGGCAGTAGACAGTTGACGTAGAGGTCCGAAAGGACCAGTCCCACCGGTGGCCGACTGCACAACACAGGTTTAGTTGTGCAGGGAAACCGAGGTGGAGTTAGATCCAGTTGTTCCAAGAGTGGGTTGTGTTACTCCTATGGCGGGCTTAGTTACATGGCACGTGACTGTCCGACCCGTCATACAGATGATCAGCAGATAGATGAATAACCCCTTTGACAGAGGCAAAGGATCGATCGAGGTGGACCGCAAAGAGTAGAAGCATACAACTGCGGAGCTCCTAAAGTTGCTGGAAAAAGAGCGACTAGTTCTAGGAATGAGACCTTTGATCTTGGTTCTTCTAGTTTCCTTGTCGTTGTGGTTGTTCTGTGTCTTTTTACTTGAGCTACAGTAATAAAACACACTTTTTTTCTTGTGACGTTTGCTTCCTCTTTTTTTGTGTACTAAGAGGTTCCAGTTAAAACTGTTGACTTGACCCTCACTTTTGAGATTCTTACTAGAGGAGACCTAGTGACCACACACTGATGCAGACAGTGTGACTCAACCCTTGGAGGAAAGAGTAATGGTTGGATCTCTTTGTAGTAGCGTCGAGGCATTACAATGTCATCCATGGCATAGATTAGTACCATTCATGACGGGATTTTCTGTTTTAGGCAAAGAACGTGGTTCATCCAGGGGATGAAACCATATTTACCTTATCGCCAAGAAGAAATCTTAGCACCTCTTGGGGGACCAGAGATGGCACAGGCCACTATGGAGAAGTTGCAGATCATCCAGGAGCGGACGAAGAATGTAGAGAGCAGGCGGAAATCATATGTTGATAAGAGACAGGACCACTGGAATTCGAGGATGGTGACCACGTTTTCTTACGGGTCTCACCTCGACGAGGTCTATGGAGATTTGGCCAAGGCGGCAAGTAATCTCCGAGGTTCGGCGGACCTTTTCAGGTCCTCAGTAGGGTAGGCGAGGTGGCTTACCATTTGACCCATCCACCTCAGTTGCACCAGGTGCACGACGACTTCCACGTATCTCAACTGAGGAGATATGTGTTTGACCCGAGGCATATCATCGACCATGGGGAGCGGGACATTGGCGATGAGGTGACTTTTGCAGGGTTCCATTAGAAGTTGAGGATCGACAGGAGCATGTCCTACGAGGACGGTTGATTCCTCTTGTGTGCTTTCGTTGGCAGCATGGGAACCTCTAGGAGAGCACATGGGAGCGGAAGGCTCAGATGCCTTCTCTGTACCACTTTTGTATCCCTAGCTTTTGTTAATGCTTTACGGGGATGTAAATACCTGAGGTGAGAGTAATGTAAATACCCGAAAATTTCAAGGAAATTTTTTTCATAATTTTTTTGGAATTTTACAAGTACGCAGTTTCTAACGGCGCCTAATTCTGATGCCTAGTGTGACCGAAATCAATTTTAGAAGTTTAGCTCAGTTATGTTCAGTGAAAGAATGAGCGGTTTTTTCTAACATTTAATCTGGTGCTCGGAATCGAAATCTCAGGGCACCGATGAACTCGCAGCACCGATATTTTCATAAGAATACTTCTTCTGGAGTTTCGTTTTTTCAAGAAGTGTTGTTAAAAAAAATGAGGATTAAGTGTAAAGTGAAATATAATTGTGTTACAATTTTATTTCACTTCTATATGGTTTAATCCTATGTGTGGAGTTGGGGTGGGACTCACTCAAACCTAATCTCCGATTGAGAATAATATTAGTGAGGTGGGGCCCACACGATCCCCACCCCTTCAAATCCCCCTTAAACTCCTTTTTAAACCTACTTTGTTGTTTTTAATGATGTGTCTCCTCCTCTTCCACATTATTAATGTTTCCAACTTAACTCACCATTAATTATGACACCTCAAGATTAATTAAGTGAATTCATCTTTTGTAAATTTGAAATGCATGGATTGAGTTAATAAAATAATGTGGAACCTTATTTTGTTAAGGGTTGGAATTTGTGGTGTTGAGGGTAAGGGGAGAGATATTTGGAGTTTTAAAGAAAATCTTCTTCTTCTTCATCAAGGAACGTCGACTTGGAGACCCAGATCCTTTTGTCTTCTTCTTCATCCACGACAAGGGAGAAGTCATCAACTACGGTGATCATCACCAACAACAACGTACCTTCCTTCTTCATCTCCACGACAAGTTAGGAGATGTCTATCCCTCCTCGGATGCACCCGACGTCCACAGAATCGACGTCCGATCTCCGTGATGCTGTTCTTCGCGGCGGCCGATGTGCGACGTCAAATATCCATGTAGGGGTTTGGTTTTGTTTGTAATTAATTCCTTACATTCATTGTTTAATATTCGGGCATCCTGTTATCAATTTAATGGGAGGAGGTTGGACCACCCGAAAACGGCCGATCCTCCTCCCCCTTTGATGTTGTGTTCGTTGCGGCTTGAACAAAGGCGGCGCGGTGCAACCACTCCATGCGTAAATAAGAAAGAATGTGTTGAAGAAGTGCAGTGCCGTCACGCAACACCGTTGAGGCCGAATTAAGCCGCGGCTGGAGTCAGGTCGCAGGGAAGTGGTGCGGAGCTGTCACGCCGCGCTGGAGAACCACGTAGAGGCTGTGGACAAAGCGGGGCCGCGATGGAGGGGCGCGGCGCCGGTCGGACAAGGATGCAGCAGAGCATGGAGGTCAGACGGACCTCCGGCCACCGGATCTTCAAGGGGGCGGGACCAGAAGGTCCCATAACAGTAACATGTCGGCCATTATGGCTGGCCGTATTCTGGAAGACTGGGGGTTCGTAACCCCCGGCAGGTGGTCAGGCGGTCCCCCACGTGGGGGTCACGGTTAAAAAATCATGTTGGGGGGGGGGGGGCAGCGCACCCCCACCCCCGCATCCTCTCAGTGTGCGGAACCCGGTGAGCCGGACCGACCGCGCCGGGCCGGGCCACCCGCACTGGTCCTGACCGCTCGGTCCGGGCCGGGCCGGGCCCCTGCACCGGGCCGGGCCGCCCCGGCTAGAATGGGCTGCGCCAGCCGGGCCGGGCCACGCCCTAGTGGGCCAGACCCGGACCCGTGTCTGGTCGACCCGGTTCGGGCCGACCCAGGGGGTCTCGGCCCATGTCGGTCCGGGCCCAAAACCCCTTAAAACTGGATAGGTTCGTTCTTTTGCCCATATCTTGGGCTACGAATCTCCGATTGATGCTCCGTCAGTTGCGAAGCGATCCTTGGATCGAGAAGGTCGTTTTGGTATATTATACTCAAGGTTTTAGAGAGATTTGGGCATGGACAGGTTGGTTCGAATCTAAAACCAACCGGGCCCTCAGAGCAAAAACACTTATAACTTGAGCTCCGGATGTCCGATTGACGTGTCGTCGACTTTGTTGGATTCCTCTTGATGAGACAAAAAATTTTGAATACTTTACCTGAGGTTTGGATGCATATGGAGTAAGTCTACATTGGATTGTTCCCGAAATCCAATCGGGCCCCTGGAACTGAAAAGCCAATAACTTTCAGACCGGACATCTGTTTGACAAACCGTCAGCGGCGTTTGTGATAACGTTGAGAAACGGTCCCTATGAGTATAGCCTATGCGAGTTCGGGGTACATTTGAGATACGGCCAGGTTGGTTCGCACACGAAACCAACCGGGCCCCTGGGACGAAAAGACTAATAACTCACAGATCGGGCCTCCGATTGACAAATCATCTATTGTGTTGAAACCCCTATGACAGGGCGGTTCTTTGAGATACTTCTTCATGGGACTTTGTGATACTTGGAGTATCGACCTGTAGATCGTGGAGAGGACCCTCCCAGAATGAGAATACGGAGTACGGAGACCGTGTAGCTTGCTGAGACCTGAAGAATGTTTGACCGACTCGACTTGGAGTGAGTCGACTAGCCTAGTGGACGGAGCGCCCGGTATTTGGCAACATACCCAATGTGGATGGAGCCCCCGGTAGTTGGCCGCAGACCCGCAGTACTCGACAGGAGGAGTACCTCAACAGTCCTAGGGTAGTGAGTAGTACCTCGGAGTCGTGACAGGATCACAGTACTCGTCAAAGACGGAGCTCTTCAGCAGTTACAGTTTCGATAATGAAAATCCTGGTTTGAGCTAAGTCTATGACCTATGTGTTTACCTCCTGATTGAGATGGGTCACTTGATAACTTATGTATTTGTATGGGAATATATCTAAGTAGTGGTTATCCTTTGATTTCATAACCTCTATGTTTCCTCATGATTGAGATGGGTTACTTGATAACCGAGTTATAAGTATGGTCTTATACATAAGTAATGGTTATCTGTAGAGTTTATGATTTTTGGTTATCCTTGTTGGATTTAGAGAGACTGTGAGGGTCTCGGGGTCCTTACTGAGTATTTTTATACTCACCCCTACACGGGCTATGCCCGCACCTCGTTGTGTTGGATGTAGAAGACAGACAACGCTGACGAAGGCCAAGAGTTCGAGGACTGGACGGTACCTGGAGGTGGATCTCACGATGAGTCAGTACCCAGAGGAGACAGGCGGACATACGATCGGACGCGGAATACTGAGGAGGACATATGTACCTATCCTTTAGGTAGGATCCATGGTGGATGATCCAGGAGCTGCGTGTCATCTTCTAGCGGCATGTCCTTTCTATTGTACATTACTTTCAGTTGTAGTTGTACCTATCTGTTGGGCTTGTATTTTTGGCCCCTTTGTACTTTCATCACTTTTGTTACTGTTGTACTTAGTTTTTTCTTCCGCTTGTATTCTGGTTGTGTTTTTGTTTACGTTTATAAAGGCAATGCCTTCCCAATTATATGGATCTATTCCTTTGGTGCTAGCCGCCAGCCCCTGGCCTATGGAAGGCGGGCTTGGGGTAGTTACGACACGGGCCTCAGGGGACAGGTCGTGCCATTTAACATGTATCATAGATAGATTTAGTCTTGCAAAACTCTTATTATTTATAAATATGTTCCATGGTAATATGAATATATATATATATATAAATTGGTGAGTTGGATAAATATGGAATGTTAATGAAATATTCAAATATAATTTATTCCATATTAATCCAATAAACTAATTACATGGTATTCCATGTTGACTAGAAGGTAGTCAAGGACGTAGTAAATGGATACATCTGCTGCCCATACCATTACTAGATTACCTGGCCTGAGATACCCACTCAAGACACTTTAATCTACCATGAAAATCATAGCTAAATCTTCATAATGTGAATACTCTAGAAAAACAAATAACGAATGAACTACTCTTATACCAATATTTCGTGATCATACCCTAAATAGGGCTTGATCCATGACTACCCCAAGAATGCCTCCTTAACTCAAGGGGTGGTGACATGCATTAAAAGGCATATCGTAATGGGATGACCTTTCCTAATGTTTTTGTATTAAAACACCCAACATTCTCTTTGAATAAGTGAAAAGGAATAATAATAAAAATATGAAACATGTTTAAGTTAAATAACAAATTAAAATCCATAAGGCTATATAATATTATGATAGTACTAAAAGAAATTTAATGGTTGAAAATACACGCCCAACTAGAAAAATTTTCCAAACTACAAAAATGGAAACTAACATTGATGAAAGAGCCTATCTATTAATGCCTAATATAAGACTATAGTATGTGGTCCACATAACATGGTATCCCTAAACTCCTATGATGTTTTCACCAACCTGTAAGTCATACACATAATATATGGCATGTGCTGGAAATTCCCATGTAGGGTGAGTATAAAAATACCCAGTAAAACACCTAGAATTATGAAGGAGGATTGTTAAGATATATAAAAGGAATAGAAACATTTTAGATATTATAAATGTGAGTTGAAAGAGAATAGCTCAACCCAGAGCAACATAAAAAGTAATATCATCCTACCATATGGGGGATCAACATAGTGAGTCATGGAACTATACATCATGTATTTCAGACCAATAAAAGTAGGTTAAACTCATCAAAACCATAAAATATAAACATTAAAATAATGTTGAATACCCCAAATGTCATCACATCTAATGGAAGGGTAGTAGAAAAATTAAATGGTATGGATACCGAAGTGTGTATATATATATATATTCTTAGTCTGACAATCCCAAATGATAGAGTGTGGGAATCTCTATCTCACATCTCACCCTTGAAATATGATTTTCCAATAGTTCCATAAGTCCATCAATAGTGGACAAAATCTCAAATATTCTCCCAAAAGAGACATTCTAATTGAAGACATGCCTTATAACTATTTCATGGTCAAGGGGACATAATATCATTGAATGTGACTCATTTCCTAGTAAGATAAGAGGATTACACTCTAATGGTAGATGGATGCCACATTCTCTTCTCAGTAAGAGGGTTACACTCTGTTTGTTGGGTAAACATTCCCAACCCAGCTGGTGGGTTCCACTCTAGAAGAGTTCGAGGACCGATGGATAGCTCGACTGAAGGGTTCCACTCAGGAAGCCACTGAGGACCCATTCCCAGCTCAACTAGAGGATTTTTAATGGAATGTATGTTGGGTACCCATGACCAGTATTATTGGATGGTTCCAATCACTATGAATTTTTTACCCTTTCCTTTTGTTGAGATGAGGGTTAAAATCTAGTGATTTATTACCCATGTGTAACCCAGCTACAGGGTTTCACTAATAATTCTATGGTAATACTATCGGATCACTACCATAATTTTGGATTTCCACATAATGATTGATGCATGAAACATTCCGCGTTTTATCACAAAATTCACAAATATGGGAAACATCCCATTCTACAAGAAAAAATAATAAAGATTTTCCACTCAATATCCAAAATCCACATCTAGAAAAAGGTGAAACGGAACTAGCATGTTTCCAAAAAATGATCCAAGGGGTACACTCCATGTTAGGGGATCTACACAAAATGTGCTCCCACTAATTCACCCATCAATATCCTTTATGGTACACAACATTACAACTGTATAAGGTTATACAATGTGTGAAGGATGTACAATGAATTTTTATCCCACCTTGGGTCCAATCCATGTTCTTGGTACTATCCATGTAACCACATCGTGTCTTTGTACTAGACCCCATTTCCATGTACATCAGTACATGACCATTTTCATGGATGATTATTCCAACAAGAGGTCATATAAGTTTGATACACCTCATGGACCGTGCATTTGATTAGGAGGTACATGGTGTGTAGGAGGACTATAGACTACAACATATTTATAGAATTCCAAAATCCTAGCCACCATACTCTTAGGGATACACACCAAGTGTTCATCATAGTAAATGACATTCCAATTGTTTTTTTTTCAATATATCCAAATCCACAATCAACACATTGTTTCAGGGAATTTAGATATATATCCCACCTATTTTACTCTCGATATTAGCATATCTAGTTGTATTTCATCTTTTATGGCCATGTAGTGGAAAAAAATAGCATCATTACCCTATTATAGGTCTATCATAGGCCACACAATCCTCGGTTCCTCCCATTTCCAGGGATTATATATCTATATATCAAGATTATCACCCAGGTCTCATAAACACAATATATCATTCCTGGTGTTAGTGATTCACACCCCAATCATAAATTTTTGCGATTCTGCGGGTCCAATTAGACTTGGTACAACCAGATGGCATCGAACTAGAACCATAGGGTCCTATAGTTGAATATAATTATGATATTGAATGATAATAGAAAAAGAGAAAAAATTTTAACAATCTTTTGACTAGTGTTGTAGGCCTATTATCAAGAATGAGAATTATCATGTTAGAAAACATTTAATAAACAATTTATCATTACTCGGGCACATCCAAAGGATGTAACTCATGAATATACCTAAAAAACATCTATCTTCTCACAAAATTTAATAACAAATTGAATAAATATAAAATTGTTGTATCAAATCTAGATATTAGATCAATTTTCGTTGAAAACCTTATTTTTCAATGATCAAAGTATGTTGTTCCATTCATTTCATCATGATATTCTCTAATATGGAGTTTCATCATCATTTGATGTGATTAAACAATAGGAGAAAATGAATAATACCTCGATGAACTAAGGATTAGGATTCTAACCCTAGTTGAGTGACTATATTGGTATGCATATAGAATATTTTGTTTGGGTTACATGAATTAATTCACTAAACATAACACCAATGGGAAAGATATAATAACACATCCCAAAAACCTATTTTAAGTTGGGAATATGGTAAATAATTCAATCCATAACTAATTGTGGTCAGGATTGTTTTATCAAAGCACATTTTTAAGATTTATCAAATTACATTAATGACACCATGCACCAATAATATAAAATATATTTTATATTTTTAGAAAATTAATTTTGGCAATATCGACCTATAGAATAACACGTCGTCTATGTGCCTTGGTATAGAAATATATATATATATATATAGTAATATTTCAAATACATAAATGAAAAAAATATGCATAAGAAATCATGTTCTTGGAAAAAAATTTATAATCATAAGTTATAATTAATTTATCTACAGTTAGGAATAGAAAAATGTTTCTTTACTCCATCTCTCTAGAAAAACATTAATATTTGATTGGGTTCTCTTCATATTACAAAATTCTCTTATTCATGTTCACTTTGAGGACTATATTATTGGAAAAAATGCCACAATAAAATTGTTTCACTCACCATTCTGGGACTATTTCTCTCATGTGATATCCTATATTACCAAATGAATCAGATGCCCATATAATTCTGAGGTAACTCATCATGTAAATAAATCCATACAAAATTTTTCCATTGTATCATAAATAATCTACCATATCATCAAATTATATCCCATTTAAAGGAAAAAAGTTTCATTAAAATTTCAACGTGATATCAATAATCAACCAAATGAAACAATAATTATGATAATATTGGATCATACATTATTTAAATCATGTTAAACATCATGGTATATTGGTATAGACAAAAATAAATAAATAATATCCCTAGAACGATTCTTTTTGAGGAAAATACCATTATTATTTTAAATCACATATGTAGAGTCTAAAAAATCATAAAAATTATTATTTGATTTTATATGAATTTAATCATCTAATATTATAAGTCAATATTTAATTAATATGGTAATATTGATGGAAGAGAATGAAGTTGATGTGGATTATGTAAAACAAAATTGTTTCATGTCATAATTAAAAAAACCATAATCACATTGTATTGAACATGACTAGAAAATTAATTTATTTTATTAATGAATTTAAAACATGTGTAAATAAGTCTTTAGTAATTAATTTTATTTTATTAAAAACCATTCCAAAAACATTGTAATAAAATTATGAACATAGATGAAATGATTCCAGGTTGATGATTAAAAATTATTGGTTTTCTATAATCACATCCTATTGGTACATTTTTTACATAATTAGAGGAACATGGAAGGAAACCATGTAATATAAATACATAACTATAATATAAGAAAATAAATTATATTTTGGAGAGATATAATATTCAATTTCATTATTATGAAATTTATTCATAAACAGTCATTATTAAAATGATATTGTGACATTAAACCCTTATATCCTGTTTTCCATTGAAATCACTCTTAAATCATGTATAATAAATTTAAATTTGTTACAATTATATACCAAAATATACATCATACCTATAATCCCATAAAAATTTTATTAATAACATCTTATAACTCCTTCATTAACAGTCAACTGTTATCATTATCATTTTAGGTGTCAACTTCTTCATTATTCTTGTTTTTTAATGAATGTCCATTTTGTCCCTTGAACATTGATCATGGTTTATTATTTTATATAATATTAATCATCATATTAATATAATATAAATTCCTTATATACATATTTTTAACCATTCATGTAAATAATTTGTGAATGATAGATTATATCACTATGAAGTGATGATGGTCTATAGGTATATGTGAGCGATGATTCCATTTTAGGATAGATTGAAAAAATTATATTAAATATTAATTCAGCATTATCTAATCATTATTAAAAAAATATAAAAAATAAATTTTTCATAATAACATTCCTTTAATGATGGTGGTGGAAAATGAGTTGAATCACTACTTGGAGGCAGTTGACTACACACACACATGAAGCATACTTTCATCTCCCTTTATATTGGGTAGTTGTGTAAAATTATTTTAAAATAATAAAAACAACATATTATTATATTTTTATACTATAGTCATTATTTCTTACTCATAAAACATGTTTAGTGGATCTTGAATATTAAATAAATTTTAGACATATACGACTTCATTTAGAGGCCTCCTTTGGATTACATCTTATCCCATGAAAGAGTGGCCTTAATTAAATTCGATATGCTCTGGGATTAAGGTATGAATTGTATGATGATTTGGGATTATGAATTAATAAATCTATAAGGCTTAATGGGTTTGAATAGTGGAGGATAAGTGGTTACCTATTATATCAGAGGGGAGAGAAGACATTGAATATCATGAATTACTTTGTGGATATAAGGTCACATTCATCAAAAAGTGGCTCCAAATGGAAAAGGGTTAAAAAATAATTTAATAATATTGAAAAAAATTTATACTATAGTAATTTTGTAGGATTTAGTGTAACTCCTACACTTATTTCAATGATTAACCCCATAGAAAAAATGTTTTAACCATATCTATTATAACAAAATTTCACTATTAATTTTATAGAATGTGGACAAAAATTAATTTGACATGATAAAAGTTTAATATAACTGATTATTAATATTATAAAATTAATTATAATGATTTAAATTTTAATAATTATAAGAGTTTTAATTTAATAATGAGTGTAAACTGTAATGAAAACTTGTTTTAGAAAAATGATTTTTTTGTGTAAATATTTATTACATCCATTAATTTTCATTTAAAAATAATAAATTGAATGTTAAAATATTAAATTGATTATATAATCTATATATTAAAAAAAATAGCTAATAAATATATTATAAATTAATTTTTTAAGATAAAATCATATTTTATTCATAAAAAGTGATTCTTATAAAAGTGTTTTTAATGGATAGAAGTTACATCACAATGAAATTTAGTATAATGATGATTGAAATATAATTATTAAAATTACATCTAATAAAGTTATAAATGAGTTAATTTAATAAAAAATTCAATACATAATGGGATATTTAATTTCAAAGATGTTTAAATTTTTACCAATGACTTTATTTTTCACTATCAAATGAAAATAAATCATTTTAGTAAATTCATAAACATTCAATCTATGATAATTTGGGAATTATTATTTTATAATTTATATTATTTTCTCAAAATAAAAATAATAAAAAATATATAAATTTATAATTAATTTTGAATGAAAAAATGATTTGAAATTTTTTTGACAAATAAAATTGCATTGTATATGAATGAGTACTTATTTAATATTTTTTAACCAATAAATCTAAATTTCCAAAAAAAATTGTGATATTATCTTAAATTGTGGTTATTAGAATTTCATGATTTTAATTTAATTGAATTATTATTATATTTCTATACATCACAGTTCATATAGAAAAAATTTGGTATGGAATGATATATAATACATCATGTATAATTTCAATGAAAATACATATAAAAGCATTTGTTAGTTACACGGTTATGAAATTTTAGTCCATTATAACTATTATCGTAAAATTTTTAGTGGAAAAATTGTAAAATTGATTTCAATTAAGAAAAATATATTGGGAAATATTATATCCATTAGGGTATATCAGAACATTTTCAATCACATAGATTTTTATGTGATAGGTCAATATTCTTGGCGAGTACCTGATAACTCATTGTCCCCCATAAATTATATTTGGATTTAAGGGGAATGAATGGATTCAATACTCATATTACATAGAGAGATTACCCAAATAGGAAATATAATAGATTTGGATTTAGAGATGAGTATATAATCCCCATATTAGGGCTGCTGAATAGGGTTATGATTAATAATAATTCCTATATAAGTTAGCCAATTATTCACAATACAATTCACCTATTTGAGAATTCATTATGTGTAACACCCTAAGAAAATAGGAATTTTTTTTCAAATAAATTTTTCATTTAGATATATTATATTAAATGTAACAATGTGAAAATATTTTTTCTCATGAGAAACAAGAATTGTGTTGCATAACACGCAATATAAATTTTTTATAACATAAATTCAACACTGAGTTGAACAAAAACAAGACATACTAATAAAATTTTATTATTTAATATGAAAGATAACCCATATTCATTATAATGGTGTGTATTAATAATATTAACAAAACTAGAAACATATATTTGTTAGAAATGATAAAATATTTATTTTCTTACCAAATAATTAGGATGGACAATTAGAACCATTAAAAATAAAGGATTTTTTCCAAAAAAATATATTTTTGTGTAAAAAACGTCTTTTACATCAATAAATTAAGAAAAAATAATATCAATGTTTGCTTTTATAGAAATTTATACATATATATTGAATAAAATGATTAAAATTCATCGTCTGTGTCTTCTAGAAAAAAAGATAATATTGCATGTAAATTTACTCTTAAAAATATAACATTTCTATAAACTAGTTCTATCACATTTTTCAAAATTATTATATATTTTCTTGATAATTATATTTATTTTTACTAAATAGTAAATTTAGTTTCTAAAATTTAAATTTAATAATAATATTAGGGTATTTTTTTAGAATTATATGAAAGGATAAATTTTTCCATCATTAGTGAAAAATGTTTTTTTAATGAATTTCCATATCGTTTAAAAAAAATTCAATAATATTGTGATAAAAGAAAATTTATTTCAATTATACACCTATTAATCTGATTTTGGACTTCAGAATCATTTTCATTTCTAATATTGATATAAAAACATTTCAAAATTTTAATAATTTTTTTTCTTTCATGACCCATTTTCTCATCGCACTTGGTTGATCGTTATTAAATTAAAAAATTTATCTATTACAAATATATTGTGGAAAATATAATTAAATATTATTAATAATTATATGTATATTATATAATAAAATAATTTTTTTTAAATAGTGATTATTGAATCAGTATAAATTAATTACCATGGTTATGATGAAAATGGGGTTTCTGTGTTTTAAATTAAGAAGTTAAGGTTTAAAATAAATATAAAACATATATAAATTATATTTGAAGGTTGAATTTATATATCATATTTAATTATTTTAAATAAATGGCAATCTAGATACTTTTTTATTTTTAAATGACTTTATTATTTTGGATTATTTTGTGGATGTTACTTGTAGTCTTCATGTGGGGGGTTTTCCCAATTATAAAAGGCCATCGCCCCCATTAACATATTCAAACCTCTCAAAACATATAGTACAAAAAACTATATAAATGTTACAACATTAACTATTATGAATAAAATTATCCTTTTATTTAATTGAATGTCTTATTGAAAACACATGATCATTTTTATTTTATTTAATCATATTCAATTTAAATTACCGCCACGTATCATTACTATTGATAATATAGTTTTTAAGTAGTTATCACATGACTAGTTTAATTATACGGGTTTAAAAAATCCAATTGACACAAAAAAAGTTAGTGATGGTCTCAAAAAGTAGGGCCATACACTATGAAGCATAGTTATTTTAGATTTAATTGGATATTTTTTATAGTATTTTCTATAGATCAATAACAAGAGTAGATTCAATAATATAATCATTAGAAGAACCAGTAATGGGAGGATTTATATCTCATAGAGATCATGACCCAAAACATGTCCACTGATCAACCCCATGAAATCCCCACCAACCTAAACCATACTTTCAGGGAATATACCAGTTTATTAAGGGGATCAGTGTCAAAAACAAAGAAATAAGAATATGTACATAATTTTTATATAAAGTAATTAATACATTTCAATCTTATTATTCATACATTGTAAATGATTTTAAAGAACAACTAGTATTTTTGGATAATATTCAAAATAAATTAGGATAACTATTTTTATGAATTAATGGAATTTTCCAATAAATAAAATTTTGAAATAATATTATTATTAAGAAATTTTAATAAAATATAATTGATCATGTATTTTTTATGAAGTCAAATGTAATTTTTATTAGGGTTCGAAAACTATTATTTTCAAAAAAAAACCCATCATTTACAAAAGATGCATATTTTTATTTTAAAAGTGAAAATTTACATATTTTGAAATGTATTAAAATAAAATGAATATTTTTTTAGAATCAGGACATCAAAATTTTTCAACAGTGAATTATTCATAATTTTCCTAAGATAGTTGAAATTTACTGTACATATTAGGTATTGTATAAATATACAGGGTGTTTTCTGACATCATAATAGCCCAATAGTTATTTAATAAATTCAATAAATGGTTTCATTGGGATAATATATGTTTTACCTATTATTTATTGTAATTATATATTTTTTATTCTATAAATCATTAATTTATCTCAAATTTTTTTTATTTAATGATTTTATAATCATTTATTTAATAGTGTGGCTCACCTCCACATAATGAAGGGATTTATTTTATCATCTCCAGCCCTTATTCAAATAAAATAATGTTAAACACTCCCCTATGGAATTAAATTTTGGGAAAACTATTAGATGTTTTGCGGTTTTGAAGATTTTATTATTTAGTGTCCAAACCTAAATAATAATAAAATCCCCCTATATTGCTATATAATATCACCAGAGCTCCCATTTATATTCACTCAAAATCAATGGAGAAGGAAAAAACTATTCCCTATTCTCATGAGGGTCCTCCCAAGATTCCCTCATGCTTTCAAAAATCCCCTCCGAAGCATTTTTAGTCACACACTAATGTACGACTACCTCATCTTCCACTCTCCTTTTATATGTAACACTCCATTTATGTTATGTGATTTATATTATCATTTCTCATTGTTTGTATCTATTCTTACATATCACCTTTTTCATTTTATTTTATTTATATATTATTATATCTCCTTTAACAAACATTTTTCCATTATAGGAACATTTTTCACACCAATTACCATGCCAATATTTTGTAAGGTATTTATCTCATTCCATTTCAATTCAAGAACATCCTTTATATTATGAATCTTAAATTACATTATTTTATGTTGGGATATTATTATCCTTGACCCCCATACTATCCATTATATGTATAAATTATTATTGATTCCCTTCACAATCATTAATTTCCCATGATCATTTATATGCATCTGTTACCATGTCAACATTTCATAAGGAATAGATTCTCAATTAATACTTCTTTATTACCATATACCATATATTTAAAATTTTCTAATGATAGTTTATTGTCTTACATGCCCCTATTTCTTCACATTTTATACACAAATTATGAGATAACCCCTTCTCTGACATCATCAATTTATCAATTTGTATGTAACATGGTTTTTCTGCTGAAATTTCCCCATTATTTTCCATGTCAAAATAATTGTTTAGTGAATATGACACCCATTTTTATATAAAGGGTATTCAAATTTAAGCACATAAACTTACTGATTCTGTAATTAAATTTATATTTATATATATTACATGATCATGAAATAAATTATGGTTATGAATGAATTAATATTGTATTATCTATGTGCCACACATAAGCTGGAAAAATGAAAATATTATCATGGGTTCACCAAAATAGCACTCCACATCATTGGGTAATGTTTAGTCTCATTATACATCCTGTGAAATTTTCTTGGAAGCTATCCTTGACCCATGGTCTTCCATGTGTAGTGAGAGTTGACTCATGGTCCTCCATATTTAATTAGCCTCAACTCATCTTCATCAATGTGCAACAAGCCTTGACTCATTCCTCTATATGAAATGAGACTTTACTCAGGCTTATGCAATGTTTTTTTAATAATAGATCATTTCCCATGTTATTATTATCATTTTAGAGAATGAATTATTATTATTTTTAATTATATACTCCATTGATATTCTTATTATCTAAAATTTATTATCATCTGAATTGAATTCCATGTGTATTCCATTATTGGGATTTATAGATCACCATATCTCTATTTTTTTTCCAGGTTTTCCCACGTGGTTATAAGTATGACCATGTCAAGGAAGATTTCAATAAATATTTTTTTTCTTGATTTAAGTTCTTATGTAATTTAACTAATTATCAAAGACACTAGATGTTACTATAATTGAGGTTGTATTATTTGAAATGTTATGAAATGAATCAATAATTAATTTTTACTAAATAATTGGGTCACTATATTTGGAATCAAAGGAAGATCATGTTAATTTTTCGATTAGGATTAAAAACTCTAGGGAATTACTTAGGTATTAGACTATTTATATAAAAACAAATTGAATTTTGGGTTAGTATAGAGTAAGTCATTTATCAAGAAAATAAATCACAATCTAGATAAAACATGTGGAAGTGGTTCTTGAATAGATGTACCGAGGAGTAAAGAATGTGACATGATGTTCTGGGAATGACTTGGGGTAATCTATTACATGATAATTGGCCCTACTACGCACCTATTATAACACTCTAAGGAGATATTATAAGGAAAATCATAAGATCATTATGAACAATTATTAAGTGAAAAAATGATCATAAGTTTATATATTAGGAAGTATATCATGGATACTATATATTGAACACCATAAATACATAATTTAAGGAAATACATGTAACTTATAAGCTAAATCAATAATGTCATTGGATTCTCCTTTATGTGTTTTATAGTCTAAGAATACTTATTACTATGACTATATTGGATAATTTTTACCCTAAATCAATATGTGAATGGATGGGTTATCGTCACTAGTTCTATGCATTCCATTATATCAAAAATGATAAATAGGTATATCCAACCACAACTATTAAGTATGAATGTTGATATTTTAGTGAATTTGGAATTGTGTAAATTATTGAATCCTTTGTATATGACTCCTACCTATCACAATTTGGCGGTTGACCATCACAAAATTTAGTGAAATACTCCATTTGGTGTTATTTGATGCAATTCTAGTTGTGGATTGGTTCTCCCTATATAGAGAAAACATAAATAGAGGTGAGAAATAAATCACTCTCTATATGGAAAATATTCCCCTTCTCATTAGAAGGTGAAAGGAGTTGGATTAATCTTATTTGGCATCATCATCTCAAGAATCTGTATTACAACATTATGAGAAAGTGTATCTTTATATACGACATTGTCATAGGAATGAACCACTCTCAATGATGTTCCTATTTTGATGGAATATGTTTATTTGTTTCCAAGGTAATTTACTAGTCTTCCACCACATTGGGTTGTCCAATTTTTAATAGATCGTACTCCTAGGGTGTTTCCATTACCCCAGACTTCATATAGGATTGTTGTTGTAGAACATGATAAGATTAAAAATAACTTCATGAAATATTGGATAATGCGATTATACACCCTAGTGCTTCACCATGGGGTGTACTAATCCTATTGTTCAAGAAGATAGATGTGTTAATGTGCCTTTGAATTTGTTATTGTGTGCTCAATAAGATCAAGATAAAGAAAAACTATCATTTTCTATCGATTTATTTCATATTCGATCATCTTTGCGGAGCACAATACCTCATCATTGTGGATCTATGGATGGAATATTTCCATATTAAGGTGACCAATAAAGATATCATAAAGACTAATATTAATACACGGTACGAGCACTATGAGTTCATAGTAATACCTTTTTGACCCACTAATTAATTATAAATCATAATGGAAATTTTAAATATTTTCTTTGTAGAGTACCTCAACAAATTTGTGGAATTCTTTATAAATGATATTGTAATATAATTAAAAACCATATAGGTGAATGGCGACAATATGAGCATAATTACAAGGACGTTTTGAAATGATATGGTCTATAAAATGTATAGAATATATGAGTTCTAGTTGAATAAAGTCTCATTATTTGGACTTATTATCATATGAAATGGGATATTGGTGGTTCCTTCAATGAGGAAATCAATTAAAGGATGGTTTATGCCAAAATCCATTAAAAATATAAATATAATTTTAGGGTTATCATGATATTATCACAAATTATTGAGAAGATTATTATGATTAATAAACCCTATTAGAATGATAACTCAGTACGGAGTAAAGTTCTCTTGAAACGATGAATGTAAAGAATGATTCATGGAGTTTAATTATAGTCTAATAACTAACCGTGTTCTCACACAATCCACAAGTGTAAAACATTTCATAATTTTTATCATTCTTCAAAGAATCAAGTTGGTTGTGTATTGATGAAAGATGAAAAATACATTTTTTTACCTCAATAAAGTTGAAATTTCATGCAACGTACTATCCCATGCATCATCTGCCACTGGAAACAATTGTATTTTTGTTAAAAATATGATTGTATTATTATTAAGGAGAGAATTGTAAGATATATAATGTTCAAATAAGACTGAAATATATATTCACATTAAAATAACTACATTTTTTCTAGAAATGATAGGTAGTTCTCATGAAGCATTACTAATTCACAATCCATTACCATCATGGTAATGTAAATAATGTTGTTGATGATCTTAGTATAAAGGACCCAACAATTATATCATTGATGATAATTTAGAAGGATCTGATCTTAAAATTATTAAAAAGGATGAACATAACAATCATATTTAATGGAACATACTCAATCCTTTAAAAATAATTCTCAACGACCTCATTTTTAATGTTAAATTGTTTCCATAAAATGATTTTGTGGGAATTCAGAATAAAGTGAAGAATATAAAGAAAGGTAAATACTAATATTTAAATATTAATGGAGAACACATTGTGAAATTTGGTTCAAGACAAAATAATCCATCAAATCCTATTTTAAAGAAATAATTGTTAGATGACACACATAGTTTGACATTTCCCATTCACCCATGAAGCCCAATGATGTATCACAATATCCATGAGTACTAATGGTGGGAAAACATGAATAAGTAGATTATTAAATATACACTAATGTTCCTGATATATCTGTAAGTGATGGATAGATGAATCCTATCTAATGTGATGATGCATTGATTACCTATACCAACATGGAAACTTGATAAAATCACTATGGACCTTTTCGTTGATCATCTAATGATGTCCAAGGGATACAACTCTATATGTCTTATTCTGGATCAACATACAATTAATGAAAATTTCATTGAGTTTTGAGATTGTTTTTCACTAGATCCACTGGCAAATATTTACAGAAGATAAGTGGTAAGGGTCCATGGATTACTAATATTTTTTTTATCATCAAGATCCAATATTGACCTCTAGTTTCTGGAAAAGTCTTCAGCATGTTCTAAACTATGAGCTCAACATTATTACAAACTATCATCCTCAAACTGATGGCCAATATGAGTAGGCTATTCAAACACTAATAGACATGTTGCGAGCATGTTCTTTGGACATTATTGGCAGATGTGATGAACTTTTACCTTTGTATGAGTTCTATTAGAACAATAGTTTCTACTCGATCATCGAAACAACTCCCTCTTAATCATTTTATGGTAAGAGGTGTAGAAAACTGACATGATGGGATGAATTTGTGGGTTGAAATCATATAGTTCAATAAAATATTTATGAAATGGTAAATAAGTTTAAGATCATTCATCATTACATAATGGATTATTATATTTGATATAATATCGATAATTACATTTTTTGACATCACCATGATTTCTTGTTGGAGACATTGTATTCCACTATATAACTCAATGTATGAAAGTAGTTATATTTTGGGAATAAGGGAAATCATATTCTGTGGTACATCATGTCGTTTAAGATCATTGATTACCTCAGATCAGTTTCCTATCAACTATAACTCCCAAAAACCAATCTCAATTACAAGACACATTCTATATATCCCTATTAAAAATTACATAACAAACCCCTCACATGAACTCAATACATTGGTGGAACCTTTTGAGAATGAAAATTTCTATGAAGATTTGTTGATGATGATCACATATCATTGGGAAAAAGTTATATGAAATAAGACAATGGAACTCATCTAGGTTTTCATTGAATAAGTAATGTGGGAATAAGAAGTGGTGATGAAGGAGAGTTACCCACATTTGTCTTGGTGTGTTAAAAGTGAATTTTTAGGGAGAAATTTAAAAAGGGGTAAGATTGTAAGGACTAAATCTATTATAAATAAAATTCACCATTTTCTTTAATTGAATGTCTCATAAAAATGATGAACATAAACATATTTTATAATATTGGATATAAATGACTGTTACATATCATTACTGGTGATGATATATCTATTTAATATTAAAACATAAGTTTTAAAAATATAGGGTTTTGAAAAATCTATTAGACCAAAAAAAGAAGTGATGGCCTGAACCAATAGGATCAAACCATATGAAGCATATTTATCAGAGCATGTGAGGGAGTTATACATTATATGATTTTTCTTATGCGAAGATAAATTTGAGATCCAATAACATAATCATGATGAAAACCCATAATGTAAAAATTTCTAACACATCGAGTTCACGGCCCAAAATATTGTCACGGAACGTCCCCATGAAAGGTCCACCATCACACACCTTACTATTATGGTATTATGCTGGTGTATTAAAGAGATATGTATCAAGACCATATAAATAGGATTATGTACATTATTTGGTATAAAATAATTAATATATTTTCATCATATTATTGTTACTTTGTTAATTATTTTTGAAGAACAAGTAGTTTTTTGTTAATATTCCTAATCAACTAATAATACTTTTTTAATGAATATATAGATATTTGAAATAAATAATATTTAAATATAATATTATTATTAAATAGTTTTTATCAAATATAAATGATCATATAATTTTTATGATATGAAATGATATTTTTATAAGGGTTCAAAAACTGTAACTGTCAAAAAATCATACATTTTCAATAAATGCCAGTTTTCTAAAAAAAATTAAGTTCAAATAATAACATAATTATTTATAATAAATTAATATAATTTTATAAATTATAATTTCAAAATTATTTAATTTTAAATATTTCATAATTTTCAAGGACAAGTGAAATTTTGGGTAAAAATTAAATACCGTATAAATATACAGTGTGTTTATAACATCATAATGTCCCAATAGATATATAATAAATAAAATAAAATCTATCTTAGTAAAAATTAGTATTTCTGTTAAAAATAATGCATTTTTATGTTTCTTTGACTTGTTTTATTAATCCTTAATGAATCCTCAAGAATTACAATATGTATTATGATTTTAAAATCATTTCGTTAGGAGTGTGACACACATCAATATAATCAAGACCATTGTTTTTTTCTTCATCACTATTCCATATAACATTATGTAAAAATTTTACCATTTTTAGGATACATAGGAATACACCATGGTAATGTTTGTGGTTTTGAATATTTTTTTAGAGTCCAAAACAAAAATAATAAAAAACCCTCCTTTCATATATTATCCCACCCGAGATCTCATTTCTAATCAATAATACCCCATTAAGAATGATCACACACATGATCATAAAACATATAGTCCTTCAATGGAACCCCCATGCTTTGAGGATTACCCCAATCCTTTAGAGTCTCACATTCAAGAAAGGGAACCTCATTTTCCACTCTCCTTTCTTATCGACAACCACATTTAATATAATTATTTTTAATTGTTTATATATTATAGTGATATTTTATTCCTTATACACCAAATATTTAATGTAAAAATTATGAATTCCCATTTCACTATAATTTATAAATTTTATGAAAATTTATGTGCAACTGTTACCATGCTGAAATTTAGTAAGAAATTTCCCCCTAATAATTTAATTCAATAATTTCACTTATATTACTCATCTTAAATTACTTTTTCATATTTTCTGATATTTGGATAAATGAACTTTTTAATATATCTTTTATTTATAAATGATTATATATATTTTTATCTATCTATAATCCCCCCATTATCCTTTATGTAATACTATTACCTTGCCGGAATATGGAATGAAATTTTACACTATTCATGCTTCGTCATTGCCTAATGTATTATATTTCTAAATTATTAATGTTGAGATAAAATTTCACATGTCCCTATCACATCAAATTCTATTTCCAATTTATGATAGAATATTTCCTCTCTCCTCAACCATTTTTATGAATTTTTATGCCACATCGTTACAGTGCTGATGTTCGAAATGATTTTCCATACCAATATCATTTTATAGTCAATACCATACCCAATTTTTCAATCATGGGTATTAACGTCTAGGATCATATAAATATTTAATGGGGACTTACATTTATGTATTATATATTTAATGATCATTGAATAAATTATTCTGATGAATGAATTATTGTTGTATGATATATGTTGCACACTTAAGAATTTGAATTAAAGGAATATGAAGGGTGTTTCTAAAGAGAAATCCAATGAAATAGGTAATATTTAATATCATGATTCATTGTGTGGAATGGTCTTGGATGCATGACATGACTCTTGCTCTGCCATGTGAAATGAACTATGACTCGTGCTCTTCTATGTGGAATGTACCTTGACTCATGCTTTTCCATTTTATATAAGTCGTGACTCATGCTCTTCCATGTGCAATGAGCGTGAAATAATGATTTTGTCATGTTGTTTATTATTTTTACATCTCCCATGTTATGATCAACATGATATATCATTATTTATTATTCAAGTTCATTTTAGGATCAATTGGTATGTCTATTGTCGAACATATATTATCTTTTTTTTCTCATAACTAATTTATTCCTTTATTGGGATTTATTTCTCTCCCATTTTTATGTTTTAACCAGGTTATCCCATTTAGGATTAAGTATGATCATGTAAATATTTTTTTTAATAATGATTTTGTATTTTGTCTTTTATGTTTTTATTTAATGTACATAATTCTTGAAGACACTAAACATCATGATTATTCGGGTTGAATTAAGTGCAAAGTTATGTAACGAATCAATAATTAATGTATAATAAATAAAAGGGTATCCATAGTAAATCCATCCACATAATAATTTTATATTTTATAGATCATCTATTGTAACATTGTGATTTTTAATATTGAAACACTATGTTCAATTGCTCACATGATACAACACATCGAGCATAAATGAACAATTTAAAATTATTATTTAAATGTTACAATTATAACGTAGCCGTTGGAATAACAGTAATTAATATGATGAACTTAATTATAAAAATATTTTTCACACCTTTTCAAATAATGATTCATTGATAACAATTTTTTTACAAATAGAAAAAAATCAATTGAATATAGGAAAATGTTTTAATAAAATAATATTTAATGGAGAATAAATATTTTTATTAAATTACATCACTCTTTATGGGTTTTGATATGTTATATATTCAATGTATTGTTTAAAATTCGTCTTATATGTTTTTTATATCTGATATATGAAAAAAAAATTGGATAAAAAAGACTATTCATCAAATAAATAATGTTTCACCGCATTTTGATGGAGAACCCTTTTTAAATGTAGTTTTTTTAACTATTATATACTCAAATAGATAAAATATATTTCTTATTTGGTATAGGGAAGTAAAAACATTTTCTTTGATTTATCTTTGGTATTTTTCTAACTAAATTCATTTCTTAATGAATAGTGAAAAATAATAGATTTTAAGACAAAAATGCATTTTCATCTAATTATTCATAAGTAATTAGAAATTTATATGATTTGGTTTTAAAGATAAATTGGATTAATTTTTATAATTTAATTCATATTTTCTCATTTTATGAAATTTCCCATTGAAATTACATTTAAACACACTTCAGTCTTATAATTGTTATTACTTTTAAAAACTTGTTTTATCATTTTAACAATGAGAATTATTATTAAACTAATTACTACAAATTATTTATTTAGAATTGGTAAAAATGGATTACATATTTTGAATCCAAAATCCAAAATTATTTAAATAGGTCTCTTTTATTTTTTAGCATTATGATTAGTAACTTCTCTAATTATTTTTATTTTCAATTTTTAATGGATAAATCAGATAAATAAGGGTAAAGATAATGTTATAATAAAATAAAACTACTATAACACATGTCCTAATCCTATTTTAAGATATATTACTGACCTTTATCATCATTGGGATGAAATTAAGTCCTCATGGGCCAACTTGGGTGTGATAATGACATGTTCTAATAATAAATTTAATGTAAAGAGAAATATAACATAAACATGACAAATTTTACTAAATCAATATTAAATATAGAATAATATAATTGATCTCATTGACTATAAATAGTCATTAAAAATATAAAACAATTATCTACAAAATATTATTTTATTTTTAATTTTTATACAATAAATAAATAAATTTATATATGACATAATGATGATGATATTATTACCTTATTAATGAAAGATTCAAATAAACTATATTATAAAAATTAAAAAAAATTAGAACATTTTGATGAAATAAATTAATTTTATGGATGATTATGACATACAATATTTTATTTAATTTAGTTTTAACTAATGAATTAGGTTTTTTTAATTTAACAATATTCAATTACTAAATAGTGTCAAAATTCACATAAAATAGTTTTTAAAAGAAATAATATATTGTTAAATGATATAATATACAAAAAAAATAATATTCTTCTAAATGAATTATCAAATGAAAAAAATTACATTAATTATGCACATTAGGTTCAATTGTAATTTTATAGTAACTATATTACCCATATAGTAAAAAAATAAAAGAAGACATGGTAAGTGTTAATTTTATTATCACGTGTTATAGACAAAAGATAAGGATAAATTTGTGACCTAAACTAGCTGAAAACATATTATATTAGAGGATTTAGCCCAATAAACATATTAACCTAAAAATATATCACTTTTTATATATTATAAATCTAAAATATATTTATAAGAATATAATATTTCATGATTTTCACAAAGTCCCCTTCCACATATTATAAAAGGGCACCACCTATACCCAATTACTCACACATATCATCCCCATGACTCACCCAAATTATGCTCAAATAAATTAAAAAACCCATAAAATCCTCATATAATAATTAAAATGGGAATAATTAATTTCAAGAAATCTTTTTTCTCAAATCAAAAGGAGTTACCCAATTTAGAGATAATGTCTTTTCTCAAGATCTTTTCATTTATTTTCCTTCTCCAACCCCCTGCCATCAATTTTTCCATTATTTTATAACAACACCTATAACATAAATATACTATGATGTTATTATGCTAAGGATTTAACCAATAATTACACACACCTCCATCTAATGTATATAGAAGAAACTTTTTCTCTATGTGGTAAATTATTTCCTCACAAAACAATGATTGTTAAATGTTCTCTTACCACCTTTCATGGTGTCTATTATGATGGAACTATACTTATATATGATATAAATTATATTTATATTGTCTCTATTACTCTATAATTTTTTTATAACATAAAATTATGCTTTCCATAATACGTAAATATGATAATTTCATTAGAGGAATTTTGGACTACCACCCCCAAAACGTGATATGAATAGTTCATGAAATACAATAAAGGTATAATGGAAATAGTTATTGAACTTATGTAACATATATAAACATTATATTATACTATAATTAACATATACCAATATATTATTTTATTTTCATTCCTTTAATATGACAAAGAAATGAATGTATCATTCATGAAAACGTGCGATTTATCGTCTTCATGAACAATGTATTTCATTTCATATCTCCAAATGTTATGGAATATTTTAAATAAATATATAATGGATATATGTTATATTTATATAATTAATAATTTTCTATAGATAATGTAATTTTGACCACATTTACAATTTATATCCAAACACATTTAATTTCGACTGAAGTACCAAATAACGAAAAAACAACGGATATGAACTAAAATAATTATGTATTTTTATAACATGTTAATAAGTGATATAAAATAATAATAAAAATTATTAATAATATCAATCAAGTATAAATTAACATAATTTTATTTTCAATGAACATAATGATTGTACGTGATGAGTTGGACTCAAGGTAATGGAATTTCTAATCTCAACATCCACACATTTGGTTTCACACTATATTCATTGAATATATTATGCCAATATTATATGTTGATTCTATATTTATTTAATTATGTTTAAATTTATACTTACCATTGTGTGTATATACTATCTCTATGCATAATCACCCTATTTAAAAATTCTAATGTTATTTATAAGAACTTTTTAAGGGAATTCTTAACTCAATCTTATTTCATTGAGTTAAATATCCATGTCATTGGTTTTATTTTTTCAGAAATATGTTTTAATGGATATAAATTTTTTTGAACTATTATTAGCTAATATTTTGTGTATTTATATTTTTCACTCATAATTATTTCATTGATTTATCCTTAATCCAAGGATACAATCTTTGTAAGGGACATTATCTCAATCTCCTTTAATTATAATATTTCATGATGAAATGATTGTTTATTTAATTATAATGTGAAAATAAATACCCTTTTTTAATACATTACCACATTATATCTATAATAATTATATTTAATGTCCTATAAAATGTTCTACATTCATTTGTGGTATAATTTAAATGTTCAAAATTTTAAAGTACTATTTCTGTAAAACATAGTTTTAAATATATTAAATATTTAATATTAAAAATAATAATCATTCATGTCCATGTTATTATTTTTATAATGGAAATATTTATTTGGAAATGAATGTTTTTATGATTAAATTATTATCAAAATTTTCAAATAGGTACGGGACAATTTGGATAAAAAATATTTTATTAAAATATTTTAATTGTTTTTTAATATGGGATTGTTTATTTCAATTACATTGAATATAATTTTAATATATACCTCATGAATGGAATTTATCACATTTATTTCACTTTTATTAATTTATTTTTTTACTTTACAATTTTACCATTTTATTTTAAATTAATTTTTTCCCATATATGAGTGTGGGGTTTAAAAAGATGAAATGTGATTTCAAAGTGAAAATTTAAATATTCCATTATGATTGATTATTTTGTATGATTATCTGATGTTTCATGGTAATTTCTATATTATATGGGTGATTCCATTATATAACAAAAGTGAGTGAGCAATTTATAGCTCTCTAATGCATTGGGTAACATGATGGAGGTAAACATAATTTTATCCTAATAGATTTAAGGAATATACTCTGTTGGGTATTCCAAAATAACCATGAATGTTACTCACTATGTTTCTAATAAAGAAACAATATATGTTTTATATGGATACAACAAGTTAACTTTTGTTTTATGATATCTATGATTTTTTTAATAATAACATCATTACATGATGTAAGCTATGTAATTTATTTTTTATGGGTGAGAAGAATGATTTTGAGAAAATGTTTTCATGGGTTTTAAATATTCATGGTCTATGATTTTTATTTCTTATTTTATATTCCTTCAATATATTTTTATTCTCATCCAATTATTTTGAAATTTTTTCAACATGATATATGGATGGGTATTATAATGAAATTTGTTAAGAAGATTTTTATTAAGAAAAAGGAAATCATGTTTTGTTTAGAGGGTTTCCTTTAGTGGAATGAGTGGATACATAATGTAACTGTCCACATGTAATGTTTGGGTCTATTATGTAATAGTTATGGCCAAATTATATAAATTATAATCCTAAAAATAACATCAATGTGAATTCATTATTTAACTCAAGATTATGTAATGTTTAAGGATATGGCCGTATAGTTGGTTTCAGAGGATGTTTTTGTCAATTTTAGAGATTCTGATGTTTTCTTAAGGGTTAGAGATATCATCATGGGTTTATAATATTAATGTAGATCATAAGATAAATGTCCTAGAAACCCCTTTTGAGTATTTATGATATGAAAAATTAAGGATACTAATGGTATTTTTGGAGACAATCCCCGTTGAAGATATTTTGGGTTATTAATTTTCAGATGAAAATTTGAGGTTTGAGATAAAAATTGCAGTTAAACGTATGTTTTGGTTATTTTTGGGGATTTTATCTCAATTGTTTTTTCTTTTATATAATTATATATTTTTTTGAAAAAGGATAACATGCACACCATCTGAAAGCATGTCGCTTCGGACAAAGCTGTAGGAATCGATCCCACAACCGAAGTGATACTTTGATTTATCTCGTAGCACTAGCGTAGGTGATGTCCTTGGATAGTGTGATTTGTTATTTTTCGTTAAATTGTTTTATGGAATATGAATAGTAGGTTTTTATACCTTGGGATTTATCAAATTGATATCTTTATTATCGGAAATTTAATTGGTGATTAAGTGATAAATGGAATTTTGGAAGATGTTCGCTATTTTTGGAATAGTATATGTCAAAGGGAAATAGAATTATATGGTATTTCATTTGAGGAGTAATGGTTGAATTTTATTTTTGATTAATGAATGTAATTATTATATATATATGGTTATTTGGGTTATTTAAGGAAATGATTAACCTATCATAGATAATAAGCGAATAGATTAATTACTTTCAAGTATTAGACTTTAAGAGCAGTTAATGTTATTTCGAGGTAAATGTTAAGAATTACCATAGATAAATATGCGGTAGAATCCCTCTAAATTTTTGTTTTCAATCGTAGTTTGTATTATTTTGAGGAATTATAAGGATATTTTTTGTTGAATGGTCTATGTTGATCTTGGGTGTTGCTGTTGAATTTTGGAGATTAAAAGTAGTTTGTCTCTTTATAAAGTATTATTATTATAATGGGATCATCCAATATTGTACTAATAATTTTAATTTTGGATAATTTTTAAATATATTATAAATAGATAGTTATTATTTTGTGGTTGATATTTGTTTTTAAAAGTTGATTATAGTACTTCAGGCATGAAAAATTCATCTTAAATACTCATTATTTGGAGAAAAAATCAGTGTTGTGGAAATTGAATAAGGGATAAAACTATACATATCATGTAATTATATTACCTTATGTTATTTTTCAATGTATTAAAATAATTAATCAACATTATAAAGTTGATCATAAATTAAAAAATCCATTTACATTGTCCTACTACAAAATCAAAGACCATTAAACCAATCCCAAGTTTGTGGTTTTCTAGTTGATAAAATTCTCTTGATCAAGTTTTATATCACTCTCCATATTAACAATATGGTTAGTTTTTAATCTATAACAATGTTTTTTTATATGGAAACCTGGTATATGTCATCATGGGTGACCTTTGTACTTTACATTCTATCTTTTAAAATTTAAGTTTTATTAACCCTTTTTTCATTGAGGGTTAGAAATTAAACTATTTTAAAAAGACATTGCCAAGTTTCTGTCGCTATTATCAAATTTCAATAATTTAATTTTTTAAATGTGTGACGATGTAACATCATGAGTTTTAATAAAGAAACATTATGTTTAATATCACACATGATACTCTATATCATGCTTCTGAGAAAAACTAAATATTATTCTTTAAATGTTATTGTTATAACTTAGCCATTAGGATAGAAAGAACTAATAGTATCAACTGAATTATTACAATAATTTTTAAACATTTTTAAAAATGATTCATTGGGTACAATATTTTATAGAAATAGAAATAAAAACCAATATAACATAAAGTAATTTTTTAATAAAAATTTATTTAAAAGAGGATAAATATGTTCATAAAATCATATAACTCTTTATGTATTTTAATTTGTAATATATTCAATTTAATGTTTAAAGTATATACTATATGTTTTCTATATATGTTATGAGAAGAAATTCAATTTTTTCAATTAAATGAATTATTTTTTAAAAAATATCATTTTATCACCTCTTGATATAGAAACCATCTTAAACGGACTACTTGTAAGTTTTATAAATTCTATTTGAAAAAATTAACATCCTATTTAGAAGTGAGAAATCAAAATTTACTTTGTTTGAATTATGGTATTATTCTAATAATATTCATTTTCTGTGATTAGTGAAAAATAGTAGACTTAAATTCAAAACTACCTATTCATCTATTTTTATATAGTTATAATTCCATTAAAATTTGTATTATCATTTAATTATTTTATATTTTTTTATATAAACCCATTAATTTTGATGTATTTCATTTCAACTTTATATTAGATATAATCACATGTCAGCCATTTAGGGTAATTATTTTTTAAAAACATGTTTCATTGATTTGGTAATGGGAATTATTTTTAAATTAATTACTGAAACTTGTGTGTTTTAAATTTTTAAAAATATTTGTGGTATTTGGAATTATATGGTAAAAATTATTTAAAAAGGTCTATTTTATTTTTTTCCATTATAAAGAGTAACTTCAGCAATTTTTTTCATTTACCATGGTTAAAGTCAAAATCAGGTAAATTTGGGTAAATAATATAATAATAATAATATAAAACTTCTCTATCATGTTTCCTAATCCAATTGGATTAGATTTCACCGACCATTATCAAGCATTGGTCTAATTTAGGACATCGTGGATAATCTTTGATGTCATCATGACATATTATAATAATTAATTTAAAGGAATGGGTAATATAACATAACCATGATACTTTTAACTAAAATAGTTTTAATATATTGTAATAAAATTAGTCTTAACTATTAATATTAATTTGAAATATAAAACTATTTCAAAAATAATGTTATTTTACTTATAGTTTTTAGATATTTTAAAAATAAATTTACTTATGAGTCAATGATGATGTAGTGATTACCTTATTAATGAATGATTCAATTAAATGATATTATAATTATTTAAAAAATTTGTAATTTTATAATTTTTATGCCATTAACTAATTTTATGGACGATTATAAAATATAATATTATAGTAAATATAGTGTTTTTGAATGAATCATCTTTTAATGACTTTAACAAAAAACAATTACTAAATAGCGTCATAATTGACCTAAAAGTGTTTAAAAATTAATATTTTATTAAATGATATAATAGAAATAGAAATATAATATTATTCCAAATAAATTTTATAATGATAAAATTTTTGTTAATTATCCACTTGTGGATATCATTCTATTTTATAGTAACTATATAAATAGTATAGTGTAAAAATACAAGAGGACACAGTAAAAGTTAAATTATTTTTTTAAGGGTTATAGTCAAAAGATAAGGTTAAATTAGTGACATAAAAATGTCTAAAACTGATTATTTGTGACTATTCAGACTCATAATAATATTAACCTCAATATATATTACATTTGATATGCTATAATTCGAAAATAAATTTACAATAAAACAATATATCAAAACATTCCTAAAGTTCAACTACTCCCTATTATAAAAGGCCACCACATCTAACCACTAATCATGCTCAAATTCCTCAAAAATATTCAAATAAAATATTTTCCCAACTTTCCATTATTATACAATGAATAATAAACTAGATAATATAACTATTTAATAAATCTTTTTGGTTTAAATCAAAAGGAGTTACCCGATTTTAATGTTACGTATTCTATCAAGCTCCATTTATTTTCGTTCTCCAACCCCATAACCTGTAATTTTTCAATATTTTTATAAAAAACAATATATAAAATATAATAGTATGTATTTATTTATGGTTTGAAACTACACATATTTACACCTCCATTTAATGGATATAGAACATAATGTTTCTATGTTTGACAAACTACTCCCACACGAAACAATTATTGTTCGCTTTTCTCATACCAAAACTAATGGTAAACATTATGATGGAACTATATTTATATATTATATATATTATATTTATATTTCGGCTATTATTTTTTAATTTTTATTTACCAAATTCTTTTAATATATCAACAATGTGTAAAAATGATAATTTTATTTGAGGAAGTATAGACTACCACCACCTCAATGTTATATGACTCATTCATTCCATAAATGAAACATATAAAGGATGGAGTTAATGAAATTATGTAAAATATATAACATATATATTCTAATAGATGTATAATATAAGTATGCATCATTTTATTTAGTTCAATAATATTGCAATGAAATGAATGTAGAGTTCAAGAGTACGTACTATCTACTGTATCAATGAACGATGAATTTCATTTCCTATGTCCAAATATTGTGGACTATTTTAAAATATATATATGGGGTATATATATATATACATATTATATTTATATCATGAATAATATTATTGAGAAGATGGAATTTTGACTAAAAGGAAAATTTACCTCAAAACAATTTTATTTTCGACTCAAGTACCAAATATTGACAAAATAACTTATATGAACTAAAATTAATACATCATTTTTATAAAATGGTAATAAGTTATATAAAAGTAATAATAAACCTGAAATTGGTTCAAATTAATGTATAAATTAACCTATGTTTTTTATTTTAGAACAATATAATTGTACGTGGAGAGTCAGACTCAAGGTATGTGAATTTCTAACCTCAAATTTTAATCATTGGGTTGTACACTTACTTCATTGATTATATTATTCCAAGATTATTTTTGGGGTAACTATTTATTTATTTATGATTTTATTTTTACTTATATTCCATTGGATACCCTTTTTTTACTAATATTCACCCCAATTATAAATTCATATGTCATTTATACAAACATCGTAAGGGAAATCATAAATCAATATCATTTAAATGAATTAAATATCCATGTAAATGGTTCTGTTTTTCTTTGAATAATTTTTGAATGACCAGTAGTGGAGTTACCCATGGTATCTACTCATATTGGGGGTCTTTATATTTTTCACACATAATATTTAACTTATTTATCCTTAATCTAAGGATATTATCATTGTAAGGGTCTTCTTCTCAATCTTCATTCATTGAGACATTTGATGATCATATGCTCATTTATTTCTTTAATATGTGTTTATACAGAACATTTTACATTAAATACCAATATTATATCTACAATCATCATATTTAATTCCATGTAAACATATCTACTTATATATGGTGTAGAATTCAAATTTTAAAAACTGTAGAGTACTCTTTATCAAAAACATTATTTTAAATGGTTTAAATATTTAGTCTTCTAAATCCTTCTTATTAGTATCCATATTTTCAAAATATTTATAAGGAAATATTCATATGGACATAAAGTTCTATATGTTGAAATTATTATCAATAGTTTTAAAGTAGAATGAAATAATTTGATTCAGAAATTGTCTTTTAAAATGTTTGAATTGACTTTTAAAAGTGGAATGATTATTTAAATATTTTTGAATATTTTTTTATATACACATCATGAATAAAATCTAATTATTCATTATTGATATTACATATTTATTTTTACTTTAAATTTATACCATTTTATTTTATAATAATTTATTTTCTTTGATGATTGTGAGGCCTATTAAGATGAAATGTGATTTAAAATTGGAAATTTAAATTTTCTTTTATTTTTTGATTATGTGTTTTGATTATGCTATGGTTCATGGGAATTTATTTAGTATACAGGTGGTTACATGGAAAAACAAGGGTGGGTGAGCCTGTGATATCATTCTAATGGTTTGGTTAACATGAAGGAGGTAAATGTTAATATTTCTCTTAAGAGATTTAGGGATTATACTTTGACGGGTATTCCAAACATAACCATTAATATTACTCCCTACGATGGTGTGAAAGCTGAAATGTATGTATGATGTAGATGTCACAAGATACCTTTATGTTTTATGATGTTTATGATGTTTTGGGGGAATATTATTATTATATGGTGTAATCTAAATAGTCTATAATTTATGGGTGAGATGTATGATTTTAAGAATATGTTTTCATGGGTTTAAAATATTCATGGACTAACTGTTTTATTTCTTATTTTATAATCATTATTGATCTTTTTATGTTCATACCATGATGCTGAAACTTTTTCCATAGTGTATAATAATAGGTAAGATAATGGATGAAGTCAAGATGATTTTTACCAACAAAATGGAACTCATGTTATGTTTAAAGGGTCTCGTTTGGTGAAAAACAGGGATACTTAGTGTAATTGTCCACATATAATGTTTGGGTTTATTATGTAATAGTTGTGGCCTAATTCTATAAAACACTAAACCGGATAAGATACTCAAATTGAATTATTGTCTTAATTATAGAATATGTAATTATTAAGGATTGGTTTTTATATCTATCCCTCACAAAATACCAACACTAGTGTTTTTAATAATAGATCTAAAGGAGGTGCTTCCATTAAAAGGTAGTTTTCTTCAATGATCTCCTTCCTTTTCATTCAATTTTTAGAAAACTAATTATTTTATTAACAAAAATTATATAATTACACCAGAATAAATGATATACACATATATATATTATTTTAATGACCTATATACATATCCACCACCATCAAATGGAAAACCAAATCGTCGACTATGTGTCTAATGCACTACCACCTCATGAACCGATGTTGATTGATTTCTATCACTAAATATAAATGATGGATATAATGAAGTATTTATTATATTTATATGATATTTATAAAATTAACATTGTTTTGGTATTATTATATCCTAGAAATATTCGTACTTTCCATTCAGTGGGGGATACGATAATATCGATCATGTGTATGGATAACAGTCGGCTCACAAAGCTATATTATTAATTTTAACATACCCTTTGCACATAATTTAGTAAGGGAAAATATAAGGAATACAAATTCCATCTATAAAATCATAATTATTGTTTAATGGATGTATATATATAATTTTTTTTTAAAAATCAAGAAAATAGAAACAATGTTCTTGTATACATAATGCTTATTTCATTTTTTATGTAAAAATATCATGGATTAATCTCTATACCTATAAATGGAAAATATATTATATTTATATAATTTTTTATGTATATATAATATCTAACCATGTTAGATAAATGGTTACCAAAAATAAAAAATCAAAACATACATGAAAAACAAAGTTGTTATTGCCTTAAATGTGACTTCAAAAGGAAACTGTTAATAAAATTTTATTAAAAAGTCATATGTATTTAATATAAGGAATAATTAATATTTATATATATATTTAATATATTTAATATATTTATAATAATATTACAATTATAATATATTTGTTTTCAATGTGTACAGTTTATGTCAAGACATAAGGATAGTTATTTCTGTAACACTTTTTACTTTCTGTGAGACACATGTAATATTTACAATTTATTTATATTAGGTGGTGTATTTAATTCCAATGAGTTTATTTTATAATTAATACACATTAAATTGTTTCTATTTACATAAGCTTTCTAGTTTATCTCTTTCATGGGGTTTACAGTTCAAATATTACCAAAGATGTTAGGGATTTGTGCCTTAATTTGGATTTGAGGATTACGTTATATTACAAAAAATATATTATTTAAGTAGAACTATATATATACACAATGATATGTAATATTGTGAAATTATTTATTCTCATGAAATTATATGATTTACATAATTTAATTCATTAATGGGGACTACAATTTAATGTCACAATCGTGGTATTGATGTTATGTCACAACCTCAATGTGTATAGGGATTGTTTATAAAAATGTGATTGATGAAAAAAATCAAATGATACATCTATAAAAAAATTAGTTTAATTATCATATGATTATGTCACAAGAATCCATGTTTTCCTATTATTTATAACTCTTTTTTATTAATGATTTCAAACTAAAAATTTTAATTAATTTTTTTATTTCTCTATTTGGTCGAAAGTAAGTTTGTTACAAGAAATGATCACTAAAAACGTTTTAAAAAATATTTTATAATTATTCTAATGATTTATTAATGATTTTTTTACCCTTTACCATTTTTAAATATGTCTTTTAATGGAATCCTCTTTTTTATTTCCAAAAAAAAACCATTTAGATTTTACAAAAAAATTGAACGGAATATTTGTTTCAATGTGTACAACATAAAAATAATTCCCACTTTCATGAACAATATTTTCATTGATGAATTCATTATATGTCTTCAAGATTATTTTTATAAAATGTTTTTGATATTTTTTATTTTTTAATAGTAATTTTTCAAATTAGAAATAATATTCACCTCAAGATACATTTAAATAATTTTTAATGAATTATATTTTTATATCCATTATTATTTGAAAATATTTTTCATGAAAACATATTAAGCTTTAAAAATGTTTTTAGAAATTGGAATGTTTATATTCTAAATGAAATGATACATGTGATATTATAGAAATATTTTCCATCTAATATTACATACTTTAATGTTAGATATTCATTTCTCGTGATAAAATTGAGTAATACCATCAAAAGTGATTTCCTTGATGAATTCTATTTATGTTGATTGAATATTTAGGAAAGCATTTATTTTTATGATTCCATCTTCCTTTAAACAAGTTATGATGTGACGATACTATGAATATTTTATAATATTTGGGAACTCATTCATCTAGTTTTCAATAATATATTTTTTGGTCTAACCTACTATTCTAATTAATTGGGTAAAGCTTTATATCTAATCAGATAAGAATGGGAAACAATATGATTTTCATGATCCACAATAGAAAGTATGTGCATCCTAATACACTATGGGAAACATGTTCATTCAGATCCACTTTTGGTAGCATGTAAATTTAGATCAAAAAAAAGGAAATATGTGATATTTCTAGATCCACTATGTTTAATTTCATGCAGGTTAACCATTACCTATGAAATGTTTTTCGAGATTTATGTTGGTTCTACAATTTTATAACACGATATTATGGTTTATGCATGATTATTGGTTATTTATCCCTCATATGTCCGTTGATTTCTGATATGATAATGTTTTATTTCATAACCATGTTTAGGATCATTAAATTTTATTGTATATACTTATCAAGATATGTTGATGATCACATACCCTTATTCATATCATACGATTTCATATTATCATTTATTGATATATCTTATGTTTCCATTATTGATAATATATGATCACCCATCCTTATAATTCTATCCCAAGGTTACGGAGTCTGAATTTTGTAGGGTATTCCTAAAATTATTAATATTAGTGGAGATATCATTTGGGTATTTTGATGATCATTCATGAAGTAAAAAAATTTTGTTTCAGGTCTCCAATGTCACATTACAATCATGATCCTAGGGCATGTGATTATGTAATAGAATTAATATTCATCTAAAATGATTTAATATTTATGTATCAAAATATTAGATCACTATTGTTGGTATTATAGGATGGGTTTAGATATCCTTTAAAAAATTGGGCTAGAAAAGATTTTTCAAATCCCTAAGGATATGTCTAAAGGAACGTCTATAGAGGAGTTAAAGTATTAGAAAATATCCTCAAAGTATTCTAAATGATTGAAAATGTTGTCTCTAGTAAATGAAATCCAATTATGGATACTACAATGAAAATGTGTATTTGGGAAAACGTTATCCAGGGGTATAAATTATTGCAATGGCATGTTCAGACGGTCATTATCACCACCTCATGCATGACAACATGCCTTGCTGCACACCTAGTTTGATAATCCTATGCGATAAAATTTTAAAATTCAAAAAAGAAACTGTGAAAAATCATGATTTATTTGAATAATGAACGTGAATGACCATGATTATGCCAAAAATATCATATATTTCAAGATAAAGATTCACAATTTAGACACCTTATAATTGATTATTTTTATTATGTTGTTTCTTAATAAAATTATTGTTTCCCAATATATGTGATGTTTCCTAATAGTAGTTAGATTATCAGTTATTTTTCTTGGGGTGAATCATAGATATATTTTTATATTTTGTTACCTTATAAATGAAACAAAATTTTCCTCATGTTAAATATTCTTTCCCTGCAAAAAATAATTCAAACTAACATCCATAGTAACATAAGAATTTACGATTATCACTACCCAACAAGAGTAGCTACATCATTGGAATAGTATAGAATCAATCTAATACTATAAATCCACTAGAAAACAATACTCATGTGTGGAATACAATGAGTATGATATTTTACTACTCTCATATAACACATTGAATAATATACTATTGTGTGTGTTCATATTCTAGAACAAAATGATGCAATAAAAGTTTATATTTTTTCTTGGTCAACATTCACAAATTTGATCTTTCTAAATAATTATTAGTGTTCCTAACCATAATTTGGTAGGAAATTATTTCAATTATCTTTGAACTATCATTTTTCATCCACAAACTATCTTTCACTACATGTCACAAGTGCTTCATAGATGGAATTTATTTTCATAGACTACCACCGTTTCGAAGATGACCCATGATTTGTGTACTATTGATGCTTTGCAGAACCCTCCAGATCCAAAAAAAACATTTTATTCATGGTCTACCAATACATCACAGAAAATTTCATTTAATTCTATCAATTCCTTCAAACTTCTTCCAAAAACTCTCATCGTAGACTATCTCCTTCGTAGAAATGATCCCAATGAACTACTTTATCCTTTTTGGAATATCTTCATTGAAAACTATTTCCTTCATGGAATCCCCCTTCACAATCTCTATAGACTTTAGTGAATTTTTAATCAAAGAGAATATGTTTTCTTATGAAAATTCCTCTATCATAATATAGTGAATTAGTATGTTTTATATAGGAAAATAAATGAAAAAATCATTCAAATAAGATTATCCATAAAACATCAATGTGGCACAGTCTTTACCACATGCTCTCCTCCTCCTACAATGCATTTTCCCTCCATGGTTAACACAATTCATTTCTTTTGTACTAAAGGATGATATATTCATCAAAAAAATCACCACATCTCATTGAAAAATTAATCACCCACATGAAATGTTTGCCTCCTGTGAACTGAAAACCTCTCGTAAACTATTATCCCTACGATGTCTCACTACTAAAAAAATGGGCTTTATCAGAACTCAAAACAACCTTTAATAGAAAAAAATCATTTTAATGCTCATCGATGATAAAGGGGGTCTCCTTTATCGGAGCTGAAAAAGTACCGATAAAGGTATCCTTTATCGTCTCTAAAATAGTGTTGATAAAGGGATCTTTAATCAGCGCTAAAATGGCACTGATAAATGGAACCTTTATCAGTGCTAAAAATCGCTGATAAAGGGAGCCTTATCAGTGATTAAAAATCACTGAGAAATGGTTTCTTTATCAGAACCTTTTTATGGATAATAAAGGCTCCCTTTATCAGTGCTAAAAAAATGCTAATAAATTCCCTACCTACTGTAATATAAAATTCTATTGTAGAACAACCAAACTAGACCTACAAAGAAATCCGATTAGAAAATTGTATACCGATAAAAAATTAATACATAATTCATAAGGTAATTTCAGCATGTATACACAAACAATAAGTATAACCATACACCATTAGCACATAATTCACATGTTAATTAAATACATAATTAATTCAATTCATAGTTGAAGGGGTTGGAGGGGCTTTTCATGGGTTTGGGGTGGCTTTCCATGGGGGGTAGGGGGTGTCCAGGGAGTGGGGGTGTCCGGGGGTGTGGGTGTCCAGGGGGATGGGGTGTCTGTGGGGATAGAGTTGTCCAAGGGGGTGGGTTGGTGTCCCAGGGGCGACAGAGGCTGTCCATGGTGGGAGGGTTTTCCAGGGGGGTGTCCAGGTGGTGGTGTAGGGTCGAGGAGAGGTGGGGGTGTCCTGGGGGTGGGGGCTGTCTAGGGGGGTGGTGGGGGTGTTTAGGGTGTGGGGGGGGGGGGGGGGGGATGTCCAAGGTGTGTGTGGGGGGGAGGGTTTTCCATGGGGTGTCCTGGGTGAGAAGTTGTGTCTTGGGTGTTAGGGGGCTTCAAAGGGTTGGTGGGGCTATCGAAGGGGGTGGGGTGGTGTCCTAGGGGTGTGGTGGTTGTCCAAGGGGGTGGGGTGACTTGGGGGTGGTGGTGTCCTGGTGGTGAGATGGTGTTTAGGAGGGGTGGGGGTGTCATACAGGGTGTTGGTTGGTGTCTAGGGTGGGGGTGATTAATGGGGGGGGGCTATCCCGGGGGTTGTCCATGGGGGTGTCCAGGGGGGGTGGAGGTGTCCAGGGAGTAGGGGGTCTCCAGGGGTGGGGTGTCCAGAGGGGTGGGGTGTCCAGGGAGTGGGGTGGTGTTTGGGGGGGGGGGGGTCTTGGGCCTTGGTGGGGCTATCTATGCGGTGATTGGGTGGTGTCTAGGTGGTGGGGATGGTTATCCAAAGGGGTGGGCTGTCTTGGGGGATGGTGTGTCAAGGTGGTGGGGTGGTGTCTAAGAGGGGTAGAGGTGTCATCCAGGGGGTTGGAGGGCGTCCAAGGGGTGGGGGTGTTCATGTGGTGGGGGTGGGGGGGATTTAATGGTGGTGTTCAGGGGGTGGGGTGGTGTCCCGGAGGTTAGGGGGATTTCCAGTGGGTGGGGGTCCAGAGGGGTGGTGGTGTCTAGAGGGTGGAGTGGTGTAGTGGGGTGGGGGTGGTCCAGGGGGTTGGTGGGGGAGTAAAACGGGGTGGGTGGTGTCTATTCTTGTGGGAGTGTCTATCTAAGGTGAAGGTGGTCCATGTAGTGGGGTGGTGTTTAGGAGGGGTGGGGGTACCGTCCATGGGGTCAGTGGGTGTCTATGGTGTGGGGGTGTCCAGGGGGTGGGGTGCTGTATAGGGGGTTGTGGGGGGGCTTCCAATGTGTGGGAGTGTCCAGTGGGGAGGGGTGGATGTCCATGGGGGTGGGGTGTCCCGAGGGTGTGGTGTCTAGGTGGTGGGGTGGTGTCTAGGAGGGGTGGGGCGTCCAGGGGATTGGGGTGTCCAGGGGGATGGGGGCGTCCAGGGGGTTGGCGAGTCCATTTTAAACAACCGATAGACACTATGAGTGATATTGGCCACACCATGCCACATATTGAGTTGGGTTTGAATCAAACCAATCAAAAATGACCCACGGATCATTATCCTAATGTATCAATACAATCCAAAGGAATTTGGTCAGATTTTTGTACGTCAGTTGTTGTTTTCACATAAAATTTTGCTCATTTTAAACAAGAGAGAGCCACTTTGAGTGATGCCAGCCACACAATGCCTCGGATTAAGACAGGGTTGACTCTTACACATAACAAATGACACATGGATCATTCCCCAAAAGTATCAACACAATATAAATGTGTTTGGTCAGATTTATGTACGTCATTGTTGTTTTCACATAATATTTTGTCCATTTAAAACAAAAGAGAAAAAATTGAGTGATACCATCCATACCGTGCCTCAAATTGAGGTGGTTTTCACTATTAAACCTAAAAAATGACCCATGGATCATTACCCAAATGTATCAGCACAATAAGAATGTGTTTCGTCAGATTTCAATATTTTAGTTGTTGTTTTCACTTAAAATTCTAACCATTTTAAACAAAAGAGAGAAACTTTGTGCGATACCGGCCAGACCATTCTTTAGATTGAGATGCAGTTGACTCGTACACATAAAAAATGACCCATGGATTATTACCATAAATTATAAACAAAATCTGAATACATTTGTTCATATTTTCGTACATCAGTAGTTGTTTTCACTTAAAATTTTGTCCATTTTAAACAAAATAGTGTCACTTTGAGTAATACCAGCCACACCATAACTTGTATTGTGGAGGGGTTGACTCATACATGTCAAAAATTACCCATGGATTGTTCCCATAATGTATCAACACAATATGAATGCATTTGGTCAGAATGTTGTATGTCAGTTGTTGTTTTAAATTAAAATTATGTCCATTTTAAACAAAAGAGAGACACTTTGACTTACACCAGTCCCATCGTGCCTCAAATTGAGGTGAGGTTAACTCGTACATTTCATAAATGACCAATTTATATTTCCCGTAATTGTTCAAATCAACCCGAATGTGTTTGGTCAGATTTTCATATGTTAATTGTTTTTTACACTTAAAATTCTTTCCATTTTAAACAAATGAGAGACAATTAGAGTGATTTCGACCAGAAAGTGAATTATATTTAGGAGGGGATGACTTGTAAACATAAAAAATGACCAGTGGATTGTACCCCTAATGTATTAACACAATATGAATGTGTATGGTCAGATTTCATTATGTCAGATGTTGTTTTCACATAAATTTCTTCCCATTTTAAACAAAAAGAGAGACACTATGAGTGATATTGCACACACTATGAATCAGATTGAGGACGGGTTGACACATACACATAAAAATGACCCATGGATCATTATTCTAATGTATCAACACAATGCAAATTATTTTTTTTATTTCCATTCGACAGTTGTTGTATTCATGTAAAATTCTGTACATTTTAAACAAAATAGAGTCACATTGAGTGATACCGGCCACACTGTGGCTCAGATTAAGGCAGGGTTGACTAGTACACATAAAAAATGATCTATGGATCATTACATGAATGCATTAACACAATCCTAATGCATTTTTCATATTTCCATTCATCATTTATTGTTTTCTCTTAATTTTTTTTCATTTTTATACAAAATAGAGGCATTTTGAGTGATATCGGGCACACTGAGCCTCATATTGGGGCGAGGATGACTATTATACATCAAAAATGACCCATGGATCGACCCAATAATGTATCAACACAATATAAAAGTGTTGGTCGGATTTCCATATGTCAGTTGTTGTTTTAAGTTAAAATTATGTCCATTTTTAACAAAAGAGAGACACTTTGAGGGATACCAGCCACACCGTACCTAATATTGAGGCGGGGTTGACTTCTACACATAAAAAATGACCCATGATTATTTCTTCTAAACTATAAAAACAATACGAATGTGTTTTTTGGATTTTCCGTATGTCAGTTGTTTTTTCACTTAAAATTCATTACATTTTAATCAAAAGAGGGACGCATTGAGAGATACTAGCCACATCGTGCCTCCGATTGAGGTGATGATGACTCATACACATCACAAATGAACCATGGATCGTCCCCTAAATTATCAACAAAATCTGAATGCATTTTATTATATTTTTGTACGCCAGTTGTTGTTTACACTTAAAATTATCTCTATTTTAAACCAAAGAGAGACACGTTGAGTGATACCGGCAACACCGTGCCTCAGATTGAGCCGAGGTTGACTCTTAAACATCATAAATGACCCATGGATTGTTACCTTAATATATTAACACAATATGAATGCGTTTGGTCATATTTTCATATGTCAGTGGTTGTTTTCACTTAAATTTATGTCCATTTTAAACAAAAGTGAGACACTTTGAGTGATACCAGCCACTCCGTGCCTAATATTGAGGATAAGTTGACTCATACACATCAAAAATGACCAATTTATTGTTATCTTAAAGTATAAACAAGATATTAATGCAATTGGTCAAAATTTTGTACGTCAATTATTGTTTTAACTTAAAATTCTGTCCATTTTAAACAAAATATAGTCACTTTGAGAGATACAGGCCACACCATTCCTCATATTCATGTGGAGTTGAATAGTAAATGTCAAATATGTCTTATGTATCATTCCCCTAAATTATCAACACAATATGAATTTGTTTGATCAGATTTTCTTACGTCAGTTTTTGTTTTCACTTTAAAAGCTATCCATTTTAAACAAAAGAGAGACACATTGAGTGATAACATCCACACCGTGCCTCTAATTGAAGTAGGGTAGACTCATACACATGAAAAATGGCCCATGAATTGTTCCCCTAAAGTATAAACATAATCATAATGCGTTTGTTTGGATTTACATATGTAGTTTTTTGTTTTCACATAAAATTCCGTCCATTTTAAACAAAAGAGAGACATATTTTGTAATACCGGCCACACCATGCCTCGGATTGAGTAAAGGTTGACTCTTTCATGTCACAAATGACCAATTGATTGTTCCCCAAATTTATCAACATAATATGAATGAGTTTGGTTGTATTTTTTAGGTCAATTGTTCTTTTCACTTCATTATTTTACCATTTTATACAAAATAGAGACAGTTTGAGTGATACCGGCCACACCGTGCCTCAGATTGAGGCGTGTTTGACTTGTTCATGTCACAAATGTCTCATGGATCATTCTAATAAATTATCATCACAATCTGAATGGGTCTAGTCAGATATGAAGGTATTTTGTAGATTTTACTAGTTTTTTTATCAAAATCCCAAAGAAAAGTGGTTCATCATTCTAGCATGTTGCTAGTGAATTTCATCTGTTAAAATTGGAAAATGAATAATTGGATAAATCATGTTTGATTTTATTAAAATTACAATTTCCCTAAAAACATTTATATACCACAATGTTTCATCTTTTTATCCCATTAACTCCTCTCAAAAATTACCGCCAATTGTACACATCCCCAAGTCAGATCTTCATGATATTTGTGTACAATATTCCATCAAGTATGCAGCCCATTCATTTCTGAACAAATCTATATCATCTTGTGAGAATTAGGATTTTCAAAAATCATAGTAGTAATGAAAAATATATATATAATAATTAATAAATAATTTAAATAAAATAGTAATTGTTTTTTAAAATACATCTTTAGGGTTGCTAGTTTTTTGATGAAAAATGATCTCTTTCATAAATTTACAAACATAATAACCTCAATTATTATCATTTGTTTGTTTTGGAAAACAAAAAAAATTGATCATTAGGATAATTATTAAATTGTGTGGATATGTGTTTGTATAGTCAAATTTTATTATATTTACCTAGATATTTGTCCAGAAAGAGTACTGGCTCACTTTCTTAGGCTTTTCCCCTGTCCTCATTTCCTCTTTTAGATGATAATGATACACCACCCTATCATTATAGAATCTTTAATAAAAGATAATATATATTATATATCTAGATTTTTATACCTAAAACAAAATACTTAGTGTCTTAAAGATTCAAAAACTCCATCATGTGTGGTCAGTTTGTTGGATATCCTTGAATTGAATCCAAAAAATAAATATTTAGTGTACCCATGTTCACCGCAATTAGCAACCACTATTTCTTAAAAACACAAAAAGGAATAAGTAATAAAGGAAGTGGAAATATAATTAACATGCTTTAATCGTATAGATTTACCCCTGCATGGTTGGTATTTGGGAGAGGCATTCATCTGTAATCTTTCTTTAAAATATTATCTACAAGTTGTTTACTATTTCATCCTTTTTTATGGATAAAATTTCATTAGTAGTGTTGATGTGGTATGATGACTAAAAAGTCCGAATTTTGGCTCATGAGAAAATTCCTTAAATTTTTTCCCATATATACATCTGTCAATAATATAAAATGAATTTAGTCAAAATTTTCACATTTTATCAACTTTTAGAAAACCAATTCATGAAATCATACCTCATATATAAATTTAAAACTATGATAACTATCCAACCGTATTCAAGATCTCATTTACATATTTTGTAGAAACTAAATCTAGAATATCCTCTTTGTATATATTCTTCTCAAAATACACTATATGAATACTACCACCTCTTAGCATCGTATCCACATAATCCTTCAATGCTCGTAAATGTGGATAGAGAACAGGTGGTGTTATTGTGCTTTTAGTGGCTCTTTGGGATCGTTTGTTCGATCCTTAATATGCTTTTGGTCCGACATTCTTTGTCACCCCCTTCCGTTTCTCTGTCTATATTAACATTCATTAGTTTAGAATCTTTTTTCATTAATGGATAATGATTTAGCTTGAAAAAACAGAAATAAATAACACTTTTCCCACATGTAATCGAATATATTGTGACGGCCATGCAATGAATGTCCCAATATCATTTTCGACCATATGAATATCATCGTCATCAAGTAGAATAAGTAGCTCTACATTTGGCACATGGGCTACAGTAATCGTCACTTTTAGATGATCTTTTAGAAGTGTTCTATTCTGCACCTTTTTTTCAAGAATGTTGAACACCATATCCCTCGCTACTTGTTGATAGGTGGGTGTTGACATATATAAATCACAATCATTATCAACCTATAAAATATCAGTACAGTAAATGTATTAGTTTTTGTTTGATTGACATTTTATGGGAACAATTACTAGAATATTTATTACCACGGATAATCTAGTTCTTTGAAGGGAATGGCTTGCCTCAAAGATGGTGGGGGTGGGGCAGGATCTTCACACGCTGATTGTTCCAGAGTTATTTCTTTTCCTTTCTTCCAACCCATAAAAGTTTCTAGAAACTCTCCCTACCATTGAAATCATTCTTCAAGAGTTTCTAGTCTTTCACACATTTGTTTCATTTTCATATCTATCATCCATTTGTTTTTTTCATAATATACTGAGGGTGTCACTCCAAGCCCCACACATCTGACATGACCACATAGTTCACGCCACATCAATGCTGTCAATAATAGGGCTGCATTTGATACAAGAGTATCTAATTCCAGTGACTGTCAGATATAGAAAAATAACTAATTATTTTTATATAATAGAAATTTAAAACAAATAATTTTATCGTTTCATACATATACATACTTTCTACACATTTTGGGAATTTTCATCTACTAGATTTTATTCTTTATTAAAATGTGCCTACTTCTATAGCACATGACGTGGGATGGATCTGTCGGTTGTTTTAGAGTCATCAATATATATATATAAATAGAAAGATAAATATGATGTTTTTCCTTGTAACCTAACAATATTAATCTTAATTTAAAATATTTTCCTTTTTCTTTTATAGTGAATTTTACCCCATCCTTTTTTACAATAGGGGTATGTTGGTATTGATGCATGTTCCATATTTTCAGTACTGAGTTTCTGTTTCATAAACAATATATTGAAAATAAAATTAATGAATAGATATATCCTAAAACAATGTATTATCATTCATAATGTACGTGAATCGTCTCATACCCACAGCGACGGATAAATGCATCCCAAGATTAATGGGATATCAGGTGAGCTTAGACAAGGTGTGGGTGCAGGTTTATTTTACCTTAGGAATATTTTCGGGGAAATTTTATTAAAATATTTCAAAAAACTCGATGAAAATTTCTTACAAGCCATAGTACATAATTTATATGTGAATCATCTACTATAAATGTACTCTACAAGATATTGAGAGGTGTAAGACGCTATTTCATTATTTTATTTTCTAATAAATTAATGAAATAATGTCATAATGTTAACATTATTTTTTCTCAGATCACATCCTTCATCCCGGACACAATGTGGTGCCATGAATCAATGTCAATAGGAACACATTATCGAGTGACCATTCCAATGTAACTAGTAAACATAACCTTATTTGGATTCACATGTTTTCTTGTGCATTCCATCCGACATCAAATTTGATGTCTTTTCTTTTTTCCTAATGAACTTTGGATGACACCATCAAACTACGACGCGCCTGTATTTCTTGTGATGTCAGTCCTTCATTCTTGACCATTTCATCGATATCAACATCATATATATGTTCATCGGAAATGATAACAACCCTATGTGATGATGGTTGTTGGACCTCCACACTAGGAGTATCAACTGGATCAGAAACTTGTTGTTACTCTGCACTGTGAGCAGCCTTAGCAGCAAATGTAGCAACAACAGTAACAGCCTGAGATACTTGTTCAACATCAAGGTTATGAGTAGCGAAACGTGTAGAAGTCATTATCTGAAAAATTAGTTGAATATTTAACTTTTATTACATAATATTTAACTTTCATATAGTCCAACTCCTTTATTTGTTTAATAAAACAAATGTATAAAAAAATTTCATAAAATTGATTTTTTTTCTACTCCCAAAAACATGTATTGATTCATCCACATGTGAATCTCCACTATTTTGTCATGGTACCATCTTCATCATGTTCATCTGTATATAATGTATAACAATTAATAACATAACCATTGTAAAATAATACATACACACTTGGTGAGATGGCTAGCCATCAAAGTAATTCTGATATTTAATTTATATTTTCATCTAACACCATAAAAATATGGTCCGAAAACTATCCTATAAAATGGTGATTATGTGTATTTGATATCCATTTTTTATACCTTAATGAATTCAATTGCCTAATATTTTCTTTGTGGGTCTCAATATATAGAGAAACCTCCCAACTATTATGAAAAACATAAAGGTGGGTTTTCTCCTTATCTATAATATTTATTGTCTCAACAAATCTTCTAGAAGTTCCCTCACCCTCTATGCGTCTAGTGTGACTAGATTTTGGGATACCAATGCTTTCCACATCAGATAGGTATTTGGAATATAATTCAATGGCTTTGCCCACAATATATCTATCTACTATAAAACCCTCTGGCTGACATTGATATTTGACATACCATTTCAAAATCTTCACATACCGTTCAATAGGGTACATCCATCTATAGTGTACATTTCCAAAAAGATGAATCTATCTCACCAAGGAAAGCATCAAATAAACCATCATATCAAATAATGTTAGTGGGATTAACTTTTCTAATTCATATAATATGATGACAATTTCTCTTTCCATTACTTGCAATTGTGCTGTGTGTAAAACTTTTCTACATATAGCATTGAAAACGAAACAATGTTTGGTTAAAATATGAAGACCATTTTTGGAAAAAATGAAACATAATGCTATAGAAGTTAAATCTTTCATCAAAACATGAAAGTAATGTGATTTCTAACCGTTTAACTTCGTATCATTAATTGACCCAATGTTCTTGATATTTTATGAATACCCCTATAAAACCTTTACATCATTCATGGTGTTGATAAACTGATATATCTCCTCCATGGAAAGAGTGTAAGAAGTTGGAGAATGAAACATTCGATTTTCACCCTTCATGAGAGCCAACTCTTCTGGTGTTCCCATGTCAACTGTGTCCAACATTTCTATAATTTCATCCTATTTTTTTCCTTGCGAATTTAGCATCATTTTGATAACACTGTCAAATACATTTTTTTCTCTATGCGTCAAATCAAAAAATGTTTTATGTGCATAAAATTCGAGTATGGTAATTCAAATAAATATCTCTTTTTTCAACAGATTTTTGTAAGATTTTTTGAAAATTATTACCAAAAAAAGTGTTCACATCTTTTACATTCTCAAACAGTCGATCACCTGTTAGTGGAGATGGTGTTGTGTGTTGTTCTAAAGATCCATTGAATGATGTCATCCAATATCAGTACTTATGCCAACGAGGTAAAAATCAATGATGTCCTAGAAATACAATTCTCTATTAATTATTCATCCTAATTGATTCTATATCATCTTCACAAATAGGACACCCTTGAGTTCCATTAAGGCTACATCCTGACAAATTTTCATAACCAAGAAAATCATTTAATGTCCAATACAACATCACTCTAAACATGATGTATTAACATTTATATGAAACATACAACATAACTCTTGAATCCCATAATAACATCAAATCCTTAATCAAAGGAGAAAAATTAACATCAATATCGTTACCCGGTTGTTTTGGTCCTGATATAAGCATTGATGACATGATGAATTTCCACTTCATGCATATCCAAGGTGGAAAGTTATAATTTACCAATATAACTTGCCATGTACTATGAGTGCTGGTTTGAAAACAAAAAGGATTCACTCCATCTATAGATAATGAAAAGAAAATGATTCTCATCTCTTTTACAAATTAAAGATACTCATGATCAATTATCTTCCATTGAGGAGAGTCGACTAGGTGACATAATTTCCCATCTTAATTTAATTTATCTCCATGTCACAACAATAGTCTTGCATTTTATTCACTTCCAAATAGACGCCTAAAACATGGAATGATTGGAAAGTTCCATACAACTTTCATTGGACTGGATTCATCATAATTGAATCAAGAATAACCACAATTTTGGCATTCTGTAAGTGATTTTTTCTCCTTGAGAAACGGTAAATAGTCTTTCAGGTAGGATTTTCTTTTTTAGAAATCATACCCATTGAGAATAACATTCGTTTAGAATCATATGTCATGTTTGGGAGCTCATTATCTTCATGGAGCATGTCACTAAGGACAGAAAGTAGTTCCATAAAACTGACATCACTCCATCTGTTTCCTGCTTTAAATTTATAAAACATTAGTACGGATGGCAATTCTATATATTTAGTGTATCCATCATACGATGGAATCTTTTCACAACTCTTTAAATTATCAAATAAATTTGGGAAATCTCGGAGTTCAACTTCAACTATCCTTGTCATTTCCTCAATAAGATCTTTGTTATTATTGATATATTTAATCAAATATTCCATACATCCTTCATCATTATCCATATTTGTATTCATATCTGACGATCCAAAAAATTCAATTTTATCCCAGCCAGTAGCTACATTCGCTTTTTCTCCGAGTTAATTCAATCATTTATGACATCGATCTATTTCGTGACCTATCAAATGTTATTCTAACTCCTCTGGAGTAATTAGTCTATAATAACAACAATGTAAACACATAAAAATGATTGGAGAAGAATCCTTTGCGTGATCCTTTGAAAACATGATGACCTCTTTCACTCCATTCGCATACTCTATTGTCAAACGATTATCATCCATCAAATATTTATTCATCTCTATCCTATTTGAATCTCAAATATTAGTATTTATGATTAAAATAAACAAAACAAGACATCCAAACAAAGTACAAGAGAACCACTTCCTTATAAAAATAGCGATTAATATAGCCTAACCATTTCCAATAAAGATTTGAAAATCAACAGAACCATGATAGACCCCCCCATCAAAATCAACACACATTCCAACCGCCTTACCAGTAGTTCTAGTACCCAACAACTTTGTGGAAAAACATTAAAAATCTCTTTAACTACCTCTACCATCCACCTCATTAATAAAAATATAATCACATTAAACAACCCAAAACTATTGACCAAACTCAAATAAAATGAAATGAAGGATACAATAATGATGAGAAAATAAATATAGTTTATACTATTCCAAACAAAAATAAGTTTTTAAGGGAAACAAATAACCTAGGTATATCCAAAATTACTATGGAATATCATAGGTTTTGTTACACAAATTTACATTAAAAAAAGAAAAATAATATTAGTGAACATAAATTCTTTCATGAACATCTAAACAATATGCAATAACTCTACCACACTAACATGGGGATCTACCAATTCCTACCATATACCTAGAAAATAATTGAAAAAATTTTGAAAAAAATAGTTTCTTGTAACTATTTCTAAGAGTAATACAAGAGAAGTATAACGAGAATAGATCGTACATCCAAATACTCATGGAGCCTCCTAGTAAAAATACTCTAGTGACTACAATTATTTAAGATTCAAACCACTAACTTCCCAATATATGAGTGGTATACTTACGGGTAGTATTAGTAGAATAAAACAAAAGTTCTATCCACCTCATGCCACTCCCTAATCTCCTCTATCACTTTAGTTCTGTACAAACCCCCTTTCCCCAATTCCTTCCTCTACATTGGCTATTCTTCAACTCCCTCTGTGAATGTAGCATAAATGTTAAAAAATGAATTGTAATATGTCTATAACCATCACAATCATATTAAATTACTCTGAGTAATGGGTTATTTTTGTGGTACCAATGAATGACACTGATTCCTTAGATGAGACTTTCATCACACACCTCCTGTGGGTGGGTGCTGCTAACCCTATATCCCTTAATATTACTACCTTTAAAGATTATTATTTCAACTCAAACCAATGGAATAATAATAGAAAACTAATATATCCATCCAAATCATAGTATTACATGTTGAATTCTCCCAAACCACTAGAGGTAGGTCTATAAATTGATCAAAAAAATTTAATGGATTTAATAAAAAGAGCTGAAATACAATCCAACCCTGTTACGTCCATTTAAAATCTCCTAAGAATAAATTCATCCCCCATCATGTAATCAGGATATCCATAGTGTTTGTGTACTTATCCAAATTCAAATAGATTTGGATATAAAAAATATTCTTATGTTACTCCCTAGAAATAACTACTCAAACATTATTACTGTATACTAAAACAACTTATTCAAGGAAGATATGATTTCTCGAATATACACTCTTGATCCAAAAATTACACATAGATAGATTAGGTTATTGATGAATCTGTCTTAGTTTACTCGAGATGATGTTAATGTGTTTGGAACAATTTCCATGATTTTGTGAGTATACCAAGATGTTATACAGAAAAAAATGATAAAAAATTACTGGCATGGATGAAATATTAAATCCATTAAAAATAAAAAACGTAGTTGGAGATTTTATTAACCGGAAAAACACTATTACATGCTTATACAATCTATCCATTTATATAAAAGATGGATATTATGTATTAAAAGGTTCCACCTACTTGGGATGATACCCTGATCTGAAATCAATCGGGTATATTACACATGCTAGCATCAACTAGTTAAAAATATATAAAATTTAATTAATAAGATATTTTTTCTTTATTTCCATTCATTTTAACTTCTAGTAATCAACACACTACAACAACATTCAAATATCATTCCTCGTAAACAGTACTAGAGAACCCTACAATGAGATAATTGGATGGATAAACCCATTATCCTCTAACAAACCAAACTAATTCCTATGATCACGGTGTACTATTACATTAATTATTTAGTGTGGAATTGAAACTGGATCAACCTCTAGTATTAGATCATTCATGAACTCAACCACTCTCTTAGGTTGTGTAACAAAAATGTCCCATTGAGAAATATCTTAAAATTGATGTACTATTATAAGAAAGGAATCATACTCCACTCCCCCAAAATCTAGTATGAAATTCACAACATGGGATGTAAATCAACTAGTTTCATGTTAATAGGATTTTGCATTGTAAAACCCCAAGCTTCCACGTTACGCTTCTCTTTTATTAAAACAGTAGCATGTGTTGTACGCAACATCAAGTTCTAACACACCTCGACCAATCAAAGTAGCCGTTATGAATAGTAATTTTAACATCCCAGGTAAATAAATAATATTAAATTCTATGGTTTATCAATATTTTTTAAATAAAATGTTAATACTACTTTAAAGGGTATTCTATGCTCTATGGCGTACCCAATAAGCAACAATGAGTTTCTTTAAAATCTTACGTTGCACACTAATAATATAATAATATTATAAAAGTTAAATCCTAGCCATTGTAATGGAGGGAATTAAGAGAAATAACTACAAAATGATTACATATGTTTGTCAAAAAAAATTACATTTATCCAATAAATTTTAGAGGCTTAATATCCAAATGAATCCAATTTTATGAATAAATACTCTAATATTTTTAAAAGATTGTTTTACCACCTTTTGATGGAGAACCTTTTTTAAATCTATGTTTTGACAATTTTATAAGCTATATTTGTCAAAATAAACTTATTCTTTATGATTTTGATATTGAAATTTACTTTGGTTAAAATTTCTGTATGTTTCTGATAGTGTTCATTCTTTTTAATGAATAGGGAAAAATATTACATTTTACATCAAAACTACTTTTTCATCTAATTTAAATATATGGTTATATTATCTTTTTAATTGGGTTTAATGTTTAATTATAATATATTTTTAATATTTAATTCAATTGTGGTCTTTAGAATTAATTTCACTTTGAAAATGGACATAAACAAGGGCCATACTTTTCATAGATATTGCTTCCAAAAAATCCGGTATTTGTTTTGACAGCGAGAATTAACTATATGATTTATTAATGAAACTTATATGTTTTCAATTTTCTAAAATGGAAATAATTTCTGAATTTGAAATATCAAAAATATATTAGTGTTAATTTATGGTATTTTTCTGATAATGCTTTTTTTATTAATAGTGAAAAATACAGGTTTTAATTCAAAGCTGACTTTTCAACCAATTTATTTATATATTTAGATTTTCATTTTAATTGTTTTTAAAGTGTAATTTAATTATGTTTTTTTTAAATAATACAATTTTGTTCATTGGAAGTAATTTCACTTTTCAATTGGATGTAAAAACAAGTCAATCTTTTGATAAATTTAACTTCTTAAAAACCCGTCTTTTGTTTTGACAATAGGATTTACTTTTAAATTAATTTCTACTATTTCTGTGTTTTTAATTTGATGAAATTTATTACATATTCGGAATAATAATGTCCAAATTAATTAATTAATACTCTTTTGTTTTTGGACATTATGAATAGTAATGATGGTAATTATCTTTAATTATCGTGTTTAATTAGTAATCCGGTAATTAAGGGCAAGAAAATAATATCATAAAAATATAAAATGACCCCAAAATGTGTACTAAGTCTATGTTTGGTATCATGGAAGACCATGGGATGCCTTGTGCCAACATTGGGACCCCATGGAATCAATTTAGTGTGATAGTGACCTTTTAACATATTTTTTTAAATAAATGAAAATGTAACGAAAGTATATAACACCTAATTAAAATAATTTTAATTATTTATAAATATACGATATATTAGACTATAAATAGTCATTGGAAAGAAAAAAATATTTCATACATCATGATAGTTTTTTTATAATTTTTAGACATTATATAAATTATTTTATTTATGACACCGTGATGATGCAGTGATTACCTCATAAATGAACGACTTAAAAAACTGAGAAGATAGGGTGAAATATAAGTAATAAACTTGTCACAAACTTATTTTATGGGTAGATTTAGAAACCTTATCACCTTATCATACAAATATATCGTTTTGGGTACTCTAAAATACGAAAATCATTTTATAATAAAGTAATATTTTATAACCTTCCAAGAGTGCCCATCCTCTTCTCTTATAAAAGGCCTCCACCTCTACCACCTTACCCACACCTCTAAAGCCTTTGTCTTAGACAAAACCTACCCATTTCATCTTTACACATCCCTCTCTTCATCATTGAATCCTCACCTTTGGCATAATGCTCTTTATGAAACCCTTTGGTTCTAACCAATATGAGTTACCCGATTTAAAGGTAATGTCTTCACTTGTGTTCTTTTGTTTTCTTTTTCTTCTCCAAACCCTTAAACTATTTTTATTCCTTCATTTTGTAACCAAACCAGTATCTCAAATATATTAGGATGTTTTTATGTGACGGATTCGAGCTACACTTACACACACCTCCGTCTAATGGTTAAAAACATACTGTTTCTGTGGATGGTGCATTACTACCTCACGAAATGATGATTGTTCAATCTTTTCATACCACCTTTCATGGTGGCCATTATGATTTCAATGTATTTTATATATGATATATATGGTATTTATTTTTTCCATATGCATCTATATTTTATATTTAAAACATACCGTTATGCATTGCATGTTCTGCAAATGCGATAATTTCATACAACGAAGTGTGGAATACTGCCCCCTCAAGTGATGTGACTCATTCATGAAATACATGAAATGTATAAAGAATGAAATTCATGAACTTATGTGACCTATAAAACATATATCTTATACTGGAATTATAATATATATATATATATGTCAATTATTTTTAATTCCATTAATATTACAATGAAATGAAAGTAGCGTTAATGCGTACGTACAACCTACCGTCTCCATGAACGGTGCATTTCATTTAATGTTATCTCCAAATGTTATGGAATAGTATAAAATGAATATGTACTGGATATATATGATATTTAAGTCAAAAATACTATTCTGGAGATGATTTTACTTATAAATACATGGACAATCATTTTCAAACAAGTTCAATTTTTACTCATGTACCAAACATCGACAAAAACTTCTGATATGAACTCAAATTATTAACCAATTATTATAACATTTTAATATGTGAGATGAACTGAATAATAATCATTAAAGGGTGACCTTAAGAAATTATAAATTGACCAAATTTTATTATTAAGGAATATAAATAAACGAACAAGACAAGTCGGACTTGAGGTAAGGGATCCTACCTCTCTCTTTCTTTTTATGTACTTTTTTCTATGTAATTTACTTTAAGATCCTCTTTCTTATGTTGGGGGATGTTATTTTATATTAAAGATTCTGTAAATTTTAATATAATATGATTATAGACCCTATTTTATCTCATCAATCCATTTTTTTAACATTTATGTGGTATCGTTAGGCTACCGAATTTTAGTAAGGGGATTTTCATCTCACTTATTATTCCCATGAGATTAATGATACATTTGCCACTATTTCATTTCTGTAGTGTATGTACTTCCCATTATTTTAATATTTTTACAATATAATCACATTTATGGGTATTTACATCTTCATTGTATGACCCTTCTTTCATGGGGTGTACGTTTCGAAAGTTTCCCAAATCGGTAAGGGAACCTTTCACACTCCTCTTTTAAAAAAACATATTTAATTATGTCTTTTAATTTACATATTTTTATGTTGGGATATGTTCTTAAATATACTTATTGATTTAAATTTTATGTCCAAGTGATGAGATATCATTTTCTTTCTCAGCAACTAATTTTATGAATTTTAAAGTGACGTCGTTAGGCTGTCGAATTTTACCAAGGTTACTTTTTAACCCAATTGCAAATTTGTTGGGTTCAACATGTAGTTATTGAATATGTCATCATTTTAATATGTTTGAATGACCTTTGATATTTTTACACTTAATATAAACTTATATTGGGTGTATTTAAATTTGTCACACATAATTTTGATATTGACTTATCATTAATTTAAGGACACCTTCTTTATAAGGGATTTCATCTCATTTTACATTTCTATCGAGACTTAATTGTTGTTATGAACCAATTCACGATAATATGGTGTATATACTGTCCTTTGGAATATTATATCATGAATCCATTTATTCTCATGATATTATAATGTTCTGATTAAATGTTATTCCTCAATTATTTTATTCAAGTGTCTCTAATTTTGGTAAAAACCCTTTAACCAAAATATCGTTTTAAATGTTTTAATGAATTGTTCTTATTAATATCCATGTTTTGAAAATGGTTTTAAGGATTTATTTATATGGATATTAATGGTTTAAAATATTAAATGCTTCATGGTCGTATGGGACACATTGATTCAAAACTCACTTTATTAAATGTTTTAAATGGTTTTGAAAATGGTTTTTTTGAATGGATTCATTATTTCAATATCTTAAAATGTTATATTGTTAATGAATAGTGTTCATGTTATCATTACATTATGATTAAGTTATGTGATATGATTATGTTTTGTTTCTTGGGCATTTTTTTATGAAAATGGGTGGTTCCGTGATAATCTAAGGTCATGTAATCCCGATATATCTCTCCAATGAATTGGGTAATGCGAAGGAGTCAAACGCTAAGGTTTCTCCGAAGAGATTTAGGGAATATACTATGATGGGTATTCCGAACGCAACCATGAGGGTTACTCCCTATATAAGAATGTTATGAATGCCTCAAGTTACCTTTATGCCTTATGATTTCTATTGAGTAATGCATAAATATTATTATTTTATGAGGTATGTTAAATTGCTTATGTTTTATGAGTAAAGTATGATTTCATTGATTCTTATGTATACATGGACTGATGTTTTCTTTTTGTATTGTTATAACCCTTACTGAGATTTTTATGCTCATCCCATGTTTTTGAAATGATTTCACAGGAAATAATGTTGAATAAGGTCAAGGATGGGATCAAAGAAATGTTAGTCTACCTAAAAAAAGGAACTAGAGAAGACTCTTTTGTTCAAGAGATTTTATTTTTGTGAAAAAAATCGAAGCTGAGTAGATTCGTACACTTGGAAATATTTGAGATGTAATTGTTATTTCATAATTCTCTAAAACTATAATCCTGAAAATATCCTCAATGTGAATTATTCATTTAATACAATAATAAGTAATGTTTAAGGACGGGACCTTATAGTTGTATCAGAGGGTGGTTTAGATAACTTTAGAGGTTAGAGTGTTAAGTGACAAGTTTTTTAAAACCACAATGGTTATTATATTAGATAGATTCATTGTTATTTTTGAAGGTTGTAATGAGTTTGATAAAACTTAGATAAGTATATCTTAGTGTTTATCTTCCTCTTTAGTACATAATGATTTTGTTGATATACTCAAACTGACATTTCTGGTTTTTGTAAATGGATGGATCTAGCAGGAACCAAAGTGACAATGGGTTTGAAGGAAACTATGGTGGTTCTCTGATTAAGAGACTAGATGAAATGGGGGGTTCAATGAGAAATCTTGTGGTTATTCTAAACCAACTATCAGGTGTAATGATCAACCACTTGATCCTTGGTGAGTTCTCTAATGCATCATGTATGATAGAACCAACTCGACATGGATGTTCATGTAATAATTATAGTGGTAACCAATATGGTTTATATGATCCTTACATTTGAGGTGATTATGGGTTACTAGATGTTATTATGGAATATGAACATCATGAGATAAACTTGAGGATAAATTATGTTATGTTTATTTGTGAATATTTTATCTTGTTTTGGGTAATTGTTTAAGAATTATATAGTTTTGGAAAAAGGACAACACGTAGATCATGTGACAACCTGTCACATTGGACAAAGTTGCGGGAATTGAACCCACAACCAAAGTGCGACTGGTATTTATCACCTACCACTGGAATACTTGAAGTCCATGGTTAGTTTGACTAATTATTTTTTTAGTTAGATGATTTTATGAATCAAGAGTAAGTTGATTTTGGGTTATATATGGAAATTATTAACCCATCATGGAAGATATTTGTTTAGGTAAATTACATTTGAGTATGAGACTTTAAGAGAAACTGATGTTATTTGGAGATAAATGATAATTTTTACCTTGGGAGACTATGTGATTAAATCCTTCAAATTTGTGGGTTTCAATATTTTTTCAGTTTACATTTAAGTATTTTATGGATAGATGTTTACTGAATGGTCTTTGTTGAACTTTGGGTTTTTGTTGACAAATATTAGAGATTAGGAGTAGTTTTTTTTTTGTAAAAAAAATATGTTTTGGGTATTATATGATCTCATACTAAAATTTTTGGTTTGGTTTTGGTTGAGATCTAAAGACATGGGAAATATATAGTTCCCTTTTGTGGATTAGGTGATTCTCAAGAAGATGATTATAATACTCTTAATGCGAACAAGTCTTCCTAAATAATAGTCTTTTGGAAAAAATATGAGTTTGATTAAGGAATCTAGTAAAAGTAGAAATTCTATTGACAAGTAAGTACATTTCATTATGATTTAGTTAAGCTAAAAAATAAATTCCTCAATTAAAATTAACTTAAAACAAAAAATTTGTCTGTTAACTTTTCCAACTGGGGAATCGAATACTGTTTAACCCATCACAAGTTTGTGATTTTCTTGTAGTTAACTCTCTCCTAGACATATTTACTATCACTCTCCATCAAAACATGACCCATTTTTTTCTCCTCCATATCCATATTTTCCTACTTGGAATCCTAGTATGGGTTAACTCAGGTGACCTTTGTACTTCTCTCCCTTTCTTTTAATGTGATAGTTTTACTGACTCTTGTTCTGATGTGGGACATTCAATGAAGTTTCCAATCCCAATTTTGAAATTTCGAGGACACAATTCCCAAAAGGGGGGAAGGATGTCACATCCCAGGTAAATAAATAATATTATATTCTATGGTTTATCAATATTTTTGAATAAAATATTAATACCAATTTAAAGGGAATGCTATGCTCTATGGAATTCCCAATAAGAAACAACGAGTTTCTTTGAAATCTTACGTTGCACACTAATAATATAATAATATTAAAATATTTAATTCCTAGATGTTGTAATGGAGGGAATGAACAGAAATAACTACAAAATGATTACATATGTTTGTCAAATATTTTTACATTTATCCAATAAATGTTAGAGGCTTAAAATCCAAATGAATCCAATTTTATGAATAAATACTCTAATATTTTAAAAAGATTGTTTTACAACCATTTGATGGCGAACATTTTTTAAATATAACATTTGAAAATTTTAAAGCTATATTATTCAAAATAAACTTTTTCATTATGATTGGGATATTTAAATTTAGTTTGGTCAAATTTTTTATATGTTTCTGACAATGTTTATTCTTTTTAATGAATAGTGATAAATATTGCATTTTACATCAAATGTTTTTTCATCTAATTTAAATATATGGTTAGATTATATTTTTAATTGGTTTTAAAGTTTACTTAGAATATAGTTTTACAATTTAATTCAATGGTGGTCATTATAATTAATTTCACTTTGAAAATGTACATAAACAAGTGCCAAACTTTTCATAGATATTGCTTCCAAAAATCCCTTTATTTGTTTTGACAGTGAGAATTAACTATTTAATTTGTTAACGAAACTTATATGTTTTGAATTTTATGAAATGGACATCATTTATTAGTTTTAAATATCAAATATATCATAGGGTTAATTTATGGTATTTTCCTGATAATTCTTATTTAATGAATAGTGAAAAATACAGTTTTTATTTCAAAAGTGCCTTTTCATCCAATTTATTTATATATTTAGATTCTCATTTTAATTTTATTTAAAGTTTAATTTAATAATTTTTTTATCACTTAATATAATTTTGTTCAATGGAAGTAATTTCACTTTTTAATTGGATGTAAAAACAAGTCAATTTTTTGATAAATTTTACTTCTTAAAAACCTATCTTTTGTTTTGACAATAGGATTTACTTTTTAATAAATTACTAAATTTTATATGTTTTGAATTGGATTAAATAGATTAAATATTTGTAATCATAAGGTCCAAATTATGTAATTAAGGCTCTTTTGTTTTTGTACATTATGAATAGTAACGATGGTAATTATCTTTAATTACCGTGTTTAATTAGTAATCGGGTAATTAAGGGTAAGAAAATAAAATCATAAAAATATAAATGACCCAAAAATTTGTCCTAATGCTATTGGTGGTGTCATGGCAGACCATGTGATTCCTTGTTCCAACCTTGGGACCCCATGGAATCACTTTATTATGATAGTGACTTTTTATCATATTTTTTTAAAGAAAGGAAAATGTAACCAAATTATGTAACACCTATGTAATATATTTTCAATTTTGTCTAAATAAAAGATATCATAGACTATAAATAGTCATTGGAAAGCTAAAAATATTTCCTACATCATGATAGTTTTTTTATAATTTTTAAACATTAAATAAATTATTTTATTTATGACACCGTGATGATGCAGTGATTACCTCAAAAATGAATGATTTGAATAAAATGAGAAGATAGGGTGAAATATAAGTCGTAAACTTGTCAAAAACCTATTGGATGGGTGTATTTCGAAACCTTGTCACCTTATCCTATAACTATATCCTTTTGGGTCCTCTAAAATCCGAAAATCATTTTATAATAATGTAATATTTTATAACTTTCCAAGAGTGCCCTCCTCTTCTCTTATAAAAGGCCCCCACCTCTACCACCTACCCACACCTATCAAGCCTTGGGATCAGCCAAAACCTGACCATTTAATCTCTCCACATCCCTCTATTCATCATTGATGCCTCACTTTTGGCATAATGCCCTTCAAGAAACCCTTTGGTTCAAACCAAGAGGGTTTACCCGATTTATAGGTAATGTATTCACTTGTGTTCTTTTGTTTTATTTTGCTTCTGCAAATGCCAAATATCTTTTTATTAATTTATTTTGAAATAATAACAGTGTTTTCCATACACTAGGATGTTGTTATGGGAGGTATTCTAGCTACACTTACACACACCTCCGTCTAATGGTTAGAGAACATACTGTTTCTGTGGATGGCGAATTATTGCCTCACGAAACGATGATTGTTCAATATTCTCTTAACACCTTTCATGGTAGCCATTATGATGTCACTGTATTTTATATATGATATATATGGTATTTATTTTTTCCATATGCTTCTGTATTTTATAATTAAAACATACCATTATGCTTTTCAAGTTGTGAAAATGCGATAATTTCATACAAGGAAGTGTGGACTGCCGCCCCCTCAAGTGATGTGACGCGTTCATGGAATACATGGAATGTATAAAGAATGAAATTCATGAACTTTTACGACATATAAGACATATATATTATACTGTAATTATAATATATATATCTCTCAATTATTTTAAATTCCATTAATATCTCAATGAAATGAAAGTAGCGTTCATGCGTATGTATGGCCTACCGTCTCCATGAATGGTGCATTTCATTTCTTTTTATCTCCAAATGTTATGGAATAGTATAAAATGAATATGTACTGGATATAAATTATATATAAATCATTAATAATATTCTAGAGATGATTTACTTATAACTACATGGATAATCATTTTCAAACAAGTTCATTTTTGACTCATGTACCAAACATCGACAAAAACAACTGATGTGAAATCACATTATTAACCAATTATTATAACATTATAATATGTGATATGAACTGAATAATAATATATAAAGTATTAAATTATGAAATTATAAATTGAACGAAGTTTGTTATTTAGGAATATAAATAAATGAACAAGACAAGTCGGACTTGAGGTAAGGGATCCCACCTCTCTCTTTCTTTTTAAGTACTCTTTTTTATGTAACCTTCTTTAAGCTCCTATTTCTTATGTTGGAGGATATTATTTTATATTCCTATTTCTGTAATTTTTTTATATTATTATAGTCCCTATTTAATCTCATCAATCCATTTTTGGATGTTTTATGTGGCGCTGTTAGGTTGCCGAATTGTAATAAGGGGATTTTCATCTCACTTGTTATTCCCGTGAGATTCATGCTACATTTTCCACTATTTCATTTGTGTGGTGTATGTACTGACCATTATTTTAATATTTGTATAGTATACTCTCAGTTATGGGTATTACATCTTCATTTTATGACCCTTCTTTCATGGGGTGCACGTTTCGAAAGATTCCCAAATCGGTAAGGGAACCTTTCACACTTCTATTTTAAAAAGACTTATTTTGTTATGTCAATTAATTTACATATTTTTATGTTGTTATATGTTCTTATATATCCTTATTTATGTAAATTTAATTTCCAAATGATTAGATACCATTTTCTCTCTCATCAACTAATTTTATGAATTTTAATGTGACGCCATTAGGCTGTCGAATTTTACCAAGTGTACTTTTTTACCCAATTTTGATTTCTTTGGGTTCAACATGTAGTTATTGAATATGTCATAATTTGAATATATGTGAATGAAATTTGATTGTTTTACACATAATATCCACTTATATTGGGCGTATTTATATTTTTCACACATAATTTCGAGATTGATTTATCCTTAATTTAAGGATACCTTCTTTATAAGGGATCTCATCTAATTTTAAATTTCTATAGAGACTTAATTGTTGTTATGCACCAATTCACACTTATATGGTGTATATACTTTCTTTTTTAATATTATATCATTCTTCCATTTATTCTCATGATATTATAATGTTCTGATTAAATGTTATTCCTCAATTATTGTATTCAAGTGTCTCTAATTTCTGTAAAAACCCTTTAACCAAAATATCGCTTTAAATGTTTTAATGATTTGTTCTTATTAATATCCAGGTTTTAAAAATGGTTTTAAGGATTTTTTTATATGGATATTAATGGTTTAAAATTTTAAAAGCATCAACGTGGTATGGGACACTTTTATTCAAAAATCTCTTTATTTAATGTTTTAAATGGTTTTAAAAATTGTTTTTTTAATGAATTAATTATTTAAATATCTTAAAATGTTATATTGTTATTGAAATGTGGGAATTTTGTCTTTCCTTTATGCTTAAGTTATGTGCTATGATTATGTTTTGTTTATTGGGCACTGTTTATGAAAATGTGTGGTTCCGTGATAAACTAATGGCTGGTGATCCAGATATAGCTCTAAAATGCATTGGGTAATGAGAAGAAGTTAAACCTTATGGTTTCTCTGAAGAGATTTAGGGAATATACTGTTATGGGTATTCCAAACATAACCATGAGGGTTACTCCCTATGTAATAATGTTATTAATTCCTCAAGTTACCTTTATGCATTATGATTTCTATTGAGTTATGCATAAATATTATAATTTCATGAGGTATGTTAAATTGTTTATGTTTTATGAGTAAAGTATGATTTCATTGATTCTTATGTATTCATGGACTGATGTTTTATTTCCATACTGTTATAACCCTTACTAATATTTTTATGCTCATCCCTTGTTTTTGAAATATTTTCACAGGACATAAAGTTGAATAAGGTCAAGGATGGGATTAAGGAAATGTCAGGCTATCTAAAACAAGGAACTAGACATGACTCTTTTGTTCAAGAGTTTTTTATTTTTGTGAAAAAATGGAAGCTGGGTAGATGCAGCTACTTTGTAATAATTGAGATGTTATAGTAATGTCCTAATTCTCTAAAACTCTAAACCTAAAAAGATCCTCAATGTGAAATATTCATTTAATTCAAAAATAAGTAATGTTTAAGGCTGGGTCCTTATAGTAATACCCACTTTTTGAAATTTTATAAATTTTATCTCTCAGAATGTACTTCATTTTTGGATTCGGAATATCAAAATCGGCCTAGGGTAAAATTTGGGTACTTTTCGGATAACCTTTAGATTTTGATGGATAGTGAAAATTACAAAATTTTAATAAAAAACAACTTTTTTAATCGAAATAATTAGGAGTGATAAATTATGAATTTGAGTGGATTTAAAGTATATCTAGAATATATTTTTACAATTTAATATAATTTTGGTCATTGGTCATAATTTAACAATTAAACCGAACATAAACAGGTGTCAATATTTTGATTGTTATTATCTCTTAAAAACACGCTTTTTGTTTTAACAACAGAATTAATTTTAAATTAATTTCAGCCACATCTGTGTTTTGAATTTGGAAAAATGGATTCCATATTTGGAATCAGGATTTCCAAATTGTCTAAATATGTAACTGTTATTTTTAGACATTTTGAATAATTATTTCGGTAAATATTTTATTTACCATGGATAAAGGTTAAATACGATAAATAAGGGTAAAAAATTAATATTATAATAATAATAAATTACCCTAAAATGTGTCCTAACATTATTGGTTGAGACATTTCCGACCATTTTTATCTTTGGGTCGATTTTGGGAACCCATGGATCTACTTGTAAGTGATAATGACACATTATATTAATTAAGTTAAAATAAATATAAAAATGACATAAGCATATATCTTTTAAAAAAACAACTTTTACATAGGGTTATATATGTTGGATTTTGGACTATAAATATTCATTATAAATCTAAAATGATTTCCTAAATAATGATATTTTATTAAAAAAATTAGATATTTAATAATTAATATTATTTATGACAGAATAATGATGCAGTATTTTCCTTATTAATGAAAGAATCAAATAATTGGTATTATAAATGATAAAACTAATACAATTTGAATGTTTTGATGAAATACAAGAATTTTACTGCTTAATATGACATTATGGTATTGGTTAAACGAATTTTTTCGAATTAATAAAGTTTTTATGACTTTAACAAAAATCAATTATTGAAGAGTGTCAAAATTGACATAAAAGAGTTTTTAAAACCAATATTATATTATTAATTAATATTACATTCCTAAAAATCTATGTTTCGGCCAATAGACATACATCATGATAGGTGTATCATTAATCAACCACTTGGGGGTCTCTTGGATGTATATTGTATGTTTATTAACTATATAATATAAAAATACAAAGTGACAAGATAAATGTTAAACTAATTAACTATGAGTAAAAACTAAAAGATAAGGTTAATTTAGTGACCCAAACCTATCTAAAACCTATTGGATGAGAAGTTTTCGACCTTTTCCCACATTAAACTTTAAATAATCCACATTGGATCCATTAGAATCGGAATATGAATTTTGTATAAAATAATATTTCTAGCTTTTCCAATGGTGCCCCTCACCCCTCTAATAAAAAGTCACTCACCCTTCTCATTAATTCACACCATCAAAGCCATTTTTCTCTACCAACATCTGCCCAAATATCCTCCCAACTTCCCTCTATTCAACCTAGAGGCCTTAGTTTGATCAAAAAGCTATCCTATGGAGCCCTTTTGATCAAATCAAAAGGAAGAACCTGAAGAAGAGGTAATGTTTTCACCACCCTCATTCAAGTTCATTTATTCTTTAACATCTTCTTTCTTTGTTATTTCTATTCTAAAATAATAGCTCCAGTATCTTCTATATACTGTGATTTTATTATCAATATGTAAAAAACAAATTCATTGTTCTATCCATCCCTTGAATGACATGTCACCATACATGCGTATGTACGACCTACCGTCTCCACATTGTGGTGTAATTGTTATTCAATATATTATTAATGAGATGGGTATAATAATGATGTATAATTCATGTAAATAATAAATATAACATGATAATGATTCTGTCTATATTACATACCATCCAATTATGTATTATTTTAATATCAAAAGAATGGTATTGTCGCTTGTGCGTACGTATGGACTACCGTCTCCACGAACACGATGAGATTCATTCCCCATTATATACATTTGAGTATAATTCTCATTTAATGGTTACAAATAATGTTTATGGAATTTATATCATTTTTCATATGAATTATATACAACCTATCCATAACAAACACGGCTTACGTAACAAAGAATATAAAGGAAAATGAGTATGTTAACACCCGAAATGACGATAATATTAAGGTATTATTAACAAATCAATGTTAAAAGATCATATATGATATAATATAATTTTAAATTATTCTTTTATAATTCAATAACAATTATTTCACCATTATACAAGATTTTAACCTATCATCGACCAAGGAAAAAGTACAATGTAAGTGGTTTCTTATCTCACCCTTAATTTCGTGAGAATTCCATTTTTCACCACTTATTTATTGCATGTGGTGTATGTGTACTACCCATGATAGTATTCATTGTGTAATATAGTTTAATTTATGGGTCTTTACATCATCATTGTATGAACCTTCTTTCATTGGTGTTTGTTTCGTAAGTTACCTAATTGATAATGGAATTTGAAATTTCAATTTGCACTCATTCGGCTTTAGTCATACTTCGTTGATTATTTTACTCGAAGATTTTGTGTGGAATCACTATTCATATGATTATGTCATAATTTCCACTCCCCTTTCTGTGGATATACGTTTTATAAATATAATCACTCTATTGATAAATTCTAAAGTCATCGATTTGAACTTGATAAGAGTGATTTTAACTCAATCTCCATTTGTTGAGTTAAATATCCAATTCATTGGTGTTGTTTTTACAAGAATATATGTGAATGTCATATGATTGAATTACACTAAATATCCAATAATGTTGAGTTTATTTATATTTTTCACACATAATTATGAAGTTGATTTATCCTTAACCTAAGGATATAGCCTTTATGAGAGATTTTATCTCAATCTACATTCCATTGAGAATCCATTATTGTTATACACCAAATCACTCTTATATGGTTTATATAATGTACTTTGACACAGTATATCATGAATCCCTTTATTCTCATGATATTACAATGTTTTTATTACCTCAAATATTTGTATTCATGTGTCTTTATTTTGGTTAGGAACTCTAACTAAAATATCATTTTAAATGTTTTAAATATTTATTATTCTAAATCATTCCCATTAATGTCCATGTTTTAAAAATGTTTTTAAGGATTTATATATATGGACATTAATGATTTAAAATTAAAATTCCTTTTAAAAGTTTCAAAGTGGTATGGAACACTTTTATTCAAAAAAATCTATTTTAAATGGCTTCTTGACAAAAACTGTGAATTTTAAATGTTTTCAAAAAAAGTGGGATATTTCTCTCAATAATTGGATGATTATTTTAATCTATGTCAATATCCTTCATTATTGTTGATTGAGGTTAATCTAATACAATAAAATCTTCCATATTGTATTGAATGAGTTATTTTTGACTATGCATGTGATATTTTTATACAATTCATGTTTTGTGGTTAATGTATTGACATTTCGTATGCTAGTTTTAATAAAAAAATTAATGTTCTGTTTAATCATGTTCATATGAGGAATGCATAGGACTTAGTAAGTGACGGTTGGAGCCTGCTATAGATCCTCGATGCATCAGGATGTCTCATGAGAAAAACTAGTTTCTTGGCACAATGCCTTGACAAAATCTTATTTGTAGTCTTGGCACGAGGCCTTGGCTACGTGGTTATGATAGTCTGGCATTATGCATTCTGTCATTATGAAAGTGTTTATTGATATTTTAATGTGATGAATTCGACTATTAAAATATCCCTGTGAATATATAAATGGCATTATTTCATTTTATCCTTTCCATATTATACTGAAGTTCAAGTTTAAAAGGCTTTTTTTTAGTTATACATTGCCTTCAATTTTTATGTTTATTTATGAAAGTTTCTGCTATATTGTTATCCTTACTGAGCATCTGAGCTCACCCCTTTCAATGTTTTATTTTTCCCAGGATGTAAAAAAGTATTTTTTGAATGACCTGCTGGGATATTATGAGGGGATATGAAGACAATATGTTGTTGTATTTTTTCACTTATTGTTGTAATGTAAACTTTATGAACATATCTAGTGTTTCCAAAGCTAATAAAACTAATCGGTCTTTTGAGACATGATCTTTTGTGATCATGCCAATGTTATGCAATAATGCACTGACTCTGGGTAACTGGGGTCGGGGCGTAATAGTTGGTATCAACGAAAGTTTAGTACAAACCTTGGAAACTAGATTTAGATAAACTCTGATTAGAACACATAGCCCTAAGATAGACTTTGAGGATTAGTATAGAATAACTTCATAGAATTTTGGTATTGTATATATTTTTTGAGTTTTCCAACAATTACATCCCTGTCTAGATATGAGCAGGTAGGGGAGGCTCTACCACAGATCTACCTAGGGGTAAATCCGGAAAACACCTCTTTAAGCTATACTCAAATGGGAACTGGTGCACGACAACGGGCCTTGCTACACTCTTGGATACGAAACTCCCAGGGGATATGCATTGATAAATTCACAATATTTGTATGAACCATTATAAAGGGAATAAACAAATTCCCCTAAGAATATATGTCGGGAAATAGATAGTAGATAACCTAGATATTAACATAGGGTACCCCAAGTTAAGATAAATTGTTCAATTATAGGATTATCCTAATATGTCTAAAAAAAATTACATTTTTATTAGATAAGTATTCAAAAACCATAATTGTATTTTCTTTTTGTTAGTTAAAACATTGAGGGAGCAAGATCATGAACAACACTTCTCTCTCTTCCAGAAGAACTACTTATAATTATTATCCAGAAGTCATGCGAAGATGATGTTGAAACTTTTTCAAATCTCCATGTTACATGCAAACAACTTTATGAGACATCCAATACCTCTAGCATTGCACAATTCTTTCAAGGATCAAGTACTGACTATGGAATAATATTGCGATCTCAACTTTCATACCACGCTAAGCGTCGGAAGTACAATCAGGGTCTATTCAAATTATTCACTTAATCTCAAAATTACGATTCACTAAACAATTTTCTAGATGCTGCAGTAGAGGGAGACCTTCGAGTGGCCTATATGTATCAAATTATATATCTATGTCTTTTGGGACATACAGAAACTGATTTACCAAAGCCTTTTTTGAAATATTTGACGATGAATAAGTATGAATTTTTATAAATAAACATGTTAAAGACGATGTATCAAAATTATATATAAGAAATACTTATTTTTTTATGATCCATCGATGCTTCCATCGATATAATCCAAGATGGATGAGGAGTTTTTGGTTAAAGGAAGTGGATGATTTTGAAAAATTCATGAGGTACCATTGTGACACATGAACAAATTCTACCAAAAAGCAATTCCTCCTAGTCTCTCCAGATTTCATGATGTGTTCCACATATCACTAGTGAAAAAATACATTTCTGACCCAACGCATATACTCGCCTATTAAGAATTAGAACTAGAACCCAATCTATCTTATTCTAAATAGCCAATATGAATTCTTCATACCAAAGATCAATTGTTGAGAAATCGAATGACTCGTCTGATAAATGTTCTATAGAGAAATCATAAGATGGAAGAGGCAATGTGGGAACCCGGGTAACATTTGATGAAAAACATATGTGTAAATAAATGGATGGTGAGATGTTTAAAAGTGTTAGTTCTCTTTATTGATGGGATTACTTTGGAATAATTTTCTCTTGTATGTGTAACCATGTAATTTATCTTGTTAAGATGATATTTGAGGAAGAATTATATTTTCTCTTGTAGATATAGTTATAAATAACCATTTTTTCTTATATGAACATTGAGATTGAGGAAATTACAAGTTATTATATTTTGGGATGAATATGAAAGGTATGACAAAACATTTGGGGTTAAATTATGTTATGGTTATTTTTAGGAATTTATCTCATTTTGGAAATATTATAAAATATATTTTTTGAAAATGGACAACACGTAGACCATGTGACAACCCGTTGCATCAGACAAAGCTGTGGGAATCGAACCCACAACCAAAGTGCGATTGGAATTTATCGCCTACCACTTGACAACGTGAAGTCCTTGGTGTGTGTGACTATTATTTTTTGTTAAATGATTTAATTGATCTATAATAATTAGATTTTGGATCTTATGTCTTGTCAAATGAATACCCTTAGTATAGGAAAATGATTTGGTGATTAAGTGATAAATTTTATTTTGGAAGATGTTCGCTTTGTTGGGAACACTATATTCCCAAAGAAAATAGAATACTATGGGGTTTCATTTGAGGAGTAATGGTGGATTTGTTTCTAAGTTTTTATTGTGTATTTATTGTGATTTGGGTTATTTATGGAAATGGTTAACCTGTAATAGAAAATATGTGATTAGGTTAATTACATTTAAGTATGTGGCTTTAAGAGTAGTTGATGTCATTTGGAGATACAATTTAACATGGAATACTACATAACCAAATTCTTCTATGTTTTGCGTTTCGATATTAGTTTGGATTATATTTAAGGATTTTAAGGTCAATTGTTTATTGAATGGTATTTATTTAACTTTGGGGTATTTATTTTAGAAATTAATATTAGTGTCTATTTCTCTAAATGAATATCCTTTTGGGGGATCATTAGATCTTGTACTAACCATTTTGGTTTTTATTAATCTCTAAAGACAATGTAAATATATAGTTTATTCTTCATGGATCATGTGATTCTATAGAATTTTATTCTAGCTCTTCCAGTGTGACCAAGTCTTCTTGAATACTCATCATCTATAAAAATCAGTTAGTGGTGGAAATTAAATAAGGAAAGAAACTATACATAAAAAGTAAGTATATCTCTTTATTTTCTTTGTCAATCTCCAAAATGAATTCCTAATATTTATGTAATGTAACTTAAAACAAAAAAAATGTTGTCCATTTACTTTTCCTACTAGGAAACTAATGACCGTTTGTCTCATCACAAGTTTGTGGTTTTCTTGTTGTTAAATTTCACCTGATCAGGTTTTCTATCCCTCTCCATCAGAACTTGACACTTATTTTATCATCCATATCCATGTTTTTTACATGGAATCCTAGTATAGGTTATCTCAGGTGTCCTTTGTACTTCTCTTTCTTTCTTTTAAAGTGATAGTTTAATTGAAGCTTTTTCTGATGTGGGACTTTCCATTATACTCCAAATCCCAATTATAAAAATTTCAAGTACACAATTTATTGAAGGATGGGAGAATATAACACCAAAAGATTCCACGATACACTTCTATTTGATTAAAACAGTAGCGTGTGTTGTACACAACTTCGAGTTCTAACACACCTCGACCAAATCAAAATAGCCGTTATGAATAGTAATACCCACTTTTTGAAAATTTATAAATTTTATCTCACAAAATGGACTTCATTTTTGGATTCTGAATATCAAAATTATCCTAGGGTGAAATTTTGGTACTTTTTGGATAACTTTTATATTTTGATGAATAGTGAAAATTACTAAATTTTAATCAGAAACATGTTTTTTATTCGAAATAATTAACAGTGATAAATTATGAATTTGAGGAGTTTTAAAGTTTATCTAGAATATATTTTAACTATTTAATACAATTTTGATCATTGGACATAATTTCACAATTAAACCGCACATAAACATGTGCCAATATTTTGATCGTTATTATCTCTTAAAAACACGCTTTTTGTTTTAACAACGGGAATTAATTTTAAATTAATTTCTGTAACTTCTGTGTTTTGAATTTGGAAAAATTTATTCCATATTTTTAATTAGGATTTATAAATTATGTAAATAGTTAACTTTTATTTTTAGTCATTTTGAATAATTACTTCGGTAAATATTTTATTTACCATGGTTAAAGTGTAAATCTGGTAAATAAGGGTAAAAAATAATATTATAATAATAATAAATTACCATAAAATGTATCCTAATATTATTGGTTGATACATGTCCGACCATGGGAATCTTTGGGTCAATTTTGGGACCCCATGGAACCACTTGTAAGTGAAAATGACACATTATATTAATTAAGTTAAAATAAATACAAAAATTACATAAGCATATATTGTTTAGAAAATCACTTTTTACATAGGGTTATATATGTTGGATTTTTTACTATAATTATTAATTATAAATCTAAACATATTTCCTACATAATGGTATTTTACTTATAATTTTTAGAAATTTAATAATTAATATTATTTATGACACAATAATGATGTAGTATTTTCTTTATTAATGAAAGAATCAAATAATTGGTATTATAAATGTTAAAATTAAAATAATTTAAAGTTTTATTGAAATCCATGAACTTTATTGCTTAATATAAAAATATGGGATTTCTGAAATGAATTTTCTTCGAATTAATAATGTTTTTATGAATTTAACAAAAATCAATTATTGAATAGTGTCAAAATTGACATAAAAGAGTTTTTAAAACAAATAATATATTATTAATTGATATTAAATTCCTAAAAATATAAGGTACGGTCAAGAGACTTATATCATGTATGTGTATCATTAATGGACCACTTTTGGGTTGATTGGATGTATATATTATGTTTATTAACTATATAATATAAAAATACAATGTGACATGGTAAATGTTAAACTAATTAACTAAGAGTTAAAACTAAATGATAAGGTTAATTTAGTGACCCAAACCTGTCTAAAACCTATTTTTTGAGTTGTTTTCTACCTATACACACATTAAACATTAAATAATCTACATTGGTTCCATTAGAAACTGAATATGAATTTTTTATAATATAATATTTCTAACTTTTCCAAAGTTGCCCCTCACACCTCTTATAAAAAGGCACTCCCCCTTCTCATTAATTCACACATTCAATGCAAATTTTCTTGGCCAAAATCTACCAAAATATCCTTCCAACTTTCCTCACTTCAACCTAGAACCCATAGTTTGATCAGAAATCCAACCTAAGGTGACTTTTGATCAAATCAAAAGGAAGAACCCGAAGAAGTGGTAATGTTTTCACCACTCACTTTCAAGTTCCTTTTTTCTTCAACTTCTTCATTCTTTGTTATTCCTATTCTAAAATAATAACTCAATTATATTCTATATACTATGATGTTATTATAAATATGTAATAAACAAATTAATTTTTCTATCCATCCCTTGAATGACATGTCACCATACGTGCGTACGTACGGCCTACCTTCTCCACATTGTGGTGTAATTGTTATTCAATGTATTATTATTTAGATGGGTATAATAATGATGTATAATTCATGTAAATAATAAATATACCATGATAATGATTCTTTCTATATGACATACTATCCAATTATATATTATTTTAATTTCAAAAGAATGATATTGTCTCTCGTGTGTACGTACGGACTACCGTCTCCACGAACAAGATGAGATTCATTCCCCATCATATCCATTTGAGTCTAATTCTCATTAAAAAATTGAAAATAATGTTTAAGGAATTGATATCATTCTGTATATGAATAATATACAACCTATCCACAACAAACACGACTTACGTAACAAATAATATAATGGAAAATGAGTAAGTTAACACCCAAAATGACGACAATACTAAGATATTATTAACAAATCAATGTTAAAAGATCATATATGATATCATATTAATGTAAATTATTCTTGTATAATTCAAAAACAATTATTTCACCATTATAATGGAGGTTAACCTACCATGGACCAATGAAAATGTACAAAGTAAGGGGTTTCATATCTTACTCTTAATTTCATGAGAATTTCATTTTTCACCACTTATTTATTGCATGTGGTGTATGTTTACTTAACATGATTGTATTAATTGTCTAATATAATTTAATTTATGGGTATTTAAATCATCATTGTATGATCCTTATTTCATGGGTGTATGTTTCCTAAGTTACCTAATCGATAAGGGAATTTAAAATTTCAATTTGCACTCATTGAGCTTTAGGCATACATCATTGATTATTTTACTCCAAGATTATGTGTGGAATCACTATTCATTTTATTATGTCATATTTTCCACTCCCCTTTATGTGGATATACTTTTTATACACATAATTACTCCATTGATAAATTCTCAAGTCATCGATTTGAACATGATAAGAGTAATTTTAACTCAATCTCCATTTGTTGAGTTAAATATCCAATTTATTTGGGTTGTTTTGACAAGAATATGTTTGAATGTCATCTGATTGAATTACACTAAATATCAAATAATATTGAGTGTATTTATATTTTTCACACATAATTAGGTCATTGATTTGTCTTTAACCTAAGGATATGACCTTTTTGAGAGATTTCATCTCAATCTACATTACATTGAGAATCCTTTATTGTTATACAAAAAATCACTCTGATATGGTGTATATAATGTACTTTGACATAGTATATCATGAATCCCTTTATTATCATGATATTACAAAGTTTTTATTACCTCAATTATTTTTATTCAACTGTCTTTATTTTGTTTAGGAACTCTAACTAAAATATCATTTTAAATTTTTTAAATATTTATTATTCTAAATCTTTCTCATTAATGTCCTTGTTCTAAAAATGTTTTTAACGATTTATATATATGGTCATTAATGTTTTGAAATTAAAATTCCTTTTAAAAGTTTCAATGTGGTATGAGACTCTTTGATTCATAATAATCTATTTTAAATGGCTTCTTGACAAATAGTGTGAATTTTAAATGTTTTCAAAAAAAAGTTGGATATTTCTCTCAATAATTGGATGATTATTTTATTCTATGTCAATATCCTTCATTATTATCGATTGAGGTTAATCTGATACAATACAATATTCCATATTGTATCGAATGAGTTATGTTTCACTGTGGATGTGCTATTTTTTATTCCATTCATGGTTTGTGGTTAATGTATTGAAATTTTGTATGATAGTTTTAATATGAATGTTTATGTTTTGTTTAAACATGTTCATATGAGGAATGTATTAGACATTGTAAGTGACGGGTGTAGCCCGCTATTGCTCCTCGATGAATCGGTATGTCTCATGAGACAAACTAGTGTCTTGGCATGAGGCCTTGACAAAATCTTATTTGTAGTCTTGACACGAGGCCTTGGCTACGTGGTTATGATAGTCTAGAATTATTCATTCCATCATTATGAAAGTGGTTATTGATATTTTCATGTGATTTATTCGACTAGTAGAATATCCATGTGAATAAGTAAATTTAATTATTTCATTTTACCCTTTCCATATTATAATGAAGTTCAAGTTTAAAAGGCTTTTGTTTTAGTTATACATTGCCTTAAATTTTTATGTTTATTTATGAATGTTTCTTCAATATTGGTATCCTTACTGGGAATCTGAGATCACCCATTTCAAGGTTTTATTTTTTTCCAGGATGTGAAGAAGTATTTTATGAATCACCTGCAGGGATAGTATGATGGGATATGAAGAAAATATGTTGTTGTAGTTTTTCACTTATAGTTGTAATGTACAATTTAGGACAATATCTAGTGTTTCCAAGGCTACTAAACTAATCGGTCTTTCGAGACCTAATATTTTGTGATCATTCCAATGTTATGTAATAATTCACCGACTCTGGGTAACTGGGGTCGGGGCATTACATTCATGTACTACCCTAATATCTCATTCATCTTGATAAATATGGATTTAACCTCAAGAGATAATCATTATTCCATTTTATGTTAGTATTCAATAAAGGATTATTGAGAAAATAAACATTACATTAAATGAATTAGGTGAAAATCTAAAATATCAAGCCAGATAATTTCCCTAATAAACAAATACTAAAAAAACTCAAGGGAACATCCCATAGAAAAACAAATGCATTAAGATCACACCATCTAATAGAGTGTTGATAGAAAACATTCCATAGATGTTATACACTACCACATTCAAACAACATACTTATTTCGAATATCTAATATAATGAGGGGACCTTTAATTAAATAAGGTACTATTAGAAATAGAATATATAAGATTCGTACCTTTGATAGTTGATGTCCTCATCTCACCACTACTTGATGAAGGGTGAACTACATATAAGTAACATGTTGTTATATCATGTTCTCCCATCTGAGCCCAATGTCTTTCACTAATCTACTATTACTGATTGTATTTTCTAGGATTTAATAATCCTCCACCTAGACCAGTATATCTGGTATAACTCCAACAACAATACTGATATGAGGTTGGAGATCATTTTTTTTCATTATGATTCAGTCAGGGTCAGCCATCACCATCAATTGTCCATGGATTCATGTTGAACCTCTAATGATTCCACATCAAACCACATTATGATCACTCCACTAGAATTCAAATGTAATAACCTGGCATGTGACCATGAATTCCACAATGAATGCAATGCACCGGAACACATCCCTAATAGGTCACTATTGTCTCCAAGCTAATATTCATAGAACTTCCATAGGGACAACTTTCATAATGTCACTTTCTATTAAATGAGGATGTACATATATATTTCTAATGGATCTATCATGTCCTCCACTATAATACAACATGTTGTTACCCTCAAAAAATGAGATCCTGATTGACAACCTCCATAAACAACATCAAAAAAAAATTCACCTGCTACATGATACCTCATCTAAATACATCCTCAAAACATTCTTCGTTGTTTTATTATACCCTACTAATTCTTGAAGAAATTAATATATGTGAAATAAGAGACCATCATATTCTACAACTGACAAATTTCGATAATTATACGACATAATCTCTATATATTTCTTTTTACCTGGTGAATTTATAATGAAATTATCCATGAATATTTATTTGAAGTACTACCATGCCATAATATATAACCACTCAGACCAAAATAAGAATACAAAACCAAATATTTTCTAGTCCAAGCAACAGAATGTATGTTATCTTCAATTTATTCAATAGATGGATCTTTATATGGTGTATAATAATCATTACATACTCAATTTTGAAAAATTTTATATCAAGTAAACCATCTTTATAAAATTTTAGAGGTTGATATTGTTGAAACTCTCTCATAAAATCAAATACAGTTGTAGTATCCCATCATATTCCTCTCAATATAAAATATATAATGATGAATAAATTCTCATTGAAATATTATTCCCCCAAATAAGTGGGAATTAATGGGGGTTATTGTATATCTACCAGAGAAACATTCTCACCAAGGTCCTCATGTCTCCCTACTAGTGATTGTCATCATAGTAAAATAACAGTACAATGCCAAACACACAACTCATGACACATGGAAATATATTTTAAGATTATAAAAGGGTGGGTTATAAACTACTCTCAAGAAACCCCAACACATAGACTATAAGGCCCTAGTATTAAACATTACGTATTATTGAATTAAATTATTAATTCACATTGAGGATCTTTTCAGGTTTAGAGTTTTAGAGAATTTGGACATAACTATTACATCTCAAAGATTAAAAATTATACAGTTCTACTAATATTACATAAAATAAAAACTCTTAAAAAGAAGCATTTATAGTTCCATGTTTTAGATAGAATATCTTTCCTTGATCCCATCCTTGACCCTATTCATATTTAAGTCATGTGGAAAACATTTCAAAAACATGGGATGAGCATAAAAATCCCAGTAAAAGATACACAAAGAAGGAAAACTGTTAGTTTTCCAGAAAAATAAGTAACCCAAGAATACATTATCAAAGTAACACTTTTAACCTTTATGAAGTAGTAAAAAAACTCTTCACTGATTAAAAGATCATTACTTACTCCTTTTGTAACCAAAATATTACTATAAAAACCCATATAATGAACACATAACATATAAAGGTAACTTGGGACATAAACATACTTAAATGGAGTAATCATACTGTCAAATTCCACACATATCACTTAATAGACTATACGGCCATCTTACATACCCAATGAATTCGAGGTTATAACGTAACCACCCGTCCTAGTATTCACGACACCACCCGTCATAGGGTTTATCACGTAAACACCCGTAAAATGTCCAAGTACCATCATTACACGTAAACTATTGAAAATATAAACATTTCAATAAACACATTTCATTTTCAGTCACAATAATTAATTCCAAGCTATTGAATTAATCTATCCATTTTCAGAAATCATTTAAAAGAGATGTTTGAATAAAAGTGTCCCACACCACTTTGAAGATTTTAATGGAATTATAATTTTAAAACATTAATGTTCATATAAATAAATACTGAAAACCATTTTGAAAACATGGACATTAAATATAAATATTTAGAATAATGAATCATTAAAACATTTAAAATGATATTTTTGTTAAAGAGTTTTTAACAAAATGAGAGACTCTTGAAAACAAATAATTGCGGAATAACATTTAATCCAAACTTTATAATATCATCAGAATAAAGGGATTCATGATATAATATTTCAAAGGACAGTATACACACCATATAAGAGTGAATTGGTGTATAACAACAATGAAGTCTCAATGGAAATGTAAATTGAGATGAAATCCATTATAAAGATGGTATCCTTAAATTAAGGATAAATCTATCACATAATTATGTGTGAGAAATATAAATACACCCAATATAAGTGGATATTAAGTGTGAAACAATCATAGGACATTCACACATAATCTTGGAAAAACAAAACCAATGACATAGATATTTAACTCAATTAAATGATATTGAGTTATGATTTCCCATACAAGTTCGTAAGAATTTATCAATGAGATGATTATGTGTAGAAATAGTATATCCACATAAAGGTCTATGTAAATTACAACATAGATATTCCACACATAATATTGGCTTAATCAAATCAAGAAGTAGAGGTTTAACCCAAATAATTGATAGTTGGTTAAGAAGTTCCCTTACTGAAATCTGACTGCCTAACAGCGTCACTTTAGAATTCAGAAAATGAGTTGATGAGAGAGAAAATGGTATCTCATCACTTGGACATAAAATTTACATAAATAAGGATATATAATAACATATCCCAACATAATATTATGTGAATTTAATGGCATAACAAAAGAACTCTTTTAAAAAGAGGAGGGTGAAAGGTCCCCTTACCGAGTTGGGTAACTTTCGAAACGTACACCCCCTGGAAGAAGGGTCATACAATAAATATGTAAATACCCATTAATGAAATTATACTACAAAAAGTGTATAATAATGTGCAGTACATACAAAAATCAAAGGAAATAGTGGCAAACGTAGCATAAATGTCACAGGAATAAAAGGGAGATGAAAAATCCCTTACGAAAACTAGGCAGCCTAACGACGCAACTTAAAACTTCAAAAAATGGATTTATGAGGTCAAATAGGGTCTCTAATAATATGAACATAAGAATTACTATATGATTAATATAAAATAACATCCCCAAACATAATAAATATGAGCTTAAATGAAATTACATAAAGGAGAGTACTTAAAAGAACGAGAGAGGTTGGATCCATTACCTCGTGTCCGACATGACTCGATCGTTCTTTAATATCCTGAATTATAAAATTTTGTAAATTTATAATTGCTTAAGGAAATAATTTAAATATTATTATTCAGTTCATATTACATATTATAATGTTATAATAATTGGTTAATAAAGTGTGTTCATATCAGTCGTTTTTTTCGATGTTCGGTACATGAGTAAAAAATGAACTTGTTGGAAAAGAATTTTCCATGTAGTTATAGGTACATCATCTCCAGAATAGTATTAATTCTTTGAATATCATATATATCTAGTATATATCTATTTTTTTACTATTACATAAAATTTGGAGTTAAAAAATTAAAAGCACCGGTCATGGAGACGGTAGGTCGTACGTACGCATGAACGCTACTTTCATTTTTTTGTAATATTAATGGAATTAAAGTTAAGAGAGAGATATATATATTATAATTCCAGAATTATATCCATAATTTAGATGTATTATATGACATATATATCCATTATATATATGTACTTATAATAGTACATAACATTTGGAGAAAAGAAATGAAATTTACCATTCATGGAGACGGTAAGTCGTACGTACGCATGAACACTACTTTAATTTCTTTGGCACATTAATGGAATTAAAACTAGATGAGATATATATATATATATTATAATTAAAGTATAATATATATGTTATATATATCACATAATTTCATCAATTTCATTCTTTATACATTCCATGTATTGCATGAACGAGTAAAATCACTTTAGGGGGCGGTAGTCCACACTTCCTCGGATGAAATTATCGCATTTTCACAATATGCAAAGCATAAAGGTATGTATTAAATATAAAATAAAGAAGAATAGAGATGAAATAAATATAATATATATCAAAAATAAATATAGTTCCATCATAATGGCCACCATGAGAGGTGGTATGAGAAGATAGAACAATCATCATTTCGTGAGGCAGTAATTCGTCATCCACAGAAACAGTATGTTCTTTAACAACTAGATGGAGGTGTGTGTTAGTGTAGATATAATAATCCTCATAAAAACATCCAATTATATATAAGATACTGGTTTTGTTAAAAAAGAAATAAATAAAAAGAGATTAGGGGGTTGGAGAAGCAAAATAAAACAAAAGAACGCTAGGGAAGACATTACCTTTAAGATGGGTAACTCTTTATGATTTGAACTCAAAGGCTTCCTTGGAAGAATATCTGCTCAATGTGAGGAATCTAAGAGTATGATAGGGATGTGGAGAGATGAAATAGGTAGGGGTTGGCCGAGACAAAAGATTGAGAGGTGTGGGTAAGGTGGTAGAGTTGGGGGCCTTTTATAAGAGGAGAAGAGGGAAACTCTTGGAATGTTATAAAAGGTTACTTTATTATAATGTGCTTTTTGAATTTTAAAGGCCCCAAAATTAAATATTTCGATGAAAAGGTGATAAGAGTTCTAAATACACCCATCCAATTGGTTTTTACATGTTTAGGTCTTATATTTTACATTATCTTTCATTTTATTTAAATCGTTAAATAATGAGGTAATCGCTGCACCATCATGGCGTCATAAATAATTAAATATATTTAATGTCTAAAAATTATAAAAAAAATATCATAATGTAGGAAATATTTTTATCTTTGTAATTAATATTTATAGTAAAAAAATATTACTTTTATAAGCCCACTTAATAATTGTTTTAGTAAAACATCGCATGTTTGTAACATTTTTTTTAACTTTAAATAAAAAGTTGTTTATATCATTTTCCTAGCAAAGTGGCTCCATAGGGTCCCCAGGTTGACCCTTTGATTTTCGTGGTCGGACATGATGCATCCAATGAGGGTAGAACATATGTCTAGGTCATTTCATATTATTAAAATATTATTTTTTCCTTACATTACGCTAATTACCTTTAATCACGATTAATAAATCTTAAAAGTTACTATTCACCAAAAATTATTTTAATCTCATTGAACCACATTTTACTTGACAACCATGTAGGTCAGATTTTGAAAATCAAATCACAGAAGTGTCAAAGTTTCATTTAAATTAAAAATCGGTTTCTTTAACTACCACTTAGTGGTTTCACTATTCATCAAAAATTGATGTTTTTCAGAAAAATACCAAAAAATAACCCTAAGCTATATTTGATATTCCGAATTAAAAAATGATTCATATTTTACAAAATTCCAAATATATATGTTTCATTAATTAATTTAATAATTCATTCCCACTTTCAAAACAAATAGCTTGTTTTTAAGAAATAATATCTATTAAAAGATTGACACTAGTTTAAGTCCAATTTGAAAGTGAACATAATTCCAATGACCACCATTGGATTAAATGTTAAAAATATATTCTAATTTCACTTTAAAACCAATTAAAAAGATGATCTAATCATATAAATAAATTATATTAAAAAAAGGTTTTGAATTAAAATACATCATTTTACAGTAGTCATTAGAAAATGTACTTTATTGGAAAAATTCCAAATATTTATACAAAGTAAATTTTGATGTCCCGATTCAAAAAATAATTTTATTTTGTCAAATATAACATATAAAATTGTAAAAAAAGGATTTGAGAGGGCATCTCCATGAAAAGGTGGTTAATCAACATTTTAAAGAATATTAGAAAATTAATGCTTAAAATTGGATTCATTTGAATTTTAAGCCTCTAACATTTATTGGATAAAAGTAAAAATATTTCAAAAACATATATAATCATTTTGTAGTTAGTTCCATTCATTCCCACCATTACAACGGCTAGGAGTTAACTACCATTTAAAATAATATTATTTAATTATTAGAGTGCAACGTAAGATTTCAAAGAAACTCATTGTTTCGTATTGGGTACGCCATCGAGCATAGCGTTCCTTTTAAAGTAATATTAATATTTTATTCACAAATATGGATAAATATTAAAATTTCATATTTTTTATTTCCCTGGGGTGTTACATCCTTCCCCCCTTTTGGGAATTGCATCCTCGCAATTTTAAAATTGGGTTTGAAAACTTCATTGAAAATCCCACATCGGAACAAGAGTCAGTAAAAATATCACATTAAAAAAAGAGAAGTATAAAGGTCACCATAGTTAACCCATAATATTATTCCATGTAGGAAAACATGGATATGGAGTTAAAAAAAGGGTCATGTTTTGAGGGGGAGTGATAGAAAACATGTTTAGAAAAAAGTTAACCACCAGAAAATCACAAAATGGTGATTTGTTAAAAGGTATTTTATTCCCCAGAAGGAAAAGTTAAAAAACAATAGTTTTGTTTTAAAGTTAATTTTCATTGAGGAATTTATTTATGAGCATAACTAAAACATAAGGAAACATATTTACTTTTCAGGTTGACTTTCATCTTTTAATATATTTCTTACACGAACTCATAGTTTCAACAAAAGATGAGTATTTGGGATGACTTGTTTACATTAAGAGATCAATAATTAACTTCTAGAAAATCACCTAACCCAAAAAAGAGAAATATATACTTCCCATTTCTTTAAACCTTAACTAAAACTAAAACCAAAAATGTTAGTATGAGATCAGATAATACCCAAAAAGAATAATCTTTTATAAAAAAATTCTATTCTTAATCTCCAAAATTTGTCAAACAATACCCAAAGTTCAACAAAGACCATTCAATAAACAATTTGTCCAAGAAATTATTCAATGTAAACCAAACTAATATTGAAACCCAAATAGTTGAAGTATTTAATCACATATTCTTCCAAGGTAAAAATTAACATTTATCTCCAAATAACATTATTTTCTCTAAAAGTCTCATATTGAAAAGTAATTAACCTAATCATATATCCTCCATGATAGGTTAATCATTTCCATAGATAACCAAAAATAAACTTACTATTGATTCCTAAAATCATCTAACTAAAAATAATTAGTCAAACTGACCAGGGACTTCACGTAGTCCAGCGGTAGGCGATAAATACCAGTCGCACTTTCTTTGTGGGTTCGATTCCCACAGCTTTGTCCAACGCGACGGGTTGTCACACGGTCTGCATGTTGTCCTTTTTCCAAAACTACATAATTCTTAAAACATTCCCCAAAACGAGATAAAATCTTCAAAAATGATCATAACATATTTTAATCTCATGTTTATCTCATGCCTTTCATTTTCCATCATATCATATAGTAACCCATAATTACCCAAAAAGTAAGGATAATATAAACCGTAATGGTTACCTTTATAATTATTACCTGAACTTCCTCATCGAGTTGGTCATCTCGTACATGATGAATTAGAGAACTCACCAAGGTTCAAGTGGTTTATCCTGTCTCCTTAATAGTTTGTTTAGCCAACCATGAGATTCCTCATTGAATCACCCATTTCATCCAGTCTATTAATCAGAGAACCACCACAGTTTCCATCAAACCCATTTTCACTTTGGTGCCTGCTAGATCCATCCATTTACTAAAAATAGAAATGTCAGTGTGTTTATATCAACAAAATCATCATGTACTAATGAGGAAGATAAACACTATGATATACTTATGAATTCACTTTATCTAAAAACTATGAATAATTCTAAAATCCTAGCCATTATGGTAATGTCACTTATGCTTATAGAATACCCTAACCTCTAAAGTTATCTAAACCGACCTTTGATGCCAACTATAAGTCCCCAGCCTTAACCATTAATTATTATTGAATTAAATGAATAATTCACATTGAAGATCTTTTCAGGTTTAGAGTTTTAGAGAATTAGTTCATAACTATTACATCTCAAATATTACAAATTATACACTTATAAAAATTTTCCCTTAAATAAAAACCCTTAAAAATAAACAAGTCTAGTTACATGTTTTAGATAGCATGTCTTTCCTTGATCCCATCCTTGACCCTATTCATCTTTAAGCCATGTGGAAAACATTTCAAAAACTTGGGATGAGTATAAAAATCCCAATAAAGGATACAAAAATGAAGAAAAACTGTGAGTTTTTCAAAATAATAAGTAAACGAATAATACTTTCTCAAAGTAACACTTTTCACCTTCATGAAGTAGTAAAAAAACACTTCACTAAATAAAATATCATTACATACCCATTTTGTAACCAAAATATTACCATAAAAACCCATATAAAGAACACATAACATATAAAGGTAACTTGGGACATAAAAATACTTAAATGGAATAACCATACGGTCTACTTCCACACATATCACTTAATGGAATAGCCATACGACCGACTTCCATACCCAATGCATTGGAGGTTATAACATAACCACCCGTCCTGGTATTCACTTTACCACCCATCATATGGTTTATCACGTAACAACCCGTAAAATTTCCAAGTACCATAATTTCACATAAAATATTGAAAATATAAACATTTCAATAACAACATTTCATTTGCAATCACAATAAGTAATTCCATGATATTGAATTAATCAATCCATTTTCAAAAATCATTTAAAAGATATTTTTGAATCAATTTTTCTCATACCACTTTTAAGCTTTTAATGGAATTATAATTTTAAAACATTAATGTCCATATAAATAAATACTGAAAACCATTTTGAAAACTTGGACATTAAAGATAAAGATTTAGAATAATGAATCTTTAAAACATTTAAAACAATATTTTTGTTAAATAGTTTTTAAAAAAATGAGAGACTCTTAAATATAAATAATTGTAGAATAAAATTTAACCCAAACATTATAATATCATGAGAATAAATGTATTCATGATATAATATGTCAAAGGAAAGTATACACACCATATAAGAGTGAATTGGTTCATAACGACAATGAAGTCTCAATGGAAATGTAAATTGAGATGAAATCCATTATAAAGATGGTATCCTTAAATTAAGGATTAATATATCCCATAATTATGTATGAGAAATATAAATAAACCCAATATAATGGGATATTAAGTGTGATACAATCAAGGTCATTCACACATAATCTTGGAAAAAGAAAACCAAGGACATAGATATTTAACTCAATGAAATGTGATTGAGTTATGATTCCCATACAAGTTCGTATGAATTTATTAATGAGATGATTAAGGGAAGAAATAGTATATCCACTCAATGGTTTTTCTAAATAACTAAATTAATATTCCACAAATAATCTTGGCATAATAAAATCAAGAAGTAGAGGTTTAACCCAAATATTTGAAAGTGGGTTAAGAAGTTCTCTTACAGAAATCTGATAGCCTAACGACGTCACGTTAAAATTCTGAAAATGAGTTGATGAGAGAGAGAAAATGGTATCTCATCACATGGAAATAAAATTTACATAAATAAGGATATATAAGAACATATCGAAAAATAATATTATGTGAATTTAAAGACATAACAAAAGAAGTCTTTTAAAAAGAGGAGGGTGAAAGGTCCCCTTACCGAGTTGGGTAACTTTCGAAACATACACCCCATGGAAGAAGGGTCATACAATGAACATGTAATGACCCATAAATGAAATTATACTACACAATGTGTATAATAATGGGAAGTACATACACTACTCAAAGTAAATAGGGGCAAACGTAGCATAAATGTCACGGGAATAAAAGTGCGATGAAAAATCCCTTACGAAAACTCAGCAGCCTAACGACGCCACATAAAACATCCAAAAATGGATTTATGAGATCAAATATGGTCTCTAATAATATGAACATAAAATTTACAGTATGAGTAATATAAAATAACATCCCCAAACATAAGAAAGATGTGCTTAAAAGAAATTACATAAAAGAGAGAACTTAAAAAGAAAGAGAGAGGTTCGATCTCTTACCTCGTGTCCAACATGACTCGATCGTTCTTTAATCTCGTAAATAATAAAATTTGGTCAATTTATAATTTCTTAAGTACCTATTTTAAATATTATTATTCAGTTAATATCACATATTATAATTTTATAATAATTGATTAATAAAGTGAGTTCATATTAGACGTTTTTGTCGATGTTCGGTACATGAATAAAAATTGAACTTGTTGGAAAATAATTTCCCATGTATTTGTAGGTACATAATCTCCAGAATAGTATTAATGTTTTAAATATAATATATATCCAGTATATATTCATTTTTTACATTTCCATAAAATTTGGAGATAAAAAATTAAAATCACCGTTCATGGAGACGGTAGGTTGTACGTACGCATGAACGCTACATTCATTTTTTTGTAATATTAATGAAATTAAAGTTCAAAGAGATATATATATATATTATAAGTCCAGAATTATATCCATAATTTATATGTAATATATGACATATATATCCATTATATATATTTACTTATAATATTACATAACATTTTATGATAAGAAATGAAATTTACCGTTCATGGAGACGGTAAGCCATACGTACGCATGAACACTACTTTCATTTCTTTGGCACATTAATGGAATTAAAACTAGATGAGAGAGATATATATATATTATAATTACATTATAATATATATGTTATATATATCACATAAGTTCATAAATTGCATTCTTTATACATTCCATGTATTGCATGAACGAGTCACATCACTTGAGGGGACGGTAGTCCACACTTCTTCAAATGAAATTATCACATTTTCACAACATGAAAAGTATAAATGTATGTATTATATATAAAATAAATATGCATAGATAGGAAATAAATATAATATATATCATAAATAAATATATTTCCATAATAATGGCCAGCATGAGAGGTGGTATGAGAAGATAGAACAATCATCATTTTGTGAGGCAGTAATTCGCCATCCACAGAAACAGTATGTTCCTTAACCCTTAGACGGAGGTCTGTGTTAGTGTAGCTAGAATCATACTCATAAAAACATCCTAGTATATTGAAGATACTTGTTTTGTTACAAATGAAATAAATAAAAAGATTTTAGGGGGTTGGAGAAGCAAAATAAAACAAAAGAACACTAGGGATGACATTACCTTTAAAACGGGTAATTCTTTTTTATTTGAGATCAAAGGTATCCTTGGGAAGACTTCTGCCCAAAGTGAGGCTTCTAGGAGTAATATAGGGATGTGGAGAGACAAAATGGGCATGGGTTTGCCGATCCAATGTCTTTAGATTTTTGGGTAAGGTGGTAGAGGTGGGGGCCTTTTATAAGAGGAGAAGAGGGGCACTCTTGGAATTTTATAAAAGGATACTTTATTATAATTTTTTTTTCATATTTTAAAGGTCAAAAAATTATATATTTAGAGGATAAGGTGATAAGAGTTCAAAATCCACCCATAAAATAGGTTTTTTACATGTTTAGGTATTAGATTCTACATTATCTTTTCATTTTATTTAAATCGTTAAATAATGAGGTAATCGTTGCATCATCATGATGTCATAAAAAATTTATTTAATTTAATGTATAAAAATTATAAAAAAAATAGCATGATGTAGGATATATCTTTATATTTATAATTAATATTTATAGTAACAAATATTACTTTTATAACCACATATAAAAGTTGTTTTATTAAAACTACTCATGTTTGTGACATTTTTATTTTAACTTTAAATAAAAAGTTATTTTTGTCATTTTCCTACCAAAGTGGCTCCATGGGGTCCCCAAGATGTCCCATGGATTTTCTTGGTCGGACATGATGCATCCGATGAGGGTAGGAAATGTTTCTAGGTCATTTCATATTATTAAAACAATATTTTTACCTTAAATTACACTAATTACTTTTAATCACGATTAATAAAACATAAAAGTTACTATTCACCAAAAATTATTTTAATCTCATTGAACCAAATTTTACTTCTTAATGACAACCATGTATATCTTATTTTTGAAAATCAAATCACAGAAGTGGTAAAGTTTCATTTAAACGAAAACTCAGTTTCTTTAACTACCACTTAGTGGTTTCATTATTCCTCAAAAATTGATGCTTTTCAGGAAAATAAAAAAAAATCATCCTAAGATATATTTGATATTCTGAATTCAAAAATGATTTATATTTTAAAAAATTTAAAATATATATGTTGAATTAATTAATTTAATAATTCATTCCCGTTGTCCAATCAAATAGCGTGCTTTTAAGAAACAATATCTATTAAAAGATTGACAGTAGTTTAAGTCCAATTTCAAAGTGAACCTAATTCCAAGGACCAACATTGGATTAAATGGTAAAAATATATTCTAATTTTAGTTAAAAAATAATTCAAAATATGATCTAATCATATAAATAAATTAGATTAAAAGGAGGGTTTGAATTAAAATACAACATTTTACACTATTCATTAAAAAATGAACTTTATCAGAGAAACACCAAAAATTTATACAAAGTAAATTTTGATGTCCCAATTCGAAAAAAAATTCATTGATCAAATATAAAATATAAAATTATGCAAAAAAGGATTTAAGAAGGATTCTACATGAAAATGTGGTTAATCGACCTTTTAAAGAATATTAAAAGATTAATGCTTAAAATTGGATTCATTTGCATTTTAAGCCTCTAACATTTATTGGATAAAACAAAAAATATTTGAAAAAAATATATAATAGTTTTTTAGTTTGTTCAATTAATTCCCACAAATACAATGGCTAGGCCTTAACTACCATTTAAAATAATATTATTTTATTTTTAGAGTTTATCGTAAGATTTGAAAGAAACTCGTTGTTGCGTATTGGGTACCCCATCGAGCATAGAGTTCTCTTTAACGTAATATTAATATTTTATTCACAAATATGGATAAATATAAAAATGTCTTATTCTTTATTTACCTGGGGTGTTACATAGACTAACCTAGTGATTATAACAATAACATTATCACTAACCTCAAGAATCTATAAACAAGGATAAGGAAATATATGGGTAATGAAAAGATCAATAATTTTCAGAATTGATACATAAGATACGGTTTAAAAATATTTAAATATTTAAAAAGTTTCAAATTCATTCTTATGAATCATTTTAACCAATTAAATTTTCATATTTCTATTAAAAACAATTATAATATCTTCATTTAAAACCACTTATTTTTAACCATAATTATATTAAAAATTACATCGTTACCAAAAAAATAATTCTTTTTTTATGACCAAAATATGAAGTATATGATACAAATACATGAGTTCATAAAATAACACATTCCTAGAAAATCCACATGCCTTATCATTCCATGAGTAAAATCATCCTAAAGAGTTATATCACAACACTAGTGCATCACCAAAGGTGAAATTACATCCAAGTGTTATAGTTGTACATGAACAATAATAATTATCACCATTATAGTATCAGTTTCCCACTATTCATTGGCTTGATATGCTCATGATTGTTCGCATTTCCAAGTCATGAAACAACATATTATAATGTGTACCTATCCCAAATAGAAAAGAAACATGAAGAAACCCCTTTGACATGACATCATAAAATCTCATATCGGGCTCTATTATACCGGTAACCAGATCTATTGAAACACATGTCCTCTATATAACCTCTACATATGCTTGATATATCTAACTAACATCAAGGGTCGAATGAGTTATATTTGGGGAATATACCATATATTCAAATGTATCCCAATTATAAAAATAAAATTACACAATAAAGGTTTTAATATTCTATAATCATGCATGAGGTAATAACTTGAAAAAACTTCTAAAATTCCACACAAGTAGTACATTAAATGACTTATGACAAAGTAGTTTCATATACCCAAAGAAAATATAAAAATATGTTTCCATATGAATCCTTTAAATGGTCCCTAATATAAGCATATTCTACTAATATATTCCCCATCACATATCTAAAATTATAAATATAACATAGGGACCTTAAATTTATCTTATCCTACCAACATGAATTTTAGTCAAGTATCAATGATGAACCAAGTTAGGTGTGACTACAACTGAGTCAGACCCCATCCATATTTCATAAAGAAAAATCTATTATAATAATATTATATAAATGATTATATATTAAGATAAAAAAATAATCAACATTAAAAAAATCACAATTATGCATTTTAACTATTATCCCCTTTGGTACATAGGTTCCATGTGATCCCGACACCATAAAACTGTGTTTTCCATATCAGAAGCTTATGACAATAATAATAGGGATAAAAATTTATACAATAATGGGAATTAATTTATCATTCCAAAATCAAATATCATGGTTCAACAATGCATTTATCCATATCATATAAATTAAAATAAGTTCACAGATTGCCTTGCTAGCACAATAGCCAAAAAAATCAAGAAACATTGTGTCCATATAATAGAGTTAATAATGTTGATTATCATTTCTATTCATCCTAAATATTTTATATTGAGTATCATGTGATAAATACTTACCCATGGGTGGGATGTATTTTCTCCCTGATCTATTCAATAGTTCAAAAATGGTATTATCCAATACATATAGCCTGTTCAACACAACATAATATGTACTTTTCACCTCATTCTTATCACATTTATTAAAATGGTATAACTCATTAAATATTTATAAACAAATTCATAACATAAACCATTTAACGATTTTTGATAGGGCATCATAAAAATGGTTTCCAAAATTAATTTAATAAACAATTCATGACATGTTAATAATTTTAACAATATTTCTCTATCATTTTTATAAAATGTTTTGTATTTCCAAGGAATATAAAACCCCCTATATAATTATATCTCATTCATACAACAAAATGAAACGTATTTAATCATCAAAAATGGAAATATAATAATTTCAATTACATTTACCATTTTTTGAGGATTTGAACCCCCATGTGTTACATTAAACTCGGGCATAAAGTCGTCAATGAACCTAATGCGGTTCATGAGGGTTCTTACACATAATTCAATGTATCAATGTTTTTATATCATTGAAGGGAATAAATATAATAAAATATAATTTAAAGGTATGGACACATATAAAAATAAAAATTCAAGACTACGAGAGAATGATTTTAGACCACCTACCACATGCTCATAGAGGGCCAACCATCCAACAACATCCATTGATTTGTACTAATATAGCCTCAAAATTTTTAATAATGGACTCACTATAAATATGATATATATGCTTTATAATAAGGGAAAACAAACTACCATGATTCACCATTGAAATATATGAAATCAAAGTTAATGATTTAATTGGATCATCAATTCTCACAATCTGAAAATCCAAATGGATATGAATCCTTGGATTTTTATCCATGGATGAGTGAAGAAATAATGGGTTTCATTAAAATATCATGTGGTAGACATGATTAGGAAAATTAAATGATAAATATTCAATATTTAGAGTGAAATGGGAATTTAAACAATTTGTAACAATCACATAGTTGGGACACACAACTATCCAAACTGCTATCCAACCATATAGTCCCCTATGTCCAAGATAAATTAGGACACATTTTTTTGTTGGGTAAACATCATGATTTTTCAAACCATGTGATTTACTCTATTTAATAGGGATTCATATGAATGGTCTCCTAGACAACTTTGAACTATTTCTATAATTGTTGTCACCATATAAGATTTCCAAATGATTATGGAACATGATTAAAACTAAACCTGAAATAGTTGTTTTGTTGTCACATAATGTATTTTTTGTATTTTCAATTTCACAAACCCTCAAGAAACCCTTGATACCGTCCCAACTAATATAAATAATTCCATTAACCAATTAATAGAGTGATAAATAAAATGACAACTAATATTTACCTTGTAAAATACCAAGATCATACAATTACAACATTGACAATTTTAGGGATATAATATTATATTTATATTATTTATATTTATATAATATAATTACTGGGTTTAAGTTGGATATCCAATCCCATTGGTGATTATTTTTGGGAATTCTGGTGTCAAGTTATTACTTTTGTTTCCAAAATTATATAAATATTTCATTTAGTGGTTTTTGATTGGGATTTCATGGTCTAGTTTCCTTCCTAAATTATTTTGGTCTATAATTCATCATTTCTTATTTTTTCTACCAAGGATAAGATATACATTGTATTTCAAGGTAGGTAGTTTCTTGAAATTTATTTTTTCACCAAACCATTACTAAAAACACCAAGAAATTGGATTATAAAATTTGAAAAAGTCATGATCCTGACTAAGCATAAATATGTTGGTTTTGGTTATGTTGATGAAGATATATTTTACCCTTTAGAATCATTATCATAAATATATTATAAACAATTTTTAAAGGGTTCCACATTTGAAAGTCACATTGAATTATTATAATATTTTAAGAACGTATATGATCATAAAATATTACGGGATCCCTCTTTAGCGATTTATTCTTACCCCCTATGAATTTTCTAATTGTTTAATGTATGCACCATGTTTCCATATTTTTTTATAGGGAGAAGCTCTTGGTAGTTAACTATTACCCTATATTCTTATTCTACTTTGTTAATGTTCAAATAAAAGTTTCTTAATGATCACATGAATTTTAAAAGGATATTCACTAAATAAAAAATTATTTTTCCTTGAGGGAGATATTTACCTATTTGTTATCCTTGACTTGTAAATTTTTTATGTTTATTGAATCAGGAAATATTTTTTTGTAAATATTAGATTTTTTTATGAAAATGAATGAATATTCATGTTTTATTTTAAAATATGAAAATCATATACCATGTGATGTCTATTTAAATGATAAAAATATATTTATATTATAAATTATATTTATGAGACACCTTGTGGGATTATACCGGCCTTGTTTTTAACACCAACAAAGAACCATTGGTTGTACGCATATCATTATTTTTCTCATGAAGGTATTTGAAATAATCATAGTTTGTATTATTGTTTATTTTTAATCGGGGTTGTATGTCTGGCTGTGAATATTTTTATAGTGGAAATGGGTGCTTTAAATTATTAATAAAATTAGATTGAGTTCTGGTTTTCCATATGTGTTTCTTATTTTTATATCATTTACGTAGTTGTTTTTTATTAGCATTATAACAATTATATTTTTTTCGGATTCCATGCTTGATTTTTTTCTAAGAGTAAATATTCGTAAATGTAATTCTTGATTCCCTATATCATATTTTCTATCCATGTGAATTGGGAACAACTATCAGACTATGTTGAGACTATCTTAGGTTTCGAACATCTGGGATTCTATGATGGCTAATTACATAATGAAATCATGGATTTTATAGATATAGTATAATGGAATTATAGATCTCACTAATTTAATAATATTGAGAGGAATTATATATTTTATTAAGCTACCTAAGAACACATGTATGTGATGATGTGGAATTATAATCATTTATTCTCATTGGATTGATAAATTTTTTATAGAGAAATTCATTTAAAGGTGGATTGAACACAACGGTTTGATGTTTTAGGGATTCCATTGAAATATTGTTTTTTGTGAGTGATACCATTAAATACATGAAAACTGGAGTATATATTAACCAAGACATATTATAACCATTTCAATGTATTTGTAGAACTATTTTAAATTAATATGAGTAACCATATTATGACATATATCTAGAAAAATTCTTATTCATTCATATCTATTTATTAATGAATAAAAATTAAAAAATGAATACTTATTAAAATATTATCAAGTCTATAAATTATTTTTTGAATAAATTTGTTTATACATTAGTTATAAAACAATTAATATTGAAGATAAAATATTATAAATGTAAAAAAATTATTTTTGAAGATAATTCTTCTTGTGTGAGTTATGTTTTTTAATACATATAAATTAAATAAATAATTACATATTAGATATGCTAGTGAAATATTATGATTTAGTATTCTATAAAACATATTAACACTGATATAATTTTTTAAAATGATATTGATTGAATATAAATCATGTTTTATATTTAAAAATTAATTTTTTTAAATTGTTTTCTTTTTGTTTTAAATCATTATTTTAATGTTATTTTTGGGAACCTAGAGACTTTAAATAAGATATAATGGATTTTATAATTGTTATTTATACAAGTCTGCCCAAATAACCCAGTACCCTAATACCCATGCCAACAATAACATTTCTTTAATGGAATTCCTGATCCCCAAGGGTTGGTAACATTAAATTGTCATCATACAACAAAAAGAGGGAATTAATTTTCCAAAAAAAAGTCGAAGATAACAGATAAATAATTTTATACTCAAAAAAATCAAGGATGAATTACAAGAAACCACATAAGAATAAAAAAATAAAAAAACATAACATCATAAATGTTGTATTCATCCCCAAAAAAATATTCTTCAAGTCAAAAAATCAAGAATATAAAACTCTTCACAGAGGTGATTCCCCATCACTCAGAAGTTGAAAAATAAAATCTAAAAATTCAATGGTAATAATAGAGTGTGAGATAATAATCGTACTAGGATATTATCATGTAATCCATAATAAGAGCACCTAAATAAAAAAATATTTATTAATTAAATTTCTTTTAGAAAATATTGAATTGAAGTACAATTACTTATTAAAAAATATTGTTTTCATTTTAGTTGGTGGAATATATTTAAGACAATCTCTTTATGAACATTTTTTATAAATAGTTCTATATAAATTAACTATGTTGAATAAAGTAGTTTCATAATCAAAGGAATGTATATCACAGTAATCACAACCACAAACGTGGCCATCTACCATGATGTATGATAGTCCTTAATCATAAGATCCTTACAGTCTCATATAACAAATCATGGAAATGTGAACATAAATCCCTTATAATCATGCCGAATATGACTCATTAATATCATATCAGGGATAATATCTGCCTAACTGTGTTTTTTTAAACTTGTCATCATCAATCTATGATAGGGAATTTCCATCTTTACATGCATGTTCAAGAAAACCCTCTAACTCTCCAGGATCACATGTTCTCATATAATAAATAAATAACTGGTAATTAATTTAATTTAAAATCTATATATCATTTAAAATTCAATTTAATATTTTCTTATTTTATTATGCCATATCAATTTCAAAAAGAAAACAAGGTTTTCTTAATTTCATTCATTTTCGAAATAAAACCAATAATATGATTTAATCAATCCAATTTAAGATATTTTAATCATAGAAGTAATTTTACAATTCAATACATTTATTTCAATCAATTTTGAATCCCATCCTAAAAATAAAATTCAATTATAAATATGGGTTTTGTTAAAATAATTTCCAAATGAAATTCAATTCAAATTTTTAGGGAATTGAGATTTTGTAATTAAATTGAATGAAATTTCAATCATATAAAAAAATATGAGGTTTATTAATTGGAAAATTTAAATGGATCCTACTAATTTTAATAATGCTAATAAGATAATTCAAAACACACAATAGTATTTTCCGATTATTAATGACAGAAGCATTAATCTCAAAAAGAACTAGAATCTGGATTCTAATCAAATGATTTTAAATCAATCAACAACAAGTTGATAAAACACTCTATATGGAGAAAATAAAGAGAAACTATATTTCAAGAAATGATAGAATAAACACTTATCGGTGAGGGGTTAAGTGAGATCCCCCATTCATTTGTCTATATAGGAAGGGATTTGGAGGATGAAAAAAAGTGTTGTTCATAGCCTCGATGACAAATTATTTTTGAGTTTTGAAGATTTTTATACAAGTGGGGGATAAAATTTGGTTTCATGTAATATAAAAAAAATTTGAAAAAAGATTCACATTCACAAGGTTTTTTGGGAAGGTTTAAACAATTAAAAAAATGATACCCTCTAGCCTTCTTCCTCTCTACTGGGGTGAAAGGGTTTTAAAACCATTCTCCAACCGTGAAAACCTCCAATGCACAGGGTTGCACTATATTTACTCGGGGAACAGAATAGTAAAACTATTATTCGAACTTTCACTGACTAAAAACAACCAAAAAGTAGAAAAAAATCATGAATCCCTTGATAGAAACCCACATTAATGATATATATAAAAATTTGGATTCAGATGTACCTAAAAATAATAATAGGATGTTACAACCTACCCATAAGAAAAACATTCTATCTGAAGAAATATTTTCTAGATGTTCACATATATAAGAGATGGATCCACTTCCCTTTCATCAGATCATCAAGAACCCAAATATCATGTTTATCATAACCATGTTTCCATAACTCTTATTCTCACGATATCTTTTATCCACAAACTATGATTATCTCATAATCAACTATTCTAATTGGATGCACATTCATGGATAAATCAGGTTTAGCATCAAGATCACTCTAGATCAAAATGTTGGATTGATCCAAAAGATATTTCCATATCTTATATAAAAGAAATTCATTATGTATCGATGTCAACAATGATTGAAGTGTTAAATGATAATCCACTTTCTTGAGATTCAAATAAACTAAAAAAGGCACCAAAATAAAGAGATATCATCTATTTCATCCCATGGATTTGATGAAAAAAAACTTGGTGAAGCATTCAGAAATAATATTTCACCAACTAAAAATCCCAGTGGTTTAGTCCAATGATCAACATAAGATTTATACTATCTTTCTTCCATCAACATCCTTCGATGTGTCACTAGATCACTAATATCATCTCATGAACAAGTCATGGTCCAACCAATGAACTTTCAACAATCTCCAACCAACATAATACATATTAATAAGGCATGATATAAAAATACTTAAATGGAACCATTTTGATAGTGAAATGGGACTACAATTTTAATAAAAATAACCAAGTTCCAAATGTTCATATCATGAATGAATATATTCTATAAAAAAGAAACAAATCATATCCCTATGAATCTGTAGAGACCTCTCTATAATGCCTTCGATATAAAGATGGTATGACATTCTCAAATGAACCTCGAATCCCAGTGCCACATAATGGCCACTCCAGAAGAGAAAATTAAAATGAGGATATCTATTTGAGAATATAGAGAATGAAACATTGTGGAGACAATTAATATTCTTCATATAGATATTTCATACCTCCTTAACATTAGTTTTATAATAAATTTGTGTAATGTGGTCGAATTTGGTCAGCCTAATGACAAGAACCCATATAAAATTATAATTTATTTGGGCACATGGAAACCTAACAAATAAACATTGAAATATCATCCCACATCCATGTCATCAGAGGATGTGGTTGATGAAATCCTAGAGGTCTCTAGTTTAATACCATGACCTATTGGGAATCATAAAATTGAGTGACAAAATAATATATTGTATATCTCATACGTGGACACAAAAAACAATGCAATATACGGTAAAAAATCATTCTGCTTCTTAAGTTCAAAAACCCACTTTGAATTGTTGAAATCCCCCAATGTCGCTTTTATCATGGACCTCAGTACAAAAATTAAAATAAAAAAACATGGAATACCCTCCTTGGATAATGCAAAAAAATAGCATCCCCACCATAATGAGTGTATCTAATTCTATATAACACATCATCAAGATACTATTCCACATGAATCATATCGAGAAGAGTGAAGGTCAACTGAAAATTAACCAAGATGAAACAACTTTATGATTCATGTACTCTTAAATATATCTCTAAAAAAAATTATACTGTTCTACTCTTTTAAAGATTCTTCTTAAATATGGGTCAATATTTTCCTTCTCAAATCATCAACAATGACATTCCTAATCTATATGGTACATAAAATAACTATGTTAAGGAATTATAGGTTCTGCACAAATTTCCCCTCGAAGAGATTCAAATTTAATTTATAGAATATGTTACTCAGGCTCTTGTGTGAGATTAAGTGATAATATTATCTTGTAAATCTTAATTTCTGAAAATCATAGGAAAATTATTCATGTCTGTGATTTCATAGACATGGGTCAGATAATTATTTTCATGTGGCCTTTGATGCTTAGATCCATAAACCACTAAAGTATCTCTTTATATATGAACAGAACTAAAACATATACCTGATGAATCATTGATGACCACATAGCTCTTCTAAAATTCTATAAATTTAAATAGAAGTGAAAATGTAAAATTATCTTTCATATCAACAAAAGAACTCTGAAATTTCCCATTTCAATCAATATTAACACTCTTCTGATCTAGAATAGTCATAAAAGAATATAATTAAGAGAAAAAACTTACTAATCATTGATAATATCCAACTAATCTAACGAGGGTTTGAATATTGAAAACATTTCATAGATTCCCCTATGTTATAAAATATTTTATCTTTGTAGGATCAACAGAAATACCATGATCTGAGAAAACATTTCCCAATAACATTACTTTAAAAATCAATTAATTATATTTTGATTTCTTATAAAAAATTCAATGGTGAAACCTAAATTATATAACTTATCTCACATGATTCAAATCAGCTTATTTAGACAATGAGTAGACCAATATGTCATCCACAATGAACACCATGATCGTATCATGATAGTCAAGGAAGATCATGTTTATCAAATGCATAAAGACTGCTGGAGCATTGGTTTAGATCCCCATCCCCATAAGCCTGAAGCCGGTTCCTACAACCATTACATTGCCATATGTTTCAAGGAATCATATCTCGAATAACTAATTAGTTAACAAGACTTGGAAAATAAGATACATAATTTTGTCTGAAATTATTATAGAATACACAAGTTACTACATAATTTTTTTTTCTTTCAAGATTTAATTCATTATCTCATATCTATCCTCATATATATTTCATAGTATTATTCATGGTATAATTGGTAATGTAAAAAATTACGGGTGAGAGGGGATGTTTGGTAAGGCTTATGTACGAAACAATTATTGATTTAATGAGTATAATCACCATGGAAAGGTAAATAATTTAATAAGTATTCCATTTAATCAAGAAACTAATAACAAAATTCATATAACAATTTGTACATACTAAAAATAATATACATTATAATAACTAAAATTAAGGTAATTAAAATTATCTAACATCATGTATTTGGTAAATGAACTAGAATACCGTCAATAAATATTCACATGACAGTTTATGTTTGTGGGTTAAAACACAACTGATTCTTCATGGAAGAAAATGTGAAGTGTTTATCACCAACTGATTTTATCTCATTAAACTATCCATTCATCTAGGGTATATCAATAAATGATCCCCATCTAGGCCACTAGGTCTAGTTCATTCCTCAGAAAAAAATAATCAATTTAATATTGTTCCTTTTCAAATATAGAAAATGAATAATTAATACATATTTATGATCATTTCTGTAATTAATAAAATAAAAATCAATTAGAGCAGTATATATAAATATGGTATATGTTATTGGAAATAAAAATATTATTCACACAAAAATATAAATAAATTATATAAATTTAATGTAAAATACAAAATCATTTTAAGGATTAGATTATTTTGAGAATGTTAACAATCACATATAAATTCGTGGCTAAAAAGATAACATTTTCCACATTATAATTTTCAGGTCTAAACACTTGAAAAGGACTATTAAATATAAAACATAAAATACAATGAATTATTACTAAAGATTGATATTAAATTTTAATGTGGAGGTATAGAAATAGTATTAATGATAATAATTTCATAATGGGAAATAATTCTTAATGGAATGCAAAAGGTGACAAAATCCATTGTTACCTGATAAATAATTGAACCATGGTACCCATTAAAGAATAAAATTAATTGAAAAATTAAATATCATAAAATATATTAAATTAATGATATATTTATTCATATAGAATTATATACACCATAGAAAAGGAAGAATGTGTCATTATGGTTTACGTCATATGGAAAGAAATGTTAGTCTATAAATCTCCCTTGAGCCTAACTTGTCATGTGTGTCTTCATCATCATAAATATGAATCTTATGTTAAATATTTAATTGATTGAGAAAATTTTTCAAGTTTATTAATAATTTTATTTCTCCTATTAACAATTTATATATACTTTCTAAATCAGCTGTGTTTATATCGAATTGCTTGACCAAATTTGGTTTATGTGTCAAAAATGACATTGGTAGGTTGAATATGATGAAAGAGGTCATTATTTAATCATCAACTAAAGATTAATTCTACAAAAATATCATAATTTTGAAATTATTTACACCTTTACTAATATTTACAAAATATGGGTTTGAAAAATGAAATAATGTTGTCATCATAGAAATGGTAGTTTGTACATACATATAAGTACTTTTAAAATTTATTCATTTACAATTATACAAAAAAGGTATATAACATTAATAATTACAAAATTATCATAATATATTAAATTAAATATCATAAAATTATAATTAAATATTTATATATATAATTTTGATTCAAAAGGAAGAACATCACGTTGAAGAGGCAGTTGTCAAAACAAAAACAAAGGACATTATCACTTTTATGGACTAAAAGGGTAATAATGTTAATGATAAGTAATATTAATAGAAATTTGAGTATTTCATGAATATAATTTTTATATTAATTCTATAAAATATATTAATTAAAATCATTTTTAATAAATCCCACTTAAATTTGATCATATAATATCTCTTTATAGAGGTGGTAGTCAACAAGCCTTAAAACGATGCTATCATATTTCCAAAAAAATGTAAATTATAAAGTTATGAGATATATAAGTATTAAACAAAAACAAAAACATTATAAATATATTACATATCATATATAATATATAAATAAACCATTATTCCTATTCATGAATATTGGTTGGGGGATAAGGAATGACATTGGATCGCAAGGCATAAGTTCATGATACACATGAACAATGGTTGCATATCCAATTTTATTTGATGCATTTGAGGGTTTTGAAAATTAACATAATTTTAAAAAAAACATGGTATATAGACATTACATATATTTTTTATATAATCATGGTATAATAATAGTTTATTTTGTGGATAAGTAAATAAAACAAATCATTGAGAAATATTATCCATTTTTCGAGTAACTCACTTTGTTTATCTACAAAACACTTCATTGGATGGATTTAATACAAAGTACTGGATTCTATTATGAGTTTATGGATGTTTTTAGTTTTTTTTGGATGGTTTTGGTCTTGAAAAATGGCTTCTGAGGTGTGAAGATGTGTGGGGGGATTGAGTTCATTTTTATAGTAGATGAGGAGTGTATGTCTTCAAAATATAAAAATAAAAACAATCTTTGGAGGCCATCCGTACATCACATGCCTAAAAAATTTACGAATATGGTATTTTATATAATTTATGGTCAATCTAAACCTCCAACACAAAAAAATAAGTTCATTTTGGTAATTTTGTTTCTTCACATCTATGTTTCTTTTCTTTTACCATTTTTTATTAATGTAACTAGTTTTATCGCCTAACAGTTTTATCAATTATGAATTATATAAAATTACACTTGATAGAAAACATTTACTTAATTATTACTAATAACTATTATATTTTATAATATAAAAACACTAGTTGTTATGAAAAAAAATTCAACCCAAACACATGTGATGTACAAAAATGGTACTTAAATAGAAACATCTCTAATATATTTGTTTACTATATAAGAGTAATTATATTAACTATAATAGAATAATTTTTTACATTAATGGACATGATTTTAAATTTAATATCGTTTAGATTCCTTTATATATTGTCTTGTAGTTTTATAAATTATAATTAAATTAATTAAATAACCATTATTTTAAATTACAAATAATGTCAATTTTTTCATTATTAATTTAATATGAATTTTAAAATATCAATAATATGAATAATTCCAAATACATTAAGTTATAAACTATCTAACATTATATATTAATCCAAAAAAATATTTTATAAGAACAATTCACTAATTTTTTTCACATTTATTATTTTTGTATCAATTATCTTAATAAATTATTACACAAATAGTTACTATGTTCGCATTTCTAGGTCACTAAATTTTGCTATATCATCTCTAAAATTGATGATAAATTATTATGATAAAATTTAATCATTTTTATTTTAAAAGGATATTAATAACCTAAAAAATTATGAATTTTTGATCTCTAAAATCCTTATATATGATAATGGTAAGGAATGTTCCATCTTTTTTCTTTTTTAATGACATAACTTATTATATTGGCCAATTACACAGAATAGTAATCCAATAACTTATAAAATTTGGTCCAAGGGTGTATATATTAGTAATATTTTGATTAAAGGGGTTTTAAAAAAGTTTCTAGGTCATTTTCCCTTTATGATTAAGGTTTAACAACTATTTAATATTTATTTTATGTCAATCGATGTAAATTATTTTCATTTATAACAATATTAATTTTTTAATAAAAAATGTATATGATCCTATTATTAATTATAAATTATTAGGATTCCAAATATGAAATCAATTTTCACAAATTGTAATCACATATGTTGTGGAAAATAATTTAAAATTTGTATCGTGGATAGGAGGAGACCATGTGTTTTTAATGTGAGAATTTCAAAATATTACTATGATTTTTATACTATTTCAATATGAAATTGATTCCAATGAACTAATTTGATTAATATATGTATAATGAAACTAATTTTACATTAAAATCAATTATGAATGTATCATTATGATTATAAAATATTTACATGTAAAATAATTTTTCAAATAAAATTAAGTATTTTAACTGTTAATCAAAAAATGATACTTCGTAGAAAAATAAAAAATTAAAACTAAGTAGTTTTTTTCTATATTTATATAAATAATTTAATTTTTTCAAATAAAATTTATTAATGTTTCAAAACTTATATTTATAAAAATCTATCAATTTAAAAGAATAAAAACTACCTTTAGAAAAAAAATTAATTTGAAACATAATATTGTCTTTGATCATAAATCATGGCTAATAAATATATTGGATGAATGATAAAAAATTATTCAGTATTTAATACATATTTTTTTAGTAATATAATTCATATAATGTAAGTAATTTAATATATTTTAAAATAAATATATTTTAAATTCATTGGGTGTTACAATTTGTTTGACTAGATGGAATAGTGAGGTACACATAATGGACCTACCAACTCTAGAAGGTAGTACAATGGATTTTTTATTCTTTTATTCTAAATTGTTGATTTCCCGATCACTGATCAATATTAATGAACGACTTCATCCCTTTAAATTTGTCAAAAATATCATCAATATGTAGAAACAAATACTTGTTATTTACCATATTTTTTTTTATTTCTTAGTAATGAAGACATAGGTGAAGTGTTCCATCAACATAGTTAGAAACGAAAATAGGAGGAACCAAAGTTGAATTAATTGTGTATATAAACAATTTATCTTAAAGATCAGTGAAGAGTGTCACAAAATAATTCATTTCTGGTGGTGCCATGTGGTAATAATGAATATCCACTAGTTGTGAACCCTGAACTAAATCAATAGAAAACTCTACCCCCATACTAGTGGATGGCTAGACATGTCATAAGAAAAAATATCGAGAAATGCAATGACTACTATGTATGATATCATCATTCAAGGATTGCCACTACATATCAAAGAAAAACAATGATATTAATTTCCTTAACATTATATAATATGTTCTAACTCTAGTCGACCCCATGTCCCCTTCTCCCTGAGAGACATGGAACACCCCATTGGTGGAGAGAAGGGGACCCATTGAAGATAAAATTCAATTTATGATAATTTATTAATGTGTTTTTCTACCAATAAAATGAAATCAAGATGTTTCATATAAGTAACCATTAAATACCATGTATGATTAATATATGGAAATGATAATTCATAAGAAATACAATAAATACACTACTCTCTCATCATTTTAAGGGTTGTAGTGATTTGAATCACATAAGTTACAATATATTTTGAAATTTTCTGTTGGTTCATATGATGGGTGATATAAAATAATTATATGTAATAACACCATATAAAGTAGTAATTAAAGGTAAATCTATAGTGATGGTACCTCTCAACATTAATGCACCTATATCAACATCCAAGGTAGACTCTTCAATTTTTAAAGAGTATTCATTATAGATGCATGGGGATGGAACCCCTTAGATCATAAAGCATATGATAGCATCATATTAATTTATAGGGATAATGAGAACGTGACACAATGTTGGATAGGGGAGAAATAAAAAAATTACTTCTAGTTATATGAATTAACATAGGAACAACATATCATGGGTTCTTATATACAATAACATTCTGAATGAAAAGTATTTTAACAACAGAAGTTATTTAATGTTCCTATTCTATGAATTTTAGGAGTCCAATATGATTATTACCATCGAAAATAACCAAGAAAATTATAAAACATCCACTTCTCTATATGGGATCACATAGAACTGCCACTGCAAGAAATAAAATCCATTTATTTGTTACCTACCTTCCAAATATTGCTCAACCATTAATAACCTATCCATAACCTCAAAACAAGAAGATAAATTCATCATGAAAATATAAAGACACAATATCAAATAAAATTACTATCTCAAACCATCGAATAATTACATTTATATATGATATAAAATCTAGTTAAAATGAGTGAAGCTCAATAGACAACATGTATATTACTTCACTGACCAGTCATTATGATTGAGTTTTAAAAAATCCCATAGCCTTAGCCTCCATCATAACTCTAAATAAAACTATTCAGTTATAATATATAAGAAGCCTTCCACTCCAAACCCTTATTCATATTCATCATCACCATCGAGTCCCACCATATCAATTTAGGTCCCTCTAGCATTAATGTGGCACATTTCACCGTGAACAAATTTGGGTTTTCACCAAAATAATTCAAAATCTCACCATTTCTACCCAATTCTCATCCAATTTCGGATAATTTGACCGATGGAATGGTGGTGAATTATTCTGAAATTACTACTGGGGGTGAATCCATAATTATCCATCTATTGTTCCATATCTGGACCTTGATTGTGCATGGGTGCACGTGCCTATCATAGATCATGGACATCACAAATAATAAAATCAATTAGGTTCTTGAACAGGCAGTATTCTCATGTTATGGTTCATATATAACACCCTGCTAGATAATTTTAACACTACTTATTGATCGTATGACCCTACAAAACATCATCAAACAACACAAAGGACATCAAAATATTACACAAATCCATACTCAAATAAAGGAAATTGTAAAATTAATCATATTTTTTAGAAAGACCTATTTGGATTTCAATAAATCAAAATTAAATAAAATGAAAAGTCTACAATTATTCTATATGATTACTTTTACATACCCGATATGGTGAATTAAGTTCTATTACTATTATATTTTTCTATATACTCAATCATAACTACCTCCTATGTCTCAAAAATATATATGAAATACATATTGACTACATGAAAGGATACTCGTCATCCATTTATATGAAATTTTCAAAAACTGACAAATGTCCAATACTTTCCTGATACACATGCTAACACTAAGGATGACAGAAGGGTGTTGCCCATTCCCATTGGATAGTTAAAATCCCCTAGCATCACACAAGATAATAGATGGACCTATTTTTCCCCAGAAACCTAATAAAATTACATTTACAAATCAGTATACTCAAAACCCCAAAGGGTGAAAGCACATGAAATCATATCTGTATTCAAAAACACAGAAAAACATCATCAAATTACTCAAGAGTCTGATAGGACAAACTCTATAGATAACCAAAACATCGAAACAAGGGATCAATAATAACCATGTACTCTTAGAGGCATATTCCCATTACATGGGCCTAGTTGAATAAAATAATTACATACATGATGGAAAAGGTACTATGTGAGAAGAAAAAAGATGTTTCCCAATCAGTGGAATATATAAAAAAGTAATCACATCAAGAAACATGGTCATCTACACTACGGTATAATCGTTCCTTGACATTTGACCCTAACACTACCATATCAGTGATTATGGAAATGTGAACACATGTCCCTCAGGATCTGGCCAAATTGTATTCATCAATATCATATATGGGGCAATATCCACCGAAATAGGTTTTATTAGATTTGTAATCATCAGTCTACTTCTATGGATCATCCATCATATATTTCATTTCCAAAAATAACCTACTGACATGAAAATCTCTCTTGTGATCAATCAATCTATCAATAATGGGGAATTGATTTTATTTCAAATCAATATATAATTTAAAATTATAATTCCAAATTTTTCATTTCAATATGCTAATCCAATTTAAATACAAAAACATTTATTTTTAATAATTTCACGCATTCTTAAAATAAATATAATTTTTTAAAAAATTTAATTAAATACCTTTTTGATAATAAAAATTAAATCAAATTCTTGATTTTCCATCAATTTATAATCGTATCCCCAAATTCCATTGGAATTGGGGTTTTTCCCAAAATCCATACCCACTCATACAAAATTATAATTCTTATCAAATTGAGATTATATAATTAAATTTAATGTTATTAAGATGATATAAATAAAATAATGTGATTAATAAATCGATAATATAAATGGGAATACATTCTTTTAATCATTTTTATCACGTAACACAACACATGCAACAAGATTTTCTAATGAAGAGTGATTAAAATAGATATCTCAAAAAATAATGTTGAATGATGATTTTGAGGAAAAAATATGAGATCCATCAACCACAAAATGATGTAACGCTCTATTAGGAGGAAAGAGATAAAAAGTTAGGGACATGGAAAATGATATGGAATGAGAGAAGAATGACATATGAGAGGGGGGTTTAAATGAGTTCCTCCAGCTTATGTGTTAATAGAAAGGGATTTAGAGGAGACAAAATTGGGTTTTCATATCCAAAAATACATTTTGTTTCATGATATGATGATTTGGGGTTCAATGAGGGATAGAAAATGGGACAATAATTTTTAAAATATTTTTTAGAAATTGAAATTATCATTCATGCGGTTAAACTGGGTAGGGATGCATGGTTTGATAAACGACCTTCCCTAACCATCCTACCCTCCCAAAGGGTGTATGGTTTCCACTATGTTGGCATTTGATTTGTAAAACTATACTCCAACCATAAAACCCCCACCACAAAAGGTTTCATGATATTCATTTGGGGGGTACACATTTTGGCAAATAGTGATCCCGTTGGGCACAACCAAGTAACAAAAAAATTCCAAAAAATCACCCAACGAACTAGATAACAAAACCGAAACAAACTATTTTCATCATTAAAGGTTGAACAGTACTTGAAAAAATTATCATAATGTTCTAGGAATTATCAAGATTTTTTTTAATTAGGATACCTTTTTTATCATAACAAGTTGTAATATAGTAAGAAGTTATTACCATGGATAGAGATAAATAGTATAATAGAAAAAATTCCATATAAACAATTATAAATATTATTTTTTAAAGATATTTAAACCATATATAATCTTACATCACATTTTTTTTCAATTTGGTGCCTCTTTCACTAAAATAACATCTTTTAATTTTTTAAATATTTTGTATAATTGTAGAGTTATTTATCCCTTTAGTTATAAAGGTTCAAAAAATCTCCACCCTTATCTATAGATGTTTATCCTTATATCATAGTTGTGAAATAAATAAAACTTATCCAATTTTCATTCTCATTATTATTGATATCATTGTCTTCCCAATTTCATTTTTTGTTAGGGTTATTATGTAATTCAATGAGGCCTCTAAATAAAGATTCAATCTTATAACACAACCCAATCATTTATTATTTCAGCTTGTAATTCATCTAATATATGTGTACCCATCATAACCTGATTAACCAAATATAATAAATATAATAATATGTTATCAGGATTATTTTAAAACCATTATCAACATCATTCATTTCAAATAGGAAATGAAATAATCTCAAGGGTATATGTGTTGACCACCACCACCATGTAATGATATGTATCACCTTCTAACAACTCATTCATTGATGATTATAATGATTAATTAAATTAATTAATATGATATTTATGATATATCAATGATTCTGGAAAGTTGATATATTTTTTAGTTTTATTTCCTTTTACTCATGATAAAATGGATGTATTGTTCATGCTTACGTAGGGACTACTGTCTCTCAGAGGGATATATTTAATTTTAAATATCCACATATAATAGTTAGTTTAAATTTTTTATTAAATTAATATATATAAAAATCTTAAATGAATAGTATATTTAATATTTATCTTTAGATTATACATCAGTGTATTTTTATATATTAATTATCAATAACACACTGATGTTTATATTAGTTTTACCAAATGCATGAGGGATGTTATAATGCTTATAACCTAAATAATCAAATAATGGTAAATAAAGTTAATGATAAATACAAATTTGATATACATAAAATTATTGAAAAAAATGTTATAAAAAATGATCATGAATCATGGACTATAATTATTAAACTCAAACAAATATAAAAAACATAGCGGTTGACACATGAAATGATGATGATAATGAAATATTACTACTGAAAATATGATATATTTTTATATGTAAATCATTTATGTTATGATAATTATGAATATTTTTATTAAAATTAATAATATATTAAAATTTATTTTATATTAAGTTATACTATTTACAAGTAATGTCAATCAATTGGTAAGGGTTTTATCTTAAAATCCAACTTTTAATCGAAAATCATTATAATTAAATTTTCAATGATGAAACTATATGTTCTATATCTCCAAAATGAGATATTTTCTCATATTATGGTAATTTTTAGACATAACATTTTTCATTTTATTTTCCTCACTTTATAAAATCATAGTTATGAAAGAATGTTTTATGGAACAAAAAAATATATATTTCATCATCATGGAATCATTTTATTCCACGTCAATATATAATATAATTTTTTTCAATAATGTTTCTATTATTATCTATTGATATATTAAATTCATTATTACCCATTTAGAATTTTTATTAAAAATGAAATGTAATTTTGTTTTCATTTTTTGAATGATGTACTTTTAATTAATGGTGTCAATGAAATCATTAATTTAAATTATATTTCATGAATATATTTTACCACCATTCTGATTAATCATGGATTTGAGGAGTCCTTTACAATTTTTAGTGTTGTCATAAATTAAATTAAATTTCAAATATTATGGATGTTTTTATATTTTATATATGTTATTTCAATATTAAAATGGAATTTCCCAAAAGAAAATGTCTAGAGATTTTTAATAAAATCTGCATCAATGAAAAAATCAATTAAGGAAACTTATAATTAACTAGCGATATAATCCAATGTTACCATATTCAATTTTTCTTGAGATGGTTATCGATTATGATTATGAAACCGTTATAATTATAATTTTAGTTTCTATTTTGTATGTTATGTTGAAATACATAAAATTTTCATTATCTTGTTTTATATATAAAAAGGGAAATTTATTTTGTGTTTGGTGTATCAAATATAGATCTCCAATTTATTGGGTAATTATTTACTATTCATATGATCAAAGGTTATATGTGTAATTATCCCATGTAGAAATGATGCTACATGTGTGGTTAGCTGAAACCTAACATCGAAGGAATGTCCTGGTGTCTATCCTTGAAATATCAATTCTATAATTATGATTTTTTCACAATATTTATATCTCTTCCATTAATATTATCTTTTAATAAATATATGATATTATGGATCATGATGTTTGTTTCTTTTATAAATAATGATTTTTTTTCTACAAATTCCTTATTTCATGATTAGTATCAATTATTTTTTGTGTAAGATTGTCCATGATCGAACAAATAATCTCAATCTATTATAATCATTTTATTATTAAAAATGGAAATTTAATAATATCACAAATTTTTACCCATATTGAGTTTTTTATATCACTTATTCATATATTTAATATCCATAGGTTCTGAAGAAATATTTTATATATGATTAAACTAATATGTCTTTAATGTGAGATGATATTTATGGGATATTTTTTTGTTATTTTGTGAAATAAGATGTGCATGTATCCTTCCCAAAAAGACACTAATAATTTATTTTTCTACATTATTTTTTATTATTATATATATAGATAATATTAATCTAAAATGATGTAATATTTTTATATGTAATGAGTGGGTTTCCACTTTTGTAATCCTTGTTGGTGTTGTAATTTCTAGAAACATGGATGAGAGAACATTAATTAGAAACCATAGGAGAAGACAAATTATATAAGAATATCATATGTTATGATAAATTAATTTTAGGGGGTTTCATAGAAATTACATCCCAGTTTGGATATTGGGATTTTGATGCAAATATGAAAAAGATTAACCTAGGAGTAATGAATCAAAAATTGGAGTATTTGGTATTAAATATATCATCAGTGGTGTATGATGAGTGTGAAAATGTGTTCAAACCATTATTGAAACACCATAGATAAATTTTTATTCCCTAATTCACACATTCAATGTATAATATTATGATGGAATATAATTGTTAAAGACCATAGAAGACTTAGGATAATCATACGGTATCATGCAAGGAATATATTAAGTCTTGATTTAAACCTCATATTCATTGTTTTTATGATTACGTGATTTATCCCCATGGTAATTGTTTATCATAATATTTCATCTAGATTTAGTCAATTGATGGAACCAGGTGGAATGTTGTTAATGCATAATGTGATGGAAAATTAAAGCTTTGTCACCAAAGACCACCAGACCTTATGGGTATTAGAATGAAAAATATATTAATGTGATTACATAACATTATTAGGATATATATCATTTATATCATTCAAATGAGAAAAAGGGAAAACAACATACAGTTTAGTCCTTCATTTGAAAAAATACTCCTAAATTTAATGGGTTTTTATCTTCAAATTTTTGAGAAATGGATCAATACCACTATAAATATATTTTTCAATGTCTAATTATTATATAATGAAAATTTTATTTTAATTTTTTTTTCACTTTTAAGGAGAATAAGATCAATGTTAGACTCTTATAAAAAATATATGTCAATAGCTAAAATTTGAATCTATAGAGTGTGATGTGTTTAGGTTATTATTTTTCAATAAATATTTTCCCGATATTGTTCATAACTAAATGGACAAGTAATTCATTGATCTAAATAAACGTGATGATGAATATTTTAATACATAGGAGAAAAATTTATGATACCTGTTATGCAACCTTATAGACTAATTATTTAAAAAAAATAATATATTATTTATTTTCTAGTGGCATCAAACCACATAAGTGAATGTTTGTTAGTAATTTTATTCTTCATTTGATAAAAAAGAAATTATTTCGTTTTCTATCAATGTATAAATATTGATAAAATATACCTCTAAATATTATTTATCTGATGAAAAAATATATAAATTTATAAAATGAAATTTTAATATTAAAAATATGGACATAATGAAACATGTATTTGTTTATGATAGACATATAGAATGAATCATGGATTAAATCATATTAATTGAACTAGTAAATTAATTATGTTTTTTAAGAATTTCCTCATAGAATCATATGTTAAAGTGAATAGAATGAGATAGGTGTTGATATAAGTATAGAGAAATCTAAAATGAATGAACCACCCACTTTCTAGTGTTGAAAATTCATGATGTATGGGAATTATGCTAAATGGTCCTCAAATTTTAGGTTTGATGATGATGATATATGTCAAAAACCACATAATATGTGATAAAAATCGGCATCTCATTAGATCACTACTGCTGATGTGGGATATGAGAATGAAGTGGTGAATGGTAAACATACCATCCACTCTATAACTACTCACTCCATATATTATTCTGGTTATACAAAATCTGATAAATCAAAAGATTTTTATGATTTTATCATAATATAAAATCAATGATTAGATATATAATAAGAAACAAAAAAAATAATGGTATGACGATCAAATCTCATATTAATTATTTTTATCCTATTGAAGTTTGTGAGAATATGTTTTCTATAAATCTTTTTATTCACCCTCTAGTTAAATTTGATTTGATTTTAGGATTGCATTTGGTCTATTTATATATATGCAATATCAATATCAATGTAAGGGTTGTAATTATTTATATTTATAATGAACATGTGAACATTTTTCTATGTGACGATGAATATGAGATTCCAATGGTGATTAATTACATTTTAGGGATATAGATTCATTTTTATAAGGGGTATTTATCTATTGTGACTGAGAAGAAACATATCATAAATGATATAATGAATCGATGGTATTGTTTTGATTACATTATAGAATATTTTACTCATCTTCCTCTGAATTGTGTTTTTCAGTTTTCAAAATAATTTAATCAATGTGATAATCCAATTTTAAAAGCTTAATATAGAATTCCCGAATTGATTTTTGGTAATTAAATAATAAACTCTTTGAGAATATTAATAATGGATTCATTTATCCAGGTGCGTCACTTAGTCATTCATCTATTCTAATCGTTATAACAAAATACGTATCGATGTGTCACATTAGTAATTACCATCAACATAACAAAAACATGATCATGATTATGTATCATCTTCCCTATATTGATGATTTATATGATCAATTAAGAGGATATCAATACTTTTCAATTATTGAAAATCAATCAAGAAACTATTAATTGAGATTCAATAGTAAATACATACATAATAGATATGTTAATAATATGTATTAATACTGTGAATTTATAGTGATTACATTTATATATTATACATTCCAAGACATATTCATATATTTTATTACTATATTATTTATAGATTTCGGTGATCGATTTGGGACAGTCTTTATTGATGATATTCTTATATATTCAAATTGAAATTATGTACATGAATATTAATTTAAAATTTTATTAGATACCTTGAGAAAGGAGAAATTATATTCTATATTTGAAAAGTATGAATTTTGGATATAGAAATAATCATTCTTGGGACACATGACCATAATCAAGGGTATATCAATAAATCCTTCTAAGATGGAATTTGAATAAAATTTACATATTCTAATTAGTGTGATTAATATCTTTAATAATAATATATTATATGGTAGGTATATATACTTTGAGAATAATTTATCATGGATCCTAAATCCACTCGCTGTGTTAAAATTCTTGGGTTTTGTGTTTTTTGGACTGGTTAAAATGAAAGAAAATTCAGTGAACAAAAGGGAAGGTTGGTCGGTTCACCTATAATTTCACTACCCTGAAAAGGATAAGGTTTTTTTTATATTAATGCCTCATAAATGGACTAGATTTATTCATATCTATAATAACCAGGTTAAATTTTATGCCTCTCAAAAAATAATTCTTAATGAGTATATTTACCCATCCATTGATATGAATTTAGTTGTAATAATCATTGAAACAAATAAATGGAGGCATTATCTTTATAGAGAAATATATTACATATAAAATTAACTGTAATAATTTAATTCATGAATTACTCTTGAAATATTTGATTATGAAGAGTAGAATAAGGATAAATTTAATTAATGATTTAGTCTAATTAATAAATTACTACCATGGGAAAACAAACAAGTTTGTTTATGCAATGAATTAAAAGGATTATGCCTAATTATCAATGATGCAGTTCAAAAAATATCAATTATTTATATATTTTCCAAGGAAATTCCATCAAATTTTGAATTAACGGGATAAATTTAATCATTCACATATATGTGTTCTTCAATATATTAATGTCAATGTTTGTGATTTGTATAATGGAAATTCCTAGAAATAAAAGAATGTTAGAACTGATCCTAACTTCAAAATTGAATAGGATGGAATAATATAATTTAGGAATATAGTGTATGTTTCTATTATACCTAAATCAAAGAATAAAATTTTAGGTTATGCTCATATCTCATCAATATATATCCTTAGAAAACATACGTAGATTTATAGAGGTCTTAAGGATAATTTTTATTGACATAATATGAAGAGTAATATTTGAGAGTCTATATCTTGAGTCATAGTATTAAAAATGTTAATGATGAATATAATTTATCTAAGATAAAGATATATCCATTACCCAAACATATTGTAAATGGGAAAAACTAACGATGAATTTTACGATAGGAATCCCCATTACATAAAATGAGTATAATACTCTTTGGTTTTTTTCAATCTACATAGAAAAATATCACATTTTATTTCTATAAGATATGATTAATCAAATTATTTAAATTAAAAATAAAATATTATTTAAAATGGAATGATTCAAGGGAATCCATTTTCTATTTTTTCAAAAAGATATTTGATGATTTATTTAATTATTTAGAGATGTATTCATCTAGCTCTGGACATGGAGTTTTGTTTTAGTACTAACTATCATCCCCAGAATGATGGCCAGTATATGAGAACCACACAAAAAAGAGAGGATATATTATGACCCCATTTTCTACATATCAATTGTGGTTTGTTACAATATATCATTATTGTCTAAGTCCCATATAAAATTCTTATTCACTAGAGTGTTTAAATGGATACTTCTGATTCCCTCTAAAGAATGATAGTTCATTGTCATATGATCCTCAAACTCTCATATCAGTGATCATCAAAATTTCATACATGTCCCCTAGGATCAGGCCAAATTGGATTCATCAATATCATATCTAGGACAATATCCACCGAAATAGATTTTTAGATACTTTTAATCATCTTTCTACTTCTAATAAATTGACATCATAGATTTATTTTCAAAATATAACCCACTAACCACCATATCTCTAATTTTATCAATCAATCGAATAATTATGGGGAATTGATTTTATTTCAAATCAATACACAATTTAGAATTATAATTCCAAATTTATCATTTAAATATGATAAGACAATTTAAAAACAAAAATATTGATTAATCATATTTTATTCCTTTCTAAAATATACAATTTTTTTACAATTTAATTAAATACATTTTCCTAGTAAAAATTACAAACCAATTCATGAATTTGCATCAATTTACAATCTCATCCCCAAATTCCATTGGAATTGAGGTTTTTCTCAAAAATATATACCCACCCAAAAAAAATTATAATTCTCACTGTATTGGTCTTTTATAATTAAATTGAAACTAATTTATATAAAATAAATCAAACATGGGTTTATTAAAAGGAAATTCTCATTGGGACTACCTACTTTTAATCATTGTTATCCCGTAACACAACACACACAACCAGATTTGTTAATAAAGAATGATTAAATAGAGATATAAAATATAATGTAGAATGTTGATTTTAATGAATGGATTTTAGACCCATAATCTAGAAGATGATGTAACACTCTCTATGGAATAAAGTGATAAAGAGAGAGAGAGATAGTGGGAGAATGTTATGATATGAGTGAATAATGACATACCAGAGAGGGTTCATGTGAGATACTCCCATTTAGTTGTTAAGAGGAGCCAAAAAAGGATTATTTTCCCAAAATAAATTAGATTTAAAGATTTTATGATTTGGGGATCAACAAGGGATAAAAAATGGTTTTAGGTATTTTTAAAATATTTTTTTTAAATAGAAATTATCGTTCACAAAATTAGTAGGGAAGGGATGCATGATTTGATAGACGGCCTTCCCTAACCATCCTCCCCTCCCTCGAGGTGAATGGTTTCCACTAGGTTGGAATATTATTTTTCAACCAATGCTAAAACCACAAAAACCCCCACTAATAAATGTTTAATCATATTTATTGGGTGGGACACAGTTTGGGAAAATAGACCTCCCATGTGTCACAACAATGTAACATAAATAATTTCCAAAAAATCACCCGAAGGACACCAAGACAAAACCCAAACAAACAATGTTCTACAATGAAGGTTGAACAGTACATTAAAATAGTATCATAATGTTATAGTAATAGTCATTAATTTTCTTAATGGGGCCACAATTATTATTTTATCATAACGAATAGTAAATATTGTAAGAAGTTGTTTCCATGGTAAGAGATAATACAGTTTAATGGGAATAAATTCCCAATAAAAAATAGTAAATATTATTTTTTAATGATATTTAAACCATATATGATCTTACCTCAAATTGGTTTTCCATTTTGTGCCACATTTACTAGAAACATTTCTTTTTATTATTTATATATTTTTTGTAATTATAAGCCTATCTCTCCCCTTAGTTATAAATGTGAAAACATTCACCACCATTATCCATTTATTTTGAGCATTATATCATAGTTATGAAATAAAATTACAATCCAATTTTCATTCCCTTAATTCATGATCTCATTGTCTTACCCTATTTTATTTTTTATAAGGGTTATTTTGTAATTCAAAGAGGTCTCTCAAAAAAGATGCAATCCTATAATACAACCCATTCATTTATTAGTAAATATTTTTATTATTATTATTTATTATACCCATCATATCATGAGTAAAAACATATTATAAATATGATAATATATTTTCATGATAATTTTAAACCCATTATATACCTCGATTAGTTTATATAAGAAATGAAATAATCTCAATTGTGTATGAGTGGACCACCACTACAACGTAATGATACGTTTCACCTTCCATAACTTCTTTAATTAATGTTTATAATGATTAATTAAATTAAATAATATGATATTTATGATATAATAATGATTATAGAATGTAGAAATATTTTATCGTTTCTTTTACTTTTCCAAATGGGAAATTGGATGTATTGTTCATGCGTACATACAGAATATTATCTCTTAGAGTGATATATTTAATTATTAATATCCACATATTATATTTAGTTCTAAAATATTATAAATTTAATATATATAAAAATATTAAATGAATAATAAATATAATATTTTTGTTCAGATTATAAATTCTTGTATTTTTATATATTTATTCTCTATAACATGCTCATTTTTAGATCAGTTTTACTACATACATGAGTAATTTTATTATTTTTAAGAGATGAATTATTAAATAATATAAATTAATGGTAATGTTAAATAATAATTTGATATACATGAAATTATTAAAAAAATGGTTATAGAACAACGATTGTGTTCCATGGTCTATAAATATTAAACAGAAAAAAACAGAAAAAAACATATTAGTTAATACTTGAAATGATGATGATAATAAAATGAACATATTATAGGATTTAATATGTAAATCAATAATTTTATAATAATTATTAATATTTTTTGAATTAATTCATAACAAATTTAAATTTATTTTCAATTTTTATTGAGTGTATACAATGAATGTTAATCAATTGGAAAGGGAATTACCATAGAATCCAACTTTTTATCAAAATTGATATAATTTAATTTTCAATGATGAAACCATAATTTATGTATCTCCAAAATGAGGTATTTCCTTACCCAATGGTAATTTATAAATATTAAATTTATTTCATTTCATTTCCCCCCTATTATGTAATAAGAATTCTGAAATAATGTTATTTAGGAACACAAAAATTATATATTTCATCGACAAGGAATCATTTTATTCCATGTCAATATATTATATAATTTTTTTCCATAATGATTTAATTATTCACTATTGTTATATTAAATTCATTATTACACATTTTTAATTTTATTTATAAATGAAAATTACTTTTGTTGTCATTTTCTGAATGATGTACTTTTTACTAATGGTATCTATGAAATATTTATTTTAATTTATATTTCAAGAAGATATTTTTACGACAATCATGATTAATCAGGTATTTTAGGAGTCCTTTAAAATAAACAGTGGTTTTGTTTAATTAAATTTACTTTCAAATATTATGTATGTTTTTATATTTTATATATGTGATTTCCAAATTAAGATTGAATTTTTCTAATGAAATATTATAGTGATATTTTAATGGTAGATGTGTCTATGAAAACATCAATTAAGGTTACTAACAATTAATTGGGGATACAATCCAATGTATGCATATTTAATTTTTCTCGACATTGTTATTGATTATAATGATGAATCCATTATAAAAATCATTTTTTCCGTAGGGTTATTTATTTTAAAATAATAAAACTTTTAGAATCTTATTCCATACAAATAAATGGAAATGATTTTTCTGTTTGGTGTATCAAATATATATCTAAAATTTATTGGGTAATTGTTTACAATCTATGTGATCAAAGGTTATATGTGTAATTATCCCATTCCAAATGACGGTACATGTGTGGTTAGCCGAAATCTAACATCAATGGAATTTCATGGTGTCTATCCATGAAATAACAATTATATAATTATGGTTATTCCATAATTTTTGTATTTCTCACTATGAAATTTTATTTTATTAATGATAGGACCTTATGGATTATGATATAAGTTTTTTTAAAAATAATGAATTTTGATCTACAAATTCCTTATTCCATGATTAGTATCACTGAATTATTGTGTATGATTATCCAGGATCAAATAAATAATTTCATTACATTATAATAATATTATTCTTACAAATGGTCATTTAATAATATCTTCAATGTTTACCAATATTGAGTTTCTAATATCACTTATTTTTATATTTCATGTCCCTAGGATCAGAAGAAATATTTTAAATAGAATAAGACTAATAATTATATACTGTGAGATGATCTTTATGGGAGATGTTGTTTTTATTTTTTGAAATAAGATGTGTATGTATCCAGTTTCAAAATACAATAATCATTTATAGTTATACACTATTTTTTTAATACATATATATATTTAATCTAAAATTATCTAATATTTATATATGTAAGTATTGAGTTTTTTCTCTTGTAATCTGAGTGTTGTGTAATAATTTTTGGAAATATGTATGAGTAAAAAAAATTTATAAACCTAATGAGAAGAAAAATTATATAATAATATCCTATCTTATGATTAATAAATTATTTCAGTTTTCAAAAAAATTACATTTTAGTTTGGATATTGGGATTTTGATGAAAATATGTAAATGATTCACCTATTTGAAATAAACAAAATTTGTGGATTTGGTATCAAATAAATCGTCATTGGTGCATGATATATGTGACTATGTTTTCAAACCATGATTTAAAACCCTTAGGGATAATTTTTTCCCCATTTCACAATTTCTATGTATAATATTATAAATGAATTTAATAGTTAAAGACCATTGACGACATAGGCTAAACCTATGGTATCATATATTGAATATATTATGACCTGATTTAAACATATAGTTCATATTTTTTATGATTATAAAATTCCTGCCTATGGAAATTATTTCTAACAATTTTTCATTGAGAGTTAGAAAATGGTTGGAACCAAGAGGAATATTGTTATTGCATATTGTGATGGAAACTGTAATTTATGTCCCCGATGACTGAAATCTTATGGTTGTTGGAATGAAAAGTATTATTAATTTGATTACATAACATTTTATGATCTAAATCAAGTCTATCTTTCAAATGAGAAGAAAGCGGAAACAATGTATAGTAGAGTAATTCATTAGAAAAAATACACCTTAATTTCATGGATTTTTATCATCTAATTTTTGAGAAATGGTTATGTACCACTAAAAATAAAATAAACAATGTCTACTTCTTATAGAATGAAAAATTTAATTTAATTTTTTATCACTTGGAAGGAGAAGAAGATCAACTGTAGACTCTTATGAAAAAAATAAATTAATAAAAAAAATTGAATCTATGAATTGGTATGTGTTTAGGATGTTATTTTTCAATAATTATTTTCCTTATATAATTCATCACATAATATAGAATTAATTCCTTGATCTAATTAAAAGTGATGATTAATCCTTTAATACTTATGACTAAAATTTATGAGAATTGTAATGTACCCAAATGATATTATCTTTAAAACAAAAATATGTATTGTTTATTTTTTAGTGGGCTAGAAACATGTATCTAAATGTCTGTTAGCCATAATATTCTTTATTAAATAATAATAAATTATTTTTTGTTTTATCAATTTATAAATATGGTTCAAATACACCCATAAATAACATTTATCTGATGAGACAATATAAAATTATTAAAATGACATTATAATATTTAAATCATGGACTTAAAGATAAAAGCCATTTTTATGATGGACATGTAAATTGAAACATGGATTAAATAATATTAAGAGAGTAGTTAAATTAATGTTGTTATGAGACAAATTTCATTAGAGAATCAAATGTAAATGTGAATGGAAGAAGATATTAATTGATATGAATAGAGAGAAATATAAATAGAATGCACCACCAAATATCATGTATTTATAATTCAGGAAGTATGGTTATTATGCAAAATAGTCCCCGAGTTTGAGGTTTTATGATGATGATATATTTCAAAAACATAATATGTGAGACAAATTGGAATCTCATGTGATAACTACTACAGATGTGGGATATGAGAATGAAGTGGGGATTGGTAAACTTACCATCCACTATAGAAATACTAGAACCTTATATTATTATTGTTATACATAATCTAAAAAAGCTAATGAATTTTATAATTTTATCACACAACAAAATCAATGAATAAATAATGAATATGAAATGAAAAATCATAATTGTAAGATGATTACATCTCATATTAATGATTCTTATCCTATTAAAGTTTGTGAAAATATGATTTCTATTATTTTTTTATTCTACCTCTAGTTGAATTTGATTTCATTTTAGGATTTTATTGGGATTGTTTATATATATATATATATAATATCAATATTAATAAAGGGTTCACGCTTTTTATATTTGAAATGAAAATATAAAATTTTATCTATGAGACGATGAATATGAGATTCAAATGGTAATTAATTATATTTTATGGATATTTATTCTTATTCTTAAGGTTTATTTATCTATTTTGATCGAGAATAAACATATCTTATATGATATAATGACTCCATGATATATTTTGTGATTTCATTATAGAATATTTTCCTCATCTTCCTCTAAATTGTGTTGTTCGGTTTTCAATATAATTCAATCATTATGATAATCCCATTTTAATGTCTTAATATAGAATTCCCTCAACTGAGTTTTTGGTATTAAATAAGAATCTCTTTGAGAATCTTTATAATGGATTCATTTATCCGAGTGAATCACCTTGTCATTCATCTATTTTATTTATTAAAACAAAATAAGGATCAATGTGTCACTTTATTTATTATCATCAACATAATAAAAACATGTTCAAAAATATGTATCATCCACCCTATATTGAATAATTATTTGATCAAATGAGAGGATCTCAATACTTTACAATTACTGAAAATAAATCAAGAATCTATCAAATGAGAAACAATAGTAAATACATACATAATATATACGATAATACGGGGTATTAACATTATGAATTTATAGTGACTAAATTTATATGTTTTACCTTGAAAACCATATTCATATATTTTATTAATATTTTATTTAGTGATTTATATGATCAATTTGGGGAAATCATTATAGAAGATATTCTTATATATTAAAATTGAAATTAACTACATGAATATTACAGTAAAAAAATTTTAGATACCATGAAAAAGAAGAAATTATATTATAAATTTTAAAAATGTTATTTTTGGATATAGAAAGTATAATTCATGGGACACATGACCATAACAAAGTGTATAACTTTAAATCATACTAAAATCGAATTTGTAATAATTCAATCAATTTGACCATTGTGATTAATATCATTAGTAGTTACATATTATTTGGATATTATTGATACTTTGAGAATAATTTATCAAGGATCCTAAATCCACTCGTTGTGTTAAATTTCTTGGGATTTACATTCCTTCGGACTAGGTAAAATAAATTAAAATCCATGGGGTAGAAGAATAGGTTGACCATTTCACCTAAAATCGCACTACACTGCATGGGAAAAGGTTATTTCTTTTAAAATAATGAATCAAAGAATGGAATAGGTTTTTTCATATCAATAATAACCTGGTGAGAACTTATGATTCTCAAAAAAAAATTATTCAGTATATTTACCCATATCATGATATGGAGTTAGTTTTACTAATCATTGAAATAAATTAATGGAGAATTTATCTTTAGAAAGAAATATATTACATATAAAATTAACTGTAAAAAAATAATGCATGTATTAATCTATAAGTAGTAGAATATGGAAATAGAATATGGATCGATTTAATTAAAGATTATGACTACTAAATAAATTACTACCCTATGGTAATAAAAAAAGTACAATATGCATTGAGTTAAAAGAATCATGCCCAATTATCAATGGTGAAGTTCCAAAAAAATCAATTATTTATTTTTTTTCAAGGAGATTCCTTGAAATATTTGTGGAAGGGTATACATATTATCTTTCCATATATGTGTTTTTCCATATATCAATGTTAATTTTTGTTAGGTGTATAATATAAATTCTTGTAAATAATTGAATGTGAGAACTATTCCTAATTTTAAAATTTATTATGATAGAATAATATAATTTGGGAATATAGTATATGTCCCTATTATACCTAAAATGAAAAATCAAATATTAGATGAAGCCCATATCTCATCATTCTGTATACATTAAAACAGAACATATATTTGTAGAGGTCATATGGAGAATTTATATTGACATGATATGAAAAGGAGTATTAGAGAGTCTTCATCTATATTTTTTGTATGAAAAATGTTAAGTGTAAATAGAATTTATCTATGATGATGATATATACATTACACATTCATATTGTAAATTGGAAAAACACACCCTGAATTTTTCCATAAAAATCTCCATTACATCAAATTAGTATAATTCTATTTGGTTATATTTCAATATCTATAGAAACTAATCACTTTTAATTTAATCAAATATGATTAATCACTTTCTTGAAATTATAAAATATATGTTATGTAAGATGTAATTATTCAAGGGAAACCATTTTAATTTTTTTCAAAAATATATCTGATGATTTCATTAATGTTTTGGAGATGTATTCAGCTCCCTCTGAACATGGAGTTTTGATTGTGTACAAAATATCATCCCTATAATGATAGTCAGTATATGAATACCAAACAAAGAGTAGAGGGTATATTATAATCCCATTTTATATATTTAAATGGTGGTCTGTATCAATATATCCTTCTTGTCCAACTCCCCATTAACAATATTCATCACTAATTTACTTAGATGGAGCCTTATGAATCCCTCTATATAATGATGTGTAAATCATTGACCCAATTGGATGAGGTTGGAAAAAAATCTATTGGGAAAATAGATTTCATAGGAAATTGGAGATGAGATAATTGACATTCAAATTCACATCATGGAATATCAAAGTCAATAGAAGAGTTAGGTTTGTAGTCATTGGGTCAATCAAGATATCAATTTTGGGGATAAGTTATTCCTATGAATTTATCCATTGAATAAGGTCATGAGAATCAAAATTAAGGGAAAGCATAACGCTAGGTATATTAGCCCCTTCAAGATTTTTTATTGAGAAGGGATGGTATCATATCTCATGTTCCTTACACTAAGCCTATTTGATGAAAATAATGTGTACATTATATCTCTTTAGAAGAATTAAATACCATATCGTTCACATGATCTGAACTCAATTGCTGTTTAATTAGAACGAGATCATTCATATGCATAAAAACTAGTAGTGAAATATAGAACATATATGTAATTTTAAATATGATCTCACTACATGCCTTTATATTTTATCTTTTTGGATAATAAATTTTATGAAGAAACATAAAAACATTGGATTGTGCTCATTAAGTGGTTTCCTCAGAATTTTTCAACAGTGTGATGAATTTTATTTGGATAAATTAATTTTTTGGGAGGTACAATTCAACATCACTTACTTTTAAATCTATCACTATAAAATATGATATATTTGTGTGATATATTTCATTATATGAAATCCTAATTCAAAATTAACCATGATATGTTATAACCATCATAACATAGCTATTTTCCTGATCGGTAAGTATATGATTAAAAACATTATGAAATATATATATAAATGTTTTACATTAATTCAAATGTACAGAAAAATCCTTATGAAATAATTATAAATTTATAATAAAAACATTTAATGATCAAAGGATATATTTTACATATAAATTTACTCATTCATTAATTATCTAATTTTAATGAATGATAATAAAATCATTTTAAGGGGAATGATTTATATTTTAGAGAAATTGATTTTAATTTTTAATGTGTATCTTTCTTAATAAATTCAATCAATAGTTATATATTAATTATTGTAATTAAATAAATATATTATATAATCATTAAAATGTGTTAAAATTTATTTAATTGTTTTTACAATACAATGAATGAAAAAAGTGTTTTTTATGATTAAAATATATTTCTCTGAAAATGGGTTCTATTTATTTGTGAATACTTTTAATAATCGAAAGATCTTGAATTAATAAAAATTGAAATATATAAAATTTTTTACATGATTAAAATTATCATATTGGAATTTTAAAATGAGTCTAGTTTCATTTTTTAAATATGAATATTTTAGACATTAATATATTTTTACCACAGTTAGGTTAAAAATGGGTTAACAAATGAGATTAAATAATGATTAAATTGTAAAAATTCGAATAAACATATCTAAATCCTATTTGTTAGATGAATTTATAAAAATTATATAATTAATTTTAATTACTCTCCATTTAATTATACTTTCACATTAAAAGTTACATTATATTAATTAAAACATTTGTGTAATTCCATGTGTGTCCCTACCCTCAATTATAAAAGATAACCTCTTCTCCACCATTAATCATAAACTTCATCCAATAAATCATGGATTATACCTCCTGTAAACATTCATAGCTTCCTATCGTTAATTATACAAAATATTCACTTACCTAAAAATCAAACGATGATGTCCTAATGTGTGAGGAAAATGGAGTCTCCTGATGAAGAAGTATTTGAAATACATAACTCCAACAATGATTATTTTTTAAAAAAATTAATTTTCTTTTATTATTTATACAATAACTAATCTGGTAAGCTAAATACTCTAGTATGTTAATGTTATTATCTTCATTAATTTTTCACCATCATTCCATGAATTGTTACATGAAGTAATTGCATGTGAATTTGTGAGGACTACAGCTTCCAATTATCTACACTACTCATATTTCATTACTAAATATCTTTTATATTTACAATAATGGGATTTAATGATAATAAATTATATATATTATACTCTAATTATTTAATAATAATATAATATTACATAATGGAATTTTATTTTTTTCAGTATAATATGGATGTGTCATTCATTTGTATATATAACTTCCACATCCAAAAGATGTATATTTCATATTCGATTTTTGATTTTTATAGTTTGTTCTAATATGTTATCTATTGAATAAATATAAATCTTATTATGTGAATAATATTATTTAATTTAATATCATGATTATAATCTAGCACATTTCTAATCATTCAGTCATTTTGACATGTTGTTTTTATGTTTTTTACAACCTATATGAGAGATGCAATAATGTTTACAACATGAATTAGTAATTAGTTTTAAATATGAGTGATATTGTGTAATGATATTATATACATGAATTTATAGAAATTTTGGGGTTTATGGATATATAATCAGGATGAAAGGACTATATATTTTGAACTAGAACATATCTAAAAAACAAAGATGTTTTCATAAGAAATGAGGAGGATAATGATTGGTTATTAATTAAGGCATTATAAAGTTTTATAGGTAAACTATTTTTTGGAATATATTTATGAATGTTGTTTTACTATATAATTATAATATATTAAAATTTATTAAATTGTAGGTAAGACCACTTTTGAAGAAATTTGGACTTGAGGTTAAAGTTTTATTTATCAATTTGTACTTTTCACATGACTATTTATGCATTTATTTTATATGGTGATATTTTATGATAATTATATCAAATCCCATAATAATAACAATATCTTCTATAAATTTCTATGGAATGTATTTTATCTATTTATTTTATTCTCTTGTGTTTTGATAATTATAAGAGAATTATTTTATGGAAACAGAATTTATTTCTTTATTCTAATGGGAATATTTTTCGTTCATGTCAACCTTTTATTTTAAATGTATTGATTAAAATTTTTAATAATATTTAAATATTTTCTGAAAATAAAATATTCAATATTTTAATTTTTTATAAAAAATAATAAAATGAATCTTTATATATTATTCTTAATTATGCACTTTTTACCTATTGTGTGCACATAAAATTTTTTAATGTACATCACATGAATTTTTTTTCTAATGTCCTGAATATTTTTTTCCTTTTCTGATTCGATTACATATTTTATTGTTTATTTTAAAATATTCTTTTGCATAATAATGTATAATATTTTTTATTTTAAATAATTATCTTTAAAAATATATATATTACTCATAATTAATATAGTAATATTTTTTTTGTAATTTTCATATATAGATAGATCATTTGATGATACTTTTTATAAAATTTAGTTGTGATCTAATGTGACTATATTTATTCATTCACTCTATGGTTATTGATTATGATGATAAAATCTTTATTAAAAATATTATCTTTTTTATTGGTTAATCTATGATTAAATGATATATATGCTACTCATATCATGAAAAAACATATAATTGATCAAGATTATGTGAATTTTTGGTTAGAGTTATAACTCCTATGTGTTGTAAAATGATTAGTTCTTTTTTAGAATAAATCATATATGAGTTGTAATATAAATCCTAAAATAGAGATACAATTGAGTTTTTCCCAAGTCCAAAGTAAGTACATAGATGGTTTTCACTACAAAAAACATAGCCTTTACAAAAAATTTAAAAACCGTTCGTAATGGCCAGAAAATCGTTGCTATAAACTATACAAATTGTTGTCAAAATCATTGGATATGGAGCCTTGGGAATATAAAATCCCAATGGTTCTATAAAAATAGTAGGTATATGGCTGGAGAATGGATTATATACTAATGGGTTCTTGTAACCATTGGTATTGATCATTACCACAATTTTAAAACCATTAGGAATATTCAAATTCATGTCTATACCAATGTTTTCTAAACCATTGGTAAATATTTTTACAAATGGTTCCTCAAAAACCATTTGAAAAAATGTTAAGTAAAGGATCTATACCAATAGTTTGTAAATCATTGGTTTATACTTTTACCAACGGTTTACATGAAAATATTGGTATATGTTTTATTTTCACACATATGTCAACTGTTTACAACCATTGTCATAATCTATATGAACCTATAGAAACAAGACATCCTCCCCCAGTGCACCTGCACCCCTCTTGCTCCATGTTCACTTGCATCATCACCCATGTGCACCTGCAACAATGCACTTCCAGCAGTAGGAATGCCTCCCCCCTGTGCATCTGAATAAAACCACACATACATCATTAATACATAATTCTACCTGTGCACCTTTACCAAACCAAAAACATATAAGAAATTCATACATAATTCATACACATACAACAATTAACTGCAAGTATATCCCCATTACACATAATGTCACTCGACATTGTTCACATAAATAGTTCTTTTACTGGGGGAAGAATAGCCATTATTTTTTCAGAGTCCCCCATTTTCATGTTAGATTGGAACAATGATGGTGTCTATGGAGGGCTTTGTCGAGGGGGTTTGGTGTGCTTTCCAAGGGGGTAGGGTGTGTCCAGTGGTGGGGGTGTCTAGGTGGTGACTTGTGTCTAGGGGGTGGGGGGTGGGGGGCATTTCCAAGGGGTTGGGGTGATGTCCAATATGGTAGGGGGTTCCCATGGGGGTGGGGGCTATCTCGGGGTGGGGGATGTCCATGGGGGTGGGGGTGTCTATGGGGTGGGGGTCTACAGATGTTGGGGTAGTGTATAGGGAAGTGGGGGATTTCCACGGTGTTGGGGGGTGTTTTCCAAGGGGGTAGGGGTGTTTAGGGTATGGGATTGTAGGTGGGGGGGTATCATGGGGTGGGGGTTGTCCCTGAGGGCGGGGTGTCAAGGGGTGGTTGGGGGGTTGTTTAGTGGGATAGGGGCTATCCAAGGTGGTAGGGGGTGTCCATGTGGGTGGTCTAAGTGGGTAGGGGTGTCCAATGGGGTGGGGGTATTCTAGGGGATGGGGGTGTCCAGGGGGATTGGGTGGGTCAATCCGGGGGAGGGGCATCCATGGTGGTGGTGGTGTCCGTAGGGGGGTGTCATGGCGGTGGGGTGGTGTGAAGGGGGTGTGGGTGATATCCATGGTCTTGGGGGGATGTCGTATGGGGTATGGGAGTTTAGGGGATGGGTTTGTATAGGGGTGGGGGTGCCTAGGAGGTCGGGTGGTGTCTAGGGTGGTGGGGGCTGTCCAGGGGGGTCGGTGTGTTGTCAAAAGTAGTAGGGGTGGGGTTTGTCCCGGGTGTGGGGGCTATCCATGGGTGTGGGGGTGTCCAAGGGTTTGAGGATGTCCATGTGGTGGGGCGGAGTCCAGGTGGTATCTAAGGGGTTGGGGCTGTACAAGGGGGAAGGGGGTGTCCTCGGGTGGGGGTGTCCACGGGGGTTGGGTGTGTCTGGGAAGCTATCCATGGGGGTGGGGGTGTCCAGGGGTGGGGGTGTTCAGGTGGTGGGGTGGTTTATAGGTGTTTCTAGGGGGTAGAGGGTGGTGCAAGGGGGTAGGGGTGTCCTCGGGGTTCGGTTGGTGGGGCCATCTAGGGGTTGCGGGGATGTCTACTGCAGTTGGGTGTCTAAGGGTCGGGGTGTCCCAGGGGTCGATTGTCAAGGGGTTGGGGGCTGTCCAATGGGATAGGGGATGTCCATAGTGTCTATCCAAGGGGTTAGGTGGTGTATATGGTGTGGAAGTGTTTGAGGGATGGGCATGTCCATGGTGTTAGAGGGTTGTCCCAAGGGAGGGTGGTGTCCATTGGGGTGGGGGTGTTCAGGGGGTGGGGGTGTGCAGGGAGTGGGGAGGTTTCTAGGGGGTGGGGGGGTTTTCCAGGGGTTGGGTGGATGTTCCTCAGATAGCGGGGGTCCAGGGGTTGGGTTTCCAGGAGGTGGGGGGCTACTAAAGGGGGTGGGGGCATGCCAGGGGGTTAGGGATTCTGTCCATGTGGGTAGGGGGTCCCGGGGGTATCCATGGGATGGGGGTTTCCCATGGGGGTGCGGGGTGACCATGGGGTGTACAAGTGGTTGGGTGTAGTCCAAGGTTTGGGGGTTTTCCTGAGGGACGGGGGTGTTCAAAGTGGAAGAGGGTGTTCAGGGGATGAGTGTTGTCTACGTGGGTGGGGTGTTTTGGGTTGGGGGTTGTCTTGGTGGTTGGGGGTACTTTCCAAGGGGGTAGTGGTAGTCCGTGCGGGTGGGTGGTGTCCATGTTGGTGGGGTTTCTAGGGGTGTCTAGGGGGTGGGGTGCTATCCATTGATTTTAGTGGGGGCATTTTAAAAAGGTAGGGGTGTCCAGGGTAGCTATCTCGGGGGGTATGTGGTGTCAATTGGGTGGCTATTTGGGGGGTGGAGTGTCTATGGGGTGGGGGATATCCATGGGGGTGGGGGTGTCTAGGGGGTGGGTGTCCAGGGGAGTGAGGTGGTGTCAGGGGGGAGGGGGAGTTTCCAGTGGGTTGGGGGTTGTCCAAAGGGGGTAGGGGTGTCCAGGGGGCTATTTAGAGTGGATGGGGTTGGGGCTACCCAAGGGGGATGGGGTGTCCAGGGGTGGGGGTGTCCATGGGGTGGGGTGATGTCCAAGGGGTTGCGGGATTATCCAAGGAGGTGGGGGTGTCTAGTTGTGGGGGGTGTCCAGGGGGTGAGGGTGTCCTGGGGGTGGGGTTGTCTAGGGGAGGGGTGAATCAGTCATAGAAAATCATCATGTCACATTTTATTATTTATTGATAATGAAATAACGATAATGTGACCTACGTAATCTCATATATATTCCGGCAAAAAAATCATAAAACCTCAATTGTCAGTAATATTTGTCTAAAATGTACCGGATCAATTTTTCCTTCATCACAATCACTACCTTCACTGTCGACATGAGCCTCACCCACATATTCATTGTCGTCCACATCATCATCCATGCCATCTTCAACAGCATCCACATTTCCCTTGTACTCCACCTTGGCCTCCTCCTCGCCCTCCTCATCCACCTTCGTCTCCTCCTCACCCTCCTCCTCTACCTCAGCATTCTCCTCTCCTTCCGCTCCTTCCCCATTGGCCTCCTCCTCACAATCTTCTCAATAACCACTTGAACTTCCACCTGATGCACAATATATAGAACACATCAATGAAATATATTAATCCAAATATATGGTTTCATCTGGTGGAAGTGATAGACATAAAACATCCATCAGTTTTATAAATGTAGTGTTTGGCCTAGAAGACAGTTCTGATTTCTCTATGTCCAATTATTCAGCCCGTTTCACCAGTTCCTTAAGCTTCTGGAACTCGGTGGTGCTAAAAATCATAACAAAAGAGGGCCAATACCTCATCAATAAAATACTCTCCCCATGTCGGTAGTGTACTCTTCCAGGGTTCTCATCTCCTTACACCTGATGTATGTGATTGTTCGGCCTAGAATTTCAAGGTTACGGGGCATCAAGGGCCTCTATAGAAGTATGTTAAAAATATAAATAGATTATTAAGATAGAAAATAGAAATTAAAATTTTAAATAACCAATTAAAACATACAATCTGTAGCTGATTCCATTCATTAACTGCTATTCCATCTGTATTCCTTCAACTCGGGAAAAATAGTTTTTCTCAAGGCACACGTCCTTCAATATTAATTTTTCCCACAGCAATGACATTGAATATACAAAAACCAAATTGGAAAATTGGTTTCCAATAATCACTAAAAATATATAACAACATTAGCAATAGAATAAATTATAGAGGAAACAATATAAAGTACACTTCATAAAGAAGAATTACAAACAACTATCGTACCATCCACCACTCATGATATGGCAATGTAGTATGTCCCATTGTGTGGATGTACTTTTCAGTATCAATGTTTTTTTTATTTATTCCCAAGGATTGTTAAATAAAATTCAATAATTAAAAATGTAGTATTAATGAAAAACATGAAATTATACATTTAAATATCTTAACTGTGATTAATAACATAAACTGGATAGTTGTTTAATGAGTAATCATCATCTGATATTGTTCTATCAGATAATAATTCACGATGGGGATCAAACCTAACCATGTTCCCACTCTAGAATGATAGTCAATATTCAGATCATGCTTGTAGGCTCTCTAATTCTCCCTTAAATACTTTAGGTGTACAGGTCGTACACCCACACCATCGTGGAAATTTAATCGAAGATGACACCAAAATTTTAATTCATATAAATACAAAAAACATATTTCATTAAATAAAATGGATTTTTTACCCATATCTCTATCCATGAATTATACTTCACATAATTTAGAAACTATCTTCATGAGAGTTGGATAATAAGAAAGTTATGTTCCTATGTTATTTTCTCGTTCAGTGATAATAAATATATACCAATTAATAATAATTGATTAACTTTCATGAACCATGATATTAGGAGAAAATTTAAATTCTATTATTTCCATAGAGACAGAGTCAGCAGGAAAACACAATACATTTAATATGAATGAACATTAAACATTATTAAATATTTATTTAATTATTTTAAACAATAATAATTTGAACTTCAATTTTAACCAACATGAAAACTATTTTCTATGAAAAGTTTCCCTCCTTCTCAAAGATAAAGAATTATGCTTTCTATTGTTCATTTATTTTCTTCCCTTGTAGATAAAATTAAGAATAGTTTAATAGGTATATATATAAGAGGTAAATATATTAAATTTACTTTACTCATGAAGTCATCGAACAAATCACAGTTGAACAAAACTATGTGATGTGACATCTCCCTCCCATCAAGGACTAATGTCGTTGATGTATATGATCTAGGAATTATTCTTATTTGTTTATGTGATGAAAAATTGTGTTCAATGTTATCATAATCTTCATATTAACTTATCATTGGATTTTAAATTATTCTTGTAAGATTAGGAAAATACATAGATAAAAAGTTCATACATTCATGATCAAATTATCGGCTCATGATAGAACATATTCGGTGATTTTTGTTTCGGTCATAAGAAATTAATTTTTATATATTTATTTATGTTTGATACATCCAACGAAAATAAATAGGTCCTCCGAAAAGTTTCTATGTGGGAGTTTGGATAGTCATATGCAGTAAGCTTGTGGAAAATGATGGAGGAAATAGTTTCTCTAACACACACAAAATTAGTGGGGAATCTGCCAACATTTTCGGTAAGAAATTCGTGGACATATTCATAGCTCAAATATCTCTAAAAATGTCACAATCAAATAATAGCCACCCTTAAATTATTGGAAAAAATATGATAGATTTCTATTGGAATCAAATAATGTAAAAGGATATAATAATCATGATTCTTTATAGATATAGCTTTAAATATCTTCTTTTATCATGTTTATATATTTTTCTTGATTAGCCATAATGAACATTAATTTTCTCTAGTAGTTCTAAAAATGAATTTTTTTTTCAATAGGTGTCATCACAAAAGAATCACATGGAACATTCCATTTATTTTCACTGATAATAATAGGATTTAATTCTTGTATGATGGATCAATCCACCAAGTCACGCCGAGACCATAAATCCTCTTTTGTCTTGCCCTTAACTTTTAGAGGAATCGAAAGAAAAATTTCACATATTTTTTTTCATTGTGCTTTACTTCTATGAAATCACGCAAAAAATTGGTTGACCAATAAGGAAAATAAACCAAAATATATCACTTATTCCATTTGTAACATGTTTTAGTGGAAACATTCATTTTATTTTCAGATTTCCTTTGAGACTTCCCTAATGAATAAAAAAAATCATTCTATTCATTATGAACATCAGTTCCACACATACACTGAGGTGGATCATCAATATCCTTAGTATTGTCAAATCTTTGAGGATTATTTCTATTTGGATGGTACATTGGAAGGAATCGTCGAAGTCCCATTAAACTGAAACTACAACGATGTTTTAGTCTTATAGATCATGTATTCTTAGTATAAACAAGACATTAGAGTTTTCACTTCGTGATCCATCTTGACATCATTTCCTAAGTAGGAAAATCATTGATCGTCCCTATAAGAACAACAAAAATCTGAAATATGACTTCTGAACATGCATCAGATGTGGCAGACACTCATCCGAAATAAGTTTCGACTATTAAGTCAATATAGTTTCCCTTATAAATTTTCCATTCCTTCATGTTTGGGGAGATTGATAAGTCAATAAGGTTTTCCTTATGACTTTACCATTCATTCTAGTTTTGAAAATCTCAAACACCTTATCTAAAGGAAAAACTCTCTTTACCCTATGTATTACTTCTCTAAAGAAAATTTTTCTTCCACAAAAAAAATTTATCCTTACCGTGTTTTACATTATTTGATTATTTTGTCTATGCATAAAAGTTGGTTTCATAGTCAAAACTGTGGAATAATATAATACTTATTGTAATTAAATTATTTTTTTATTCTCCAAATTCAGACCCTAAGGTCTCAGAATTATGACTCTGAACCCTTACGAGTTCTGACTCCAAGTTTTCAGAATTCTGACTCCGAAATTTTCTGATTTCTGACTCCGAGTTTTCTGAATTCTGACGCTGAACTTTTCTCAGTTCTGACTTAGAGTTTTCTGAATTCAGACTCTGAAGAATTCTATGTTCTGACTCCAAATTATCATCAACTCTGACTCCGAACCTTGAGAGTTTTGACACCGAATTCTCATTAACACTGACTCCGAACATTGAGAGTTCTGACTCCGAATTCCTTAGAACATAGTATCGGAACTTTGTAAGTTCAAGTTACAAAATCTTGTGAATCCAGATTCAGAAATTCCTTGAAATTCAGACTCTGTAATTATATAGAATTCTGGTTCTGAATTCCTTAGAAAATAAAATCCGAATATAATTGTATTATAGGGACCAAATATATTTTTTTGGTTAGACCCCGAACCTTTATTTTCTTGCACTCTGGGATTTGGAATTTTATTATGTGAACTTATTTTTTCCTAAATTCCAAATATTGGTTTTTGGTTTTGTAACCATATTTTTACTTACACATGTTTTTTTATAAAACAATGTCGTTCTTTCAGTTACTTATTAACCGTTTTTTGAGTTACACATGTATAAGTCCCTATGAAATTAAAGGCTAATTATGACCATTTGAGGAGGGAGCAGACTAATAGAGTAGTGCATATAAATAGGGGCTCATTTGAACGACCCAAAAAGACTGAACTTTGATTAATTGTGCTTATATGCTATTAAAGTGATTTTAAGAGAAAGAATCTCTTATAAACTCTTATGATTCATGCATAATGTTTGAATGGACTGTTCAAACATTGCTTCGTGCAGATTTTATTTATTCAAAGGTGTGATTTCATTGAAATCAGAGACTTTAGTATGTGAAGTCAGAGGTGTCGATTTCATTACAAATCAAGGGCTTACGGGGATATAAAGATAGGTACCAATAATTGGATTGAGGTCTTACCTGGGTTTGGTTATGACAGACATTGTTGAAAGTTTCACTCAAGGGAAATTTTACCCAGGGTTGTTGGATACCCTCCTCTTTGGGTTAAAAGAGTGACTACGTGTTACTTGTAGTGTTACTACTTTGTTTTCCACTGTGATTTTAATTTTTTAGGAAATTATAACTTTCTTATACTTCCTTAGAATTATACTATGATTTTATTAAATTCTATACGATTTAAGGTAGAATCTTAGTTATTGTAAACTTTTGTTATGTTTAATTTCCAGAATCACTTTTCCAGAATCAAGCAAGTTATCAGAACTTAGAAGTGTTGAAAATTTTTTTATACAAAATTTCCATAATGATTTTTAATGTTTACAATTCACCCCATCTTGTATTTGAGCATTTCATTTTTTAAACATTTGATACTATAATTAGTATGATATCGATCATACAATTGGTATTAAGGGAGGTCTCTGATATACTTATATTCACATATAAGTTTCCTTTCCTCAAAGTTTTTTTCTATCCCAATCTCACAATTGGTATTGGAGTTTGGAAACCTCATACCCTGAATCAATATTAAAATTGGCATCAATGTTTTGGTTAAATCTGAATTAATCTAATGATTATATTCATAAGATAATTCATCTGATTTTCGGAATCAAAATCTGGATTCATATTTTTCGGATTCATATTTTGTGACTCATAAAGTTATGATTCATTTTTTCTTAGAGATAGTCTACTTCCTTTCATAGTATATTTTCTTTTGTTTACAAACTTATATTACTAACAAGTTTGTGTGCCATGGTTTTCATTAAGATGGGAGGTTTAAATGTTGGTTTTATCTACAATCTAAATCCTACCAGAACTCATATTTTTGATGTAAATGATTATGAGTACTCAAGAGATTGGATTAAGACATTCATTATCAATATTGGTGTTGATAACTATCTAATGATAATTAGAGACTCCAAGATTCCTGATAAATAATTGAAAACTTTAACAAATCAGGAGAAATAAGAATATCAAGCAAACATCAAAGTCAGAAATACATTACTATGTTCCATGACTAGGAATATCTATAGTCAAATATCATCGTGTAAAGATGCAAATAGTATCTGGAAGAAACTTGAAGTTACACATTTTGGTAAATCTAACGTTATTGAGATAAGAAGAGTTATTCTAAGAGTTGAATACCATAGCTTTAATTTTCCTTATGGAGAACCCATAAGAAAAGTACAGTAAAGGTTTATGACTATCGTGAATAGCCTAAAATATATGGGTGAAAAGGCTTGGATGATTAGTCCCTTGCAGATAAGATCATAGACATCATGCGAAATGAATAGAAGTCCAAGAGGACAGAAATTGATGAGAATAGTAAGGTTACCCAAATTTTCTTAGATGTGCTTTTTGGAACTCATTATCAGCATGAAACTAGATTTAAGAGAGATGATGAAAATGTGAAAAAGAAGAATGGTAATGAAGGAGTTTCTTTTACAACATCTTCTAAACATATGAAATTCAATACCCCAGAAAGAGTAACTAGATCAAATTCGATTAATTTTATTATTCACTCAGAATCTAGTGATACAAAAAATTCAATGAATGAATTAGAGCATCATGCTTAAAGAATGAACAAGATATTAGCTCAAAAGAACAAAAAAAATAAGTAAAAGAAAAGAGACTACAAGGATAAGAAAGATGGGGAAGTGACTTGTTATGAATATAGAAGAACAGGTCATATCAGGCCTGATTTCCATCTAATGAAAAAGAAGGTAAAGAAAGAAAGGAATTTATAATTGAACAAGAAGAAATTCTGTCGTTCGAAGAAAAATACAAGCCTTAAATCAATTGATACTTGGAGTGATAGCTGTGGAGACTCTTCAGAAAGTGAATCTTCTGAATATGAATCATTAGCACCTAAATATTTGGGATTCATTTCTACTACTTCATTCCCTAATACATGTCTTATGGACATGGAAAATAATGAATGTACCAATATCAATATATGTTACATGGATAGTGGATTTTCTCGGCCTATGTCTGGTAACAAAGACATCTTTGAAAAGTTTATCAAGACGAAATGAGGAAAAGTAACTTTTGGAGATAATGCTAAGGGAATAATTATTGGTATAGGTAACATCGTTCTTCAAGGAAAAACTATGACTTCCAAAGTTTTACTTGTTAAGGTTCATAAGAAAAAACTCATCAGCATACGTCAATTATGTGATGAATTCTACCTTGTTAATTTTAGGAATGATAAATTCATAGTACACAATTCCAAGGAAGAGTTTATTATTTAAGCCAATATAAAAGATAATGTTTAAACACTAAACATAGAAGGCTTAGGATCCAAGATCCACCATTCCATAGTGAAATGGATGATCATTCTTGGTTATCGAATAGAAGGTTAGGACACTGTAACCATAGGAACCTATGAAAACTTTCTACAAAATATTAGTTAAGGATATACAAGAGCTTATATTTGATTCTTCAAAAGTTTTTTATCCTTGTCAATATGAAAAGCAACATAAATCAATTATTAAATAAATCAGTGATGTTTCAACCACTAATGCATTATTGTTGGTGCATATGGATCTTTTTGGACCAACCCAAACTGGAAGTATTGGAGGAAAATATTATGTATTTTTCTTAGTTTATGATAATAGTAGATTTATATGGGTCTATTTTCTAGCAAAGAAATAAAAAGTATTTTCTTATTTCAAAATTTTTAGAGCCCATGTTACTAATGAGAAAAATATTCCTTTGAAAACTATTCATAGTGATCATAGAGGTGATTTTCAAAATTCTGATTTTGATACTTTTTATAGTATAAAAGGCATTTCTCAAAACTTTTTATCACCTAGAACTCCTAAAAATGGTGTTTTCAAAAGATGAAATATAATTCTTCAACAGATAACAAGAACCATATTGAGGGAATATTTAATAGTCAAATTTTTTTTGGATGAATCCGTGAGTACTAATTTTTATACAATAAATCGAGTTTAGATTAGAGTTTTTCATAATAAAACTCTTTATGAGTTATAAAATGGTTGAAATCCTAGACTTTCAAACATCAAGGTTTATGGATGCAAGGAATTCATTCTGAATAATAAAGATAATCTACACAAATTCACACCAAAATCAGATGAAATTTTTTTCTTAGGCTACTCTATGACTTTTATGGCTTATAGTGTTTTTAATAAAAACTTGTGTACTATAGATGAAATAGTACATGTCAAATTTGATGAGTCTGATCCCTTTTTTTTAAACGACCCCAACCTACATATTTGGATGTGTTTTCAAAAACTAATTATCAAGCATTGTTAGGGGATCCTTCTAATAAGGAAAATGTTCAATAAAATGTTTCTGAAAAATTTACCCTAGAAGACATCCTACCCTATAATGATGAACATGTTTTATAAAACCCAAAACAATAATTTCATAAGAATCATCCAAGTGATAGTATCATTGATGGTGTAAACTAACCTGTAAGGACTAGAAGTTCCTTATGAAATGAAGTAGAACATATAGCATTCATTTCTCAATAAGAAAAAAAAGAATTAATGATGCTTTAGGTGATGATGATTGGATTGAAGTAATGCAAGATGAACTAAATGAATTCAAAAGGAATAAAGTCTAGACCATGGTTGAAATACCTAAGGATACATCTATTATTGGAGTAAAATGGGTCTTCAAAAATAAACGTGGTGAAAATGGAATCATAGTAACGAATAAAGCTAGATTGGTTTCTAAAGTGTATAATCAAAAATAAGGAATAGACTATGAAGAAACCTATGCTCCAGTAGATAGGGTTGAATCTATTCATATCTTACTTGCCTTTGCAGTATTCTTCAATATTAAACATTTTCAAATGGATGTAAAATGTGATTCTCTTTGTGGATTTGTACAATATGATTTTATGAACAACCTCCTGGTTTTTAAGAAAAAAAACATCTTGAACATGTTTATAAACCTACCAAAGCTCTGTATGGACTTAAGCAAGCCCCTCGAGCTTGGTATGATAGGCTACTATATTTTTGATTAATGAAAATATTGTAATGGGAAATGCAGATCCAAACATTTTTATAAAGAAAGATAAGAAAAAAAATTATTGTTCAAATTTATGTTGATGACATTATATTCATTTAAACTCAGCAATATTTAACCGATTACTTTGCAGATCGAATGAAATCTGAGTTCGAAATGAGTATGATTGGTGAGTTAACATTTTTCCTTGGTTTTCAAATTATTCAAAAACCAGATGTAATTTATATATCCCAACATAAGTATATTAAGGACCTTCTTAAAAATTATGGATATGACATCACTAAGCGTATTATTCCTCATATTGGTACCTCAAACACACATGATATTGATGAAGCTGGGATACTCGTAGATAAAAAATCATTTTGAGGTATAATAGGAATCTTAATTTACATTACAGCTAGTCAACCAGGCATAATGTTTTCAGTATTCATATGTGCATGATATAAATTATATCCAATGGAATCTCATTTAAAGGCAGTGAAAATAATTTTGATTACTTAATGGGAACCATAGATTATGGACTCCTTTACACTTATGGAAATTATTTTATTTTAAAATGTTTTTTGGATGCTGAATTTGGAGGATGTAGAAAGGATAGAGAAAGTACATATGGAACTTGTCATTTCTTAAGAGATTCATTAGTTTCTTGGTCATGCAAGAAGCAACACTCAATAGAACTTTCCACTGCTGAAACTGAATATGTAGCTGATGTAATTTGTTGTACTCATGTGTTGTGGATACAATACACACTCTCACACTCTGGTATAAGTTTTACTAAACCTCAAATTATGTGTGATAACACAAGTGCCATTTCCCTTAGTAAAAATTTTTCACATCGCTCTCGTGAAAAACACATAGATATTACACATCACTTTCTTAGGGATCACACACAAAAAGGGGATATTATTCTTCAATTTAATAGAACACAAGATCAACATGCTGATATTTTCACAAAATATTTACCCTTCGATAGATTTTAATACATTAAACAGAAGTTAGGAATGATAACCATAAGGTAATCATCCTTGTTAACATTCGATTAGAACAAATTTCCTTATTATAATAAATTCATTTTAATAGGGGGTAAAATTTCATGTAAATTTTCAAAAAAATTGGTAATGAAATTTCCAAATTTTTTTGTACGTTTTCAAAAAATTTCGTAATGAATAATTCATATTTTTTTGTATGTTTTCATAATTTTTCGTAATGAAGTTTTCAAAATTTTTTGTGATGATGTTTTTATAATTTTTTGTAATGAAGTGTTCAAAAATTTTCGTAATTATGTTTTCAAACGTTTTCGAAAGCCAGTTTAGTTTTCAAAATTTTCATGATAAATAATTTCGTATTCAAAATTTTTCATAATGATGATATTTGTTTTGAATTTTTTTTTCGTATTCAAATATGTGGGATTAAAAGTTATTCAAGGAATAATTTTCTATTACGAATAATCATCCAGGATATCTGAAATGTATGTTTCCTTTCTTAAGTTTTCATAATCATTATTTACATGCTGGTATTTTCATTTTATTAAATATTCAGATTCTATTTTCCTTAATTCCAAATTTTTTCCTTTAAAAAAATCAAAAGAACATATTCTACCAAATTTTTCTTGCAGCTATCATTTCAAACATCAGATCAGATCTGAAGTATTTTAAGCTATCAGATTATGTTTTTAAGTTCAATCGTCACATCAAAGCCTATATAAAGGACCCCCAAAAGATTATCCCACATCGAATTTCAAGCCTTTGTGTGCTGAAGATCTGCACCTCTTTCAAAAGGACGATCCGAATATTTTTCAAAGTCGCTCCAATCCGAATGTCTGGTGAAGATCCTTCTCAAGAGATGTCAACTGTTAAGTCTATTTTGGAGTGGAAAATATACAGGGAGAGGTTGGTGCATCTGAACTTCTTAAAAAATTATGATTCTATTATATCCAACAAAATCAGGCTGAATGGATGGGAATGAATTTGTATATCAATGCCAGGAGATCAAGATTTTTTGTATCCAGATTTACTGATAGAATTATATGAATTAGATGGATATTTCAAGTAATATGGTAGGTAAATGTTTTCTTTCAAAAGCTACGGTAAAACATATGCCCTTTTATACACCAATGCTACTATCTTGGTAGGGATATCTTATGAAGGGGAAGACTAATTTTTCTCTCACAAACTACCGGATGTACAAGGATATTTGATCAAGTTATTGGATATGGAGTTTCTTAGACTTATGGATGCCAAGACTTCGAAAATTTCTCATCTTTCAACAAAAAATCGAATCGTTGAGTTCTGGGTTTAGGGTTTCATAATTCTGAGAAAAGGTGATAAGGAAACCATAATGAAGTGTGACATGTATATCCTAGACTTTTTGGTGAATCTAAGGAAGATCAAACTAATGAAGCATATTCTCATTATGATAGAGAATATCGAGAATGGAAATTTGAAAGCTTAGATTATAATGTATCCGGCTATTCTTTATAAGCTCATAGTTTAGTTCCTTGAGTCCTTCAGGTTCCCATGCAGCTCAAAGCTGAAAAATTTCAAAGTTATGTTAGTGAGTGATGACACTTTCAAGAGAATAAATATTGGATTCTCTAAAGAGTCTGGAGAATTATATGACCAACCAGAGGAGGAAGCAGAAGCTGATCTGAAAAAACAGGAAGTGGTAGAACCATCAAAGAAGGCTGGAAAGAAGAGGAAGTTAAATGAAGTAGAAGTTGAAGGTGAAACCGCAAAAGATAAAGAAGCTCAAACCACACCTCCAAATCCCAAGAGGAAAAATCCTTATCTAGATGAGGTTTTAGCCAAATGGAGGGAGGATAAGAAAAATCCGAAGGAAGGTGAACCACAGTTTGGCCTACAACCTGCTGAGGCCAAGGCGTTAAAAGAAAAGACTGCTGAAGAGCTCGATATGCAATCCAAAGAGAATAAGCAGAAGAAAAAAATGCCAGAAGATGATATTGTTCAATCCCTTCTAAGGGACACTGATGTATAATCTGAGAATATGCGGGTACCGAAATCTTTCATGGTTGATCCATTACCTGAGACACCGGGGAAGAAATTTCTCACATGGAAAAACGTTCGTGAAATGGTTGTTTAAGAAATGAATGTTTTAGAAGATGTTCAATAAAAAAAAGCAATAATGATACAACTGATCTAATAAATCAAGTTGAAGACTTTCATGAGAAGGAATGTGCCTCCGAAATATTTTCAATCCAGACATGTCAGGACATATCATCGAAACTTGCTACTCTGAGGTTAGTTGAAAAAGATGAAGATCATGTAAATAAACCTTCTAAGGGATAAATTTATCCTCATGACATCATTCATTCGGAAGACATTGAGGCAGGAGCTGAGAAGGAAATAATTGATGAAGGAAAAATTGTTCAGTTATCTAATAGTGAGCATTAGTATCCAGATAGAGAAGTTGTTCTGAGAACCGAAAAGGGTAAACATGTGATTTCTAGTACACAAACCACAACTATTTTGTGGAAGTATGATGTAGGTGGATCTCCTAAGAGAATGCTTTGAGCTAGATAAATATTCTTCTCTTCACAAATCCTCAGATTCAGAATCATCCTCCTTAAGACATGATTTCATTTTCCTATCTCGGAAGAAGCTTGTGGACACAATTATGATCTTTCCAAGCATTTAATTGAGATGTTAGATGCTTCAGCACAGTATGAATCAGAAATCAGATTCAGTTTCATTTGTGATGGATAAGTGTGTTCAGCTTGAGGCTAATTTCAAGAATTTCTACATGAACTACGATGCCCATAATACGTCTTGTAAGAAAGTGACCAGCTAGAAAAAGAAGGTAGTTAATGATATTAGAGAACTTGATCAATATCAACATGATGTAAAGGAATACATTGATAATTATGATAGTAAGATCAAGGATCTATCGACTAGATTTGAAGAAAATCTAACCCTTGAGAAAAATACATGGACCCAAGAAGTAAAGGATTTGAATGGGAAGTTACATTTTGTTTCACAAATTTGTAAAAGCGAAATGGATCTCTTGATTGAGATCGAAGATAAGTTAGTCTGGAAAGATGAATTATTAAAAGCCTAGGATGATGTTCTGAAGGCTTAGGAAGAAAAGATCAGATCTTTAGAGAAGATGGCCGAGGATCAGGATTAATTCCTAAAGCAAGCATAGGAAGACCACAAAGAAATGATGAAGCTGAAAACCATAGTGATGATATTAATAGCCAAGGAAAAGGAATGAAAATATACTAATCCAATATTTTGTTGTATTTTTTCCCTTGTACAAATTTTTCCAATCATAAAGAAATTGTTGGTTTCTCATTGTTTTTTGGGTGTTTTATACTAATATTTTAGGTACTACATTACCTTTTCAATTCCATCAATTCCTTTTTGAAAATCACAATAAGGGAGAAAGGAAAATTATTTCTAAGTAAAAAATGAAATATCCCTATGTAATGGGTAGTTTATCTAATGGGGAGTTCATATTACGAAGAATTCCATATTAAATCTAAATGAAAAATCTCATTCCAGAAATCTAGAATATGATCCGTAGTGTTCCAAAGCCTAAGGGTCTATTAGCCATATTCACCATTGTACATATGTAAAGGGATATAATTTTTATTTCAATGTTTAGAAAATTTTTGCTAAGTCATCATATTCTTTTTCATAAGGATGTTTGTGCTTTCCAAAAAGGTGGATATTGTTATGTCAATAAGGTTTCCTTTATGAATTTTAGATTCCTTCATGTCTTTGGAGATTGTTAAGTCAATAAAGTGTTCCTTATTACTTTACCATTCATTCTTGTTTTTAAAATCACAAACAGCTTATCTCAAGTAAAAACTATCTTTACCTTGTGTTTTACTTCTCTATAGAATGATTTCCTTCCACCATGGAAATTTATCCTTACTGTGTTTTTCATTTTTTCACTAATTTTTCTAAGTATAAAATTTATTTTCATATTCAAAACATAAGAATCATATAATACATAGATTATGTGCATTCTTGTTTTTAGACCCCGAATTCAGACTCTATGTTCCCATAATTTTGACAATGAACCCTTATGAGTTCTGACTGTGAGTTTTCAAAATTCCAACTCTGAACATTTCTGATTTCTGACTTTGAGTTTTCTGAATTTATATTCCAAACATTTCTAAGTTCTGACTCCGAGTTTTCTGAATTCACACATCGAAATCTTCTGAGTTCTAACTCTAAACTCTCAAAAACTCTGACTCCAACCCTTGAGAGTTCTGATATCAAATTCTCATGAACTCTGACTCTAAATTTTGGGAGTTCTCACTCAAAATTCCTAGGAACTCAGAATATTAACATTGTATGTTTAGGTTCCGAATTCTTGTGAATCCCGATTCCGAATTTCCTTGAAATTAAGACTCATTAATTCTATAGAATACAGTTTCCTAATTCCTCAAAAAACAGAATCCGAATATAATTTTATTATAGAGACTGAATATATATTTGGTTAGACCCTGAACCATTATTTTCTTAAACTCTAAATTTTGGAATATTCTTATATGAACATATTTTTCCCTATATTCCGAATATTGGATTTTGGTTATGTAACCATATTTTTACTTACACTTTTTTTTCGTATAAAATGATGTCATGTTTTCAGTTACTTATTTACCATTGTTTGAGTTACATGTGTACAGGTCCCTCCAAAATTCAATGAAAAATATGACTGTTGGATGAGGGAGCAGACCGTTGGAGTTATCCGATAAATAGGAGCTCATTTGAACAAGTCAAAAAGACTGAACTTTGAAAAAGTGTGATTACATGTTATTGAATTGATTTCTAGAGAGGGAGGCTCTTATAAAATCTCAGGAATCATGCAAAAAGTATGAAAGCATTGTTCAAACTTTATTTTGTGAAGATTTTCAATATGTAGAGGAGATATTTCATTAAAATTAGAAATTTCAGGTTGTAAAGTCAGAGGTGCTGATTTCCTTACAAATCGAGGGCTTACAGGGATAGCAAGATAGATATTGATCATCTGATTCAAGTCTTACCTTGGTTTGGGTAAGAAAGACATTCTTGAAAGTATAAATCAAGGGAGCATTTAACCATGGTTGTTGGATACCCTCCTCTTTGGTTTCAAAGAGTTACTACTTCTAACTTGTACTGTTACTACTTTGTTTTCCACTGTGATTTTATTTTTTGAGGAAAGTATAACATTCTTATACTTCCTTGTACTTGTAATCTTATTTTATAGGATTCTATACGCTTTAAGGTAGAATCATAGTTGTTGTAAACTTTTGTTAAGTTTCATTTCCTGAATCAGTTGTCTAGAATCAAGCAAGTTATTAGAGCTTAGAGGTGTTGTGAATTTTGTTTATACAAAATTTCCTTAAGGATTTTTAAAGTATACAATTCAACCCCTTCTTGTATTTTAGAATATCATTTTTACACATTTGATACTTCAATTAGCATCATGTCGATCCTACATGAACTCATTTATTAAAGGGTGAAGGTATACATTTTTATCATTGTTGGGTTTAGAAGGGCCAGATATGAATATTATCATGAAAGTGATATGGTTTTTCATAAAAAACCATAGGGGAAGGTTACAAATGTGTATTAAGACTGGACATGTGTGTTGCGAAGTAAGAATGTGACAAAATAGAATAAAATCTTCCCATGAATGACCCAATGTCACATTACGCACTTCAGCTACAAAATCAGGATATCAAGCATCAAATCACCACCGTTAAAATCCATCCACAGGGTGAGCTACATATTCATTAGAATTATTTCTCATGGTATAATTCCCTTACATTTCTATTGGTATTTAATCCAAAATAATAATATTCTGGAGTTTGGGGATTAGTAGAAAGTGACACATTACTTTCGGTGGCATGTGGTATGATGTTCTATCAGCTTTTGGATTCCAGTGGGATGTGCCACATTTTATAAAATTATTTTGTTTAGTGGTTCCCTCCTTGAATAAAATGTAATCATTCGAGCAAGCATTACATTTTTTTCATGAAAATCCAATTTCCTCAACTAACATCCATGTCATATAGTGGTTTGAGGAAATATTTTTGTCATCTATATTTACGTCCTTCTAGAAGGTAAGAAATTAATCGATAGCAATATTATAAATCCTATACAATGTTTTGTCATGAAATAATCGAATTTGAAATTCCTCCAATGTCATTTTACCGCATTTTCAATATACTGGAGGTGTGGGAGAATCATTCAATTTTTTCACCCTGATAGCATCACCGTTTTCATTAGACACATCATGTGGGCTAATATAAAACTCTTCTTGGGTTGAAATCCTTTTTTGTGATGCCGAATATACTGAAAATATGCATATAAAAAATTCTCCAATCAAGTCCTCTAATTTGGATTGTCAGTAATTTTAGATTTAATTTTCTCCCCATTGTGATACCACACATAGTAGTTTTCTTGAAAACCATATTTTTTATGTGGAAGTTAACTTCTTTAGGACTCAATAATGTTCTTCCAAAACAACTTTATCATCTAAATTGTATTTGACTACTATTTGAAGCATTGTGAAATGAAAAATATAATGAGCTCTCCAAATTGTTATTAAAATATATTTAGTTCTGATTGATTTCATTCATCCAACATATTTCCATTCTGTAAAATGATAATTTTATAAGTCATTTTGTCAAATGAAATTAAATAATACTGATGTTTCATCAAAAATATATTTAATTAAATGAGAATTGATCACTTTATATGAAAACATAACTGACACACTACTGTATATGAGATTGATAATATAAAATAAAAAAATACTATATGTTTAAAAAAAATTCATGAAGAAATATACCTGAGTGTAAATGATCATGCACACATGCAGAGGAGAATTTTCATGATTTGAGTAAATTTTAGATCAATGGAATTTTATATTTTAGTTGATTATTTGAGTGATCACATAAACTTCCCATGTGGGTGGGGGTGTCTAGGGGGTGGGGTGTCTAGGGGGTGCGGGATATCCGAGTGGGGATGTCAATGGAGGGGGTGTGCAGGGGGTAGGGGTGTCCAGGGGGTGGGGTGGTGTCCAGGGGGTCTGCCAAAGGGGGAGGGGTTTTTAGGGGATGGGGACTGTTAGGGGGTGAGGGTGATCCATGGGGGTGGGGCAATCCAGGGGTGGAGAGTTAATGCTGGTGGGGCAATCTAGGGGGTGGGGGTGTCTAGGGGTGGGGTGGTTTCCATGGGGGCTGTCAAGTGGGGTTGGAGGATTTTCCATCCATGGTGGGGGTGTCCAGGGGGGGTGTGTGGGTTTCTAGGGGTGGGGTGGTGTCCAAGGGGTTGTCCAATGGGGTGGGGTGTCCAGGGGCGGGGTTCTCCTAGGGTGGGGGCTGTCCATGTGGTAGGGGTGCCTAGGGGGTGGAAGGATGTCTCTGGGTGGGGGTGTCAACCACTAAACTAGGGTTGTAGAATCCAATATCTATCAAGTGGTAGCATGAATTCATGCATATTATATATTGACTAGAATATTTTTTGTGTAAACCATGAATATCATACATATAAATCACAACAAACATAATTGAAAACACACCAACAAATATAATTCGTGTATCAGATTTTATCGTCCAATATAAATATCATACATGAATTCTAAAAACACACTTAATTGTAAACACACCTCCACATTTTGAGCTAGGATTGTGGCATATTGATTCCTTGATAGGCTGGAAGAGAGATAATTCCATGTTGTGATACAAGTTGTAAATATATTATTTTCTTTGTTATAAATATTTTGTGTGTCTGTCAAATATGATCCTATGTATGTTGCATTATAATATTAGACATGTTTTTATGGGACACTACCCATTGTAGTATGAGCCTTATTATATCATTAGAGTATATGGAGTTGTACAAATGTTAAATTTTTATGAGATCAATATTGATAGTGGATAAGAACATGAGTGAACTTTCCTTCCAGAGATCACTTCTTCTTGGAATTGTACGAGTAAGTGTTTTATATAACTTCATGAAAAATCTTAACATGTGAAACAAACTATACATTGGTTATATGTCATTATTTTTTAAGGGTATCTGGGTAGATAACCTATCCCTCCCTAGACATCCCCCCCCCCACACCTACATCCCCCTACCGCCCTACTGCACACTCACTGGACAACCCATCAAGGAGCAAACGTCCCTGAACAAGGAGCGAATGCCGCCCTACTTTGGAAAGTGGGAATGCGGGGTAACAGTAGCGCGTCCTCCACAGACGGATGCACGTGCCCCGGTGAAAGCATCGGAAAAAGAAATGGTGAACCCGAGGTGAATCTATTCTCCTTCAATAGTGAGTAGACCAAATTTGTCGGGAAACATGAGGCACCACCCATGTGAATCCCCTCTCTATTATATGTGAGAGTATGTGTAACATTCAGTGTTTGAAGACTATGGTGCATCGGCTCCTCTCCGACTCTGCCGCCTCAAGAGGCCGTGCAGGTGGCTCCACCACCCAACTCCATCGGCTCCTCGCCGACTCCGCCACCTCAAGAGGTCGCGCAGGTGGCTCCACCACCCAACTCCATCAGCTCCTCGCCGACTCCGCCACCTCAAGACGCCACGCAGGTGGCTCTACCACCCAACTCCATCGGCTCCTCGCCGACTCCGCCGACTCAAGAGGCCGCGCAGGTGGCTCCCCCACACGACTCCATCGGCTCCTCGCTGACTTCTTGTAACACCCGAGACTTTTATGTGAAATATTTTGTTTTTATGTTATATAAATCATCAAAGGAATCTTTCACTACACACAACACTATCATGGCTTTCTTTACACACAACTGCAGCCTTCCTCGATAGTTTGCGTCGTACGCAATACTGAGTTTCACTAAACAATGATATGCTAATAAAATATTATTAAAACTATCCGTTATAAATAGTAATAACCACTTTTTGAAATTTTATAAATTTTATTTTTCAAAATGGACTTCATTTTTGGATTCGGAATATCGAAATTAGCCTTGGGTGAAATTTTGGTATTTTTCTGAAAACTGTCAATTTTTGATGAATAGTGAAACCACTAAGTGGTAGTTAAAAAAATGAATTTTTCATAAAACTTAATTTTACCAATTCTGTGAATAGAATTTAGAAAATCTTATAGACACAGTTGCTGTTAGTAAGTAAAATGTGGTTCAATGAGATAAAAATATTTTTTGGTGAATAGTAACTTTTTACTTTTTTTAACCACGATTAAAAGTAAATAGGGTAATTAAGGGTAAAAATGATATTATTATTACCCTAACACATGTCCTAATTGTACTGGACAAGTTTAATTCGACCAAAAACAACATTATAAATAAAATATGACCATTTAGTCCCACTTGGATTAGATTAGGACATTTATTATTAATTTATTTAAAGAAGGGTTAAAATAGTTAAAATCAAAGTTTAATAAGTAAATCATTTTTAATATGGAGTTATACATAAGATAAATTCGACTATAAATATTCATTAGAAAGATAAAAAGATTTATTACATAATGGTATTTTATTTGTAATTTTTAGACATTAAATAATTTAATTTATATATGACACAATGATGATGAAGTAATTATCTTATTAATGAAATATTGAAATAATCGATGTTATAAATACCCAAATAAATGTAATTTGAGACTTTTTATGAATTACACTAATTTTATAGGTTAATATGACATGTTAGTATTGATTTAAGTAACTTGGTTCGAACTAATCATTCTGTTATTATTTTCACAAAAATCAATTACTAAATAGTGTCAAAATTGACATAAAATAGTTTTTTTAAAAAATATTATATTATTAATTTTTATTTTATTCATAAAAATCTATGGTTCGGCCAAAAGACTTAAATAAGGTTATATATTTTAATAATAAACATCTTTGGGTTTTTTTGGCTTGATATAGTATGTTTATTAACCTTATAGTGTAAGAAAACAATAATACACGGTAAAAGTTAAATTATCTAACTTAAAGTTAAATCTAAATGATAAGGTTACAATTGATACCTAAACATGTCTAAATTCCATTGGATGAGATTATTTAGACCCCTACCCACCTTATCTTAGAAATATATCAATTTGGATCTATTAAAAACCGAATTTTACTTTATAATAAAATAATATTTTTAGTTATTCCAAAGGTCCCCTCTCCTCCCTTATAAAAGGGAACCTCCTCCCCCTATTACTCACACCTCTTTGAGCCTTCATGCTCGGCCAATACCTGCCAATTTCTCCTCTTCACTTCCCTAGAAACATCCTAGAGGTTCTGGTATTCTTCAAAGGCCTATTTTAGTGCCCTAAAAAGAGTTCTCAAAGCAGCACTTCAAAGAAGAGGTAATGTCCGTTACCGATTCTTTCATCATTATTTCTTCTTACACATATATTTCTTTAGTTTTTTCATTATGAAGTATTATCATAAGTATCACTCATATACTGATATGTTATTATATGTATGAAACAACCCTATTTTACCGTCTATCCATCTTATGGAAAAAGAAATCACCGCGCGTGCGTACGTACGGAATACCGTCTCCACGCCGTGGTGTAATCTATTTTCCACCACTACCTTACTTGAATTGTTATAATGGTGTAAATAATGACTATATATGACTATTATAAAGTTATATTGATTCTGAAATAGTATACATACACTCCAATACAATTCCACGGTCATAGTAACGATATCATCACTCGTGCGTACGTATGGAATACCGTCTCCACGATGTGATGCGACTCGTTCTACATGATCTTCATTTCATAATGATTATATAAATGAATTACATGAATGAATATGATATATATTACACTAATACCATTCTGGAAATGAGGTGTCTATAACCCAAATAGAATAATAAGAATTTATTCGACAAAACACGCATAAGAACAAAAAGTAATAAACACCCGAATAACAAGTAGTAATGAAATATTACTAATAAAGAGCTAAGAATGTGACCATATATGATATCATAACAGTAAGTATGATTCTGGAATAAGTCAATAACATTATTTAAATCATTATACAGGATTTTCGGACACTTACGAGGCAAATTAGACCTAAGGTAAGGGAAAATATCACAATCTCATTTTTATCTGACAAAAGTACGAGAAGAATGTTTTTTTATCTTATATGGCATGAATGGATTCTTAAAACATTATTTACAAGAAGCTTCCTTTAAAATTTTTCATGTTTAGTTTTAATCAACTTCTTTTAGTTTAAAATTGTAAGAAATGTTAAGAAAGGAAAATGTTTTTGAAGTAGAAAGGATATTTTTCTCAAGAATGGAGTTCAAGTGTTTTATCAAAATTATATTCCATCTAAGATAATAAAGGGTTCTGTTTCTATCGCTATTATTACATGGATTTGATTATGTTGTGATGGAAATATTTTTATGAATTCCTTTATCTTATTTGAATTGTTTTATGATGTCATGTTGTTTAAGAATCCCATTTTTATTACATGGGTTATGCTATGATGTATGGTTTATGATTTTGTGGCACACATAAGAATGGTATCATTATGAGATGGGTGGGACCTATATCTTCCTCCAATTCATTGGGTAAAGATTTTATATCTCATGAGATAGACATGGCTGGAACGATAGGTTATACCGGTTCAGTGAAACAGGACTGAAACGAGGAGTGAACTCGGTTCAGAAATGGACTTTGTCCACTTAGATAGTCTTGGGAATGAGTCTTGACTAATAAGAAATTATTCCCTATGATTATGTTTTTGTGCCACAATGTTTCATGTTTTAAGTTATGATTATTGGGATTACATTTCACTACTATGATTTATTCCATGTTATGAAATTATTCTCTCCTTTACAGGTTAATATTTCCAAAAGTTATGTTCTTATGAATATGATGTGATTGATATTTCTTTTGTTTACCCTTACTGAGCATTTGAGCTCACCCTTTCATATGTTTTCTTTCCCCAGGTCAGGAAGAAGGTTATTATGTAAGATATGTCAAAAGGGACTATAGATATGATGAAATAAAGGGCAGACAGTGTAGATGCTTTATGAACCAGTTGTTTATGTTTCCCAGTTTCTAAAGACACTATACCTATACGGTCCTTTCGTGGTTTTGTTATATGTTGTAATAAGTATGCTTCAATTTTTAAGTATTAACAATGTATGTAATGTATGGGTCGTTATAGTTGGTATCATAGGAAAGGTGTAGTCAACCTTTGGAAACTAGGATGTGAAAGCCTTAGTAAGAACCCTAAGGATAATTATATGCATATAACACAATCTTAGTGTTTTAAAAATGGCCATGAATATCCTAGGATAAGACCTTAAGTGTGAAATTTTATTCTTTATTATGTGGTTTTCCTATTATAATTATTGTTTCTCACACTATTCTTCTTGGTTTAAGTCTATGGCTGGAACCCGAAGGAATTGTGTTAATGCGGAATGCGACGGGCAATGCAATGATTGTCCCCCTGAGCAACCAAATGTTATGGGAGCTGGAATGAAAAATTTTGAAGCCATGCTCACACAACTTTCTCAAGCTATGAATCATGCAGTACTTCCAAACGACCAATGGAAGGAGCAACATTCTGTTGAATCCTTCATAAGGCAGCGCCCACCTTCTTTCAGCGGGTCTACTGATCCATTAGTTACTGGACAATGGATTAGTACTACTGAAAAGATATTTTCAGTTCTTCAATTTTCTGAACATGATAAAGTCATCCTAGCAGTGTATCGTTTAGAAGAATATGTTGATCAATGGTGGAATCTTATTAAAAATACGAGGAAAAGGGATGAAATTGAGTCCATGGAATGGGACGAGTTCAAGAACTTATTTTTCAATAAGTACTTCCCTCGTATTCTCCGAACAAATATGGAGAATGAGTTTATTGAACTGAAGCAAAAGGATGATGAATCTGTTGGTACCTATGAAGAAAATTTTACAAGACTTGCAACGTACACTTCTGGTATTATTATCCAACCTGAGAGTAAGATCGATCGATTCTTTAGTGGCTTAAAACCAAGTCTTCGAAGGGCATTAGCCATAAGGGACTTCAATAGCTACAAGGAAATCATTTGATGTGCTCTCAAAGTTGAGATGGAGATTGGAGTAACCCATCAGTCATATGGGTTTGATAAGAAGAAGAAAATGGAATTCAAAGGAAAATATAAAGAGCACCCTGAAATGAAGATGAGCTTTCTCTTATGCTAAAAGTTTGGAAAGAGACATGGATGTAGTTGTCTTAAAGGGACAAGTAAATGTTTCAAATGTGGAAAGGAAGTTCATCGAGCATTTGAATGCCGCGATGATGGGAAGAAGATGTCTAATGATGCAAACAAAGGAAGGGAACACAGAATGAACCTACTACACATCAATGATTCAAGTGAAAGGAGATGGTGAATTATGCCAATAAATTCCCTAATCCAAGGGTTGATTATGATGGTCGACGTCAGCAAACTCTTAAGGCTAAAGACAAAGGTAGGTCACATGCAATTTCTATCAGCGATGTGAAGTACGATAACGATGTGGTGAAAGGTACACTTACCATCCACTCTAAAGTAGGAAATGTTTTATTTGATTCTGGATCCACCCACTCCATTATTTATAAAGAATTTTCTAAGGGTATCACTGTATTACCTCAACAATTAGATGTTGAGTTAGCTGTGACAACATCTAATGGCACAAAAGTCGCATCAAAAGTTTATAATTTTTCTCCGATTGAAGTTTGTGGGAAATTGATTCCTGCAAATCTTGTGATCCTTCTTATAGTGGAATTTGATGTGATTCTTGGCATGGATTGTCTTTCTCTACATGGATCTCATATCAATTTCCAAAGAAGGGAAGTCACATTTCATATTCCAGATCAATCTATGATTGTCTATCGATGCAAGGATGAACATAACCTTCCAGTGGAAATTTCTTCCATTTTATGGGTATTGATTCCACTAAATGAAGGTTATTTATCTCAAATGGTTGGTGAGAAACTCACGATTATTAATATTCCCATTGTACGGGAGTTTGATGATGTCTTTCCGAAGGAATTACCGGGTCTTCCACCGAATCGTGAAGTTGAGTTTTCATTAAAACTCGTACCGGGTGCTTTGCCTATTTCAAAGACACCTTATTGAATGGACCCAATTGAGTTGCAGTAATTGAAGAAGAAACTCTAAGAGAATCTTTATAAGGGGTTCATACGCCCTAGTACATCACCTTGGGGAGCACCTGTTCTATTTGTTAAGAAGAAAGATGGATCAATGAGACTCTGCATTGATTATCGAGAACTTAACAAGATCACTATCAGGAACAAATATCCTCTCTCGCGCATTGATGACCTATTTGACCAACTACGTGGAGCTCAATACTTTTCCAAGATTGATCTCTATTCAAGTTATCATAAATTAAGGGTCAAAGGGGAGGATATACCAAATACGGCTTTCCGTACAAGGTATGGACACTATGAATTTGTAGTGATGCCATTTGGTCTTACTAATGCCCCTGCTATCTTCATGGATCTGATAAATAGAGTCTTTAGAGACAATCTTGATCAATTTGTGGTAGTCTTTATAGATGATATTCTTGTCTATTCAAAGAGCAAGGAAGAACATGAAGATCCCTTGACAATTATATTGAAGACCCTGAGAAAGGAGAAGCTTTATGCCAAATTTACCAAGTGTGAATTTTAGCTTCAAAAATTTGCATTTTTTGGTCACATAATCTCAAACGAGGGGATATCCGTGGATCCAGCAAAAAGAGAGGTTATCGAAAGATGGTCGAGACCAACAACAGTAACCGAGATCCGATGTTTTCATGGTTTGGATGGATATTATCGATGTTCTGTGAATGATTTTTCACGATTATCTAATCCACTAACCAAGTTGACTCAGAAAGGAGTAATGTTTGTTTGGACGGAAGAATGTGAAGAGAATTTCAAGGAGTTGAAAAGAAGGTTATCCAGTGCACCTATGCTCACACTGCCTTGTAGTGGAGAAAGGTTTGTGATCTACTGTGATGAATCCAAGAAGAGTTTGGGGTGTGTTCTTATGCAAAATGATATGGTGATAGATTATGCCTCATGGCAATTGAAAATACATGAGCAAAATTACCCAACTCATGATTTGGAGTTAGCTGTGGTAATCTTTACATTAAATATTTGGAGGCATTACCTTTATGGTGAGAGGTGTGATATTTATACTGATCATAAAAGATTAAAGTATATTTTCACACAAAAGGATCTGAATATGCGCCAAAGAAGATGGTTGGAGCTGATTAAGGATTACAACTGCTCAATTCATTAGCACCCTGGGAAAGCAAACAAGGTGGAAGATGCATTAAGTCGACAAGACCATGCTAGATTATCCATGATGAGGATCACAAAAGATCCAATATTTATGGATTTACAAAGGATGGAACTTGGAATTATAATGAAAGTGGAAAATTCGTATCTTTCTCAAATGAATGTTCAACCATCTATACATGTGATGATTAAAGAGGAACAGAAAGAAGATGTCGAGTTACAAAAGAAGGTGATAAATGTTCCTGAATTCAACCTTGATTATGATGGGATAATAATGTTCAGGAATCAGGTTTGTGTTCCTCCCAACCCCGAATTAAAGAAGGATCTTCTGGATGAGGCTCATAGTTCTTCATTCTCTATTCATCCTGGAAGCACGAAGATGTATAGGGACCTGAAAGAGTACTTCTGGTGGGATGGCATGAAAAGAGATGTTGCTGAATATGTCTCTCTATGCTTGGTTTGTCAGCAAGTTAAAGCTTAGAGACAGAAGTCTATGGAGATGTTACAACCATTACACATACCCGAATGGAAATGGGAAAACATCACTATGGACTTTATCACAGGACTTTCTAAAACGTCCAAAGTAAATAATGCTATCTGGGTCATAGTTGATTGTCTTACCAAGTCTGCACACTTCATTGTTATTAGGGAGGATTTCTCTCTGGATCAGCTTGCCAGGATATATGTAATGTAAGTGGTAAGATTGCATGAAGTAACACTTTCTATTATATCTGATCGGTATCTGAGATTTACCTCGAAGTTCTGGAAAACTCATCAGCATACTCTAGATACAGAGTTGAGTTTCAGCACTCCTTATCATCCTCAAACAGATTGTCAGTCTGAGAGAACAATTCAAACTCTAGAAGATATGTTGAGAGCTTGCTCTATGGATTTCAAAGGTGGTTGGGATCAACACCTACCTTTGGTGGAATTTTCTTATAATAATAGCTTTCACTCCAGTATTCAGATGTCTCCTTATTAGGCTCTCTATGGAAATAAATGAAGGACTCCAACTTTCTGGGATGAAGTTGGGGAAAGATAGCTATTTGGACCTGATCTCGTTGATGAAATGGTAGAAAAGGTCAGATCTATTCAACAAAACATAAGATCAGCTCAGAGTCGATAAAAAAGTTATGCCGACAACTAAAGAAAATACCTAGAGTTTGAAGTGGGTGATAATGTGTTCTTACGAATATCTCCCTAGAAGAGAGTCATGAGATTTAGAAAGATGGGGAAGTTGAGCCCTAGATATATCGGTCCTTTTGAAATACTGGATCGTGTCGGGAAGGATGCTTACCGATTGGCGCTTCCACCGAATCTCTCTCAAGTACACTATGTGTTCCATATATCTCTCCTGAGAATGTACATACCTAATCCTTCACATGTACTCAGCTCAGAAGTTGTACCGCTGGAGCAAGATCTTTCTTATGAAGAACAGCCGATAGAGATTCTGGATCGTAGAGAAAAAGTCCTACGAATCAAGACCACTCACTTGGTGAAAGTTGTATGGAGGAACCACCAATTAGAAGAAGCTACATGGGATCTTGAGGATATTATGAGGGAGAGGTATCCTCATCTGTTTGTTACAAAGTGACGAATTTCGAGGGCGAAATTCATTTTAAGGGGGGTATAATGTAACACTCGAGAATTTTATGTGAAATATTTTTTTATGTTATATAAATCATCAAAGGAATATTTCACTACACACAACAATATCTTGGCTTTCTTTACACGCAACCGCGTCCTTCCACGATAGCTTGCGTCGTACGCAATACCGAGTTTTACTAAACAATGATATGCCAATAAAATATTATTAAAGCTATCCATTATGAATAGTAAAAACCACTTTTTGAAATTTTATAAATTTTATTTTTCAAAATGGACTTCATTTTTGGAGTCGGAATATTGAATTTATCCTAGGGTGAAATTTTGTTATTTTTCTGAAAACATTCAATGTTTGATGAATAGTGAAACCACTAAGTGGTAGTTAAAAAAACTGAATTTTTCATAAATCTTAATTTTACCGCTTCTGTGAGTAGAATTTCGAAAATACGACCAACACAGTTGATTTCAGTAAGTAAAATGTGGTTCAATGAGATGAAAATAATTTTTTTGGTGAATAGTAGCTTTTTACTTTTTTTACCACGGTTAAAAGTAAATAGGTTAATTAAGGGTAAAAATGATATTATTATTACCATAACACATGTCCTAATTCTACTGGAGAAGTGTAATTCGACCAAAAACAACCTTAGGAATAAAATATGACCATTTAGTCCCACTTGGATTAGATTAGGAAATTTATTATTAATTTATTTAAAGAAGGGTTAAAATAGTTAAAATCAAAGTTTAATAAGTTATCATTTTTAATATGGGGTTATACATAAGATAAATTAGACTATAAATATTTATTAGAAAGCTAAAAATATTTTATACATAATGGTATTTTATTTGTAATTTTTAGACATTAAATAATTTAATTTATTTATGACACAATGATGATGAAGTAATTATCTTATAAATGAAATATTGACATAATTGATGTTATAAATACCCAAATAATTGAAATTTTAGAATTTTTATGAATTACACTAATTTTATAGGTTAATATGACATGTTTGTATTGATTTAAGTAACTTGGTTCGAACTAATCATTCTGTTATGAGTTTCAGAAAAATCAATTACTAAATAGTGTCAAAATTGACATAAAATAGTTTTTAAAAAAAATATTATATTATTAATTGTTATTTTATTCATAAAAATCTAAGGTTCGGCCAAACGACTTAGATAAGGTTATATATTTTAATAATAAACAACTTGGGTTCCTTTGGCTTGATATAGTAAGTTTATTAACCTTATAGTGTACGAAAACAAGAATACACGGTAAAAGTTAAATTATCTCACTTAAAGATAAATCTCAATGATAAGATTAAAATTGATACCTAAACTTGTCTAAATTCTATTGGATGAGATTATTTCTACCCCTAACCACCTTATCTTTGAAATATATCAATTTGGATCTATTAAAAACCGAATTTCAATTTATAATAAAATAATATTTTTAGTTATTCCAAAGGTGCCCCTCTCCTCCCTTATAAAAGGGCACCTCCTCCCCCTCTGCCTCACACCACTTTGAGCCTTCAAGCTCGTCCAAACCCTGCCAATTTCTTCTCTCCACTTCCCTAGAAACATACTAGAGGTTATGGTCCTCTTCAAAGACCTATTTTAGTGCCCTAAAAGGAGTTCTCAAAGAAGCACTTCAAAGAAGATGTAATGTTCGTTACAGATTCTTTCATCTTTATTTCTTCTTACACTTCATCTTCTTTAGTTTTTTAATTATGAAGTATTAACATCAGTATCACTCATATAATGGTATGTTATTATAAGTATGAAACAACCCTATTTCACCATCTATCCACCCTATGGAAAAAGAAATCACCGAGCGTGCGTACGTACAGAATACCGTCTCCACGCCGTGGTGTAATCTATTTTCCACAACCACCTTACTTGATCGGGTATAATGGTGTAAATAATGACTACATATTACTATTATAAAGTGATATTGATTCTGAAATAGTATACATACACTCCAATACAATTCCACGGTCATAGGAACGATATCATCACTCGTGCGTACGTACGAAATACCGTCTCCACGATGTGATGCGACTCGTTCTACATGATCTTCATTTCATAATGATTATATAAATTAATTGAATGAATGAATATGATATATATTACACTAATACCATTCTAGAAATGAGCTATCTATAACCTAAAGAGAAGAATAAGAATTTATTCGACAAAACACGCATAAGAACAAAAAGTAATAAACACTCGAATAACAAGTAGTAATGAAATATTACTAATAAGAAGCTAAGAATATGACCATATATGATATCATAACAATAAGTATGAATCTGGAATAATTCAATAACATTATTTAAATCATTATACAGGATTTTCGGACACTTACGAGGAAAATCGGAGCTAAGGTAAGGGAAAATATCACAATCTCGTTTTTATCTGAGATTGTTTATATTTTGGTATTTACTGGGGTGTATTTTATCATCCACATACATGTTTCCTCAATATGTAATATTATTTCCATACACCTACAATTGTTTAAAACAAATTTTACCCTTCGGTGAGTTTTTAGTAAAAGATATGAAAGGAATCTTTTGTCATTTTTCGTACGAGGTACTTTTTGAATTTTCTGACAAATGTACGAGAGAATGTCTTTTTTAACTTATACGGAATGAATAGATTTTTAAAACATTATTTCCAAGAAGCTTCCTTTACAAGTTTTCAAGTTTAGTTTTAATCAACTTCTTTTAGTTTAAAATTTTAAGACATGTTAAGAAAGGAAAATGTTTTTGAAGTAGAAAGGATATTTTCCTCAAGAATGGAGTTCAAGTGTTTTATCAAAATTATTTTCCATCAAAGATAATAAAGGGTTCTGTTTATATCCCTATTATTACATGGATTTGATTATGTTGTGATGGAAATATTTTTATGAATTCCTTTATCTTATATGAATTGTTTTATGATGTCATGTTGTTTAAGAATCCCATTTTTATTACATGGGTTATGCTATGATGTATGGTTTATGATTTTGTGGCACACATAAGAATGGTATCACTATGAGATGGGTGTGACCTATATCTCCCTCCAATGCATTGGGTAAAGATTTTATATCTCATGAGATGGACATGGTTGGAACGGTAGGTTATACCGGTTCAGTGAAACATGACTGAAACGAGGAGTGAACTCGGTTCAGAAATGGACTTTGTCCACTAAGAGAGTCTTGGCAATGAGTCTTGACTAATAAGAAATGATTATCTATGATTATGTGTGTATGCCACAATGTTTCATGTTTTAAGTTATGATTATTGAGATTACATTTCACTACTATGATTTATTCCATGTTATGAAATTATGCTCACCTTTGCAGGTTAAGATTTCCAAAAGTTATGTTCTTATGAATATGATGTGATTGATATTTATTTTGTTTACCCTAACTGACCATTTGAGCTCACCCTTTCGTATGTTTTCTTTCCCCAGGTCAGGAATAAGGTTATTAAGTAAGATATGCCAAAAGGGACTATAGATATGATGAAATAAATGGGAGACAGTGTAGACGCTTTATGAACCAGTTGTTTATGTTTCACATTTTCTAAAGACACTATACCTATACGGTCCTTTCATGGTTTTGTTATATGTTGTAATAAGTATGCTTCAATTTTGAAGTATTATCAATATATGTAAAGTATGGTTCGTTATACTCCTGCCGCCTCAAGAGGCCGCGGAGGAGGCATTAGACACTCATCTCCATCGGCTCCTCACCGACTCCGCCGGCTCAAGAGGTCGTGTAGGTGGCTCCGCCACCCATCTCCATTGGCTCCTCGCCGACTCTGCTGCCTCAAGAGGCCGCACAGGTGGCTCCGCCACCCAAATCCATCAGCACCTCGCTGACTCTGCCGCCTCAAGAGGTCGCGCTGGTGGCTCCGCCACCCATCTCCACTAGCTTCTCGCCAACTCCGCCACCTCATGAGGCCGCGCAGGTGGCTCCGCCACCCAACTCCATCGGCTCCTCGCCGACTCCGCCGCCTCAAGAAGCCGCGCAGGTGGCTCCACCACCAAACTCCATCGGCTCCTCGCCGACTCAGCCGCCGCATGAGGCCGCACAGTTGGCATCATCCACCCATCTGCATCGGCTCCTCACCGACTCTGCCGCCTCAAGAGGCTGTTTAGGTGTCTCCTCCACCCAACTCCATCATCTCCTCGCCGACTCCACCGGCTCAAGAGGTCGCGCAGGTGGCTCCGCCACCCCACTCCATCAGCTCCTCCCCGACTCCACCGCCTCAAGAGGCCACGCAGGTGGCTCCGCCAACCATCTCTATTGGGTCCTCGCTGACTATGCCGCCTCAAGAGGCCGGGCAGGTGGCTCCGCCACCCAACTCCATCGGCTCCTCACCAACTCCACTGCCTCAAAAGGCCTTGCAGGTGGCTCCGCCACCCATGTTCATTGGCTCCTCGCCGACTCCGCCACCTCAAGAGGTTGCACAGGTGGCTCCACCACCCATATCCATCGGCTCCTCACCGACTCTGCCACCTCAAGAGGACGGGCAGGTGGCTCCACCACCCAAGTCCATTGGCTCCTCGCCGACTCCGCCGCCTTAAGAGGCCACGCAGGTGGCTCCACCACCCATCTCCATCGGCTCCATTCCGACCCCGCCGCCTCAAGAGGCCGCGCAGGTGGCTCCGCTACCCAACTCCATCGTCTCCTCGCCAACTCCGCCACTGCAAGAGGCCATGCAGGAGGTATCAGCCACCAATCTGCATCGGCTCCTCACCGACTCCGCCACCTCAAGAGGCCACACATGTCGCACCACCACCCAACTCCATCGGCTCCTCACTGACTCGGCCGCCTCATGAGGCCGCACTGGTGGCATCGGCCACCCATTTGCATGGGCTCCTCGCCGACTCTGCCGACTCATTAGGCTGCACTGGTGGCATCGACCACCCATCTCCATCAGCTCATCGCCGACTCCGCCGCCTCAAGAGGCCACGCAGGTGGCTCCGCCACCCAACTCCATCAGCTCCTCGCCGACTCCACCGCCTCAAGAGGCCACACAGGTGGCTCTTCCACCCATCTCCATTGTCTCCTCGCCGACTCTGCCGCCTCACGAGGCCGGGAAGGTGGATCCACCACCCAACTCCAACGACTCCTTGCCGACTCCGCCGCCTCAAGAGGCCGCGCAGGTGGCTCTGCCACCCATCTCCATCAGCTCCTTGCCGACACTGCCACGTCGAGAGGCCGTGCAGGTGGCTCCGCCACCCAACTCCATCAGATCCTCGCCGACTCTGCCGCCGCAAGAGGCCACACAGGTGGAATTAGCCACCCATCTGCATCGGCTCCTCGCCGACTCCGCCGCCTCAAGAGGCGGCGCAGGTGGCACCACCACCCAACTCCATCAGCTCCTCGCCGACTCCGCTGCCGCAAGAGGCCGCACAGGTTGCATCAGCCACCCATCTGCATCAGATCCTCGCCGAATCTGCTGCCTCAAGAGGCCGCGCAGGTGGCTCCGCCACCCAACTCCATCGGCTCCTCGCCATCCCCGCCGCCTCAAGTGGCCACGCAGGTGGAATTTTTCACCCATCAACATGGGCTCCTCGCCGACTTCGCAGCCTTAAGAGGCCGTGAAGGTGGCATCATCCACCCATCTGCATCGGCTCCTCGCCAACTCCGCCACCGCAAGAGGCCGTGTAGGTGGCATCAGCCACCCATTTGCATCGGCTCCTCGCCGACTATGCCGCCTCAAGAGGCCGCGCAGGTGGCTCCGCCACCCAACTCCATCGGCTCCTCGCCGACTCTGCCGCCTCAAGAGGCCGCGCAGGTAGCTCCACCACCCAACTTCATCGGCTCCTCGCCGACTCATCCGCCGCAAGAGGCCGCGTAGTTGGCATCAGCCACCCATCTGCATTGGCTCCTCACCGACTCTGCCTCCTCAAGAGGCCGTGCAGGTGGCTCCGCCACCCAACTCCATCGGCTCCTCGCCGACTCCACCGGTTCAAGAGGCCGCGCAGGTGGCTCCGCCACCCAACTCCATCAGCTCCTCACCAACTCCGCTGCCTCAAGAGGCCGCACAGGTGGCTCCGCCAACCATCTCCATCGGCTCCTCGCTGACTATGTCACCTCAAGAGGTTGGGCAGGTGGGTCCTCCACCCAACTCCATCGGCTCCTCGCGGACTCCGCTGCCTCAAGAGGCCTTACAGGTGGCTCCGCCACCCATCTCCATCGGCTCCTTGCCGACTCCGCCGCCTCAAGAGGGCACGCAGGTGGTTCCACCACCTGTCTCCATCGGCTCCTCGCCTACTCCATTGCCTCAAGAGGTCGGGAAGGTGGCTCCACCACCCAACTCCAACGGCTCCTTGCCGACTCCCCCGCCTTAAGAGGCCACGCAGGTGGCTCCACCACCCATCTCCATCGGCTCCTCACTGACTCTGCTGCCTCAAGAGGTCGCGCAGGTGGCTCCGCCACCCAACTCCATCGGAACCTCGCCAACTCTACCGCTGCAAGAGGCTATGCAGGTGGCATCCGCCACCCATCTACATCGGCTCCTCGCCGACTCTGCCGCCACAAGAAGCCACGGAAGTGGCTCCGCCACCCAAATCCATCGGCTCCTCGCCGACTCTGCCGCCTCATGAGGACGCGCTGGTGGCATCGGCCACCCATCTGCATGGGCTCCTCGCTGACTCCGCGGCCTCATGAGGCCGCGCTGGTGGCATCGGCCACCCATCTGCATCGGCTCCTTGCTGACTCCGCTGCCTCAAGAGGCCGTGCATGTGGCTCCGCCACCCAACTCCATCGACTCCTTGCCGACTCCGCCACCTCAAGAGGCTGCGTAGGTGGCTCCGCCACCCATCTTCATCGGCTCCTCACCGACTCTGCCGCCTCAAGAGGCTGGGCAGGTGGATCCGCCACCCAACTCCATCGGCTTCTTTCTGACTCTGCCGCCTCAAGAGGCTGCGCAGGTGGCTCTGCCACCCATCTCCATCAGCTCCTCGCTGACTCTGCCACGTCAAGAGGCCGCGCAGGTGGCTCCTCCACCCAACTCCATCGACTCCTCGCTGACTTCTTCGCTGCAAGAGGCCGTCGAGGTGGCATCAGCCACCCATCTGCATCGTCTCATCGCTGACTTCGCCGCCTCAAGAGGCGGCGCAGGTGGATCTGCCACCCAAATCCATCGGCTCCTCACCAACTCTGCCGCTGCAAGAGGCCGCGCATGTGGCATCAGCCACCCATCTGCATCAGATCCTCGCCGAATCCACCGCCTCAAGAGGCCGTGCAGGTGGCTCGGCCACCCAACTCCATCGGCTCCTCGCTGACTCCGCCGCCTCAAGAGGCCGTGCAGGTGGAATAGTTCACCCATCTGCATGGGCTCCTCGCCGACTCCGCCACCTCAAGAGGCCGCGCAGGTGGAATCGGCCACCCATCTGCATCGTCTCCTCGCCGACTCCGCCACCGCAAGAGGCCGCGCAGGTGGAATCGACCACCCATCTGCATCTGCTCCTCGCCGACTCCGCCACCTCAAGAGGCTACGCAGGTGGCTCCACCACCCAACTCCATCGGCTCCTCGCCGACTCCACCGCCTCTAGAGGCTGCGCAGGTGGCTCCGCCATCCATATTCATCAGCTCATCACCGACTCTTCCGAATCAAGAGGCCGCGCAGGTGGCATCGGCCACCCGTCCCCATCAGATCCTCGCCGACTCTGCCGACTCAAGAGGCCGTACAGGTGGCTCTACCACCCCTCTCCTTCGGCTCCTCGCCGACTCTGCCGCCTTATGATGCCGTGCAGGGGGAATCCTTCCCCAAATCTATAGGCACTTTGTCGGCCCTGCTCCATTTTCACCAGAAACTACAGAGGTTCCCCTAATACCACCACCGGTCGGCACGAAGGCTTCCCTACCTACCGGGCTCCGTCGCCCCGTCGTACCGACGTCCAGGCTTCCACGCCTTACGGGCCCTATCACCCCGTAGTACCGATGCTCTAGGCTTCCACGCCTTCCTGGCCCTGTCGCCCCGTCGTACCGACTCTCCAGGATTCCAGGCCTTCCGGGGCCCGTCTCCCCATCGTACCGACTCTCCAGGCTTCCACGAATTTCAGGCCCGTATCCCCGTCGTACCGACGTCCAGGCTTCCACGCATTCTGAGTCTGATTGCCCCGTCGTACCAACGTCGAGGCTTCCAAGCCTTACGGGCCCGGTCGCCCCATCGTATCGACATCCAAGCTTCCAAGCCTTCCGGGCCCCGTCGCCCCGTCGAATCGACACTCCCGGCTTCCACGCCTTTCGGGCCCCGTCACCCCGTCGTACCGACGTCTAGGCTTCCACGCCTTTCGGGCCATGTCACCCCATCATACCGACCTCCATGCTTCCAAGCCTTCTGGGCCCCGTTGCCCCGTCGTACCGACGTCCAGGCTTCCATGCCTTCCGGGCCCCGTCACCCCATCCTACCGACGTCCAGGCTTCCACGCCTTCCAGGCCCCGTTGCCCCGTCCTACCGACTTTCAAGGCTTCCACACCTTCCGGGCCCCATCGCCCCATCGTACCAACTCTCCAGGATTCCATGCCTTTCGGGCCCCATCACCCCATCATACCGACTTTCCAGGATTCAATGCCTTTCGGGCCCCGTCGCCCCGTCGTACTGACTCTCAAGGCTTCCACACCTTCTGGGCGTCTTCGCCCCGTCGTATCGATGCTCCAGGCTTCCACGCCTTCTGGTCCCCATCGCCCCGTCGTACCGACTCTCCAGGCTTCCACTCCTTCCAGTCCCCATCGCCCCATCGTACCGACTCTTAAGGCTTCCACACCTTCCGGGCTCCTTCTCCCCGTCGTACCGATGCTCCAGGCTTCCACGCCTTGCGAGCCCCATCGCCCCATTGTACCGATGCTCCTGGCTTCTTCGCCCCTCCAGATAGCAGTAATGTAGTCATCACTACTACCCTTGCAACACTTTGTGTCATCCCAACCACCACGTTGCATCAACCACAGATGTCCTCCCTATGGCCTTGATACCAGCTCGTGGAAGGATCATCATGATCAGGTGATTTTAGAGAATTCCCATCATATAGATCCCCCCCTCATTCCAAACCACTATAATGTTGTAGAGATGACCGTTCCTCTACCGACACAATTCGTGTGGTTAAACATCTCAGTTGCATGACATTAAAATGTGAGACAACCACGTCCCAGTTGGATGACGTTAAACTGTGTAACAAGCATGTCCTAGTTGCACGACATAACACTGCATAAAAATCTTCATTCTTCATGATGTTAGACTGATCATTATCATCATGCATGACATTAAACTACACAATCGTCCAACATGACATAAAATTGTTCATCTTCATCCTTCATGACGTTAAACCGATCATCATTCATCCTGCATGACATTAAACTGTATCATCATCCTGCATGACATAAAACTATTCATCTTCGTCCATAATGACGTAAAAATGATCATTATCATCTAGCATGACATTAAACTGCATTCGTCCTGCATGACATTAAACTGCATCATCGTCTTGCATGACATTAAAGTGTTCATTTTCTTCCGTCATGACGTAAAACTGATCATTATCATCCCACATGACATTAAACTGCATAATCATCCTTCATGACGTAAAACTGTTCATCTTCGTCCATCATGACGTTAAAATGATCATCATTCGTCCTACATGACATTAAACTACATCATCATCCTGCATGACGTAAAACTGTTCATCTTCATCCGTCATGATGTAAAACTGATCATTAGCGTCCGACACGACATTAAACTACATTCGTCCTACATGACATTAAACTACATGATCATCATGCATGACGTTAAACTGTTCATCTTCGTCCGTCATGACGTAAAACTGATCATTATCGTCCTGTATGACACTAAACTGCATCATCGTCCTGCATGACGTTAAACTATTCATCTTCGTCCGTCATGATTTAAAAATGTTCATTATCGTCCTACACAACATTAAACTTCATTTGTCCTGCATGACTTTAAACTATTCATATTCGACCTACATGACGTTAAACTGTTAATCATCATCCTTCATGTTGTTAAACTGCTCACTATTGTCCCGCATGACAATAAAATGCAAAACTGTCCAAGCTCTATGACCTTAAACTATGATCACAACCATCCATATCACACGATGTTAAATTGCGTGATCCGTCCCAACTGAAGGACTTAAAAGCACTAAACATTGGACTTGCACGAACTTAAACTGTATGGTCCCGAACGACCCTAAACTGCATGTTATGGTCCGACATGACCTTAAAATGTATGGTCCTGCACGACCTTAAATTTCACCACCGTCCTGCAAGACAATGAACTGCAAAATAGTCTGAGCTCTATGACCTTAAAATAATATCTCCCTCGTCCTCACTACAAGACGTTTAACTACAAGCTAGTCAGGCCTTCCTGACTGAGGCTCAGCCTCAGGCCCCTTGGCCTCCTCGGTCCCCTGGCCCTTGTCCTCACTACATGATGTTATAATGCAAGACAGTCAGTCCTTCCTGACTGAGGCTCAGCCTCAGGCCCCTTGGCCTCCTCGGGCCCACGACCCTCGTCCTCACAGCAAGACGTTAAACTGGAAGCCAGTCAGGCCTTCCTGAATGAGGATTAGCCTCAGGACCCTTGGCCTCCTCGGGCCCCCGGCCCTAGTCCTCACTGCAAGACGTTAAACTGCAAGCCAGTCATGCCTTCCTGACCGAGGTTGAGCCTCATGCACCTTGGACTCCTCAGGCCCCCGACACTCAACCTCACTGCAAGACGTTAAACTGCAAGCCAGTCAGGCCTTCCTGATCGAGGCTCAGCCTCATGCCCCTTGTCCTCCTCGGGCCCTCGACCCCCCATCCTTACTGCAAGATGTTAAACTGCAAGCCAGTCAGGCCTTCCTGACTAATGCACAGCCTTGGTCACCTTGGCCTTCGTCGACTCAGACTCCCTTATGGGATTGTATGGTGTGGTGTGGGATTACATCCTCATTCACGTAGGGTTACTCTTCGTACAATACATATACCCAGTTGAGAAACATTTCTCATCCAGAACAACGTTGAACTGCACTTCAAGAACTACGTGTGGCTTGATTCCCATCTTAATGGGATACGTAGGAACGCTCGGATGCCTCGTCTTGATCCCATCCTCACGCTCTTATCTCCCACTACACCCCTTGTGAATGGTTTCCTTGGAGGATCATTACATAGCGAGGAGTAGGATTTCTTAGCCCTACTCATGCAGCCCCGCTCATACAAGGATTGTACGGGTCGCACGATGTGCCCACTCCTATTCTTCTATCCTCCCACGTCCTCACTGCATGACGTTAAACTTCATGTCCTTCAAGAACTATGTATGGCTTGATTCCCATCCTAATGGAATATGTAGGAACGCCCGGACATTTCGTCTGTTGGCCCAACCCAAAAGCCAAAATCTTCCCCCCCTCGTCAAGACATATGGAAGGGTGCACACTTTTTCCCCATCTCATGTCAAGCAAGCCTCGTCCCTACTGCACGTCCCCCCTGGAGATTTTCGCCTCTTTCGTGGATGGTTACATCTATGCTTCACCCACTCCTTGAATAGGATTCCATCATCTTTCACACCCAGAGGGACCCTCGTGAACGGCCTGGATACTATGCCCAAGGTCTCTCATACCGACAAGGGAAAACACCCCCGAGGGTTTCTGAGCAACAAGCTGATACAAGTCCCGTGTTGCGAATTTGGTCAATGGTCGACACTCATTTGTTTCTCCCATATCGGGTCACCATAGGGATGTTATGTTTCGAATATGGTCAACGGTGTCCTAGATCTTTGGGTCCTCCCCGAGATTTCCCAAACAACGAGTGCAGTGATTCGTTCTGCCACATCCTGAAGTGACAAACTACCCTTCGGGTGGTGCCGGCGGTCGGGCCCATGGCCCCGACTCCCATATAAATGAGTGTACTATGTGGTGTGGTACTATGTCCTCATTCATGGCGGGATCATGTACCATGCCGTACACATCCCCTCATGAGGCCCAGCCTCATGCCTCTCGGCCTTTTTGGGCCCATGACCCTTGTCCTCACTGCAAGACAATAAACTGCAAAGCAGTCAGGCCTTCCTTATCGAGGCTCAGCCTTAGGCCCATTGGCCTTTTCGGGCCCCATCATCTAACTTCTTACCCAGAGTGTATGGGGTGGTACACAGTTATGCCCTCCTCCACTTCGGGTTGTCCGTTGTACTGTACACTTCCCTTTCCTTTGTATGGGGGTATCTTACCCCCTCACCCCATCCCGCATGACGTTAAACTACATCTGGAGAACTACGTATGGCTTGATTACCATCCTTATAGGATAAGTAGGACCAGTCGAATATCTAAGCCTCTGGTCTAGCCCCATCTCTGGGGAAGCTCTATCCCACCTCGGCTACTCGGCCTACTCGTCCTCCACGAGGGGATTATATGGTGTGGTGCGTGATTATTCCCTCATTCACATCGGTCTTGTAATGACCACGTCATGTACCTCTCATTCTCGAGCTATTTCGTCGACCCTTCCCGATGGTTCGCCAATGTTCCTACGGGTACTCTGATTTATTACCTGTAATGCCAGACATTACTTGGACACATCTGCACCCGCTTTCCAGGATTTGTGTACCCCTGCATCAGGGCTTCCATCATCTTTCACACCCGGAGGGACCCCCAAGAACGGCATGGATACTATGCCCAAGGGATCTCCTACCGTTACAGGCCAACGCCCCCGAGGGTTTCGGACAACAAGTCGATAAAATCCCGCTTTGCGAATATGGTCAGAGGTCGATGCTCATTTGTTGTTCCCACCTCAGGCTAACGCAATATAGATACTATTTTCCACCAAGGTCAATAGTTATCCTCCATTGCAACGCCAAACCACCATTATGCCCAAAGTTTCGGGTAAACAATTCAGATCTGTCTTCACTTCATCATGTCCAAGTAGAGTTTCGAAGCTCTTGGAACTACTACTCAGTGCACATCGGCACGTCACGGGGACAAAGTCGAGTTAAAGGTGTACTTCGATGCTCTTTGCCGACTCCCCTTTGATGAAAGAACCATGTATTGCGATAAGGATATCCCCCCCTTGTTTCCCACACCGAGTTTAACTCACATGGGATTAGGGATCGGGTTGATGTCTGCGCTTACTCGGGGAGTTGTCACCATCCATGGTCCGAGATCTATGACAATAAACTAAGATCCTCTCAGAACTACGTTCAGCATTATTCCCATCCTAATGGGATACATAGGAATGCCCAGACACCCTGTCTTTGGGTCCAGCTTTAGTTCAGCTAATTCACCTCTCTGGTCCGGCCTTCAGGACCCCGACTACGTAACTATGTGGCATAGTGCGGGATTATGTCCTCATTCACGTCGGGTTTTCAATAGCTGCACCACACACACCCCGTTCTAAGAGTTAGCACTCCTATTCCTTGTCCCACATGACATTAAAAGGCACCCTTCATAACTACGTGTGGCTTGATTCCCATCCTCATGCGATACGTAGGACCACCTTAATGTATAGACATTGGGTCCAACCCCACCTCTTAGAGATCTCCTGATCTCCCGGTCACCTAGGCCCCTTGTCTTGTCCCTCTCTAGGAGGGGGATATAAATGAATGATACAGGGTTTTTGGCACTATTACCCCTTTTCCCAAGAATCTTCCATCTCTTGGCCGCCCTCATGTTGAGTCCCTTGACCCCTTGCAGTGGTTCGCCTATGTGTTAAGAGTACTCTGGTCTTGGACCAAGAGTGTCAGATTCAACTTGGTCATGTTCCCTCCACTTGTCATGCTTTGTGTTTCCCTTCATTCTGGCTTTCATTATCTTTCATACCCATCGGGACCCCCAAGAACGGCCTGGATACAATTCCCAAGGGCTCCCCTACCGATATGGGCCAACGCCCCTGAGGGTTTTGGACAACAAATTTATACAAATCCTATGTTGCGAATATGGTCAGTAGTTGATTCTCGTTTGTTTGTCCCCATTTCTGGCTAACGTGATAGGATGATCTATTGAAAACATGGTCAATAGTAATCCTATGTCGTTATGCCAGCCCCTTCAGTCCTCAAATGTTGGTTGCATGATTCACATAATTTTCCACCCCATCATGTCCAGGTGGAATCTCTACACTTTTGGCGCTATCCCTCAGTGCACCTTTCCATGTCAGGGGGACAAAGCTGTAATACGGCGCCCTTCAGGGCTCTCACGGTCCGAGCTCTAAGACCATAAACTAAGATATCCTCAGAACTACATTAATCTTGATTCCCATCCTCATTGGATACGTAGGACCGCCCAAATGTCTCGTTTTTGGGTTCGGCTTATTTGGGAGATAATCTCTCCCCCTTCACCTCTCACCTCTATGTGGGCCCCTTGGCCTGAGGTTCCTCTCTCGGGAATGTGTATGGTGTGATGAGGGAACATGTCCCCATCCACGTCAGTTATGTCACACGACACCATAAACATTCCCCACCTAGCATTGTCTCTGCTACGTCTGCGCTGCATGACGTTAAAATTCATGTTTGGTCTAATCACATGACCCTAAACTTTGACATTATCGTCCTGGATGCACGATGAAAAACAGCACTACATTGTGATGTCCTCATTGTAGAGGACTTCACGTTGGGTATTGGTCACGTGCCATGCCATTTTTCAACACCTATCATGGCTTGACTCATGTGGGGACACCAGGGCTTGTTACCCTAGGCCTGTCGCTTCACAAAAAAACCACTCACCTTAAAGGACAAACAAGATTTGTCAAATTCCTCTTCTTTTAGTGTAAGTTCAAGGCCCACGCCAGCAATCCCCTTTTTCCTGGAACTGGTACCATACCGTGCCTCCTTCAAGAACTACGTGAGGCTTGATTCTCATTTTTATGAGATACGTAGGAGCGCCCGGGCACTTCCCCGCAGGCGCAACCTAACCTTGATGTTCGGTCCCTTGACTCGATCATTTCCCCAGAGAACACATGGTATGTAGGGCTCATTTCCTCATTCACATCGGGTTTTGTAACCGCCTTTCCATGTGTCCCTTTCTCCCCTTACCCATTCATGGTCCAAGATCTAAGACCATAATCTAAGACTGAGGAACTATGTGAGGCTTGATTCTAATCCTTATGAGATACGTAGGAGCGCCCAAGCACTTCCCCGCAAGCCCAGCCTAACCTTCACTTTTGGTCACTTGACCTAAAGCCTCTCCCAAGGGGGCCGTGTTGTGTGATATGGGATTATGTCCTCATTCACATCAGGTTGTTCACCGCACCGTAAACACCCCCTATTCCCATTCACGCCAGGTGTTTGAGTTACTCCACTGTTTGCCTCCTATGCTTCCTCCCATCCATGGTCCGAATTTTACGACCCTAAACTAAGATCTAACTATGGGAAAGGACTCTGATCCCTCTATCTAATACGCCTAGTTGCCGTGTTCAGATGCGTTTTGACAAAGAGCCCGAAGTGTGGGATTTTCATAGGGACATTCCCCTCGTCCCATGACCAAGCTTCATGAGATCGCTATTTGGATCATCATCTTCTTGCACATCCAAAAGTACCCTAGGACGACATGGATTATAGGCTTAAAGGATCTCTATGAATTCTAGACCTAAGGGCCCTCCAATCGTTTCGGGCCAACATCCCTACGGATCTCTGACAACATTTGTCACATGGTCTCATGTTTTGAACATGGTCAACGGTCGACCCTCATTTGTCTGTCCCCATTCTAGGATAACGCGATATGGATACTGGGTTTCCGCCACGGTTAACAGTTATCCTCTATCACCACTCCGCAATAATTTTGATCCAAATCTCGAGTGTCATGATTCACACATTTCCACTTCCTCATGTTCAGGTGGAATTCCAAAATGCTCGGCTCTATCTCTTCGCGCATCTAGGTGTGCCACATGGTCATGTCAGTATCATGGGGATGGAATTAACCGAGCGTCCCTTCACTCTAACCTGCCCTTTTCTATGCCGGGAAAGTCCCACCACTAATTCTTGTTTCCCACACCGAGCATGACTCACGTGGGCTTAGTAGTTTTGGTATGATGTGTACCAACACGGCCGGGCCTATCATCAACCCGCAAGACGATAAACTGTGTTTTCCGAACTATGTATGGCTTGATTCAAATTTTCATGGGGTACGTAGGAATGCCCGACCGCTCTTCTTCGGGCCCAGCCTAATCCACACTCTTGGTCCCTCGACCTGAAGAGTTTCCTCCGGGGGTACGTGGTGTGATTTGGACTCCAAGTCCTCATTCACATCAGTTTCATATCTACCGCTCCACACGCTCTCTGGGATCTTCCCTTTTATTCCACGTCCTATCGTAAGACGTTAAACTATAGGAGTCCATGTGTTCTCAACGCATGACACATAACGGTGGTTCTACCCTGAACAAGTTCAGGATGCCCCGTGTTAATTGTGGGATGCACCAGATCCTCTGTCAGAGAGGATTTCACCTGCCAGTGTTGGTCTATGACTACACTGTGCTTCCAGAACTATGTACGGATTGATTCCTATCCTCAGGGGATACGTAGAGACACCCAAGATTTTCACCTAGGGTCCAACCCCAGGAATCACAAAATCATGTTCCTCCCCATTTTCGGCCCTCTGGCCTGACCCCTTGGGGGGAACTATGTAGCTGCAATTTTTCCCTAAACTTGTTCAGGATGCCCCAAGATCCCATTGGGAAGCGACAGACCCCCCTCGCTAGAGTGGCCCTATCCCAAAGAAAGAATGATCTATGATCAATCCAATGTGCCCATCTGGCGTACTCCCACCACGGTGGTGTAATTACATGAGTGTTGGATTCTGTTCGGACAAACCATCACTCCATATTCCACGCTTTTTGTGCCCCATAATCGGACCCTAGTCCCCTTTCATGTCTTAAGGGACCCCCTAATGGCCTGGTACCATGCCGCATCGGATCACCTACCATCCTGGGCCAACGCTCTGGAAGACTAGTCATGTTTGGAAGGACCCCCTAATAGTATGGATGCTCGACCTCGGGTCCGCCTACTGTCCTGGGCCAACGTCCCGAAGGATTGATCGACAACATTTGTGACATGGTCCGATGTTTTGAACATGTTCAATGGTCAACCCTCATTTGTTGTCCCCATTTCAGGCTAACGCAGTAAGGATACCATTTCTCATCCACGGTTAACGGTTGTCCATTATTGTCATGCTATCTCCATAGTGTTACAGATTTTGTGTATCATGATTCACACCTCCCACTTCCCTCTGTTTGGATTGATTCCAACGCCCCTGACGTTACCCTTCTCATGCACTAGAGAAGGGTGGGAAAATCAGGTCACCTGTTCAGAGAGCCATACTCTCCACCTATGACCCCTCTCTCTTTTTGGATTCCCCCAAATGGTTATTGATTTCCCAAGTTGATCCCCTCACACATTCCTTTGTTTTACACTCTCATAAAGGAGCTCCTATTATCTCTTGTTTCCTGCACCGAGCATGGATCACGTAGGCTTGGAGATTTAGTTGATTTTATCCTCAATGTGATCGAGATACAATGGACCCCAATGCACATGTTTTCCTCAATCGTTTCCTTAGAACGCAGTCTGTCTCACCCTTCTCGTCCTCATGGGACCCTGTTCTTAGGGGTGTCAATTTTTGACCCCGAAAAACGCATCCCAGAAATTTTCCAAATGCTTCTATACACGATCGGAGATCGTAGAACTTTTCTCAAGCTTCTATTTGGTAGGTTGCAGGGCCGGAACGAAGCTACGGATTAGGAGTTATAGACATTTGATGTTTGGCTCGAAATCTGGTTCGTGAAGCCCATTCTTGAAGCCCCCTCCGTGATTGTGGAGCGCCGCTGCAAAGTAATGAGGTGGGGAGCTCCGTGAACATGTTTGACATTCACGATGCGCCGCAAAAACCCGCCGTGAAGCATAGGAGGCGGGACGGCTCTGCGAAGGGCTTTGACGTTCGTGACGCGCCGCGAAGATCCGCTGCGCAGTATGATCCATCTTCGCCCCGAGCGAGCTTTTCTTCGCGGCGCCCCTTGCCTATAAATACCCAGCTCACCCCCCTTCTATGGATGGCCACGACCACTTCGCCCCTTGGGCAGCCGAGCGGAGCTCCGTATTGCCGCTCCGTGAAGCCATTCTCCGCGAGCAGCTTCCTTCGAGTTGCTGCTCCGCAAGCCGAGGCTCCGTGAGTCCATGCTTCGCAAGCCAATACTCCGCGACGATGAACTGCGAGACCAAGCTCTGTGAGACCAAGCTCCGCTAGACCCCTTTTCTCCGTGATATCCCTTTTCTCCGTGAGACCCCTTTTCTCCGCGAGGCCATGCTCCGCGAAGCTACTTTGTGAAGACCTATCCTTCACGAGGATCCTACATTCATGCCCACCGGTCCATACCGCGGGGGTTGTGCCCCCGCTCCCCCGCTCGGGGTCACTAGCGGCCTGCGGTCCTAGCCCTCTGGGCCGGTCCCTTCGCAACCGTCACAGACCCCCATGAAAAATGGACAGTCGAACCACGAACTTTTTGGGCCAGGACGTCGGGATTTTCCATTGCGCCCTGATGCGCACCCACCTTCAACCTATGGAACACCATGATTTTAGATACTCCTCTGCACACCATGAAACACCTTAAGGCGACATATTCCTCTTGGTTTCATTCTTATTTTGTGATTTGAATTTCTCATCACCAATTCCCATAGTACCTTGAGATGAACCATTCCTCAGGTAACCCCTCCAAACCCAATCACTTTGCTCCTATGCCAGGTTGAACCAGAAAAGGGCCGCCCTTGCGTAAGATACAACACAAACCATTTCTAGGCACTTTCTGCCCATTAGTCATATATATATGACTTTAAACTGTAGTACTCCCTATATATCAAATGATAGGATGCCCCTTGCTCGATGCAAGAGATGCCTAATGCTTCCAGCATGAGATGCTAATAGTCCTATCTACATGACTATAAATTGTAGTACTCCCTATCTAAAAAATGATAGGTTGCCTCTTTCCATATACGAGAGATGCCTCATTCTCCTAGCATGAGATTCCAATAGTCCTTCCTAAAAGACACTAAACTGTAGTACGCCCTATGTTCCTAATGTAAGATGCCCCTTGCTCCAAGCAAGAGATGCCTTATGCTCCAAGCGTAAGATTCTCAATGCCATGACTACAGTGGAATGATTCCGATGCACCTTGGAATTACCCCTCTTGTGCACTAGTGCACAGGTGAGGGCCTCAATTCACTAGTGATTTGGGATTCCCTCATGGCCAGACATGAGGAAGACATTATGGGCAGCTTCCTTGCGTAAGCCCCATTCTCCAGTGCCGCTCCATAGCGGCACCCGGGCAGCTTCCTAGCGTATGCCCCATTCATCAGTGCTGCTCCTTAGCGGCACCAGGGCAGCTTCCTTGCGTAAGCCCCATCCACTGTTGCCGCTCCTTAGGGGCACCCGAGCACTTTCCTTACGTAAGCCCCATTCACCAGTGCCTCTCTATAGCGGCACCCGAGCAGCTTCCTTGCGTAAGCCCCATTCACCAGTGCCGCTCCATAGCGGCACCCGGACAACTTCCTTGCATAACCCCATTCAGCAGTGCCGCTATATAGCAGCACCAGGGAAGCTTCCTAGCATAATCCCCATCAACTATTGCGACCCCATTCAGTGGAAAGCCGTTGACATCCCAATCCAGTGGTAAGACGTTGTAACCCAATCCAGCGGTAAGCCGTTGAAACCCCAAATCGGCGGTAAGCCGTCATCATGAGAATTACGCGGACTTTGATTCCCTGCCATGGGAATACGTAGGAAGCCTCCATGAAGCTCAAGCCCAAAACTATCATCATCCTTTTCCTTGGGCCTCCATCCTGGAGTAAGTCCCAGCACTATGGGCAGCCTAACGTGTAAGCCCCTCTTCACTTCTCACGGACGCACCCTTCGCGACGTGATCATCAGGTCCTTGCGGCCTCTTGTTTATCAAACTGAGCACAACTCACGTGGTCTTAAAGTAAGCATTGTCCATGACAACACCTCGTCCATCATGATGTTAAACTGTATTCCCTCTCCCAGCATTACGTTAAACTATATGCCCTAGTACAGCATGATGTTAAACTTTATTCCCTCATCTAGCATGACGTTAAATTGTATGCCCTCGTCCAGCATGACGTTAAACTGTATTCCCTCATCCAGTATGATGTTAAACAATATGTCCTCGTCCTGCATGACATTAAATTACACACCCATTTTAACTACGAGGTCTTTGATCCATGTCACGACATGGTACGTATAAATCTTCCACGAGGTTCAAGCCCAACCATCATTTATTCACGTCGAGTTCATCCTCGTCCCGCTAGACGTTAAACTGTATTCCAGTCCAACGGCAAGACGTTTTGACCAACCTGAACTACGAGGACTTTGATCCATGTTAAGGCATGGTACGTAGGAAGCCTTCACGAGGTTCAAGCCCACCACTAGTGGACCCTCGGGTCTACATTCACGTCGGGTCACCGATGAAACCCTTTGAACTAAGAGGTCTTTGATCTGTGTCACGACATGGTATGTAGGAAGCCTCCCAGAGGTTCAAGACCACCACCTGTTGGTCATCCCGACCTTCTTCGCATCAGTTCTCCAGCACCTGGGAAGCCTAGTGTGTACGCCCCACACCATCTGGACCAATGTCCTCACTCGCATCGGTTCGCCGACACACCATTATGAACTACGAGGTCTTTGATCGATGTCAAGGCATGGTACGTAGTAAACCTTCATGAGGATCAAGCCCATCGCCACCTGGACCCTTGGTCCTTCTTCACATCGACCTTCCGGCATCCAACGCGAACTATGAGGACTTTGATTCATGTCAAGGCAAGGTATGTAGGAAGCCTTCACGAGGTTCAATCCCACCACCTGTGGACCCACGAGTTCACCTTCACGTCGGTTCGCTGACGATGCCCATCGGACTAAGGTCCACCTTCACGTCAGTTCGCTGAAGACTCCCATCGGACCAAGGTCCATCTTCATGTCGGTCCTCCGGCGCATCCACCCGAACTACGAGGACTTTGATCCATGTCAAGGAATGGTACATAGGAAACCACACGAGGTTCAAGCCCAACACCCATCGTACCAAGGTCTACCTTCATGTCGGTCCACCAGCACCATCCCAAACTCTGCAGACATTGATTCCTAGCCACGGGGATACGTAGGAGGTCTCTTCGAGACTCAAGCCCAACTTCACCATCGCCATTGCGATGCTCCCATTTCATTCCCCCCTACACTTCATTAAACTCTCCATCATCCATCATAATTCTCACCCAGGCCGCCACATCCCGGTGGGATCAGGCTATCCACCTCCTTGCTGCTCCTAGTAGAACCTGGGCCGCTATCCATGCATAAGCCCCATCATATCTCTTGGTCGTTTCCCTCTGTGTACACCCCGATTCATCACCCCTTCGAACTGCGCGGGTTTTGATCCCTGTTGTCTATGTAGGCTACATAGGATACCTCCCTGAGGTTCAATCCTAGCCAATGGCAATCCATGGTGTTCCCCATAATAGGGCGCACTTCCCCTGATTCGCCCTCAGTGGTGTTCAGATCATCCATTACAGTGTGACATCTCCCCTCTACAGAGTGCACCACCTTAGATCCGTCCTCATTGGGCGTTCTGATCCATCCATCTTCTAGGTGTTCTTTCCTTGGGATATACCAATCTGATTCGTCTCTATGGGATGTTCTGATCACCCTGTTCCATCTCCGTAAGACGTAAAACTCACGACCTACCTCGTGATAAACATGAGATGCCTGAGGAAAACCTCAGAGGACACACCCTTGGCGTAACCGTCTCCGCGGGATGTTAAACATGCGGAATTCCCCATGATAAACATGGGAAGATGACGAAAACCTCAGTTGTCATATGATTCCTCGCATCTGATGTGGGATGCCTCGGGTTCTGCACCCTTGAGATGCCCTCTTATGAAGAAGAATACCGGTTCCCCAATGTCCACGAACCCAGAGATGCCCAGACATGCCAGATGTTGTCATCTACTCCGACCGAAGGTCACTACCATGTCAAGACCCCATGGATTTTCTTGACAGAAGTAGTGTAATTAACTGGTGTCCATGAAGATATGGTACCAGGAATGAGATTCATGAACAACGTATTAAATATATGAGGGAGACCCGGACAAGGTGATGAGTTCTGAGGAGGAATCCATGGAATGAAGAACCGACATCCCATCATCCCATTTCGATCAAGGGGAAAACGTCCCTGAACATGAAGTGAATGCCGCCCACCATTGGAAAGTGGGAATGCAGGGTAACAGCAGCGTGTCCTCCACAGACGGATGCGCGTGCCTCGACACATCAGGAATTTCCATTGCGCCCTCATGCGCACCCACCTTCCACCTATGGAACACCATGATTTGAGATACTCCTCCGCACACCATGAAACGCCTTATGGTGACATATTCCTCTTGGTTTCATTCTCATTTCGTGAGTTGAGATTCTCATCACCAATTCCCCGAGTACATTGAGATGAACCATTCCTCAGGTAACTCCTCCAAGCCCAATCACTTCGCTCCTATGCCAGGTTGAATAAGAAAAGGGCCACCCTTGCGTAAGACCCGAGACCAACCATTTCTAGGCACCTTCTGCCTAGTTGTCCTATCTATATGAATTTAAACTGTAGTACTCCCTATCTAACAAATGATAGGATGCCCCTTGCTCCAAGAAAGAGATGCCTTATGCTCCCAGAATGATATGCTAATAGTCAATTCTAAATGACTATAAACTGTAGTACTCCCTATCTAACAAATGATAGGATGCCTCTCGCCCTATACGAGAGATTCCTCATTCTCCTAGAATGAGATGTCAATAGTCCAACCTACAAGACTCTAAACTGTAGTACACCCTATGTTCCTAACGTAGGATGCCCCTTGCTCTGAGGAAGAGATGCCTTATGCTCCAAGCGTGAGATGCTCAATGCCATGACTACAGTGGAATGATTCCAACACCCCTTGGAATTACCCCTCTTGTGCACCAGTGCACAGGTGAGGGCCTCAATTCACCAGTGAGTTGGGATTCCCTCATGGCCAGACATGATGAAGAAATTACTGGCAGCTTCCTTGCGTAAGCCCCATTCACAAGTGTCGCTCCATAGCGGCACCCGGGCAGCTTCCTACCGTAAGCCCCATTCACCAGTGTCACTCCTTAGCGACACCAGGGTATCATCCTTGAGTAAGCCCCATCCACTGTTGCCGCTCCTTAGTTGCACCCGGGCAGCTTCCTTGCGTAAGCCTCATTCACCAGTGCCGCTCCATAGCGGCACCCGGGTAGCTTCCTTGCATAAGCCCCATTCACCAGTGCTGCTCCATAGCAGCACCCGGGCAGCTTCCGAGCGTAAGCCCCATCAACTGTTGCGACCCCATTCAGCGGCAGGCCGTTGACATCCCAATCTTGTGGTAAGCCGTTGTGACCCAATCCAGCGGTAAGCCGTTGAAACCCCCAATCGGCGGTAATCCGTCATCAGGAGAACTACGCAGACTTTGATTCCCTACCACGGGGATATGTAGGAAGCCCCTATGAGGCTCAAGCCTGAAACTATCATCATCCTTTTTCTTGGGCCTCCATCCTGGAGTAAGTCCCAGCACCATGGGCCGCCTAACGCGTAAGCCCCTCTTCGATTCTCACGGATGCACCCTTCACGACATGATCGTCAGGACCTTGCTACCTCTTGTTTATCACACTATGCACGACTCCCGTGGGCTTAGAGTAAGAATTGGCCATGACAAAACCTCGTCCAACATGAAGTTAAACTGTATTCCCTCGCCCAACATGACATTAAACAGTATTCCCTCATCCATCATGACGTTAAATTGTATTCCCTCATCCAGCATTACGTTAAATTGTATTCCCTCGTCCAACATGACGTTAAATTGTATTCCCTCATCCAGCATGATGTTAAACTATATGCCCTCATCCTGCATGACATTAAACAGAACACCCATTTGAACTACGAGGTCATTGATCCAGGTCAAGGCATGGTACGTAGGAATCTTTCATGATGTTCAAGCCCACCCGTCATTTAGTCATGTCGAGTTCATCCTCGTCCTGCTAGACGTTAAACTGAGTTCCAGTCCGACAGCAAGCCATTTTGACCAACCCGAACTATGAGGAATTTAATCCATGTTAAGGCATGGTACGTAGGAAGCCTTCACGAGGTTCAAGCCCACCACTAGTGGACACCCAGGTCTACTTTCACGTCAGTTCACCGATGAAACCCTTTGAACTACGAGGTCTTTGATCTATGTCACGACATCGTACGTAGGAAGCCTCCTAGAGGATCAAGCCCACCACCCGTTGGTCATCCCAACCTTTTTCGCATCTGTTCGCCAGCACCTGGAAAGCCTAGTGTGTAAGCCCCACACCATCTGGACCAAGGTCCTCACTCGCATCGGTTCACTAACAAACCATTATGATCTACGAGGTATTTGATCCATGTCAAGGCACGGTACGTAGGAAACCTTCACGAGGTTCAATCCCATCACCACCTGGACCCCTGGTCCTTCTTCACGTCGACCTTCTGACATCCAACCCGAACTACAAGGACTTTGATCCATGTCAAGGCATGGTACGTAGGAAGCCTTAACAAGGATCAATCCCAGCACCAGTGGACCCACGAGTTCACCTTCACGTCGGTTCACTGACGATGCCCATCAGACCAAGGTCCACCTTCACGTCGGTTCGCTGACGACACCCATCGGACCAAGGTCCATCTTCACGTCGGTCCTCTGGCGCATCCACCCGAACTACGAGGACATTGATCCATGTCAAGGCATGGTACGTAGGAAACCTCACGAGGTTCATGCCCAACACCCATCAGACCGAGGTCTACCTTCACGTCGGTCCACCAGCACCATCCCGAACTATGCAGACTTTGATTCCCTGCCATGGGGATATGTAGGAGGACCCTTCGAGGCTCAATCCCAACATCACTGTCGCCCTTGCGATGGTCCCATTTCATTCCCCCCTATACTTAATTCAACTCTCCATCATCCATCCTGATTCTCACCCAGGCCACCACATCCCGATGGGATCCTTCCATCCACCTCCTCGCTGCTCCTAGTAGCACCTCGGCCGATATCCATGCGTAAGCCCCATCATATCTCCGGGTCATTTTCCTCTGTGTACACCCCGATTCATCAACCCTTCAAACTACATGGGTTTTGATCCCTGTTTTCTATGTAGGGTACATTGGAAACCTCCATGAGGATCAATCCTATCCAATGGAAATCCATGGTGTTCCCCATCATAGGGAACAGTTCCCCTGATCTGCCCTCAGTGGTGTTCAGATCATCCATTACAGTGTGACATCTCCCCTCTAGGGAGTGCACCACCTCAGATCCATCCTCATTGGGCATTCTGGCCCATAAATCATCTAGGTGTTCTCTCCTTGGGATATACCAATCTGATCCGTCTCTATGGGATGTTCTGATCACCCTCTTCCATCTCCGTAAGACGTTAAAATCACGGCCTACCTCGTGATAAACAAGAGATGCCCAAGTAAAACCTCAGAAGACATGCCCTTGGTGTATCCGTCTCCGCAAGATGTTAAACTCGCAGCATTCCCCGTGATAAACATGGGAAGATGAGGAAAACCTCGGATGTCATATGATTCCCCGCATCCGATGTGGGATGCCTCGGGTTCTGCACCCTTGAGATGCCCTCTTATGAGGAAGAATACAGGTTCCCCAATGTATACACACCCAGAGATGCCCAGACATGCCTGATGTTGTCATCTAATCCGACCGAAGGTCGCTACCATGCCAAGACCCCATGGATTGTCTTGACAGAAGTAGTGTAATTAACATGCTTCCATGAAGATATGGCACCAGGAATGTGATTCATGAACAACGTATTAAATCTATGAGGGAGACCCGGAAATGGTGATGAGTTTTGAGGAGGAATCCACGGAAGTAAGAACCGACATCCCATCATCCCATTTTGATCAAGGAGAAAATGTCCCTGAACAAGGATCGAATGTTGCTGTCCATTGGAAAGCGGGAATGCGGGGTAACAGTAGCGGGTCCTCCATAGACGGATGCGCGTGCCCCGGGATATTGGGATTTTCGTTTGCGCCCTCATGCGCACCCACCTTCCACATATGGAACACCATGATTTGAGATACTTTTCCGCACACCATGAAATGCCTTATGGCGACAAATTCCTCTGGGTTTCATTCTCATTTCTTGAGTTGAGATTCTCATCACCAATTCCCTGAGTACATTGAGATGAACCATTCCTCAGGTAACTCTTCCAAACCTAATCACTTGGCTCCTATGCCATGTTGAACCAGAAAAGGTCCGCCCTTGCGTAAGACCCAACTCCAAAAATTTCTAGGGACCTTCTACCTAGTAGTCCTATCTATATGACATTAAACTGTAGTACTCCCTATCTAACAAATGATAGGATGCCCCTTGCTCCATGAAAGAGATGCCTTATACTCCCAGCATGAGACGCTAATAGTCCTATATACATGACTATAAACTGTATTACTCCCTATCTATCAAATGATAGGATGCCTCTTGCCCTATACGAGAGATGCCTTGTGCTCCAAGCATGAGATGCCAATTGTCTTACCAACAAGACTCTAAACTGTAGTGATCTCCATATGTTCCAAACATAGGATGCCTCTGTCCCTATATGAGAGATGCCTTATTCTCCTAGCATAAGATTCCAATAGTCCTATTTATATGACTATAAACTATAGTACTCCCTATCTAACAAATGATAGGTTGCCTCTTTCCCTATACAAGATATGCCTTATGATCCAAGCATGAGATGCCAATAGTCCTCTCTATATGACTTTAAACTGTAGTACTCCCTATCTAACAAATGATAGGATGCCCCTTTCTCCAAGAAAGAGATGCCTTATACACCCAGCATGAGATGCTAACAGTCTTCTATACATGACTATAAACTATAGTACTCCCTATTTAACAAATGATAGGATGCCACTTTCTCCAAATAAGGGATTCCTCATGCTTCTTGCTTGAGATGCCAATAGTCCTATCTACACAGCTATAAACTGTAGAAATCCCTATGTTCCTAACATAGGATTCCTCTTCTTCCAAACAGGAGATGCCTTATTCTCTAAGCATAAGATGCTAATAGACCTATCTACATGACTATAAACTGTAGTACTCCCTATCGAAAAAATGATAGGATGCCTCTTTCCCTATACGAGAGATGCCACATTCTCCTAACATGAGATGCCAATAGTCCTACCTACAAGACTCTAAACTGTAGTATGCCCTTTTTTCCTAACGTAGGATGCCTCTTATTCCAAACATGAGATGCCTTATGCTCCATGCGTAAGATGCTCAATTCCATGACTACAGTGGAATGATTCCAATGCCCCTTGGCATTATCCCTCTTGTGCACCAGTGCATAGGTGACGGCCTCAATTCACCAGTGAGTTGGGATTCCCTAATAGACAGACATGAAGAAGACATTACGAGCAGCTTCCTAGCGTAAGCCCCATTCACCCTTGCCACTCCTTAGCGGCACTAGGGCAGCTTCTTAGTATAAGCCACATCCACGATTAACGCTCCATAGTGGCACCCAGTTAGCTTCATTGCGTATGCTCCATTCACCATTGTCGCTCCATAGCGGCACCCGGGAAACTTCGTTGCGTAATCCGCATCACCGTTGCCGCTCCTTAGCGGCACCCGGGCAGCTTCCTTCCATAAGCCCCATTCACTATTGGCCCTCCATAGAGGCTCTCAGGCATCTCCCTAGCGTAAGCCACATCCATTTTTGTCACTTCATCCAGTGGTAATCTGTTGTGATCCTTATCCAGTGGTAAGCTATTGTGATCTCATCCAGCGGTAAGCCGTTGCAACCTGATGTAGCGGTAAGCCGTTGACATCGTTATACAGAGGTAAGCCGTTGCGATCCTTATCCAGCGGTAAGCCGTTGTGATCTCATTCCTCGGTATGCCATTGACACCCCATTCAGCAGTAAGCCGTTGTGACCCAATCCAGCAGTATGCCGTTGAAACCCCCAGTCGTTGGTAAGCCTTTATCTGTAAAACTACGCGGACTTTGACTCCCTGCCACGGGAATACGTAGGAAGCCTCCATGAGGCTCAAGACCAAAACTATCATCATCCTTTTTCTTGGGCCTCCATCCTGGAGTAAGTCCCAGCACCAGGGGCCGCCTAACGCGTAAGCCCATCTTTTCTTCTCACGGACGCACCCTTCGCGACATGATTGTCAGGTCCTTGCTGCCTCTTGTTTCTCACACCGAGCATGACTCATGTGGGATTAGAGTGAGAATCGGCCATGTAAATGTTCTCGTCCAGCATGACGTTAAACTGTATTCCCTCATCCAGCATGATGTTAAATTGTATGCCCTCGTTGAGCATGACGTTAAACTCTATGCCCCCATCCAGCATGACGTCAAACTGCACACCCATTTTGAACTACGAGGTCTTTGATCAATGTCAAGGCATGGTATGTAGGAAGCCTCCATGAGGTTCTAGCCCACCCATCATTTATTCAGGTCGAGTTCCACCTTCATCTAGCATGACGTTAAACTGCATTCCAGTCCGATGGCAAGACGTTGTGACCAAGCCGATCTACGAGGACTTTGATCCATGTCAAGGCATGTTACGTAGGAAGCCTCCATGAGGTTAAAGCCCATCATCCCTCCGACCAAGGTCCCTTCCTCATGTCGGTTCGCTGACACCCACTCAATTTTGAACTACAGGGTATTTGGTCCATGTCAAGGAATGGTACGTAGGAAGCCTCCACAAGGTTCATGCCCACCGCCCGTCATTTATTCACGTCAGGGTTCACTCTCATCCAGTATGACATTAAACTCCATTCCAGTCTGAAGGCAAGCTGTTGTGACCAACACGAACTACGAGGACTTTGATCCATGTCAAGGCATGGTACATAGGAAGCCTTCACGAGGTTCAATCCCACCACTAGTGGACCCCCGTGTCTATATTCATGTCGGTTCACCGAAGAAACCCTTTGAACTACGGGGTCCTTGATCCGTGTCACGGAATGGTACGTAGGAAGCCTCCCAGAGCATCTATCCCACCACCCATTGTTCACTCCGAACTTCTTCACGTTGGTTCATCAACACCTGGGCATCCTAGTGTGTAAGCCCCACACCATCTGGACCAAGGTCCTCACTCACATCGGTTCTCCGATACACGATTATGAACTACGAGGTCTTTGATCCATGTCAAGGCCTGGTACGTAGGAATCCTTCACGAGGTTCAATCCCATCGCCACCTGTACCCTTTGTCCTTCATCACGTCGGCTTTCCGGCGTCCAACCCGAACTGCGAGGACTTTGATCCATGTCAAGGCATGGTACGTAGGAAGCCTTCACGAGGTTCAAGCCTACCACCAGTGGACCCACGGGTTCACCTTCACGTCGGTTCGCGGACGATGCCCATCAGACCATGTTCCACCTTTACATCAGTTCGCTGACGACACCCATCAGACCAAGGTCCATATTCACGTCGTTCCTCCGGTGCATCCACCCGAACTATGAGGACTGTAATCAATGTCAAGGAATGATACATAGGAAACCTCACGAGGTTCAATCCCAACACCCATCAGACCAAGGTCTACCTTCACGTCGGTCCACCGGCACCATCCCGAACTACGAGGATTATGATTCCCTGCCACGGGGATATGTTGGAGGTCTCTTTGAGGCTCAAGACCAACTTCACCGTCGCCCTTGCGATGGTCCCATTTCATTCCCCCCTACACTTCATTCAACTCTCCATCATCCATCCTGATTCTCACCCGGGCCGCCATATCCTGGTGGGATCATGCCATCCACCTCCTCGCTGCTCCTAGTAGCACCTGGGCCGCTATCCATGTGTAAGACCCATCATATCTCCGAGTCGTTTTCTTCTGTGCACACCGCGATTCATCACCCCTTCGAACTTCGTGGGTGTTGATCCATGTTGTCTATGTAGGGTATATAGGAAACCTCACTGAGGTTCAATCCTAGCCAATGGAAATCCACGGTGTTCCGCATATTAGGGCGCACATCCCATGATACGCCCTCAGTGGTGTTCAAATCAACCATTACGGTGTGACATCTCCCCTCTAAGGAGTGCACTACCTCGGATCCGTCCTCATTGGGAATTCTGATCCATCCATCTTCATGGTGATCTCTCCTTGGGATATACCAATCTGATCCGTCTCTATGGGATGTTATGATCACCCTCTTCTATCTCCGTAAGATGTTAAACTCACGGCCTACCTCGTGATAAACATGAGTTGCCTGAGGAAAACCTCAGATGACACGCCCTTGGCATAATCGTCTCTACGAGACGTTAAACTGGAGGCATTCCCCATGTTAAACATGGGAAGCTGAGGAAAACCTCAGATGTCATATGATTCGCCGCATCCGATGTGGTATGCCTCGGGTTCTACACACTTGGGATGACCTATTACGAGGTAGAATACAGGTTCCCCAATGTCCACGCACCTAGAGATGCCCAGAAATGCCTGATGTTGTCATTTACTCCGACTGATGGTCGATACCATGTCAAGACCCCATGGAATTTCATGACAGAAGTTGTGTAACTAACTGGCGTCCATGAAGATATGACCCCATGAATGAGATTCACGAACAACATATTAAATATATGAGGGAGTCCCGGAAAAGGTGATGAGTTATGAGGAAGAATCCACGAAAGGAAGAACCGAAATCCCATCATCCCGTTTCGATCAAGGAGAAAACATCCCTGAACATGGAGCGAACGTCGCCCGCCTTTGGAAAGTTGGAATGTGGGGTAACAGCAGCACGCCATCCAAAGACGGATGCGTGTGCCCCGGCGAAAGCGTCGGAAAAGGAGTGACTCGGCCAGCTGGTTGAGCGAAATGGGGGGCGCGACCCCCAATTTTTTCAAAATGGCGGTGCCGAGCAGTGCCGCCCTCGTGCCCGGCCGGTCTCCTCCGGCATGAGTGACCTACGTGGGCGGGTTGCTGTTTTCCCAAGTGCGGCACCAGGAGGGTGCTGTGGGGAGTTTCCAGCCCCACCGACTGCCTACTAATTGGTTCGTCCACCGAAGCGTCTTGTGGAAGTGGGCCACGTATCCTCCACAGCGCTGCTCCAAGAGGCGCCACAGTCCTCCTTCCCAGATGTATAAAGCCGACCGGTTCTTAGAGAAGGCAGCCCGCGGGTGGAGGTCGTTCCTCCTCTACGCGGAACCTACGGGTGTTGCGGTTCACCAACCCGTCCGGCTATGGCAGGCCGGTTTTTCAGCCCGAATGGCCCGCAGTTGCGGGCCTTAGGTTCATTTCTAGTGGTCGATGCACAACCACCATTATCGTCCCCACCCCCGATCATCGCCATCGAAAAATAACAAGAAGAATAAGGAGGGTCGTCGAACTGTGTTTTTCGGCCCATGCCCTCCACGTTAGGCGTTATCAAAAGGCCGAAGGAAATTAAAGGTTTTCAATGAAGAAAGAAGGTATAATTTATTCAATTTAAATTATACAAACCCCTAATTGGATCTCAAGAACGTTGCACATCGACGAGCCGCGGAAGACGAGCGTCATGAATTTTGGGCGTCGCGGATTACGGACATCGATTCCGTGGACATCAGGGTGAATTCGAAGAGGAAGCAGCATCTTCTACCTTATCGTGGAGGAAGAGGAAGGAAGAAACATGATCATTCATCGGTGGAATCGGAGTTCTTCGTCGAAGAGGGCATAATTCTTCAGGGTCGTCACCGTTCTTCACTGAGAGAGAAACATTATCCTTTCAATTCTCTAGAGACTCCCCAACACACCAAAAGCCAACCCCAAAAATAATAGCCTAACCTATTATTTTATTGTCAACATGAATTTTCAAAAATAATTATAACTGGTTGCACCAAATAATTAATTTCATGCTGTAAAATTAATTTTTGAGGGTGTTGGCATAATTAATTGAGAGAAGGGAGTTGGAGAGTTAGAATTAAAGTGGGAGGTGGAGAGTTAAGAGAGGGGGTTAGAGGGATTTAATGAGTGGAGGTGAAAGGGTTGGGGTTTGTGTGGGCCCCACCACACAAATTCTTCTCCTGGGAGGTTATGTGGGTTCTGCGCCCCACATCCTACTCCTCTTTGGAGGAAAAAACCACCATCAAGTAAAAATTATGTACACATATTTTTTATTATTATTTTTTAACGAAACTCCAAAATTTATCGTCTCTTCCTATGAAAACTCAATTGCAGTAAAGGACATTGTAATTGAATACAGGCATTGCGAGTTTATCAGTGTCCTCGGAATTCAATTTCAAGAATCGGTTCAAAATATAGAAAAACCCGCATGTATGTTTATTGAACGTACCAGAACAAAACATCAGAAATTGATTCCGGACTCACCAGGCCTCAAAATCAGGTGTTGTCAGAAACTACAGACTGGTAAATTTCCAAATATTTTAAGGAAAATATTTCCTTGAAATTTCCATGTCTTTACATGACCCCTACCTCAGGGCTTTACATCCGCGTAAATCTTCAACACACACTATGGAAACTAAAGGGAGTACTGTGCACGCATCAGAGCCTCCCGCTCCCATGTGCTCTCCTGGAGGTTCACGGGCTACCAGCGAATGCGCACCAGAGGAATAGACCGTCTATGCAGGACCTGATCCTATGGATCCTCAATCTCCAATGGAACCTCCGTGAAAGCCTCCCCATCATCAGTGTCCAGTATCCCAAGGTCTATGATGTGGGACCAATAGTGCACGCATATCGACAACTGAGATATGTGGAATACATCGTGCACCTGGTGCAGCTGAGGTAAAAGGGCCAGGCAGTAAGCCATCTCGCCTACTCTGCTGAAAAATTAGAGGAGTGACAGTAGATAGGCTGCACCATCCCTATCCACAAAGGATATCAGCAACGCGGCCAACTGCTCTGTCGCCTCGCCTAGTAGCTGAATGCCTAAAATCATGATGAAATCATCCGCTAATATGTTCCCCTTCCAATGAGTATAGACTATCTCTATGTCATAGTCCTGGAGGAAATCAAGACATCACCACAGTCTCAGGTTCATGTCTTTATGAGAGAAGTTACACCTAAGTCTATTGAGATTAGAGTAAACTGTAAACCGTTTGCTCGACGAACTATGGGTGAAACTAGACAACTGTAAGAACTCGAATTCACCCCTTTTCGCATACGTTCTATAAGAGATGCAAATATTTATATTTTTCTGAAAAGGAAAATCCGGTCTCATACCTAGGATGAACCATGTCCTTTGCCTAATACAGTTAATACTGACATGAATGATACTATTTCATGTCATGAACGACATCGTAAGGACACGATGCTACTACTAAGAGATCCAACTGTCACTCTCACCTCCAAGGGTTGAGTCACACTGTCGACATCTGTGTGTGGTCACCAGGTCTCCTCCAATAGAAATCTCAAAAGAGAGGGTCAAGTCAACAGTTTTAACTAGAACCACATAGTATTAACCACACAAAAGGTGGGAACAAAATGTCACAAGGACAAGTGTATTTTATTACTGCAGCTCCAAGTACAAAGACAGAAAGAAACCACAAAAAATGACATCGACAAAGCTAAAGGCACCAAGAAAAAATACCTCCATACCTGTAACTAGTCCCACTCCTATCCACCTACTTCTGGACCTCTATAGTCGTATGATTCAGCTACCTGAAACTGTGCTCTCCCATGTCCACCTATTACCTACGGTCGGGGTGGACCTCTTGGTGGTGGTGGTGGAACCACCTCGAAGCGTCGTCCTCCACCAACAGCATGGCCAACTCCTCTGCCATGGTCGCCTGCTCCTTGCGAACTGTCTTGATTGAACCTCTACCTATACATGGGAGATCATTAATCTGTTTGCTAATCATCTGCATGGCAGGTCAGATAGTCACGTGCCATAAGACTAAGCCCACCGTAGGATTAACAATGTCTGCTCCTGGTAAGTTTGTCTCCAACCCCAGGTTCCTCGCACACACCATCCTAAGTCTTGCGGTCGACCACCTATGGGTCTGGTCCTCTGGAACCTTTGCATCATCTCTCTAATGCCAGCTGCAAAAGACTCTGATGCATGTTAACTAGTAGTGGGTCCCACTGATAGAGATATATCAGCAAGGAAAATCTCTACTAACATGGCTCATTACAACACCCATGTCTACGTCAGGATGTTGTGAGAAATAATTGAATCTCTGATCTCTCGCCTGAGCTCCTGATCAAAGGTTAGGGCCCTAAAGAATGGGTACCATACCATATCAGTGGAGTAGCGCGAGAGGTCTGTGAACCTTGCTGAGTACTGCTCCACCATCATGCTACCCTGCTGTAGATGCAGTAGATCATATATAAGCACCGCTAAAAGGGAGGGTGAGACAAACTCCACCCAGAATAGGCTCTCGAAGTCTGACAAGAGTAGCGTCGCCTCGTCATGCATATGGAGCAACAGGCACCACCACATGCATGCTGCTTCCTGAAGGAGGATGACAAAAAGGTTCACCATGATGTCAGCTAGTGTCCCTAACAGTCTAAAGAATCTCACCACAGCCTCCAGACATTCCTCAGCCACCTGCGGGTCCATCTCTCCCCTGAACCTGGGTGGCCTCTGGCGCTGGAACCCGTAAAGCATGCTCAAGAGGCATGAACTCTCTACTACTGGGGATGGTGGCATCAGTGGCCCAACAGGATATGGAACCGCTGGTGCCTCACCTAGAAAATGGCCCTGTACTAAGGCCTCCTCGCTTGACTGCCTATCTGTATGTACAACTCTTGGGGATCTAGCTGGTCGTCCATGGGGAGGAATCCTAAAAGAAACAGATGTGACACAGTCAACAGACTATACCTGGTGAGCTGACCTGGTTTTAGATGACTTAAATGTAAAACTTTTGAAAACAAACATACAATCAATTTATTTGTGCACTGAGTCAAAATTCATATGTCAGGGTCCTGGTGTATGGATAAGTCGGCCGCCCGCACCAACACTGGACTACATGAACTGAAAACCACACTAAGTACCGTTAACACTATTGCTTCATAGAAAAGTAATATCTGAGTCCTAAGTTCTGCGGTGGAACTGACATCCACTGATACCGATTTTTCACAACCTATCCCTTAGGGCCCACATCATTACTACCCCAAACCTTCCTTCCATAGGTCATAGTTTGGAGTCTCGCACCAAAGGAGTAATTCCCTAAAACTAGGAAGGTGTTTCCTTTATAAGTCGTATGCACAAAAAACCAGAGACACTAAGTAAAAACGGTGTAAAAAGTATGCTGAATGTAAAGGGTCTGGAAATACAATTCCAACTGCAAAGTAAAAGGAAAGGAAAAATAGGTACCACTAAAAGACAAATAGCTGGAAGGTGTCTAGCAGCTCATGGATAATCCACCACAGATCCTACCTGATGGGTAGGTACATAAAGCCTTGTCAGTGATCCACACCTATCCATCTCCTCCGGGTACCGTCTCATCATGAGGTCCACCTCGGGATATTGTCCAGTCCTCATACACTTAGCCTCAGTTAGCGATTCCTATCATCTCTATCCAACACAATGAGGTGCGGGCATAGCCCGTGCAGGGGTGAGTATAATGATACTCAGTAGGGTCCCTGAGACCATCAAGGCCTCACAAAATGAAACTAGGATAAACCAAAAAAAGTATGATTTCAATGGATAACCATTACCTAGATATATTCCCATAAAAATACCTACGTTATCTTGGAACCTATCTCAATAATGAGGAAAACACAAAAGACACTGACTCAGCTCAAACCAGGATTTTTATTCACGATGTCGAAACCACAACAGCTATAGAAATCATTTTCTGTCGAGTACACTGGGCCTACTACTTCAATCAATCGCTTCCCACTATCCTTTGACTACTGAAGTACTCCACATGTCGAGTACTATGGGTCTAATGCTACAACCAAGGGCTTCCCACCATGGGTCTACCGCTACAACCAGGGCTCCTTCTCACAGCCTACAGATGTACTCCATCTGTCGTGTACTGCGGGTCTTATTCTATAACCAAGCACTCCTCCATCATGGGTCTTCTGCTAAAACCATTTTCTCCCCATGGGGCCATCCGAATAACTCCGAGTCGATCGATCAACAGTCACCAAGTCTCAGCCAGCTACTAGGTCTCTGCAATCTGCACGCTCTTCACCGGGAGGGTCCAATCCATGAGCCTCAAGACGATACTCCAAGTGTCGCAAAGTCTCATGAATAAGAATCACAAAGTAACACCTCATCAAAGGGGTCTCAACGCAAAAGACGATGCGTCAATCAGACGCCCGATCTGTTAGTTATTGACTTTTCCTTTCTAGGGGCCCTGTTGCTTTTTAAGTTAAACCACCCAGAACATACTCCAATTGTTCCCAAAACATATGTAGAGTATTGCAAAAGAATCGCATCATCAAAAGGAATCCAATGTACTTTATGGCACATCAATCGGATATCTGGTCCTTAAGTTATTAGTGTTTCCGCTCCGAGGGCCCGGTTGGTTACGAGATTGAACCAACCCAGCTGTACCCACACATTGCCAAAACCTTGAATGTGATATAAAGAAATGACCATATCGATCCATGGAATCGAATCCAACTGATATTATGTCAATCGGACGTCCTTATCTCATCATATGGGCGAAAGACCAATAGCAGCCCAAAGTGGGGGTCTGGGTCCGGTCCGACCCAGCCCGCCCTTCCCTTGGTCAGCCTGAACTGGGTCGACACGACCCGACTCCAGCTTGGTAGGGAGTAGCCCTACGGGGCGTGGCCTGGCCTGGCCGGCGCGGCATGGCCCGGCTGGCGCGACACGGCTCGGCGGGGCGTGACTCGGCCAGCTGGTTGAGCGAAACGGTGGGTGCGACACCCAGTTTTTCCGAAACGGCGACGTCGTGTGAGGCCGTCCTTTTCCCCGGCCAGCCAATGCTCGCCAGTATCATCTGACAGGAGCATCCAATGTGGGTGGGCCGCTTTTCCCCCCAGTGCAGTTCCAGGAGGGCGCTGCGGGGACTTCCCAGCCCGGTCGACAGTCTGCCAGCATGTTCGTCCAGCGAAGCGGCTGGAGGAAGCAGACCGCATCTCTTCCGTAGCATTGTCCCAAGAGGCACCGCGGTCCTCCATCTCGGCTGGATAAAGGTGGCCGGTTCTTCTAATAGGCGGTCCACGGGTGTGGGCCGCTCCTCCTCTGCGCGGCACCTGCGAGTGCTGCATTTCACCAACCCGGCCGGCTACGGCTGACCGGTTCATCAGCCTGAGTGGCCCGCAGTTGCGGGCCCTGGTTTTCATTCTATCTTCCAATGAACTGCTGCCATTTTCATCGCTGCCCCCGATCATCGCTGTCAAAAAATAAACAAGAAGAATCTTGAGGGTCGTTGGGTCGTGTTTGATTGGCTCGCGCCCTCTGTGTTAGGATTTATAAAAAGGAAGACGACAATTCATGGTTTTCAATGAAGAACGTAGGTATAATTTATTTAATTTAAATTATACAAACCCCCTGCCTCGATCTCAAGAATTTTGATCGTCGACGAGACACAGAAGATGAGCGTCATGGAGGTATGTAATCATGGATTACAGATGTCAATTTTGTTGATGTCATGGTGCGTCTGAAGAGGAAGCGATTTCTTCTCCCTTTTTTGGAGGATGAGGTAGGAAGACACGTCATCTTTCTTTGGTGGAATCGACCTTCTTCTTCGAAGAGGGTGCCGTTCTTCATGGTCGTCACTATTCTTCGCTGAGAGAGAAACACTATCCTTGCAATTCAATATAGCCTCCCCAACACAACAAATGCCAACCCCAAAAATAATAGCCTAATATATTATTTTTTTCTCAACATGAAATTTCAAAAATAATTCAAAAGGTTGACCCAAATAATTAATTGCATGCTGGAAAATTAATTTTTGAGGGTGTTGGAATAATTAATTGAGAGGAGGGAGGTGGAGAGTTATAATTAAAGTGGGTGGTGGAGAGTTAAGAGAGGGGGTTAAAGAGTGTTAAAGAGGGGAGGTGAAAGGTTTGGGTTTTTCTGGGTCCCACCACACTAAATCCTCTCTTGGGAGGTTATGTGGGGTGTGGTCCCTACATCAAAATACTCTTTGGAGGAAAAAACCACCATCAAATAAAAATTATGTACACATAATTTTTATTATTATTTTTTAACAAAACTCTAAAACTTATCTTCTCCTCCCAAGAAAACACAACTATGGTAAAGGACACCTGAAGTGAATACCGGCATTGCGAGTTAATCAGTGTCCTCATATTTCAATTTTGTACACCAGTTCAAAAGATAGAAAAAACCACATGTAGGTTTACTGAACGTACCCAAAAAAAAAACTACAGAAATTGATTACAAACTCACCGGGCCTTGGAATCTGTTTCTGTCAAAAACTACGGACTCTTAAAATTTTAATGAATTTTAAAAAAAGTCTTTGAAATTTCTGGGTTTTTACATTTATCCTAGGGGATGTAATGACCTTTCTTGAATAATGTCCCCACAACCTAAAAATGTGACATGAAAACATTTTTAGTATTTTTTGGATTAAACCTATTGAATGGTAATGTTTCTTCAAGTGATAAAATTCCATCTATTTTATTGTCGCCACATTCATATTAATGTGTCCATTAAAAAGATGAATCATCATATTTTGAAGACAAATTACGTGAAATATTCTTTTGAGGTGACATAAAAATGTTCCATAAAATCGTGTTATTTTTCCATAGTATTATAGTCAAACCACTAGAATAAAATATCTATAGTTCATATGAATCATACATAGAAACTAATGTAATAGATATTACTATGAGTTTAACGAATTTAGTTTTCAATATATATTATCCTTATATGTATATTTTCAAGATAAAGTGTTTCACATTAAAAAATTTAACAGAAAGGAATAGTTGTGACCTATTTCAAAAATTATACATGACAATGAAATCATAGCTATTAAATTATTTGGCATTAATATATGTAAATTTATCAGATATTTAATAATGACTGTAAAAATTAAATCGAATATATATGTACATGTCTTCCATATAATGCCCATTTAACTAAAATGATATGGTAGTTTACATCCCTAGTTTTTTACATCAACCAATCCAAATATAGAATAGATCAATTGTTGTTTTAGGAAATCCATATACAAGTGAATCCAATCCCATGTATGTTGGCACAAGATTAATTCTAGGAGAACCACCATAGAAACCAACAACTATAGATTATTTGATGATTTGGTATTACAGATAGATCAGAAGAGGTTACATATGTAAAAATATGATTATATAGAAATGAAATGAAATATATATATATATAATAAAATTGTATAATTTTAGAAAGAAACTTTCTCAATATTAACATTATTAAAAAAATAGTTTTTAAAACATTGTACATTTATTCCATGAAACAGAGTATACATTAATTGAATTAAAAATGATATATTATTAATCAATTAATTAGAATTTTTTAATTAAATAGTTAATACTCATGATACATTTTGTCTATGATCCCAATTTTTTCTCCATTTTATTTTATTTTTTAATAGTAAACTTTATAAATTATATATGTAAATTATAAAAAAGTAAAATAATTTTTTGATTTATCATGGATGTAACACCTCATTACGATATTTATGCACTCCATTGTTTATGAATTGATTTTTTATCTAGTTTTCTATGTATGATTCTCAGGGATGAAAAGTCTTTTCTAGGGAAAATGACATATATTTCACGTATGTATATTAATTTTAATTAATAAAGAATATATATAAATGTATCAAATAGATTTTATCATGGTAAAACCTCATCGAAAATAATTATAATAACTAAATTCTCAATGACTGAAATTATTAATTATTGGAAATCATGTATGAGTCACAAGAAAACATATATTGTCAATATATTTTACATGATGGATTAAAACCACAGGTTAAAACTAATTTAATTTTGAAAAGTATTTTATCTCACAATATCAATCGATACATAAATGGGACATATAAATTATGGTCCCCACCCATCACTGCCAGTCTAGAGTATTCATGTATATTGAATAATCAATTTAATGAATAAAAAATATTCCATATCATCAACAATCCATACTATGTAAAATATATGGATTTATCTATATTTCCCTAGTTAATATCATACCTTTCAATTTAAAACACACATGAAAAGATGGTATAATATTATGAAATAATAATATCCTTAATTAATAATCATGATATTTAGGGGAAAATTAATTTTCGACGGTCAGTGGACGGTTAATTAGTAAAGTGGTTGTCGATTAAAAAAATGATTTAAGGAAGTGAAATTTAAAGTTATAATTATCAAAATTTATTATAAGTCATCCAAATGCATATGTATGAGTGTATTAAAACAATATTTACAAATGAAAGTATGATTTATTATTGTGGTTACGGATGAATAAAATTGCTTTAAAAATATCTAAAAAACAATGTTGAGGGAAAATACCTTTAAATTTATAAAAAAAATTAAATATTTTTTCATTGAAAATATTTGAAAAAAATAAAATTCCAAAAAAAAAATATTTTTGAAATTGGAGATTATTTTTCAAATAATTTAAGGTGTTTAATTCGAAACAATTTAAAGGGAACATTCAATTTTCATTGTAAAAAATGATTAAAAAGTTCCTCGCACAAAAAGACCCCAGAATAGTTATTTGAAGAAATTGGTAAAAAGAATAACTGGTTAAAAATTAATTTAATAATTATTTTTTAAAATCATAAAAATATTTCGGACAACAATTTTAGAAATTAGAGTTTTGAAAGAAAACTGTCTTCTGGCCAAAGTGAAAAATGGCGACCTATTTTCTGAAAAAAATTATAATCACCTTAGTACTAATAATTGGAATATGGTATTGTTACATGAATATAATTGTCAATAACTATAAAAGGATAAAATTTGTGGTTTAATGAAAATATTATTACATATTTTTCAATAATTTATATAATTGTGTTTATAATCCCAAATAAATTCAGATTGTGATGTAAAACCATGAAAGTAACATAATATTGAAGTGAGAATCAACTAATGAATAGATAATGTTTATAAAATATAAATACACATAAACTAGTGTTAATTAATTAATTAATTTACTTTCTTAAGTTAACACATAATCTTATAATGTTAATGATAGATAAAAAAATAATATAAACTAATGAAAATAAATTGAGTTATAAAATTATTTAATAGTTGGTAACTATAAATTCAAAACCTATTAGATCAAATAAATAAACTTAAGACATAAAATACCATGAATAATTATTTATTCTTCATATTATATGTCAAATAATCATTATATACACAATATAAAAGAAAATAGCGGCTTAACAATAAAATATTCCTCAATGAAATGAAATTGACATGAAATCCATTACCTCATGCCTTCCTTTTGGTCGTAATTACATTATCCTCCATTAATGTGGATTATAAAAATTTCAGATTCTAATTATAGAATAATATTAATAATTAAGAAATCATAAATAATCATTTTTGACATGTTATTACCCATTTTTTAATAGTAACTCATTATTTTCATCATTTCAGGTAATATCTTGTTTTGTTTTTCAAGTATGTTTTCACTTATTTTTTCAAGTGATCTAACATAGATAATGATCTAATTTTCTATAGAATGTAATTAATTATGTATGTATAATATATATTTAGTATATAATGATTTAAATTAATCCCTAAAATTTGGTGATAGGAAATGAAATACATTGTTCGTGTTGACTTTAGGCTGTATGTTAGCGTGAAAGATGTTTCCCTTTTCATATAATATAGACATAATGAAAATTAAATGATATATATAAATAGTAGAATTATAGTATAATATTTTTTTTCTTAATGATCACGTCTTACTACTAATAAAATAATTAATTCATTCCATGTAATGAATGAACTAAACACATTGCTTTGCATGGCAGGTGTCTTTCTTGCACCCGAGAAACGTTATCAGATTATGAAAAAGATAAATAATCAAGGTATGTGTTATATAATAATTAAGAAATATTTATGGGAAAATTAACATAATTAATTTCACATATAAATTAATTTTATCATTATTCCCATCCATTATAGGTTGTAATTGAGAAATGAAGGGAAACAGTTCATCCAGCGGTATTCCTCCATACACAAAAATGATGAATTTTAAACATAATAGAAGGATGTTTGTGTGGATTTATGTCATACTGAAAACATAAAAAAAATCAGTATATTAAATATACAATGATATTTATACAATAATGATATAAACAATCTGAAAGATGTGTTGAAATAAAAAAATGCTTTTAGAAAAATATTTCCTCTTTTTCACGTATCTGCCTTAGGTTTGCACAAATTCATTCCAAATATATATATTTTTTCCAAGAAATGTCTTATAAGATTAGGATAGTAAAATTTGGTAAATAATTAGTCTTCTATTTTCTGAGCCAACGTGGTTATAGATTTTTGAATATGTTGGGGAGAGGAAAAACATTTTTATATGGGGTGACTGGAAAACATGTAATTTTTTGAAGGTGGAGAATCCACCAACGTTTTTTCCTTGTTAAGTGTCCCCCATAATTCATGAAACATTATCCAATAATTAATATGGTCTAATTATGTAAATTAATTATTTGGATATGTTTCATTTTCATTTGGGCCCATATGTTTAATTTTTTCCCATTGAAGAAATCATGATTATCTTAATCTATGTAATTTATTATAACTATTATCATTAATATCATTGGAAAAAAGATTTTAATTTTATTTTTATAAATTATAAATTACATGTATTATAAATATATATCCCTTTTTTTACTATTCTATTCACATACGTGGTGATGATTAATTTTAAATTAATTCAATAGATGCATTGAGAAATCATGTTTTTAAATGTACATTGTTCAACAATCTACTAAGTTTTCATGTCCGAAATCAGTATAACAAAATTCTAATGAACTATATTGGATTAATAGATTAATATTAAAAGAAATTAAACTTTATAAAAACATTAGAATATAATTTATCACATCAATATTTTTTAAAGATATGGTCTTTTCAATTAAAATTCATTATTTTTTATTAATCATCAAAGAGTGAAAATTTTCCAAAAAACATTATAACCTAAGATAGTTTTAAAAATGTTATTTCATAATTGAAAATTTCTTATTCAAATAAAATCTTTAAATGTTTCAAAAATTAGTTTTAAAATAAGTGTTCCTTTAAAAGGAGACAAAACCGCCTTTAGATAAAATACAACGTTTTATGCATAAAATTGGATATGTTCCCATATTATGAATATAAATTGTATTAGAAGAATATAAAAAACAGTTATTAAATAATATATATATATATATATATATATGATCATCCAATAATTGTAATTAATTTAGGTCATGATTTTAATAATAATTTGTGTTTATTTGAAATGTATTTTTATAAACACATTTCCTTCATATTCAATTTGTTTTTTTAATTTATAATGAAAGTGTAAAAAATGAATTAAAACATATATTATGATGTGATATTTAAAATGATTCAAAATTTACATGTTAATTTCAATAAGAAAATTTCAATTTAAAAAAATTTATAATATATTGGTGTTTAGTTAAACTCAGTATTTCTTAAAACATAAGCTTTAGAGTAAACACTTTAGTTGTGTGTAAAACAAGATAAAATAAATGTTTCTCATATTGAAATATATAGAACATTTGTATTTGAAAAATTCAACATATCATATGGTCTCTTGATATTATATTCCCTTATATTATTGGTGATACATGTTACAAACGCTATTAAATAAAATGTTTATATTAAGAAGATCAAGGAGATACAAAATGAATACTTCTTGATGAATTTATATTCATTAATGTTATATCACATCTACTTTTCATATTTCTAGTTTAGTAATATTATTTTATTTTATTGAAACCAAAGGTAAAATGATTAAAAAATGAGTTGTGTTTATGGTTAGTTTCTAAAACAATTTTGTTCTAAAATCCAGAACAATATAATTCTAGTTATTAGACATTTTTAGACATTATTGAGGTATCCTACTAGGAGTTGGGATCAAAATAAATGACTTACCATATGGTTGTTACAGATGATCTATTGTGGGATATAGGTAATGTAAATGCAATCTTGTAGCATGTCACCTTTTCTTTAGGGCTTTTCCATCATATTGTGGTGGTTTGAAGGAGATTATTTGTATCATAGAGATATACTAGACTTGTTTTATTAAATTAATGTTCATATTGATTTTACTGGATTGTATGGATCTAGATGTATCTATTCTACCAAAAATTAGACAGGTTATATGTCTTTTTTCAATATATTCTAGACCTTGTTATGATTTCGTTCATTACCTCACATCAGGACGACCATATTGGATGTGTGGTTTATTTTGTCCTCGGTTGGTCTATTATAGTGGATATATTTTTTTATCAATTAATGGTAAATGTAATCATAATTATATAACATATGTTAGTAGATAATGTTATTAACACCCAATTGAAGAAAATAATGTATATCAAACGAATAAAAATATAATAAATAATTAAATATGGTGGATTTAAAAGTTAATATATGTGAATAAGGTTATTAAATATATTATAAAATTTTCAATTTATTTTTATAGAATCTTATATTATTATCAACTAATTAAATAAATTATATAAAGGTTTTTCATCTAACCTTTTATTTATTGAGAAATTTTGTTTATGTTATTAACAAATTTTTTTTATTCTCTATATACTTCCTGAGAATATATATCAAAATAATAAATGATTTTTTAATTGTATTTAAATAACTATTTTATTTTAATGCTTCAAAAAAATTAAGAAAAATTTAGTAAATATTTTAGGAGTTTTGGGGATCAATTATATTCATTTGTTAATAATCACTCTCCATTGTCTATTATAAATCGAGATTTATCTATTACACCATATTATTATTTTAAGATGTATTTTCACCCAATTTTAAGGTGAAATTGTGATTCATACTAATTTCTCCTCTCTTGATGAATTTAAAATATTTTTAATATGAATTTTGTTCTGAACAACTAAATTTTATTTTATTTTATTTTTCATGAATATAAATATATATATATTCACATACTACCAATATTTTCCAATTTCTAGTGTAATTCGAATAATTTTTATCTACAGTGATTCATTAATAACATTATACAATTCAAAATCAAGGCGTTGTTTTCATTTTAATAATGCTGGTTATCAATAATATTATTTCAAAATAATTGGAAGTTATTTTGCATCCATTCAAAATAAAAAATATTATTACCCACTTCACATTTTCTTTATATATTATTTATATATTTATTAATGTTATATTAATTAAAAATATTTTTAAAATTAAAAAGTCCGATGTATATTAAAATCTTGTGTTTAAAATGCTTTTTTCATTTCAAGGACTTTAATTATTGAAAAGTTATAATATGGTTTTATAATTATTCTTCTTACATTTTAAATCATTTTTTGAAAGTACTTTTTACTTCAATTTTTTGAATGGATTTATTAAAAAATTTAATTATCATATCAAGTTACCATCCAAGGGTTATGTTCCATGATTACAGGTTTTAATCACCATTTATATGTCATTATAATATGATTCTATTTTTAAAAATAAATTTATCGATATCTTATTATTTCATAAGTTCAATACATATGATTTTTTAGGATGGTTTTAATGATTCTTTATTTTTTCATGGTTTAGGTAAAATATATTTGTGAATTACTTTATGTGAAACAAATATATATAAAAAATGATTAGGGAGGTTATATATCACTATATAAAGTATTAATTTAAGCATAAATCTCATGATATAGTCAGGTATGTATATAATGAGTTTTCTCAAATAAAATCAGGCATGATTATTTTGAATAAATTTTCATGTATAGTCATAGTGAGTTTGTTGACATAATTATTTTTATGACACATGATATCATATGATTCTGTATGTTCAAAATTTCAATGTTATTTATCATGGTGTTCTACAATTCTATGTTATTTATAATGTAATTTTATGTTTTGATGACTTATTTCATTTTCCTGAAATTCCATATTTTAGGGATTACATCTTATTTTTTTACTCTACACTTTAAGGTATTGAACACATGTTATATGAATATTGGGATTGGTATTTTTATATTTCATTAATTGTGGGATTTAAGATATATTATTATTATGTTTTCATTGACATGTTTTATGATTATCATCTTTTGTGTTACCATTTTTTATTATGATATTTTTCCTTATGTTTTCTTCCAAGTTATAATATGTTTTTACAGTCACAATGCTTCAGAGTTCCCCATAATCTTTTGTTTTATATCCCCATGCAATGAAAATTATTAAAATATGTGAGTTATCATATGAAGGGTCATCCTTAACTTAATTATAGATACATTTTAAGTTGTGTAGTACAATTATATATTTATCTTTCTAATTTTCAATACACTAAATCGTCCATTCATTGGGTTATATTACTCTTTGTGAGATGTATTAACCAAATCATTGAAATAAATAATTATTTTTGTAATTAATCTCATGGGTCACTATACTGAGTTTAACTCACATACATCATGTGTTTCATATTTGACCTCTTCAAAAAATGAATTTGATTCACGAGGCCAATTAAGATAAATGTCACATCAAAATAAGATAATCAACATGTGAATGACTTTTATAATCTCAATCAATACCTATGTAACCCTATAAATTAAATTCTTCCAAAATAATAAATTCCGATTTTTTCTATATAGATACCGTAGAGTGATCACTTGGTTCCCATATTGCTTTTAAAATGATATAGGTATACATTAAAATCTTTTTTATCTTAGAGAGAAAATGATATATGGTGTGAAAAAATATTCATATATCACAATGAACTAGCATGTTTTGGTCAGAATTCTTAAAAACCATACTAACTATATATAGTATCCATTTGTCAAATAGTTTTAACACATCAACTTGCTCATATATATGATTATTCAAAATCTACTAAATAATAACTTGTTCCGGCTGGAGTTAAATCTATAGTTGTTGGATAGCGACCTTCTGAAACAAATGGGTAAAAGGGTGATTAGATAAGGCTAAAACATTAGTTTATATATCCTATTAAAATAATCGATAAACAACAATTCTACCATATTCATTCCTATGATCAAAAGGATGTACCAGATATAATGTGAAATACCATTCCATAATCCCGAGATGAAAATTTTCATGAAAATATGTTTTCTGAATAAGATATAAATGTGCACATGGGGTTGAACACCATGAAAATAACTAGTGACTATGGAATAATGAATCAATGGAATATTCCGTTTAATGACTGTGTGTGAGGATTAGTGGAAAAATGTTCCATAGAGATAACAATAACACATATTTTTTCCTAACAAAATACAATAGCAGATGCACATTCCAATGCACATATAGCCATGTGAGACATAGGTCAAGATGAGACATTCATTTTAATACCTCAAACATGTATTATATTTTTATTTATTAGAAATAATATAGGGTAGATTAATTTAATTTACACCACCCAACATCGAAGAGTGTTATCACCTTATATATATGGTGATATAACTTACATGATGTTTCAATTATGTTTATCCTTGAAAAAACCCATTTTCTAGTAATAAAATTATATAATACAAAATGATCTGTTTTTATGTATAATTTTCAATACCTTGATGGTGATAGAGTATTCAAAACTACATCATCGAAAATTCTATGATATAGAAGACCAAAAGTAGGTTCTTTTGTGAAATAAAATTTAAGATACCAAGATTATTAAAAATGATGAACTATAAGGACATAAATAACATTTTGTAAGGGTCAACTCTCAAAATATGCAATGGTCATTTAGGAATTTACTTAATGGATTTCCATAATTATTTTTTAGAAATGGTTATGCGTAAGGGTTTTCAAAAAACAACATGTAAGATTTAACTCATGTAATTTATAGAAGAACTAAATGTTCATCATAAGGGGTTGGAATTGAATTTTTTTTATTTTAATGTGTAAACATATGGTCATGTCACGATGCATCCCCCAGGGCCCAGGTCGTGACTACCCCTAGCCCGCCTTCCATAGGCCAGGGGCTGGAGACTAGCACCAAATGTGTAAATCCCTAAAACTAGGAATGAATTGCCTTTATAAAGTGTAAACACACCCAATAGAGTATGAGTTGGAAGTATGAAACTAAGAAAAATTGTATACAAAAGAGTGCTGAAAAGTAAAAGGGGCTGAAAATACAAGCCCAACAGGAATGTACAAGTACAACAGAAAAACATGTATATCTGAAGAAAAGGTAAAGCAGCTACTGAAACATCATTCGAGGATTCCTACCTAAAGGGTAAGTATTGAGAGCCTCCTCAGCACTCCACATCCCTCAGTCTTATCTCTGTACTAACTAATTGTTAGGTCTACCTCTGGGTACCGTCCAGTCCTGCTACTCTGATCCTCAGTCAGTGTTGTCTGTCATCTACAACCAACACAATGAGGTGTGGGCATAGCCCGCGTAGGGGTGAGTATTACGATACCCATTATGGACCTTGAGACCCTCATGGTATCATAATATCTAAAAAGGATAAACCAAAATTTATTAAAACAACAGATAACCTCACTTATTTATATACCCACATATATACCAATGTTACCATGTAATCCAACTCAACCAAGAAGTAAACATAAATGTTACTGACTCAGCAAAATCGGGATTTTATCATAGGGATAGTTTCAATCTGAACCATCTACTATTGGAGAACTCCTCCTCTATCGAGTTAAGTGGTCCTTCCACGTCACCCAGAGGCAATTCCCACTAACCTTGGACTGCTGAGATACTACCCCTGTTAATTACTGTGGGTCTGCCATGCACAAATAGTGGCACTCCCCACCGTGAGTCTGCTGCACTCATACAAATGTGCCCCCTCGTATCTTGCTCAGGTACTCCTCCTTTTGATTATCATGGGTATACTACACTCACACAGAGGTACTCCCTACCGTGGGTCTTCCGCGACACCATGGAACTCCCCACTAGGCTAGTCGAATCACTCCGAGTCGAATCGGTCAGCAGTTATCAGGTCTCATCCAGCTATTAGGTTCCTATAAAAATGCTCACTCGTCTCCAAGAGATCTTCTCCACAATATAATTTTTGATGCTCCAACTGCCACAATGTCCCACGAAGAAGTATCTTTAATGTATGACACGTCATATAGGTCTCAACGCAACAGACGACTCGTCAATTGGACACCCGGTCTGTGAGTTATTAGCCTTTTAGTCCCAGGGGACTAGTTAGATTCGCGTACGATCCAACCTGACTGTATCTCAAAATTACCCTGAACCACAATGGGGTATACTCAAAGGGACCGTCATGATCCAATAATATTAGTGATGTTGAAGGTTCGTCAAACAATAATCTGGTTCCAAAGATACGTCCAAAAGAAAGTAAATGGTCATGGTGTTCCTGGGTCTAGTCCTTATCCATTGGACCGACCCGACCCAACCCAGTCTGGGCTTACCCTATCTGGGTCGAACCTGTCAGACCGCTTGGGTTTGGCCTAACCCATTGAGTGGGTAAGACTGTTTAGTTTGGCATGGCCCACTGGGCCCAGCCCAGCCGGCCGAGGGGGCAATTGGCAGGGGCTCCGGGCTGGTTCGTCCTGGAGCATCGTGAGGGCACGACCTATAATTCGTTGGCCCGAAGGGCATAGCTGGGCTAGTTCGGCTAGCGTTCCACAAGGGGGGACATGACATCGGCTCAGCCAGTAGGCCATGAAGAGGGTGGGACACCGGCTCGGCTGGGTGGCCACCAGGGAGTCGGCTCGGGGTGGCGCATGGGGCGCGCGGAGGCTAGAAGGCGGGCCGGTTTGGGGAGGCGCTCAGATCATGCGTGGAGGCTAACATGAAAGCCAGTTCGGGGAGGCGTGTAGGGCATGCGTGGAGGCCGGCAGGCAGGTCTGTTCGAGGAGGCGTGCAGGGCATGCGCGGAGGACGGCTGGTAGGCCGACTGCTTTTAGCCGGGCAAGACGCAGCCAGGAGGGCCTGCGGCTGGGAGGCAGTTGGGACGGCTAGTTCTGGGATTCTTGGGCCGGCGAAGGTGGATGGTGTATGGCCAGTCATGGCACGAATAAGAGGGTCAGCGACCAGCAGGTCTCCAGGAAGGCCGGTGGCCGGGAGGCATCCGGGTAGGGCGGTTCGGCATGGCTCGGGCCGGCGTGGTCCGACGGTGTTCGACAAGAAGCATTGGAGCACTGCGGGGGTGGCACGGTTGGTGGAGGCCATGGGTAGAGCCACCTTTATCGTCAACACCTCCATCATTCCGTCGCCTCATCGACATGTTGATGTTCATCATAAACAAGGTCAGCAGAAGGATTGAGCAATGTGTTTTTTTCCGCACCCTCCGCATTTAGGGTGGTTTCAATTGGTTCATCAAAGAAGTTCGGTGAACAAAAATTATTATACAATATCTGCATCGATTCCATTGCAACCGATGTTAATAAAAAAGGGATAAAAACCCCTTAACTTTAATTGTTAGTCATCAACGTTGAATACGTGGGAAGAAGAAAAAGGGGTTTTTCATTCATTGAGACCGTTGCACACTTCCAATCCCAAGATGCATCAGTTATGGATAATTCTCCATGTTGGTAGGAGTCCTGGGAAGTATTCGAAGAAGGATCGTCACCGAAATTCTTCATTGGAATACCTCGTTCTTCGTTCTTTATTCTATGTTAGAGAATTCTAATCCTCCCAAGCTCTCCTCTTTCCAAACATCAACCCAAAATGGATATTCCAATGAAATAATATATTGAAGTATCCTATTAATTTTCTGGAACGATATTCAAATTGTACTAATTAATTAGGTAGGATTCTATTAATTAATTAAAGGGCTTGTCAAGGAATTAATTAGGGAAGTTGGCACAATTGAATTAAAGGGAAGGTCAAGAGGCTCTCCCTCATTAATAAGGGAGAGTTGAGAGGTTTTAATCTCTTCCATCAATAGGGGGTTAATACCCTTGTGGTCCCCACGTCATAACCTCGCGCAGGAGGTTATGTTCTAGTGGGCCCCACTAGGATAACCTCTCTTGGGAGGTTAAGGTTTGGTGGTTCTACCTCCAACTTCCAGGAAAATGTTTTAACCACCAAACACCCACATGGAGGATCAAATAAAATAAATTGAAGCTCACTTTATTTTATTAATTTCCATGAATAACCCAAAAAATATATTCTATTATCCACTCACTGACGTCGAAGTGAATGTTTTCTTAAGAGAATATCGGCATTGAGAGTTCTACAGTGACCACAGATTTCAGTTCCATGAACTGAATAAATATTTATAAAATCCTTCTTGTTTGTTTAATAAATGTACCTAAACAAAAAAAAATTGATTTCAAGCTCACCAGGCCTCGGAATCAGGTGTTGTTATTTTTTGCAGACTATTAAAAATTCCATGTATTTAGGTAGAAAAATTCAACATAATTTTCGGGTCATTACATTCTCCCCACCTCAAGGCTTTCCATTTACATAATCTATAACTCGAACTAAGGGAACACATGGGGGTACAGAGCACGCATCTGAGCCTCCCTCACCCATTTTCTATCTTGGTGTTTCCCTTGCTACCGGAGAACACGCACCAGAGGTATCGACCGTCCACATAGGACCCGCTCCTGTCAATCCTCAATCTCCACTGGAACCTCCATAAAAGCATCCTCATCATCAACGTCTAGCTCTCAATGGGGGATGATGTGAGAAGTGTTGTTCACATATCTCCTCAGCTGGGATACATGGAAGACGTCGTTCACCCGGTGCAACTGAGGGGGAAGAGTTAAGAGGTAAGCCACCTCGTCAACTATGCTGAGGACCTAAAAAGGTTCAATTAATCTCAGAGATAACATGTCGCGTTGTCCAAATCACTGTAGACCTCGTTGAGGTGAGACACATAGAAAGGCATGGTCTCCATCCCAGAACTCTAGAGGTCTCAGTATCCTGTAAGTATATTACTTCTCCCTACTCTGTGCAGTCTTCATCCACTACTAGATTATCTTCATCTTCTCTGTGGTAGCTCGTACCATCTCTGGTCTCACTATTGCTGACTCCCCATGGGTTTTCCTGCACAAGGGTGATCTGCAAGGTCGCCCATATAACGTCTCGAAAGGTTCCATCCCAATGGTGTAGTGATAGATGTTGTTGTAGGAAAACTCCACCTAAGTTAAGTGATCCTTCTAGAGGCGACTGAATTCGAGGACACAAGCAAGGAGCATGTCCTTGAGGGTCTGTATGGTTCGATTAGTAAGACCATCCATTTGAGGATGAAAGGTAGTGCTCAGAAGAATCTGTGTCCTGAAAGCCTCCTGCAACCCCTTATATAGCCGAGAAGTAAACCATGCATCACATCAAAGACAATAGATGAAGGTACTCCATGTAGCTGCACAATCTCGTGCACATTGAGGAGTCCAAAGCTCTCTACTGCACCCTACTCTCTGATCGGTATGATGTGGCCGACTTGGTGAGTCGGTCAACGATCACCCAAATCGAGTATTGACCCTTGGATGTTCAAGAAAGTCTTATCATGAATTCCATGGATATCCAATCCCACTTCCACTCTAGGACTTCTGAAGGTTGAACCAAGCCTGCTGGTAACTGGTGCTACCCCTTCACTTACTGACATGTGAGGCATCGAGAGACAAAATCCACTACTGCATTTTTCATACATTGCCACCAGTGCTGTCGTAGAAGGTCATGGTACATCATCGACAATCCTTGATGTAACGCTAAAGGGGATGTATGGAACTCCCTCAACAATAACCCCTAAAGTGACACTGGAACCATAGTACATCCTCTGTAGAGGATGACGTGCTCTCCACCTTCAGAAAATCCTTTAGGTTCCTTCCCTGTGGATATCCGAGCACATCGTGTCTTGTAGACATCAAACCCATGTGGTGCCTCCCTAAATCCCTGAAAATGTGGAGGAGTGAATGTAAGAGTATGAAGAAAGGTTGCTCCGTGTCTATCCCCAAATGATATATGTAGAGCAGCTAACTGCTCTGTCGCCTCACCTAACAGCTGTATACAAGATCTTCTATGGAGTGTATCTGCTACAATGTTCCACTTCTTAGGAGTATAGATTATCTGTAAGTCATATTCCTGTAGGAACTCAAGCCGTCGCCGTTATCTCATGTTTATGTCCTTTTGATAAAATATATATCCGAGACTCTTGTGATTAGTGTACTTGGTAAAACACTCTCCCATCAGATAGTTTCACCAAATCTTCAAGGAGAAGACCCATACTGCTTATTCCAGGACATGTGTAGCATAGTTATTCTCATTTTGTCTCAGTTTATGAGATCCATATGCAATTATTTCTCGCTCTTGCATCAGGACACATCCATGTTCGGTCCATGATTTGTCGCAGTAGACTACGTACCATACGCCTTCTCTAGAAGCCTCAATATGAGGGCACTAGTCATCCTCTATATCATCTCCTAAAATATCTTCTGGAATCTCTCAGACCACACATAGGGTTTCCCTTTATTCTTCAAGGCTGATAGTGGTGCTGCAACTCTAGAAAAGTCTGGAACAAATCTCCGGAAGTAACCATCCAAACCATGGAAACTTCGTAACTCAGAGCCACTCCTTGGTGGCTCCCAAGAAAGTACCACCTCCATCTTCGTTTGATCCACTGCAAATCCAGCCTCCGAGATGACATGTCTCTAAAATTGAACCCCTCATATCCAAAACTGTAACTTTAAGTGCTTAAAATAAAGCTTGTGTTATCTGAGTGTGTCCAGTACTACCAACAAATGGTAGGCATGCTTATCCTCAGTAGTCGAGTATATCATAATGTCATCGATGAATAATACGACAAAGTGATTGAGGTATGGCTGGAAGATCCTATACATGAGTCCCATGAAAACTGTTAGAGATTTGGTTACGCTAAAAGGCATAACCAAGAACTCGTAGTGTCCATACCGACATCTGAAAGCCATCTTATGCACATCCTCATCTAGAACTCTGAGCTAGTGATAGTCTGATCTAAGGTCTATCATCATGAACCACCATTCTCCCTTTTTCTCATCAAAGAGGTTGTTAATCCTCAGGAGTGGGTACTTGTTCTTCATGGTCGCCTAGTTTAGGTGATGGTAATCGACACAATTCCTCAAGCTTCCATCTTCCTTCTAGGAGAACTGAATCAGGGCTGCCTAGTGAGAAACATTGGGTCAGATGAATCCCTTCTCCTGAAAGTCCTCTAGTTATACCCACAGCTCGTGAATCTCCAAAGGAGCCATCCGATACACTGGTTTAGATATCAGTGTCTTCCCGGGGTACAATTCAATGTATAAGTCCTCCCCTATGTGACGAGGTATACCTAGAAGATCATCAGAGAAAACATCTGCCTAATTGTCCACCACTACAAGATAACTTAGACTCTCCACTTCAACTACTCTAAGGGTAAGGCAGGCCAACAGATAATTGATTGCTGCACCCTCCTCATAGTAAGTTTATAATGTTATGAAAAATCTCCATTCCCACCAGTGAACATAAACATGGTCCCATCCATTCAGACATAAATTTTGTTTCCTAATAGAGTCGATCTGAGAATGTACTCTAAATAAACAGTCCATACCCAAGATAACTTAGTATGTCCTCGACGCCACTATGAGGAAATCCCAACCGAAGCTCCTTCCTCCTAGAGTAATCTCACAATACCGGCACAAGTACGTAATAATCGAGTCTTCTCACATAGAAGTCTCTTGCCATAAATATCGAACCAACATCTCTATCAGAATCTCTAAGCTCCGAACAAGGGATGTGTCAATGAAACTTTGACTGGAAACTTTGTCAACAAGAACTGCAGCTATGGTGTAGTAGACACAGATTGAACCTCAATTTATCTCTGGAGCGCCATGATCGTATGGCTTTGCTGCCTGAAGATGAGTTCTCGCCTGTCCAAATAATTTTTGCCGTCAGGGTGGACCTACTGCTGGTGGTGGTAACACCTCGAAATGTCTTCTATTTCCAGCTGCTTCACCACCTCCTCTGCCACATCCTCCTTTACCATGCGGACTGCATCGATTGATTCTCTGTCTATGCCTCGATGGTCCTTCGAACATCTTCAAATCATCTGAATGGCAGTTTCGACAGTCACTAGCCATGTGACCCTGCCAGGCGCATGAGTACAAATGTCCACTCCTAGCATGGTTTCCTCTATCTACAGTTCCCCACACAACTGATAACAAAGTAATGTGGAGACCCATCTGTGGGTCTCATCCTCTAGGACCTCTGTGACATCTGTCTACTAATAGCTGCTGAAGACTCCGCTGCATGTCGACTAGTGGTGTGTCTTGATGCTGGAGACTACTCAGGAAGAACAATATCCTCTAAGAGGGCTCACTCAAACACCCCTACATGCGTTGGGATGCTGAGGGAGATCATCGAAGCCTTGATCACTCTTCTGAGCCCTTGCTCGATGGTCGGGGCACTGAATAATGGGTCTCTCACCATATTTGTGGAGTAGCGTGAGAGGTCGGTGAACCGCAATGAGTACTAAGCTACCATCATGCTACCCTACTACAGATGAGGTATCTCCTCAATGCGCTCCGCATGAAGAGTCACTGGAATGAACTCCACACAAAAAACGCTCTCGAAGTCTTTCCATAGAAGTGCCATGTTTTCATGAACCTCGAGCATCAAGTTCCACCATGTGCCCGCTGCTTCTTGTAGAAGGCTGGCATCAATAATCACCCTAATGTTGGCTGTTGTCCCTGCCTGTATAAATACTCTCACCACAGCCACATGCCCATCCACACCTCTATGTGGGTCAATCTGTCCCCTGAACCTAGGTGGCCTCAGGCGTTGTAAGACGTGCAACACGCTCAAGCGGTGTGTATCGTTTGCTACTGCGGTTCGCGACATCAGTGGCCCAACGGGGCGTGGTACCGTTGGGGACTCCTTTGGAAAAGGGCCATGCACTGAGGCCTCATCGCTTGGTGGGATATCAATGCGTACAACTCTTGGGGCTCTAGTTGGTTGTCCGCTGGGAGGCATTCCAAAAGAAATAGATGTGAAACAGTCAATGATTATACCTGGTGAGCTGACCTGGTTGAGATGATTTAAATAAATCATTTGGAAACACAAACGCAATCAGCATTTTCATGCACTGAGTCGCTTTCAGTAGTCAGGGTCCTGGTGTATGGATACGTCGACCACATCACCAAGACTAGACTCCATAAAATGAGAACCACACTCGATACCCTTAACACTATTTCTTTGCAGAAATGAAATATCAGAGTCCTAAGTTCGGCGGTAGAACCAACTCCTCTATACGAATTTGTCATGACCTACCCCTCGGGGCCCGTGCCGTGACTACCCCAAGCCTGCCATCCATAGGCCAAGGGCTAGCGGCAAGCACCAAATGTGTAAATCCCTAAAATTGGGAAAAAATTTCCTTTATAAAGTGTAAACACACTAAACATAGTACATGATAGAAGTAAAACACTATGAAAGACTGTATACAAAGGAGTGTTGAAAAGTAAAAGGGACCAGAAATACAATCTCAACAGGAAAGTACAGGTAAATCTGAATAACAATTAAAACTGAAGAAAAGGTAAATCAGCTACTGGGTCATCCTCTGGAGATTCCTACATGAAGGGTAGGTAAAGATGCCCACGTCATGACTCCATGTCCATCAGTCTTCTCCATGTACCGACTCATCGTATGGTCCACCTCTAGGTAATGTCCAGTCCCGCAACTATGATCCTTGGTCAGAGTTTTTCATCGCCTTAATCCAATACAAGAAGGTTTGGGAATAACCCGTGCAGGGGTGAGTATAAAAATACTCAGTATGGACCTCGATATCTTTAAGGTCTCAAAAAATCCAACAAGGATAAACCAAAATGAATGAAATAAATAGAAACCATCACTTTGGTATATTCCCATACATATACCTACGTTACCATATAATCCAACTCAATCATTAGGTAAAAAGGTTAATGACTCAACTAAACCAGGATTTTATTCTAGGGATAATATCAATCTAAACCCATGACTGCTAGAGAACTCCTCCTCTATCGAGTATAGTTGTCCTTTCGCATCACATAGAGGTATGTCACAATATCCTTGGACTACTGAGGTACTCCTCCTGTCAAGTACCATGTGTCTTCCATGCTCACACAGAGGCTCTCCCCACCCTGAGTTTGCAGCACTCACACAGAGGTGCTCCCACTTTGTAGCCAGTTAAGGTACTCCTCCAGTCGGGTGTTGTGGGTCTGTCACACTCACATAGAGGAGCTCCCCACCACTGGTCTAAAGCGACACCAAGGTGCTCCCCACTGGACTAGTTGAATCATTTCGAGTCGAATCGTTCATCAGTCGCTAGGCCCCAGCCACATACTAGGTTCCCGCACAAATACATGCTCATCTGTAGAAGATCCTCTCCAAAATCTATTGTTCGATACACCAACTACAACGAAGTCCCACGGAGAAGTATATCAATTTTATGCTACGTCATTGTGGTCTCAACACAATAGACGACACGTCAATCGGAAACCTGGTCTATGAGTTATTAGTCTTTTAGTCCCTGGGGCCCGATTGGATTCACGTACAATCCCCCCTGACCGTATCTCAACATTACCCCGATCACCAGTGGGGTATAATCAAAGGGACCATCATCATCTAAAAATACCAGTGCCATTGAAGGTTTGTCAAATGATCGTCTGGTGCCAAATATATGGCAAAAAGAAAGTAAAGGGTCTTGGTGGACGAAGGTCCGGTCCAACCCAGTCAAACAGACCCGGCCCGACCCAATCTGTGCCGACCCTATCTGGGTCTACCCGGTCAGACCTGTTGTGTATGGCCTGAACCATTGAAAGGGCCATACTTTTAGGTTCGGTCTGGCCCGTTGGGCCAAGCCTAGCAGGCCGCGAGGGCGGTTCGGCCCAGAGCGTCGCGAAGGCATGACCCGGTGCAGCTCGACCAGAAGGTCATGGCCGGGATGGTTCGGCTAGGGCTCTATGAGGGTTGTGGGGACACCATCATGGTCGGGAGGCTGTGAGGATATCGGGACACCGGCTTGGCTGGGTGGCCATGAGCGAGCCGGATCGGGGTGGTGCACGGGGTGCCCGGTTGCTGGCAGGTGGGCCTGTTCAGGGAGGCGATGGGGTGCGCGCGGAGGCTGGAAGACATTCAGGTATGGGAGGTGCGTAGGGAACAAGCGGATACCTGTAGGCAGGCTGGTTTAGGGAGGTGTGAAGGGCGTGTGTAGAGGCCGAGCAGGGCGTGGCAAGGTGGGCTGGCTACCACGGGGCGTCCAAGAAGGCCAGTTCGACGCGACACGACAGATACGAGCTGGCAGTGTGCGGTCGGGGGTGACCGAGCGCAGCAGTGGCATCATGGTTCGTGGAGGCCATAGATAGTGTGTCCTTTTTTATTTCCGCCTTCATCTTTTCATCGCCTCATCTCCATGTATATGTTCAACATAAACGAGATCGACAGAGGGGTCGGGCCATGTTGGTTTGGCGTGCACCCTCCGCGTTTAAGGGGGTATCAATTGGTTCATCAAATAAGTACGATGAACAACAATTATTTTACAATATCCACATAGATTACATTCCCAATTAAGATGAGAAAAGAAAAATGATAAAACACAAATGAAACCCCCTACATTTAATTGTCAGTCGTCGATGTTGATGTCACAGGAAGAAGACGAAGGAGTTTTTCGTTTGTTGCATCCTACACGTGATTCCAATCCCATGTTATGTTGACTGTGGAATATGCTCCACGTCTGTAGGTGACTGGGGAAGAAGTCGAAGAAGGATCGTCTCTGACGTTCCTCTTTCTTCTTTCTTCATTGAGAGAATTCTAATACTCTTAAACTCTCCTCTTCCAAAACATCCACCCAAGATGAATATGCCAATGAAATAATAGATTTAATATCCTATTAATTATTTTTCACGATATTCGAATTGGAATAATTAATTAGGTAGGCTCCCCTTAATTAATTCAAGGGGTTATAAAAGAATTAATTTGGGGAGGTGGCACAATTGAATTAAGGAGATGGAAAAGAGGCTCTCCATCATTAATAAGGGAGACTTGAGTATTTTACACTCTCCTAACAATAGAGGGGGTTAAGCCTCGTGTGGTCCACATGTTGTAACCTCTCCGGGATGTTATATTCGGGTGGGCCCCACTACCATAATATTTCTTGGGAGGTTACGGTGTGGTGTCCCCACCTACTACTTCCGTGAGGAGTTTTTAACCACCAAAATCCCACATGGCAGCTCAAATAAAATAAAGTGAATCTCACTTTATTTTATAACATTCCACGAAAAACCCAAAAACTATCTTCAATTTTGGACTCACTACAGTCGAAGTGAAAGTCTACTTATGCAAATATCGACACTGCGAGTTCAATGGTGCCCTCGAATTTCAGTTCTGAGAACCAGTTCAATATTTTTAAAATCATCCTTGTAAGTTTACTAAACGCACCGAAACAAAACATCATAAATTGATTCCGGGAACACTGGTCCTCAGAATCACACGCCGTCAATTTTTGCAGACTCGTAAAACTTCCATGTTTTTTAAAAAAAATCCATGGAATTTCCAGGTCTTTACATGTTGTGAATATTAGATCCTAGTAGGAATTATCTTTAGTAATAGAATAATCCTTTAGAAAGTTTTAAACATCATGAACACTCCATTAAGTACTCTGATGGTGAAATGTGTTTCATATACATGATTTCTTATGTTTTAAACATATCCCCATTCATAAAAAATATAATTTACAATGTACTCAACATGGATCCAGAATTATTATGAACCAAAGTGACACTATAGTTTTTCTTTTCCAAATATTCATTAATTAATTCACATTTTTTAACATATTATATATGATTCATTTTGAAGTGTTCCTTTTTCCATGGTGAATTATGTTTGGATTTCCATCTATGTTTTGGTACATTGTTATCAAGGGTCCCTTAAAATTCATTGTTTCCATTATACATTTTATGATCGTTAACTTATCGGTTCTTATAATGTTAATTGGACCCAATATTTTGTATTATAGTATTTTTGTAGAGATACTGATGACCAAACCCAAGAAAATGTTTATTATAGATCATTTTGGTAACAACATTCTTCCTTTATCCATGTAATATATTTCTATTAAGAAGTTATTAATCTTGTCGAAATTATATATAATTTAGTGGAAGATCATTGATTTTAGAATTACATGATTAGGAAAAGGGAGGAGTACTATTAGAGTTGTTTGAATAGAATGATGATGTAATTTGGAATACACTAATTGAATATTGTCTAATATAGAAGTATATTGATAATTTATTGATTGGTACTAACATATATGTGATTTATAATTAATAATATGAAAGGAATAGATAATAATGTATTTGAGAAGATCCAAATGTCATTAACACCAAATGTGTTATAAAATCAATATGGTTAATATAGCTTAGAGTAGTATGAATCTTCTTTTCAAAATATATTATAATCCCTCAACATAAATATATTATTCCTTTTGAGAATATTATTTGGTAAGGAATGTAAGAAAGTAATTTTATTATATTATCACTTTAATGACATCAGTGTCATTGATTTTATTTGATATCGAGGAAGGTGATGTTTATGGATCTAGTGAAGGAACTATTTTTATTAGCATCACTCCTAGAATAATGGAATGTGACCATTACTGTGTATAATAATCATGTTCTAAAATAATAATATACATCTCATATTAAAGATATCTAATTGTGAATGGTTAATGTTACATGTGGTAATTTTCTTAAAAGGTTATAAGAACAATATATTGATATATTACACAAATCTAATATGATGTATTTTAAAGATATATAGATTTACCATGTCATATCACGAAGGTATATCAAAATCAGTGTGTAATTAGGGAGCGTGTTCTTATACTTGTTCACTATTGAGTTAATACTGAACTTACCCTTATTGGTGTTATTAACCCTAGGAAAAATTATCATAAACCCTTTATGCACATAAAATATCATGATTTGGATGGAACGACATACATAAACAAAAAAATAACTAGATTAAAAAAAACCACAAGACAATATATTATACAGAGAATCATTGTTTATAATTTTACATATGGTATTTAATAATGTTCATTAATCTAATCACCTTGTTAATTGAAACATGTTATGATACTGACTACTGAAACCCATGATATATTTCACTTACTTAATAAAATAATCTTATAATTTAAATCATAATTATCACAACTAGTCTCAAACCCTATGAATATAAATGTTTACTAGAATTTCTATATTTTAAATAATCACATTATTTTATAACTCATTCGAACAATTTTCTATAATCATTCCCCTTTAGAACAGTTTTTTTATATCTTGAATGATATAATAATCTTTGTAACCTAATGATTTAAATCCTAAGAAATTTGTTTCATTAGATTCTCCTTAAGGTAAAACATATCAAAACATTACAAAAAACATGAGGGAAAATCCAATATTATATTACACAACTGGAAAAATATCTAAATAGTCACAAAAAACATGACACTATTATAAATATTTTTAATAATTAAAATAAAGATACATTAAATTGAAAACCTAGTATTTCAAAATATAAATTCATCATAAAATTTTATCATAACAGGAAGAATAAATTGGAAATTCTTGGCACCCATATGAATAGAAAAAAATTTGTAAAATATTTCCACATCACGTTAGCAGAAAAAAATGTTTATAAGTAATCCAAAATCCCATTTGTAAAACATACTTGCAGAAATATATTTCCACTACTTATTCAGCATCATTTAATTTTCTCATGTTATGTGAAAGTGAAAAAAATATATTGTAGGTGGATACCAGACCCTCCATTATTATAAATAAACTTTCAATCAATTTAAAAAATTAATCAGAAACATATATTAATGAGCTGGTGGTAAATTAATGGTTTTTATAGACAATTAAAAAACATCACATTACATGAATGTATGAAATCATAGATATTCAAAACTCTTTACTCCTAAATGGATTTATAACATAAGAATGTATATATGATAATAAAAATAGCACTTCATAAATGATAACCCTCATAGGTGAATATACATGACAATAATTTTTTTCAAAAAACCATTTGAAATCATTAATTTCTAAAAGGTTTTTGAAATACCAGAAAGGGTTATAAAAGGATAATTTAGAGTATATTGAAAAAATTTAATTTTATAAAAATATATTAATAATGGAAACATGAAATATAGATCAAAATTATTAAAATTAAATATACATTTTATGATAAAATTATTATTCTAAAAAGGTGAAAAGAACCATTGGAACATTTTTAAAAGAACATATTGAAATCCCATACCATTTAAATAATAGCGAAATAATTATTTTATAATGTATAAAAAATAAAAATTATCATTGAGGATAATCCCAATTTGTGTCCCCACTTTATAAATTAAATCATTTTTGGGATATAAAGACAATTATATGGATAAAATATCATTTAAAATAAAAGAGAATGAATCATAAAAATGTATTTTTTGTGAATCATTAGAATCATCATGGAAAATAAATTTGGTTTCCAACATCAATTCACAATATAATATACTTTAGATACATACTAACTTCAATAATGGTTATAATATACCATTAATGATAAATAATAGAAAATTATGAGTAATTATTAAATAATGATGTGATCTGAGTCACATAATCCCATTCTGACGTTATTAATTTTTAATCAAAATTCATTGTAAACCAAATAATCATATGGATATATTATTCCAATGAATTAATTTATGGTTTATGTAACAATATAGTCATTATAAGTATACTAATAATTGAAATAATATATTTAAACAATACATTAAAACATGTCTCAATGAATTGAAGTAGAGGTAAAAAATCATATCATTGTCTCCCTAAATAGTTGATCACACTCTAACATCAATTAAAACTAAAATAACAAATTAAATATAATATAAATATAATTTAAATATAAATTTAATCTTTTGATAATATATATTATAATTTTTTTTATTTTATAAAATTAATTTATTATATCATATTTATACTACCAGGAGTTAATAACAATAATTGTTCTTTAAATTTTTAATAATTATGATAATATAACCCATAATATTAAAGAAAGTTTCTTTTTGATATATGATTAAATAATATGAATTATATAACATATATTTATTTACATTTTTAATATTTTATTCCACATGCATTTTTCTAATGTTACATGAAAACCAAATCAGTAAGACTTATTTCAATAATCTTGTATATCCAAGATGAATAATTTATGATATAATATATCAAATATTAAGATTTTAAAAAATATAAAGTAAAAATTAATTTCATACTAATTAATAATAAATTCTGTATTTTTGTTTCTATATTCATTCATGTTTCTATTTTCGAGAGTGGTTCCTGTTTGTGGTAAAATATATCCTAACATGAAAAAACATTAAATCGATTAGTGATTATGGTTAAAAATTATTTTTTAATTTAATTATACTATATTCATATTGAAAATATTTTTAAATTATTATTATGGTGATTTATAATTTATGTGTTTTTATAATTAATGAATACCTCGAATAAAAATTAAAAAAATGATTATTCATCAAGGATGTCATCTACGCACACAGACTCTTGATGTTTCTTTATTTTCTTATGTGCATGCATATTTATAAAAAATTATTTTACAATTATTATAATAATATATAACTATTACAATGATACAGATTTTAAAATATTATTATCGTGATAGTATATCTAAAATAGTAAGATTTAAAATAAAAACATAACAAACATTTAATAATTAGGTTATAGAATTGATATTTCAATTGAATTACCATTAAAATTAATGGTTATAGGATACCTATGACTGAAAGGGTTCTTAGGATCATAAGAGTTTGAAATATAAGTTTTCCAGAGGGTGATTTTTTTTGAGATCTGTGCCCTGAAGTTGACGTAATTTTATGTAATTGTAATTAAAGGGAATGTTAGTTTTTGAAATTAACAATTAAATTTCAATATTTTATTTTCACATTTTAAGGTTAAAGGGATTATAAAATGAAAAATATGGAAATGGGATTAGTTTTGGTAAACCCAAACATCTGTCATCAATTTAGAAACATTGTGTTAACATGATTTTTACTTTCACACTTATAAATTGTTTTAATTTGTTTTACTTTTATCTAGAGTGTCTATTTTTTTACCTTAGTAAATTATTTTAATGAAAAAATAAATGTAGATTTTATTATCTAATTTTACACATATAATAAATAATTTTAATCCAAATTTATTAAATAAAATTAAAATAAGTATGAAAAGATAATATTAGAACAAAGACACATAATCTTATAAAGTAGTTTTATAATAATATTTTTTTGCTTTTAAATATACATATGATAAAATTAGAATAGTTTCTAATACTAGAACAAAAAATTTATTTTATATTAATGAATAGAATGTATGAGGCATCTATGCTAAACAAACCTAACAATTTCTTAAAATTCTTGATTTATAACAAAACAAACAAGTATAATTTATTATGTTAAAGTAGAAATTTCCATTAGTTCAAAAACTATTCCCCATGTTTTAATTATTAAAATAATATTTTAAATTTCATTATTTTATTCCATAATTTCCATTTTTTAATATTTCATGGTTTTGAAATCATCTATGTTATGTTTACATAACTATAAAATCATTGAATTTAAAAATTTTAAATGAAATATTTATTTACTAAGTATCAACCATTTTAGAAAAAATAATTAACACATGAAAATATTACAATTTTAAATAAAAAATGATTTTAAATTTTTTAATTTTAAATACTAAAACAATCAAATTTTATTTTTAATATATAACATAAAATGTAGAGAAAAATGTTTATTATAGAAATTTAATTTTGAAATAATATATATAATTTTTTTATTTTAGTAATTATAATATATTTAAATTTTTATTTTTCAATAAAGTTTTATTTTTTAAGATAAATAAAATTAAAATTTTATGAAAATATGTTTTTTTGTGTAAATTTTATTTCAAAAATAAATTCAAAAATTATCAAAAAATTGTTATATTAATTCTAACAAATATTTTATTGCATTTTGATATAATCCTAATCTCTAATTACATAATCTATTACGAGATCTATGTAAGGGAATTTTTCTTGATAATATATAGTTTTAGTTTTAGATGGTTGTTCAGCTAGCATAGATCATATGGATGTCCCCATAATCATGATCTTCTATCATATATATAGATTTTCTCATTCTATAATTTATTTTTTTGGCCACCTATTGGTCTAGTGAAAACACTAGTAGAGCCACTACCCATATGTGTTCATTTAAATAGGCTTTATTGGGAAGATTCATACTTCTAGATGACATTTCCTCTTACATTCATTTTTTCTTTTTATATATGGTTAGTTAAATTTATATCTGACAAATTATTCATAATGTTTTATTTTCTATATATAAAATTTGAAATATATAATGAAATTTTTTTAAAATATTATAGTTTTTTATGTGAAAGAATATATTAAAAAATATCTTGAGGATTATATATGCTGAAATATGTATTTGTTATAACCAGTGAAATCATGTTAACACTTATAAGTGTATATTTATTATGTTTACAATGCCAAAAATCATTTAATTACTGAATTAATCACTCCTCAAAATTTTTAAAGGTTATTGAAGGGTTTAAAGTCAATAAATAGGCTCTATTAATACCTTAAAAACATATCATCCTATAATCTCATTAATTCTCTTTTAAAATATTCTATAATATTCAATCCTCTCTAAAAAAATGTAATTTTCTAAATCCCTTATTCTCCAATATGAAGTTTGTTCCTGTTGTAATATATTCTAAATATTTTTTTTTCTAATTATCTCATTGTCTCTATTAATTTTCATTTGAGACAATGAAGACTATGTTAAAACATTATATCTTCTAATTAATCCCCTATTTTTATCATATTTGTTTTGAAGTATGTGGTAACTGTCTTTAAAGTGAGTTATTTGGGTTTCCCCGTGATTAGATTTAAAAGGTATAGAGCATTATCATAGAGGATTCAATATATAACACATAAAAATATATTCTTAATTTTAATTCAACATTATTGTTACATCCTAAAAATAGAGTGACGTTTCAAATATTAGATATCGTTAATGGTGATAGACTAATACATTAAAACCTTGAGAAATTGTAGCCATCATGGGGTAATTTACATCTCTTTTTTATAACATCTTCACCACAATTTTTGAATTTTATTGTTTCCACATTTGAGTATTTATCACATTTATCATTAAATAAAATAATTGTTTTATCCAACAATTCACATAATAATTTTATTTATGAAAACAATTTCATTTATTCATGTGATTATTTAATCATATATTTCTTAATCATTGTGTATATAACTTGTATTTATCTCTTTAAAAACGTTTAATTATGTTATATATTTCAAAATGAGGTTTTTAGTCATTATGACATTAATTTCATGAATTTATTTGTTAAAGATAATTCCACCACCAACCACCAACATATAATTTTACGATACTCCTACCTAAATTTCGATTTCTTTATGTAATTAATTTATTTGTTTTCAATTTTTTAACTAATTTTTGTTATGAAAAATCAATATCAAATTTTTAATAGACCATCACTATCCAAAATTGTTTTTTTCAAACATCCATGGTGCTTCGGAAAAACTCTCAATAGGTTTTTCTCTTTTTGTATTGTATTATGGCCATTAGAAAATATATATGTCTACTTTTATAAGGTATTATGGTTATCATGAATTGATTATTGGTATGCGTAGTTATATCCTCAATATAAAAAAATAAGAAAAATGGACCCTAAATTATATTTCCCTATTTGAATTATATGCTAAATCAATAAAGTCCATTATATATTTCTTTAGAATGAAACTAATTTAATTATATTTCTATATAAAAAAATTTCTCATGATATTTTTAAGCTCTTATATGTAACACATGAACAAATAAAACAAGAAAAAACTATAATATTTGAAAATTTAGAAAAGTCATTGATTGTTTTGGTAAGTATCCTAGAGAATTTATAACTAAAATGATTACTTAATTAACTAAAATAATTAATTATATAAAATTTATTGGTTAAAATATTTATATTAATACATTAGAAAATGAAATAATTTTGTATTTAGAATGAATTTTTTCAACTAACCTCACCAAATTCCTAGAAAAATACAATATAATTAATATGGTGGTTGAGGATCCCATCATCTCTCAAATCACATATGGGGTATCAATGAGAATAAAATATAAAAGGTAGAAAATTATGTGAGGAAAAAGATTATTTCATTTAATGAAATCAAAAATGGACAATATAAATGTAACACTGAGATTTCGAATCTTACAAAAAGTGGGAAGTAGTACATGAACAAAAAAAGATCAGCTCTACTGTATAAGAATGAATATCATTAAATTGATATTACCTACATTGGTTCCAAAAATAGGTCCACGTCAAAATGTATTTCCATTGGAATAATAGTTTCAAATTTTATGATGAATGGAAATGAATCTCTTCATATTTTGACATGGATTGTGAACAAGAACACAATTTCAACATATGGACCAGGACTAAAATAACTACTTTACTTATGTTCCATATTGAGGTTGAAAAAAAAAGTAAATTCTGAATGTTCTATTTATTTCTTTTGTACTTATTCATACTCTTTATTTAGACATTATGTTTTTATTTACGATATATAAAAATATCAAAATGAGTTATTTGAACTAGTTTAATTTTTTTTGAATCTTAAAGGAATTCAATTATTTTTTTTAAAAATTATAATTTTTATGAAAAGTATTATTTGGTTTTAAAAATAAAACATAATCCCAATGATGATAATTTATAATTAAAATTGATAATCTCCCAAATATAAAATAAAATGTATATAATAAATAATACACCATGAATCAGATTTTGTTATCTTCATATTTTTTTAAATGTAATTATTAAATCATGTTTTAAAAAATAATCATAGTTTGCCATTCATTCTATAAGGGAATATTTTTTAAATGGAATATCAAAATATAATATTTTTTTATCTTTTTAATAAATCATTTATTCTTCTTTATTAATAAAATTATTAAATATTCTTTATATATTAATCAAATAATCATTCATAATTCATCAAATATTTATAATTAAATATCTTATTCTAAACTTTTATTTGGTAGAAATTATCATTATATGATAATATAACTGGAAAAAAGATATGGATATTGAGGGAATTAATCTCATAACATTGTCATGGTATATTTGGTGAGAAAAACCAAAGAAATATCAAGTTTTAGGAATAGTGGGTACCAAGGGACATTTGTACTGTTCCTTCTAAATCCAATCATTTTGTAGACATTGAAAAAGGACATGTCAAATTTACAAAAGGCAGAAAAGGTAAAATTATAGGTAAAGTATGATTGGTTTCTTCAAATCTACTTTAAAAATTATTTATTATTTATTATTGTATTTAATAAAAATTTATTACGTATTACTGAACTATTTGATACCTGTTTCAAATTTTAAATAAAAATTATTTTTATAATATTTTCACTTATAAAGGATAACACATATTTACGCGATAATATTTTAAAATGTGTATATTTTATAATTATAATATTGGGAAAATTAAAATGTTCACATTTTTTTACAATATAAAAAATAATTTACTTGGTATCAGTATCTAGTTAATTTAAATATTTACTATCAGTTCAATATAAATTATAACTCATTAGTATGAATATTATCGAAATTGTATTTTAATGTTAATGTAGTTTTATATCCTTCCTAACATGTATAGAAAAATAAATCCACATTGAAACTATAAAATTGTGTTTCATATTATTAATATTCAGAACCAGTCCCACTTGATGTTTTTTTCCAATTCATGTTGCTAGTACTGGAGGAAAATATTATACCTGTTTTATAATTGATTAAAATAAAATATTTACAAGATTATTATTTATTCCAAAAAAATATTACGAGTTTTAATGACCTTCTCAACATTTTAGTGAATGTAAAATATGATAAATTCTACATGTTCACATCCATTATCAGTGACCATGGCTGAGAATTTGATAACATATACATTGATGAGTTTTGTTTCTCTTATGGTTATCATCAATCCTTTTGAGAGACTCGAAAATGTCAACAATATGTGTTGGTCTGATGTTTATGTATGGCTCTCTATGAAAATTAATGTACAATCCTGAATTCTTATAATATTACTCTTATCTTTTGGTCCATGGTCATTGGTATCTATTTATTTATCATTATGTATGTTCTCATAATGACCATATTTTAAAAATCCCCATAAAATATTTTGAATGGGAAAATTCCTAATGCAATTTCATTAATGTTATTAGTTGTCAATTATTTTCTCTTAATACCAATAATAAACAAATAATTATTACCCTATATCCATTGATGATATATTTCATTGGTTATAAAACTCATTTCACACAAATTGAGTCTTCAATAATATTATTACTACCCTAGAAGAGTAAATTCGAATCAAAATTTATTAAAATAATCCAAAATCACATCCCCAAAATGATGATGATATTGACTAACCATGTGTGAAATTACCTAAATCTAAATCATCTAATGTAAGTTAATACATTTGTAGGAACCCTTACACAAATTTACCCATGTCATGGAATTAATAAAAATTATATCCCTATGAGAATTTAATTATTAAATTATAATCCATAAATGGAACAAGAATATTATTCTTAACTAAGGTTTAAAATAAATAATTTCAATCTCAACGTGAACCTTAATCCCTTTATGATTAAAATAATTTTGAGAATATCAATCTTCCATTTAATGTGGAGTTGAAACAAATTTAAAAGAACAAATGTTTTGACTATCATGAAACAACATGATAGTAGTCTTTTTATAGGTACTAAATGAGTTATTAGAAAAAAACTATAATATAAATGAATTATCATCCATAAAAATGTCAAATTGTTTATAAAGGATATAATAAATAAAAATATAATGATTATGATGAATTATTTTCAAACATTTATAGACATGAATCCAATAAGAATTTTTTCTGAATTTGTTTATAAATTTAATTTTATTATTTTCAAAATGGATGTCAAAAAGTATTATCTAAATTGTTTACTTTATATATATTATTATTTTGATCAAATACATTATTTTAAAAATCATAAATTTTCAAAATCATGTATTAATTTTATCTAATGTTTATTGTGGTTTAAAATAATCCCTATGGGAAATTTATGAGTTGTTACATAAATTCTCTTTTGACTGTTATTTATAAATTGGAATATAAAATTCTGATATTTTTTACAAAACAATTAATAATTATGTATTATTTTCTAATTTTCTGTAGATGATTCCATTTTAATCTCCACTAATGGCTGTTTTTCGAAATAATATCTTTATTTTAAAATTTTTTTTTCTAAATGAGTTCCATGTGAGTACTAAAATATATCGATTGTTTTCAAATTTCCTTAAATTAAGATACAATTATATAAACCAAAGTAAACATAATAATTAACATCTAATTTTTATGGTCTGCATCATGGGAATGAAAATACTACACCCATGAGTAAAAATTATACGACAATGTTGGAGGAAGTAGATCAATGTGCCGATAATAATAATTACTATTGTCTGGTTCGAATTCTACTATATCATAATGTGAATTGTTTGAAAAAAAGTATTAGTTTATTCCAATTTTTTCAAATTCAATAAAATTAATTTTAATCCCATTTAACTATCATCAAAATAAATTTTAGATATTTTAGTAGATCTAAAAATAATGGTTGGTTTTTTTATACGGAATATTAATTTTATCATTATTGTTTTTACAATTCTTATTATGAAGGATTCAAAAAAAGATATATAATAGTGGAACTTTTCATATACTAAAAAATATCTCATCCCAATAAATATTAATATTAAAAAATAGTTTCTATCTCAATATCAATTGCGGAATAAATAGTTTCTAGTAATTTTTTAATTAAATAAAATCGATGAATCATACTCTTTTATGCTTTTTGTTAATATATTTTAATATTCCTATCAATTGATACAACACTATTGAAATTAGTTTCTATAAAAAATATATCCAACAATATTTCACTAAAAATAAAAATCAAATACACCATATTCGGTGAGGTCACGTTTAAAAAGGTGATAACATTCATGAATTTTTTTCCATGACATTATACATCATGGTAACATTAGTAATCAGCTACCCCTAGATAAATTTTTCATAATTAAAGGATACTTGTGTAAGATTAGTTTTTGGTATTTATAAATTATCATTGTCTATATTGATATTGATTTTAAATATTTTCATATAATTATATATTCAAAAATTATTTTCGTTAAATTTAATATTTTATCAAAAATTTTAGAGTTTTTGAAAAGATAATAGAAGATAATAAACAAATGAAATCTTGGAAAATATAAATAAATTGAGGTGGATCAAGAATAGATGAACCTTATGGTTATTATCTCAAAAATCCATCGTTTTATTATTAATCTGATCTTCCCCTTGGGTGCCTATATTAGACCACTAATCCAAACCAATTCTGAAACACTTCAAGAAATTGTTATTATTTATTATCATAGGATATTTAAAACCATATTCATTGAAATTATTTTAATATTATTTATAGTATTTATTTATTTTTATTATATGTTAACCCTTTATCTAATCCAATTATTTGTTTGATGGTGATATAATATTTATAATTATGAAATTTTCCTATAATACACAATTATACTTTTTAAAAAAATATTTTTCCTTAACAAATTTTCAATATTTCATTTATCTCATAAAATTTATTTTTATATTAAAATTATGAATTCATTCAGCAGTAGATTTTTTAAGGATATCTATGTCATAATTTTGAGGTTATCAATTTATCAAAAAAAAATCAGTATTCTAAAAATGATCGGTACATTTGATAAAATTTCTTTAATATGATATTATTTTTAATATAAATTGAACTAATAATTTATTTTTTATAATAACAAATTTGGTGAAGTTTTATGTTAAAAATGGTAAAATTTCTTTTAATTATAGATATATATTATTTTTATTTCAATTATTCCAAAATTTATTTATTTCCCACTATTAAGAAAATACATATCAAAGGATATATTTAAATATTTATATATAATCCAAGTTTCCTTGCTCATTAATTAGGGGAGAATTTTTTTATAATGCCATATTTAGTTTCAATGGCCATAAAAAGTATATAATGTACTTGAAAAAAACTCATCTACAAGAAAGGGAATTTGAAATAAATGATGTGTTATTAAAAAATATTACAAAAATTAAAAAATCCTTGTATTATGTTGATAGATTTATTTATTCCAAGAAAAATGAATTAATATTCTTAACAAATATTTAATGATATATAGGAGCTACGTTTTCATGCCCATGGTAGAAGATATCATTGGAAACCCATTACTATGCCACTGGATATGCAATGGCATATAAACTGAAATACATATCCCGATAAATACAAATATATTCTCATTACATGATAATTATCTAGTTATTTTATGTGGATAGTATTTGTTAGTTTAGTTTTTTCTCACTTCCAACCCCATTAGAGATCACTGTGTAAAACATGGGATTAGCAGAAACCAAAAAAATAATAATAACCCCACCATATTTCGTATATAGGCAACTGAGTAACATGTGGAATTTGGAAAACACTTACTATATTGAATTATATGAGGTTAATAATTCTATAAATCCGTTCTTCTATGTACTAATAACTATAATAGTATTCTGAATGGTTGTTAATGGTTTTAATTTCTATATATAGGGTCCTTGGGTGGCTTAGAATCATACCATGCAATATTCAGATCCATTCTACAATCACACCAAAAATACAATATTAAATAATGTCACATGTTATGTCATCTCTTAAATAATATATTCCACAATCTATATATTCTTTCAATTACAGTATACTCCCACATTCATTTTTCTCCCATTTTCTCCCAATGAATCTATATATTCTTTTAATAAAATAATGAATAAATTAAAACCCAATAGCTTCTAAGATATAATCTATATTCCTCATAATTCATATATAATTGGTGCTAAATAATACTATTTTGGTATATTATAGTTTTTTGTCTCTATGAATTAAAATTTACAATACAATTTTATTTGATTTTTCTATACCCATAAAAATAATGTGTTTTTTATAATTCCTATTTTATAATATAACCTATAAAGTTATAGAGTTTTAGTTTTTATGATATATTTAAATCAATGGGAGTAATAAATTAAATTATAAATCAATTTACGTGGTTGAAATAAGCGATATGATTGATATACTTTTAAACATTATTACTAATTTTTATACGATATTTTTTTCACATTTTTTTTAATTTATCATTTTTATTATTTCAATTAACCAATTGTTTATTCTATAAATTTAAATTATTTTATTGTAATATTTATTTATTATTATATTATTATAATTTTCCACATAAATATTATATTTGTCTTAAAAATTATTTTATTATTATTTAGTCATTTAAAATGAGGTTTTTATCCATTGAGGCTTTAGTTTTTTTGGGTATTTTAAAACTAATTGCCCATATCTATCCATTTTAACCATATCCAAAGTATAATGATAAAAATTTTGGTTTTATTAATGGATTTAACAATAAGGAACTAATTTAACCTTGGGATAAAATCAACTATTAATTGATTACCTCAATCATTACCCTATAAAAATGGGAGATAAACTGAGAAATATGTTGATTTTGTGAAACCAACTATTGCGAAACTTAATTTATAATGTAATACATGATTAAATATTTGGTATAGATAAGAAATAAAGGATGTTTTATCATGAATTTGTTGATTAATTATATGATAAATAAATAAAAATCAACTATGTTTGTTTCAAAAAATGAGTATATAAAAAATGAGGGAATTACATCAAGGGGATTTGGAGATACATTAATTATTTAAGATGGGATCACCTAGAATTATTGTGTCATAAAAAAAAGAGAGATTAGTTAACATGATTGAGTGATAGAGTGTTCATCATAGTTTTCACTTAATTATTCAATGTCCTATTATTTGGGATCTTTAGAATTATCTAATTAAAGACCCTCATCCAAGGATTATCCAATGTAACGACCATCACCAACCACTAATACTATTTAGAAAAGAGGATTCCAATGATAAAAACTACCTTTTAAGTGTATCCAAATATTCAATGGATACAAATACTGTAATATAATGTCAAAGATTACATTTTTTAATTTTTTTCTACGAACTCTAGTGCATCTGAAATGCTTTCTATGATCATTAAATAGATAACCAAATGATTTCATTATAAATTAAACATTTTACTATTATGATTATTTTATTCAATGTAGAATATTATAGGTATTTTACTGATTAAAATATTATTTTCCATCTTTTAGAAAAATTTAAGAATATTATAGTAATGGATTAGTTCCATCCACATAGAAGAAAAAATTTGAGATTATGGAAATAAAAATTAATAATGACCTATGATATTATATCAAAAACCAAAAATAGTAAATATATATGGTTATTATTATGTAATAATATAAATTTGTACTGAGTTTTTTAATTGGTATAATGTAACTCCCTAGTTTTAAAAGTAATTATTTAGTATTATTATTATTATTATTATTATTATTTTTATTTCAAAAAAATCCTTCTATACTCTTTAAAAGGGATCAAAACATGGTTAGGTAATATTCCCTTGAATATATTTATAATACTACATAAATATTATTCATTAATATGAGGGATATTGTTAAAAAGGGCATAAAAATAATTAGTACACACCAATGATTATTTCTCATCATGGATGAATAACATCAAATAAAAGTACATAAATTAATATAACAAAAAATAGTGAATTTTGCGTGGTTATCATCTTAGTGAGTTGGAGATTAGGACGTACTCTAGAATGGAGGCTTGGGTGACACTATGGAGCGACAATGGTGAGTGGGGCTTCTTGCAAGGGATGTTTCACGGGTGCAACTGCGGAGAATAATTAGTTAATGGATCATACGCATAAAAGTCGCTCGGGTGCCACTAAGGAGCGGAACTGGTGAATGAGGATTATGCAAGAATGTTTCTCAGGATCCACTAAGGAGTGGAACTAGTGGATGAGGCTTACGCCATAAATCATCCTAGGAGCCGCTATGGAGCGGCACTGGTGAATGGGGATTACCTGTGGAATTTACCCAGGCACCTCTATGGAGTGGCACTAGTGGATGGGGCTTACGCATGGAACTAATCCATTATGTAATTTATATTTTAACAAAAAATATAATTGGACAATACTAAAATAATATTTATGAATAAACATATTAACGACATCTTGGTTACATATTTATATTAAATAATATTAAGAAAACATAATTATTAAAAACATAATATTTTATTAAATGTTGTTTTCATATTATTCAGTAACATTTAGGAAAATTTAATACAAGAATTCCAAAATGTTTTAAAAACCTATTTAGTATATAAATATATTTTATCAAGATAAACTATCTAATTGAAAATAATATGTTGACATAAAAAAACCATAGTAATCAATTTAAAAAATTTAGGTAATTTTTTCAGATGAACTATTTTTAGTCTAATTATCTTAACAATATTTTCACATGGCTGGATTAGATATTACAATTATTTTAATATAAATTTAATATTTTATTATTTATAATAAAATTTTATTGTCAATATAAAAAATAACATTGATATTTTTATCAAAAGAATAATTTTTATTCATCAAAATATACTTTTTATAAAAATGGGCATTTGCGTTTTACATTCACTGATGATAAAATTAATTTTTCAAACCCCGTGAAATTTTAGTTGATATATATTATTTATAATTATGAAAATATATATTCAAATTATCTGTTTTGGATCATTTTATTTTAAGGTAATGTAAATAAATTACTTATGTAAAAATGATTTACCTAAATGATACCAATATTAGTAAAAGTATAAAAAATTATATGAGTAAATAATATAAAAATATGTTTAAAATGTTCATGGAAATGTTTTGTTGATAATTTATAAAACTTATCCATGACCACACTATATTACTATCCACATTGGATTCACATTCCATGTGAGACATGTTCTCTCTTCTAATTAAATAGTATTATGCTCTAAAAACTCCCTACATAAAAATATATTATGAACTACCACCCTCCACCTCTAAATAAATAAAAAATACCATAACAATGATCCATACATCACCATCGGCTATAATAAATAATTTACAAAAATACTAGATGCATTTTTATTCCCAAAATAGAAAGAGTATATTCCTTAAGATTGTGAAGAATGAGAACATCCAAAGCGAGATGTACTTTTTTCATCAACACCTTTTTATTTACTTTCTAATTATACAGCCCAAAAACATTTCAATAATTGAGTGTGTGAAAAAACAAGTATAATTGATATTTTATTAATATGTGATACTAATATAACAACAATTTTATACCATTATTCAAACTCTTTCTCAGTATGAAGACATTGTCATGCGTAAGTGTGGACTACAACCTCCTCGTGGTGATATTTCATGTTCATTTTCCATACCGACTAACATGGATGGAATAAAACATCTATGTAATATATAAAAATTTAATTTAATATTCCTTTAAAACATGGAATTATTATATTATAAATTTCATAAATGAAATAAAAAATTGGTTACTATAAATTTAATAAGAAAAAAGAACATATCACTTTACATATTTTAATTAAATCCCTTTCATGAAACAAATATTTAACTATAAAAATTATGTGATAATTACTTAATATAAGACACAACAATCATTATGTCTATATTTTATGATTCTATTTTACAATATATGAACATTGGTAAATAAACCAGGGGTATTTTGATGAATTTTCTTTATGAATATCTTGTAATTGATATAAGATAAAATGATATAATAATACGGAGACAAATAATGATAAATTTTAATAACCCAAACACAGAATCTCTAATATAATGCTATACATTTTTACATTGTCATAGATATAAGTATATAAAATCCTAATGGAATGATTAGTTAAGTATTCTTAGTAAAATACTATCATACATGAGTACTATGTTTCAAATTAATACAGTAATTAAATCATAATTTTTATCCATTAAGGATAAACTCATTCCATATAGTGTATCATGGAATATCATTCCTAGTAAAACTATATTGTTCTTAGGGATGGAAATCAAATAAGGTAGATCTAAAATTATCAATAAGGAAAAATGTAGTGGTAGAAATAATTAATCAAAGATAATAAATCTATATGAAAATGTTAATAACTGAAAAAAATACTTTAAAATAACTTGATAAGAAATAATCAATATGGAAAGGTAAATATATGAAACACAATCCATTGAATATATAATTTGATAATTAAATGAATTCATATATATATATGATATTGTAAAAACCTTATGGATAATAAAATGGACTAAAATTTCCATAATAGAAACAATTAATTATTGAATGTCATGTTTCTAGAATAAAAAACACTAACATGAAGACCTTTCTCAAGATTGTTTAAGTCTGTGGGTAGAAACCTCTCTACTCTACCTGAATCAATCATGAATGGTATATTTACAATTAAATTTTATCACCGGTCTACTGATTCAATAATGTAATTTCATTAAATGGTCCCCATCCCATAAGGCTATCATTAAACATTCCTACACCATAGGGATTGCATAAACTGGTATATAATGCATGTATTTCAATTCCACAAAATTCTTTATATATCTAAAAATCAATTTTAAAATATATTTTTAAATAAAATTGTACAATGACTCTTTGAAAAAATTTATTACCATGAATATAACCTATTTCATGATATATTATTTCAAAAAAAGGTTTTTAGAAACTTCATAAACTGTATGTAACTGATGAATAGGAAATTTATCTCATAGCAATAGAATGTGTGATGATAATCCCATACCACATTGAAATAATATATTTAAAAACACACACATTTATAAAAGAAAATATTTTATTTAGAATAAACATTGTAAACATGTATAAAATGCAAAAAAATATTTTTACGTCATGACTGAGGAATATTGCATTCATACTATATATGTAAAAAAATTCCTTTTATTTTTTTAAGAAATGTCTAAAAGTCCCTTATTTTGGAAAACAATATAAAATATTTTTCAAAAACATCATTTTCAAAAAAAAATATTGTAAAAAATTATTTATAAAATAATTTGAGAATAATAATGTCATTTTTGGAAAATTTCAAAAAAACAATAATAATGAAGATAAATATTACTCATTAGAGAATAATGCAAAACAATATCGGATAAAAATGAGATTGTGAAAAACAATTATCACTTTTTAATAAGTTGAATAGTAGGTCCCATGAAAGAAATAAAATTATATGGATATTAAAATACCATAATATTCAGTTAAATACTTATAAAATTCATTCCCAGAATGTATATACACCACACAAAAGAAATATGTGGTGACAAATATGTATTCCTCATGAATGTAAAACTGAGACAAGAATCCCTTAACTTGAGTTTCTATTTGCATTAGAAAACCTTAAAATCATGTATTATGGTTTTAATAATAATAATAACTTTTTATATAACCATATTATTATTTTTTATATCATATATTATCCCCTTATAAAATTTTATTACCTTATGGTTAGTAATACTTCATTATTTTCACTATTTTTGGTGTTAATTTCCTAGTTTCTCGAGGATGTTTTAATATGTTATTTGTTATTGTATTTCATTAATCATGATTATATCATCTCCATAATGTAATCCCCAATATAAATATCATATATATATATATATGTGTGTGTGTGTGTGTGTGTGCTTGTCTATGTATTTACAATAATCCTTAATATTATGAGATAGGAAATGAAATTCATCTTTCAACGAGATGGTTAGTAGAATGCATGAATACACAGTACTTGCATTTCATTTTAATTTTTAAAAGACTGAATATTAAATGATAGATATTTATATTATAATTCGATTATCATGTTTTTTTTTCATATGTGTCACATATGTTTTTTTAGACCTTCCATTACCCATTCCATGTATAGTGTGAACGTATCACATAGCTTTTAGAGGGATGTAGTCCACACATCCACAAATGATGTTATCATATTTACATAAAATGGAAATTATTATTCTATGAGTATCATAATAAATAAATAATAAATAATAAATAATAAATATCATATAAAAAATTCTTTTCCATTATATTTCGTAACTATGAGAGTTGGTAACGGAGAATCGAACAACCTCAATTCATGTGGCGATAGTTCTTCATACAGGAATTTTAATTTTGATACCCATTAGATAGAAATCGGAGTAAGTTTAGGTCTAACCCACATAATAACTATATATAAGTATATAAATGATGATAATATTATTATATATTATTGAAATAAATAAAATTTAGTGGGTATATATATAAGTAACATGAATGTGATCAATGAAGAATATTGCCTCATTTTTGGATAACTTGTTTTGCTTTATAACAAAAGGCTTACTTTGTTAGATTTGATCCCATTGTTGGGATTCTAATATGAATAAAGGTAATATTTGATGAGAAAAAAGAATGGTTTGGTAGACCAAGGAGTCTTAATATAGTGCAAAGATGTGAGGTGGGTTGTTTCATTTTGTAATTGAGTTAGGGGCTACCATTGGAAACTCCCAAAATATTAAATTAATATTAATTAATATTCAATTCAAAATTTATGGAAAATTATATATTGAAAATAAAATATTAATATGGTTCTAATAACTCTAAAAAATTATTTTTATAACGGTATTTGTTACATTAGTACCTATATCATTTGGATTTAACCCTTAGTTAAACACATTAACTTTTATAATGAAAAATTTGATTTTATTCCATAATGGTTGATATATTAACTATAAAATGAAAAAATAACCATAATTTTTTTTTTAAAATTTTAATACTTATCCTAATATGTTGTCCATTTTTATTGAAATTTATATCATTTTATAAAATATTATTTATATTAAAATATAATTAATGTAATGTTTGACACTATTCATTACATGCCTTTTTAAATATATAATTACTAAGGGGTGTATTCTAAAAACTATTTTACCAAATCCAATATATTTAAAATTGATCTATAACAATTTTGAATAACACCCATAATCTCATATTATAATTATTTTTTATTTTTATTTTCATCAATTTGTTATTTATATTCATTAAATAATTATTGCAACATCATTGTTAGAGCCTTTAATTTAATAAATATTTCCATAAAAATTAAAAATAAATTATCATTATAAATATTGTCATTTAATATGTTCAATTAATATTTTTAGAAGAGAAAATTACCCATATAACCCCACAATAAAAATATTTAATTTGTTAAGAACAAAAGAACGACAAAATATAAATTTTATTGAATAATATATTATATAGCCAATAAATTACTCCAAATGTATTTAAGTGAAAAAAAAATCTTCCCATGTATGTTTTTTCTCTATGATTACATATCCAATAATTTTAGGACAAGTGTTAGTGTAAATTTTTAAAATTATATTTACACATAGATACATAATTTACCGATTATCATAAAAATAAAATTACCAATGATTACCATCTATATTTTTTCCATAAAAGGAAACATAATTATATAAATTGAAACTAATTATTTCCTAATGGAATTTAGTTTTCAATATTTGAAAAACACAGTTCTCAAAAATTATTTTAAATTAATCCCATAGATGGGGTGTGAAAGTTGGTTTTGTAAGGTAAAACATTCAAATTATTGGAACAATTTTATTTTCTTATTAAATTTGAGCTTGATTATAATGACCTAAATTTGATTAACTGATAAAAAATGAATTAATTATAATTTTAAACTGAAAATATATAATACAACAATATAATTTATTTAGATGAAAATTTTCATTCAATTACAATACAATATTTTATTATTATTCATCAATACATGAAACGTATAGCAAAAATAAAAAAATCAACCAATGTAAATTCTTATTGTACCCATTTAAAGAACAATTTTATTCTGTAAAATAATATATTTAAATTTTTAAAACGTTTTATTTTTAATAGGCTCTCTATTAAAATGATATAAAACATCATTTTTTGTAAAATACTTCATTAATGCATAAAATTGGAATGTTTCCTATATCATATCTAAAAAACAAAAAAGTTGAATGATAAAATATTTATTTAATATAATATTGTAAAATTTAGTATAATAAAACTCTTTATATTTTATTGTTTATTTTCATAAAAAATTGTTGAGCAGAGTTAAATAGTGTGGTAGAAAATCACTTCCTTTTATTTTTTAGAAAGGGTTGTATATTTATTTAAAATTAATTATTCAAAAAAGAATTAATTATATGAAATGTGTAAAATATATTTACATGATTAATTTAATACTTTAAATTCCCCCATTCTAGTAGCTAGGTCATTTTGAAAGCATTTAAATAATAATATTTTGTTGTTTGTTTTGGCTCGGTGTTGCGTACATCACATGATTTCAAAGATATTTAATTAAAAAGGATACATACACTAAAACAATTCGATATTACAATTCAACCTTCCATCAATAAATTTAATCCTCAAAACATGAAATTTCATTTATAAAATTAATGTTTTATACATTAAAATTCTATTATTGGAATCCCACATATAAAATAGGGTGTATAAAACATCCTCTCAATAATAATGAAAGGGTAATACAAATGTCACCACAAAAATATGCATTTGAATAGAATAACATTATTTAGAATTGAAATCCTGGAAACTGAAGTGATATAAAACCATAATGTTATAATGGAGAATGATATAATACATGGTCATTAGAACGTTTTCCATTACAAAACCATAAATCTTAAGATCCAATAAAATACCATTGATTTCGAGGAATGAAAAGTAAATAGATAACAGTTTGGTTCCAATATATTTTTCCATAGGGTGGAGGAAATTATTTACTTCACAGAATATGAATATAACTAAACATTCTCAATTTACAATTATACTTTTTTCCTTTTATCAATTTCCACCACAAACTGATCTTCTTCTCTAAACGATTCTTATTTAAGATGATTTTTTCACATATGATTCACTAGAATAAATTTTACAAATCAAATAAACCAAAAAAGTATTTTTATATATTTCCAATTTATAAAAAAAATCATTGAATCCAAAATGGAATGAATAAGATAAGATAATTTTCCCAAAAACTTATTTGATGAAAAAAGAATTATCATCCACAAAACTCAAAATTAACATCTCATAGTTCCATATAGATCATTTAGAAAATAACAATACATTCTCAAAATTATTATGGACTATGATTGAGACCCATATATCATATGTAATTGATCATATAGTCTTTGAAATATAATCAATCACTCTTAATGTCATATGAAATCAAAATAGAATTTCACATATCACATAATCTCTTATGTACACTAACCATTAATATAATTGAACTGAATAACGATATGCCCATAAAAAATAATATAAAGCATTTATGCATTGTAATATCATGTTTACCACATTAATATATGATTCCTAATGAAGTGAACATATTAGAAAATATCATTAATCACATAATCCCACAATCATTCTCTCATCATAAGGATATCTATTGGATAAAACATATTTCATTGAAATAAAAACAAACATAACTAGTAGATATTTTACCTAATAGAATTTCATGCTAATAAGGACATTATATAGGCTAATGGTAGGCATTTCACTCCTATCACCCTCTGTTTGTGGGTTCAAACTCACGGGCTTGCGGGATGTGATAGCTTGTCACTCGGTCTTCAAGATGGCCTTTTTTCTAAATGTATATTAATATTATCCAAAAATGTGATAAGAATCTTCAAAATAAAAAAAATCAACCTTAATTAAATATTTTAGTCAAAATGTTTATCTAAAACAAATTATTGTTCATTCCAAATAATATAAATACACATATTTACATTAAATTAACTGAGAATATAAACCATAGAAGTTATAAAGTCATTTAAAAACATGTCCATAAAATGAAAAGGGATTATTGATTAAATAAATTTTAAACAAATACTAAACCAATGGTTTACGTTACCCATTCATCTTTATTCTATATATGGTTTCAAAGGATTCGTGTATAATTTCTCTGATACTAATTGTAATGACTAGACCCTATATTCCTGGATCTAGTGACATAATTTCATTGATTGGAATAGATACATGTAAAATACATAAAAAATGACCAATCAGTTTTGTAATATTGGTAATCAAGAAACATACAAATGTATTATATTAAAAAATAATACATTAGTTGCCATGTATAATTATTTCATTTGTGTATGACATTATTATATGAAGTGTATCCATGAATATCAGTAATAATACATTTCGTGGATTTCTAGAGAAAAAATTAAAATACAGGTGTGAAAAAATGATCAGTAAGGGTAAGTATAGTGGAAGAAACAATGAATCAATTAGAATAAATATATATGATAATTTAAACAACTAAAACCACATACAATCCTAATTACATGATAAGGTATAATCAATATGTAATGGTAAATAATTTAAACACATTCTATTTAATCAATAATTCGAGAATGAAATTAATCAATAGATATGTAAAAGGAATAAACTGGTGGATAATAAAAATAAATCAATTCTTATTAAAATAAATTCTTAATTATTGGGCCTCCATTAGTTGGTATATAAGCACTACCATCAAGACCATTCACAAGATGGTTAATGTCTATGGGTAAAAACCTATTTATTCTTCATAGAAACAAACTCAAAGGAATTTTTAGTAATTAAATTTGTCTCACGAAACTACTGATGCATCTTGGTGATTACATTAAATGGTCCCCAACCCATAGTAATTTGATTAAGAAGTCCCCATCCCATACGGTTCTCATAAATCGGTCCCCAACCCATGTTTTTTTCTCCATGGAAATCCTTTTATATCAAATAATCGATTAAAAATATATTTTTATTCAACATATCTCATACCACTTTGAAAATTGTTAATACAGGAAATATAAAATAATTCATGATATGATATATCAAAATGGGGTATTATATAATTCACCAAAAAATATATGTGTTGAATATGATATTTATATCACAAATTTAAATAGTGGGATGAAAATCACTTACTAAATGATATTACCTTCCTAAGTGAAGGAAAATTAATAAAATAAAAAATTTTCATTAAAAATGACCTTTTAAAAATTCAAATGAAGTATAAAAACAATGGGATGTCATAATGGTGGAAAATTCTATTCATACTATAAATTTTAAAAAAACAACCCATTTACTTTTTGAAAAAATGTAATAAAGTCCATTTTATTTGAAAACGACATGAAGATTCCCATTGAAGTATTTTGTTAAAATAAAGAAGAAGAGGCAACATAAAAATATGAGACTATTGGATAATTGAAAAAAAAAATTGGAATATTATTTTATAAAATACTACCATGGAAGAAAAATATTCCCCAGTTGATACTTAAATAAAAATGGTCTCAAATAATGATGAGATATTGAAATAACTCTTATCACTATATAATCAGTAGAACCATATATAGCATAAATCAAATAAATTTATATAAATATTTAAGTAAAATAATACCAATAATCATCATCATCATAAAATATATACATTGGAATTATATACAAACATAAATGAAATAAGTGTTGATTATGATGTATGCCACATGAATGTTAATGTGTGAAAATAATTAATTTCCTAGCATTTATATTGGGATGAATTACCTTTAACACTGTGTATAATGGTTTTTAATGTTAATAAATTATTATAGAACCATATTAATATTTATTATTTCATATATAAACCTATTATAATATCTTATTTCCTATTTTTTGTAACATTTCATTATATTCAATATTTCATATGTTAATTGCATAGTTTGTTGTTTATGTTTTACATGATATTTGTTGTAACTATTACATAGATCAGGATTTAATAATCTAAATAATGTAAAACAAGAATGAAATATCATATAATTCTTATATATATTTATAATAATCCCTAATATTGGTATATAATAAATTAAATACACCATTCATGGAGACGGTAGGTCGTACATACGCATAATTGTTACTTCCATATATTTTTATATTTTAATAGAAATAAAAGTAAATTAATGAGATGTATATTTAAATTAAATTATCATATTAACTCACGATATTTCACATTTTTTATTAATACCTTCCTATATAAAATCCATGTACAGTGTGAAAGTATCACATTATATTGTGGAGGTGGTAATATACATGTCCACAAACTAGGTTATCATAATTAAACAAAATAGATAGTAAAAAGGCATGTATTAAATATTAATTATATAAGAATAAATATATAATAAATATATTCTATAAATATATTTTTATCATAATTCTCAACAATGGGAGTGGTAATAGAAAAAAAACGACATCATTTCGTGAGGGGTTAGTTCTCCATACATGAATGGTAAGTTCGTTACCCATTAATTGGATGTGTGTTTAAGCGTTGTTCAATACCATAAAATAAAAATTATAAAAAAAAGTAGCATATTGAGTTTTTTATATAATAATTGAAGAATAATAGTTTAATTGGAATAGAAATACATGAAACAAAAGTAATTATTTATGAACATTACATATTTTTCAGGTTACTTCTTTTGGTTTATAAAAAAGGATTCCTTTGTTGGATTTAATACCCAATTGAAGATTATAAGATGAATATAGGTATGTGTTAAGGATAAATGTTTATCTTTTGGTTTATTTGGAATGATCAATGTGGTGTGAGGAATTGGGGTTGGATATGCCCATTTATTATTGATTGGATGGGTACTTTTGAATAGTAATTTTTTTTAAATTAAGGTAAATTAATTTTCAAATAAAAATGGATCAAAAGTGAGAAATGTAGAAAAAATTATATAATTATTGTTTGATTTCCTCTCAAAACAATAATATTTAGTAAATCCTAGGTAACATTATTACCCTTATATTTTTCATTTAACTATTTGTAAAACCCATTAAGTTGTAAAATGAAAAGTTGGATTTTTTACTCATTAAGGGTATATATTTTAACAATAAAATTAAAAAAGAACTGTAAATATAAATTTTATGATGTATTTAGATTTATCCTAATTAGAGAGAAAAATTTTATATATTTTTTGTTTTATATAATATAATAAAATATGAATTATCTCAATATACCATAAATGTCAATTCAGACACTATTCACTACATTACAATTTGAAAGAATCATAACTAAATGGTATCTTCAATAAAAAACATCAACCATATTCTTAGTATGTCAAATTCATTTTTAAAATTCGTTTATAGAACAAATTATCTCAATTAATATTTAGGTTAGTATTTTAAATATTACTTATTTTATTTTTCCATTCATTAAACAACTACTGCATCATTATTATGAAATCAATTAATTTAATTATTAATTCCCAAAAAATTAATAATGAATTATCATGATAAATATAATCATTTAATCATTACATTTAAAATTTATTGTCATACATATCCCCTATAAACCCTCATATTAACAATATTTAACAAGATAAATAATGTTTGGATGAATTGTATTTTTATTTTAAAAAATACAGTAAAAGGGATAATGTCATCTATATGGATCCAAGTGTACATCAAACCATCTAAAAGGTAATTATTTTCAACAATTTATTATCCATTGAAATTATGAAATTTGATAGAATAATTATATATATTTATTTTTACCATTATTTACCTTATTTAATTTTAAATAATGTAACAAAAATACTAATGTTCACTATTCCAATTTTACCTAAAAATAAAATGGACAAAATTACTGAATTTATAACTAGTAATTGATAATTTGTAATCATTTTTTCAATATTAAAATCACAAATGTGGATAATATTAATTTAAAATTAATCTCGTATATGGGCCATGTGCATAGGTTTTTTCGGTGAAAATGTTATAATGATTGAAATGTTTTTGTATAATTATTCAATGTTAATTTGATTAAAATTAAATTTATTAGACTAAATGATAAATAATGATCATATTATGAAAAAATAATTTTTTTAACAATATAATATATTTAGATGGAGAATTCATTTTCTATCAAATTAAAATATGCTATTACTATTAATAAAAACATTAAACATATCAGTGAAATTCCAAAAATTTAACCCAAGTAAATTTTTATATTAAACGTTAAAATAATAATTTTATTATGTCAAATAAAATATATAAAAAGGAAAATAATAAGATATAAAAATAGGAAATCCTTGAAATGTCAGTAAAACTATATTTTTATAAATGTACTTCTTTTATTCATAACATTGTGTTTGTTCTATATCATGTATAAAAAAATATAAGATCAATTATAAACATTATATTGAATATATTAAATATATATTTAATTTAATCCATCATTTTTTATTTTATAATTTTTTGGTATACTACACATTTGTGCATTCTTTATAGTTTTCCATAAATACATTTTTAATTTTTTAAAAATAGCATAATTTTTATTTTAAATTAATTTATCTCCATTGAATTAAAAATATATAATTTTTAAAACATATTATAAAAATTCAGTTAATATTATTCATTCCATATATTCTAACGTCAATCTTGTAATGGTGACATTTAAATAATAATATTTAGTTGATCGTTTAAGCTCAATGTTGCGTATAATGAAATCATTCGAATATATTATATTTAAAAATATACATGACATAAAATACATGGATGTTTAATATATAAAATATGAAAATAATTATAGGATTATTATTTTCTTTGGAATTTATCTAATAAACATTATTTTTTTCTAGATGTTATGGGAAAGTAGAAAACTCATTTTGGCATGAGGTAAGGGTTTCTTTTCAAACCATCCTTCTCTGAGACACATTTCTTATTATACAACAGATTTATATTAAATATTTTTTATAAATTTAATAATATATGTAATATTAGAGATTATAATTATACTTGTTACATGAACTTCAGTTTCATGGTTTCTCTCTATCCAGGGGCTTATATTAGAATGTATCATAAGTTGTAATGGTTTCTTTCTCAATCCCCCTTCATTGAATAATGCATTGAAATAACACACAAACCATAATTTTTATAGTGTAACTACTACCCAAATGTTAACTAATATCATTATTTGTTATTTAAAAATGAAATTTTTATTCCATTTTTCAGTTCCTGATTATGGGATTAAATTTATGTATTCTATAAAATAAATGGCTCATAAAAAAATGTATTTAATTTCTTGATTTATAATGTTTCTACTTGAGATTAATCATTAAATTCATATGGTATACCCATTTACAATCATTCAATATAAATTATTATTCGAATACTATTTATTGATGTGTTATGGTTCTTCATAAAAACAAAACTATTTGTAGAATTATAATCATCCTCTAAAATAACGACCCCTCTTGTCCACAATATCATTTCCCAAAACCATTATACATTTAAATTAGAAACATATATGGGATTTGTGTAATATTAAATTCTCATATACATTCACCTATTTTCAAAACAATGTTTAATTATTTTTATTAGCATGTGAGATTTTAATTTAGATGTTTTAAAACAAAACATTATATATTTCTTGCCACCTCTATGAGCTATTGATTACAAATTCATTTATTTTATTTGACTTTATATTATAAATTCATCTCATAGAATTATTTTATTTGTGTATATATGTCTCATACATATATACCTTGTAAATTAAAATTTTCATTTATAGTGTTATATGTGATTATTTTTCCCTTACAAACTCCCACATGTATTTAAACCCAATATAGGATAACTTTATTATTTAGGGTATCACATAATTAACCCCCCACCAAACTAATTTCTTAAAATATGTATATATTCAAAAACCCCTATTTATTTTTAAAAAACCGACATGGGTTAAATCTAGATTTATTTTTAATTTTGTTGTTCCTTCAATTCAAAGTTATATACATTTTTCGTTGTTCTCCACATATGGTGTAACATTTTTATTACTTTAATTCATTGATCCTTACCTCTATTTTTCATCATTGTAACTTCATATTTCCTTATATATGTCCATTTATCATATATGATATATCATAATTACTTAATTCCATATTTTTTCAATCCAAGTGATTTAGCCTTCAATTAGACCAAGAATCAAAATTATAAAAACACTTCACTTTCCTCGGTTTAATCATGCTTTTGATTGATATATGGTTTTTTATCATGGGGCATCCATAATTCTGATTTTCATTTATTTTTTATGTGGTATATGAATTATATTACTCTCTATTTAATTATGTAAAGCATTATAACTCATTATATATTTTGTATGATATTATGGTGTGAACCTAATCCACTATAATAAAATTACCACATTATGATTATATAATTGTGAGATGACCATGTAATTATTATTATAAAATTATGATTCATTTTTTAATATATATTTATTCTATTTTGTTAAAATTTAATTCTTCCGTGTTTACATGTTTATGGTTTTTTTCTTTTTCCTGTTATGTCTCCTGACTCTTCATGTTATGTTGTATTTTCATATTTAGTTCCTTACTAGGATTTATATATCACCCATATCATTATATATTTTCCATAGGTCATCATATGTAGTTTTTACAACATATATAGGATTTATGATCACAATTTTATGTTTTAGTTATTGAATGTATTTTTAAATTTAATATTATGAAATTATTTATCTAATATTTTATTGAATCAACACATCTAGTTCCTCAGTTATTTTGTTTTTTGAAAATCGATGTGAACAATTAATAACTAAAGTGTTTTTATAGATTAGTTTAATATATTATTGTTTAATCATGAAATAATAAATATAACTATTTATTTGAAACTATTATTCCAATATTCAATAATTTTGGGATCTATTATAAAAATCCCTATGATTGACAATCAAACATTAGCTCATCCTCTTAGAGAAGAATACCATCTAACAGAGCTACATGCCGGTGTGGAATCATTACTCTAACAATTTCCTAAATGACCCTGTGAAAATATACAGAAAGAATCATGTTTTATATCTATGGATAATAATTCATGAAAAGGTGTCAAAAATACATATTTTTATAATGAGTCCCTAAATGTAGAATCATGTCATTCAAAATAGTCAATCATGCATTCTATGTAGATAAGGTCATGTATTTATCATGAGTGGGCTACAATATTGGATGAAAAAATCAAGTATATATATTGTTTTTAACATCTCATGGGATTCATTATTTTCAATATTATATCAATTTCCATCCATGGTTGTATAGGTTGTGTAAAAATGAGCCATCAGTATTCTGGAACCCATAAAGCCTAGATCAATATCCTAATTACGAAATGAAAAATTATGAAATGTTTATCTGACATGGAAAAAAATATGAAAATGTAAAATTTTATTATCATACCATAGATGAGTTAAATTTCCAACATCCTCATATTCTCTAATAAAATATCCCCTTTAAAATGAATTATAATAGAGTAACTAGAAGCAATGATACTAGGATTTACCCTATAGGGATAGATTTCATGTCATTTAGTTCTTATATATAAATAACGAGGAAAATTCTCTTATTTAACCATTATATTTAGGTTATCCACATATCAATGTAAAATTCACCTCGATAGGTATTCCGTGGACCAAAAAGGTATGGGAACATTTCATATTTTCTGAGAATAATGGAATATAATGTTAATAAAAATTTGAAAATACAAAAATGTTGAATCAAATATGACTAAAAATTATCATATACGAATATAAAAATTAGTTATTCTCTACCTAAATAATGATACAACTTATCACTATGGTTTGATGACCATTATCATCACTATTATCTTCATAATCTTGGATAAAATCAACAACATAATTGATCTATATTATTTTGAGCACCAAATATAATCGAATGATCAAACATGAGCAGCATGAACTAAGAAAATAAAATTACTCATATCTACCTCAACCTCATTATGATGATTCTCATAAAATATTTTGGATAATGGATTGATCGAGCCTAATTATAGGATAATTTTATTTTCCACATGGTTTTAATCCTATATCTATTAAATTTTTAAAGGGAATCACTAGTAATCTACTAATTGTCGAATTTTATAAACCATGTGTTTGCATGGATGTTTTGTAGAGGATCACCCCCACCCATTTTGGTACAAATGTCTTAGTCCTGAACATTTCACAATAATATTAATGGTTATATTATCTAATAATATGGTAATCGTATATGATAAACCTTCAACAAATACATTCCATTACTTATATCTACCTTATATAACTAGTAGGGAATTGAATTCATTCACTAGATCATCCAACTGACCAACATGGTAATACCTGACCCATGTCCTAGAACATTTTTATTAAAATATAGTAATTAATAAATTTTATTAAAAAAGGGTCCTATATAACTATTTCCCATTTTTTGAGAATCAACCATAATTTGAATGATTCTATGAAAATTCAATTGTCATGTATACATAGTGGTGCAACTAGACACTTAAATTAGTATTTAAAAAAATTATTTGACTAAACTAGCACACTGACTATGCCTCATATATATTCTACATGGGAATTTTAAATATTATAATACCCTATATTAAAAAACTTCAGATTTTATTTTGTTCATGACTAAAATTTAGATTATAAGAAATTATACCTGTTGGGGTTGGATATCCTGTGAAGAGGATATGATAATAAAAATTCAATTTGATGGTAACATTTCTAGTTCTGTGTTTGAGATGATTTACCACAATAATTATCTAATTGATTTATTTAAATCAAGGGATTATAATTCCATATTCATTTAAAAATATATAACCTCATATATAATTTTAAATATACCCCATAACACTTATAAATATCCTTCAAACCTAAATGATCTCTTCCCTATATATATACTAGAAATGATGATATAATTAAGACATCATTAGTATAACATGTTTGATCCACCTATAACACATTAACTATTTTTCCTCTCAAAACTAATTATTTGGACCACATTTTGAGACTCACACAAATGATTGAGGTGTCACTTAATAACCATTATGTGGAATACTTCCATGTTGTCCAATGAGAATATATTGGTGCTGATCTCCAATCATGACATGATATTTCTACATTAATCTATAATTTTTCTCTTGGTTAAAAAAATAATATGATACATTTTTGTAAGAGGGAATAATTTCCATTTAGTTCATGGATCTCTATAATTATACATGACAAAGAGTTATATCCATGTTTGGAAGTGAATATTGACATGGGGATGTAAGTCATTTTCCATGTTTTGTTTCTATGGTTGATGTAGATCCTATGTGTGTCGGGGATTTAAATATATAGCATACTAATTGAACATTGAGGGAAATACATATTATATATTTATCATATAATTGGAAACACTTTCTTCTTTTTATTTAATATGACAAATATCACAAACTCTATATATATAAAATGGAATGTGTGAATATTAGTGATTTTCAAACTGATTGGATATATAATTACAATCCTTTATTGATTACATAAAAAGTGTCTTATCCAAAATAATTAATATATACCTAATATGATTAGTATCCTTATAAAAGTTTTATTTCATTGACACTTCAAGAATATCCATCACCAATATGTAGTGATTTCTCCACTATAATGATAATTTGAATTGGTTTTCAACATTAATATTTGGTTAGTTTTATATCATTATAGAATAATTATTTAATTCAAAATATTTATATCAGGAGTTTGAGATACTTATTTTGGGGTTAGTGGGTGTATACTCAAGTGTATATATACAATATATTGGTTTTCTTGACAATCAAACTAGTTATTGAGTTGTTTCCACAAGTGTGATCACATTAATGATTAACCCATTTTTTGTAATTATAAACTATCCAATGTTTTGGGATTTTAACAACACCTAGAATCATAACCTGAAAAATAGATAGCGTCCTCAATACTTGGTTACTATGATGACCATTTCCATCATGTATGGTGGAATACAATACTTCATGTACATACACTGATGATAATTTCCTTCAACAATGTCAAACATCTCCTTTTTTATCATGGTAACAGACTATGAATGTTTTTCTAATAGTTGAAGAAAATAAATACATGAATTTAATTTTTCATAAAAAAATAATCAAATAAAGTAAATGCGTGAGGGAATATTAATTCTACAAAATTAAATTATTCGGTAGGGGTACCACATAAAAACAATGAATCTAATATGATTCATTTGTAGCTTATTTTCAAATATAGAAGAATGAACAAAAAATTTATACGGTTTCCTATAATTCATAGGGAACCCATATTTTTCATTATGTTGAAATTAATTTATGTATTGAAGAAGAAGATCATGTGTGGTTGAAAAAATCTTCAAAAAAACATATCATTCACTCATAGTAGTGAGTTTTCCCTAAATTGTTTATTTATAGGAATTGGGAAACTATTGATATTTAATATTATTCAAAATTTAATAAATATTGTGTGTTCCAAAGTAATACAACTATTATGTAGATCTTTATAAATATCATGGTATCCAATTATAAGAAGGGAATATTTAAATGTGAATTTTCAAGAAATAATTTCATCATGAACATGGATATACATAAACATAAAGTAAATGAAATAATAATATATAAAACATGTCGCAATAATTCAAGGATTTTTATAGTATGAATGTAGAAATACAGTTTGTTCATATGATATCATTACAATCATGAATCATTTACATCATCATTGAGATATACCATTATGGACCCATTACATCTATGTATGGAGGATGACTATTTTAGTTTGGTGGGCATGATTTTTTACATGTGTATTGAATACTTATAGCCTAGTTTCAATTTTAGAGATGTTTAGGAGCTCCATTAAATCCATATAATTTCATTGTAGGTGAAATTACACCTATCATGGGTGAAAAGATACATGATTTGATTATGAATGAAACACCCAATTCATGTTTTCAGGTGGGAAGAATGTTTCATGGAATGACGATGGAAAAAAATAACAGGGTTTGAAAACTTTTCATTTGGGAATGGTTTTTGTGTTCTCCCTAGGATATATTTTTATTCCTTGCCTGTGATATTTCTATGGGAATCCACCACCTACAATCATCAATGATATTACACACATATATAAACTCTCTATCAAACTACCCATTTATTATCCTATATGAAGTGGCCCAGTGAGTTGCAATCATGGACGGTTTCCCACCAAGTATATTTTATATAGAGGCCTACCCTCAACACCCATTACATTGGGTGATATAAATCAATAAAATGTAACATCAATCTTCTATCAAATTTATTATTTATAAATTGACTTTGACCAGATTATTTTTGTCCATTGCTGTGAAATATTTTTAAAATGATCATCCACTTATTAAAATAAATATTTTATGGATATAAAAAAATACATTATAGTCCCTCATTTATTTATGTCACCTATAGGGATTAAATTATCCACAAAAATGAATTCATTATAATTCCTTTACAACACACACTACCGTAAATATTTCAATCTATAAAGGAATCTTTCAATACCACTAGGTTTATACAACTGGAACACTATATGATTGGGTGAATCCCTCTAATTATGTATTCCATTGGTAATATAAATTTGGAATTGTTTTGATGATGTAATAATTATTTTTATCCCAAATATTGAGGGTCCCTAGGGAAATAAAAAAATGTGTTCCCTAAGTAAAAAGGAACCATTTCCAAATAAAACCGCAATGTCACTCATTTCCTAATACACTCATATAGGATGTTCTAAACCAATCCATAAAATAATAAATATGATTCCATTTGTCCAATAAATTAGAAATTAGATTGACTAGGATTACAATTACATTTAATTCCCAAACCATCAATGATGTACTATACTCCTCATGTTTTCAATCATAATTACATGTTATCTTAATAATAGGATATAAATAATATAAATGGTCATCCAACTAAGTGTAATCCCAAAATATGTTCTCAATTATAGTAACATTGTTTTAGATAATAAATGTGACATAAATTACATTATCCTTATACTAATTTAAACAAAAAATAATATCAACTCATATATAGTTCTAAACTAGTAGGATAATTAATGAAGATCTGGTCATGTGTAAGGATCAAGGAAAACATATTTAGGTCCTTTCAGACTAGTAGTTCATTCTATATGACCTTAAACTACATATAATATTTCCACATATTATGAATATAAAATATAATTGTACATTTTCCATTACACAAAACATTAAAAGACATATGATATAGCCATTGTGATACAATATTTAGGATAAAATCATTGGTTATTTCCCAATAACATCAAAAGGTATGATGTTTATTGTTAAGAGGCATCATATTATATGAATTTTTATTCCCTAATATAAATATGTATGATGTCCGTCTCATGAGATCGATTTCAATACAAATAAAAAAATATCCTCTATAGACTAAGATGATTTCTATATTACCCAAATGTGGGTCTTTAATAAATATACTAATATACCTATTATATTAGAATATAAGTAATTATGGGACTTTTTATAGGGTTTTTGTTCCAATCTGTTTTTTACCTAAAGGTATATAGGCATATAATTCATTGTCACATGATGAAAAAAATGATCCCTCAATCTTCTTATAATAGAATTAAATTTATCTTATAGAAATATCAAGTTAAGAAGTTATATTCTCATCCCATGTAGGATCCTTATTCATGGAAAATTACAATTTTGAGACTTCATGTTAATGGAAAACACATGATACCTTCTACTCAAACATAGATATTAAACCAGAAATAAAAACAAAATCTTCTCCGAACAATATGTTTAATCATTCCACATTCATATACAATGTTACTTCCTTTATTGAATTTTTTCCCATTCACTCAATCAAACCCCCATCAATCAATGGTATCATCAATTTGATTTATTTTAATAGGGATGGGTTCCCCTAAAAATGGAAAATTCATTCAAAATGTTATTACTAATGTTTATATTTCTCTTATTTACATACAAAATCCCAATTTCAATGCTCTTTATGCATATGAAATTCCTAAAAAAGGATATAATTTCAAATTAAATTCATGGTATCTTGATAAATAAAAATATATATATTTATTTAAGGTACATTCTAACTTTATATCATGTATCCCTCCATATATCCCAATCCCATGAATGTATATATAGAAAGCACACTCTTAATAATGTTTATTTTTATGATAAATGTGTGGTCCTAATAAGAATATATATATGGGAGTCTCTATCTCAAATAAACATAGGGTCCAAATAGTGGTGATGAAGAGTTGATTATAACACAAACATTTATCAATCTTAAAAAGGGACCAGATCTCTTTTCCAACATCCTTTATATATTTCACAAATTTTTTTCAATAATAACATACAAAATCATGTGTATAATGAAGAAATGTGAGAATGGTATAATTAAATATAGGTTTGAAAAAGTGTTTTGTATAGAAATTATAGATGTATAGGGAACCTCTATGTTGTTTGTAAATACTAGTTCTTGTTGTTGAAATATCTGGGGAGATATTTATCCAATTTTTACATATTATTATTTTAGATTAAATCATTAGGGGATCCCAATAGTGGTTTATTTTTTAATATTTAGTGGATGTATATGGAGTGATTCAAGGATATGGATTATTAATCTCTAATGTCACTTGTGTTGGGTCATACATGGGGGGCACTTTAAATGAATCTATAATTGATGAACATAGATATTCTCACATGGATGAATAACCTCCAAAACCAATATTATTTTTAATGTATTCTATAAAGGGAAATATGTATTTTTGATGGTAGATTGTAGATCCAGTTTGATGATAACACTTTCATACTCCTCTCATAGAAGTAGAAACCATGGGATGAAATCATTCTTCAATTTAAAAGACCTTATAGAGAAACATACATTTTTAACGATCTCAAGGAAGGAGACTACAAAAAAGATGACATTAATACATCCATGAGGTAAAATAAATTTTTATGTAATTCCTCCATTACCATTTAAGATAGATCCCACCATTTTTATGTTAGATTTAATGGATCTTTTATGGAATTTTTTTTGTAATATTATTTTAGGACCTCATCAACTATCATGGGATGGATATTCCATTTTTAATGATGGTGGATCCCACTTTCAAAATGAAAAAATATTAGTCTAGACCACTTATAATGTAAAAAGAAGATAAATAATGGATGAAGACGACATCCCTATATATATAATAATGAAAATATCCATGGTAGTTTCATTGGCCCTTATGGTATCTGATGGTATTTTTAAACTTCTATTTGGGTTATTATTAAGTATATGGTAATTGGGTATTTAAAAGGTCATTTTCAAGGTGGTTTTCCTCCAAGAGTAACCCCAAATACAAATAATTTCTTTTGGTTTCTAAGGTTAATCAACCTAATTGTTTTTCCCAATAAAATATTATATGCATGTTCGATTTATCATACATGGTACTAGAAAAATTCCTTATGAAATTGACCACCAAGCAATTGAATTACAAAATATTTTAGGAAAACATGATTTATTAATATGGAGGAACATTAAAGTATCCTTTAACTACATAGGATTTGATCCCAAAAATTAGTGTAATATTCAATAGATATAACATTATTATGAATATTGATATGGAAAATGATCATGATATAATTAAATAGAAATTCTCTCTAAAATCTATAAGAATATTTTGACTCTGCAAGTGGGTGCTTAACCCTCTTTTTATCAATTGTATTCTCCTCGATTCTCTATATCATTTATGAAAAACATATTTTGGTTCAGGGGGATTCACTATATTATTTTGATTTCTAAATCAAGGATATTTTCTCTATCTGATATTTATTATTTTTATTAATTTTATTCAAAGTAGAAATATTAATAAGAGAATTTTGGATTGATTGGTTAATTATATAAAATATTAGTTAGTTTCTCCAAAATTTTCCATTAATTATTTGGTTATGATACTATTCTATTAATAATTGTTATGAATAACACATTATTAAAATTTATGTTTGTATTCAACACCTACTCTGATAGAAGTGTGATAATAAATAATGTTAATAAAATTATTCTCATTATCTTAAAAAAGTTGAGAGCCATGATATTCAGACATATCCCAGATCACCATGGCTGTTAAATAAGGCATTTTATTATATAGTATCAGGGTTCCCCACATTCCAATAAAATTATGTGAATATATTTCGTTAATGATGAAATGAATTTGATCATGGGTAGTGTAGCATCATCGTCTGAATTCCATTATACTAGTTTTTATCCCTATTCTCCACAAGAAATCAGAAAAAAATCCCAAATACCAAATATTCCCACTAGTAGGAGGGGGGTTAAAGGAGATATCATGGTAATGTAATTCCACTTATATCTGAGTTTAGAGTAGAAAATAAAATTACCAAATATCATCTTTCGAAATAATCTAATGTTGGTATTGATAAATATGAGAATGATACATATTAAATGAAAGGTTGTAAAGGTAAATATTGTAATGACATACATCATACATCATACCACATATATGGTTACATATAAGTATAATTATAAATTAAATAAAATATGATGGATCCGTAGATACATTGATCAATATCTCATCATGATCTCCAACCTTATACGAGTTTTCAACGTGAAATGTATATCACTAGAATCATATTATAATGATATAAAACATCATATAATTTGTCTATTAGATCATATTATCCCCAAACACAAATTAGACCTTTTATTTCAATAACCATGTTAGATTTTCTCAGTTACACATGTGCAACGGTTGACTGATTCATCTGTGACTAAAACCATAGTTGGGAACTACCAATGTAGTCTGATACCATCTAGAATATTCAATTACAAATTCATATGAGATCATTGATTGAAATCGAAAAAAATAATATACATTAAATAAAATAATAAAATAAAACATGTTTGGGATTAATTACATGATACCTATTAAAATGTAATGTGGATCATGCAATACAATTGTCCTGATCACACCATTGTTACTCCATATATCCTTAACCTTGATCATCCATAAATGTTATAGGCATTTCTTAAGTGCCTATGAGCATGGACCCTGACTTGTGTCTTGGTTAACTGTGTAACCCAAATAACCCTCATTCCCAAGAAAAAAGAAAAATTAATATTAATGAATGAATCAATTTATAGAGTTTGTTTTTCCTTGGAATCTATATAAACAACAGTTATAATTTTTTTTCCAAGGATGATACCTTGAATACCAAGAACTTTTTGAGTAAATGTTATCCTCCTAGTCAATAGGTCCAATGGATTGATCTGAAGAAACTAATAAAAATTATTACAAACCTAAAATTTCATCACACTTGACTAGATGGATCCCAGGGATAACCTATACATCTTCTAAAAATAATAGAAACCCATAATAATTATGATTCTGAAATGCTAAATTGATATATTCTAAATAGAATTTGTATCACAGGGACCTGTTTCATCTAGGATGTCCCATAATGACCAGAGATCAAATTCTAACATCATTGGATTTCAATATGTGGTTCATTATACATATCCCTTGAAATTCGATGGGCATTCAAAATATCCTCAACATATACAAGGTGTATGAATCCATACAACATGATCCAAAAATCCAAAATATAAATGATCACCAATGGGAATACATAGTACCATAATCACATTAGGCTAATTATTTAGGTTCTAGAAATCACATATATATACTATAAAACCATTTGAAATATTTGCATGAAGGAATAAATAGATGTATAGTTGTGGATGAATACTCTAAATAATCACTAAAATTAAAATCCCAATAACATATATTGTTGTTTTAGTTTCTAATGTAACAACCATTATCATCACTCCCCATTAAATACACACATGATCTTGGATTTTTTTTCAAAGCAGAAACCCAATTGATCCCCTCAATCACAGTATAATATAGGCACTCTAACATTGTTCCATAATCTTGATCCAGACCACATTTCAAAATGTGATGCACAAGGAATCAAATGTCCTTTGGTATCATAATCATGACTTGTTATCCCTTCTAACTATGTATTATATGTGCCATTGAAAAAATAGAATAGATAATAATTAACCCATCTCAATCCTCATGGTCAACATGGAAACCCCACTCATTAACCCTTCATCAATTTGATAGGGTCTATCAACCTAGACTGATGTCATATTAAGGGTTTATAGGCTTTATTGATCCTAGTAATACCTCTCAAAGGGTCTTAAATTTAGAAGGAATAATGATTTAATCTTGTAAGCCTTCAGCCATTGGAGGATAAGAATATGAAATAATGTATGAGGACCACTTATGTTATAAATCACCGTGTTCAATCTATCCACATTCCATCCATCTAAATCATCTTATTTTTTTATGAATTTTTAATTTAACAATTAGTTTTCTAATTTTAATATTCATTTAATTATGTAGACGATGTCCCTAAAGTTTCACAGACACATGTCAATAATCATGTAATAATATCCATAAACCATAATAAGTGTATGTGGGACCACATACACATTTTAATAGTTAACAATTATACCCAGGGTTGGTAACGGATTTATAGTACTGAAAATTCCAAACCAATCTATTACATGATGAAAAAATACCATATCAACATCCCTATCACATATCTAAATCTAAAAATCAATAATTAATTATTTATTAAATGTGTAATAAATTAATTAATTTGAATGAAATGTGGAAGATTTTTGAATATCTCAATGAAAGTCACCGCTACACTGGAACCACATCCAATGACACCCGATGGATTTTTCTCACTACCCTGGATCTATAATAAAAAATCGCAATAGAAAAAATAATATAAAAAACTAAATTTTATTTTAAAAGTAAAATACCACTATAAACCCATAATATAGAAATACCTTGATTAATTAATGATAATGTAATCAAAAATATAATCATGGGATTTTTATAGAACATTATTCATGAAATACCATTGAAAATTGAGATATTCCACAATTCTTCGGTGGAATCACCAATGGAAAACTATACAAGGAAGAAATAAATTAAAAAAGTGGAGGATGATAAAAAATGATGTACAAGGATGCATAGAAATACCTAAAATCAGAATAACAATCTTCTTTGACCACCACACTTTAATGGGTTTTAACAGAGGAACAAAAAGAGAGGAAAACCCATACAACATTAGGGAAAAAAAGGAGAGTGGGGACCCCCCTCATAAACTCATTTGGTAAATTGTGAAATTTATCCCTTTTAATGTTCTCATAAGATAGTATATAGTGCCTACTATCTAGATAGTGGCACTACAACAATATTTACTCAGCCTCAACTGAGGTTCCATTGAGCTCCAAGATGTCTATTGATCTGCCATCCATATATGTCAAAACACTTCCTTGAATGTGTTCAAACTCTGGAAACATTATTTTGATTCCAATTTCTCATATACAATTGGAAACAAATTTGAATTATCAACTTTTATTTTGAAATCCACACATCTATAAAGACATGAATCCAAACAAATTCCACATCATAACACTAATTATCCCAGTGATGTCATGATGGTGACTCAACAATACATTTGAATCATTGAATTAATCCCAAACTGTGTGTCCCATATAAAATCATAAAATATTCACATAAACAGAAACATCCATTTGATTGTTCTTATACCATTGAAACAGGATCCAATACTTATGAACATATGAAAATTATATGTTTCTTGAATAATCACATCAATTCTGAGGGTATATCATGTTGTAATATAGTTCATTACATATATTTTAGTGCACCCCACAAGAGGACTTATATGAAAAAACACATTCAAATTCATTGATTCTTCCACTTTTAGGATTTCCCATTATGACTCTATACCTGTGATCCTTTAATTCATGTATTTCAGATTTAATTGCCTCATTGTAGAAGCTAATATGAAACAACATGTCCAATGATGATAACCCTCTACATTATCTAATTAAAAATTAAATTATTATTCCCTCTCCAAATCTGAAAAACATGAGGATTCTAGTCATTTTTCATAGAAATCCCTAGATAAAGGCCGAAAAAAAGTTATCACATCCTAACTGGAAAATTCATTTTTATTTCGAATTCCTTATATCTAATTCCATAATGTAATGGAAATCAAATCATCCTTGGATGAATGATCAATTAGTGCCTTGCTTGAACTACTGATGTGTTACCAGACTACTCAATCATGACACATTTAACCACAATGTAATCATGTAACCATTAATGTACCCATAATGGAGTTTGTTACCTTCACCTAGTGTTTCCACCTTCAGTGGATCAACATCCAACTTATCCCATATATTTAATTCCACTTGAACTAGAGAATTACGAATACAACAAATTCAAATCATCATTCTCAATCCTAACAATCATTCTCATACACTATCCACCAAATAAACCGAATTAATATCATTCACTCAAATAGAAATTATGATCCAATTACCAGTAAGACCGTATAACAACTTTATTACAAAATAAAAGACTATACTAACATGGTTTTGTACCATCGGGGATCGAAATTCCATTCCACACCACACAACTCCCCTCATAGGACCCCTTTATCAAAATTTATAATTAGTCTATCTAACTAAGAAAGGCATTCTGTCAGTTCTGAGATAAGTTCATTTCATCTCATGAATAATATTTTTAAAAACCCTAATAAATAATACAACCACACCCAATACATTTTGAAATCCCCTCTATTATAAAGGTTCATTTTGAAAGCCAAATTATTATCTAAGCTGTCATTCCCATAGGTGTCACCTTATAACTCCTCTTTACTTGATAATTATCGATACTCTCACCAATTATCCATTTATATAGGTGTCTCATGTAAATTCCACATAACAATCAAATCCCATCTTATGTAACAGTTGTAAAATCATATTCTATGATATCTGACCCATGAATGATTATCATGTGAGTTCTACATCATGAAACATAGTTGAAATAGTTCTATAACTTGTAAAATCAACCATCTAGGCGATGCATTTAAAATAATCTCTAAAATCAAGAACCTTAATTATTATATGGCTTATCTTATGATCACCTACCACATGATTCTATTTGACAACAACAACCTTGTTTCCATAACCAAGGAATATAAACACCATCCACTTATTTATCTTCTATCGTGCATCATTCCATAACCTCACGCATTTACTCATAATCACATTTCACATGTTATGTGCATCTAGAATCATAGGGAAAAATAATTAACTAGTCATACACTAAAATCCGACCTAAATATCAAAATCACTAATAATTCCTCATAATTAATTGAAGGAATACTATAAAATATACCACATACTATCTAGAATCACCTTGTATCAATATCTAAAATATTATACCACCTTTATCAATAAGTTTAGATTAATGAAAAGTGTAATATGACCCCTTTAGATTGGTTTCCTATAAATAATACTAAATATGAGATCACTATTTAATGGGTTAACATATCATGGGAAACTCTAAATGTTTACAATATCATCCTTGAAATAAAAATTAAAAAATACATGCTCTAGAGACTCATAAAAAATTATACTACACAAAATACCAATTAATTTTCACACATCAGCTACAATTCTCATAGAGTATATCCACACTAGACTACACATGGAAAATATTTTCCCCCCAACCAGGGACATAAATATATATACAATGAAATTATCCATGAGTATTAAACTTCACTGAATAACAATCACATAATACAATTATGTTCAATTTCAATCTATTATTTAAATAGAAACACCAAATAGGATATTATTAGAATATAAAATAATCTATCATAAATTATCTACTATGGTCTCCCAAATCCCAAACACTGAAACAATGAATCATTAAAAAATTATTTATCCATCGTAACATAATAAGACCCACATGACCTGACATCAAGAAGAAATAAATATATATGTATACCACAATGAGTATAATTCCACCAAGAACATATATGCCAAAAAATAAAAGGATAATTTTTTAAGACATTAAACAATTGAACATCAAGAATATGTGTAAATATTAAAACTAGAAATAACATATATAGAATGGGAATCAATTATATCTTATATGATGCATGAGAGGCCAGTTTCAACCATAGTTCAAGGGTCAATTCCCCAATAAGTATATTCATTTCAATTGGAAAAAATATAGTTTTTATTACCATGTAATAACGATTCAATGAAATAACGTGCATCATGCAAGGTGAGAATTAAAATAACCAAAAAATTTCAATCCGAGAATATCAATCTCATTCCCATGGTAACCTGTTCATCTACCAGAAATAGTGTCTCCGACACACCAGTTAGGATTAATTTAGAAGTCCCAAGAAATATCTATTCCACTTTTATACCAACTCAAAAAATAGAAAAAACAATAATATTATATGACTTTTTAAATACATATTATGTAGGTTACTCAACTGGTTCCTTGACCTAGTTCACCTTAAAATCATAGGTTCACCCCCCCCCCCATTACATTTGAGGATCCCGACAAGTAGTGTGGGACTAATATGAAATCATGGAAATGATATGATATTTTTTTATAATGATTTATATAAAATAGAACCAAAAAATATCTACATTAATGATAATATGAAAGAAGAGAATATAATTATATGTAACATAGATAAAAAAATTAATGTTCTTAATAGACAAAAGTTTTATTTGATACACTTATCATCCACCCACTAAGATGGTCATATATACATAACAGTTGAATAGACATAAATAATGTTTGATCTAATACTAAATTGATACAGAAATCATTTAAATATCAATTCACATCATAACTTTTATCTAGATCGTATTATCCTAGGACTTAGCCCAAAGAGATGCTAAAAATATTCATCTGAGTGTGGCTCGGGTACCCATGTGCATGGGTGGCTTGAGTAGGGGGTGAGTATAAAAATTAATATGTACCCACCAACATAAAATCATACTTATACACATATGTTGTTATATATGTGTGTTTCATGATCAATATATATAGAAAACTATCTAGATTATAAATAAAATAAACCAAGAACACATGCTTCATCCTAATTCTAGAATATTTCAATGAAGATCACATGGACTAATCTAACCCTTATAACATAACAATACTATTCCTAATCCATAGTTTTTAACACAAATCAACAATATTGGATTTTACTAGTTTTATGGTCTCTATGATCATGTCATGATATCATTATAATAATATAAGTACCATGTTTTGGTCTGACATAAACAACCCTTATACCTAGTCTCAATGGCTAATAACACATGATGATTAGCCAAAAAATAGATCATTGGAATCTTGAAAATCTCTACAAACTCCAATTAAAATAATAATCTCTTGGATGATCCATAACATCCTTGGAAATCAGTAAAAAAATTGCATAACCCATGTAAACATGCACAACGGTTGGATCGAAGGAATCCTAACATCCTGTTCAAAAACATGTAATACAATTTTCATTGACTTGCCATGTACTAGGAATGAGCTATTCAAATTATATAAACTATATAATAATTATAATAATTATAATTCCCTAATCTCTTATATATGGATCATAGATAGACTATATATCCTATTAACACATGTTTTATAGTGTATCTCATGCAAACATGTTTTCACATCTTAGTATCCTATTGATCCATTATGTGGATAAATAGATGGATACCATTATACAGACCAAGAATCTATGGTGACATCAACACATCCAAGAAAAATAACTTTGTACCAAATGAGACCCAATGCTGGATCCATGAAAGCACCTCTCACATATCTTCAACTCATGATGTCTATAGGATTGTTATAAGAAGAACATATATGCATCTTAATTTCATCCATAATAAATAAATGAATGAAAATATAGAATTAATGGGTAATTCTATCACCTAAATCAATCACTATAGTTCTCAGTCCCATATATTACAGGTTCGATGATTGTTCAAAAGTGACACGCACTATTATATCTACCCAGACAACATACACCAACTAATTGTTAGTTAATCACTGAGGAAACCATCAGGGTCACCTAATGTAAAACATAGTATAATCACCCTCATATGTGTTCCGAGTCTCTATCTAAATCATATTAAAATATTAGATGCCTAAGAAATTTGATTTCCCTCGACATCATCATCAAGATAGCACAATTTTACCTCCAATATATGTTATGGAAAATTGGAAAGAATTGTGAAAAAAAATTAGACTAATCTCAATATTTATGGTTTCACAAGGTCAGTTTACTCCCCCACCCATCATCTATAGTCTATAATTTATCCACCATAGATGAGCACATGTTTATGGTAACTAGAGTGTACTAAGAATATTTTATCATCTCAAGGTCTCGAAAACTGTCTTGGAACCATAATTTTACCATTCATGTCTTTCAACATTGGTTTAAGAGGAATTTGTCTAGTTTCTAAGGGCCAACATTTCTATTTATCCTGTTATACAATCATTCCAATGTAACTTTATATAAAAAAACATTAAAAACAAAATAATTAGTAATTTATAAATTATATTAAGTTTTTATTACTTCTATTTGTTTTGTGGTCAATCTCCCTATAGTTGTGAGGCCACATTCAATAATATATTTGATCAGATTCATAATCCATATGTTGTGAACATGAGACCCCTTCCTCATTTGAAAATAAAAAAAAAATTATTCTAACTTACATTTGAGGATATCATGTGACATCCAACTTATTTCATGATTATCCATTCATATATCAATACCCCATGCTCCTTACTCATGTTAACCATCAATAATTAATTAATTATAACATTTATAATTACTCATTTAATTGAAATTAAATGTGGATTATTAGTGAATAAATCATTCAAATTTATCAGCATGTTTAAACCTATCCAATGGCACCCCGTGTGTTTGTCTCAAAAACCTAACCCTACCCTGAGTGATATCCTTAAAAACTAATTCCAAATTATTTGGAAAATTAATTTTTAAATGAATTAGAATATATAAAGAAACAAAAAAATAGTGATAGAATTCATAAAAATGAAATGAAACTGTGTGTAGATATCATCTTGTAATTTACATATACTACGATTCATGGATTTTCATTGAGAATAATTTTATTCTACTATGTTGTCGTGGGATATCCGTTAAATTTATGGCCCACAAAATTTGAAAATTAAATCTTTAGGAATATGAAAACACCATAGGCCAATAAAGGGCTTTGTAGGACCTTGTATTGGCTGAAAAATAACCTTGTAACACACCATGTAAGAAGTTGTTAATGAGTAATAATGTGGTAGTGAATTGTTTACCCATGAGGGAAAATAAGGCGGGGAGAGGGATGATTCTTGATAAACTCGTGTAGGTAAATAATAAATTTACCATTATTAAAAGGCATACTCCGTGGTTAGATTATATACTATATCATTGGATTCAACTGCCACATGTACCCTCATTAGGATCCTTATATACTATAGGAAAACTTTTGATCTTCCAAGTGAATATAGAACAACTCTCTAAAAGCGTCTTATCTCTCAAAACATGATTCCAAATTATGGTTCTCAAAAATACTCATTTCACAATAGGAAAATTAATATTATGTTTTGAAAATATCATTATCATATATAAAAAATACCTTATAAATAGTTTCTTTAATTAATTGTCTCGTTTTCATCATTTTGATGGAATATTCACTTTGGTGAATAGATTACTATGTTTTATTCCCTTGTGAGTTCTCCTGATGTGTAGAATCTCTTGGACATAAAATTAAAACATGAAATAAATACATTAACTAAATAATTTTTGATTACCACTAGGATAGTCATAATCACTTGGAAATTTAATAGAGAATTTCCAAATCAAGTGAATAAAGGTGAATTAACATGATAAGTTTTGAGGAGAACATGTGATTCTATAAGAAATTATGGTTTGAGATTAAATCTTCGTTAAGTTTATTTGGTCAAGATTTATCCTGAAAATGTTTGTAATATCAAATCTCCAATGTATTGGATAAATCATTTGTTCTCAATAATATAGATGTATTTAGGACTATAAAAACCATATTATTAACAACTCATGATAGGTTATTAGTAGAGGATGCAACTTCTTATAGATACAATAATAGGTGATTTCTCTTGTCTTCTTCCCTAGGTGTCATTGTTCATTATTTAATAATAAAAAAAGAATCCTCTCATGAAATATACATTAACCATGTTCTCAATGATTATCAGAACACAATATTTCTTTGAAACCGTATGTTCGATGAAAAAAATTACTGTAAATAAATCACCCCTTTCTATGTTAAGTTCCGTTACTTCGGATTTTACTAAACTAATCATACAACATAGAACATAAACAATATGTACTAAAAACATTGCATTAAATATATTACATTGAAAAAAATTAAATATTTTCAATATTTGAAACAAGGTAATCTCTACTGACATTAATATAAAAAATAATGGTATCCAAATTTCTTATATATATTTATTCAGCATCAATGAATATATATAAATGATAATGTGTGTTCTCTTGAACATACTAGGACAATTTTTTTCTTTTTCTAATGGATATCATATATATTTAAATTTTATCTAAAATTATATATGGGATCTACTACAAGTATTATTATTTATTTATAACTGTAAGTCTGAGTTAAGGGGCGGAATATAATTTTCGCTGAAGGATCCTAGATTTCATGATAATAATGGATATTTGGGTACCAAAACGTTTTATGGGCAAACCATTTGTATCTTCATGTAATACATATTTGAATAATTATTTTGGTCAATAAAAAATTTATGAATTTTTTTTCCATGTCTTATCCCTACACATATATCTGGATCTTTAATCACATTTATCCTGAGTTCTTATCAGGGGGAGGGTTTTTAGCAAGTTTTTCATTAGGATAAATAATAATGTCATTAAATTAAACCCAATAAGATACTATTTCCCTCAAAACATTCATTGTAGTCAAATTTTAATGAAGATAAGGGCATAGATATTAGAGTCTTATAATCTTTTATTGGTGATGGTAGCATTATTGAAGACATAAAATAAAAAAATGTGTACATAAAATATTCTATGTAGAAAAAAGGCTATCACATTCAATTTTCAAGCATAACTACTCTTAAATGGTCAATTCCATTTTGAGAATCCACAACAGTCTATGTATGATCTCTTATACCATAACTACCTATAAAACAATCCTAAACTAGGATATGGAAAGTATTAACATTATCATTGAATATATTAATGATGTCTGTAATAATTATTCACTGTTGAAAAAATTATTATAATTTGAATAATGAATGGTATCATGGGAATCTATATATTTACACCATCAGCTATGATGTTATGTGACCTAATTTTGGTAATTGATATTGATGGGAATTATAAAGATAGTATATATATAATTTTCAATTATATACTTACATCATTTATTATAGATGATGCTATGTGATATCACATTTCATAATAATTTGAACATTGTGTTGCAGAACATGGTAATTTATCAAATATGATAATATAGTAGTATTTTTAAGTGAAATATTGTTTTAATGGTGTCTTATTGGGATATAATTGGGATGAATATAGAAATATATATTCTTGGGATATGGAATGTAGTCATATACATGTTTATATAATGATGTAGTATGAGTATCTCACCATATTTTAGTAAGTGTCATGTGATATCACACTATAAGATATAAGTGAAGAAATATATCACATTGTTGTTTATGTATCCAGTGATATGGGATATTATTTCATGTTACAATATATTGATATGGATTCTTCCTCATCATAAAAAGTAATATAAGGTATTTTATGTCAATATAAAACCCATATTTTTCTATCGATATCTACTATGAGTTTTCACCTTTATAGTTCCTTTTATGGTTTTTACCACTCTAAATTATTTTTCACATCACATATCACTCAATGAGATTATATTCTTTTCACATATAATTAGTCATCTAGAGATGGTTTTTTGGGTTTTGGGACCATATTTCTATATATTAACATCCCTCCAATATCAAAATTGATCCATGCACTGAATCTTACTTTTATGTTATAGATGAAATTTTACATTATTTAAATATTAATTGATTATTACATATATTTTATCCCTTCTATATTTATAATATAGTGATAGTGTTTTTAAATATTTATTTAGATCTTATTCCACATGGATCTCAAGTTTCATTTTATTAATATAATGTTTTTATTCTATCAGTATATATTGGTAATGATTTCCTCATAACTAATATTATTTTATAAATTTTATATAAAGTTACATATATTGAATAGTCAGCTTCCGTAAATACTAATGTAGAGGATTTAAAAAACATATTCATGCCTCTTCATATCTGAGAGGCTATAAATATGTGTTAAGGGTTCATTAATAACTCATGGATATATTTTAACCTTATCATCCTCAAAATATTACAACTAATAAAAGAAAAAAACACATTAAAATATAATAGTAATGTAAAATATGGAATTTTATGGGACGAAAACCCCTGCTATATAAAATAGAACATACTATAATGAAAATAACCATGAAATGATGACATAAAAATGTTAAATATATATAATAATTACTTAATGTATTTATTATATAAATATAATAAAAATGTTGAGAAATTTCTACTAATATTATAAAACAAATCCTTGGCCCCACCTAAAACCTACTTCCACATCTACTATTGGATATTACAACTAACATACTTGTAGAGGTCTATTAAAATAAGTTGCATTCCAAACATGTGGTCTATAAATTTTTATGGTTTATGTACATGTTTGGAGAAGAAAGATATGAAATTCACCACTAATGGTACCCCTAATAATAACATATATATTTTATTTCATATAATATAAAAAAATTGAAATTGTAAGGATCACATTTAAAAAACGAAGTATACCACTGGGATCTTGAGAATTCACCTTATACGTCAAACAACACATGATTTTTCCAGTGACAATGTCATGTAAAAATACACAAAATAAATAATAACATAACATGGAATTGGTTTAACTAGTCCCCCACCAAAATCATATTCTAAATTGTTAGAGGAATATGTTTTCATAACATAAAATAAGATCATTATGGTACTTCCATGACTAGGTTGTCACCATGTCCAACCAAATAATTAATATATAACACTAGTTTGTAACCTTACCCATTTAAATAAATCATAATTCATTAATGTATTTGACGATATTTTCAGTCTGGGGAATATTACACAATTATCCTTAGTAAGATATTGTTCTTGAATTTAATGATTCTAAACAGAAAATTCATCCTTCATTCCAAATATTTAGTGTCAGTGATATGTATTATCCTGGATGTAGTGTCTCTATGGTTCTGGTGGGAAACATGTACCTTCATGGGGCCCATATATCTTTCTGAAAATTGTGTTGGAACAACCCATTCCCAATTTTTTATAACAATATCATCTGAAAATGACATTTCTCATGATGGGAAAATCATTATTGTAACATGTTGGAGATATATCGTATATTATAATTTGTATACTGGTACCATGTATAAGACTGATGTCACATCTTAGAAATCATATATTACTGAAAAAATATTTTAATGAATCCCATCTTGGAAGTCTATCAGAATTAAATATTTCCTATGCATATCCACCACTTAGGTAGTCACGAACATGGGTAGGATTCTATCCAACCTGACATCCGACCCAATCCAAGATATGGCTTGAATGTTATTCTTGATCCCCAAGGGATGAAAACTAGTACCCAAAATCATGAATAATACAAGTGCAAATGATTTTAGCCTAATAAACCAAGTTCAAAAAATATAACTAACCATGTAGATGAAATAACAATAACTGAATCTTCATGAATATAATAATAGATCCTGATAAAAGATACAACATAAAAACCCAAATATTAAAAACCAAACCAAACCAAATCATTATTTAAATGATCTCTATGTGACCTCCTGGTCACCAGCATCCTCAAACCGACCATCCATGTGGCTAAACTTCTCTAAAGAATACACGAACCCAAAACTTGAACATTCAAAACATCATAGGTCTATGACACTGAATAGTAAATGTCTTGTGTGAGCATAAGATCTTAGATGGTAACCACTATAAAATCCATACATTTCTTTCTAAAAATATTATACATATACTAATTTGAATTAAATGTATAAAACAATGTTTTCCAAATTATAAAGAAATAAACACATATTTTCCTTTTCAAAAAAATACACAGCATACATATATTCTCGAAACAAAATTACCTATTTTCAACCCAAAACCAAACCAAAATCAGATGATATGTAATTCTATGTTTTTCAAAAAATGAATAAATAGTATAACATCAAAACCAAATAGAATAGAATGTAGACAAGAAAATATAGATAGTAACTGTGGGAATTTCCAAAATACCTCTAGAGTTATCCTTGGACAAGAACTATTTAGAATCACTTGATAGTGTACGATGAAACTCCCTAGACTATAACAAACTAGTCACTCTAATAATGACAGTCTTATAGTATATCTCACCTAGCAATTAAAATAAATCTAAGGTGTATCAACCCATATAATCAGGGATGATATGTAACCATCACCTAACCCTCTATATATTTCTGGGAAACCCATTATAAAATTATACTACATATGTAGGAGGCTCTCGCACACATGACTCACCATACCTACATCTAACACACATTCCTACCCCAAACACTTACACCACCTATAAAATAACCCATTTTGGAAAATCCCTCTTTAGTGGTGCTTTCTAAAGATAAATTATCAATGTTTCCAATCGGGTATCCACATCATATAAACATTCAACCATTTCATTAAAGACATACTATTTTTTAAAATGGGACATTGAATTTTAAAAACCAATTACATTTACCAAAAACCAATCCAACCCATTTCCTAAAAAATTTGAAACACCACTTCTATAAGTAACTTCCAAATGAGCCTTTTAATTTCAAATATCTAACCAAAACATGTTTCAAGGGTAAAAATCATCGAATTAAAAAACACAATTGATGTCACATTTATAAATTTATTGAGGCAACACATTACCATTTATGAATAATGATAACATTTTATGAAAAATGGAGGGAATCAAATATTTAAAACCACATCAAAGAACTAATGCTCAGGCAGACTACCATATTAAAGTCCTTATTATTTGAAATCACGTACATGTGTTCAATTCATGATATAATGGATGTGAAAACATCTAATTTAACATTACAAGATTCCATGAATTATTTTAGAATCATTTCCAAAAACCTATCCTACTATTAATCAAACACTAAAAGTCATGCAAGGAAAAACTTTTTGACAAACTCATCAAAACTTGAAGAACCATCCTAATAAATTTTATAACAATTTCTCAATCCATAATGAGACTTATTAAAAATAAAAAACATCCATATATTAATTAGAGTCAACATATTTAATTTAACCAAGTCATAAATGCACCATATGTACGCAGTTTCATTTTTAAAATGATATTTTAACATTTTATAAAAACATTTATGTTTAAATTTACAGATTCATACTTAAAAAATAACCTTAAAACTATTTTTGAAAATTTATACTATTAATGATGAACCAAAAAATATAAAAAATTGTAATAAAAATCATGGGAATCATATTAAGAAATTACTTAATAGATCTCGAGAAACAATGGATTTCATCAAAAAGGAAATATATTGAAACACCTACCACAACTGAGTGAGAATGTGACATGACTTTGTGAGAAGAGAGATTCAAGACTGAGATACGAACCACACACTCAAGAATCAATGAAAAAAAAAGAATCATTCATCCCCAAACCCAAGGTTTGACAGAAAGATTCTCTTCAATAAAACAGTAAAAAACTAGGAGATTATAAGAAGAATAGGATAAAAGAGGACAAAAACCAAAAAAAACACACCTTAGATCCAAAGGAGAACAACCACGGAGGGAGGAGTCCCAAGGTGTTATGAAACGATCTTTTGAATAACAGTTTATTTCTTGAAAATTTATGTCGTATTATGTCGTATCAATAAAAACTATATAAGTATAAATTAATTGTTACAATTTTATTTTGACAGATATATGAACATTGGTATATATGATTGGTGTAAACTATAATCCTTATTATTTTATTTTTTTATCAAGGAAAATGATAATTGTTAATTAATACAATAAGAATTGTCAATGGCCCCGTCCAAAAGACTCAGGCCATATGAAGCCCATCTATTGGAACTTTGGAAGGAGGTATCATCCTTGGGGATTTCTCTGGATCAAGACGAAGATGAGTTTCAACATATTAAGCTTGAACGTAATCACCTTCGCCAAGAGATCAAACTAATATAAATCACCACTTTGGAAATGTTTTTCTGAGCCAAACCAATATTCTATCACCATCGAACACCTTTCTCTATGGTCTTCTGCTTCTTTCATTAGTGGATATATAATTATTCTATAGTTACATTGTGTAATCTTATGGTATAAATAAAATTTATATTTCTTATTATAGTTAAAAAATATAAATTCAAATGTCCAAATAATTATAGGAATAATTTTTTTGATAATTATAATATTGATTAATATAGAAAAAATAGTATTTAAGTATATTTTTATAAATTAAATAATTAATAATGTGAAATTATTTGAAATAAATGGACATATACACTTGTGATCAATATAAAATTTAGAGTCTGATAAGATCAATGAAATTTTTGTAAATAGTAAATTATGAATTGTAATATTACCGTTAAAAATTGTTATATGACCAAGGGAATAGTAACCCCACTTAATTAAGTTTAAATATAATTTAGGCATCTTTAATGATAACATGATATAATAGAATTATTAAATAATTTTCTAAGAAATTATTAGTGATATATTACTATTAATAAAGTTAATATTTATTTTAAATAAAAATTAAATATATAATATTGAGAATATTATTTTAATAAAATGGCATTCAATTTTGAATTCAAATAATTGATATTAGGTTAGGGTGAGTGTATGATATTTTTTAAAATGTTTTGTTTTAAATGAAAAGTAAAAGTAAATCTTTTTAGTTTTTGTGTGTTTTATAACATTATAATGATGTTATATGTAATTTAAAATATTTTTAGAGTCATTTGGATTAAAATATATTATGAGGTGTCCCAATAGGCCAAAAAATGTCAAAATACCACGGTCAAGCTCATGGTCTTGCAAATACAACTAATGAGGTGTCCCATGGAAATTAATAAAATATTCAATCACTTTTTCTATATATACCAACCCATTCCATCATTCCATTCATTAAAAATTACACCTACATGAAGATCTGATGTTTTAACCTCCAATAGAGTCCTCCCTAAGGTCCCTCAATCCCTCCAAGGTCCCAACCTCTATGTAATTCGAAGTTACTCTTCAACGTAAGGGACAATTCACCCTCTTCTTTTAGTCAGGACTTATTTTATGTTATGTACTTTAATATCTATTTTATTTTGTTGGGGTATGTAATTATGTATCATTATTTTGGTCCTTTTTATGTCCAAATTATTATATAACCTTTTCTCCCTCATCAAACGATTTTATTATTTTTTAAGCATTGTTTTTCAGATACTGAATTTTCAAAATATAATTCTCAACATCGTCTGCTTCATTCAATTTATCCATTATATGATATGACATTCAAGATCCCATAAAATAAACATATTTCAATTTAACTTTATCCTTATAATGTAATGTTTATCAAATAGGGATGTAATACCCTTTTCCCTTCTCTTTGTAATGTTATCTAAAACCAAGTTTCATAGCCGCTATGCTATAGAATTTTGGTCTCAAACTCTATCTCTTTTTATCATGAAAATATCTAATTTCATTTATGTGAATACCCAACCCTTTTACGTTTACAACGGTATTCATAAAGAGAATAAAATAATATATTTTATTCAATATTTTAATTATATTAAACCATCATTCCCTTTCCATGGGCTATAAATGACATAATTACCATGTTATTAATCAAATCTTAAAACCTCACAATTTTGAAATGAAACTAATTTCTTATATTCTATTTGGGTTATTTATGAAATTTTTTATTAATATATATGTGGATCACATGAAAATAAATATATATTAATCATTAACCATAATATCACTACAAAAAATTGGGTAATGATATTAATATCTAGAGATGAGAAGTTTTATGATGGCTTGGTGAGTAACCATGTTAATTTTTTTTGACAACATGGGGACAGATCTTGGTGATATTTTTCTAAATGTATTAATTATATTTTGTAACCATATGTTCAAGTTATTATTCATGTAATTAATTTTATAATATTTTCATTTATCATGATATTATGTCATTCCCCATGTTCTTAAGGATATCGCTCAAGTTCACATGCAAACTATTTCACTTGTTTTTTTAACTAGGCCTTCTTATAACCCATTCCTTTGATGTATTTCACTTGGTTATGATTTAAAATAAATTTTAAAAGGATGAACGTTCATTAATTACTTCATGTATAGTAGAAATATTCTTTACTTTTTTTTATTTTGCTTTTTTCTAAAACACAATATTTTAGTGATCCTCTATTTGTAAAATGAAATGAAAACTTATGTAATGAAAAGGAGGGATTCTATTGTTGGTATAAAAGGATTGTTTAGTTTTTTAGAAAATTAGGATTTGAAAATTTAGTAATAACACTATAGAAAAGTTTAAATATAGTAAATTTTCCTGGAATTTTGGTGAAATATTATATATGCTATTTCTAATCAAAAAGATCATTGTCTGGATACCAAAAAGTGGATGTGGTTATGGCATAGAAATATCTATGTCTAAAACCGGAAAACACTACATTGATTTATACTCCAATGGGAACTGGTGCATGAATATGGGCCTTACTTCACTCCGGGTTTGACACTCTTTCAGGTTATTTTTGTTTAATATCGTTTTTTTAATCATTATGAATGATTTTTAGTGAAATGTAAATGTTGTTAAAAATAATATGTTTAAGAATGGTGTTTTGAGACATAAAAAACCATTATAGATAAATTATTTTTTACTGAATTAACATTAAAAAAAATATGTATTATTTTATAAAATGCTGGGATATATGGGGAACTATACTATTGGTGACTGCAATGGACCATGAACAGACAACCCTCTGATGTAAGACATAATGAAAGCTTTCAGGGGAATAATGAACCAACTAACTCATGTTATGGGAAATGACATGAATCTAGCTAAGAGACTAATTTCACAAAGAATGTAACAACATTATAGGGCGTCCTTTATGTATCAATTAACACCAAAGATCATTGGATCTACCAACACATTGATTTGTGAATTTTGGATCAGCTCCTTCAAAGTGATATATTCTATGCTCTGCTGCTCACAATAAGAGATGGCCTCCCTATCTGTTTACCACTTAGAAGAAGAAGTTGATCAGTGGTGGGATCTTATCATACAATTTGAGTCCATTATTAGATGTTGAACCTATGGAGAGGGAATATTTAAAACAGAAATTCATCAACAAGTATTTTCCACATTTAATGAAAAAAAAATAGAGAAATAGTTTCTTACGCTAAAGTATAAGGAGAATGAATCTATTGGAAGCTATGAGTTGAACTTCACATGACATATTTGTTACACCTGATGAATTTTCATGGATCCTAAAGAGAAGTATTATAAATTATTTTGCAGACTATGTCCTCGTCTGTGGAAGAATGAATCCCATATAGACTATGATAGCTATGTGGTGATTCTGTGTTGTTATTTGAATGTAAAAATGGAGTTCAGTGATACATATTGGTCTCAACATTCAAATGATAATAAGATATTAATGGAACCAAGATTCTGGTGGATCTTTCATCAAGGAAGAGGAGGAAATCATGTGAAACATCCCCCATGTAATAAATGTGGGAAAAGAAATCGGGGAACTAGCTGCCTGAGAGAAAGAAGTTCTATATTTGTCGAAGAGATGATCATATTGCCCAGAATATATGTTGTGAGGTGAAGACAAAACATCCCAAAAACTAATGAAAATTGTAAGATGGTTTATTCCCTAACTGATGACCAATTCTATAACCGTGAACAACTTGGGAACATTTCCAATAAATGTCCATATCCAAGGGTAGTGGAGGGGAATCCCCTTCAAGCTCAGCAGAGGCCACAGGAACAAGGTAGTACTTTCACTATCACACCAACAGATGTCGAATCTTCAAATGATTTACTCGAAGGTATTGTTGTGTTCTATCGAATCTATATAATATATATTTTTACTCTAGTTGTAGGCATTCATTTATTTCCTCTATGTTTTCTATGAATTTAGAATTAACCCTTGAGTTTCTAAATGTAGAGTTATCAATAAAGACTCCTTGTGGGTTTATAAAACCATCACCATTTATTTGAAACCCTTGTATTTACATTAGTGATCAATATCTTATAAAAAATATAGTAGTCATTACCAATATTGAATTCAACATTATACTAGGGATGGATTTGATTTCATAGTATAATTCTAGGATCAAATGAACAAGAATGCAAATATCAGTAGTCTTGTATGGAAAACCTACAATTATCATATAAGGAGAGATATATCAACCTGGTATTTGTCAATAAAAACCTCTTATATCTTTATTTATGGAGATGATTGGTGAATAAAAAGGAGGAAATGATAGTATAATGATATAAAATGTCCCCATAATAAATGAATAAATTGAAGTTTATCCAAAGGAATTACCCAGACCAACCCCAAAACGAGAGGTAGAGTTATCCATTGAACTCATAACTTGTTCTCATCTGATAACAAAGACCTAGTGTGGAATGGAATAATGGATATGGAGGAATTACAGAATTGACACCAAGTTCTTCCTGAGAAGGGGTTTATCTAACTGAGTGTATCTCCATGTCGAGCACCTGTTCACTTTGTGAAGATAAAGTATGGATCAATAAGGATATTCATTGATTATAGGGAACTAAATGGGATCAAAATGAAAAAAATACCAACATCCAAAAGGTGATGATTTATTTGACCAACTTCACGGGGCTTAATTATTCTCTATAGTTGATATTTGATCTAGTTAACATCAATTGGGGTTGAATAAGGAAGATATTCCAAATACAACAATCCAATAAATATATTATAATTATGATTTTGTTCTTATGTTATTTGTATTGAGTAATGATCATTGTAATTATATGGATTTGACTTATAGAGTAATTAAGGACTACAATGATAACTTGTTGGTAGTATTTATTGATGATATTTTGATATACTATAAAATTCATGAGGAGCATGATGATCATGTAATAGTTATTTTGAAATCCTTATGGATGGATATGATTTTTTGAAATTATCGAAGCTGTAAATTTTGGTTACAAAATGTTCCTATCATAGGGAACATTGTAACCAAGGATGGAATTATAGTAAACCCTAAAATGAAAAAGGATGTTGAGGAGTGGTCATTTCCTAAATCAATAATTTATATTTTAGGTTTCCTTGGATTAGAGGGATATTATTTGAGTTTTTATGGAAAAAATTACAATATTTCAATCCACTAACCAAGTTAACTTGAAAAAGGGTTATGTTCATTTAGAAAAAAGTGTGTGAGGAATGTTTATCAGAGATGAAGAAGGGACTAGTTACTACAAAAATGTTATATCTTCCCTCAAGTAGATATGGATTCATTATTTTCTGTGATTCATATGAAAAGGGCTTGGTTGCATCCTCATGAAATCTGAGAAAGTCATTGCTTATGCATATCGACAGTTGAAGTTTCATGAGAAGAACAATCATACGCATGACATTGAGTAGTTTTTTGTTTTTTATGACGATATAGAGGCACAATATTTATGGGGAGAAATGTAATATATAAACAGATCATTAATGTTTAAAGTATATTTCCTAATGAATGAATTAAACATAAGACAATATAGATGTTTATAACTTCTTAATGACTAAGATTGTTTATTTCATTATCATATCATAAGAGAAAACAATGTTACTAATGCATTTAGTAGAAAATACCCAGTTGTTATATCCATGATGAGGATCCATGAGTTCCCATGATCCCAGAACTAGTTAAAATAGAATTGGGAATTATAATATAAGGGACATCATCAACCATATACCAAACTATTTCTTACCAATCATTACTATATAAGATTAAGAAGAATTAGAATGATGATATTTTATTATAGAATATGTTTGAGGCTAAGAAGGATGGGATGTTTCATGAGTTTAATATTGATCAAGATGGTGTATTGAAATTTTTCACATGACTACATTTTCCTTATATTCGTGAAATAAAGAAGGAGATAATGGATTAAGCTCACAGCTCTAATTTAACTATACATCCTATAAGCACAAAATTGTTTAGGAACCTTCAGGATTATTTTTAGTGGGATAATATCAATATTCAGATTAATGATTACACTACAAAGTTCCAAGTATTCTAGCATGTGAATCTAGAGTGAAAACTTTGTAAAGGTGTATTACAACCACAAACCATTCAATAATGGAATTAGGACAATATGACTATAGAAATTGTCACTCGTATCCTATAAACATCCAAATAAAATATTGTGATTTGGGTTATAGTAGCCCACCTACCCAATATTGACCATTTTATATCTATTCGAGAATATTTCTCTCATAATCAGCTTTCCAGGATTTACGTGAATGATGTGGTGGGGTTTAATGGATTTCCACTTTCCATTGTATCTGATCAACACCCACGGTTTACATCAAAATTTTAGAGATTCCTTCAACCTGATCTATCTACAGAATTGAATTTCAGGAGGCCCTATCACTTCCAAACAGAGGTCAATCTGAATGAACTGTTCAAACACATTAATACAAGCATAGAACATGATCGATTGAATTAAAAGGTTGATGGGATCAACATCTCCCATTAATTATTTTCTCTTACAATAGTAGTTTCAAATCGAGAATCAGAATGGCACCCAATGATGCTCTATATGTGATGAGTTTTAGAAATCATACTTGTTGGAATGATGATTGTTAGACAATACTTCTTGGGCTTGATATTGTGTAATAAATGACACAAATGGTTCATGCTATCTAGAAACATATTAAGGCTTCTTAGAGTTGGAGAAATATTTATGTCTTCAACCACCAAAGGTTCTTGGAGTATGATGTTGTTGACAAAGCCTTTCTACTAATTTCACCACGAAAGACAGTCATGAGGTGTGGGATGAAAGGGAAGCGCATCCATAGCTACATTGGCCCCTATGAAATCATTGACCGCGTAAGATTAGTGCCATATCAGCATGAAATTCCTCCAAATGTAGAACATGTTCATGATGTCTTCCACATATCCCTATTGAGTAAGTATAAACATTACCCTTAACATGTAATAATTCAAGAGGGGTTAAAACTAGAAGATGACCTCTCTTATAAGATAGTAGCTGGTGGAGATCATGGATCATAGAGACAAGGTTCTATGAAACAAGACAACCCACCTTGTTAAACTGTTGTAGAGGAACCACAAATTTGAAGATGCCATGTGGGAACTAGAGTATCTTATGAGGAATAAGTACCCTCACATTTTCTCTTCAAAGGATACGAGTTGATAATTCAGGGATGTAATTTCTTAATGGGGGAAGAATCTAAGGACCCAATATTTTGAATAACATTTTTTCTTGAAAATTTATATCTTATTATGTTGTATCAATAAAAAATATAAGTATAAATGAAATCTGACCATTGGGTATTGATCATTAGATAACCATTGGTCAATATAACTATTAGAATCTATTCTCCCAATTTTATCATTATTTCATATAAATACAAATGACCATGCTTAAATAATAGAGAATAAAGAGTAAATGGACTCATCTAGTATGCATGGGCTATATAGTGCTCATTTTCTAATCATAGAGAGGTGGTAACATCATTGGGATTTTCACATTACCAATCCCAATATGAGCTTAAATATTAAAAGATTGAAATTAATAGCCTTCAGTAGAAGATCATGCTTAAAGAAATCACTAATAAAAAAATGTTGTCCAAGTCACCCCAAAATTTTATCACCATTGCACAACTAACTCTTAAGTCCAATGCAGGTGTTATAAAGGGATATGTAATGAGGGATAAGTTACTTTCAGTAATCCTTTTGTATAAATAAAGTTTTTATTTCTTATTATTGATGTTTTTTAGAATTTATAATGACAAAATAATTATTGGATGAATTTTTAAAAGATTCATAATATTAATGAATCATGAAAAAAAGATTATTTAATATTTTTTTTTATAAATTAAATAATTTATAGTTGGAAATGATTCTCAGAAAATGACCATACACAGTTGTGTTTATAAATAATTTTATATTTTCATATGATCTGCATAATTTTTTGTGAATTGTAAGTTATGAATATTAATATTACCCTTATGAATATTAATATGACCAATGGAATAGAAACCTCATGTAATTTTGTATTAATATAATTTAGGAATCATTAATGGTAATATAATATAATAGAATATGTAAATAACTTTTTTTGAAATTATTAGTAAAATAATATTATTTTTTCTTGTAAATAATTATTTTATTTAAAAATGACATATCTAATATTTATAAATTTTTTTCATAAAATAGAGTTATATTTTTATTTTTGGACAACTATGTTATGTTAGGATGAATTTATGTGATTTTTATAAAATTTATTGTTTTTCTGTTAATAATAAAAATACAAATTTTGAGTTTTCGGTGTGTTTTATGAGATCATAATGACGTAACATGTAATTTGAAATGTTGGTCGACTCATTTGGATAATAATTTTATAAGAGGAATCCCAATTGGAAAAAACCATTAGAAAACCAATGGTTTTGAAAACACCACTAATGAGGTGTCCCTTGGAAATTAATAATATATTCCCTCACTATTGCTATAAATACCCACCAATTCATCCATTGCCTTCATTCCAAATTCCTCCTCAATAAAGATATAGTATTTTATCCTCCCATGGAGTCCCCCCAAGGTTCCTTCAGTCACCCCATGGTCCCTCCTATTGTGTTTTTGGAAGTTACTCTTAAATGTAAAGGAACTTTCACCCAAATCTTTTAGTCAATAGTTATTTTATGTTATGTATTTCAATTTCCATTTTCTTGTGTTGGGGTATTTTTTTATGTAACCTTATTTCATTCGAAATTATGTCCAAATTATGAGATATCATTTCCTCTATAATAAACTAATTTTCCTATTCATTACAAAACAACGTTAGGATGTCAAATTTTCATACATGAATTTTCAATTTTTTTTTAATCAAGTTATCTTTTAAGTGGTAAGCCTTAAATTATTCCATACCATGATATTATTTCCATTGTATTATATCTCTCAACTGTTTTATGAGTCATTTATTGATCGGAGACCATTGTCCAATCTATTTTTTTATGTTTTCTATAACCTTGTGTCATAGTTTTTATGCTACAGAATATTCCTCTCAAAATATGTCTCTTTTTCTCAGGGCATTCTGTCATGTTATTTAATGGATTATCGAAAACATTTTTATTTCTATGGGTATTCATGAATACATAAAAATTATATATTTAATTCTTTAATTGACATTGATAAAACCCACATTCCCATACCATGGTATAAAAATGTCATCATGATAATTCTTTTAATCACATTTTAACCCATCATGATTTTGATATGATACATATTTATTCTATTCTCGTAGGGTTATGCATGAAATTTTTTATTATGATATTTGTGGATACAATTAAAATAAATAAATATTATGGGTGAGACTAGATAGTGATCCAATACTTTGGGTAAATAAATTAATATCCAATGAGGACAAGTTTTATGATACTGTGGTGAGTAAACTTGTTAGTTTTTATGTCACCTTAGGGATGGTCAATGGTGATATAATTATGAATGTATACATTAAATATTTTAAAAAATTTATAAATTTATTTTTCATGTTATTATTATTATGATATGCATCTTTATCATGCCTTCATGATATTAACCATGTACATAATGATATCAATCAAGTTCACATGTAAATTGTTTCACTTGTTTTCATAATTGGGACTTATTATCACCGGTTCCATTGATGTCTCGACCCAGGTTAGGAGATGATATAAATTAACATAGTATGATCCTTATATAATACATTCATGTGGAATAGAAATTTTTTTTGTTTTCATGTATTACGCACCTTTTTCCCAATACAGTAGACCTTAAATATCCTTTATTTGTAAAATGAAATGACAAGTTGTGTAATAAAAAGGTGGGATGCATTATAAGGTAAGTGGGGTCTTGGGACCGTGTCATGAAATAAAAACGGCCTATGAAGTGAGAGCCTTATTTTGGGTAAAAAAGATTGGATAAATAAAAATGGATTTCAATATTTAAAATATCATGGTGGCCCGCATAGTTCGACTACACAACATTCCAAACCCATTTCCAAATGTGTGCGAGAAACTATAAATGAGGGGAACCTCACATGACGTGGATGGATAGTTTCCATATCATGAAATGATTTTGATGAACATATATTCCTAAAAAATACACCATGTTATAGGGTTTACTAGGCATGATGAAAGGTTTCCTCTAACTGTGTACAAATTATGAGCAGGCTAACAACTCACAAAAAACAAAAAAAAATTCAAAAATGATAAATTGGGGAACAACATGAACATCAACAAAAAGGTTCCAAGATTAAGAATATAATAAAATAATGAAATTTACAACATATTGGTTTGACAATTCTCCCCTCAAATGATACATTATTCCACCAGAATTTCATGCATCAGATAGATAAAAAAACTCGATCCCTATCTAGAAAATTGTCAGACAAAACCACAACCCTTAGGGTGACCATTTACTCCAAATATCACACCTAACCAATAAAGATGGAACTAATACACAATAATATGTGGATAACATTAGAGTGTTCTCCACACCATATGAACTGAAATAAAATTACTAATTATACTAAAAACTGACAACATTAGAAAACACAAACATCATCACATGTGCGAAAAAAGAAACAAGTAGAAATATAAAATTCAAAGAAAAAACCCAAAAACTATGAAAAATACATGAATGGAATTAAAAACAAAAAAGAAAACTAGAAACACCCTACACTAATTCCATTGAACCCATGCATCTTTAAGGGAGAACAGTTAAAACTGAAACCGACCCACAAAATGCCAAAAACGATCATAAAAGAAACCATGATCAAAAGAGCCACATTCATATAAATAAAACTGGCCAAATTATGCTAAGTAATGTAATAAAAAATTTACAATGAAACATTGAACTTATAATATCAACAAAACTGAAATACAGATACATCAACCATCTATCTTCCGAAACTAGGGGAAAATTGAGGTAATGGTTTCCCACATTCTGAGTGACTCCTGAAAATGTGGGATAGTGACTCCATGTCCTAGGGTGGATCTTTGATGACTTAAGTATCTCTTACCACGTAGTCAGGATCATCAGTTATCTAATCACAACAAATAGAAATCAAATTCCCAAAATCTTGGACTACAAAAACCTACTCATCCATAAACAGTTCATCGAAAAACAACCCAAAAAGAATATCCTTGGATGATGGGAATCACTCCATGATCAATGGATGAAGACCACCAAGTAATAGATGATCCTTCAATTGATCTTTTAATTCTTCGTTTGGAGAATAGGTAACTAGTTCCATAACATTTTCACCGTAGGACTTCACCATCAGTAGGCCATACTTAATACCCATGAGATCTTCCCTTTATTTGATCTTCACCTCCTCATGCATAAAAAATCATACACATAATGACTTACAAATCTCCATTTTCATGCCAACTCTAATAAACTAATATTGTAATCAAGTCATATTCATCCAATTATGGATCCTCAAACAACTTCAAGACATCATGAACTCTATTGACTTTAGGAGTTCACAATTATATGAAGACATGCTCTACCACCTCATGCTACTCCACAACATTTAACTGACCCTAATCATGATAAAGAATATAAAACAATAGAAAATAATCAGATATAAATCATTATTAGCTAGAAAATATTTGGACATTTCTGGGTATAAAATTCATAAAAAAACAAGAATTAGAAAACCATATCCAATATCGAAGAAAAGAATAATAATAAATAACACCTCATGATAATAAAAAATTATCTCAAACCAAACACATATAAGAGAAATAATAGAAAATAATCATTTCAAAAAAATTATTTCTATTTAAATTTTTGAATACACCTTATTCCAAAATCACATTGTAAATAACAAAACCTACCTAAAAATCCAATTCAATTACCAAAATCCTTTCCAAATAAGTTCCAATTTAGAAAACCCAAGGTAATTTACTGAATTCAATTACTCACTCATGGAATCCTATGAATATTAACATATGTTTTCATCCAAATATGCTTACATCAACGACACACAAAATCCCCAATGAACATTCCATGCACAACCTCACATGTGTGAATATTCATAAGGAGTACTAAGTGCCATTATTACCTATTCATTATCTAATAAATAAGTATAACAAAAATTCAATCCAAATGAACTTTTTTAATACTAATTGTTAAAAATTTCAAAACCACATGAATTAAATAATTTCTATTTAATATATAATAATTCCTTTTAAAAGAAAACATACTTTATCATAGACCAAAACAATACAAATATCATTCAAGCCTCAAAAATGAGAAACATGTAATATTTTTTAACCCGATGACATGTTAGTAAACCATGCGCCAATAAAGATTAAACACCTAAGAGGTTCTTAGTCCATGTAGTCAGAAAAAACATTGGTCACTACTCCAAATGACATCATGAAATTACACAAGATTACCTCCATTATAATATGTCATTCCAAAACAAATTCAAATATCTCAAAACTCAAACTACCCTGAGAATCTCAAGGATCAAAATATGAAATTGTTTTTGATTATTTTCATCTTCCTACCTACCATTTCCTAATAGTCTCAGTCTCAACTACTTAAAACCCCAAATAATAGTGGTTCTTCTGTGATATTGTTTTGTCACAAACCAGAACATGATTTCAACCATCCTAACATCTGACACAGCCCTATACATATCTTGGAGGGCATTATTGATCGACACAGGCTGGAAAGTGGATATGCTAATCAAGAATGATATAAGTGTGACTGATTTCATAACAATGAACTCGGAAAAACATAAGATAATTGAAAAAGAAGATGAACTAACAATAACAGATTATTATAGAATATTCAAATAGATCCAGAAACATGATACAACTGAACAACCCAAAAACTCAAAACTAGAAAAAATGAAATGTCGTTAATGTGATATACAAGAGAACTCATGCTCACTAATGTCCAGAAACTAAGGATCCACATGGACAATCATTTCTAATGAAAACATAAAACAAAAACCAAAACCTAAAAAATAGTTCGGGTCAACCGACACTGAATGATACAAGTAGGGTGTGAGAATTGTAGCTCATTATGAAACCACAATATAATATATACATTTCCTTTATTGAAAATATTCCACTAACACTATTTTATAATATATCAATAAAATTACTTTTTCCAATATTAATAAATAGACACATATTTTCCTTTTAAAATAATTTCACCCCACATTATTATTTTTTTAAGAAAATTACCACTCCTAACCCAATACATAGTCCCAAGAACCAAGAAAAACAATACCAGGTTGTTCAAAAAATAAATAACCAGTATAAGTTGGAAACAAAATTCAATAGGATGTAAATAAAAAAATATAGATAGTATCAAGGAGAAATTCATTAACATCCCTAGAGATATCCCCGGATGTACTCAGTTTGGTACCAGATGTTGGTGAATGGTGAATCTCCATTTTTATAACCAAATGGCCACCCTAATATATAAAATCATGTGGAACTTCCCAAAAATACTTTAAAACCCATCCAAGGGGTAAGAGTCCAAAAAATCAAGGTTGATAAAAAAACCATCACTCAACCCTCTAATAAATCTCCGAAAACCCATGGTAAATATATACTGTGTGAGTTGGAGGCCCTCACACATCTGACACACCTTACCTAATTCCACTGTACTTACTAAACAAAAATAGTAACTACATCTATAAGATAACCCATATAAAGATATATGTCTATAGGGGTACCCATTAACATCACATTATCAAAGTATCCAACTAGGTCATCAAATCAAATAAACATTCATCCATTTCATTAAAACACGTTACATTTCCAAACAGACCCTTGATTTTACGCATCCAAATTAATTTACCATAACCATTCCTAATATTTTCCAAAATATGTTGAAACACCACTTACACTTGTATATTTCAAACAATACATTTTCATTTCCAAAATCCCATCAAAACAGGATTTGAGGCTAACCTTGACAAGATTTGAAGAACTAATTTTATGTCACATTTTGAAATATCTTGAAAAACACTTCACCATATGGGAATCATGAGGCCATTTTAATAAAAAGGGTGTGATTAATAGATGTGATACCCCATTGGAAAACTAAATCTCAACGGGAGAAACATTTTCAATTCCATCATCATTTCAAATTCCATCCATGTATTCACTCTAGGAACTCATGGATGTGCCAAAATCCAATTGAAAATTCCATGTTTACATAATACAATTTAGATATAATTTTTAAATAAAATAACCTTGTAATATCCAAATAAAATAATTCCCACAAGGCCAATGTCTTTGACATGATCTTTAAAATATTAAGGTCCTTCCCAAAAATAATTTTACGCATTTACTCTATCCATAATGAGACAACTAAACAATATTATAAACACAATATTAATCAAGTTCAAGCCATAAAATGGAACTGAATCCCAATATGGCCATAAGTTCTCATTTTCATTTTAAAATAATTATTAAAATTTATAAACAAATATATGTACATATGTACATAGGAATACATAATGATTTTCCTTAAAATTATTTTAATAATTTATTCCAACAACAAAGAATCATGAAAAACTAAATATTTGAATCAAAAGCCCAAAAATGATATTTAAAAATTAATTGAATGATCCCAAGAATCAATTGATCGTATTAGAAAGGAAATAGATGGAAACACCTACCTCACCGGAGTGATAATGAAGAAATACTTCTGAATAAGAGAGATCAAAGCTTGATAAACAATCCACAAACCATATAATAAATGAAAACAACCTAAATAATTCAAAACCAACCCTAGGATTTTCCCAAGAGATAAATATACTAAATAAACAACCAAAAACTAGAGGATGAGAAGGAGAAGAGTTTAAAATTGTCCAAAAACCCTAAAACTCACATTAGATTTGAAAGAGATGATCCACGAAGGGAACATGACCAAGGCAAGAGGGATATTGTGACCCTTTCATGTTGCAATCATTACCCATGGGGTGAGGCCTTATTTGGGGTAAAAATTAGGGGAGAAATAAAACAATACACCAATAGTTAAAATTTTTTGGTATATCTCATGGTCCATCCACACATTTTTCCAAATCGTGTGCCAACCGTGAAAGAGCTATTGCAAAGGAGGGTCACATTTAATGGGATGGACCCATGATTTCAAACAAAGAGACTATAGTGATGAGTGTGTTTACCTAGAAATTACACCAAGACACATAGTTTATTGGCTATTATATACGGCTTCCACAAACCGTGGAAAAATCATGAGCAAGCCAAAACCTTAACTAAAACATAAAATATACATAAAATTAAACTATTGATCAACCCAATCCTAAACCAAAAGTTTAAAAAATCAATAAAATCTTAAAATAAATGAATGTACACTGTTGGGGTGTGTCATAGAAAATTTAATTTTTTTTCGTGACATGAATTTTCATCCCTATTCTTAGTTAATCACTATTTCAATATAAAACAATAAGAACAAATCATTATATTAAAAAATGTGATTACTTACACAAATCTAGACCTTAGATAACACTCACCTCAAATTTTGTATCCTTTATCTTGACATATCCCCCACCTAGGACCGTATAACGTTACTCAATATTCACATACCCAAGGTAATGAAATTGATCCATTGTTTCTATCCTCATTGTATACTACTTCCATGTTGGTAAAATATCATTATTAATAGTTTAACACTATTGTATTATAAAATTTAACTTATTTCTATCTAATAGATATACATTAACATAGATACCCTACCATATTTATCATCAAAAACTCATTCCTTATTCTAAACCCCCAAGATGAAATAATTATTTTGAGGTATTCTCACTAATCCACACATATTGAAAATTCTCATATAATTAGTATCATCTTAACAAGACCTCAAACACTAAAAAATGTTTCTATTCATAGGTTATCCATCATAAATAACACTAATTATCTATTAATACCTTGTAAATTTCCTCTCTTTACCAATAAATGTATAACGACACACCATGATTCAATAAAAGTCAGCATCCAAGATTTTATTAGGTAACTAAATCACATACCATTTGTTTTATATCGTCTCAAGTCCGCTCAAAATTTAATTATATTCCATCACCTACTTGGTATAAAAAACTATCTAAATTTATTATGGAATAGGTGAGATGTTATTTATATAGCCTAATTTCACAACTAATATCACATTATAAAAATAGATCCCTTATCTGTCACTAAGAATATACATACCTTCTTAACCATACATAAACATAATTAAATTAATTATTTTTTACATAAAGTGATAAAATTCGAGAAAAATATCTTTTAATAAAATTTATCCCTTGAGGATATGAGCTATTTATACTCAACCAATTCATGTAAACTATTTTCATTCATCCATTAATCCATATTCATCCAAATACTAATTCAACATATATACAATCACTTTTTTTATTAAATTTTCATTATGTTTTGAATTAATTCAATTATCTATAATAAGAGTAATTATCACCATGTAGTGCAGTAATTCATTTTCCTTGTGAAATTACCTTTTAACCCCCCCCCCCCAAAAAAATTAATCGTGATGTATTACACGGAAAATTCAAAAAGTAATCTACTATTCATAAAATATGTTTTTTCCAAAATAGAAAAAATTTAATGTATAATAAATATTGGTATTTTCCTTTTCCAATATAAAATGAAATAAATTTATTTCACCATCACTCATCCTCCTCCTACCACCATAAAAATTCCTTTAATTTTTCATTGTTTATATAATCATCCAATGGAATCATCTTGAAATCTGTATTTCTAGCCACACCAAATTTGAGGGACAATGGTGGGGAATAACAAAGAATGATTAATGGGGAATAAATATCTATAATTAACAATTAAAACCCCATTAATTTTTTCTATCTATATAGAGAAGGATGAGGGGAAAAGGGGGGTATATTTTTTATCCTTTTTAGTCAAGATTCCTAATAGAAGTAGCCCAAGAGGTTTTTTTAATTAAAAAACACCTAAATAACTGATTATTTAAAAAATATCCTTGGAGTTAAAAATTTCTTATTGATTAATTATTTTATTCCAGGAGATAATCTCATATAACATTTCCTCTATCGACCCCACTTTGTACTACATATATTAATAGACCTAGAAGAGGTATTTTCAACAACTATGGGTAAACAAATGTTTGTTGTTTAATTGAAAACATATTATCTATCTTTCTATCCATAGAAAAACTATGATCCCTATTCTTTTTAACGAATGTATATCCTTAAATAATGTAATTAAATTAATGATGATTAGAGATAAATTTTTTAAGAATGTGATGAAAAAAATACAAGGGGTTATATGAGTCAAATACTCTTCTAATTAAGTGGTCATGCCTTTACTTTCCCGTGTTAGTTGTGCCACATTCTATATCATGATTTTTTATTAATGTCTATATTATTATTTGTTGATAAAAAAGGTAGTCTTGATCTCATATATGTAAGAATCAATAATCTAAGGTAAATAGATAATATAATAATATTATCCTGCCCATGTTCTATTTTAATTTCTTTTCAATAAGCACCCAAATGTTAAAATGTGTTTTGAGAATATTTATTTGTTAATAATGAACCACTAAGGTATCAATTTACTTCCTTTTACCAATATATTATGATTTAAATAGTTCAAATTTTTCTCTTAGAATTAGTATTCATTAACCAATATATTTGATGAAATCTTTATAACATCATCAATAATATTGAATGCTTAATGATTCCCTAATTTCATCTCATTGATCTATATAAAAAGCCAATATTATTTCATGTTCAATTTTTTTGATCATATTGGTAAAATATCTAAATTAATATCCTTGATCCATCCCTAAAATATATAAAACTAAAAATTAATATACTCTCCAAATATTCAATCCATCATATAATAGAATTGAAATATTGAAAGGTGTGTTTGATCAAATCAAGATCTATAAACCATGAGAATATAAGGAACCTATATGTATTTGTGAATAAATTATTCATTATTTTTTTCTTATATATTATCCAAAAATTGAATGTATTTGGATAAAAAATACATCTTTTATTATTTAGGCTGAAATAAAGCCATAACCACCATATCCTTGAACATTTTTTCATAAGAAAATGATTCATGTAGAAAATAAAGATATTTTTTGAATAATGTGGTTAGTGGTATTTCTAGTTGAGAAAAAACAACTTCTCTATAATAATCATTTAAAAAATAACCAATAAATTACCTTCTCAAACCATAACAACATTTCTCATCACCCGAAAATCTAGAGGTTTTGGGAGTATATTTTTGTTATTATGATAACTAAATAGCCAAATCTACTTCTATCATCGTCTCCCAATAGTCCTATTGAGCACCATGAGCATCACATTGATTTTTTATATAATTTTTTCCTCATTATAAAATCTAAAACATGTTTCTGTGATCACCGAAGTTTGTTTTTATATGACTATGAAATATTAAAAAAAATTAGTCAAGTATATGAATCCACTCTTATTTCATACGAAATGATATTATTATCTTATAATTTATAACAGAATGATACTAATCAGATGATCATATGTATTTTGTAGATTTATATAATAATTATCATCTTAATGATGATCTTAAATCGTGTTCTATTTTCAATAAAAAATCAAAAACTTCATCTAATAATTCAGTCAATAAATTATTAACAGATCAATTTCTCCAATGGTTGTCAAATGCAACATGTTGTACAAGGGATTTACATAAACTAAATATCCAAAATTACATAATATGATATGAATGGGATTAAATATTTATGATATCTATTTTCACATCAATCTCTCCCCTTTGGATTTTTTTGGGAAATACAACCATAAAAATCATTACCAATTAATACGATAAAACATTTGTAATCAAAATGAAATAACATGAAACAAAATTTTTAATGAAACTAAACCAATAATTTTTTTACATTAAAACATCCTTTAGAATTCATAAAATTCAATTTTGATTTCAATATATTTTTTACTCATTTGATAAAATAATATAAAGGTAACAAAGTTCATATTATTTGGATTTTAGATCAGTCTATCTACATTTATGGGTTTGGTACCCCCTCCCCCCACACAATTCAAAAAATTGATACATATTTTACTCAATGGGAATCCAAAAATTTAATTCCCCTATATATTAACTCCAAATATGATAAAAATATTATTTTATTTTCACACCCTTTTATCATTAAATTATTATTTTTTTAAACAAATTCAATTGAAAGAGATAATTCTCTACACTTATATCAGTGGAAATCCATGTAATGATAATAACTCAACACTTTATTCTTGTTAAGAAATAAAAATCATCTTGTTCTAGATTAATAAAAATGAATACATGATTTTAGAGATATAAATTAATCTATATAATCCTATATACATTAATATATATTTTAAATTACCTATGACAAATGAAACTTGGGGAAAAATATTAAAAATTAGTTCATGAACACATACCTCATGTTTTGAGTGGAGTTGTTATCCTCTTTTGAAATAAACAAGGTATGGAAACATTTCTTGATTTATCTTGAAACCCCATCACCAAATACAGTCAATAATTTATAACCTGAACATTTTTTATTTCATAAGGAAATTAATAGTATATAGGTTTCATCTTTTACTTATCCCAACAATTGAAAATGAATCCTTAATGAACATAAATGTTATAGAGTTTTAATGGATCATTAAATGTGTATAGTAGCATAAATACTACATTTATATTATATAAATTCATATCCACTTTAATTGTATCTTAATTTCTTCTTAATATTGTTGTTACCACACCAAAACAAGAAAATAAGTTTCAGTAACTTTTTTATTGATCAGACTGTTCATCTCCTTATGATATTTCTTATTATGGTGAGATTTTCAGGTTTTTCCTCAATATTACTTACAATTAAATTAGTATTACTACTCTATCTTTTAAAATGTAACTATTAACTATAGTTAAATATCACTAATATCTGTGTGATACATTTTTTAAGGTTGTGTCCAAACTGTTTACAATTTTTTAAAAAATCCAAAATTGAAGGGATATTGTTAGAAACTAATCTGCATCCTGAAAACATTACCTTTTCCCCTATATTTGTTTTACTAGTTACATTTCATACCATATGTTTATCAATTTATGTAAAATGAATCTATAAATCAAGAATAATTCATAATTTTATAATTTCTCTATAAAACAAGTGTTTCCATCAAATTCCAAGAGTTATTGTCCCATATTTTGTGACTTTTGGAATGAGTTTTCTCCTCCCATAAATTGAAATTCAAAAAACTCTTCTAATAAAATGGTATTTTTTCAAAGAATAATTCTCATTATTCAAATGTAATATATTTTCCTCTCCTTAAATATATTTCTCTTGCTTCTAATGATTAAATTTAGTGAGAGTTCTTGAAGTTCACATCTCTTATTTTCAAATAATTCAATCATTGGTTTCTTCATCGCAATGATGTCTATATTGATATCACATCAATATATATCAATTATTATACACCATTAATAATTGTAATTTTTTTTGTTAAAGTTTCATTTTAAGATTAACGTTTTTTCTTTCTTATAGATATTTTTTTGGTTTTATAAACTGATACAAAACTCATTTTATTATATTATTATTTATCAACAATCCATTCTTCAATAAGAATGAGTAATGATCATCATCCATCAAATAAAAAAGTTTAGAGTTCATAAAATTTACCTATATAGATTTATAATTATCTAATTATACAATATATTATTGATATGTAATTAATATCACATTAAACTAATTTATTTTGTCCAATAATCCATCAATGATGGCTTAGTGAGTCTTAAAATTAGATTTGAAGAAATATAATTGAATGTAAACATGGGAGACATATCTAATCATGATATTACAATAATATTATTCACAATAATTCTTACTAATAAAAAATTATATCTTTTTTAGATATATCATGTATACATTCTGGATCTCCAGAAATTTTTTTCAAATAAATAATTTGGAATTTTCATCAAATCCCTTCAATTTCCACAATTTATTATCTTTTTCCGATTGATTTATCATTTTAAGGAGAAAAATAGCTTCTAAATTTCCATTAAGGAAAAATTATGATAATTTAATTGAGAGATTTATAAAATTTATACATCATTGTATAAGGGATAAATTGTAAAACCTCATCTACAATGATATAAAAAACGTAGTTATTAAGTATAATCCAATAAATAATTTAATTAGTAAAAATATATAGATAACATTATTTTGATCCCCCAATGATATTTTTAAATTTAATAGGTGATTGAAAATATAAATTATATTATAAAATGTCCTATAGATAAATCTGAAATCAAATATTGTAACAACATTCTCTTAAAATATCATCATACATTGATTATAACATTTGAAAAAAAATCCTAATAAAAATATCATGCTCAATATCATAGATTTATAAAAAATCCTTGAGAGTGATAATACTATGAAACATAATTATTTTCATAAAATATATACAATGAACTAATATGAGGGGTGAATTAGTATCCTGATTCTAATTGATAACATGTGATCAAATTTTACCTTCCTCTAAAAATTATTCTCCCTATAGAAATTTCTACTTGAATCTCCTTAAATAATTGAATAACAAAGATAACTATAAGATATGGAGAGAGTAAGAAATAAAATCACACTATACAATAGGTTAGAATGATCAGAAAGTCATGTTATCAAGTGTTTACAACATTGGTCTTTATTAAATGTTATCCCACTATCCATGTCATTATATTATTATCACAGATGAAATAATAGATCAATGGGCTAGAAATACATTCCTAAAATAGTAAAAAAATAAATAAAATATAAGGGATATATATAAATGATTGGAGGCTCACTTAAGTATGTGATTATCAACTATCATCCTCAAGTCCCTCATTTTGTATAAATGTTGTACGCATTAGTCATTGCTTAATAATGACTCGGTGGTGTGTCCCTCACATTCTTTTCATCGTCATTATCTAACAACATGTTAAAAAATTTATCTCACATTATTATCACTCCTTCCTCCATTGTATGGATGGTTCATTTATTGAGATATTTCAAATCTCAATATCTTAATCAAAAGAAAAATATTGAAAAATAAGTCATAGTTATCTTCTTTTTGATCTATGTGGACTGTATAAATTATTCCACGTCTAGAATGAATCATATTTTTCATAATATTATTAAATTATATAAATAAAATATAATATATTGAAATATTACTATATTCATTAATTTTTAAAACAAAGCTGTATTCAATTTCTTTTATAGGGCATAGTGTATTTCCCATGTTGTATAAAAAATACTCAAGCATGAATTGAAAATCCATGATATCTTAAAGTCATTTTAATTCATTCGATTATCATTGTTGTCAAAAAAATTATTATTTTTCTATACAATGATATATAGTTTACACCAAAATTATTTAATGATTTTTTATGGTTAGTGACATCTTTAACAGAGAAACCATGACATATCTATGATTATAATTTTAATGATAAGTTTTGGAAAAAATTATTTATAAAATTTAGGGTTTTATATTACCTATGAAATCCTATTATTTTTATAATTAATTTTAAAACGAAAATTTTTAATATTCCTATATTAATACTCCCATGACCACTCAATAGCCTTCTGATTCCCAAAAATAATAACCCTGGTTATTTTGGAATCAGTTTTCATCACTGACTAAGAAAACAAAATGGTATAATAACGACCCATCCATTTACTGATTAATATTTGAAATATTTACGAATTTTACTCCATTTTATTCTTATAATCTTACTTATTACTTATATAACATCTATAATGCCTTGTAATATTGATCACAATTGAAAAAAGACAAGTGAACCTATATAATCAACTTATTTAATAAATAATATTCATTGTCCCAAAAAACGATCATAATAATTATGACCTTCTTGGAATATATTACATAAAACCTTCCATCATATAACATGGATGGAAAACATAATAAATCATGATATCAAATACCCAGTGATAGTAAACATATGAGATTCCAATCGTAAGAACCTATTATGATCATAATGGTATAATAAAACAATAAATTGAATGCTCTAAACATATAATATTAATACGATGTAAAAAAAGACCATAAACTCAAAAATATAGACATATCGTGAATCAGGATTAATAAGGGTGTAAAAATTTTAATAGAATTTATAGAGTCATAACATGTCCATGTAACATCACAAAAAAAATAATTAACAATATTTTGAACATAGAAATTTAAAATCAATTCAAAAAAATATATTTATAATAGATTTAAGTGATTATACACACACATTAAAATGAGAACATAGTAATTCATAATAATATTCGCACATAATTTTGTATTAAATTTTAGAAGAAATTATAACAACCTAAAAAATTTAAAAATATATCTCTTAATGACTTTAAAATATTTTAAATTGAGAATTATTTTAATTTTATTAATATATTGTATTTCACATAATGCCATGTTATCTTACATTACACACAACAATGAATTTTTGTGAGAGTATGAGTTGCATGCAAGAACGAGTTTTACCAAATTATAATAACATTTAATATCAAATTACCTCATAGTTGTAAAATTTTATATAATTAATATGATTAAATAATTTTCTAATAAATGGATGATTGAATTGGTTACCAATTAATTTGAAATAAATTTTAAAAATAAATAAATGAATACAATGTAAATATTTTTAAAAATATTTTTACTCCAAAGTCATATTATCATATAAAATTTAATTATAAACTATTAAAGGATAACAATACTAATAATATTATTTTATATATAATAATAAATTTATATTAAAATAATCCAAAATATTTAATAGGCATATGAAACAAACAAATCCAATTTTCTGTTTAAAAAGTTGAATGTTTTTAAAAGGCGAGTGTTCCATATTTTTATGGACAAATTGTTATAAAACTAATTTTTTACTAATTTATAATTTTTTTTAAAAATAAATATAATTTATTAAATCATAATGTCAAAATTATATTACGGTGAAATTTTGATATGTTTATGAGAAGGTTCATTTTAGTGGATTAATAAAAATATACTGAATATTAATTGAATAATGAAATTTATTCTAAAAATATTATAATGATAAATTTAATTTCAAATCAGAAGAATTATATAAATTAAACAATTAATAATACAATTTTTTCATTGGAATCATTTTTATATTAAATTTAGATATAAAAACATAGTAAATGTTTGATAATTTTTACTTAAAAACACACATTCTAATCCCATCTAGAGGATTACATTTTCATTAAGTTCTACCAATTATGGGATTTGAATCTATGAAATTGATTCCTATTTTTGTATCATAATAATTTATAATTTAGAGCAATTTCAACATAATATTTTACCAAAAAATTTACTAAAATTATTAAATATTAATTAAAGAAAGTAAAATAATAATGGGTATACAAAGTGGTTAAGATTATAATAAAAGGATTATAAATGACCTAGTCACTCAAAAAAAAATTATAGAATTTTTTTTTATTTACCCCTATATGGTTCTAATTGGTATCATTATTGAAGCTCCATGGTAGGTAAAAAGGTGGGGACACCTAAATTATATTTTAAAATGACTTGTGTTTCCCCTATCCCCACATTTAAAAGGTCACCCCTTATCCCCTCCCTTCACACCTTCATAAAAAATATTATATTACAATACATACACCAATAACTCCACAAATTCTATCCCCTAACCCTGAATATTTATATTTTTCACAAATCCATATTATGAAGGATTTAGTTTGAACCAAATGAGGATACTTGAAGAGCGAGTAATGTTTTTCTGAAAGTATTTATATTTTTTCCCATATCCAGCTCCATAAATTATACTATTATTATTATATAATAAATTATTTATCATTAATATAATAATATATTTTAATATTATTGTTTTGATAAGAAACTTGACACCCATAGATCAAGTGGGTTACAAAGTCATTATTCGTGTGTACAATAACCTAACGCCATGCGAGCCGATTTTATTCGTTATTCCATTAAAATATTTAATGTTTTTAAATAATGTTTGAAATAGTGTATATGTGTTTTATGTATATGATATTTATTAGGTATTTATTCTTTTATGATAATTTTTTAACACATAACATCATTATTTCATTTTTATAAGAATATGTTAATGCCGGTCTTGGGTACATCAGACGATCGCCTGCCAAAGTGATGTGTTTTGTTCACCCATTACATGGATTATAATGAAAAAGGATATAGTAAACATATGTTATATATATAACAAGATAATTAATATGAAATTATAATATATATACATATTCTTTTATTCATTAAATGTGAATGGAAAATAGAAGGCGTGTTTGTTTGTACTCTCTAAATGGTATATTTCATTCCTATTAGTAAATTTAATTTATTGACATAAATAAATATATTATATATATAATTAATTTTTACATCATGGTTTAAAATATAAATCTGATGATATAATGATCAAAATAATTTAAATAAAATTACATGTCAAAATATTCTCAGAAATCAAGGAAATTAACACCCGAAACAACAAAAGTAATAAATGATAATTCACAAGATGGTAAATATTTGAAAAAAAAGGATTTTATATAATATTATAATTTTTATTTTTTCATTTATAATTTAATAAAATTCTTTAAATAAATATATATTATTTTAAAGGGATTTCAACCAAAAATAGGTGTTTGTTAATGGATTTTTTCTAAATTTTCATTAAATTGGGGTTTATTTTCTATTAATAACCCATTAATTTTTTTGTGATGTATATACTTGCCATTTTAAATATAACATTTCGAATAATGAATTTTTCATGTCATTTTATGTTTCAATTTATATCTATTCATCAATGGGGATTTGATTTTGAAATGACAAAGTGATATACGTTATTATGAAATCCCACTCTATTTAGTTTTATATAAACATCACATGAAAGAATTAAATTATTGTAATAATTTTCATTACAATTTTAATTTATTTAGAATATTATTATAATTTTTTAATGTATATGATTAATTCCAAAACTCTAAACCATTTTACATATGGCGTTTAAATAGAAACTTATTTGACTATGTATGGAAGTGTTGATCATTCTTTATTCAATACTGAATAAATGTATTTGAAGGTAAGTAACAATGTTAAAATTATTATTTGATGTTTGAGTAATTATTTGGACCTCTAAACATGGTTTTGTATCATTTAATGATAACCAATTGATGCATTGGTAGCCTAATGAGATGAATCAGTTGGAAAAATTAGAGGGGTTTTTACCCTTTATATTTAAAACAATCTCGAGGAAAGGTCATAATAGTAAACGTATCATTTACCTAAAAAATGACATCCCATAATTAAGATGTCCCTATATTTGGAATTCAATTATTATTATCCATGAGAGTTATAATATGAAAAAATCTTTGGATTTATTTCATTATCATCTTAATGATAAAATATCAGGAGTGTTCTGTTCTTTAAATTGACATATTGATTATTCATTATCAGATTATTTAGATTCCATGTCTATTCATTTATTTACATTACCATATTGATTATTCATTATCGACACATGATATATTTCTTTTTAATTAAACTTTAATAGGAGTTTAATATCACCCTTATTTTGTTTTCTTTCCCAATGATATAAATATGAGTAATTTCCATGAGTTTGAATAATGAGATGATTTTAATATTATTAAGATTCCCTTTTTTACCAATGTAATATGCATTTCATGAATTTAATATAGTCTTCAAAATTTTTTAAAATATTTGGTCTATTGGGATTTAAATCTTTTATATATTCCAATGTATTAAATGTATGAAGAACATTTGGGCTACATGGGATTAGGAAATTATAGAAGGGATCATAAATAGATTAATAGAAATATTGAAAAATATATTTAGGAAAATATATATATTCTAGAACATAAACATTAGATAGACTATAAGGATATGTATATAAGAACATCCAAATGTTTTGGTAAGGGAGAGATTATATGGGTTACAAAATAAATACATCCTTTTATAAACTCTAATAGTAGACATGGTTTTAGAATAGATATACCTAGCAGTAATAACTATGAAAAGGTTGCATGGGGATGGATTAGAGAATAACATTGTACATGCGAATGGGTCTTACTATGCATGTAGTTTAATAATAACATTGTATATTCTTAGGATAAATTACATTTTCATTATGAACCATTATAATGGTTTTGAATGTAATGATATCCACAATGAAACCAATGCTTATAATTAAGATATAAAAAATGGATAAATTTTTAATTTATGTTGATTGTTACACCATTTATAGAATCATATATTATGATTTATAATTAATAATATTATTATCTAATACACTATATAAATTTTTTTATAAATGAATCATGGATGGATGAATGCTTTCAGTACTGATGGACAACGTAAATACTTCAATGATGAGGAAACCAATAATGATGATAATAAAATAAAGAAAATTATATCTATATTAGGGAAGCTTAATCAAGTTATGTAAAATTACTTTTCCATAATGGATAAAAAATTCCACATTGATATTATCATAATCTAAATGACTATATGTGATTGAAGCTCTATATTTTATTACTACTAGAAATAAAATTATAGAAAATAAATGGATTATTTCTATGAAGATGACATTTAGGGACATGGGATGTGTTGTAAAGGAAAAAGGATAAAATAGTGTTTTATTATCTAATAGGTGATGATGGTCAATCGGTTTCCATAGTCCAAAATACTAGGAAGGGAGAAAATATTTTTTACCTGGAATGTAACAAATATAAGGGGAAATTATTCAAAAAAATACAAAACATGACAAATAAATTGAGATGAATATAAAGATCCTTATATTAAGACAAAGGAGAAGAACGTTATGATTATTATGAACACATAATTATCAAGTTGTCTATTTAATTAGTTATTACAGTAACAACATGTAATGCATGGTCACCCATTTAATTGGATGTCTTAAACCAACTCCCTATGGAAAGCTTATTTTATATAATTTTTCAACAAATGATGAAATATTTTTATGATACATTATAATGGAGAAGTAATTATATAGATATTACTTATTATTGGGTATCCAAGAGAATAAGATTTCATCTAAGAACCAATATAATGGGAATGCATAAAAGAAGAATAAGAATACGAAGTAGCTTCCACCTTGCACGAAATGTGGAAGGAATCACCATAAAAAATGACTAAAAGGAATGTTATATTTTTTTAAGTGTGTATATAATAGCCAAAATCATGGAAAATTAAAATGGAATAAATAAATCAATGATAATAAATTCTTATGTGTTAGAGATATACATAATCAGTCACACCAATTCCTTAAGAATCAATGAAATCTACCACTGACTTGGACAATGGAAGATAACCATGCTTATGTTATTACTACAGCTGAATTATAGGTTTCCAATTATATTGTCTACATAATTTAATATTATATTAAAAATTAGAATTTTATTTATTGTATTATTTATCATAATACTATATTTATATTATCCTTGTTTAGTAAGAAAAATGGTCATTTCCTTTTTAATTTAATAAGAAAATTAGTAGTCAAAACACTAAAGGTAAGTAAATTTACAACAAAGACATGTCAAGATGTATCTATAATTTTACATAAGAATGCTTTATTTATTATACATATCATAATAATTATGGTATAAATGGATATAATCCTCAAATTGAATCGATTACAAAATATGGTGTGAAGATTTATTGCATGAAGAAGTAAATTATGATGTTTTTTAAAAAAATGTAGGATTACTTAACATTAGGGATGAAATATTATCATCTAGTTCTTATCTATATCCAACCCCAATATCTCTACTAAATGAAAACATTATAAAAGAATAGAAAAAAAACAATCTATGAAGATGTTAATATCCAGATAGAGGATGTACCTTTTGTATTGGTGTATATTGATGTATTCCTAGGGAAAAGATCTTGACATCCCCTATAGTGTAGTACTGAATATTCCATTATATTAGTACATAATTCAAGAATAATATCTAACAATCCCTATAGATTATCCTTTACAGAATAACTGGTGTTTAAAAAATTACTAACGTATTTTTGTAATAAGATATTTTTTCTCTCATGGGATTCTTTATGGAGATCCCTAGTTATCATTTTTAATAAGATAAATGGGTTTATAAATAAAATTCATAGATTAGAGGGGAAAAACTATATTAATATAAATAATATGTATATTCAACCTCTCATTGATGAATTATTTTTTCGAATTCAAGGAAGAAAATATTTTTTAGAGATTGATCTTCCTTATTGGTATAAAAAATTGTGAGTAAAGATGGAATAAAATACATAGACAAGTTTTTGAAATAGGTATCAACATTATGATATCATATTAATTCCATTGGGACTGAATAGTTATACATTATTTCTTTGGATATAAGGAATAGATTATTAAAGGAATATCTTGTTGATTTTTTTGTGGAATTCATTAATAATATTCTGGTATATTCTAAAATATATGAAGACCATGATAGTCATATTAAATACACTCTTATGACTCTACGAATTTTTTTTAATTCATAATGTATGATTTTTTACATTAGGATGTTTGTTGTATTGGCTATATTGTCTCAAAAAATTGAATCTCAATTGAACCCACAAATAAAAATGTTGTGAAAGAATGGACTACACCATCATACATATCTGAGTAACATATTATCATTGGTTTGGATGGTTAATATCTGAAATAATTTCATAGTTATACATAAATGAGAAAACCATTAGTCAATAAACAAAAAAATTAGATTATGTTTGTTTGTATATAGGAATTTAAATAATGTTTTGATGAACCAATTTGGGTTTTGGTCAATGCTACAATGATAAATAAATCATCTAGAAGTGATTGGTTTTTAATATATAGTGATGCATCAATTAAGGGACATTGTTTTTTCACAATGAATAACTATAATGATATTATAAATACACAAAGAAAATTGATTACTCAAAAATATAACTATCCAACTCATGATTTTGAGTTTGTAGATATATGTTTTACATTTAAGATATTGTGATATTTTCATTATAGTGAAATATGTGAGATAAACACAATTCAAAAATGCCTAAAATAAATATTCTCATAGAAACAAACCAATATGAGAAAGAGGTGGTGGCTTGATCTACTCAATGATTCTTATTTATCAATAAATTACAACACATGAATATAAAATAATGATCTATGAGCATTGATTAGGGCATATAATAAATATTTACCCCAAATGAGGGTTGAGATTGATTTTATCTTCATTGATCTTGTAAAGAAGAATATGGAAATTTCAATGAAATAGGATACACTAATTAATTTTCAAATGAATGAAAATCAAAAAAAAATTAAGAAAATAATTATTTTTCAATATATTAATAAGAAAATTTAGAAGAAAATTAAATCCTTAAATGATGGTAAATTGTAATATTTAATTTGTGATGAGGGTGTCCTTAAATTTGGAATGTGAGTATGTGTGAAATCTGTATTGTTCTAATAGGTGAATTGTTAGACGATGAAAATAACTCTAATTTCCTTATAATCCATGGATGTAAAAAGATGCATATGGATTTAAAGGATGATTTTTAGGGGATAAAATATTGTTAGAAATTTCTCATTACATGTCTATAAGGTTTTTCTGTAAAAAAATTAAATCTATGATATATAATCATAAGGGATTCATTGAACCCCATTAAATTACTCTTTGTAAAATGGATGACATTACTATAGACATAGTAAGTGGTCTTCCAAATCCTTCTATAAAAATAATGTAATATGGGTTATCATTTAATGTTGTTCCAAATAAGTAAATTTCCTCACTAAAAGACAAGATATTCCTCTTATGAAAATCACAATTCTCTATATTAATTGATTTACATGAATTTAGGTGTAGTTCTATGCATATTTTTTAATTGAGATCATTATTTTACATAATTATTCTGGATGAGTCTTGAGAAGGGTCCTGATACTGAGCTTTATTAGATCACGTCTTACTATCCCAAAAATGATGAAACATATGAAATTAAACCACATGATCAGATGACATTGTAGGTATGTGTGATTAGCACATAAATTTGGAATTGCTTTCCTAAAACAGTAGTTTACATTTCAGTATTCAAATGGTGTCAGATGATGTATTATATGGAAAGTGATGTCACAATACAACATTTAGGGGTGATTATGGTTAAAGGATACATGAATTCTCAAGTCATGTTGAGGATAAAACAGTAATGGTAAATGATATTCAGTCTCACATTATTAATGTTCAATGTACGAAAAAAAATTATTCTAAAAATCTAAGGAGATATTTTTAATTCGAAGTGTCGGGTCATGTTTTTATAAAGGTATCATCATGGATGGGTGTTATAAAGATGGGTTGGAAATTAAAGATAAGACCTCAGAACATATGACCATTTAAAAAATTAGGAAAAAATTTATTATATTCTTATTTTTTGTAAATGCTACAAAAAATTTCAAAAGTACATGATGTGTTCCATAAATCATTCCTAAAGAAACACATGCTATGTATCGACCAAAAGTTATATCAATGAAAATTCCTCTTAGCCTAATTAAATTTCTTATTATGAAAAATGGTTATATAAAATATGTAATTCCTTGTTTTTATGTTTTGGGATTTAAAAATATCAATAATAATTTTTCAGTTGCTAATAGAATCATTGAACAATGATCACATTATTATTATAAATATAGGGATTTTACAAATTTAATTTACTGTGAAAAAGAAATTTATGTTCTCATCTAGTAGAATTTTCCCATACGAATCCCATTTTTTCAGAGCTCGAAAAGGAGGTAGCATCATTATGCTTCCCTCGTGACCAAGCCCATACCATGCATCAACATGTTAAGCTCGAACAGAACTGCCTACGGGAGAAGTGGATGTTGATAATGATTACCTCCCAAGCCATGTTATCTGAGCCACACAAATAGTGTCACTATTACATGACATACCCTTCTATCATATGCGGGTGTTATATGTGGTTGTGTAAAAATACCTCAGAACTATTATTATTTTCATTGTTTTTATATATAATTAATAATATACATTCATTTTATTATTTTTATTTTGCAAATTTTTTTAAATCCCAAATTGTATTTTTATTTAATATTCTACTAAGGAATACATTTTTATGAATTAATGGATTTTAAAATTTTAAAATGTTTTAATTTAATATTATTTATATATTACATTTAATATAATACCAATGATCGTATAATTATTATGAATGTGATTGTGATTTTAATTTATGGTTGAAAGCTATTTTTATCCAACCCCATGATTTTTGATAAATATCTTTTTTTATTATAAATGTAAAATTTGAAATATTTAGAAAAATATTTACATAAAATTAATATTATTTTTTTGAATTAGGATTCCGAATTTATCCAACAGTGAATTTTTAATAATTTTCATAGACTGTTGAATTTTTGTGTAAAAATTAAGTATCGTTTAAATATATAAAATGGTTCATGACATAATAATGACAATATAGTGATGTAATAAAATACTATAAATGATATGTTTGGCAAATATATTTTTTATACTTAAAATAATGCGATTTTAGATTTATTTGATTTATTTTTCAAAGATTTAGTGGACCCTCCAACACTTATAAAATAGTTTAGGTGTTTAAATTGTTTTCTTTGAGAGTGTGAATCACCTCCACATAATCAACCATATTATTTTAAGATATTCATCCATTTTACTTATAAATGTTTTTTTAAACTCCTATTTGAAGAAAAACATTTGAAAAAACTATGGAATTGTCTATGGTTTTGATTAGTTTAATGTGTGGTGTCCCAATCCTAAATAATAAAGAATTCCCTATCCTTTCGTATAAAAACCCACCCATGCTCCCACTACCTCTTCATTCAAAGCCATTGTAGTTCATCCAAACTCTTCAATCCTCTCTCGGAAATCCCCTCAAGGCGCCCCAAGCTCCCATGAAACCTATCTCAATCCCTTCCCAAGCCATTCGTATCAAACTTCCTAGTAGGGGATTTCTTCCTTTCTCATTTTTGTCCAATTTTCATGATGATGTTATTCCCTTTTATTTTCAATTAAAAATTATGGGGTATGATCTTTATCCTCCCCCATACTTCCCAATTTTCATTTTAATAATGATATACCCCTTTATCTCTCAATAATTCCTCCGATTTACACCTGTTACCATGCCGAAATTCCATAAAGAATTTCTCTTTCCACCATTTACATTCAATAAATTCTTTTGTATTATGAGTCCAAATTCCATTACATAAATTGGGACATGTATATAAATGAACCCTACTTCCCATTTCAGGTAAATATTACGAGACACCAATTTATCTCTCAACATCAATTTTAATGAGTTCATATATCATGTTGTTATCCTGCTGAAATTGCCCTGTTATTTTCCAAGCCAAAGTCATTGTGTTGTGAATACCATTACCTTTTCACTGTCAAGTGTATTCACAATTATTCACATTTACATAATGAATATAGAGTTTTGTGTATTAAATCCACATAACTTTATCATTTGATAAAAGATGATTTTTATTGAATCCATGTTTTATGATCCAATTGCCACACTTATGCATGAAATGTAATGATTAAGAAGGGTACACTTTGATAGCAGTCCAATGCATTGGGTAAATATTAGTATCATGATACCTCATGTGAAATGAGGATTTATTTCATAGTAATTCCTGTTAAATGAGGTTTCAATAATTGTAATTCATTTTTTATGATGGTTTACACATTATCCATGTGAAATGAGCCTTGGATGATGCTACCACCATGTTATGTGTGGTTATCAATTGAATTTGTAAAAAAACAATTCCAACCCATTTCCTAATCAATTTTAAACACCACTTTTATAAGGACTCTCCATATGGGCCTTTTCATTTCAAATATCTAACCAAAACATGTCTCAATGGAAAACAGAAAAAGCATTAAAGAACACATTGGAAATCACATTTCTAAATTTATTGAGGAAAAACATTACCATTTGTGAATAATGATAACATTTTATTAAAAAGGGAGGGAATTAGATATTAGAAACCAGATCCAGGAACTAATTCTCATGGGGACTATCATTTTAAAGGTCATTATTATTTGAAATTTCATATGTGTGTTAACTTAATGATACAATGGATGTGAAAAAATATATTGGAACATTACAAGTGTCCATGATTTTTTTTATAAATCATTTCCAAAAACCTATCCTACTATTAACAAAACACTACAACTCAAACAAGGCCAATGTCTTTCACAATCTCGTCAAAACTAGTAGAACCATCCCAAAAAATTTTATAATAATTTCTCAATCCATAAATAGATTTATAAAAAAATACAACACATACATATATTAATTAAAATCAATATATTTAATTTAACCAAGTTATAAAACCACCAGATGTACTATGTTTCATTTTTAAAATTTTCTTTTGAAATTTTATTAAATATTTTATGTGTAAATTTACAGATGCATACTTAAAAAATCACCTAAAAAGTATTTTTGAAATTTTTTACCAATAATGAAGAACCAAAAAATATAAAAAAATTGAATAAAAAACATGTGAATCATATTTATGAATTTAAATAATAGATCCAAAGAAACAATGGATTTCATCAGAAAGGAATTGTATTGAAACACCTACCGCAACTGAGTGAAGATGTGACATGACATTGTGAGAAGAGAGATCCAAGACTGAGATACGACCCACACACCAAAGAATCACTGAAAAAAACATGAATCATCCATCCCCAAAACTAGTGTTTAACAGAGAGATTCCCTCTATAGAAACACTAAAAAACTAGGAGAATAGAAGTAGAAGGGGATAAAAGAGGCCAAAAACAATAAAACTCAGCTTAGATCTTATGGAGAAGAACCATGGAGGGAGGATTACCAAGGTGTTATGAAACGAACTATTGGATAATATTTTCCTTATCTAAAATATATGTAGTGTTATGTTGTATCAATAAAAATTATATAAGTATAAATTAAATGTTACCATTGTGTTTTGACAGATATATGAACATTGGTATATATGATTGTTGGAAACTATAATCCTCATGTTTTTATTATTGTTTATAAAGTAAAATGACCATTGTTAATAAATAAAAAATGATGTGTCAATGGCCCCATCCTATAGACTCAGGTAGTTTGGAGCCCATTTATTGGAACTTTGGATGGAGGCAGCATCACTGGGCTTTGAGGTGGATCAAGTCGAAGCTGAGTTTCAACATGGTAAGCATGAATATAATCACCTTCACCAAAAGATCAAGATGATATAAATAACCACTCAAGAAACTTTGTCTGAGCCAACACAATATTCTATCACTGTTGAAAACCTTTCTCTAAGGACTTCTGCTTCTTTTATCAGTGGATATGTAATTATACTTTAGTTACTTTCTATAATCTATTTGTATACATAAAATTGTTATTTCTTAATTTGGTTAAAAAATAAATTAAAATGTCCAAATAATTATAGGAATAGTTTTTAAATGTTTTTTAATATTGATGAATTTTGAAAAAAATAGGATATAAGAATATTATTTATAAATTAAATAATTAATAATGTGAAATTATTTAAAAAAATGGACTTATATAGTTGTGATCAGAATGAAATTTGGAGTATGATAAGATCAAACTAATTTTATTGAATAGTAAATTATGAATAGTAATATTACCCTTATTAAAAGTTATATGTCCAAGGGAATAGAAACCTCACTTAATTAAGTATAAATATAATTTAGTCATCTTGAATGATTACATTATATAATAGCATTAGTAAATAATTGTTTTAGAAATTATTAGTGATGTATTCATATTATTTATGTAAATAATTATTTTACTTGAAAATTAAATATATAATAATGATAAAATTATTTTAATAAAATGGCATTCAATTTTGAATTCAAAAAGTTGATATTCGGTTAGGGTGAATGTATTATATTTTTTTAAAATGTTTTGTTTTTGGGGAAAAGTAAAAGTATAACTTTTTAAGTTTTTGGTGTGTTTTATGACATTATAATGATGATATATGTAATTTAAAATGTTGGTAGAGTTGTTTGGATTAAACTATTATATGAGGTGTCCCAATTATCCAATACTATGAGAAAATACAATGGTCAAGATATTGGTTTTGCATATACAACTAATGAGGTGTCCCATGGAAAATAAAAAAATATTCAGTCACTTTTGCCATAAATACCAACCCATTAAATCATTCCATTCATTCCAAATTACACCTCCATGAAGCTATGATTTTTTAACCTCTAATAGAGTCCTCTCTATGTTCCTTTGATCCCCCAATGGTCCCGACCTCTATGTAATTTGAAGTTACTCTTCATTGTAAGGGAGCCATTCACCCGCCTCTTTTAGTCAGAACTTATTTTATGTTATGTACTTTAATTTCCATTTTCTAATGTTGGGGTATGTAATTATGTATAATTATTTCTATCCATTTTATATCCAAATGATTATATACCATTTCCTCCCTCATCAAATGATTTTCTGATTTTTTATGCAATGCTGTTCAGATACTGAATTTTCGAAAGGGACTTCTCAACTTCATTTTTTTCATTCTAATTATACTTTATGTAAAATGACTTTCAGGTTCCCATAAAGTGAACTTATTTCAATTTAATTATACAATTATTATATATTTTGAGTCAAATATGGATTGAATACCCGTGTCCCTTCTATTTGTAATGTTATCTAATACCATGTTTCACAGTCGTTATGCTATTGAATTTTCGTCCCAAAATCTTTCTCTTTTTATCATGAAATTAATTAATTTTATTTATACGCAACCATTTTTATTTTACAATGGTATTCATAACTAAATAAAAATAATATATTTTATTCCATAATTTACCTATATTAAACCATCTTTCCCTTTCTATGGGCTATAAATGACATCCTGACCATGTTATTAATCACATCTTAAAAGATCACAATTTTGAAATGAAACAAATTTCTTTTATTCTATTTTGGTTATTTATGAAATTTTTTATTAAGATATATGTGGATTGCAATAAAATAAATATATATTAAAAATTCACCCTAATATAACTAGAGAAAATGGGTAATGAAATTAATCTATATAGATGAGATGTTTTATGATGCCTTGGTGAGTAATTATGTAAATTTTTATGACATATTGGGGAAAAACTTTGGTTCTATTTTAAGGAATGTATAAATAAAATGTTTTATCCAAATTTTCAAGTTATTATTAAGGTAATTAATTTTATGATATTATCATTTATCAGGACATTATGTCATTTTCCATGTTCTTAAGGATATCACTCAAGTTCACATGAAAACTATTTCACTTTATTTTTTAACATTCCTTCTACTCACCATTTCCTTTGATTTATGTCACTAGATTATGATTTCAAATAATTACATAGGATGAACCTTTAAGAATTAATTCATGTATAGTAGAAGACTTTTTTACTTTCCATTGTTTTATTTCATTTTTTCTAAAACAATAGAGTTAAATGATCCTCAGTTTGTATAATGAAATGAAAAGTTATGTAATAAAAAAGGAGGGATTCCATTATTGGTATAAAAGGATAGTTTAGTTTTTTAGGAAATTAGGCATTGAAAATATTAGTAATAACCGTATAGAATAGTTTAAATACAGGACATTTTGCTGGAATTTTTGTGAAATGTTATAAATGTTGTTTCCAAACAAAATGATCAATGTTTTGATACCAACAAGTGGATGTGGTTCTAGCATAAATGTATCTAGGTGAAAAACCTGAAAGAACTACATTGATATAGACTCGAATGGGAACTATTTCATGAAAATGGGCCTTGTTGCACACTTGGTTTGACAATATTGGGGGATATTTCTGTTTAAATAATTTTTTATTAATCATTATTAATTATTTTTAGAGAAATGTAATTGTTGATAAGTAATGATATGTTTATGAATGAAGTTTTAAGACATAAAAAACATTATAGATAATATTTTTTTTAATAATATAATATTTTATATAAATATTTATTCTTCTATAAAATGGTGGGAAATAGGAGGAACTAAGCTATTCCTAACCGTAATGGACAATGAACTGACAACCCTATGATGGAAGGCAGAATGCAAGCTTTCATGATAATTATGAACCAACTGACTCAGGATATGGGAAATAACATGAATCTAGCTAAGACATTGATTTCAAAAAGAATGTAACATCATTCTAGTGAGTCATTTATGTATCAATTAAAACCAATTTTCATTGGATATTCTAACAAATTGTTTTCAGAATAGTCTATCAGCTCTATCGAAGTGGCATTTTCTATGCTCCACTACTCATAATAAGAGATGGCCTCCCTTTCTATTTACCACTTAGAAAGAGAAGATTATTAGTGGTAGGATATTATCATACAATTTGAGGCCATGATTGAATATTGAACCGAAGGAGTGGGAATATTTCAAATAGAAATTCCTCAACAAGTATTTTCCACATTTTATGAGAATAAAAATAGAGATAGAGTTTCTCAAGTTGAATTATAAGGAGAATTAATCTATTGGAAGATATGATTTGAACTTCACAAGACATCTTCGTTACACCTCATGCATTTTCATGGATCCTAATGGGAAGGATAATAATTTATTTTTTGAACTACGTCCTCATCTGTGAAAAAATCAAGCCCACTGAGACTATGATAGCTGTGTATTGATTCTATGTTGTTACAAGAAAGTCAAAAAGGAGTTCAGTGATACTCAGTGGTCTCAATAATAAAATGATAATTAGATATTAATGGAGCCAAGATTTGGGTGGATATTTTATTAAGTAAGAGGAGGATATCATGTGCAACATCCCATAGGTAATAAATGTTGGAAAAGCAATTGGGGAACTGACTTCATGAGAGGAAGAAGTTATATATGCGTTGAAGAGATATTCATATTGCACGGAATATATGTAGTGAGGTGAAGACACAACATCCCAAAAAATAATGGAAAATGTACGATGATATTTTCCCTAACTGATGTCCAATTCTATAACTGTGGATAACTTGTAAAGATTTCCAATAAATTTCCATATCCAAGGGTTGTGGATGCGAATCACCCTCAACCTCAATAGAGGCCAAGGGAACAAGGTCATACTTTTTCTATCAAAACAAAAGATGTTGTGTCTTAAAATAATGTATTGGAAGGTATTTTTGTTGTTATATTGAATCTATATTATACATTTTTTGACTCCAGTTGTAGGCATTCAATTATTTCCTCTATTTTTGCTAGGAATTTAGAATTAACCCTTGACTTTCTAAATGTAGAGTTATCAGTAATGACTCCTGGCAGGATTATAAAACCATCACCATTGATTTGAAAACCTTGTATTTACTTTAGTGATCAATATCTTATAATAAATGAAGAAGTCATTACCAATCCATAATTCAACATTATACTGGGGGTGGATTGGATTTCATAGTATAATGCTAAGATCAAATTAAAAAGAAGGGAAATCTCAGTTGTCTATTATGGAAACCCTATAATTATCATGCAAGGAGAAAAATATCACCCTAATATTTGTCAATATAAACCTCTTATATATTTATTTATGGAAATGATTATTGAATAAAAAAAGGAAATGATACTATAATGATAGAAAATGACCCCATAATCCATCAATACATTGATGTATATCCAGTGGATTTACCAAATCCTACCCCAAAAAAGAGAGGCAAAGTTCTACGTAGAAATAATACCTAGTTCTCATCTGATAAACAAGACCTTGTGTGGAATGGAATATGTGGATATGGAGGAATTACAAAAATGGAACCAAGTTATTTTGGAGAATGGGTTTATCTAACTAAGTGTATCTCTTTGGGGAGAACCTATTCTCTTTGTGAAGATGAAGGATGGATCAATATGTATATGCATTGATTATAGGGAACTAATTGGGATCATAATCAAAAAAGCTCCTTCAAAAAAGTGATGAATTATTTGACCAACTTCGCAGTGCTTATTTCTTCTCCAAGGTTGATCATTGATCCATTTAACATCAATTGAGGGTGCATAAGGAAGATATTCCAAATACAACAATCCAATAAAGATATGATAATTATGATTTAGTTCATATTCCCTTTGTATTGAGTAATGATCATTGTAATTTTATGGATTTGAATAATAGATTATTTAAGGACTACCATAATAAATTATTGGTAGTATTTATTGATGATATTCTGATATATTATAAAATTCATGAGACACATGATGATCATATTAGGCTTATTTTGAAATCCATATAGATGGAGAAATTTTTTTGAAATTATAGAAATTGTAAATTTTGGTTACAAAAAGTTGCTCTCTTAGGGAAAATTGTAACCAATGAAAGAATCACAGTTCACCCTAAAAAGAAAAATGTTGTTGAGTATTGGCCATGTCCTAAATGAATTATTGAAATTTTATGTTTCTATGGATTATTAGGATATTATAGGAGTTTTTTGAAAAAAAATTACTACATTCCAATCCACTTACCAAGTTAACTCGAAAAAGGGTTTTGGTCATTTAGACAATGGAGTGTGAGGAATGTTTCCCGGATACGAATAAGGGATTGGTTACTAAAATCATGTTAACTCTTCTCTCAATCATAGAAGGATTCATTATTTTTTGTCATTCATATATAAAAGGGATTGGTTGAGTCCTCATGAAAACTAATAATTTCATTGCTTATGCATATCGACAGTTGAAGTCTCATGAGAAGAACTATCCTACTAATTACATTGAGTTGTTTTTTTTTTATGATGATATAGAGGCACTATATTTATGGGGAGAAAAGTAATATATAAATATATCATTAATTTTTAAAGTATATTTTAATAAAAAATGAATTAAACATTGGACAATGGAGATGTTTTTAACTTCTTAATGACTATTATTGTTCAATTCAATATTATCTAGGAAGATAAAACATTGTTATTGATTCATTTACTTAAAAATACCGAGTTTTTCTATCCATGATGAGGATTCAATGAGATCCCTTGATCCAACACCTAGTGAAAATAGACATGGGAAGTATAATGTAAGGGACATCATCAACCATATTCCAAATTATTTCTTACCCGTCGTTAATATATAAGATCAAGAAGGATTAGAATGATGATCTTTTATTATAGAAGATATTTGAGCCCTTGAAGGATGGGTAGTTTCATGAGTTCAATATTGATCAAGAAGGTGTATTGAAATTTTTCACATGACTATATGATCCTTCTATTCCTGAAATGAAGAAGGATGTGATAGATGAATCTCATAGCACTACTTTCTCTATACATCATGGAAGAACAAAAATATATAGGGATCTTCATGATTATTTGTTATGGGATAATATGAAAAGGCAAATTAATGACTACACTACAGAGTTCTTAGTATACCAGCAAGTGAATCCAGAGTGACAACATCATTAATGGGTATTACTACCACTAACCATTCAATAATGGAAGTGGGACTATATGAATATGGACATTGTCACTCATCTCCTAAGAACATCCTAATAATATAATGTGATTTGGGTTATAGTAGGCTATCTCCCTAATATTTCCCATATTATCTCTATTCGGGTATATTTCCCTCTTAATAAACATTCTAGAATTTACGTGAATTAAGTGGTAGGGTTTAATGGAGTTATACTTTCTATTATATAAGAACAACATCCATGGTTTACATCAAAATTCTAGAGATGACTTCAAATTGCTCTATGTACTGAATTGAATTTAAGTAGGACCTATCACGCCCAAACTGAGGCCAATATGAATGATATAAGGCCCCAACCTTAAACATTACTTATTCATGAATTAAATGAATAATTCACATATAGGATTATTTTAGGTTTATAATTTTAGAGAATTAGGTCATAACTATTACATCTCAAAATATTACATACTAGGAACTTCTACTATGTTTCCATAAAAGAAAAAACCCCTTAAAAAGAAACATGTCTATTTCTATGTTTTAGAGAGAATTTATTTCCATGATCTCATCCTTTACCCTATTCATCTTTAAGTCATGTAAAAAATTTTAAAAAACTTGGGATGAGCATAAAAATCCCAGTAACGGAAAACTGTTAGTTTTTCAGAACAACAAGTAAACCATGAGTACTTTAACAAAGTAATAATATTCACCTTTATGGAGTAGTGAAAACTCTTCACTGAATAAAAGACCATTACTTACCCTTTGGTAACCTAAATAATACCATAAAACCCATATAAAGAACACATAACATATAAATGTAACTTGGGAATAAACATACTTAAATGGAATAACCATATGGTCTAATTCCACAGATACTTAATGGAATAGCCATACGGCCGACTTCCATACCCAATGCATTGGAGGTTATAACGTAACCACCCGTCCTGGTATTCACGGCACCACCAGTCATATGGTTTATCACGTAACCACCCGTAAAATGTCCAAGTACCATCATTACACATAAAATATTGAAAATATAAACATTTCAATAACAACATTTCATTTGCAAACACAATAAGTAATTCCAAGATATTGAATTAATCAATCCATTTTCAAAAATCATTTAAAAGATATTTTTGAATCAAAGTGTCCCATACCACATTGAAGATTTTATTGGAATTATAATTTTAAAATAATAATTTCCATATAAAAAAAATACTGCAAACCATTTTAAAAACATGGAAATTAAATATAAATATTTAAAATAATGAATCTTTAAAACATTTAAAAAGATATTTTTGTTAAAGAGTTTTTAACAAAATGAGAGAATCTTGAATACAAATAATTGCGGAATAACATTTAATCTGAACTTTATAATATCATGAGAATAAAGGGATTCCTGATATAATATATCAATGGACAGTAAACACTCCATATAAGAGTGAATTGGTGCATAACAACAATGAAGTCTTAATGGAAATGTAAATTTAGATGAAATCCATTATAAAGATGGTATCCTTAAATTAAGGATAAATCTATCACATAATTATGTGTGAGAAATATAAATACATCCAATATAAGGGGATATTATGTGTGAAAAAATCAGAGGACATTCACACATAATATTGTAAAAAGAAAACCAATGACATAGATATTTAACTCAATGAAATGAGATTGAGTTATAATTTCCCATACAAGTTCATAAGAATTTATCAATGAGATGATTATGTGTAGAAATAGTATATCCAGACAAAGGTTTATGGAAATTACAATATATAGATTCCACACATAATCTTGGCATAATAAAATCATGAAGTAGAGGTTTAACCCAAAGAATTGAATGTGGGTTAAGAAGTTCCCTAACAGACATCAGACAGCCTAACGACATCACATTAAAATTTAGAAAATGAGTTGATGAGGGAGAAAATGGTATCTCATCAATTGGATGTAAAATTTACATAACTAAGGATATATAATAACATATCCCAACATAATAGTTTGTGAATTAAAGGAAATTACAAAAGAAGACTTTTAGAAAGAGGAGGGTGAAAGGTCCCCTTATCGAGTTGGGAAACTTTTAAACGTACACCCCATGGAAGAAGGGTCATACAATGAAGATGTAAATACCTATAAATGAAATTATACTACAAAAAGTGTATAATAATGGGCAGTACATACACCTCTCAATGGAAATAGTGGCAAACGTAGCATAAATGTCACAAGAACAAAAGTGAGATGAAAAATCCCTTATGAAAACTCGGCAGCCTAACGACGCCACTTAAAACATCCAAAAATGGATTTATGAGATCAAATAGGGTATCTCATAATATGAAAATAAAAAGTACAGTATTAATAATATAAAATAACAACCCCAAACATACAAAATATGAGCTTAAAAGAAATGACATAAAAGTGAGTACTTAAAAAGATAGAGGGAGGTTGGATCCCTTACCTCGTGTTTGACATGACTCGATCGTTCTTTAATCTAACGAATAATAAAATTTGTTCAACTTATAATTTATTAAGGAACTTCATTAAATATTATTATTCAATTCATATCAAATATTATAATGTTATAATAATTGGTTAATAAAGTGAGTTCATATCAGACGTTTTTTTCGATGTTATGTACATGAGTAAAAATTGAATTTGTTTGAAAATGATTGTCCATGTAGTTATAAGTAAATCATCTCCAGAATAGTATTAATAATTTTAATATCATATATATCTAGTTCTTATTCATTATATACTACTCCATAACATTTGGATATAAAAATAAATTAAATGCACCGTTGTACGTATGCATGAACGCTACTTTCATTTTCTTTGTCATATTAATGGAATTAAAAATAATTGAGAGATATATAATATAATTACAGTATAATATATATGTTATATAGGTCACATATTTTTATTAATTTCATTCTTTATACATTCCATTCATTGCATGAACGAGTCAAATCACATGGGGGGGCAGTAGTCCACACTTACTCGTATGAAATTATCGCATTTGCACAACATGAAAAGCAAAAAGGAATGTTTTAAATATAAAATTAAGAAGCATATATAAAACATAAATAAAATATATATAATATATAAAATATAGTGGCATCATAATGGCCACCATGAAAGGTGTTAAGAGAATATTGAACAATCATCATTTCGTGAGGCAGAAATTCTCTATCCATAGAAACAGTATGTTCTTTAACCATTAAATGAATGTGTGTGTAAGTGTAGATCGAATCTATCACATAAAAACAACCAAGTATATTGAATATACTGGTGTTGTTACAAAATAAATGAATAAAAATAGTTTAGAGTGCTGGAGAAGAAAAATAAAACAAAAGAACACAAGGGAAGACATTACCTTTAAATCGGGTAACTCTCTTTGATTTGAGTTCAAAGGCTTCCTTGGAAAGGATTTTTCCCAAAGTGAGGCTTAAATGATGAATAGAGGGATTAGGAGAGATGAAATGGGCAGGGGTTGGCTGAGCCAAAGGCTTGAGAGGTGTGTGTAAGGTGGTAGAGGTGGGGGCCTTTTATAAGAGGAGAGGAGGGGAAAACTTGGAATGTTATAAAATATTACTTTATTTTATAATGCTTTTCGAATTTGAATGGTCCCAAAAAGATATATTTCTAGGATAATGTGATAAGGTTTATAAATCCACCCATCCAATGGGTTTGTGATAAGTGTAGGTCTTAGATTTTAAATTATCTTTTCATTTTATTTAAATCGTTAAATAATGAGGTAATCGCTGCATCATCATGGTGTCATAAATAATTTAATTTATTTAATGTCTAAAAATTATGAAACAAATTTCATGATGTATGAAATATTTTTATCTTTCTAATGAATATTTATTTTAAAAAATATGACTTTTATAATCCCATGTAAAAACTTTTTTAGTAAAACAACACATGTTTGTGACATTTTAATTTAAACATTAAATAAAAAGTTTTTAATGTCATTTTCCTATCAAAGTGGCTCCATGGGGTCCCCAAGATGACCCATGGATTTTCTTGGTCGGCCATGACACATCCAATAATGTTATGACATGTTTCAAAGTCATTTCATATTATTAAAACATTATTTTTACCTTAAATTACACTAATTACCTATAATCACGATTAATAAAACTTAAAGGTTACTATTCCCCAAAAATTATTTTAATCTCATTGAACCACATTGTACTTCATAATGACAACCATGTATGTCATATTTTTTAAAATCAAATCACAGAAGTTGTAAAGTTTCATTTAAACAAAAAATCATTTTCTTTAGGTACCACTTAGTGGTTTCACTATTCATCCAAAATTGATGTTTTTTAGAAAAATACCAAAAAATCACCCTAAGCTATATTTGATATTCCAAATTAGAAAATGATGTCTATTTTACAAAATTAAAAACATTTAAGTTACATTAATTAATTTAATAATTATTTCCCACTGTCAGAACAAATAGCATGTTTTTATGAAACAATATATATCAAAAGATTTTCACTAGTTTGTGTCCAATTTCAAAGTGAAATTAATTTCAAAGACAACTATTGGATTAAATGGTAAAAATATATTCTAATTTCACTTTAAAACCAATTCAAAATATAATATAATAATATAAATAAATTAGATTAACAAGGGGTTTTGAATTAAAATACAACATTTTTAACAATTCATTAAAAATGAACTTTATCGGAAAAATACCAAAAATTTACAAAAAGTAAATTTTGATGTCCCGATTCTTAAGAAGAATTTATTTGGTCAAATATAATATATAAGAGTGACCAAAACTATATTTAAAGAGGGTTCTCCCTCAAAAGTTGATAGTTTGACTTTTTAGTGAATATTAGATGATTTATGCTTAAAATTGGATTCATTTAAATTTTACGCCTCTAACATTTATTGGATGAAAGTAAAATTATTTTACAAACATATATAATCATTTTTTAGTTAGTTTCTTAATTTCCCACCATTACAATGTCTAGGTGTTAACTACAATATAAAATAATATTATTGTTATTATTAGAGTGCAACGTAAGATTTCAAAGGAACTTGTTGTCGCATATTGGGTACGCCATCAAGCATAGTGTTCACTTTAAAGTAATATTAATATTTTATTAACAAATATAGATAAATATAAAAAATTCATATTCTTTATTTACCTGGGGTGTTACATCCTTCCCCCGTTTTGGGTATTGCGTCCTTGCAATTTTAAAAATGGGCTCGGAAACTTCATTGAAAGCCCCACATCGGAAAAGGAGTAAATTAAACTGTCACTTTAAAAGAAATAAAGGGAAGTAAAAAGGTAATCCGAGTTAACCCATACTAGGATTCCAAGTATGAAAATATGGATATGGAGGAAAAAACAAAGGGTCATGTTCTAGTGGAGAGTGATAGTAAACATGTCTAGGAGAAAGATAACCACAAGAAAATCACAAACATGTGATGGGTTAAACAGTATTCGATTCCCCAGTAGGAAAAGTTATCATACAACATTTTTTTTAAGTTACTCTTAATTGAGGAATTTATTTCTGGGCTTAACTAAATCATAATGAAACATAATTACTTGTCACGTAGACTTCCAGCTTTTACTAGATTCCTAAACTAGACTCATATTTTCTCCAAAAGACAAGTTTTTAGGAAGAATTGTTCACATTAAGAGTACTATAATCAACATCTTGAGAATCATCTAATCCACAAAAGAGAACTATATATTTCCCATGTATTTATATATCAACCAAAACCAAACCAAAAAGTTTGTACGAGATCAGATAATACCCAAAAAGGATAATCCTTTATAAAAAAAATCTATTCTTCATCTCTAAAATTTGTCAAACAATACCCAAAGTTCAACAAATAACATTCAATAAAAATCTATCCATAAAATTCATCAATGTAATCAAAACTAAGAATAAAGCCCAAATATTTGAAGGATTTAATCACATAGTCTTCCAAGTTACAAATTAACAGTTATCTCCAAATAACATCAGTTGCACTAAAAGTCTCATATTGAAAAGTAATTAACCTAATCACATATTTCCATGATTGGATAATCATTTCCATAGATAACCCAAAATAAACTTATTCTTGATTCATAAAATCAGCTAACTATAAAAAATTAGTCAAACTAACCAGGAACGTCACGTAGTCCAGTGGTAGGCGATAAATACCAGTCGCACTTTGGTTGTGGGTTCGATTCCCACAGCTTTGTCCGACGCGACGGGTTGTCACACGGTCTGCATGTTTTCGTTTTTTCAAAACTACACAATTCTTATAACATTCCCCAAAAAATAATAAAATCTTCAAAAATACCCATAACATAATTTAACCTCATGTTTATCTCATGTCGTTCATATTCCATCATAACATATAGTAACCCATAATTACCTCAAAAGTAAGGATCATATAAATCCTAATGGTTACCTTTATTATTATTACCTGAACATCCACATCGAGTTGGTCATCTCGTACATGATGAATTAGAGAACTCACCAAGGTTCAAGTGGTTGATCATGACTCGTTGATAGTTGGTTTAGAACAACCCCGAGATTCCTCATTGAATCCTTCATTTCATCTGGTCTCCTAATCAGAGAACCACCACAGTTTCCTTCAAACCCATTTTCACTTTGGTTCTTTCTAGATCCATCCATTTACTAAAACTAAAAATGTCAGTGTGAGTATATCAACAAAATTATCATGATTTAATGGGGAAGATAAACAATAATATATACTTACTCATTCACTTTATCTAAAAACTATGACACTTTCTGAAATCCTAACCATTATGGTAATGTCACTTATGCATAGAGAATACCCTAACCTCTAATGTTATCTAAACCGACCTCTGATACCAACTATAAGGCCCCAGCCATAAACATTAATTAATCATGAATTAAATTAATAATTCACATATAGGATCTTTTTAGGTTTAGGGTTTTAGAGAATTAGGTCATAACTATTACATCTCAAAAGATTACATAGTAGACACTTCTAGTAAGTTTCCATAAAAGAAAAAAACTCTTAAAAAGAAACATGTCTAGTTCCATGTTTTAGATAGAATGTCGTTCCATGATCCCCTCCTTTACCCTATTCATCTTTAAGTCATGTGAACAACATTTCAAAAACATGGGATGAGCATAAAAAGCCAAGTAAAGGATACACAAAGAAGGAAAACTGATAGTTTTAAAAAAAAAGTAAACCATGAGTACTTTACCAAAGTAATACTCTTCACCTTTATGAAGTAGTAAAAACTCTTCACTGAATAAAATTCCATTACATACCCTTTTGTAACAAAAATATTACCACAAAACCCATATAAAGAACAAATAACATATAAAGGTAACTTTGGACATAAACATACTTAAATGGAATAACCATACGGTAGACTTCCACACATACTTAATGTAATAGCCATACGGCTGACTTCCATACCCAATGCATTGGATGTTATAACGTAACCACCCGTCCTGGTATTCAAGGCAGCACCCGTCATATGGTTTATCACGTAACCACCCATTAAATGTCCAACTGCCATCATTTCACATAAAATATTGAAAATATAAACATTTCAACAACAACATTTCATTTGCAATCACAATAAGTAATTCCAAGATATTGAATTAATCAATCCATATTCAAAAATTATTTAAAAGAGATTTTTGAATCAAAGTGTCCCATACCACATTGAAAATTTTAATGGAATTATAATTTTAAAACATTCATGTCCATATAAATAAATTCTGAAAACCATTTTCAAAAACATGGAAATTAAATATAAAGATTTAGAATAATGAATCTTTAAAACATTTAAAACGATATTTTTTGAAAGAGTTTTTAACAAAATGAGAGAATATTGAATACAAATAATTGCAGAATAACATTTAATCTGTACCTTATAATATCATGAGAATAAATGGATTCATGATATAATATGTCAAAGTATAGTATACACACCATATAAGAGTGAATTGGTGCATAACAACAATTAAGTCTTAATGGAAATGTAAATTGAGATGAAATCCATTATAAAGATGGTATCCTGAAATTAAGGATAAATCTATCATATAATTATGTGTGAGAAATATAAATACACCCAATATAATTGGATATTAATTGTGAAACAATCAGAGTAAATTCACACATAATCTTGGAAAAAGAAAACCAATGACATAGATATTTAACTCAATGAAATGAGATTGAGTTATGATTTCCCATACAAGTTCATAAGAATGTGTCAATGAGATGATTATGTGTAGAAATAGTATATCCACACAAAGGATTTTGGAAATTACAAGATAGAGATTCCACACATAATCACGGAATAATAAAATCAAGAAGTAGAGGTTTAACCCAAATAATTGAAAGTGGGTTTAGAAGCTCCCTTACAGAAATCCGACAACCCAACGACGTCACATTAAAATTCAAAAAATGAGTCTATGAGATAGAAAATGGTATCTCATCCCTTGTATGTAAAATTTATTTAAATAATGATATATAAGAACATACCCAAACATAATAGTATGTGAATTAAAATACATAACAATAGAATACTTTTAAAAAGAGGAGGGTGAAAGGTCCACTTACCGAGATGGGTAACTTTCAAAACGTACACCCCATGGAAGAAGGGTCATACAATGAAGATGTAAATACCCATAAATAAAATTATACTGAAAAATGTGTATAATAATGGGATGTACATAAACCACTCAAAGGAAATTGTGGCAAACATATCATAAATGTCATGGGAATAAAAGATAGATGAAAAATCTCTTACGAAAACTCGGCAGACTAACAGCGCCACTTAAAACTTCCATAAATGGATTTATGAGATCAAATATGGTCTCTCATAATATGAACATAAAATTTACAGTATGAAGAATATAAAATAGAATCCCCAAAATTATGAATGATGAGCTTAGAACAAATGACATAAAAGAGAGTACTTAAAAAGAAAGAGGGTGGTTGGATCCCTTACCTCGTGTCTGACATGACTCGATCGTTCTTTAATGTCATGAATAATAAAATTTGTTCAACTTATAATTTCATAAGGAACTCCTTTAAATATTATTATTCAGTTCATATCAAATATTATAATGTTATAATTATTGGTTAATAAAGTGAGTTCATATCAGACGTTTTTGTCGATGTTCGGTACATGAGTAAAAATTGAATTTGTTTGAAATTGATTGTCCAAGTAGTTATAAGTAAATAATCTCCAGAATAGTATTAATAATTTAAATATCATATATATCCAGTTCATATTCATTAAATACTACTCCATAACATTTGGATATAAAAATAAATGAAATGCACCGTTCATGGAGACGGCAGGTCGTACGTACACATGAACGTTACTTTCATTTCTTTTCATATTAATGGAATTAAAAATAATTGAGAGATATATATATTATAATTCCAGTATAATATATATGTTATATAGGTCACATATTTTCATTAATTTAATTCTTTATACATTCCATGTATTGCATGAACGAGTCACATCACTTGAGGGGGCGATAGTCAACACTTCCTCAAATGAAATTATCACATTTTCACAACATGAAAAGCATAAAGGAATGTTTTAAATATAAAATTCATAAGAATATAGAAAACATAAATAAAATATATATCATATATGAAATATATTGACATCATAATGGCCACCATGAATGGTGTTAATAGAATATTGAACAATCATCGTTTCGTGAGGCAGAAATTCGCCTTCCACAGAAACAGTACGTTCTTTAACCATTAGATGAAGGTGCGTGTAAGTGTAGCTCAAATCCATCACATACAAAAACCTAGTATATTGACGATACTGGTGTTGTTACAAAAGAGAGGAATAAAAATAGTTTAGAGGGTTGGAGAAGCAAAATAAAACAAAATAACACAAGGGAAGACGTTACCTTTATATCGGGCAACTCTCATTGATTTGAGCTCAAAGGCTTCCTTGGAAAGGATTTTTCCCAAAGTGAGGCTTCAATGATGAATAGAGGGATGTGGAGAGAAGAAATGGGCAGGGGTTGGCTGAGTAAAAGGCTTGAAAGGTTTGTGTAAGGTGGTAGAGGTGGAGTCCTTTTATAAGAGGAGAGGAGGGGAACTCTTGGAAAGTTATAAAATATTACTTTATTTTATAATGCTTTTTGGATTTGAATGGTCCCAAAAAGATAAATTTCGAGGATAAGGTGATAAAATTTCGAAATCCACCTATCCAATAGGTTTTTTACAAGTGTATGTCTTATATTTTACATTATCGTTTCATTTTATTTGAATCGTTAAATGATGAGGTAATCGCTGCATCATTATGGTGTCATAAATAATTTAATTTATTTAATGTCTAAAAATTATAAAAAAATATATCATGATGTAGGAAATATTTTTAGCTTTCAAATTAATATTTATTGAGAAAAATATGACTTTTATAACCCCATGTAAAAACGGTTTTAGTAAAACAACACATGTTTGTGGCTTTTTAAATTTAACATTAAATAAAAAGTTTTTAATGTCATTTTCCTACCAAAGTGGCTCCATGGGGTTCCCAAGCTGTCCCATGGATTTTCGTGGTCGGCCATGACACATCCAATAATGGTAGGACATGTTTCAAGGTCATTTCAGATTATTAAAACATTATTTTTACCTTAAATTACACTAATTACCTCTAATCGTGATTAATAAAACTTAAAAGTTACTATTCTCCAAAAATTATTTTAATATCATTGAACCACTTTTTACTTCCTAATTACAACCATGTATGTTGTATTTTTGAAAATCAAATCACAGAAGTGGTAAAGAATCATTTAAAAGAAAAATCATTTTTTTAAGTACCACTTAGTGGTTTCACTATTCATCAAAAATTGAAGTTTTTCAGAAAAATACCAAAAATTCACCCTAATATATATTTGATATTCAAAATTCAAAAATGATGTCTATTTTACAAAATTAAAAACATATTAGTTACATTAATTAATTTAATAACTATTTCCCGTTGTCAGAACAAATAGCGTGTTTTTATGAAACAATATATATCAAACGATTAACACTAGTTTAAGTCCAATTTCAAAGTGAAATTAATTCCAATGACCACTGTTGGACTAATTAGTTAAAATATATTATAATTTCACTTTAAAACTAATTCAAAATATAATCTAATAATATAAATAAATTAGATTAGAAAGATGTTTTGAATTACAATACAACAATTTTCACTATCCATTAAAAAATGAACTTTATCAGAAAAATACCAAAAATTTACACAAAGTAAATTTTGATCTCCCAATTCTAAAGAAAAATTTTATTTGGTCCAATAGAATGTATATGACTGACCAAAACTATATTTAATGAGGGTTCTCCATCAAAAGGTGATAGTTCGACCTTTTAGTGAATATTAGATGATTTATGCTTTAAATTGGATTCATTTGCATTTTACTCCTCTAAAATTTATTGGATGAAAGTAAATATATTTGACAAACATATATAATCATTTTTTTATTTAGTTACATTCTTTCCTACCATTACAATGGCTATGCGTTAACTACCATTTAAAATAATATTATTTTTATTATTAGAGTGTAACGTAAAATTTCAAAGGAACTCGTTGTCGCGTATTGGGTACGCCATCAAGCACAGTGTTCCCTTTAAAGTAATATTAATATTTTATTCAAAAATATAGACAAATATAAAAATGTCATATTCTTTATTTACCTGGGGTGTAACATCCATCCCCCCTTTTGTGAATTGTGTCCTCGCAATTTTAAAATTGGGCGCGGAAACTTCATTGAATGCCCCACATCGGAAAAGGAGTAAATTAAACTATCACATTAAAAGAAAGAAAGGGAAGTAGAAAGGTCATCCGAGTTAACCCATACTAGGATTCTATGTATGAAAATATGGATATGGAGGAAAAAACAAAGGGTCATGTTCTGATGGAGAGTGATAGTAAACATGTCTGGGAGAAAGTTAACCACAAGAAAATCACAAACTTGTGATGGGTTAAACGGTATTCGATTTCACAGTAGGAAAAGTTAACAGACAAAATTTTGTTTTAAGTTACTCTTAATTAAGGAATTTATTTTTGGGCTTAACTAAATCATAATGAAACAAAATTTTCACGTAGACTTTCAACTTTTACTAGATTCCTTAATCAGACTCATATTTTCTCCAAAAGACGAGTTTTTTGGAAAACTAGTTCACATTAAGAGTACTATAGTAAACTTCTTGAGAATCACCTAATCCACAAAAGAGAACTATATATTTACCATGTATTTATATATCAACAAAAACTAAACCAAAAAGTTAGTACGAGATCAGATAATACCCAAAAAGGACAATCCTTTATAAAAAAAATCTATTCTTAATCTTCAATAATTGTCAAACAATACCCAAAGTTCAAAAAATATCATTCAATAAAAATCTATAAATAAAATTCTTCAATGTAATCAAAACTAAGACTGAAACCCAAATATTTGAAGGATTTAATCACATAGTCTTACAAGGTACAAATTAAAAGTTATCTCCAAATAACATCAGTTTATCTAAAAGTCTCATATTGAAAAGTAATTAACCTAATCACATATTCTCCATGATAGGATAATAATTTCCATAGATAACCAAAAATAAAATTCTTCTTGATTCGAAAAATCTTCTAACTATAGAAAATTAGTCAAACTAACTAGGGACGTCACGTAGTCCAGTGGTAGGCAATAAATACCTGTCGCACATTGGTTGTTGGTTTGACTCGCATAGCTTTGTCCGACGTGACGGGTTGTCACACTGTATGCATGTTGTCCTTTTTACAATATTATATAATTCTTATAACATTCCCCAAAAAACAATAAAATCTTCAAAAATAACCATAACATAATTAAACCTCATGTTTGTCTCATGTCGTTCATATTCCATCATAACATATAGTAACCCAAAATTACCTCAAATGTAAGGATCATATAAACCATAATGGTTACCTTTATAATTATTACCTGGACATCCACATCGAGTTGGTCATCTCATACGTGATGAATTAGAGAACTCACCAAGGTTCAAGTGGTTGACCATGACTCCTTGATAGTTGGTTTAGAACAACCACGAGATTCCTCATTGAATCCATCATTTCATCTGGTCTCTTAATCAGAGAACCACCACAGTTTCCTTCAACCCATTGTCACTTCGGTGCATGCAAGATCCGTCCAATTACTAAAACAAAAAATGTCCGTGTGAGTATATCAACAAAATTATCATGTACTAATGAGTAAGATAAACACTAAGATATACTTACCCATTCACTTTATCTAAAAACTATGACTCTTTCTGAAATCCTAACCATTATGGTAATGTCCCTTATGCTAAGAGAATACCCTAACCTCTAAAGTTATCTAAACCAGCCTCTAATACCAACTATAAGGCCCCAACCTTAAACATTACTTAATCATGAATTAAATGAATAATTTACATAGAGGATATTTTTAGTTGTAGAGTTTTAGAGAATTAGGTCATAACTATTACATCTCAAAAGATTACATAGTAGACACTTCTACTAAGTTTCCATAAAAGAAAAAAAACACATAAAAAGAAACATGTATAGTTCCATGTTTTAGGTAGAATGTCATTCCTTGATCCCATCCTTTACCCTATTCATCTTTAATTCCTGTGAAAAACATTTCAAAAACATGGGATGAGCATAAAAAGCCCAGTAATGGATACAAAAAGAAGGAAAACTGTTAGTTTTTCAAAACAACAAGTAAACCATGAGTACTTTACCAAAGTTATACTTTTCACCTTTATGAAGTAGTAGAAACTCTTCACTGAGTAAAAGACCATTACTTACCCTTTTGTAACCAAAAGATTACAATAAAACCCATATAAAGAACAGATAACATATAAAGGTAACTTGGGAGATAAACATATTTAAATGGAATAACCATACAGTTGACTTCCACACATACTTAATGGAATAGCCATATAGCCGACTTCCTTGCCCAATGCATTGGAGGTTATAGCGTAACCACCCGTCCTGGTATTCACGGCACCACCTGTCATATGGTTTATCATGTAACCACCCGTAAAATGTCCATGTACAATCATTAGACATAAAATATTGAAAATATAAACATTTCAATATCAAAATCCAATTTTCAATCACAATAAGTAATTCCAAGATATTGAATTAATCAATCCATTTTCAAAAATCGTTTAATAAAGATTTTTGAATCAAAGTGTCCCATTCCACATTGAAGATTTTAATGGAATTATAGTTTTAATACATTAATTTCCATATAACTAAATACTGAAAACCAATTTGAAAACATGGATATAAAAGATAATGATTTAGAATAATGAATCTTTAAAACAATTAAAATGATATTTTTGTTAAAGAGTTTTTAAAAAAATGAGAGACTCTTGAATACAAATAATTGCGGAATAACATTTAATCCGAACATTATAATATCATGAGAATAAAGGGATTCCTGTTATAATATGTCAAAGGACATTATACACACCATATAAGAGTGAATTGGTGCATAACAACAATGAAGTCTTAATGGAAATGTTAATTGAGATGAAATCCATTATAAAGATGGTATCCGTAAATGAAGGATAACTATATAACATAATTATGTGTGAGAAATATAAATACACCCAATATAAGTGGATATGAAGTGTGAAACAATCTGAGTACATTCACACATAATCATGTAAAAAAAACCAATGACATAGATATTTAACTCAATGAAATGAGATTGAGTTATGATTTCCCATACAAGTTCGTTAGAATTTATCAATGAGATGATTATGTGTAGAAATTTTATATCCACAGAAAGGTTTGTGGAAATTACAATATAGAGATTCCAAACATAATCTTGGCATAAAAAAATCAAAAAGTAGAGGTTTAACCCAAAGAATTGAAAGTGGGTTAAGAAGTTCCCTTACAGAAATACGACAGCCTAACAACGTCACATTAAAATTTAGAAAATGAGTTGATGAGAGAGAAAATGGTATCTCATCACTTGGATGTATAATTGACATAAATAAGGATATAGAAGAACATATCCCAACATAATAGTATGTGAATTAAATGACATAACAAAATAAGACTTTTAAAAAGATGAGGGTGAAAGGTCCCCTTACCGAGTTGGGTAACTTTCAAAACATACACCCCATGGAAGAAGTGTCATACAATGAAGATTTAAATACACATAAATGAAACTAGACTACAAAAAGTGTATAATAATGGGCAGTGCATACACCACTCAAAGGAAATATTGGAAAACGTAGCATAAATGTCACAGGAATAAAAGTTAGATGAAAAATCCCTTACAAAAACTCAGCAGCATAACGACGCCACTTAAAACTTCCAAAAATGGATTTATGAGATCAAATAGGGTCTCTCATAGTATGAACATAAAAATTACAGTGTTAATAATATAAAAGAACATCCCCAAACATAATAACGATGATCTTAATATAAATGACAGAAAATAGAGTACTTAAAAAGAAAGAGGGAGGTTGGATCTCTTACCTCGTGCCCGACATGACTCAATCGTTATTTAATTTCTTGAATAATAAAATTTGGTCAACTAATAATTTCATAAGGACCTACTTTAAATATTAATATTCAGTTCATATCAAATTTTATAATTTTATAATAATGGGTTAATAAAGTGAGTTCATATCAGACGTTTTTGTCGATGTTCGGTACATGAGTAAAAATTGAATTAGTTTGAAAATGATTGTCCATGTAGTTATAAGTAAATCATCTCCAGAATAGTATTAATGATTTAAATATCATAGATATCTAGTTAATATTCATTATATACTAATCCATAACATTTTTATATTAAAAGAAATGAAACGCACCGTTCATGGAGATGGTAGGCCGTACGTACACATGAACGCTACTTTCATTTCTTTGTCATATTAATGGAATTAAAAATAATTGAGATATATATATTATAATTAAATTATAATATATATGTTATATAGGTCACATATTTTCAGTAATTTCATTCTTTATACATTCAATGTATTGCATGAACGAGTCACATCACTTGAGGGGGCAGTATTCCACACTTCCTCGTATGAAATTATCACATTTTCACAAAATGAAAAGAATAAAGGCATTGTTTAAATATAAAATTAAGAAGCATATAGATATAATATATAAAATATATATCATATATAAAATATAGTGACATTATAATGGATACCATGAAAGGTGTTAACAGAAGATTGAACCATCATCATTTCGTGAGGCAGAAATTTGCCATCCACAGAAACAGTATGTTCTTTAACCATTAGACGAAGGTGTGTGTAATTGTAGCTCGAATAAGTCACATAAAAACAACCTATTATATTGAAAATTCTGTTTTTGTTACAATATAAAGTAATAAAAATAGTTTAGAGGGTTGGAGAAGCAATATAAAACAAAAGAACACAAGGAAAGACATTACCTTTAAATTGGGTAACTCTCTTTGATTTGAGATCAAAGGATTCCTTGGAAGGGATTTTTCTCAAAGAGAGGCTTAAATGATGAAGAGAGGGATGTGGAGAGATGAAATGGGAAGGGGTTGTCTAAGCTAGAGGCTTGAGAGGTGTGTGTAAGGTGGTAGAGGTGGGGGGATTTTTAAGAGGGCAAGAGGGGCACTATTTGAAAGTTATAAAATATTACTTTATTTTATAATTCTTTTCGGATTTTAATGGTCCAAAAAAGTTATATTTCTAGGATAAGGTTACAAGGTTTTTAAATCCTCCCATACAATAGGTTTTTGACAGGTGTATGTCTTTGATTTTACATTATCATTTCATTTTATTTAAATCGTTAAATAATGAGGTAATCATTGCATCATCATGATGTCATAAATAATTTATTTTATTTATTGTATAAAAATTATTAAAATATATCATGATGTAGGAAATCTTTTTATATTTCTAATTAATATTTATAGTAAAAAAATATGACTTGTATAGCCCCATGTAAAAACTGTTTTAGTAAAACAACACATGTTTGTGACATTTTAATTTTAACATTAAATAAATAAAATTTAATGTCATTTTGCTACCAAAGTGGCTCCATGGGGTCCCCAAGTTGACCCATTGATTTTCTTGGTCTTAAATGACAAATAAAATAATGGTATGACATGTGTCAAGGTCATTTCATATTATTAAAACATTATTTTTACATTAAATTACACTAATTACCTCTAATCGCGATTAATAAAACATAAAAGATAATAATCACAAAAAATTATTTTAATCTCATTGAACCACATTTTACTTCCTAATGACAACAATTTATGTTGTATTTTTGAAAATCAAATCATATAAGTGGTAAATTTTCATTTAAACGAAAAATCAGTTTCTTTAAGTACCACTTAGTGGTTTCACTATTCATCAAAAATTGAAGTTTTTCAGAAAAATACCAAAAATTCACCCTAAGATATATTTGATATTCCCAATTTAAAAATGCTGTCTATTTTAAAAAATTAAAAACTTTTAAGTTACATTAATTAATTTAATAATTAATTCCCGTTGTCAGAACAAATAACGTGTTTTTATGAAACAATATATATCAAAAGATTGACACTAGTTTAAGTCCAATTTCAAAGTGAAATTAATTAAATGACCACTATTGGATTAAATGGTAAAAATATATTCTAATTTAACATTAAAACCAATTAAAAAATATTATCTAATAATATAAATAAATTATAATAAAAAGAGGTTTTGAATTAAAATACTCCATTTTTCACTATTCATTAAAAAATGAACTTTATCGGAGATATACCAAAAAATTACACAAAGTAAATTTTGATGTCCCAATTCTAAAGAAGAATTTTATTTGGTCCAATAGAATCTATAAGAGTGAACAAAAGTATATTTAAAGATGGTTCTCCATCGAAAGGTGATTGCTCGACTTCTTAGTTAAAATTAGAAGATTTATGCTTAAAATTGGATTCATTTGCATTTTTTGCCTCTAACATTTATTGGATGAAAGTAAAAATATTTTACAAACATATATAATAATTTTGTAGTTAGTTTCGTTATTTCCCGCCATTACAATAGCTAGGCATTAACTACCATTTAATATAATATTATTTTTATTATTAGAGTGGAATGTAAGATTTCAAAGGAACTCATTGTCGCGTATTGGGTACGCCATCGAGCATAGCGTTACCTTAAAAGTAATATTAATATTTTATTTAAAAATATGGATAAATATAAAAATTCCATATTCTTTATTTACTTGGGGTGTTACAAATGAAGTATTCAAACACTTCAGTACATGCATAGAACATGTTCAATGGAATTAAAAGGTGGATGGGATCAATATCTCCAATTAATTATTTTCTCTTACAACAATAGTTTCAAATTGAGAAGTAAAATGGCACCCAATGATGTTATATATTTGATGCGATTTAGAACTCAATATTGCTTGAATGATGATTGTTAGAGAAAGATTCTTGGGACTAATCTTGTGTAATAAATGATAGAAATGGTTTATTCTATCCAACATCATATTATGGCTTCTCAGAGTCTGAAAAAGAGTTCTGTCATCAACCATCAAAGTTACTTGGAGTTTGATTTTGGTTACAAAGCCTTTCTTCTAATTTCACATAGGAAGATAGTCATGAGGTGTGGGAAGAAAGGGAAGCACATCCATAGTTACATTGGCCCCTATGAAATCGTTTATCATGTAAGATTAATGGCATATCATAATGAAATTCCATGAGATCTAACACAAGTTCATGATGTCTTCCAAATATCCCTATTGATGATGATTATACATTACCCGTCACATGTAATAATTATATAGGGGGTGTAACAACCCGATATTTTATGATATGTATTCATTTTAATTTATTTTATGTCATCTGTATTATGCTACAACGCGATTATCTTGTGCTATACGCAACACCATAATAGCTTGGAGTATACGCAACACTATTCTTAGAGTGTGTTATACACAATTTCAAGTTCTTTTGATAGTAGTCATTTTACGCAACATTGAGAGTATATATATATATATATATATATATTCAACTTATAAATGAAATATGGTTGGATTCTGTTATACGAAACAACAAAGGAGTCTTGAACAACACGCAACCCTCACGTGGCGTGCATTACACGCAATCACGACCTTCCTCGATAGCGTGTGTTGTACGTAATATCAGGTTTCACTAAACAATGTTATATTGTTATAATATTATGGACAATCCATTATGAATAGTATTAACTACATTTTGAATTTTATAAAATTATTATTCATGTTACGTATTTTTTAAAACATGGTATGAGAACAAAATAAAATTTTCAGATAAAATAAGTATTTTTAAAAAAATGCAGTTTTTCCGCCTTTTGATGGTGCACCCACTTTAAATCTTGTTTTGACATGTCTATTAGTTCAATTTGAAAAAATAAAATTCTTCATTGGAATCAAGATAGAAAAATTTACTTTGGATAAATATTTCATATTATTCTGATAACATTCATATTTTAATGAATAGTAAAAACACGATATATTTTAATTAAAAACAACTTTTTTCATCACAATAATTTATATGATTAGATTATATTTTTAATTGGTTTTAATGTGTAATTAGAATATATTTTTACCATTTAATCCAATGTTTTTCATTGAAATTAATTTCACTTTGAAATTGGAAATAAACAAGTATCAATCTGTTGATAGTTATTGTTTCTTAAAAACACGTTATTTGTTTTGATAACAGGAATTAATTTTAAAATTAATTAATGCCACTTATATGTTTTGAATTTGTAAATATAGAAATCAATTTTGAATTCGGGATATCAAATACTTCTTAGGCTGAATTTTTTGTATTTTTCTGAAAAACATCAATTTTCGATGAATAGTGAAACCACTTAGTGGTAGATAAAAAACTGAATTTTTCATTTAAATGAAAATTTACCACTTCTGTGAATTGAATTTCGAAAATCCGAGAGACACAGTTAATATGAAGAACTAAAATGTGGTTCAATGAGATTAAAATATTTTTTGGTGAATAGTAACTTTTTACTTTTATTTACCATTGTCAAAAGTAAATAGGATAACTAAGGGTAAAAATGATATTATTATTACCCTAATACATGTTAAAATTCTATTGTATAAGTGTAATTTGACCATAAACAACCTTAGGAATAAAATATGACCATTTATGTCCACTTGGATTAGATTAGTACATTTATTATTAATTTATTTAAAGAAGTGTTAAAACAGTTAAAATCAATGTTTAATAAATAAATCATTTTTAATATAGGGTTATGCATACGATAAATTTGAATATAACTATTCATTAAAAAGCTAAAAATATTTCCTACCTAATTGTATTTTATTTATAATTTTTAGACATTATATTATGTATGTTATTTTGGACACAATAGTGATGCAGTAATTACCTAAATAATGAAATATTAAAATAATTGATATTATAAATACACAAATAAATGTTATTTGAATTTTTATGAATTATACTAATTTTATAGGTTAATATTACATGTTATTTTTTATTAAATTAACTGTTTTTGAACCAATAATTCTGTTATGATTTTTACAAAAATCAATTAACAAATAGTGTCAAAATTGACATATAATAGTTTTTAAAATAAATATTATATTATTAATTGTTATTTTATTCCGAAAAATCTAAGGATCGTACAAATGACATAGATAAGATTATATATATTAATAATAAACAACTTGGGGTTGTTTGGTATTTTATAGTATGTTTAATAACCATATAGTGTAAGAAAACAAGATGACACGGTAAAAGAAAAGTTCTTTAACATAAAGTTAAATCTAAATTATATGGTTAAAATAGAAACCTAAACTTGTCCAAATTCTATTGGACGAGATTATTTAGACCCATACCCATCTTAGATTCGAAATAAATCATTTTGGAGCTATTAAAAACCGAATATGAATTTATAATAAAATAATATTTTTAGTTTTTCCAAAGGAGCCACTCTCCTCCCTTATAAAAGGGCACCGCTTCCCTATTCTCTTCACACCATTTTGATCCTTTATTCTCTACCGGACCCTGCCAATTTATCTTCTACACTTCCCTAGATACATCCTAGAGGTCCTGGTTTTCTTCAAAGACCATATTTAGTGCCCTAATAAGAGGTTAAGAAGAGGCGCTTCAAAGAAGAGGTAATGTCTGTTACCGATTCTTTCAAATTTATTTCTTCTTCTACTTCTTCTTATTTAGTTGTTTCATTATGAAGTAATAACATCAGTGTCAATAATATACTTATATGTTATTATAAATATGAAACAACCCCATTTCACCTTCTATCCATCCTACGGAAAACGAAATAATCGTGCATGCGTACATACAGAATACCGTCTCCACGCCATGGTGTAATCTATTTTCGAACACCACCTTACGTGGATGGGTATAATGGTCTAAATAGATAACTATATATTATTATTGTAATGTGATATTGATTTTGAAATAACATAAATACAATTAAATACAATTCCATGATCATGGGAATGATATCATCCCTTGTGCATACGTACGGACTACCGTCTCCACGACGTGATGAGATTCATTCTCCATGTTAACCATTCATTAATGATTTTAAAGTATATATAGTAAGTAATCATAAAATATATGAAATAATAATGATACTATATTTATCTATATATATATTTATGTCATCTACTTTATTCCATTCAATTCAATAAGGAAACGAAAACAGCGTTTATGCGTACGTACGGCCTACCGTCTCCATGAATGGTGTATTTAATTCATTTTGTTGATCTATAATATATATGCATATGATGAATATATATTATATATAAATCATGTTTTAAATTCAGGAATTATTTAAATCAGGATATAAGTAATAATATCAGGAATGACAAGTCGAAACAAATACGATAAATGAAATGATTTTACCCAAAACACTGCTTTAACATGGAATTTACAAAATAACGGGTAATATAAAGTCATAAGTGAAACATATATGATATCATAACAATTAATATGATTATTTAATAAGTCAATGACATTATTTAAATAATTATACTGGTGGTTCGGATCCATATGAAGCATATTGGACCTATGGTAAGGGATAATTTTGCAAATCTCATTTTTATCCGAGATTGCTTATACGTATGTATTTAGTGGGGTTATATTTATCATCCATATAGAAGATTCATAAAAATATCTTCATGTATTTTTAAAGTTCCTATTTACCCATTTTGACTTTTACTACATGGTATGTAAGGAATCTTTTTTTTATTTATCATATGAGGTACTTTTTGACTTTTCAAACAAAAGTACGAGAAGAATGTTATTTTTAACTTATACGGCGTGAATTTTTTTTACAGTTTCATAACACCCCATTTTCAAGATGCTTACTCTACAATATTTTATGACTATTTTCATCAAAATAATTTTATTTTAGAATTTCATGGCATTTTGTGAAAAGAAAATGATTTTGAAGAAGAAAGGATATTTTCCTCAAGAATTCATTTCATATGTTTTATCAAAACCATTTTCCATATAAGATGACATTATTTCATATGTGTATGTTTCAAGTTTCATGTATCTATTATTTACATGGTTTCACTATTCTTATGATGAAATTTCCATTTGTTTCATATGGATTATGAGATGATGTGATGATGTTTATAAAACCCATTTTATTCTTTGGGTTATGATGAATGTTTTATGTTTATTTTGTGGCACACGAAAGAATGATTTCATTATGATATGGATGGAACCTATATCTCCCTCCAATAAATTAGGTAACGATTTATATCTCATGAGATTGACATGGCTGGAACGGTAATTTAATCCAGTTAAGTGTTGCAGGACTGAAACGAGGAGTGAACTCGATTCAGAAAGGGACTTTGTCCACTAAGATGGTCTTGGCAGCAATGCCTTGGCTACTATGGAAATCATAACATGTTCTTAATGGTTGCAAAAATTACATGTTTTATTCACATTATATTTTATCATGGTTGATGCTCCATTATGATATATTCCTTACGTACTTCCACAATTTATGTCTTTGCTCAGGATTTTGATGTTTAAATTTCATGTTCAAGTTTTTCCTTTAAAATGATTATGGATTGTTTTATATTCTCTATGTTTTCCCTTACTGAGCATTTGAGATCACCCTTTTTATGTTTTATTTTCCCCAGGAAATAAAGAAAGGTTTTAGGTAAGGAAACAAAAAGAGGAAGATCGTTATGGGATTTGTTGAAGATCTTTCAACAAGATTAAAAGTTTATATTCCATGTTTCCGAGGACACTAAACTATTACGGTCCTTGAGTGCTGGTTCTTATTATGTATTAAGTATTACGAAAAACTAGTGTAATTTCCATGTACGTCAAGCTTTGGGTCTCTACAGTTGGTATCAGAGGAAAGGTTTAGTTAACCTTTGGAAACTAGGATGAGAAAATTTAGTGAGATACCTAGAGATATTTCAAAGGTATGTCTAGGGATGTCCCTAAGGTTATGTATAAGTATAGTTTATAGTACTAGAATTATGGTAACGATCGTAGAATTAAACCTAAGTTGTTAGATATTGAAGTTAATTCCCCTTTATTATGTGTTTTTACCTTTCCTCATTTTTTCCTCTCACACTATTAATTTTGGGTTTTAGAAAATGGCTAGAAACAGGAAGATTCATGATAATGGAGAATATGATGGACACTAGAATGATATTCTTCATGATCAAGCAAATGAAATGGGATTTTGAAGGCGAAACATCGTTTTTATGCCTAATCAGCAATCTCATAATATGATCAATAATCTCAGCTTTGGAAAGATTCTTGGCTCAGCTAATAAGAGAAAGATGGAGTTTCATGATGATCATAGAGAATGAAAGTTCAATTTCCCTCTTGTATGTCATGTGGGAAGAGGCATCAAGGGGAATGTTTCAAAGGAATTGGAATATGCTTTGGGTGCAGAATAGAAGGACATAAATCTAGTAAGTGCAAAGGAAAATATTCAGTTAACACCATGGACAAGGATAATGTTATTGCCAAGACATCAACAATGGTTACATGTTTTAAATTCCGAATGTACGTGAATTATGTAAACCAATGCCCTAAGTGAAAATCTCATAAAGAGAATCAGCATGGTCATATGGGTAGTATTTATGTAGATGATGATGAATAGACTACAAATTATATGTGAGATGAAATAATTGTTGAAGCTAGATCAATGGTTTAAGAAGGTAGTGTAATGATTAAATGTTTATCAAGAGTAATGTTGTATAAGTAATCTCATGGTACTATGGAATAAAGAGACATCTAAGGATTGTTGCACTGTTGTCTTTCATTAAGTTTTGAAAGTGTATGATGAATGGTACCGGTAACCATGAAATATTATTCAGATATTTTGGGAAAGAACCTATTATGTGCATAAAGAAGTGCTAAATAGATAATGAAATGTTTGTTAATATTAATGAGCTCATGAATTATATAAGGAAAAATTGATATCATGGTTTGAGTATATAGAATTTTTTGGATTTTAGTATGTGGGAAGAGTTAACTTTTGACAGCATTCACATTTCCACTAAGGATCAATGTGTATTAATTTTTCAAGAGAATAATTGATTAAGGTATTCACATGATTGGAATGTGATCAAAAAGATATATCGGGGATAAATGATGGAATCCACATGCTTAGTAGATGACATTTCTAGTAATTGTTTTCCTTATACTATGAGATTGGACATATGTATTTTAGATAAGCCTAATGATTAGTATGGATTATGTTGGACATAAGTTAGTATTGTTTAAGTCTAGAACATTTATCAATATTATTGATGAAATGTTATAAGGATGTAATTTTAGAAAAAGGACAACCTACAGGATGGGAGACAACCCGTCGCGTCGGACAAAGTTGTGGGAATCGAACCCACAACTGAAGTGCGACTAGCCTTTTTCACATACCACTAGCCTACATGAAGTCCCTAGTTAGTAGAAACTAGTTTTAGTTTATTAAGAGGTATGATAGATGATGTATAAGTCCATTTTTGGATTCATATACGATTAACCACACTGTAGATGGACTTATGTATATTTGATAACTTTTTCTAACCTTTTTTGGAAACAGATGGAATAACTCATCATTCTATCACATGATCTACTAACAATTCATGAATGACAAATTCAACTTCATTTATTTAAGAGATGATGTGGAAATTGTTCCAGGCACGAACAACGATGAGATTGAACCAAAATCAAGTAAGTATTTATTTTGATTCGAAAATTCTTCAACATTGAGGAAATGATCCTGAAAACAAAAAATGTTGTCCTAGTGACCTTGTATCTGATGAATCAGATGGTACCTTAGATCATCACAAATCTATGTCTTTGTGATTGTTTGCTTTTTCATAGCCATGTTCTCTACCACTCTTCATCAGAACACGACGGTTAGATTTCTCTTCCATATCCATATTCTCACCTATGTTCTCTTATGTGGAAACCTGATGATAAGTTAATTTGGGTAACCATTATGTTTCATACATTAGTTATTAAATTTATTTTTTGGTATTTCATTCTATGATGTGGGTTTCAATTAAAGAAACTTTCAAGTAGAAAACAATGTATAACCCCGACGAACTTCGAGGGGGAAATTCATATTAAGGCGGGTAGAATGTCACAACCCAATATTTTATGATAAGTATTCTTTTTAATTTATTTGATGTCATGTGTTTTATACTACAACAAGATTATCTTGTATTATACGCAACACCGTATTAGCTTGGAGTATAAAAAACACTATTCTTAGAGTGTGTTACACACAATTTCATGTTCGTTTGATAGTAGTCATTCTACGCAACATTGAGAGTATATATATATATATATATATATATTCAAAGTATAAATGAAATATGGTTGTATTCTGTTATATGAAACAAAAAATGAGCCTTTCACAACACGCAACCCTGACCTGGCTTGCATTACATGCAATCACGGCCTTCCTCGATAGCGTGTGTTGTACGCAATATTAGGTTTCACTAAACAACTATATATTGTTATAATATTATGGACAAGCTGTTATGAATATTTTTAAATAAATTTTGAATTTTTTTACATTATTATTCATCTTAAATATTTTCTAGAAATTCTATGAGAACAAAATAAATTTTTCCGACAAAATAAGTATTTCTCAAAAAATGCAGTTTTGCCGCCTTTTGATGGGGCACCAACATTAAATCTCGTTTTGACATGTCTATAAGTTCAATTTAAAAAAATAAAATTCTTCTTTGGAATCAGGATATAAAAATTTACTTTGGATAAATTTTTCCTATTATTCTGATAACTTTCATATTTTAATGAATAGTAAAAACACGCTATATTTTAATTAAAAACAACTTTTTTTGTCGCAATAATTTATATGGTTATATTATATTTTTAATTTGTTTTAAAGTGTAATTAGAATATATTTTTACAATTTAATCGAATTTTGGTCAGTGAAATTAATTTCACTTTGAAATTGGATATAAACAAGTATCAATTTGTTGATAGTTATTGTTTCTTAAAAACACACTATTTGTTTTGATAACGGGAATTAATTTTAAAATTAATTAATGCCACTTATATGTTTTGAATTTGAAAAAATAGACATCAATTTTGAATTCAGCATATCAAATAATGCTTAGGCTAAATTTTTTGTATTTTTTCTGATAAACTTCAATTTTCGATGAATAGTGAAACCACTTAGTGGTAGATAAAAAACTGACTTTTTCATTTAAATGAAATTATACCACTTCTGTAAATTGAATTTCAAAAATCCGAGAAACACGGTTAATATCAAGGACTAAAATGTGGTTCAATGATATGAAAATATTTTATGGTGAATAGTAACATTTTACTTTTATTTACCACGATTAAAAGTAAATAGGATAATTAAGGGTGAAAATGATATTATTATTACCCTAACAGATGTATTAATTATATTGGATAAGTGTAATTCGACCAAAAACAACCTTAGGAATAAAATATTACCATTTAGGTCCACTTGGATTAGATTAGAACATTTATTATTAATTTATTTAATGAAGTGTTAAAATAGTTAAAATCAAAGTTTAATAACTAAATCATTTTTAATATAGGGATATAAATAAGATAAATTCAACTATAAATTTTAATTAGAAAGATAAAAATATTTATTACCTAAGGGTATTTTATTTATAATTTTTAGACGTTATATAATTTATGTTATTTATGACAAAATGGTGATGCAGTAATTATCTAAATAATGAAATATTAAAATAATTGATATTATAAATACACAAATAAATTTAATTAGAGATTTTTAATGAATTAGAATAATTTTATAGGTTAATATTACATGTTATTATTGATTTAATTAACTTTTTTCTAACAAATAATTATGTTATGATTTTCACAAAAATCAATTACCAAATACTATCAAAATTTACATAAAATAGTTTTTAAAACAAATATTATATTATTAATTGTTATTTTATTCCTAAAAATCTATGGTTCAGCAAAATGACCTATATAAGGTTATATATATTAATAATAAATAAATTGGGGTTTGTTTGGCTTGTTATCATATTTTTATTAACCATATAGTTTAAGAAAAAAGAAGACACGGTAAAAGTAAAATTATTTAACATAAAGTTAAATCTAAATGATAAGGTTAAAATAGAAATATAAAATTATCTAAATTCTATTGGATGAGATGATTTCGACCCATATTCACCTTAGATTTTTAATAAATCATTTTGGAGCTATTAAAAACCGAATATGACTTTATAAAAAAATAATAATTTTCATTTTTCTAAAGCTGTCTCTCTCCTCCCTTATAAAAGGGCACCCCTTCCCTCTTCTCTTAACACCATTTTCAGCCTTGATAATCGGCAAACCCCTTCCAATTTATCTTCTAAAATTCCATAGAAACATCCTAGAGGCCTTGGTCTTCTTCAAAGACCATCTTTAGTTCCCTAAGAGGAGGTTAAGAAGAGGCGCTTCAAAGAGGAGGTAATGTTTGTTACCGATTATTTCAACTTTATTTCTTCTTATACTTCTTCTTATTTAGTTTTTTAATTATGAAGTAATAACATCAGTATCAATCATATACTGATATGTTATTATAAATATGATACAACCCCATTTCACCTTCTATCCATCCTACGGAAAATGAAATCACCACGCGTGCGTACGTACGGAATACCGTCTCTACGCCGTGGTGTAATCAGTTTTCGACCACCACCTTACTTGGATGGGTATAATGGTATACATAGATAACTATATATTATTATTTTAAAGTGATATTGATTCTGAAATATTATACATACACTTAAATACAATTCCACGATCATGGGAATGATATCATCGCTTGTGCGTACGTACGGACTACCGTCTCCACGACGCGATGAGATTCATTCTCCATGTTAACCATTCATTAATGATAGTATATATAATAAGTAATCATGAAATATATGAAATAATAATGATAATGGATTTATGTATATATATATTTATTTTATCTACTTAATTCCATTCAATTCAATAAGGAAACGAAAACACCGTTCATGCTTACGTACGACCTACCGTCTCCACGAATGGTGTATTTCATTCCTTTTATTGATCTATAATATATATGTATATTATGAATATTTATTATATATAAATCATGTTTTAAATTCTAGAATTATTTAAATCGGGATATAAATAATAATATCATGAATGATAATTCGAAACACATATGATAAATGAAATGATTTTACCCAAAACGCGCCTTCAACATGGAATTTAAAAAAGAACGGGTAATATAAAGTAATAAGTGAAACATATATGATATCATAACAATGAATATGATTATGTAATAAGTCAATGAAATTATTTAAAACATTATTCAGGAGGTTCAGATACATATGAAGCATATCAGACCTAAGGTAAGGGATAATTTTGCAAATCTCATTTTTTTCTGAGATTGTTATACGTAAGTATTTACTGGGGTTATATTTATCATCAATGTCCAAGTTTCATAAAAATGTTTTCATGTATGTTTAAAGTTCCTTTTTACCCATTTTGAATATTACTACATGGTATGTAAGGAATATTTGTTTGTATTTACCATCTAAGGTTCTTTTTGACTTTTCTGAAAAAAGTACAAGAAGAATGTTATTTTTAACTTATACGGCGTGAACCGATTTTTACGGTTTCATAACTCCTCATTTTCATGAAGCTTACAGTACTTTATTTTATGACTATTTTCAACACAATACTTTTATTTTAAAAGTGCATGGAGTTTTTTGAAAAGAAAATTATTTTGAAAAAGAAAGGATATTTTCCTCATGAATTCATTTCATATGTTTTATCAAAATCATTTTCCATATAAGATGATATTATTTCATATGTGTATTTTTCAAGTTTAATGTTTCTATTAATTACATCGTTTCACTTTTATTATGATGAAATTTCCATTTGATTTATATGGATTATGAGATGATGGGATGATGTTTATGAAACCAATTTTATTCATTGGGTTATGATGAATGTTTTAAGTTTATTTTGTTGTACAAGTAAGAATGATTTCATTATGAGATTGGTGGGACCTATATCTCCCACCAATGAATTGGGTACTAATTTATATCTCATGAGATAGACATGGTTGGAACAGTAAGTTATTCTGGTTCAGTGTTATAGGACTGAAACGAGGAGTGAACTCGATTTAGAAAGTGACTTTATCCACTATGATGGTCTTGGCAGCAATGCCTTGGCTACTATGGAAATCATAACATGTGCTGAATTGTTACCACAATTACATGATTTATTCCCATTATATTTTATCATGGTTTATGTTCCATTATGATATATGCCTTACGTACTTCCACGATTAATGTCTTTTCTAGGGATTTTGATGTTTAAATTTCATGTTCAAGTTTTTGCATTCAAATGTTTATGAATTGGTTTATGTTCTCTATGTTTTACCTTACTAAGAATTTGAGATCACCCTTTTTATGTTTTATTTTCCCCATAAAATAAAGAAAGGTTTTAGGTATGGAAACAAAAAGGGGATGATCATTATGGGAGTTGTTGATGATCTTTCAACGTGATTAGATGTTTATATGCCATGTTTCCAAAGACACCAAACTATTATGGTCCTTGAGTGTTGGTTCTTATTATGTATTATGTATTCCGCAAAAGTAATGTAATTTCTTTGTACATCAAGCTTCAGGTATCTACTGGGGTAAAACTATAAAATGACCTATCTTATAAGTGAGTAGCTAGTGGAGATCATGGATCATAGAGACGAAGTTCTATGAAACAAGACTACACACCTAGTTAATGTGTTGTGGGGGAACCAAAAATTCGAAGATTCTACGTGGGAACTAGAGTATCTTATGTGGAAGAAGTACCGTTACATTTTCTCTTTGAAGGGTATGAGTCGAAAATTATGGGATTTAATTTATTAATGGGGGAAGAATCTGATGACCCAAACTATTGAATTATATTTTTTTCCTGAAAATTTATATCTTATTATGTTGTATCAATAAAAAATATAAGTATAAATAAAATATGACCATTGGATATTGATCAATAGATAACCATTGGTCAATATTACTACTAGAAACTATAGTCCCAATGTTAACATTATTTCATATAAATACAAATGACCATACTTAAATAATATATAATGAATAGTCGATGGCCTCATCTAGTATACTTGGGCTCTATAATGCCCATTTTCTAAGCTTAAGAAGGTGGTAGCATCGCTATCCTTTTCTATTTACCATGCCCAACACGAGAATAAATAATTAAATAGCAAAATTAATATCCTTTGGTAGAAGGTCAAGCTGATATAAATCACTAATAAAAAAGTGTTATCAAAGCCACCCCAAGATTTTGTCACCATTGCATACCAAAATCTTAGGTCTAGTGTAGGTGTTATAAGTGGATATGTAATGGGGCTAAGTAACTTTCTGTAAACCTTTTGTATAAATAAAATTTTAAATTCTTATTGTTGATTTTTTTTGAATTCATAATGTTAAAAAAATTATAGTATGAATTTTTAAAAGATTCATAATATTAAAGAATCTTGAACAAAATAGTATTTTAAATTTTTTATTATAAATTAAATAATTTATTGTTGGAAATGATTTTCAGAAAATGACCACACAAAGTTGTTTTTAGCAATAAATTTAGAGTCTGATAAGATCTGCAAATTTTTTTGTGAATAGTAAATTATGAATATTAATATTACCCTTATGAATATTAATATGACCAATGGAATAGAAACCTCAGGTAATTATGTATTAATATAATTTAGGCATCATTAATGGTAATATTATATAATAGAATAAGTAAAAGACTATTTCTAAAATTATTAGTAAAATATTATTATCTTTTCTTATAAATAGTAATTTTATTTAAAAATTAGAAATATAATATTATTTAATTATTTTCATAAAATAGATTTAATATTTTAGTTTTTGAGAACTATATTATGTTAGGATGAATTTATGTGATTTTTATAACTTTTATTATTTTTCAGTTAATAATAAAAATACAATTTTTGAGTTTTTCATGTGTTTTATGATATTATAATGATGTAACATGTAATTTGAAATGTTGGTCGACTCATTTGGAATATAATATTATATGAGGTTTCCCAATTTTTCCCAAACCAATAGAAATCCAATGGTTCTGAAAATACCACTAATGAGGTGTCCCTTGGAAATTAATAAAATATTCTTTAACTATTGCTATAAATACCCACGAATTCATTCATTCCATTCATTCCAAATTCGTCCTCAATGAAGCTATAGATTTTAAACCTCCCATGGAGTCATCCCAAGGTTCCTTCAATCCCTACATGGTCTATACTGTTGAGTTTTTTGAAGTTACTCTTAAATGTAAGGGAACATCCACCCCCCTCTTTCAGTCAAGACTTATTTTATGTTATGTCTTTTAATTTCCATTTTCTTATTTTGGGGTATTTTATTATTTAACATTATTTAATTCAAAATTATATCCATCTTATGAAATATCATTTCCTCTCTAATCAAATTATTTTCTTAATTTTTAAGAAACACTGTTAGGCTCTCAAATTTTCATACGGAAATTCTCAATATCTTTTTTTCCATTCAAGTTATCTTTTAAGAGATAAGCCTTAAATGATTCTTTACCATGATATTATTTCCATTCTAAACTATCTATCAACTATTTTATGAGTCATTTATAAATGGGAGACTATTGTCCCATCTATTTTTAATATTTTCTATAACCTTGTGTCATAGTTGTTATGCTACAGAATTTTCCTCTCAAAATCTCTCTCTTTTTCTCAAGATATTCTCTCATGTTATTTATTGGATTACCCAAAACATTTTTATTTACATGGTTATTCATCAATAATTAAAAGTAATATATTTCATTATTTAATTGACATATATAAAACCCTCAATCCCTTACCCTGGTTTATAAATGTCATCATGATCATGCTTCGAATCACATTTTAAAACATCATGATTTTGATATAAAACACTTTTATTTTATCCTCTTAGGGTTATTTATGAAAATTTTAATTATGATATATGTGGATTCCATGAAAAAAAATACATATTATGGGTGTGAATGGATAGTGATCCAATAATTTCGGTAAATAAATTAATATCCAATGATGAAAAGTTTAATGATGCCTTGGTGAGTAACCTTGGTAATTTTTATGTCACCTTTGGGATGGACCATGGTGATATATTTATGAATGTATACATTAAATATTTAAGAAAAATTATAAATTTATTATTTATGTTATTATTATTATGATATTCTTCTTTATCATGCCTTCATGATATTCACCAAGTTCTTAATGATAACTCTCAAGATGACATGTAAATTGTTTCTCTTCTTTTCATAATTGGGCTTTATTCACAACGGTTCCATTGATGTCTCTATGCAGGTTAGGATATGATATAAATATACATAGGGTGATCCTTATATAATTTTTTCATGGGGAATAGAATAATGTTTATATTTATAATGTGTTAAGTACCTTTTTCCAAATACAAAAGACTTTAAATATCCACTCTTTGTAAAATGAAATGAAAATTTTTGTAATAAAAAGGTGGGATGAAATATAAGGTAAGTGGGGGCTTGAGACCATGTCGTGCAATAAAAAGGTCCTAAGAAGAGAAAGCATTTTTTGGGTAAAAATTATTGGAGAAATAAAAAGAGGTGTCAATATTTAAAATTTCTAGGTAGCTCGCATGGTTCGACTATACAACTTTCCCAACCTATTTTCAAATGTGAGAGAGCTACTATAAAGGAGGGGAACCTCTCATGACATGGATGCATAGTTTCTATATCATTAAACGACTGTGATGAACACATGATCCCAAAAATGAAACCATGTTATAGGGTTTACTAGGCATGATGAAAGGTTTCCTTTAACAGTGTACTAATTGTGAGCAAGCTAACAACTCACACAAAACATAAAAAATTAAAAAATTTTAAATTGAAGAATAATCTGAACCTCATCTAAAAGTTTCCAAGATCATGAATATAATAAAATAATGAAATGTAAATAATATTGGTGTGACAATTCTTCCCTCAAATGAAACATTATTTCACCAGAATGTCACGAAGTAAAAAAGATAAAAAAACTCCTTCCCTATCTAGAAAATTGTCAAACAAAACCACAACCCTTAGGGTGACCATTCACTAAAAATATCACACACAATCAATAAAGATAAATCTAAAACACAATAATTAGTTGATAACATTATAGGGTTATCCACACCATAAGCACCAGGAAAACTAAATACTCAAAACATTAGAAAACCCAAACATTATAGCATGAGCGAAACAAAAAAACCACTATAAATATAAAATTCATTGAAAAAAACCAAAAAAACTTTGAAACATCCAGGAATGTAATTCAAAATAAAAAAACAAAACTAGAAACAATCTACACTAATTCCACAGAACTCATGCATCTTGAGGGGAGAACAGTTAAAACTGAAACCGACCCACATAAGGCCTAAAAACGTTAATAGAAGAAACCAAGATCAAAAAAGACACATTATGTGAAATAAAACTGATCAGATTACAATTGGTAAGGTAATATAACATTTACAATGAAACAAATAACTAATAATAGCATCAAAACTAAAACACAGATACATCAACCATCTATCTTTCGAAATAGGTGGGAAATTGAGGTAATGGTTTCCCACATTCCCAGTGACCCTGACAATGCGCGATGGTCACTCCATGTCCTAGGGTGGATCCTTGATGACTGAAGTATCTCTTAGCACATAGTTAGGATCATCAGTCATCAAATCACATCAAGGAGACATCAAATTGACAGCTTCCATGAGTCCGAAAACCTACTTGTCCATAAATAGTTCATCAAAAAACTTCCAAAAAATAATATCCATTGAGGATAGGAATAACTCCATGATCAATGGATGAGGACCACCATGTAATATAATATCCTTTAACTAATTTTTTAATTCTTACATTGGAGAATATAAAACAATTTCCTTGACATTTTCAACGAAGCCCTTCACCATCAGTTGGCCTCATAGAATACTCAAGTGCTCTTCCCTTTATTTGATCTTCACCTCCTCATGCATAAACCTTCATACACATAATGACATAAAAATATCCAATATCATGACAACTCTAATAAAATAAAATTGTAATCAAGTAATATTCATCCAATTATGTATCCTCAAACAACCCCAATGCATCCTGAACTCTAATGACTTCAGGAGTTCCCAATGATTTGAAGACAAGCTCTACCACCTCATGCTACTCCACTACAACTAACCGACCCAGATCATTCTGAAGAATATAATACAAAATATAATAATCAGAAACAAATATTGACTAAATAGTATAAATTTGAACATTTCTGGTTTTAAAATTCATAAAAACACAAGAATCGCAAAACCATATCCAATATCAAAGAAAAGAATAATAAAAAATAACACCTCGTGCCAATACAAAATGCTCCCAAACAAAAAACATATAAGAGAAATAATAAAAAAATATTCTTTTCAAAAGAAAATTTATTTATATTTAAATTTTCAAATCCACCTTATTCCACGACCACTTTATAAATATCAAAACCTACTTAAAAATCCAATCCAATTACCCAAATCATTTCCAAATCAGTTCCACTTTAGAAAACCCAACCAATCCAATGAATTAAATTACCCACTAATGGAATACTATTTACATTAATATATGTTTTCATCCCCATAAGATAACGTTAATGATACACAAGGTCCCTCATGCACATTCAATGCACACAATCTTATGTTTGATCATTCATAAGGAGTACTAAGGTCCATTCTTACCTATTCATTATCTAAACAAAATGTTTATCAAAAATTTAATCCAAATGACCGTTTTTAAAAACTAAATGTTACAAATTTTAAAACCACTTGAATTAAATAATTTCTATATAAAAAATAATAATTCCTTTTAAAAGATCACATACATCAATAGAGGCCAAAACAATACACAACTCATGCAATTCTCCCGAATGAGGAACTTGTAATTTTTCTTAACCCGATGACATGGTAGTAAACCAGGCCCCAAGTAAGATTAAACAACTAGGAGGTTCTTAATCCATGTATTCAGAATAATTGTAGGCCGATGCTCCATATGACATCATGAAATTACACAAGATCACCTGCATTATAATCTGTCAGTCCAAAAAAAAAATCAAATGTCTCAAAACTCAAACTACCCATAGAATATTGAGGATGAAAAAAAGAAAGAGTTTGTGATTATTTTCATCTACTTACCTACCAATTCCTAAAAGTCATAATCTCAACTAACTAACAACCAAAATAGTAGTAGTTCTTTTGTGATACTTTTTTGTCACAAACCAGAACATGATTTCAACCATACTGTCATCTGACACAACCCGATACATATCTAGGAGGGAATTCACGATCCAAACAGGCCGGAAAGTGTATTGGTTAATCAAGATTGATATAAGTGTGACTGATTTCATAACAATGAACTCAAAAAAATAAGATAATTGAAAAAAATATGAACTAACAATAACTGAATATCATAGAATATTCAAACAGATCTCGAAATGAGATATAATTGAACAACCCAAAAACTCAAAACAAAACAAAATGAAACATCTAATAGCGTGATCTACATGAGAACTCATACTCACTATCTTCCAAAAACTGTACATCCACATGGCCAATCTATTCCAATGAAAACATGAACCACAAACATAAACCTGAATAACAGGTCAGGTCAACCAACACCGAATGGTACCAGTAGGGTGTGAGCATTGTTGCTCATTATGAAACCACTATATAATCCACACATTTCATTTCTTTAAAATAGTCCACTAAAATTATTTTGTAATATATTTATAAAATTATTTTTTTCCAATTTATATAAAGAGACACATCTTTCCCTTTTAAATTCATTTCTCCCCATACTATTATTTTTTAAATAAAATTTCCACTCATAAACCAATACCCATACCAAAGACACAATTAAGAAAAAACCAAGTTTTTTAGAAAATAATTAACTATAATATGATGGAAACAAAATTCAATAGGATGTAAATAATAAAATACAGATAGTAACCATGGGAAATTCATTAACATCCCTACAGATATCCCTGGATGTACTCAGTTCTGTACCAGATGTTGGTGAATCATGAATCTCAATTTTCTATAACCAAATGTACACTCTAATATATAAAATCATGTGGAACTTCCCCCAAATCCTTTAAAATCCATCCAAGGGGTAACAGTCCATAAAATCAAGGTTAATAAAAAAGTATCACTCACCTAATTAGTATCACAAACTATCTAACATTATAATAGAATAGGTGAGAGGTCATTAATATATCCTAATTTCACAACTAATATATGATTATAAAAACAGATCCCTTAACTATCACTAAGAATTTACAAACCTTCTTAACCATACATGAAAATAATTAAATTATTTATTTCATAAATAAATTGATAAAATTAGTGAAAAAAATATTTTAATAAAATTAATCCCTTAATGATATAACCATTTTATACTCAAAAAATTCATGTAAACTATTTCCATTCATCCATTAATCCACATCTCATCCAAATAATAATTCAACATAAATACTATAATTTTTTAATTATTTTACATTGTGTTTTGAATTAATTAAATTATATATAATAAGAGTAATAATTACTATATTGTTCAGTAATTGATTTTCCTTTTGAAATAATCTTTTAACCCCCCAATGTGTCGTGATGTATTACATAGAAAATTAAAAAAGTCATCTACCATTAATAAATTTATTTTTTTCCAAAATATATGAAATATAATGTATAATATATATTGTTATTTTACTTTTCCGAAATAAACTGAAATAAATTTATTTCACCATCACCCATCCTCCTCCTACATCCGTAAAAATTCCTTTAATTATTTATTGTTACTATAATTATCCAATGGAATCCTCTTGAAATATGTATTTCAAGCCACACCAAATTAGATGTAGAATGGTGGGGAATATTAAAAGATGATTAAGGGGGAATAAATATCCCCAATTCACAATGAAAACTCCATTTATTTTTTATTACTATATAGAGAAGGATGAGGTGAAAATAGGGGGGTATATTTTTTATTCTTCTTAGTCAACATGCCTAATACAAGAACCCCAAGAGGTTTTTTTAATTATAAAAACACCTAATTAACGAATTATATTGAAAATATCATTAGAGTTAAAAATTTCTAATTGATTAATTATTTTATAGAAGGTGATAATCTCAGAAAAAATTTCCTCTATGAACCCCACTTTGTACTATGTATATTAATAGACCTAGAAGAGGTATTGTCAACAACTATGGGTAAATAAAAGCATGTTGTTTAATTAGAAACATATTATCATTCATTCTATCCATAAAAACAATGATGTCTATTGCTTTTAGTTAAGGTATCACATTCAATAAAATAATGACATTAATGAGTATTAGAGACAAATTTATTAAGAATGTGAGGCAAAAAAATACAAGGGATTATATGAGTCAAATCTCTTTTAATTGAGTGGTCAGTATTTTAGTTTCCTGTATTAGTTCTCCCACATTCTATATCATGAATTTTATTTTCAATTTCGATATTATTATTTTGGGATATAAAATGTAGTATTGATCTCCTATATGTATGAATCAATTATATAAGTGAAATAGATAATATAATAATAATTTCCCTTTCATGTTCTATTTTAATTTTTTTTCCATAAGTACCATAATGTTAAAATGTGTTTTTAGAATATTTATTTTTTAATAATGAACAACTTAGGTATCCATTTACTTCCTTTTATCCATATAGTATGATGTAAATAGTTCAAATTTGTCTCTTTTAATTAGTATTCATTAACCAATATATTGGATGAAATCTTTATAACAACATCAATAATATTGAATGCTTAGTGATTCCCTAATTTCATAAAATTGATCTATATAAAAATCTATTATTATTTCCATTTAATGTTTTTCAATCATATTTTTGAAATATCTAAATTAATGTCCTTGATCTGTCCATAAAATATATAAAACTAAAAATTAATATATTCTCCAAATATTCAATCCATCACATAATAAAATTAAAACATAGAATGGTGTGTTTGATCAAATCAAGATCTATAAACCATGAGTATATCTTGAACCTATATGTATTTTTGAATACATTATCCTTTATTTTGTTCTTATATCTTATCCAAAAAATGATTTTCTTTGGATAAAAAACACAACTTTTATTATTTAGTCTTAAATTAAACACTAACCACCAAATCCTTGACCATTTTTCATAATAAAATGATTCATTTAGAAAAGAATGATATTTTTATGAATCACGTGTTTAGTGGTTTTTTAGTTGAGAAACACAATCTTCTCTATCTCAATCATTTCAAAAATAACCACTAAATTAGCTTCTCAAACCATGACAAAATTTATCATCACCAGAAAATCCAGAGGTATTGGGAGTATCTTTCTGTTATTATATTAAATAAATTACAAATTTAACTTCTATCATCATCGCCCAATAGTTATACTGAGCACCATGAGAATCACATTTAGTTTTTAAATAATTATTTCCTCATTATAAAATCTACGACATGTTTCCATGATCACCAATGTCTGTTTTTATACGACATTGAAATATTAAAACATTTTAGTCATGTATTAGAATCCACTCTTCATTCATTATAAATGATATTAATATCATAAAATATATACCAGGATGATACTAATCAAATGATAATATGTATTTTGTAGAATTATATAATTATTCTCATCTTTAGGATGATCTTCAATCGTTTTCAATTTTCCGTAAAAAATAAGACAATTCATATAATAATCCTGTCGATAAAGTATTAACACAACAATTTCTCCAATGATTGTCCAATGCAACAGGTTCTACAAGGGATTTACATAAAAAAAATACAAAATTACATAATATGATATGCGTGAGATTAAATATTTATGATATCCATTTTCAAATCAATCTCTCCCCTTGGGAATTTTTTAAAATACAACAATAATAATCATTACAATTTAATAGGATAAAACTTTTTTAATCACTATGAAATAAAATTAAACAATATTTGTAATGAAATTAAATCAATATCATATTTTTCATTAAAACATACTTTAGAATTCAGAAAATTCACTTTTGATTTAAATATATTTTCTCACTATTTGATAACATCATATAAAGGTAACAATGATAAAATGATTTGGATTTTACATCAGTATATCAACATTTTTGGGTTTGGGACCCCCTCCCCCCTCGCAATTCAAAAAATTGATACATATTTAATTCAATGGGAATACAATAATTTAATTCCCCTATATATTTACTCCAAATATGATAAAAATATTATTTTATTTTCACCCCCTTTTATCATAAAATTATAATTTTCATACCATTTCAATTGAATGAGAGAATTCTCTACACATATTTGAGTGGAAATTCATGTAATGACAATAATTCAACACATTATTCATATTATAAAACAGAAATCATCATGTTATATAATAATAAAAATGAATACGTGATATTAGAGATATAAATTAATCTATATAATCATATATACATTAATATATATTTAAAATTCTCTATACAAAAGAAACATGATGAAAAATATTTAAAAATAGTTCATGAAAACATACCTCATGTTTTGAGTGGAGCTGTTATCCTATTTCAGAATAAACATGGTATGAATATATTTTTGGATTTGCATTTAAACCCCATCATCACATACATTCAATCATTTAGATCTTGAAATTTTTTAATTCATGAGGACTTTAGTAGTATATAGGTCTCATATTTTACTTATCAAAACAATTGAAAATGAATCCTTAATAATCATAGAAGTTTTAGATTTTTAATGATTCATTAAATGTGTATAGTAGCGTCAATACTACATTTAGATTGTATAAATTAATATCCACTTGTATTGTCTCTTAATTTCTTTATTAAATTTATGTTACCACACTAAAACAAACAAAATAAGTTTCAGTAACTTATTTATTAATCAGACTCTTCTTCTCCTTTTGATATTTCTTATTATGGTGATATTGCCATGTTTTTCATCAACAATCGTTACAATTAAATTAGTATTACTCCAATATTTTTAAAAATGTAATTATTAACTATATTTAAATATCAATGATATATATGAGAGACATGTTTTATGGTTGTGTCCCAATTGTTTACAATTTCAAAAGCTATACAATATTTAAGGGATATTGTTAGAAACAAATTCACATCCTGAAAAAATTACCCTTTTCTTGATTTACCAGTTAAACTTCATACCATATGTTTCTCAATTTGAGTACAATAAATCTGTAAATCAAGAAGAATTCATACATTTTTTATTTATCTATCAAACAAGTGTTTCCATTCGGTTTCATGATTTATTTTACCATATTTTTTTATTTTTGGATTGAGTTTTCTTCTCCCATAAATTTAAATTCCACAAACTTTTCTAATAAAATGTGATTTTTTGGAAAAGAATAATTCTAATTATTCCATGGAAACATATTTTTTCCACCTTAAATATCATTATCCGGCTTGTAATGATTAAAATTAGTTATATTTCTTGAAGTTCACCTCTCTTATTTTCAACTAATTCAATCCTCAGTTTCGTCATCATAAGGAATTCTATATTGATATCACATTAAAATATATCAAGTATTATACAACATTACTGATTTTAAATGTTTTTGTTAATGTTTCATATTTATAATCACTTTTCTTCTATCATATATATATATTTTTGGTTTTAGAAACTAATACAAAACTTCTTTTCTTATCTTATTATTTATCAATAAACCATTCTCAGATAATAAAGAGTATTATTACTCATCCACAAAATACAAATGTTTAAATTTCTAAAAATTTACCTAAATATATTTAAAATTATCTAATTATACAATATATTGTTGATATGAATTTAATATCACATTGGATTAATTTATTTTTTCTCATAATTCATCAATAATGTCTTAGTGAGTCATAAAATTAGATTTGTGGAAACATTATTGAATATAAATGTGGGAAGAATATTAAATTAGGATATCAAAATAATATTATTCACAATCATTCTTCCTAATAAAAAATAATATCTTTTTTTGATACTTTATGTATACATTATAGATCTCCATAATTTTATTTGAAATCACCATTGTGGAATTTTCATCAGCTCCCCCAAATTTTCACAATTTATTATATTTTTCCCATTGATTTAACATTTTATGGATAATAATCACCTAAACTTTTCCTTTAGGATAAATTTATTATAATTTAATTGAGATATCATTAAATTTATACATCATTGTTTATGGAATAAATTGCAAAACATCATCTATAATGAGATAAAAATTGTAGTCATTTTGAATAATCTAATAAAGAATTTATGAAGCTTAAATATCTAGAACACATTTTTTTGATCCCCCAATGATCTTTTTTAATTTAATAGGAAATTGAAAATATATATTATATTGCTAAATGATCTATAAATAAATCTGAAATTGAATTTTCTAATAACATTCTCTTATAATATCAACATACATTAATTATAACATTTGATAATTCTTTTCCTAAATAATATATCATGCTCAATATCAAAGAATTACACAAAATCCATGAGTGTGATAAACTTATTGAACATTATTATTTTCCTAAAATATATACAATGAAAAAATATGGGGGTGAATTAGTATCCCAATTCTAATTAATAACATGTTCTCAAATTTTACCTTCCCCTAAACATTATTCTCCCTATAGAAATTTCTACTTGCATCTCCTTTAATAATTTAATTACAATGATAAATATAAGATATGGAGTGAGTAAGAAATAAAATCACTCCGTACAATAGGTTTAATGTTCACACTATCATGTTATCAAGTGTTTACAACATTTTCCTCCATTCGGTGTTATCCCACTATCCATGTCAATACATTATTATCAATGATGATATAATAGATAAATGGGGTAGAAATACATTCCAAAAATAGTAAAACAAATCCATAAAATATAATTGATATATATAAATGATTGGGGGCTCACTGAAGAATGTGATTATCATCTTTCATCCCCAAGTCCCACATTTTGTATAAATGTTGTATGCACTATTCATTACTTAATAATGACTCGGTTGGGTGTCCCTCACATTCATTTCATTTTAATTATCACACAACATGAGAAAAATATTATCTAAAATTATTATTAAACCTTCCTCCAATGTATGGATGATCCATTTATTGATATATATCAAATCTAAATATCTTTTATCCAAAAATATATTGATAAATAAGTCATAGTTCTCTTCATTATGATCTATGTGGACTGTATAAATTATCCAAAGTCTAAATTTAATCATATTTATCATAATATTATTCAATTATATAACTAAAATATAATATATTCAAAATATAATACATTCTTTAATTTTGAAAACAAAGCTCTAGTCAATGTCATTTATAGTGCAGAGTGTATTTCCAAAGAAGTATAAAAAATACACAAGCATTACTAGAAAATACATGATATCTGAAAGTCATTTAAATTCATTCCATTAAAATTTTTATCAAATAAATTATTTTTTATATACACTGATATATTGTTTACAATAAAACCATTTTATTATTTTTTATGGTTAGTGACATCTTTAACTGAGAAACCAGGACATAATGGTGATTATGATTTTAATGATATGTTTTGGAAAAATATTAAATATAAAATTATTGGTTTTCTATTTCCTTTGGAGTCCTATTATTTTTATAATTAATTTTAAAACCAAAATTATTAATATTTTTATATTAATACTTCCATGATCTCTCAATAGCCTTTCGATTCACCAAAAGAATAACACTTGTTATTTTCACAACAATGTTCTTCAATGATTAAAAAAAATGTTATTATAACCACCCATCCATTTACATATTCATATTTGAAATATTTAAAAATTTTACTCAATTTTAATCATCTACTCGTACTTATTTCTTATATAACATCAATAATGTCTTGTTATATTGATCATGATTGAAAATAACCAAGTGTAACATATATAATCAACTTATTTAACAAATAATTTTTATTGTCCCAAAAAAAGCATCATAATAATTGTGACCTTCTTAACATATAGAACATCAAACTGTCCATCAAATAATGTGGATGGAAAACATAATAAATCATGACATCAAATACCCAGTGATCATAAACATATGAGATATCAATCATAAGAACCTATTATGATCATAATGGTATAATAAAACAATAACTTGAATTCTCTAAATATATATTATTTCTAACATGAAAAAATACTCCATAAACTCAAAAATCTAGTCATATCCAGAATTATGATTAATAAGGGTGTAAAAGTTTTAAAAACATTTGTAGAGTCATAAAATAGCCATGTAAAATCACAAGAAAAATAATTAATCATAGTTTGAACATAGATATTTAAATTCATTTCAAAAAAATATTTATAATAGATATAAGAAATTATAGACACACATCAAAATGCGAACATAATAATTCAAATTAATATCCACCTATAATAATGTAACAAAATCTAGAAAAAATTATAACAACATAAAAAATTTAAAAAATTAACTGTCGATGAATTTAAAATATTTTCTATTTATAATTATTTTAATTTTATTAAAATATTGTATTTCACATAATATTATGTCATCTTTCATTACACACAATAATGACTATTTGTGATGGAATGAGTTTTATGCAATACCAAGTTTTAAAAAATTATAATAACATTTTATATCAAATTACCTCATAGATGTAAAATATTATATTATAAATATTATTAAATATTTTTTTAATAAATGGTTGAATTATTTGGTTACCAATTAATTTTAAATAAATATTAAAAAATAAATGAATACGATGGAAATATTTTTAAAACCAATTATACTACAAAGTCATCTTATCATAAGAAATTAAATTATCTACTATTAAGGGATAACCATACTAATAATATTATTTTATGTATTATAATAAATTCAGTTTAAATTCATCCAAAAGATTTTATTGGCATATAAAACAAAAAAATATCCAATTTTCTGTATAAAAAAAAGAATGTTTTAAAAGAATATTGTCCATTATTTTTATAGAAGAATTTTTATAAAAATAATTTTTTACTAATTTATAAATGTTATTCAAAATAAACATAATTTATTAAATCATAATTTCAAAATTATCTTACAGTGAAATTTTAATATGTTTCAGAAATGTTTCATTTTTGTGGAATATTGAAAATAAGCTGAATATTAATTGAATAATGACATTTATTCTAAAAATTTTATAATGATAAATGTCATTTTAAATCGGAAGCATTATATAAATTATACAGTTAATAATCCAATTTTATTCATTGGAATAGTTTTTATACTAAATGTAGATATAACAACATTGTAAACATTTGAACATTTTTACTTAAAAGCAAAAATTATTATTCCATCCACATGCTTACATTTTAATGAATTTCTACCAATTTAGTGATTTGAATCTGATAAATAGATTCCAATTTATGTATCATAATAATTTATAATTCAGAGTAATTTAATATTAATATTTTACCCAAGTATTTACTAAATTTAGTAAATATTAATTTCAAAAAGTAAAAGAAAAATTGGTATATATAGTGGTTAAGAATATAATTAATGGATTATAAATGACCTAGTCACTCATAAAAAAATTTCTATTAAATAATTTAGTATTTAACCCTTCATGGATCTGATTGGTAGAATTATTGAAGCACATTGTTAGGTAAAAAGGTGGGGAGACCTACATTATTTTTTAAAATGACAAGTGTGTCCCATATCCCCACATATAAAACTCCACCCCTTATCCCTCCCTTCACACAGTCAGAAAAAATATTATTTTAAAATACATGCACCAATAACTCCACAAATTCTATCCCATTACCCTAAAGATTTATATTCATAACAAATAGATATTATGAAGTATTTAGTTTAAACACAATGAGGATACATGAAGATCAAGTAATGTTTTCCTAAAAGCATTTATATTTTTTCCCATCTCCAGCACCATAAATTATTCTTATATCAATATTATATAATAAATTATCTATCATTAAAATACTAATATATTTTTATATTATGATTTTTACCAGAATCTTGACACACATAGATGAAATGAGTTATGATATCATTATTCTTGTGTATGATAGCCTAACGCCGTGCGAACCGATTTCATTCGTTATTCCATTACAATATTTGATGGTTTTATATAATGTTATTAATAGTGTATATGAATATTATGTATGTGATATTTATTATGTATTTATTCTTTTATGAAAATTATTTATCACATACCATAATTATTTAAATTTTTTTAAGAATATGTTAATGTCAGTCTTGGGTACATCAGACCATCGCCTCCCAAAGCGATGTGATCTGTTCACCCATTATATGGATAATGAAAACAAATGATTTAGTAAACATATGTTATGTATATAACAAGATAATTAATATGAAATTATAATATTCATACATAATCTTTTTTCTTTTAATATGAAAGGAAAATGGAAGCATGTTCATACATCCATACAACTTAACATCTCCCTGAATGGTATATTTCATTAAAAATAAGTATATTTTATTTATAGAATTCAATAAATATATTATAAATATATTTAATATTTACATCGTGGTTTAAATTATAGATTTTATAAATTATTTATTGAAATAAGTTTAATAAAAAACAAGTCAAAATATTCTCAGAAAACATGTAAATTTACACCCGAAACAATGAAGTAATAATTGATAATTAAAAACATGGAAATTATTTGTAATAAAAGGATGTTATATGATATTATAAATATTAATTTTTTGAGTTATAATTTATTAGAATTATTTAAATAAATATATATAATTTTAAAAGGTGTTCATCCAAAAAGAAGCGTATGGTAAGGGATTTTTTCTAAATTTTAATTACATTGAGGATTATTTTTTATTAAGAACCAACTAATTTTGTGTGATCTATATACCTACCATTTTAAATATAATATTTGGAATAATGAATTTTTCATATTATTTCATGTTTCAATTTATATCAATTCATCTATGAGGATTTGATTTTGAAATGACCATGTGATATACGTTATTGTGAAATCCAACTCTATTTTTTTATAACCATCACATGATAGAATTAAATTATTGTAATAATTTTTCATTATAAATAACATTTCTTTTGAATATCTGTATACTTTTTCAATGGATATGATTAATTCAAAAACTCTAAAACATTTTACATATGGTTTTTAAATTGAAATTTATTTTATTATTTAGAGATGTTTTTATAAATATGTATTCAATAATGAATAAAGATATTTTATGCTAACACTATTAAAATTATTATTTTATATTTGAGTAATTATTTAGACCCATAAACATGGGTTGGTATCATTTAATGATATCCAATTGATGCATTGGTAGCCTAATGAGATGAATCATTTGGAAAATTTAGAGGGGTTCTTACCGTGGAAATTTGAAACATTCTTGAGGAAAGGTCATGAATGTAAAGGTATAATTTCCCTAAAAAATTACATCACATAATTAAGAAGGCCATATATTAGGAATTAAACTATTATTATCCATGAGAGCTACAATATGAAAAAAAATGGATTTATTTCATTATCATCTTATTTTTTAAATATCATGTTTTTTCTCTAATTTATATTGACATATTGATTATTCATTATCCGATTATTTAGATGGAATGTCTGTTCAGTTATTTACATTACCATATTAATTATTCATTTTATAAACATGATATATTTGGTTTTATTTAACCATCAACAGGAGTTTTATATCAGCATTATTTTGATTCCTTTCCCAATGATATAAAGATGAATTATTGTCATGAGTTTGAAGAATGAGACGATTTTACTATTATAATGTTTTCTTTTTTTACAAATGTAATATGCGTATCATGAATTTAATATAGTCTTCAATAAATTCTAAAATATTTGGTCTATTGGAATTTGAATCTTCTATATATGCCAATGTATTAAATGTATGAACAAGATTTTAGATACAATGGATGTTGTCATTATATAAGTGATCCAAATTAGTTTAATAGAAATCTTGGAAAATAGATTTAGGAAAAAATAGATTCTAGAACAGAAACCTCAAATACACTATATAGATATGTATATAACAACATCCCACTATTTTGGTAAGTGAGAGATTATGTGGGTTACAATAGAAATATATCCCTTTATAAACTCAAATAGTAGACATGGTTCTGGAATAGATATACCTAGCAGTAATAAATCTGAAAAAGTATTTTGGGGATGGATTAGAGAATGAATTTTAATATGAGAATGAGACTTACTATGCACATAGTATAACAATCACTTGTATATTCTTAGGATAAATTACATTTTCATTATGAACTATTAATTTTTTTTGAATGTAATGATATCCAAAAAGAAACCAATAATTATAATTACGATATAAAAAATAGATAAAGTTTTAATTTAAGTTGATTGTTACACCATATATGGAATTATACATTATGATTCAAAAATTATAATCTTATTATATAATAAAATATTTACAATTGTTTATAAATTAAAAATGGATTTAATGAATGGTGTTAATACTCATGGACCATGTAGAGACTTCCTTGATGAGGGAAGTAATAATGCTGATAATAAAATAGATAAATTTATGTCTATATTAGGGATGCTTAATAAAGGTATGAAACATTACTTTTCCCTAATGGATAAATCAATTCAACAATAATATTATCCACATATAAATTACTATATCTGATGAAGCCCTATATTTTATTACTACTGGTTATAAAATTATTGAAAATAAATGGATTATGTCTATGAAGAAGACATTTATTGACATGGGATGTGTTGTGAAGGAATTGGATAGAATTTTATTTTATTATCTAATAGGTGATAATGGTTAATCGATTTCTTTAGTCCAAAATACTAGGAAGGTCGAAAATATTGAACTCATGGAATTTAAAAAATGTAAGGGGGAATTATTCAATAATCATTTACCACATGAGAAATAAATTGAGTTAAATATAAAGATCTATATATTAACCAAATAAAATGAAAGTTTTGATTATTATGAACCAATAATTATCAGGTTGTCTTGTTAATTAGCTATTACAGTTACAACATGTAGTTCATGTTCACCCATTTAATCGGATGTCTTAAATTAACTCCCTATGGAGACCTTGTTTCATCAAATTTTTCAATATATGATGAAATAGTTTTATTGTCCATTATAATGGAGAATTAATTCTATAGATATTACTTATTATTGGGTATCAAAGAGAATAACAGTTTATCTATGTACCAATATAATGGGAATGAAAAATAGAAGAATAAGAAATTGAAGTAGCTTCCACCTTGCACCGAATGTGGAAGGAATCACCTGACAAAATGACTAAAGGAAATGTTAGATTGATTTAAGTGTGGATATTATAGCCAACATAATGGAAAATGGAAGATAACCATGCTTATGATATTACTACAGCTGAAGTATAGTTTTCCAATTTTATTGTATTACCTACCTTAATATTATTTTAAAAATTAGCCAATTATTTATTGGATTATTTATTATCATAGTTTAGTATAAAAAATGGTCATTTCATTTTTAATTTAATAAGGGAATTCGTACTCCAAACACTGAAGGTAAGTAATATTGAAACAATGATGTGTCAAGATGTCTCTATAATTTTACATAAGAATTCATTAATTATTTTACATATCATAATAGCTATGTTTGAGTTTGATATAATCCTCAAATTTAATCGATTTAAAAATATGGTTCAAAAATTTATTGCATGAAGAAGTAAATTATGATGTTTTTAGAAAATGTAGAATTACATAACATTAGCTTTGGAATATTATCCTCTATTTGTTATTTAGATTCACCCCCAATATCTCTACTAAATAAAAATATTATAGAAAAATAGAAAAAACAATCAATAAAGATGTTAATATCCATATCGAGGATATACCTTTTGTACATGTGTATATTGATGTATTTCTGAAGAAAAGATCTTGACATCCCCTAGAGTGTAATACTGAATATTCCATTATTTATATACAAAATTCAAGAATAATATTGAACATTCCTTATAGATTATCCATGACAGATTTACTGGTGTTAAAAAAATTAATAACGTATTTTGGTAATATGATATTTTTTCTCCCATGGGGTTCTCCATGGGGATTCCTAGTTCTCATTATTAAGAATATAAATGGGTCTATAAATAAATTCATCGATTAGAGGGAAATAAATTCAATTAATTTAATGAATATGTATATTTAACCTCACATTGAAGAATAATTCTTTGAAATTCATGGAGGAAAATAATTTTTAGAGATTGATCTTCATTATTGGTATCAAAAATTCTGAGTAAAAAAGGAATAAATTACAAAGAAAAGTCCTTGTAATAGGTATGAAAATTATGATATCACATTAATTACATTAAGACTGAATAGTTATCCCTTATTTCTATGGATATAATGAACGGAATACTAAAGGAATATCTTGTTGATTTTTTTGTGGAATTCATTGATAAAATTATGGTATATTATAAAATATATGATGTCCATGATAGTCAGATTAATAACACTCTTCTGACACTAAGAAGAAAATATTTATTTTTTTAAATTCATAATATATGATTTTTGACATTAGGATGTTTTTTTCTTGTCCATATTGTCTCAAAAAATGGAATCTCAATTGAAACCACAAATAAAAATGTTGTGAATGAATGGAATACACCATCAAACATATTTTAGGAACATATTATAATTGGTTTGTCTGGTTAATATCTAATATAATTTCATAGTTTTACTTAAATGTGTGAAAAATTAGTCAATAAAAACAAAAATGAATTATGTTTTTTTATAGAGATATTTGAATAATGTTTTGATGAACCAATTTGGGTTTTGGTCAATGCTACAATGACAAATCATGCATCTATAAGTGATTGGTTTTTAATACATAGTGATGAATCAATGAAGGGACCTATTTTCACAATGAATAATTATAATGATATTATATATACACAAAGAAAATTGATTACTCAAAAATAGATATATGAAACTCATGATATTAGGTTTGTAGATATATGTTTCACATTTAAGATATTGTGATATTATCATTATTGTGAAATATGTGAGATATAATCAAATCAAAAATTCCTGAAATACATATTTTCTTAGAAGTAGCTCAATATGAGAATGAGGTGGTGGCTTGATCTACTCAATGATTTTGATTTATCAGTACATTACAACCCATGAAAATAAGATAATGTACTTGGAGCGTTGAGTTGGACATAAAATGTATTTTTACCCCAAAAGATGATTGGGATTGATTTGATGTTCATTGACCATGTAATGAGGGATATGAAAATTTCAATGAAAGGGGAGACAATAATTAGTTTTCAAATGATTTCAAATCCAAATTAATTTGAGAAAATAAGAATTTTTCAATATATTAATGTTAAAATTTAGAAGAAAATTAAATCCATAAATGATGGTAAATTACAAGTTTTCACTTGTGATGACGGTGTCCTAAAATTTGTAAAGTGATTATGTGTGAATTCTATACTATTCTAATAGGTGAATTGTTGGACGATGGAAATAGATCTAATTTCAATATAATCCCTGAAAGAAAAAGATGTATATGGATTTGACGGATGATTTCTAGAGGATAACATACTTTTTAATGTTTCTCCTTACATGTCTAGAAGGTTTGTTTGTCAACAATTTAAATCTATGATATAGAATAATAAGGGATTCATTGAACCCCTATCAATTCCCCTTTGTAAATAGGATGACATTACTATGGACACTGTAAGAGGACTTCCAAATCCTTCTAGAAAAATAATGTAATATGGGTTTTCATTGACCGTTGTTCTAAATATTTACATTTCCACACTAAAAGATAAGATTTTCTTCTTATGAAAATCAAAATTCGTTATATTAATTGATTTAAAAGAATTCATTGTGTAGTTTTATGGATTGTTTCGAAAAGAGATAATTGATTTTCATAAGAATTATGGATGAATCTTCAGAAGGGTCTTGATAATGAGCTTAATTGGATAAAGTATTACTATCCCAAAAATGATTAAATATTTGAAATATAAGAACATGATCAGATGAAATTATAGGTATCTGTGATTATCACATATATTTTGTATTTTTTTCCTATAAAAGTAGATTAAATGTCCATATTCAAATGGTGTCATATGATGCATTATATGGAAAGTGATGTCCCAATCCAACTTTTAGGGCTGATTATGGTTAAGGGATACATGGATGATCAAATCATGTTGATGATACAACAATAATGGTAAAGGATATTCAATCTCACAACACTAAAATTCTATGTAAGAATACAAGTTATGCATAAAATCTAAGGAGTGGTTTTTAATTTCATGTGTGATGTCATGTCTTCATAAAAGAATCTTCATGGATGGGTGTTATAAATATTGGTAGGAAATTGAAGTTAAGACCTCAAAACATTTGACCATTTAAAATTTTAGGAAAAATTTTATTATATTCTTATCATTTTTAAATGGTACCAAACATCTCATAAGTACATGATGTGTTCTATATGTCATTATAAAGATACACAGGCAATGTAACGACACATACTTTTATCAATGAAAATTCCTCTTGGCCTTATTAAATTTTTTATTATTCAAAATGGTTATATAAAATATCGAATGCCTTGATTTTACGTTTTGGGATTTCAAAATACCAGTAATAATTTTTCAGTTTCTAATATAACAGTTGAACAATGATCACATGATTAGTATAAATATAGGAATATAAATAAAATCCAATTTACTGAGACAAAGAATGTTATGGGCTCATAAAGTAGATTTTCTTCATACGAAGCCCATTATTCAGAGCTCAGAAAGGAGGTGGCATCATTAGGCTTCCCACTTTACCAAGCCCATGCCAAGCTTTAACATATTATGTTCGAACAGAACCGCCTACGGGAGAAGTGGAAGTTCATAGTGATTAATTCTCAAGCCATGTTATCTGAGCCACACAAAGAGTCTGTCACTATCGCACACCATACCCTTCTATCTTATGTGAGTGTTATAAGGGGTTTTGTAACAAGACCATATAACTATGATTATTTTCATTATTGTTTTATATAATGAATATTATACATTCATTTCATTATTGTTATTTTGTAAATTATTTTAAATAACAAATAATATTTTAATTTAATATTCAACTAAAGAATCTATTTTATTGAATTAATGGATTTTTAAATTAAATAATGTTTTAACTGAATATTATTAATATATTACATTTAATATAATATAAATGATCGTATAATTATTATTAATGCGTTTGTGATTTTTATTTATGTTTGAAAGTTATTTTTGTCAAAAACCATGATTTTTTTATAAATATATATTTTTATTATAAAAGTAAAAATTCAAATATTTAGAAAAATATTTAGATAAGATTAATATTATTTATTGAATTTGGACATCGAAATTATCCAATAGTGAATTTTTCTTAATTTTCTGAGACAGTTGAATTTTTGTGTAAAAATTAAGTATCATTTAAATATAAAATATGTTTTATGACATCATAATGACCCTATAGTGGTGTAATAAAATACTATAAATGATATGTTAGGCCAATATTTGTTTTATACTTAATATAATGTGAATATAGATTTATTTTATTTATTTTACAAAGATTTAGTATACCCTCCAACACTTATAAAACATTTTAGGTGTTTAAATTGTTTTCCTTGAGAGTGTGACTCAACTCCACATAAGCAACCATATTATTTTATGATGTTTGTCCATTGTCCTTATAAAATATATTTTTCCACTCATCTATGGAAAAATAATTTGAAAAACTATAGAATGGTTTGTGGTTTGGATTATTTTAAAGTGTGGGGTCCCAAACCTAAATAATAATGAATTACCAATCCTTTCATATATAAACCAATCCAAGCTCCCATTTCCTCTTCAATCAAAGCCATTGTAGTTCGTTCAACCTCTTCCCTCCTCTCTCTATAATCCCCTCAAGGCACCCCATCTCCCGAAATCCTATCTCAATCATCTCCCAAGTCAATAAAATCAAACTTCTTAGTAGCAGATTTCTTCCTTTCTCATTTTTGTCCAATTTTCATTAAGTAGTTATGCCCTTTTTTCAATTCAAAATGTTGGGGTATGATTTTGAAACTCCCCCATACTGACCTATTTATATTTTAATGATGAGATACCCATTTCTCTTTCAATAATTCCTCCCATTTACGCTTGTTACCATGCTGATATTCTATAAGGAATTTCTCTCTCCCCATATATACGTTCAATCAATTCTTTTATATTATAAGTCCAAATTCCATTACCTAAATTGGGACATCTATCTATAAGAACCATAATTCCTATTTCATTTAAATATTATGAGAAACCAATTTATCTCACGTCATCCATTTTAATGACTTTGTTTGTCATTTGGTTACATTTCTGAAATTGCACCGTGATTTTCTAAGGCAATGTCATTATGTAGTGAATACCATGACCATTTCTCTATCAAGGGTATTCACAATTATGAACATTTACTTATTGATTATAGAGTTTCATTTATTAAATCCACATTAATTAATCATGTGATAAATGATTATTTTTATCGAATCCATGTTTTCTGATCCAATTTCCACACTAATGCATGAAATGAAATGATTAAGAATGGTGCACCCTGATAGCGCTCCATTGCATTAGGTAAATATTAGTATCACAATAAGTAATATAAAATGAGGATTTATTCATGATAATTCTTGTTAAATGAGGTTATAATATTTTTAATTCATTTTCACGGATGGTTTTCTCATTCTCCATGTGAAATGAGCATTGGATCATGCTAATACCATGTTATGTGGGGTTGCCACATTTCTATGCCTTTATAATCATGCTATATCATGTATTTATGTTCATTTTTATTTTATGATCCACTGATATTCATATTTCCAATCATGTATTTTATTCTTTGTGTTATTCCTTGTTTAATCTTTTAATAGGCTTTATATCTCACACTTATCATATTCTTGTCCTCAGGTTATCCTTTGCAATGATAAGTACAAGGGAATGTGGTGGTCATATAAAGGAAGATTTCAATAATTTTAATGTTATTCTAGTTTTAATTCATTATTTAATGTTACTAGTTCCCAAATACACTAGACCTATTGATATTCCATGTTATATCAAGTGAATATATTATGTAATAAATCATGTTTAAGTGTGTAGTAAAAAGAAGTGTTGTTAACATTGGTATGAGATGATTGGTTTAGTTATTTTTGGTATTAGAATTAATAAACCCTAGTGAAGCCTTTGAGACATGTAAATGTATAATAAAACATTCCTATGTATTGGTTAGTATTGAGTAATTGTTTTATCAAGAAAATATATCCATTTATGGATACGGGAAGATAGAGGCAGCTCTAGCACAGATGGACCTATGGGTGAATACCTCGACAGGGAGTTTCAGCAACGACCCGAGGTATCTTGGTATATGATAACAGGACTTGCTGCACTCTTGGATACGTCACTCCTTGGGGATACTTTTTGTTAAATTCAAAATATTATTATTAACTATTATTATGGGAATAAAATAATTCCCCAATGAATATAAGTTAGAAATTTAATCATGGGTAACATAGACTGAAGCCTATTGATTTATATGTTAAGGATATAAAATCAATTTATTAGACTTTTGTTGTTTCATTGGATTACCCTTTATGTGTTATCCCTAACTCTCCTTTTAGCCCAGACAATGGCCAGTAATATGAGTACTTGGGCTAGAAACCGATGTGAAGATCAATGTGATGATTACTCTAAGGAGATTCCCAATCTGATCGGAGTAACAATCATCCACATTTTCACGATACACTCTCAGTTAACTCGTGATTTGAATAGAAACATGGGTCAAGTGGAACATTCACCCCCCCACCCCCCCCCCCCTAAGTAAGAACAAGTCACTATTGTGAGATTCATGAGACAAAGGCCTCCAACATTTAATGGATCAACCAATCCCTCAATCGTCGAACAATAGATCAACTACATTGAAATGATATTCTCCATCATTCAATGTTCTGAATAAGGGAAGCTCCTCCTGGATTATTATTGTATTGATGGATAAGCCGATCAATGGTGGAAATTGATCAAAAATAAGAATCCATAGGATGAGATCGAGGCATTGGAATGGAATGATATCTTTAAAAAAAAATTCGATAAATATTTTCCTCACACCCTCTGGCATAAGATCCAAAGGGACTTCAATTCCCTCAAGAAAAAAGATGAGGAATTCATTAGAGAGTACGAGTAAAACATCCCATGGATTGAATTATATGCCTATGGATTTGTCTCTACCCTGAATGCATGGTTGACTTATTTTTGGTGGGATGAAACCTAGCCCACAAAAAACCCTGGCGATTCGTGACTTCGAAATATATGAAGAAATTTTCTGATGTGCCCTGAAGATCAAAATGGATATTGGAAAATCTCAGTGGTATCATATGAATAGGAAGAATAAGGTGGAATTTAATTCTGGTGGTCTTATGGATAAATCCAATTGTTCTAGGAAATCAACACCCCACATTCCATAGATGTGGAAAGAATCACCCTAGAAATTGAATGAAGTGGATGAGTAAATTCTTTAAGTGTGGAAGTGAAGCACACCTAGGAGTTACCTATAGGAAAGAAACCCCCAATGCTGCGATAGAGGATATGAATTCTAAATTTTAACCTCAACACATTTTTCATTTCCTCTATTACAATGAACCAGGGAACCTTGCAAACCAATGGACTAAGACATGGGTTTTTAGAGGAAAGAACTGACCTCCAAGGAAACAAGGGTGATTCTTTTCAATCACTACCCCCGAAGTGAACCCCAAAAATACTTTAATGATAGGTATTCTAGTAATTCATTCATGTATAGTGAAATTATATTTATATTTTGGTTAAAAACAATCTTTTGTACCTTATATGTTTAGTAGATCAATCCCAACACCTCCCCAAATCATGGAAGTAAAGATTTTTTTGAGTACGAAAAAAGGGGCAATCATTACCTCTTGTGAATATAACTCCTCCCCTATCAGAATTGAAGGATTTACCTTACCATAGTTCTTCATCCTACGGAATATTGTGTAATTTCATGTAATTCATAGAAGGGGATGGATTTCATTATATAGAGACATCATAAATTACAATCATATGGAAATCACTCACCATTTGGCGAATCGACCCCCGATTATGTACAAGTTCAAGGTGGAGGAGGAATATTCTTTAAAACCATCATCGGAGGCTAGGATAATACTTCTATACGAGCATTAATATCTTTCTCAAATGTCTGAGTCTATGGAAGCAACCATCCTTGAAGACATGCCTATTGTGAGGGAACTCACTGATGTGTTTCCCATGGATTTTACCGTTCTTCCTTGTAGAAGAGATATTGAATTCTCATTTGATCTTATACTTGGGGAGTTGCCCATATCAAAGACTCTGTATATAATTGATGTTGTGGAGCATGAGGAGTTGAAGAAATAACTACAAGAAATATGGAGAAAGGGTTTGTACGCCCAAGTGCTTCACCATGTGGTGCACCAGTTCACTTCGCCAAGAAGATGGATGGGACTATGTTCCTTTTCATCGATTATAGTGATCTTAAAAAATCGTGATAAAGAAAAGGTATCCTCTCACATGAATTGATGACATGTTTGATAAGCTATGTGAAGAAAAATACATCAGGAAGGTGGATTTTCAGTTGGGATAGTATCATGTAAGGGTGAAGATAGAGGATATCCCCATGACTTCTTTTCATACAAGATACATGCACATTGAATTCATAGTAATTCCTTTCATAATCACTAATTACCTTGTAATCATCATGGACATGATTAGTAGATTCTTTAGAGATTACCTATACAAATTTGTAGAATTCATTATAGATGATATTTAAATATACTCCAAAACCAAGGAGGATCATGAGGATCATCTAAAAACTGCAGTAGAGACCTTCGAAAGGAGATGTTGTATGCAATGTACATTAAGTGTGAGTTCTGGTTTAATAAGGTCTCATTCAGGGGCCATATCATGAAATCAATGGGATATTTGGGGATCCCTTGAAGACAGTTGAAATAGAGGGATGTATGAGAACAACATCGGTTATGGATATCTGTAAATTCATGGGGTTAGCTGTATATTTTCACCGATTTGTGAGAAATTTCTCAAGATTTTTAAACCCTCATACCAAGGTTACTCGGAACGGAGTCAAGAATCCAAGGATTGATGAATGCGGAGAGAGCTTCAAGGAGTGAAAAAGGATCCTTATCACTACTCATGTGCTCACATTAACCACAACTGGAGAACCTATTGTGGTATTCAATGATGCTTTGAGGAAGGGCATGGGATGTGTGTTGATGAAAAATTATAAAATCATTGTGTATGATTCAAGGAAATGATTTTTTTTTGAAAAAGATTATCAAACACATGATCGGAAGTGGGTTATAGTGATCCTGTCTTAAAAATTTTGGTGACATTATTTCTTTGGGAAGATGGGTGAAATATATATGGACAACAAAAGCCTCCAGTATATATTCACACAGAAAGAGTTGAACATGAACCAACGAAGATGGTTATACTTGATTAAATACTATGAATTCTCAATCCATTACCACCCTGGGAATTAGAAAAAGTTGGAAGATGGTTTAAGTAGAAAATACATAGCAATTTTATCATTGATGCAAATTTTAATGGATCCAATCTTCTTCGATTTGATAATGATGGAAAAGGGAATCATAAAGTAGGGAATATCATCAATCCTTTCAAAAATGATTGATCAACCAAATATTTTAGAAATGTTAAAGTATGATCAAAAGGATAATGAGGGAATTTAGTAGAATGTGAAACCTATCAAAAAAGAAAATCCTCAAAGAAAAATGTTAATGGAGAAGGAATTGTGAGATTTGAAAAAGTACTATGTTTTCCATCATGTCATAATATGAAGAAGGAACTTTTATATGATGCACATTGTTTGAATTTATCTATTATCCAATGAAACACAAATATTTATCTAGATATCTTAGGTAATTATTGGTTAGATAAAATGTAGAAATATATTTTTGAGTATACATCAATGTTCCTGGTGTTTCATCAAGTTAAGGCTGAGAGGCAGAATTCTAATGAGATGATGCAAACATTACCCATACCATCATGGAAATGGGAGAACACCACCACGGAAATTGTCATAAGACTTCAGAATACATACAATAGGAACAATTCTATCTGGGTTGTTCCGGATCATCTTACAAAGGCTGTTGGATTAATTTGTATTTGGAAGTTTTAATCATTGGATCATCTAGAACCGATATATTTCAGGGATGTGGTAAGGATGCATTGAGTAGCACTGTCTATTTTATCTGATCATGATCCATGATTCACCTTTATATTTTGGATGAGTCATTGACATGCTCTGGATACCGATCTGAACATTAGTATAACTCATCATCCTCAAACTAATGGCCAATATGATCAGACTATTCAAACACATGAGGAAATGTTGAGATCATGCTCAATATACTTCAAAGGAGGTTGGGATCAATATCTTCCTCTTGTTGAATTCTACAACAATAACAGTTTGAACTCGATCATCCGAATAATGACATTTAAATACCTTTATATGAAAATATGCATAACACCGGCGTGTTGGGATGAATTTTAGTACGTTCAGCTTCTAGAACCTAAAATAGTCGATGAAATGGTAGAGAAGATGAAAACCATTTAGAATCATATCATGGCAGCCCAATGTCGACAGAAGAGTTATGCAGATAACCATTAATGATACCTTGAGTTAAAAGATGGAGATATGGTATTTTTATGCATATCTCTGTGGAAGAAGGTCATGAGGTTTGGAATGAAATGGAATTAAATCCCTAGGTACATAGTCCCCATCGAGATTATTGATTGTGTCGGGGATGTGTCATATCGACTAAACTTCCACCCACCCAGCCCAAAGCACATGATGTCTTTCATGTATCCCTCTTACGGAAGTACATACCAAACACTTCACATGTACTCCCTATAGAGGTAGTACGGTTTAAGGATGATCTTTCTTACGATTAGAAACCACTGAAGATCTTAGATCATATTGAAAAAGCTCCATGAAATAAGACAATTCCCCTCGTCAAGGTGTTGTGATGGAAACACACGTCTGATGAAACGTCATGGGAATCAGAGAAGTGATGAAGAAAAGTTACCCACATCAGTTTTATTGTGGGAAAATAAAATTTTGAGAGAAAAATTCATAAGGGGGGGGGGGAGATTGTAACGACACTAAAATTTATCAATGGAAAATTATTTAGCTATAATTAAAGATATTATTATGAAAAATGGTTATATAAAATATTCACTTTTTGTGTTATGTTTTTGGATTTCAAAATACCAATATGAATTTTTACCATTGTTAATATACTAGTTGAATAGTGATCACATTATTAGTATAAATACGGGGCTTTAAAAAATACAACTTACATAGATAAAGGATGTGATGGCCTAATATAGTAGACATTCCCCATAAGAAGACCATTTTTTAGATCTCGAGAAAGGAGGTGGTGTCATTAGCCATCACTCTTGACTAATCTCAAACCGAACTTCAACATGACAAGATCAAACAGAACTTCCTATGGGAGACGTGGATGTTGATAGAGATTACCACCCGAGCGATGTTATCTGAGACACCCCAAGAGTCTGTCACCATCTCACACCTTACCCTTTTGTCTAATGAAGGTTTTATAAGGGTTTTTCTAAAAGACATTATCACTATGATTATGTGAATTAATTTTTTATATAATAAATAATATACATTAATTTTATATGTGTTACTTTGAAAGTAGTTTTAAAAGAAAAAATAGTATTTTTATTTAATATTCAACTAAAGAATATATTTTAATGAATTAATTGATTTTTGAATTAAATAATTTTTGAATTAAATGTTTTTTTAATTAAATACTATTACTAAATTTGATTTAATATAATACAAAGGTTCATATAATTATTATGAATACTGTTGTGATTTTTATTAAGGTCTGAAAAAAATTAATGTCAAAACCCATGAATTTTTAAGGAATATATGTTTGTGTTTCAAAAGTGAAAATCTAAATATTTAGAAAACTATTTAGATAAAAAGAATATTATTTTTGGAATTAGGTAATCGAAATTATCCACCAGTGATTTTTCCATAATTTTCTGAGTAAAAATTATTTTTTGTTAAATGAAATACCATTTGAATATTTAATGTGTTTTATGACATCATAATGACCAAATAGTGATGTAATAAAATACTATAAATGATATTTTCTTCCAATATATGTTTCATCCTTAAAATAATATGATTTTATATTTATTTGATTTATTTTAAAAAACATCAGTAGACCATCCAAGTCTTATAAAACCATTTATTATTTAAATTGTTTTCCTTGAGAGTGTCACTCACCTACACATACGAAAACCTATTATTTTAAAAAGTTTGGCCATTGTAATAATAAAATGTTTTTTTCCACTCCCATTTGAAAAATACCCAGGGAACAAACCATGGGATGGTTTTTGGTTTTGATTAGTGTAATGTGTGGTGTCCCTAACCTTAATAATAAATAATTTCCTCTCGTTTCTTATATAATCCCTCCCATGCTCCCACATCCTCTTCACTCAAAGCATTTGGAGTACATCCAACATCTTCCCTCGTCTCTCCAGTATCCTTCCATTAAACCCAATTCTCCCATGTGGCCTCTCTCAAGCCTCTCCCAAGCCTTTGGGAGCACACTTCCATGTAAGGGATTTCTTCCTTTTTAATTTTTTCCAATTTATTTTATGTTGTTATGCCCTTTTATTTTTAATTACAAATGTTGAGGTATGATATAAATCTTACCCCATACTTCTCCATTTTTATTTTAATAATTAGATACACCTTAATCACTTATTTATACCTCCCATTTACACAAGTTACCTTTCAAAAATTTTGTATAGAATTTTCTCTCCCCCCATTTACATTAAACCAATTCTTTTTTGTTATGAATCAAAATTGTATTAATTATCTTTGGATTTGTATATACATGACCCTTAATTCCCATTTCATGTTAATATGATTAAACATCAATTTATCTCTCATTAATCATTTTTATGGGTTCTTATGTCATGTTGTTACGCTGCAAAAATTGCACCGCAATTTTCCCAGACAATGTTAGTGTGTAGTGAATACCATGCTTATTTCTATATCAAGGGTATTCACATTTATGAAATTTTACTTATTGATTATATAGTTTCATGTTTTAATTAAAAATTAATTTACCATGGAATATAAGATGATATTTAATAAATCAATGCTTTATGATACATGTGGCAGACTTATGCTGGAAAAGAAATGATTAATAAGGGTGTTCCATAATAGTGATCCAATGCACTGGGTAAAGATTAGTATCATGATGCATCAATGTGGAATGAGGATGTATTAATGATTACTCAAGTGCAATAAGTATTTACTCATGATAATTAAAGTTCAATGAGGGGTTACTCATGCACCATGTGCAATGAGACTAGGCTAATTATAATACCATGTTATTTTTTGTTGCCACAAATCAATGTTATGATAATCATGTTATATCACGCCTTTAGGTTTATGTTTCTATTACGATTCACTGATATTACTATTTCCTATCATGTATTTTATTATTCATTTTATTACATGTATACTCCTTTACTATGATTTATAGGTCACCCTTTTCTTTTTCATATCCTCATGTATTCCATTGCATTGCAATGTAAGAGGGAATGTAATGGCCTTGTAATTGATGTTTTCAATAAAAATGTTCTATTTCATGTTTTAAGTCTTTATGTAATGTTTCGAATCCCCAAAGACACAAGACCTCTTCATCTACCATGTTGTATCTTATGTATATTTCATGTAATAAATCATTTTCATCTGTCTACCAAAATGAAGTGTTGTCATATGCAAGGCCAATAACATCTGCATACCTCTAAAAAAAATAAATTCAGAAGAAAATATAACTTATGGTGAAGAAACCATTTTGATTTTGGATAATATATATAAATATGTTAGTATTTTAATGACTCATCTTGTAAAGGTACTTTTGATAAAATTAAAAATAGAGGAATCAATGTTTGAACCGAATTATATTATAAAGAAGAACTAACCTAATTTGTTTAGAAGGTAATATCCCTGAAATTTTGATGGTGAATTTTTTATAGCAGTGCATAATGTAATTCCCCAAGAAATTATATTATTTAACATTTTAAATAATTGTATTTGTTTGATATAAATAGTACAGACAATATACAGTTATCTGGAGTTACACACAAGAAAGTATTTCTTTGATGGCTTATGTTGTATTCAAGATTGAGTTATAATGAGCACAATTAATATCTAAAATGAATATTACATAATAGAAATTAAATTATATGTTATAAATATTAAAATATAACTTTTTAAATACATCATTTAATTTAATGGTTACAAAATAATTATTATTTAATATAAAAAATCATTCAAATATTAAAGAAATTTTTTTATTAAAAAAATATTTTTTCACCTATAGAATCTTATATTACTAAATTAAATTAGGTACTGATAGTATATTATATTAATTAAATTTATATATTATATATTAAAAAAAATTTCTTACAATCATTCAATACATTTTATATCAATAGGATAAGAACAAATCAAATTTTAGGGATTTTTTTTTAAAAAAAAAATTGTTTTTACATTTTAATGATGCACATGTTTTAAAAGTTAATTTTTGAGACAATTATATATATTATTTGATGAAATAAACTTCATTTATTATATTGAAATTTCAAAATTATCTCGGGGTTATTTTTTCATATTTTTATGAGAAGTTCCATTTTTGTGAATAGTAAAACATAATGAATTTTATATTTTCACATAAATTATTTTTTTATTTTTTTTATATGATTAATTTTATCCATTATAGATATATTAATCCAATTTAGTTAATTGCAATAATTTTTTTTTGAAATTATGATAAAAACATAGTAAACATTTCATCATTTCCGATTTAAAGACAAGATTTCTCATACCATTTAGGGGTATAATTTTAAATTAATTTATAACAATTGGTTTCTATGAATTTAAAAATATTGATTAGATTTTAATAATAATTATTATTAATTATTTATAATTATATTTTATTTATTTATTTTTTAGAATGATATCTCATATTATATAAAAATAAATATAGTGATTAAAAGAAAAAGGTGTTTACTAATTGATTATACATATAGAATATGGATTAAAAATGACATATAAACATGTCAAACACCGATTTTAGAAAAATATTTTGACCATAATAATATATTTATCTATTGTTTCATTATTTAAGCCTCTATTAATGTAAAAACTTTGATATATCTAACATCTTATCAAAACTACAAAATGTGCCATTCTCCCCCCTAATAAAAAGCCACCCACCCCCACCTTCTATCTTCACACAATCAGTCCACATAGTCGTAGAAAAAACCAACCCAAATAAACTTACAAATTAACACCGCTCATCTAAGAATCCTTAAATGGGTAATAATTCCAACATAGTAATGATGTAGTGAAAATCTCGGGGGGATACCCAAAGAAGAAGTAATGTTTTACATAAAGATTTTAATTTTATTTCCTTCTCCACCTCCTTAGTTTCAGATTTTGTAATTTTTTATTCTACACTCATTATAATATATATAATAAGATGTTTTATGTTAATTTTATGACTTAAAACTTAAAAAAATTCCATCTAATAGGTATAAAGTCATTGTTTGTGTTTACACTAGACTACCTCATCACAAAATGTTTTCATTCAATTTTCCATTACCACCATTAAATGATGGGAATAAGGATGTAAATAATATTTATATATTTTATATAATTTATTTATGGTTTTTTATTTATTTTAAAACACATACATGCATGATTTCCTTTTTTTAGAATACAGTAATGTCCTTCATGTGTACGGTAGACTACCACCTCATTAATTGTTGTGATTTATTCATAATTTACATTAAATGTATTATGTATTGTTTTAGTAAAAAAATATGATATATATAAGATAAATAGTATACATAAGTTATTTTATATATACAAATTAGTTACTTTTCATTCTCTTAATGTGAAAGGTAAATTGATGCATCGTTCAAACGTATATATGACTTACTACCTCCAAGAAACATTTATTTAATTTTATATCACTTCATTTTATGGATCTATCCAAATAAATAAATAGTAAATATATATGATATTTAAATATTTTATTAAATTCTATATATTTTTATGGTGTGATCAATGTAGGTGTAAGAAAAAATAACAAGTCAAAACACACACAAAAATAATCAACACTTGATATAATGAATATAAAAACAATTATTAACAAACATGTGGTAAGATGTTATAAAAGGATAATATATGATAATATTAATATTAATATGGTTCTTTTAAATGTAAATAACTTGATTAAATCCATTATACATGAGTTTAATGGGCATTCAACCAAAATTAATCCTAGGGTAATGGGTTCTATCGAAATATACATTCCATTGAGTCGTATTATAAATACAAGCCAATTCACATTTTTTATATGAATATAATACCAATTTCATATGACATATCATGAATAAATAATTATTCCAGGTATTTTAATTTTCAATTTGAATCATTTCATCTAATGGGGTTTGATTTGAAAATTACAATGTGATATAAGTTATTGTGAAATCTCATTTTTTTTGTGATTATTGACATTTTCATAAAACAATAATATTATTATAATACATTTTGGTTGGGAATGAAATATTTATTAAATATTCATATACTTGTGTGATGGATTTTATCATTTCTTAAACCAAATATAAATTTTCATATATTATTTACTTTTAATTTTATTTGATTAGCGAGATAAATATAGATAAATTTATATTCATTAGTCCATAAAGATATTTGATGATAAGGAACATTTTTAAATATATTATTTTATTGGTGCATAATGGTTTGTACTTTTATAATTTGGTGGAAAATTTTCAATTATACTCTTACTATTCATCAGTAGTAATATGAGTTGAATCATTTAATCAAATCAGATGAGTTTTTACTATGTTTTTTATAAACTATCATGAGAAGAGAACTGGACTGTAAAGGTATCATGTTCTAAGTAAACCTAATGTACAATAAAAAAACATTACCTACATTGAAAATTAATTTATTAATATAAATTATATTATAAGAATAAAATAATCTATTGATTTATCTCATTCTTATATTATTGATTAAATGGAATGTTTATTTAGTTATTTACCATTCCATAATGATTATCCCTTATCAAGGTATTTAGATGGAATATGTGTTCAGTTATTTACATATACATATTGACTAAAGATTATTAATAATTATACATTCGACTATATTTAACCCTTAATAGAAATTTGATCACACCCTTAATTTTTTTCCATTCCCTAGGATATGAAGATGAATTCTATGAATGAGTTTTGAGGACGCTAAAATTTTTCATTTATTTTTTGATATTTTATTTTTCCAATATAATTTTTCTATATTGTATATATTATAGTTTTCCAAATTTTCTAAATTTTTCATTCCATTGGGATTTGAATCTAGTATCTATTCTATTGTAAAACCATATAGCACCAGTTCTAGGATAATAGGGTTAGGGTCATTACATAACATATCTAAATATAATCATGTATATGCATATAATCATCTTATCATGTGATTTCTAGATCAAATTACCCAGTGAATTTTTGGGATATAATGGAACCAAATATCACATATTCATAATCTATCCATGTATATAGCATATGGTAATTAAAATATTTATCATTTCATTATAGATAAACCTATGAAAAATCAACATGATTCGTCAATATTTAATTATTATAATTAACTACCATATATAGAATTAATATGGATTGTATTGTTGGATTCTATAAAAATTGATGCACAAGTAACATCTAATTAATTTTTATTATTTGGAAATACCATTAACTGACCCTTTATAAATTTTCATTATTAAAATACCTTTATATTTTATAATCATTTATTTTAAAAATAAAAAATTCAATAATATTTGAAAATTATTTTCTTTAAAAAGTAAAATGGACAATTTTTATTTATTATTTAACAAAAATAAAATTCAAAGTTATTGGAAAATTATTTTGATTGGTATAGATTGAATAAATGGTATGCTCTCACCATTATTTACATGTACCATGCTTTGAAAAATGAATGAAAATTCACTTAAACAAAATTTATATAATGCAGAATATAGTGAAAATGTAATTTAATACATCATAATATAATATTTAATAAATTATTGAAAACATTTTCTAGAATATAAATACATGGAAGGAAATAATTCTCTATGAAAGTGGAAGTAATTTTGTTTTTTCTTGATTACATTATTTTGATTTTTTAGAATTTTAAATGGCTGAAAATTGTAAAATTAATTGAAAAATCAATAAATTACTATAGAATAATAAAATATATTGTGTTTAATTTATATGAACAATATAATGTTTCTCAAGAGAAATATAGAATAAAAAATTTTAAAAAATGACATTGTCACATAAATCCATTACCACATGTATCCCTTTACTTGGTACCAAATAAAAAAACATGTATAATAAATATAAATTTATTATAAATTTATTATATCTCTATATGCAAAAATTATATTTTATGTATAACTCATTTATAATTTCCAATTATCTTCTTATTAACAATTCTTTAATAAAATTTCTTTTTGGTTATAAACTGACCCATTTTTCAGGAATGCTTGAGTTACGTGGTTCATGTACGTGAACCATTTTCAAAATATTAATAGTTATATAAATATCATATTTATTAATTAAAAACACATTTTTAACTATTAACATAAAGCGGTGATGAAAAATGAATGTAATCATTTCACGGAGATAGTAGTATGATCCAATGCACGAATTTTTTTTCACTTTTTGATGAATGACATAAAAGAAAAAAATTATTATTAACCTTTTCATAAAAATAAAAAAATCCTATATATCATATATATTCTATAAATCCATCATTATAGCGTCTAATGTGATGAAATTATGAGAACCAAAATACGTCACTTCTCAGTGTTCTTCATCTAGTAAAATTCTTGAGTGATGTTTTATTTTACAGTTGTTTTGAATTAAGATTTGAAATTTTAATGAAATCATCATAATAAAAATTACCTATATTTGATAAAAAAATTAATTTCATATAATTTATACCATATATTTAGAAGATATTGAAGAATAAAGAATTGATGTACTTAAAAAAAATTTCTAACTCATTATTAAAAAAATTCCTTTATCTAATATCCTAATCGTTTAATAGATTGTGATTTGGAAAGAATATATTCTCTATGATGTGTGATAGCGGACCCATTGTAATTTGTAAACTAATAAATTATTTAAAAATGATTTTTTCCATGTGGTTCTGAGTAGATATATTTCCAATCTAGGGTGAGGATGAGTCAAAATCCTATATTATATACAAATTTAGATATGTTTAGGTGATGCTTGGATTATTATTTCTTAGTAATAACAAAATAATAATCCAATTTGAATATTGTTGTGATATCAAATTTTTTACACTACAATATCCATGAATATTACTATAAAATAGTATCACATTAGTGGACATTAGTTGATATTCTATACCATATATCATTCAGATAGATAATGACAAGTTTTTTTATAAATTTTAACGCATATGATAATGTTTTATTTAATATATGATATCATTAATGTCATGTTAGGGTTAATTAACATTGTTTTTCATTAAATAAATCAAAATAAAAATTGCGTTAAAATCATCAATATGTAATCATTATCTACAAATTTAATTGATGAAAATAATTCCTCCAAAATGTATTAATTTATATATTTTTTATATAATTTATTTTATTTTTATATTACATGAAAAAGTACTGTATTAGAGTATCGTAAGTGTAAAAGGTGATTATTCTATTAATAAACATTAACAATAAATAGCTATGAAAAAAATTAATTCCCAGTTTAAATAATTATATATAATTAGATTTACACTATTTTTATCCATATGAAACAAATTTAGTGATATTTTAAAATGATAGTGATTATTTCTATTTATTCATTATTAAAAATAATATTAAGCTCCTTACCAAAGGAAAGTGTAAATAAATTAAAAAACATGAGATAATAATATTATTAAGGTATAAATTTTCATATGAAATTAACTAGAGGTAAGTGTTTTAGATATTTCTAGGCCTTATCCCTTTGTTTAATAAATGTTTTACTCTTTTTATTGTTTCTTAGGCGACAACTATTTATAGTGGTTACTATTAATTACTAAAAAAACAAAATTGGAACATTTACCAAATCTGAATACCCTGATTACAAATATAAAATCAATTTTTAATAGAATATTTCTATATGTTAAAGAAGTCAATTTTAAAATAATTTTATAATATGAAATGAATTTAAATTTTAGAAAAAAAGTTGTTTTTAGGAATAAATGGATATTTATTTTGTATTAAGACTACTAATCCTAATTCGTTGAATGTTAAACCAATTTATTGAATAAAATCTATTAAAATCATAACATCATTTACAAATAGTGATTAATTAAAATTATAAATATAAAAACACATTTTGTACATACAAACATTTTTTTATAAAAAATTATATTTTTTATATTTAAATTATATTTTTAATTGATAATAAATGATTTTGTTTTATGCATGTGTAAAAAATACTTTTTTATAATTTAATCAATAATATTGATACCCTATAATCCGATATCTTGATGATAACTATCAGATTAAATAATAATAATTAAATAGTATATTATAATTTTCTAAACATTGTCTGGCCTATAAATTAATGTATTAATGAATTTAATTATATTTTAATATAAATATAACATAAAAATTTTTGGGTGTTATATTATATGTGCATATAAAAATTTTTCAGTAAAAACATGTCACTAAAATCAAACAAATTAAGATACTTCTATCACATCATGTCAGTTGGTTCAAACATAGCATCCAAAATTGTATTATTTCACGAGAAAACATTGACTTGGTTAGTGGTATTATTTTAAAATTATTTCTATATTTAATCTATATTATTCATAGATTATTCCAAATAAGGGTAATAATCTTTCAGTCACACCACTTCTGATTTTATTAAATATAATATATCATTTATGTACTTACATAAAAAATATACAGGTAACACCTCATGAACTTGTGAGAGTTTCTGTTCATAATCTAAGAGGTAAGCTACCATATTTATTTAATCAATATTTTTTATGTCATTAATAGTTCATGGCCTTATCACACCCTTATTACAAAATATCATTACCTTCATCAGTGGAGATATTCATTGGTAAACCCTATGACCAAAATCAATCTATATATCCCAATGATGTTTGTTTGCCTAAATCTTCTATCGACTATGAGCTTTATGAAGTGATTTTGAATAGCTTTAATATTATCTACCTTTTCCAAATATAGATCATGTCCTAGAATCTATTAATCTCATACCTATCAAAGTTAATTATATTTTTGTACCAGCTTATATAAATGGTATCACAACAATCGATATGAATTCTCGATGTAAATCTATTTTTGTGTAAAAATCAAACCAAAGGAAGGTGTTTATCCCTACAATATTTATAATCCATAGAAAAATATATTAATGTTAAATATATATATTTAATAGTTGTATTATACTGACTATCTATATGAGTATGATATTTAGAATGGAAACTCAAATCAATATCAGTATCCTACATAATACATCTAAAATCATCAAGGAAAACATCATATCCCAACTAGAAACAATTAAACATGGTACTAACTAAAATATCACCACATACTATATAACAATGTAATTTGATTGCTGTAACAATTTTTTCTAAATGAAATGATATGTTTTTCATTAATTAGGTGATCAACAAAAATCAATATTGAATTATTCACTTTAGATTTATTGGGGAGTCATGCAACAAAATCTATAAGAATGTTTTCACAGGATATTATTTTTATGGAACATGGCTAGATAATATCATTTGAATTATGTCAAATAATCATAAATTTAAAACATAAAAGGAAATGAGATTCATATTCTTAAAAATATCAGTTTATTTTTTCCACCATAAATATTCATGAAGTTCTCCAAACATCTTTATACTTATTATATAAAAAGTGAATGATGAACATTGATAACCATCTAAAAACTCCTTTGTCCTATTTTCAATTTATTGAAACATACTTGTTATATAATCTTTATCATTTAATAATTATCATGGTTAAACTTATGATCACTTCTCATCATCAACATAATTCTAAGTCCTCCATTTATGCATCATTTATATTTATAGGGATAGGTGGATGAACATTCCTATATGAAATATATTATCATCTCTCATTTTTAGGATTTAATGATATATATTTTGAAAAAACATATATATTGGATATATGATATTATAAATATTGATAATATTGCATTTTATTTTAGACTCAAAGAATCAACAAGATTTTTTACCTTCCAATGTGCTATTAAATTGATTAGTCATAATCATTAATCAGAATCAACCATCATCATAGAAAACCATTAACCTCTTTCTATGTGGATAAATACCACAATATTTTATGATTCATATAAATGTAATTATTCTTGGATTAAAGATAATGATTCCATATGATCAAAATTGAAATTACCTATTTCACTTCCTAATACAATGACTAGAAATTTTTATCATTAATTTTCAAAAAGTATGTGGAATATTATGTAAATATACCTATAGGTATGAAGGTGAATCCCATACCCATTCTGATAAAACACTATTGTTCACAAACCATTATCCACTGCATGTATGTGTGAGCATAAGTTATCTAAAAAGAATATTTTTATCGCCATGATTGTTTCCTCAAATTTAACTATATATATGAATTTTACTCACTTCCATTTCAATTTAGATAGTGGATTAGAAATCCATGATAAAATTTTCATAATGTGTAAAAAATTATCCAACCATTCCCCGAGAATAATGGATCACAATTACACCAGATAATTAGGTACATCAATCAATAACATCAATATTTGAAGTATATACTAATATACCATCACATGATATTATATTTCCCAAGAATTAATACTTTTGAATCTTTAATTCAGACATTGTAATTTTGGTACATAGTTTTTCTTTTTGTTGCGTCTTGAACACAATATTCAATTTATCTTCATTATCTTCCGTGATAGTTGAATGTATAATAGTATTATATTTATGGGATACTAGAAAATGATCAATGTAATATACCATGAATAAAATAATTAGATCATTGTATATAGTGGGGTCATTCATATGTCTAAAAGAAATTACTACCAATTTATACTGTACATATGTCACATGAAAGGAATTCATTAGTATTTATTCATTAATAATACTCAATTTATTATTTCCTGAATAAATTTCATTATTTAGAACATATTTATTTATACATAGTTGTTCAACAAATTTATAAATATTTTTTAAATGACACATTTTATAGATAGTGTTATTTTTTGTTATTAATAATCAATGGAAAGTCACATTGATCCATTGTTCTTATAATAAAATATATTCATCCAATGGTGTTGAAGTCTGGAGTGTGAATACGTTTTCATGATTATTCTAGTGTTTTTTCATCTACATCCCACAACACAATTGGTCCATTCTATAAGGATACATTGGAATAGGTGTAGCACTAGGTATGGGTTATATTGAAAACTCAAAAACATGATTTGGGGGTCAGTATGAACTTTTCAAGAAATACATTTGAATAATCTTGAAAAATAGTCATATCATCAATGTTGATTTTCTCCCCAACAATATGAGATAAACAACCAATTTGAATAGTTAGTAAGATCCATATAATGTATGTAACAACCATTATATGTTCATATTCGTCATCATAGTAAAAATTTATCTTGGATTGACTAGAGATATAAAACATTACTTCCATTATTTGGAAATTTATATGGTCTCTGTATAGATACATGCAATCCATGCCCAAAATCACTTCAAATTCAACTGGAGGGATAGTAGAAAATTTATTGACTTATCATTGCCACAAATTTATATTGTAATGTATCTATAGACAATATGTGTGGAAAACATTCCATTGATGGTTTTTACTTATCAATAAGAATTTAATCCTTAAGTTCATTAGGTGATACCCTTAGTCAAATTACCAGACACAAACTTATCAGTGGAGTAAAAATTAAATAAAACATTTGTAGATTAAGATTATATGTTATGTTTATCTTTAAAAAAATTCAACCTCTAGACCCACATTTTTTGTGAGAGTAAATGATATTAATTTATCCATTTTATTTGGGGGAGATTTATTTATGATAAAATCCTTATTATCTCTTGGATTATGGAATTGGATCTCAAAATTCTTCTTATCCATGTTTATATATCATTTATTATTAAAGGTTATACCATTCATCGACTATAATAAAAAAATTAACATTAAATACTATGTAAAAAATTAAAAAAATCATGAAATAAATATAAACAATTAAATCATTCCCATGTTACATTTATATTATATTATTTTTTATTTTATCTGTATTTTTTATATGTATTTTTTTAGAATTTATTTCCTCTATGGGATTTCACATTTTAGTTTCCATCAATTGAAATTTATCACTTCTTTTTACAAGAAATAAAATATTTATTAGTGTTACCACTCACCATTTATGCCTTCAAATAAATTTAAATGATTTTATCATAGTTACCAACGTGTCTAAGGGGAAAATAACTTTTGATGAAATAGTTTATAGTCACTAATTAATTGATCAATTTTTCTCATATGTTCATTGGTAAATCTACTAGTGTGACTTTAATTTCATTTAATGATTTCATCATATATGCTAATAGTTTCAGTATGATTTTTCTCATATCTAAAATATTCCCTTCTATCATAGCATTAATAGTTCTAGAACATTACTAACTGATAAATACCATCTTATACTTTTATCATTCCATAGGGTCCATTTATTGCTATTTATCTATGTTCATGTTTGGATTCCACAAGGGATAAACTCACCCATTCAAGAAATATACCTCTAATAAAAGTATCTCATGAACAAAACATTGAATAATGTAAAATACTTATTCCGTTACAATGATCCATTTCATAGAATAAAGGTTACCATAATTCCCAAAAAAGGAGGATTCATGTTGTCACATGAAAAAATTAGTGTGATGTTTTTTCTTCTGTAGTTAATTTGTTAGTTCAAACATGTTTGTATTATTTCATGTAGATTTGGATAGTTGAGTGGGAAAGGACACATGAAATTTCATTCTATCTCCAAATCAATTTGGTTGGTCACAGTGGAATTCATTTCATTTACCTTGAAACTTATTTGTATAAAAATTCATTCTATTTATATCCATTGAAGAAATATCTAACTTATTTAGTCAGTTAATTTTTTTAATAAATCATAAGAAAATAATTCTTAATATGTTATAATTTTAGAAACGTTATTACCAAGCTATTTTAATTTTGGTTCATGTATATTAAATTTGTTTCACAACGAGTTTTATTAAGTTAAATCCTAATATTTATCATAACCTGACATCGAAAAATAACTATAACTCTCTATGATTCAATATAAGGTATCCTAAGAATAACATATATAAATATTATACCATTGTGGATGAATATTAAATACAAATCACAATTAAACATTCTCCAGAACCATAGAGGTTTCTTATATTTAAAGAAGATTTATTTAATATTTTTATTTAATTAATTATCCTAAGAGTTTCCCAGAAATATCATCTTATTAATAAACTTCTAGAAATATAATACGTAGAACCTTCCACTAAATTCAATAGATGGAAAACAAAAAGGAAGATTGAAATGAGATTCTCAATAAGGGGAAGCATTAGAGATATGTATCCAAAGGGAATTCGATGAACAAAAGGGAATAATAAAATAATCAAGTGACTATTATCATCATAAAATATTAATACATATAAAATCTTATGTCATAAACTGAAAATTAGTGTTATATCCAGATATATTAGTATTAACGACATCAAAGTAGTAATAATCATCCAAGAGCCATTATATAGGCATGTGTCATCATAAATATATGATGCCATATTCTATTAAATATTTTTAATAATGTATATACATAATTTTCTGTGAATATATAGAAGTTATTATACTCATGTATCAAAATGTGAACATTTCCTTTGAGATGAATGTCTAGGTATAATCTTGTGAGCACATCCAGAAGTAAGAATAATATTTTTAGACAGTATGATCAGAACTATAAAAAGTAATATCCATTCATATCATCATCATCTAATGATAAATCTATATCATATTACCCATGAAATTTGAGGCACAAAACAGACCCAACAACCACATAATTATAATACTTTCAAATATAAACCACATGGTCGTGAAATCATTAATCATGTGGTTATAACATATCCAATGGGAAAGAAGATGAGTGTCATCATGATATCACCATTAAAATCAATAAAAATATAGATATTGAGTAATTATGGTATCATTATACCATTTACCTATAGAATCAAATGTAACATTAAATAATTTTTTCATGTATGAAAACCCATAAAAACATCACATGAATATTTATTAGGGGAGAAACCCCACTTCAGGTTGAAATCTCATATTTAAAACATAAATTTTGACATTAAATTTCAGAAAACATTTTCATTGATATTAACAATTGATAGATAAAATATTATCATAAAATTAAATATTATTCATGATGATTGGATAATTCATTCATCCAGTATATTTTAAACACTTATTTTTCACTAAATCTTTAACGAAGTACCCTATTTTTAAGAAAAAAATAAGATTCATTTTAAATAATTTTATATAAATTCATGTATGTGTAAATGTGTAATTAAAAAATAATTGGATAATTTTAAAGAACAAAAAAAATTTGAATAAATATTTAAATGGAAGATAACGATTCCAGACAGAATAGGAAATGACATTGGTTATTCTTCAAAACATTTTCTTGATCATTTTTAGTACCAAAGAGGGAGAAAGATTAATAATATTTAAAAATAACATGAATAACTATTGGTGAAAAAAATGAATGTTTTAGGTTATGATCTGATTAAATTTTTTAGTTAAAATTTAACATAGACAATATTGAAAATAAATTAGTTTTTAACATATAATCTCTTCGCGAAAAACATTTTTTACATCATAAACATTGAAAAATTGGATATAACAAACATAGATTTTTCTATAACTGAATTATGGATCCATATTCATAAATAAAATTCTACTTACCATTCATTTAAAATTATAATGTATATTTATTTGAAAATTATTCTATAAAATGGATATTTTTTAAAACAGTAACATTTTAAATACATATATCAGTATGATGGTTATTGTACTTGAATCATGATCATTGTTTCATCATATCCTAAATATTAATAATTAAATTAATATAATTTTTATTAATTTTATTTTCAGTAATATTCATTCCCTTAAATTCTTAATGATATAGGAATTACATCACTTCATATATATGATAGTTGATACATATACACCAGTGATGTATCCACTTTTAAAAATATTGAATTAATTAAAGTCAATAATGAATCACCTAAATATTACTATAATAATATCATATGTATTATATATATTTACTAAATCTATAATTATAACCATGAAAGTGAAGTAGTGATTAAAAATAAAATGCATTTCTTCCTATATTTGGTAGTTCACACATACACAGGAATGTAGTATTATTATCCCATGGATTTATAAAATGTCGGTAATAGATATTCCATCATCATAAAAAAAATTATAGTTATGACAGTGAAATAATTATTTTAAAATTCATACTATATATATATATAGAAGAATAGGAAATAAAATTAAATTTTCTTGGTTAATTATTAAACCACATTACTGAAGAATACCCTTTTCCTTATATAATATTCATTTAAACGATGGTATTTTGGAAAGAAAAAAATATCTAACATATTAGGAATTAATATATTACAATATTAATTCTTGGATTCATTATGAAATAGTTCCCAATAATTTAGAATAATATAAGGGAGGATGTACCCATTTAGATGTGAGGGGAGAAATAGCCCGGAAATTACGTAATGTATTAAATTAATATAAATTAATTTTATTTTCTAGTCACAATAAGTTATTAAATATTGAATTTTTATTATATATGATTATAAATTACCACACACAATTAAATTCATTTATTTTAACATGATTCGATAACTCTTACCTCATAACATTAACGCCAATTAACACTTTTCATGATTATCATGATATAAATTTTTTCAACGGTCTAGGGTTCATAAAATATTATATAATAATAAACGTCACCAATAAAAATAACATATTTTATTTTATTAGACATATCCCATTTTCATAGCCCGATATATAATTATTATGAATTTTATAATCATGTAACAATATATTATTAAACAAAAGATACCATTAAATTATTATTTTATGACTGTTAAAATAGTTTGTCAATAAATAAAATAATATAGAAATGGTATTGAAATATAAAATTTAAAAAATAAACTTATAATAGTATATATTTGTGTACAACATATATGAACATAATAATTTTATCATTTTTTATTTCTATTTTTATCTTTAAAACATATCTTTAATTTTTAAATTACTTGAACAATTGTTGTATCATTATAATAAAAATATTTAATTTATTTATAAAATAAATAATAATTATAAATACAATACCATGAAAAAAAATTAAGTAATATTTAAAATGAAAATTATTAATGACAATAACAACTTTTTCTGTTTATGAATAAAATATTATATATATTAAAACATAGAGAGTGGTAATTTATATTTCTTATTCAGTTAAAATAAAATTATGGTGATATTAAAATAAAAGATAAATAAATTATCCAAAACATAAAATATCACATTCTTTCTATCTAATTTATCATTTCCATTTAAATAGAGTAATATTTTTTGGTGATTTGTAGGCCTTTCCCCAAATGATTAATCGTGTCTATCCTATTTTACACTTATTGAGGTGAAAAGTTTTTACAAAGTATACATTTCATAATAACAATTAACAAAAGGACAATAAATATAATATTTGAAAATTCTAATTCCTAATTAGAAATTTTTTTTAACCAAACATTTATATAATTTTATAACGTCCAATTTAATATATATTAACAATACATAGTTAACCATTTTTTAAATATTATTTTTTACATATAAATTTAGATTTATTATTATACAATGACTAAAAACAAATAGATTCATGTTGAAAAAGTTATTTACTATAATATAAATATATTTCATTGAAATATTTCATGATGAGTGACTAATATATTTTAATATCTTAAAAATAATTTCTAGCATTAAAATATATATTTTTTAAAATGTTACGTTTTGATTAATTAAACTTTTAATCAAAAGATAAAAATTTAATTCATTTCATATATTTAAAAACAATACATTCTAATAATTAATTTGATTATATTTATATCCATCCATCAAATAGGATGGAAATAACTATCACCTTCAATTATAATAACTCAATATTATATCGGAGTTCAATTAAAACAACTATTGTGTATAAAACAATCTATAAATGATATTAAATTCATTTAAAGATAAATATAAAATAAAATAATTGGGTGTAAAATTGGTTTTATTACATTAATTTTATTTATTCCTAGGTAACTTATTATCTTTTTCTCTTCTTCATGTTAGTATTTTAGGAAGATCCATTTTTCATCGGAATCTAACAAAATTTTGTAAGAAGAAAATAAATATAACATTAATGGATCAGTATCCCATATGTGTTTCCAATCTAATATTCATTATAATAAGTAAATAATGATTGAAAATACAAGATTTAATAATAATTAAATCTATGTACATTTTTCAATATAATATTTATTGTAATGTCATAAACCTCATAATGGGTACATTTTTATAGATAATATAATTTCAATTCACCACTAAGCCGCATTGATCATACTGAATGTGTGACCCTAAACATTAAGTGATAATGAATTATCTTATATAATAATTTATGAATTTATATGACCCAAATTATAATTTTCTTATTATTGAAGTGAACTTCTAGATTCACAATCCTCAGTAACAATAACCATTATGTTCTTAAAAAACATAATATGAATAATATATCAGTTGAACATTAGTATCATATTGTATACACAAATAATAATGAGTTTTATCTTATAGAATTTATGTGATTATCAATCTAAATACATATGGGTTAGGAGAATATAAATTAATTATTTAAATTTTAGTGAAATGTGATTCTTTTCCCACTAATACATATGATGAATTTAGTTTGTTTTTTTGAATGAATATATAAATCAAAAATCATTATTTTGCATTTTAAAAATATTATACTAATATGAAAATAATTACATTTTATAATATTGAATATAAACTATTTTTTATAGTGATATCTATAATTTATTATGTTAGTTTTATTAGAGACTATTTCAATGATGGATTATATAATCTAATAGTGTTTATCACTTTTAAAGAGAAGTGTTATGACTATATATATATATATCAATATGTCATATTTTATTCATGGGTATGATGTGTAAATTATGTCACACTTATGTGTGTAAATATAGATACTAATGATTAAATAATAATTGATAAAGGAAAATATTGATCTCTATGATTATATTTATAAAAAGTATTATTATTATGCATTTGAATGAATTTATCCTCATTTTTATATTGGATTGATTCTGGAATTTTAATACCTTTTGTGCCATATATAAAAATTATATTTTCAATATTTTATAATAAAATAATTTTTTCATTTTGAATAAGAAGAAATAAAATTATATGGATTTAGAATATTACTACATATCGATAACAGTTTATATTACAGATATAGACATTTCAATCTATAAAATAATGTATTATAATATAATAATTATTGATTCAAAACCAACATATTTAAAGATTTAATCACATAAAAAATAGACAATTATAAATTTTTTATGGGATAGATTTTTTTAATAGTTATTATTCATCCGTTATTTTAAATTTTAGTTTATTAATGAAAAATATATAATTTCCCTTTTGATAAAAATGGAATGATAATTTAGATTTTTTGAACTTATTATAAATGGATGTATATAATTTAATGATCTCACATGTAATTAGCGGTTAAAATAATTTTAAAATCTTTAAATAACATGGTGGATAAAATAATGTTTACAATAATATTTTGTTTTGGGTATATAAATAATTTTATATGAGTAGAATTTTATAGGCAATATAATAGTTAAAAATGGTCAGCTAAATGTATGTATCAATATTTTAATTTTATCAGTAATGATATTATTTTTAATTTACACTGTGTTTTGTTTTTTATAAATTTAATGTAGATGAAACTATTTGAAATGTGGATTAGAAGTGTTATATATTGGCCTTAAAATATTTTTTTCAAATAATGAAATGTCCTATTTTTTCTTATTTCTCAAGTAAAAGATATGTTATTATTTGAATCAAATATAAATAAATTGTGTTTTATTTCACTTGTTTTAGTTGATGAACGTGAATATAAAGTTCATTAAAATATTTGAACTATACTATGAACATAGTGAAGTACATAAATAATAAATAAGAGATTTCAATGATATGTAAGAAGAATTAATTTTATGAATTATTTTAAAAACTAGTAAAATAATTTTTCACGAGGACTTTATAAGTATAAGTGTTTTAGAGGGTGTGAAATTTAATTATATTTTTCTATATGATATTTTATGAAAATTTTTATAAGATAATGTGTCCTTTATAAATAACATGGTTTTTAAAATTAATTCATGATATATGTTTTATAATAACTAAAATTTAATATAAATTATACAAATCATCACTAAATTGATATCAGGAGTATATTTATGTGACTGTGAAGATATTTGGATATATTCTTTATATTTTCCATTATCTAAAGTATTATAGTAAGAGTTTTATCAACAAAAGTTACCAAAATGAAATTTCATGGTAGATGGTTTATTTTTTTATTACTATAGAGTAAATAAATACAATGATAAACAAAAATATGATGAAAATTCACCAGTTATGTCTAGATAATATTTTATGAACAAAATTTTAATTACACATTTTTTCATTTGATTGAATGTATAAAAAATTTTCTGGTTAAATAAAATATCATATATAAGGATTAGAATTAAAATTTTACCATTATACAAACTAATTTATAAAATAAAATCATATCATTATTGATTTTAGTCAGATAGAAGACCTATCAAGTGTTTACATGATGGGGTAACATATTTTATATGATTTTTGAACTATTACATATTGATATATTATTTTTTATAAATATTTTCAAAATATTAAAGACATAGAGTATTTAAATTTCATTTAATATAATTATGTCATATGAGAAGATTATATATTATTATTTACAATATAAATTTTTTTTTATGAAACATATATGTTTAATGTTTTGGAATATATAAAATTTATAATGATAAATAATTCAATAATAATTAAACTTTACAAACCATTCATGTATCCAATGATTTCTACAAGCGAGTGGATTAATAATTATTTCCGTATATACACACCATTCAGTGATCTGTCATCAGTTATTTCCATAAAATGAAATGGTTTTGATAACATGTCAAGATTAATGTTAGAAATATATTATTTTGGGATAGAGAGTTTTCTACTATGAATATACATGTGTTATATTATGGATTGGCTCACTTGAGTATTCCTTTTCTAATGTCATATATCATATAATGGGAATATATTCCGTTTTCTTCAGAAATTATAATTATATAATGTAAAAAAATTATTATACACCTTTATATTTATACATTGATACCATTATTATTCAATGATTAGTTTGTGATTATATAATGGTTGTTGGTAATGTTGTTCAGCATGTGGTTAGTTTTTTCACACACAAGAATATATTTTCCAACTTTTATGTTATGTATGATATTTGTTTCCACAATTGAGTTTGAATGGGAATGTTTTTGGTCATTCATATTTCATATTGATGGGATATGTGAATTATTATAATCATTTACATGTGTGTGTGCTTTAACCATAATCAGTCATTTATTAGAGAAGGAAGAATTTATTGGGAAAGTTGTAATATATTTTCATATTCCATATATTTTTATATTCTATGTACTTGGGTTATATTTGATGTCACAGAAAATGGATTGTTTGAATATTAATAGTGTATTAAGATATAATTTTTGAATTCTACTATGGAAATTAATTTGATTGATATAAATAAAATTATATTCTTTTATATATTTCGTAGAAAAAACAACTTTCTAGATGACACACTTACTTAACATTATTGATCGAAAATTATTCATTAATATTAGAACTCATGTGGGATAGTGGATGACATGTAATGTCACTGTGAAGAGGGTTTTAATATTTGAAAAAAAACATTTCTTCCCAAAATTATGATTGTTTGAATGATAACATATTTGGAAGAGTTTAGAGTTTTATCTAATAGGATTAATGGATAAAACATAAAAAATTGTTACATATGATGTGAAATAAAATGAAATGTCAATATAATTCCATATATTTTTTAAATTAATTAATTAATATTAATAAAGTATTTAATGGAATAAAATTTTGTTTATTCTTATAACATATTGATGTCTGAATTTGATCACCAGGATTATATTTAATATTTTTCATTATAAATATTTAAATAAATATTTTTTTATGAAGATTGTTTAATTTTGTTTATTTGAACAAAAATATATTTATATATTTTTTCCTTATTCAAATTTATTTTTAGTTATACTATTGTATCGAAATATATTTATAGCAACATATTTATATAAGTATACTTCTATATTAATTTTGTCATTCTTATAATTTTACTATATGTTTGTGTGTGTATATATATAAGTATTATTAGTTACCTTTGTGTGGGATTTTATGTATGTATCATGAATAATATTTCATATGTATAATATGCGGGGACGATTGAATATGATCATATATTAATGTCTAATGAAAATAGTATATATTTCAAAATGTGTTAATAGTATGGGGGCCTCTAGACACTGCCCCTAATTAACCATCTCCCATGGGAAGAATATCCATTCCCTCTTCACTTTCATATTTATTAATATTATTTCTACTATATGTTAACACTCAAATTTTTAAATATAAATTGTTTTTATAATAGTTTGGTAGGAAATGTGTGGTAGCGCCATGAAGTCAAATTTGAGGGCCTATATTATTTATGAAATTAAGATGTAAAGAGGATGGGTGAATTTTATTTTTCAAATTAATGGAAAATTTAAAGTACAATTAAAAAAAGATATAGATATTATAAAGGTATAATTTTTTCATATTATAAAGTTAATACCAAATAATAGTATGTGATTATACCAAGTGTAATTGAAATTATTTTATTTATGCAATTATTTGAATCTAGTTTTACTTATTAAGTGAATAAGAAAATTTTAAAAAAAATAATGAAAAATATGTTAAAAAATTAATATGTGCGAGCCCCTCTATCTCCAACAGTCATGCTGATATGTTTATATTATTACTCCCTTGATCTTGGCATTGATCATGAAGCCTTCCCCATACAATTTTAGTTTGTGATAAACCTCGTGAACATCATTGGTATACAAATAATACATATCTCACTTATATAGTTGTATAAACCCATTTTTGAAAGTGATGAGTGGAAAATTGGATTTCATGGTGAAAAATAAATAAATAATATGTTCCCTAAATCTACCATATGATATTATACAACTATTATGGGGTATTGAGAGAGGATGGAAGAAGTGAGCCTTCGCTATTAAAGAATAAAATGCACTGAGATACTCTAAAAATTATGATAAGAACATCTAGAGAATTGTGTTTGGTTTTGAAAATAATTTTTCAAGTATTAGATTCAAAATTGAGCCATTTAATGTAACTATATGATCCTCCAAAACACCATGGAGTCCTATCTATAGTTTATAACACTATATTTATTTTATATAACCCTTCCATGAATCATTTCATATGTCTAAAGCTTATATGGGATTTTAGGGGAAAATTTTGAGTTCTTTTGAAGTGTTTTTGGTAAAAAAGGGTTGCATGGTCAGTACCCGGTTTTGCCAAATCGGGTGGCCAAACTGTCAAAGGTCAAAAACTAATCCCCTATCAATGTAGATCTAATTAACATTGGCCATATGTTTGATCTATTTCGAAAAAAATCAACACTAACTTAATTTTTTTCTCCCCCAAAGGAAAAAAGGAGGTTCTCCTAGCAATATAGAACTGATATAAACATGATCCTTGGAAAAGAAAAGGTATATTATTCTAGTAAGTACCCATTCTCCATTATTTTCTTCAATATTTCTTATTTATAATCATCCTTTATTATATTTCTATTATATAAACGCACCCTGGGAGTATATCTAAGATTTTTGAGGAAAAATAAGGTTATATCTAGTGTTTTTCTTTACAGTAGAGGTGATCTAGGGCGATTTCAAGTTACTTGACCTGGATTATTGAGTGTTTTTCATCCATTGTCCATTTTCAACAAAACAAGCGAGGTAAGAGGCGTCACTATCTTCTCCACTTATATAATTGATTATAAAGGACTAAAATTTAGTTTCTGATGAAAATTATATTGTGTTTTATATTGTACTATTGTTAAACCGTCTTTAGTGATGGGTGGTGGAAAATGTGGAAATTGGGGGGTTTTGTGAAAAACCCTACTTATTGGATTTATATGGGGATTTTTAAATTATAAATATTATAATATTTTTAAAATATTATTTATTTATAATTTTTATTAAATATATATGGTGTTTTTAAATTATTTAATATTTTGAAATTCGATGGTTGGACAGTTTTCATTAAATTTGTGTTTTTTGAACGACGTGAAATTTGTTTAAAATTGGTTTAGGTTTTAGGAAAACTTGTTGGGTGTTTCATATTGAATTATTTGGAATGGTTGAAATATGATCATGTTGTATGTTTCAAAGGATAAATGGAACATGATGTATAATTACCTTGTGCTGACTTGTTAGATCGATGGGAAACCGCTCATGGGTATGGAACTGTCATGATGATACATGGATTTTTTGGTAGTTGTTATTGTTTAGATTTTATTGGTTTTCCAATGTAGTTTTAAGAAATTTTATTAAATAATTATTTAATTGTTTAAATGGAATATATCTTTTTAAAAATTGGTTCACATGGTTTTATGTTATATTTATTTATAATCTATTTTGGAATATATTTATATTTACTTATAAACGTGTTTTTATAAATTGACTCATATAAATTGTTTTATATAAATGTGGATAATGGATATATACTAGTGGATTGAGTATATAATTATTTGGGGAAATACTAATATGTATTATAATAACCCATTCTTTTTAACTTTTGTGTTTTTTAATGATTACATCTTCTAGTTGAATTCGAATTTAGAAAAAAAATTTGGGCTCACTTCGGTAGAAAAGATTTTCTGTATTCATTTTTCTTAGGAATCATATTGCTACATGGGACATTGCCTGGTTGATTTTTAGTATATATTTATAAGGTTATATCACACCCTACTAGTATTTGAAAACCTTCAGAATGTATTCACTATTTTTTAGAATAATGTGGATGTCACCTAATGTCATGTAATGACTCATTCTATTCTCAAGCCTATGAGAATTAGTGGGTCATTAAAAATGGTATCAGTTTGGACCCTTCTCTATGGAACAAGTAGTCATTTGTTTTCAAGTGTTGGAGTTGAAATAATTCTTTTATATACATTTGGCTGGTCTTCATAGGAAAGAGAAGGATTGTAAGGACATTAAATTTCGATCATAAAAATATGTAGTTAACCTTTTTATGATGAACTTCAAGATACTAGGGAGTTGGGTATGTAAGGTATTTGGTAACACTGGTAGGATAGTGAAGTCTCATTATCATGGGTTTAACCAATAAGACTAGAATCACATGTATTTAGATGAGTTACACCACACTAGGATTTCATATATCATTTTTTGTGATTTTATATTTCTAGAAGAATGATTTTAGTATTGGAAAAAAAATTAAGAAAATTGTATTCAAATTTATGACTTTGAAAATTAAATAGTTGATGTATTTTGAAAATTATTTTATTTACAAAATAAATTGTAGTTAATTTTATAAAATGTTTAGATTTTGAAATCAATTAAGTGATGTTTATGTTATTGAATTAGACATGCCAAGCTAATAAATTTTTAGAAGAGTGATACTTACATAATGTGTTGTTTTTTTAAAATGGATCTTGGAAGGCTGTGTAGAATCCAACCAGAAGAAGCTACAGAAAATGTGGTTTCACCTCAGCCAGAGGTGAACCATGTGGTTGTAAATATTATAGCCCATGTATTCCATGTTGTGGACGTGGGGAACCGAATTAAGGAGAAATGCTAGGTGGAAAACTCCATCCAGTTTCAGATGAAGAATCCAAAAATCTTCAAGGGTGATTCCGAACTAGAATGGGAAGAGGTTTTGGTGAACCAGATGAATCGAATGTTCGAGTTCATCCACACACAGTCATACTTGAAGGTAATAATGGAAACTTATATGTTGGAGGATCCTCAAAGCTAGTGGTTGGATATGAAGGTGAAATCTAGATTGGATCAGGGATTATGTTGGGTGGTTTTTTATGAAATGTTTAAAAAAAGACAATTATCACACATTCAAAATACAAAGAAAAAAAATTATGCATGAATCAATAGAGCCACTCTATTATGAAATATGCTGATAAATTATTTAATTTAGTGCACTATTCACCTGAAGTAGAAACAATCATGATCTTGATGGAAAATGTATTCAATTTGGGACTCAATAAAGAAATTTGGTTTAAAATTGCGGTACATTTTAACACAGATGATATATAATATATATAAGGCATGGAAGGGACAGTTTTGATGGCATAGTATCAAGAAAAATGTGTCTGGGGTTGTTTCAATGCGGATTACATGTCAGCAAGATAATGGATAACATAAGTGGTCAGAAGTTATGTTTTATAATTGACATATTCCATTGTGGAAATGGGGAATATAGCTCTGAATTTTGTTACATGTCTCCCATGAATGGTCTATAAATGTGATTCCATATGGGTGATAGTGGATCAGCTCACCAAGACAGCCAATTTCATTCCAATTCATCAAACTCATACACTGATCGATCTATCCGAAATCTATATCCAATAAGTGGTAATGAGACATTTCATAGTAGTTTTGAATGTCTCCGACAGAGATATGAGTTTCACATCATGTTTCTGAAAATCCTTACCGAATGCCTAGGGAATATAGTTGACTATGAGTATAACGTATCATCCTTAGACAAATGGGAAATCTGAAAGAATGATATAGACATAGGAAGACATCATCTAGGATTCTGTAATTTATTTTTTTGGCTCATGGGAAGAGAACATGACACTGGTTGTGTTCTCATACAATAATAGTTATCATTATTCTATACATATGTCCACATTTTAAGTGTTGTATCGGCATCCTCCATTATGTTCGGTGGAAACTGGTGAGACCTCATTAGTTGGGCCGATCCTTGTCCAATAAAGGATAGAGAATATTTGGTTGATCATATATAGAATGGGAATGACTAAGGGTCATCATAAATTATATATGGATCATCACTAAAGTCATTTGTCATTTATGGTGATTGATCTTGTGTTATTGATCATCTCTCCAAGGCATGGACACAACTATTTTGGGAAGCATGGATATTTGTATCCTTAATACATTGGACATTTCAATATACAAGAATATGTAGGAGAGGTGGAATATCAGTTGGAATTTACACCATTGTTCAGTTTGTTGCACAATGTGTTACCCATATCACAGTTTAAAAATTATTATCCTAATACTAACCATGTGATTAGATTGTATCATGTTAACCTAGAGCCAGATTCTTCATTAGTACATATCATGGTAAATATTCTTTATATTAAATTGAACATATTTCAGGAAACAAATATCATTATAATAAGTATTTTATGGTAAAATAGTTATATTTAGGAACCGAATTTGGAATATGATAGGGAAATTAATGATAAATGGCTATAACTCTTTCGAGGTAGCGATCATTTTTAACTTGTTGAAGATGGAATAATTAATGGTGGGGAGAATGTAGCACATCCAAATTTCTTATATATAACCATTACATGATGGTTTTTATATTTTTAATGATTATTTGGAAGGTCAGTGGTTACATTAGAGTACATTTAGAGTTATTTGTGTTAAAAGGGGTGCATTGTTAGCAACCATTTTGGCACAACTCTGTGGCCAAACAGTGTAAGGCCCATACTAATTCCCTATCATTGACAATCTAATTCAATTTGTCTATATATTTTATCTACTTCTACAAAAATCATCACTAATATGAATTATTTAACCCCCAAAGGCCAAAGGAGGATTTCCAATGGATATGGAAGCGATCTGAACAAATTACCTAGTGAATCGAAGGAAGATTCTTTTGGTATGTGACTATTTTCATCATTTTCACCATAATTTCTTAGATATACTCATTATTTATACTCTTTATCATATATCTACACCCCATATGGGTATATTGAGAGTTTTGAGGAAACATGAGGTTATATATGGTGTTATTACTGATAGGGGAGGAGATCATGAGTGGTTCCTTGGAACTATGACCTAGAATCTTGATTGTTCTTCATTAATTGTTAGTTTCCAATGAAACAGGAGAGGTATTTGTCTTCACTCTAATCTCCCATTACATGAATTTATTTTAATTTATTTAAATTTAGTATTTATGAAATTTAAATTTTGTTTTTCAGCTATAAAATATTTAAACCTTCATTAGTGAATGATGGTGGTAAAAGTAAAAAAATTGGGGGATTTTGTGAAAAATAAACCACGTTTTATTATTTTAAATGGGGAATTAAAAAAATTTAGATTCTATAATTCTTTAAAAAAAATTATTTTTAATTTTTTCAGAAGATATATGGGGTTTATATGTTATTTATTGGTTTGAAATTGTATGGGTCGAATGTTTTCAATAAAAGGGTATTTTTAAAAAAATATGTGAAATTGTTAGATATTGGTTTTTGTTTATTGATAACATGTTCTGAAAATCATATGACATTAATTGGAATTTTTTAAAAATTATCATGTTCTAGGTTCCATAGGTTAAATGTTTAACGTCTCGGATCTGAGTGCCATACAACGGGTTCCCAGAACCCCATTGGTCACTTGAACTCAACCGTATTTCCCCAAATGCTAACGGCTCTCGACTAGTAGTGAGGGCCTTGGACTGATAGTGGGAAAACAATTCCCTCATTTTTCAAAGTGTAGCACAACAGATAAAAATAAACATACAAAAGCGGAAGCAGTAAACATTATAATCCTGAAATAGACAATGAAAATGAAGTAAAAGATGACATACAATCATATATATGATGATGATGCAACATGTCTCTAATCTATGAATGCATCCAAAATAGAATACACTACTATCTAGTATAATACATCACAAGGTACAAAGAACAGCAAAATAAAACCCAAATCAGTGCAATAATAACGCAGCAGCATCGCAAGACTACGCTCAGTCCCATTCTCTCCTATCTTCTGCATCAATAATGTACCTGTGTAGGGACCCTTGCTCTTATTGAAACTTGAAGAAATATAAACTTTTTGGGAACAAGACATGAACAAAATAGGGTGTGAGAAATAAATCCTACTAGGCAACCACCAAAGGTCATTTCCCAACTCTTAGTGAAAATGTGAAACAATAGTGTGAAATAATGTAATGCAATAAATTAGAAAGTACTCAAAAGTGAATAGCCTACCAGTTATATTTCCATTTTAATAATTATTTAACAGTTCAATATATTTTAAATCATAGACATGCAAGTCCTTACCCTCTAGAAAACCGGAATGAAACCTTGCCCTCATGCTAAATAAAACATTTCCCTCAGGCTAATCAGAACCTTGCCATCATGCTAATAGAACCTTTCCCTCAGGCTAATAGAACCTTTCCCTCAGGCTAATAGAACCTGCCCTCGGGCTAATATAACATTTCCTATAGTCTAATAAAACCTTTCCCTCATGCTAATAAAACCTTACCCTCAGAATAATAGAACCTTTCGCTCAGGCTAACAGAACCATGCCCTTAGGCTAGTAGAACTTTTTCCTCAGGCTAATAGAACCATGCCCTCAGGCTAATAGAACATTTCCCTCGGGCTAAAATTACACTGCCCTCAGGCATAAGAAATATTTCCCTCTAGCTCAAAAGAATAAAAATAAAGTAATTGGGCTGATCCGAACGCATAAGAAAATAGTTTATAACTTTTTCCTCTCAAGAAAACTCAAAACATGCTATAATAAATACTTACCCACAGGTATCTAGGACAAACAACTAAACAAGGGGAACACACCCTCAAGGTGTCCCTAGATCAAAGAAACAATCATGAAAAATAGTTTATACTAATTCATTATATTACCTATGAAATTCTAGGTATCTCAACAGTCAAGGCCTCAGCCACACGACAACACAAACATGGGAGCAAGAAAAAATAGTGCACAAAATCAACTCGATAGTGTGAATTAAACAAAAGAACACCTACATCGATCTCCTCTGACAAATATATGTGAAAGGATCCTCTAGAATCGACAATGAATGATGTAGATCTGTGATAAATTATTACACCTTCAAACCTAAATAACATCCCATAGGGAAGGAATTGGAAGGAAAGACTCAAAGAGAGGGAAGAACATACTCGGGTAGTTCAAACGTGATTGACGACGAAAGAAACAGAGTTCCAGTCAGTGGTCAGGAGCTCTTCCAAGCCACAACCCTCTCATCTGAAGCTCCAGTGACTTTCCTGCCTCCTCTACCAAATGAGGAGGCTACTTCCTATTTGTAACGAATAAACATAACTATATCGCATGTACTTCTCAAGTACACAACGTGTACTATTCTTTTTAACTATTAATCTGGAAATTACTTCCCACCACCTTACTGTTCATCTGTTGACCGATTACACGGTGTGTATTACTAAGTACACGGCATGTAATATCATACTTCTGGAGGCTACTTCCACTTCCTTATTGTTCACCTACCGACTGATTACATGATGTGTATTATTAAGTATACAATGATTAGTTTTTTTACACCCTTAATCTCCAATAAGCCTATACGCCATGTATTCTCATCCCACACAACCAAACTACACTGCATGTGTACAAAGTACATGGAATTTACACATAAATTTGGGATTTTTCCCACATTTTCCTTGTTCTCTCAAAAAAATATTAGCGAAAAAGGAAAAGAAGAAACATGTACCTCATGAATATGAATCAGGTTCGTACAAACTTCCCCCCATATAGCATTTCATCCCTGAATTTCCCTTACAAGGGTGGTGAAGATAAAGCTGAGAACAACACCAGCCACTGAACATGTTCTTCTGCCATATGTTCCCTAGTTTCATCCTGCACTCGACCATGTTTTCGTAGAACCCAAACGAGAAGAACGAACTGGCTTCAGGGAACCTTCATGCTCCTATCAAAAATATGAATCAGATGCTCTTCAAAGGATGCAGCAAACATAAGTTCAACCACCTTGGGCTGAAAAAAGTGAGATGGGTCTGAGTGATAACCACACAGCTGAGATACGTGTAAGACATCGTGCATGGCTCGGTACCTCTATTGCAAAACAACGGATTGGAAATCAGGCCGACTCTCTCCAAAATCTAAAACATCCATACATACCTCAGTGAATTTTTACCCTATCTTCTGATCCTCTTATGTCCCAACATTGGTGAAAGACACATGAAAACCTGATCCCCGACCATGAACTCCAAGGGTCGTCTATGATGATTAGCATAATATTTCTAATGATACTGTACATTAGCCATCGACTTCTGAATCTTCTCGACCTACTTTGATGACTCCTGCATGAGACGTGGTCCCAGTAATGTTGTGTCACCTACCCCCAACTAACACAGGGGGATCAGCATGGCCTACCATTTAAAGACTCATAAGGTGACATCTCAATAGATTCATGAAAACTATTATTGTAGGAAAACTTGAAAAGGGGTATGTGCTTCTCCCATGAGCCCCCAAATTCTAGGACAAATGCATGTAGCTTGTCCTTTAGCTCTTGTATTGTATACTCTGACTGGCCATCGGTCTGAGGGTGGTAATTTGTGCTCAGAAGAACCTATTTACACACTTACCTCTAAAAACAATACCATAAACAAGACGTAAAACTTGTGTCCATATCTGAAATGATAGAATGAGAGACACCATGAAGACGTGCTACCTCTCAAATATACAACATTATGATCTCAACAACATGAAAGGACTCCTTGCTAGGAAGAAAGTGAGATACCTTCGTAAGTATGTCCACAACAACCCATATGACATCATTTCTTCAAGGTGATCTCAGAAAACTAGTCACAATGTCCATCGCAACATTATCCCACTTCCACTACGAAATGGGTAAATATTGTAACAGTCCGGCTGGCATCTGATTCTCTGCCTTCACCAGCTGACTGGTGGAACATCTGGTAAGAAAACTAGCTACCTCTCTTTTCATACCTGGCCACCAATATTGATGTCTCAAGTCATAGTACATTTTTGTGACTCCAGGATGCACTGCCCATGCTGAAGCAAGAAATTAATGCATCAATTCCTCGCATTTATCCCCTAGAACCCACACTCGTACATATATACATTTTACATCTTCATCGCCTAACGTCCAACCAGGTGGAGGGTAATCACTTTCCACCAACTCTCGTAGTACATGGCCATATGAATCTGATATCTGTATAGTCATCACTCTATCGAAGAGGGTAGATGTCACAGCTAAGGATGAATTATAGGTTCGTCTCGAACTATCATGCACCTTCAAACGCATCTCAGAAAACAAGGCCATAAGCTTCCAGTCACCCCTGGCCTCCTACATTGCCTATATCAGAGTCCTTTTACTTAGTGCATCAGCTATTGTGTTACCATTAACATGTATATAAGAAAGATCAATGTCAAAGGAATGAAGGTATTCAACCCACCTTTGCTACCTCAAATTCATGTCACGCTGGGTAAAGATGTATTTAAAACATTTGTGGTCCGTAAAAACATTTAAATGTTCTACCAATATATAATGTCTCCAACAGTGTAATGCCTGAATAGCTTCAGCCAACTCGAGATCATGTGTCAGGTAATTCCTCTCACGTGTCCTCACCTGTCGAGACCCATATGAAACTACTCAATTTCCATGCATCAACACTTCTCCCAGCCAAATACCTAATCCATCACAATAAAATGTATCGATCTTACCTTTTTCTAGAATTATTCGGACAGGTGTTGATGTCAAAATTACCATCAACTCTTGAAAATATGTCTCACTAGCTTCTATCCAAACAAACATCATACCCTTCTTAGTCAAACACATCAACAGTGCTGATAAATCGAAAAATCATTGTATAAAGCTCCTGTAGTAACCAGATATCCCCAAGAATCTCCGTATTTCAAAAACATTATTAAGATGCTCCCAAGAAACTACTGCTCTCACTTTCTCTGGATCTACTACAACTCATTCCCTTGAAATAATATGACCTAGGAAGTGAATTTGGTCCATAAAAATTTTCATTTTTAGACCTTACCATATAATTGATTCTCTCATAGTGTACTCAAAACAATATCAAGATGTGTGGAATGGTCATGTCAAGTGTGATATTAAACCAATATATTGTCCATGAAGTCTACCAAAATGGAATCTAGATAAGGGTGGAACACACAATTCATCAGATATATGATTTCCACTGTCGCGTTTTTTAGTCTGAATGGAATGACCAAGTAGTCGTATAGTCCATATCTACTCCGAAAGTCTATAAGAGTTATGTCTGACAGTCTAACATGGAATTGATGATATCCAGATCTAAAATCAATATTTGAGAGCACTCATGCTTCTCTATATTGATCAAAATGATCATCAATCCTCGGTAATGGATATCTGTTCTTAACTGTCAACTGGTTCAGATTCTGATAATCCACAAGACGTCTAAGGGAACCATCCGCCTTCTTCGAAAACAAGACATGTGAACCCCAATGAGAAGTATTGGGTCACATGAAACCCTTTGCATGTAAATCCTCCAACTACATCATGAGATATTGAAATTATAGTGTATCTATCTTATAAGGAGAAGTGGACACAAGTTCCTCTCCTAGCACAAACTCAATTGAGAAATCCACCTCTCCCTCTAAAGGTAGACCAAAAAAGTCATATAGGAAAACATCCTTGAAATGATTTACCACTGGAGGGATATCCTTCTTACAATTTCCCTGGTCTTCCAAATATAAAATATCAATCTGGGCGGCCAATCCACCTCACCCACAATGCTCGTTTCCATCTCAGCTCATCTAGACATCGCATTCACCCTTGTTTATAATATCTTCGCCCTCTGGTGATGTGAAACTGACCATGTGACGATAGCAATCCACAAACTCTCTAAAGGGTACGATCCAGTCCATCCTGATAAAGACATCATAGGCAGTCATCTATAAGTCATAGAAATCTCATAGAAAGTGACACCCACCAACATCAAGGGGGAACTCCTTGTCCTGACACACACCTACCATTATAATTCCCAATTGAGAGTCTAGCTTCATGATATCAGAATAAGAATAAGAAACAAAGATCCCAAAAACATCCACCATGGGTACAAATACAATGCTATGTGTAGCACCAAATTTGAATAGTACAGAAGATAAAACCAAAGAAACAAGAATAGTACCTATCACAGTGGAAGGTTGGGGATTCTACCCTTTTTGGTTCTGTTGCACTACATATTCCTGCCCAATGTCGCGGCCCTATGACACAGCATGGCTTCCCAGAGCTGACCAACCCTACTGCTATGAGATCCTGGTGTATGGCTACCTTGGCCATGACCACCACCTCGGCCTGAATGTCTTGCTGTACTCCAATTCCTAGACTGGTATGAAGCTAATGGCCCTTCAGCTACATTCATAGTCTTCCTTGATCCCCTCTCACTAGTCAATGGTGGAAACACCCTGAAAAACTGATGAAGATGCCAAATCGTGCCACATACTCGACACTCAAATGGGTCATGGGGACACTGTGGTCTCTTGTTCCCCTCATTACCACACTGGTAGCACATTACCAGACAACTTGAATAATTCTTCAGGCAAGTAGTGACATCGTGAGAGAATCCCATCTACCACTTCCCCTTGCGGGATGAAATTTACTAGAGACGGGTGCCGAACCACTGTGGTCCACACCACTAGCTTCCCAGTGGTTTTGCTCTGTAATGAATGTTTGTTTCACAATATTGTACACTATAGGCAACCTAAAAAAATTCACTAGCGCTCAGATTTCATATCGAATACCATACTCAAAGCGTTTATCCCTCCACCCACCAAAACAGGTGAAAACGGTTTATCTCGGTGAAGCAGGTAGAATAGTCCATTACTAACATGGCACCCTCATGCAGATTCATGAAGTCCGGAGAACGATCATTCCTTAGCATCTTTGGAATGAAAATTTCATAGAAGACTTCTTCAAAATCTTACCACACCATGTCTCGGTGCTTCTCTGTCTCGGTTTTTGACATCCCACCATCTCTTGGTGGAATCATACAGCATGTAATTAATGAGCTTCAGCCTCCTCCCATGAGGTGTATCTTGATGCTCGAAGATCTTATGCATAGAATCCAGCCATAGATTTGCATCCTATGGTCTATCATCCCCTGAAAACATAGGAAGATGTTGCTGCTAGAATATACATTTCATCTCTTCCATTTATGTGGAAACCGATCGTGCTCCATGGAATGTCCGCCTCAACTACATGAAACCTTCATAAAACATTGCATCCATGCATGAGTCCGGTATAACGGCCAGTGCCGCATCTGGAATTGTAGGAGGATCCATCAATAGCCCATGCCCTATCTTATCTGGACTATAATTTTCTCCAATCTCATTGTGAACAACTCGAGGTAGTATTGGTGGTAAGACTCTACAAGGTGAAACAGACGCCTTCGATCATGATCACCAAGGACTAAAAACTGGAAGCAATAGAATGGAATAGAAGAAATAAAACAAGCATGTTTTACAAAACTAGACTACACGGAATATATAATTACTACACGACGTGTTCCCTTAAGTCTTTCACATGGGCATGTACATATGCATGAACTGGTCATGTAACCCCCCAAACACATGGCGTGTTGTCCATACAAGTGTGTGTACTTAAATTTTCTTCCCCTGACTGAGTCCTTATAAATGATTAAGCCACATGGTTCTCGTTATAATGAGACTACACGGCGTGGTTGTTCCAGAAAAAATGTGTACTATACACGTTTCACCTACCCGTGTTATTCGGGACACGTCCGAATACATGGTTCACACTACACGACTTGTTCTATAAAGACACAGTGTGTACTTCTTAGGTTCCAACTGCCCATTTTGTTAGTAACACGGCTGGCTACTCAACTGACACTACACGGTGTGTTCCATACGTACACGGAATGTACTAGAAGAGGTAACACCAACCCGTGTTGTTAGTTACACAATCGGTTTCCAATATTTCACTACAAGGCATGTTCATCATTGACACGTCGTCTATACACTAAGATTTCTCCTTCCATGTTGTTAGTCACACGGGCAGACACAAGGTCATGACGACATAGCGTGTACAGTCTATACATGGCATGTTCCATGGTAAAATATGGAAGACCAATGTTCCCCCCCCCACATGGTGGGTTACACAACCTTATACTACACGGAATGTATATAAAATTACATGGTGTGTACATAGAAATTTTTCATTTCTTTTCGAACATAAGAGCCCATGGCGTGTATTCAAAACTACACGTTGTGTATTCTAGATTTTTCCAGATAGTAAGCCTCACAAACTAATCTGGAGTCCCATTTTCATTAATTTCATGCATCAGTATTCCAAATTCGATCCGTGGGGGGCTATACTCCCCAAAAACCAATTTTTAGCACATAAAATTTCACATTATATTACAAAACACAACAAAATGATGGATCATGATCCGCTAAATTCTGGTACAAGAGAGCACAAACTTCTCAAGAACCAATGTTCATCATTTATAAACATAACCATAACATGTACCCATACCCTATCAACAATAGTTGTATCTATCAAGGAACATTTCAAAAAGAATAAATTTTATAGAAATTCATCTATCACAACAACATGAAACTTCAAATGCACATACATGGCATGGAAATTATCCATGACATGTGATTTTAACATGTTCCTAAATTATGCATGAGATGTCATACCATAATCTAATTGGGTTTCAACTAAATAGAACCCATGTATAAAAATATAAACAACACACTACAAGTGCATTACCCATTGATGAAAATCAAATAAATTGTAATAATCATAAATAGAAAATCACAATTTATTTCATGGAAATCCGACCTTTACCTGTACATGTGGAAGCTACTCCCAGGAACAATTTATTTCCAAATCCCATTTCAATCAACCTCCTTCTGTCATCGCCAAATAATAAAATAACTCAGAGAAAAGAAGATCCTTTGATACCACTGTGTAACAACCCAGATCAGGGTTCCACACAATGGGTTTCCTGAACCCTATTGGTCACATGAAATCAATTGAATTTCCCCAAATGTTAGAGGATTCCGATTTGAATTGACATCCTAGTACTGATAGTGGTGAAACTATACCATCATTTGTCCAAGTGTAGCACAGCTGAACAACATAAACATACAAAAAAAGAAGCAGTAAACAATATAAACCTGAAATAGTCAACGGAAATGAAGTAAAATATGACCAAAAGTCATATATGTGATGATGATGAAACATTTATATAACTTAATAAAAAAGGCAAAACAAAATACCCCATTAAATAGTATAATACATCACATGGTACAATGTACAACAAAACAAAACCCAAAGTAGTGCAATATGAACTCAACTGCATTGTAAGCCTAAGATCGGTCCCATGCTCTCCTACTCCTCTTACACAATCATGTAAATATATAGGGGCCCTTTACATTATCAACACATGTAGTAATATAATCTGTTTGGGCCCAAGACATGACCCAAACAGGGTGTGATAAACAATCCCTGTAGGAACCCACCAAAGGCATGTGACCAATTGTTGGTGAAAATGTGCAACAATTGTGTGAAATAATGAAATGCAGTAAACTAGGAAGTAATAAAAAGTAAACATCCTACCAGTTATATTTCTATTTTAATAATCATTTGACAGTTCAATATAATTGAAAGATTACAGAAGGAAGTCTTTAACCTTAAGAAAATAGTAACAATATCATTCCCACATGCTAAAACAAAACCTTTACCTAAATCTATACAGAACTTTTCCCACAGAATAATAGAACCTTTCCATCCGGATAATAAAACCTATCCCTCAGGCTAAAAAAACAGTTCCCTTAGGATAAAGAGAACCTTTCACTTAGGCTAATAAAACCTTTCTCTTAGGATAATAGATCCTTTCCCTCAGGATAATAAGACATTGCCTTAAGGCTAATACAACCATTCCCACAGGCTAATATAACCTTTCCCTCAGGATAATAGAACCTTTCCTTTATGCTAATAGATCATTGAAATCATGCTAAATGTACACTACCCTAAGGAAAAGAAAATTTTCCCTCAGGCTAAACAGAATAAAAGCAAGTAACCAGGCCGATCCCAACACATAAGAAAACAATTTATATATGTTTCCTCTCATGAAAACTCAAAACATGATATAATAATGGCATACCCATGGGTATCCTGGCCAAACGACTAAACAAGGGGAACACACCCATGGGGTGGCCCTATATCAAAGCAGCAATCTCAAATTGTAATTTATACTTATTCATTAGATTACATATGGAATTATAGGTATCTGAACATTCAAGGCCTCATCCACATGACACCCCGAACATTGGTGTGTGACACAATGGTATACAAAAACTACTCAAATGTTGTAATTATAAAAAATACCACCTACCTCAAGCTCCTCTGATTGATATATGTGAAAGGTGCCTCCCGAAATGACGAAGAATGACGTAGATCTGTGATAAATGATTACACTTTAAAACCTAAATAAATTCCCATAGAGAAGGAATTGGAAGGAAAACTAATGGAGAGAGAAGATCATACCCATGTGGTTCAAATGTGTTCGACAACAAAAGAAACAGAGTTCTGGTAAGTGATTGGGAGATCCTCCAAGCCTCAGTTTCCCCTCTCGAAGCTCCGGAAAGTTCACTACCACCTCTGCTGAATAAGGAGGCCACTGCCTATTTTTAATGAAAAAACATAACTACATGACGTGTACTTTTCTTGTGTATGTCGTGTACTATTCTTTTTAACTATTCATTTGGTGGTTACATTCCATCGCCATACTATTCATCTACTGACTGATTACACAGTGTGTATTACTAAGTACAAGGTGTTTAATATCGTTCTTCTGGTGGCTGCTTGCACCACCTAACTGTGCACCTGCTGACTGATTACACGGAGTTCGTTTCTAAGTACATGGTGTTTAGTTATTTTTTAAACCCTTAATCACCGACAAGCCTACTCACCATGTATTCTCATCCCACAAGGCCTAAGTACATGACATGTGTAAAAAGGTACACTGTGTGAACCCATAAATTTGGGTTTTTTCCTGCATTTGACTTGTTTTGTCAAAAACAATTAAGGAAAAACGAGACGATGAAACCCATAACTCAAGTATTAGAACCGGGTTCTTAAAAAATCGGATATAGGGAAAAATTAACTAGGTATTATATGTTATATTGAAGGGAAATCACTCATTAGTGTGGAACAATCATAACAATTTATTCAATTTTGGGAGTTGTAGTTGTGATATGTATATTGGTTATCCAATATAGTTTTCAGAATAGGGTTTAAATATTTATTTGAATTTTTTCCTTGAGTGATACTTTCTATAAAATTGGTTTAACATGGTTTTAGTTCATATTTAGTTATAAACTACATTGAGAAGTGTTTATATTTTGTTATAAAAGATTTTTATAAATTTATTTATATAAACATTATAAATAAATTTGGAAAACTCTTCAATCCTAGTGGCTTGAGTATTGAAGTCATTCATGAATGCATACCATGATTTAAACTCACGCATAGTTTGGAACAATGGTGATTTTTCAGATTTTATCTTCTGGTACGTGTGTAAATGTAGGGTGTAATAGGTTTTTAGCACCACTTACACAGTTGTGGATATGTATGGTGGTGGTGGAGCATAGATCTTGTTCAGCCTGGAGTCTATTATTTATTTCGGTGTCTTATGGAGTTATCCTCTAGATTTAGGTTGATTTCTAGTTATCTACATCTGTAGAACAATTTTTGGGCACACATTGGTATAATAGATTTTCTGAACTATCAAAATATTTTTCATGCATCATATAGTAGCATAGGATTGTGGTTTGTTGGATTATAGTTTGTCTTTAAATGGTTAAATCAACTCCACTAGTCTTTGAAACCCTACAACGCATATTTCTATACATTGGAATCTTGGTGATGTTTCTTAGGCCATGTAATGACTCACTGTGTCCCCAATCTGAGGATAATTAGTGGGTCATTACATATTGGTTCCATTAAATTATAAACCATGTAGAATTCATTTATTTACTTGACGCATAACAATAATGAGATAAATAATTTTTTGAACATAATAAATGTGGCCCGATGTATTATATCTAAACACCACAACTAGAATTATGGTATGCATATAGCACATTACCTATATATACGGTTCACTAGGGACCTAGCACTTTCTAGTTGTTGGTTGGTGAATGTAAAATAGAATTTATCTCCTCTATAATTAAAACAGTTAGCTTGGTGGACCTACAATATGAATGAAATTCATTATATATTGTATTGAATTTCATGATCCCTTAACTATATCACTGGTGAAACTTGATGATTTTTTAGATACCCTAAATACATAATGGTTCCTTCCATGATATAAATTTAAACAACTACCTTCCATTTATTATTTCAAAACATCATAACAGATACATCTAAGACACATTCAAGAACATCATGATGTCATTGATTGTTCTGGGATATCCTAATTAGTTCTATCATGGATGTGACAAAAATATTAATTAATGAAAGTAAAATTAATTCAAATAAGATTGTTAGAAACTATTTCTATTTTGATAACATTATGAGGGAAATAGGAAAAAAAAATTTCAATCTTTTATGAACACAAACACTTATCATAAAAATATATATCAAGTGATAATAATAAGTGAGTGTTATATCAATATAATAAAGTTATAAATTTAGGGTATATATAAACACAAAATATTAAACATATTAAAGAATTTAATAACCCAATCTTTCCATACTTCAAAAGATTGTAAAAAAATAAATATCCTTTTAGTGAAACAATTAGATTATAACAAATAAAGAAAATAAATTTTAAAATAATCCACATTTTTTTCAATGAAAAATTATCCTCTTTCATTTAAAATTTATTTTTTCCCATAAATTGAATATTAATAAATATTTCTAAATAAAATTCTATAAACATATACCCCTTGTGATTATCAAAAAATAACAACACTGATTGGAAAAGAATATTTTATTCTATTGATATAAATAAAACCTCAAGAGTTAAAATAAGTTATTTATAAATCTAATGACTCATTGTGTCCCTAATATGAGGAGAATGAGTGGGTCATTACATATTGGTTCCATTAAATTATAAACCATGTAGAATTCATTTATGTATTTGAAGCATAACAATAATGAGATAAATAATTTTTTGAACATAATCAATGTGGCCCAATGTAATATATCTAAACACAACAATTAGAATTATGGTATTCATAAAGCACATTACCTATATATACGGTTCACTAGGGAGCTAGCACTTTTCAATTGTTGGTTGGTTAACATAAAATAGAATTTATCTCCTCTAGAATTAACACAGTTAGCTTGGTGGACCTACAATATGAATGAAATTCATTCTATATTGAATGGAATTTCTTGTTCCCTTAACTATATCACTGGTGAAACTTGATGATCTTTTAGATACCCGAAATACATAATGGTTCCTTCCATGACATAAATTTACACAACTACCTTACATTTAGTATTTCAAAACATCATAACAGATACATCTAAGACACATTCAAGAACATCATGATTCCTTTGATTGCTCTTGGATATCCTAATTAGTTCTATCATGTATGTGATAAAAATATAAATTAATGAAACTAAAATTAATTCAAATAAGTTTGTCAGAAACTATTTCTATTTTATAACATTATGAGGGAAAGAGGAATAAAAAATTTTCAATCTTTTATGATCACAAACACTTATCATAAAAATATATATCAAGTGATAATAATATGTGAGTGTTATATCAATATAATAAAGTTATAAATGTAGGGTATATATAAACACAAAATATTAAATTTATTGAAGAATTAAATAACCCAATCTTTCCATTCTTCAAAAGAGTGTAAAAAAAATAAATATCCTTTTAGTATAACAACTATATTATAACAAATAAAGAAAATAAATTTTAAAATCATCCACCTTTTATTCAATGCAAAATTATCCACTTTCATTTAAAATTAATTTTTTCCCAGAAATTTAAAATCAATAAATATTTCTAAATAAAATTCTATAAAAATCTACCCCTTGTGATTATCAAAAAATAACAACACTGATTGGAAAAGAAAATTTTATTATATTGATATAAATAAAACCTCAAGAGTTAAAATACGTTATTTATAAATCTAAATTTATTTATTGATTGTGGATTTAATATGGAAAAAATCATTTTGAGGAAGGGATGTAAAATAATATTATAAACCCAATTTTTTTTAAAAAAATAACTTAGATTCCTATTTCCCCTTTAATTTTTTTTACTTGAGGTGACTGAATTATTAAAATATATTTTAATCAAGAATAAAAAAGATATTCAGAAATGTGGAAGTAAAATAAAAAAACAATGGAATTAAATTATGAGGGTAAATAAATGTAATATAATATTGAATGTAAATATGGTACATATATTTACAAAAACACTCATTAACTCATGTAGTTGTTTTTACAACATTGAATTTGTGGGAAGGTTGAAATAGTTATTTTGGTAATGAATGAAATCCTTGAATGCGTCATTTGATTTTCATTTATAGAAATATAACAACCCAGTTAATTGATAGAGGGAAATGTTTCAGAGGAAAATTTATACTCCTCATTAACCATTTTTTTGATAAAATAAAAATATTTTTTATAAAACAATATATAATATATATAATTGGTCAAAAAATTATTGAAAAAATAAAATATATTAAAAATCACTAAATAATATGAAATTATGTTTGATTTTTTTAAAAAAATATTAATGATATTAAAATTAAAAATATTTGTTTCATAAAATGTGAATATTATTTTTGAAAAGAAAAGATGGTTTTTTATAAATTTTTTTTAAAATATATGAATGTTTTAGACATGAAAAGATATGTCACTCCCTAAAACAAAAACATAAGTAATAAATACGTAAAATATCAAGGAGATAAATATTAAAAAAATTGAAAAATAAATTATGTATTTTAATACATTATAAGAAAGATAAAAATATTTTAACTAGATAAATAATAAAAATATATTTTAAAAAATTACTAAATTTATCCATGGTAAGATGGAATGCATCCCAACCATACAATTAATCATTATTATATAATTATATTGATATTTTCAACTACTAGAGTATTACTAAAAATATCACCATGTTGAAATAATATCCCAATAGATATCAATAATATATCTCATTTCCTGATGTTTTCTCTTAATAAATAGTGCCAATGGTCAATGTTAATAGAGAAAGATGATTGATATAATTTTTTTAAAAAATTTAATGTGCATGTATCACAAAAACTAATGACGATATAGTTATATGTATGTTCAATGTCTATGGAACTATATTCATTCAATATTTTTGGTAGCAATAACTCCTAAAAGAAAACATATTCCACTTCAGGTATATAAATAGAAGGAATTATTTTATTCTTACTACTGCAAGTGATGACGGATTTATTATATGTATATGGAATTTCCCATAAGAAATATTCTTATCAAGATATAATCCATATTAATCAGCATTATAAAATGTACAAAATTGAAAAGAATATGCTTTGGTGAGAACCTCTTATTATAAATAATTTTAAATTTAAAACTCATTTTAAACATATTTTTTATGAGAAAACTTTGGATTTGATTGAATATGAGTATAGTGAAAATATGAATACAATGATAAGCCGAGTAAGACTAAGATAATATATACAACCAATAATAATTTTAGAAAACATTTTATCAATATTATTTCCAACTTCATCATATGTTAGCATATAATATGTACTAATTGGGGTAGTATTTTCCATAGCATGAACCCTTTTGAATCAAGTAAAATGTTCCATAGTGTATTTTCAAAGTTACATAAAAATAAATTAATAATTTAGAGAGTCATGAAAACTGATAATAAATTTTATTTGCCCAATAAATCTCATTTATTATTATTTTTCATTATATTATAAAATATAAACAAAATAGATTCATTTGTAGATGAAAAGAATCCCATCACCCATTTAATGTTATAAATTTATCAAACCAACTGATTTTTTGTTATAAAAAAGTGAACAATTCGATTTTGAACAACCAAAACAATAGTAATGTAGGGAAAATTATAAGTTTATTACGTTGGAAGAGATATTTGTGATCAAATTCTAATGGACTGATAGTTTTGACGTCTTAAATAATGAACTGCATAAATTATTCCCATATTATATTAGAAATAGAATTACATAGAATAAAAAACCATTATCTATCATTGATATTGTATGTAACCTTGCTATAGTATCCAAAATAATATGATAAAGTTTTTATATTTATAATAAATATATTAAATCAAATCCCAAATGACCAATTAGTTCAATATTCTTTGTAAACTACAGGAATAATTTTTAAATTTATTATGAATTAATACATAAATTAAGATAAAATATTTTTATTATGATTATATTTATTCCTTATATAATATATTTTAATTTTAATATTAAATTATTTCTTGTAATCCATGGTATAATAGACATAAAAAATGGGTCAGATTATATCTGTGGTAAGTTTGTTCTTATAGAAGAAGCTGAGTATGTATTTAATATATCATAGGAAATAAATAAGAACATAGTAATTCCATAATAATATAATGTAAAATATTTTTCATGATATTAAAAGTAATCAAAAAATCACATGGACAACCATAATTGATTTTATAATAATGGAATTCATAATTTCAACCATCTAAAATGTACCTTTGAATCATCATTTGAATACATCAAAAATATATTGTCAATGTGTCATGCCCTAAAATCATACAAAAATTTGTAAGGGCCAATCCATTACCCAAAATAGTTTAGAATGATGATAACTATATATTTATTGATATGATATGTTATTTTGGGCCACACCCATCACATAATTAGTCCAATGTATTCCTCACAAAAATTAATAGGAAAACATAATCATTAGGAAATAAAAATGAATTATTGAATTTATTAGAAGAACTATAATATATAATAACAATTGTTATCCAAGTCAATTTATTCATAACACATCCATAAAAATATTTTGGATCGTGTCATTAAATAATATCCTTAGTAATTTAGAATACTCAATAATGAATATTGAAATTTATGAAAATACAATAAAAAGAAACATTGAATTTTGTATGTAAATACACTTTTAAATTTGAAATTAGTTATTTAACTTCAAAAAAATTTCCAAAATTTTATTTAATGCATTATCACTGAAAACAACCTTGAAATATTTTAAATTATTCATTAATGAATTGATTTTTCATGAGAACAAGAATTTTTTTTCATTCTGTATAAGTTTGAAAATATTTCATTCAAAATCGTGTATGAAGTTTATAATGTACCTAATTTCTGGAAAATAATAGAATATTATAGTAACAATGATGTAAATAGAAATAAATTTGAAAAAAATATATTTATGTAATTAATATATAATGGTAAAAAATTATTAATTTTTTTTAACCATGGATATATAAGAAAAAAAAATTGTTCGAAGATAGAAATAGAAAAAAAAATTGGAAAAGATTTTTGCTATAATGTTTTTTGGAAAATGGGAGGATAATGGAACTAATAAGTGAAAATATCATTAATTAATATAGGATAATATAATATATATTGTTTAAGATATAAATATAAAATAATTCCATTTTTGATGAATTATACATAATTAATCATGAATAATTATTAGATTGTGAATTAAATCAGTACCTTAGTTTGTACAACATTCATATTTGTCAACAACTCGTATATAAGTAATATATATTTTTTATAAATATATTATATAACTATAATAAATTAAATCATACCATACATAAATTATTTATAATATTTTATCATCCATTTATTAACAATTCATTGTTAAATCACTCCCTCATGTAATAACATCATTGTTTTTTAAATGAGTTTTTGATATGTACTTTTTTCATTAGGCATTAATAAATTCCCAATAAATTATTATAATATAATAATGGTATAAATATATTATATAGAATTTATATATATATTTATAATATTCCAAAAAATTTGGAGATAAAATAATGAGTAATGGCTTCATAGAGATGGTATGCCATAGTTACACATGTAAATTATATTCAATTTATAATGAATATTATGAAAGAATGTTAAATAAATATTAATATTTAAAAAATAATTATTATATAATATAAATCATTTATATCCATAAAATACTTCCTCATTAGTGTCCATGTAAAATAGAAAAATAATGAATTATGTCACTTAATAGAGGAGGTAATCTATATGTATGCACGAGAAACATTATAGTTTCAAAAAAATAGAATGTAAGAAGTCTGATATGAATATATCATTAAAGAAAAATAATACTGACTGAAATATCATATATAAAAACTAAAACAATTATTTTTTTCCCATCGATAATATACGGTAATGAAAAATGAATTTTATCGATCTATAGTGATTATAAAAAGTATGCAAGCATGACTAATACATTCAAATCCCATTGGATGAGAAAGATGGTTGATAATGGGGGTTTAAAAATAATAATAGAATTTAGTTATATTTATGATATACATGTTCCATTTTAGGATGACTACCTTTTACTTATATGAGGTTATGGAAGATGTTAAAAATTTAATGTGGTCAATTAAGGCTATCACCTATTTTGAAACACTCTGTTGTTTCTTCACTTAGGAATCCCATGGTTTTCATTAGGGGAATCACATAACCTATATAAGGTGAATAATTATTTTTATAAAATAATATTTCAAGGATTGGTCAAGCTATAAGGATCATTGTGATGTAAATATGAGAAATATGGGTATCATTTTATTAGTTGGGGATTTGACAAGCATTGAATTTCATCAAAGAAAAATATATTAAAAATTCATTCACAAAAAATTCTTTAAAATATATAATTATTAAAAGGTTTTATATGATGATGTTATAATACAATAATCATATAATTTTTTTGAAAGGCTTATGGTGTGTGCTAAACCAAGTAATATTGTTAACTCTTTAGTAAACTTATTTGAATTTTAAAGATAATAAATTCTTTTTAACTCTTAATGAGTCATAATTTTACGTATATCGTAACTAATAAGTCATAAAAGGGAATTATATCATATTTTAGGACATATCATATTATACTTTTTGTCTTTCAAGATTGTGATGATTTTTAAATAATATAATAAAAAATGTCTTTATAAAATATCATATATATCAATTTTGAAACTATTAATTTAATTGTAATTAAAAAAATTAATGAAAATTATAAAATAATAATATAATCTTTTTTCACAAGAATAATATTATTAATTATGTTTCACATTTATGGTACCCCATAACAAAAAAAAATTATGTACCATTAATAAATTATAAAAATATTGATTTTATATTTTATTGAAGAAATTAAATGTTGGTGTTTCCTACGAATGAATGGTTACTATGTAATATATATGAATCATAATTAAATTTATTTCCTGAAAATTATTTCATTGATCTGATAAAAGCTATTCAGATTCAATAAGCACAATATATTTTCACTATTTTCACACATATTAGTTATTTACAAGTAAGAGAGTGACATTGGTTATTTTCCATTTCATTCAATATTATATGGGTTACTTTCATTGACATGTGTCCAAAAATGAAATTATTTTTTATCCAAATGAGATAATGGTATAATTAAATTTCACCAATATAAATTACGATGAAAATTTATAGTCTTTTCACTTAGTATTACCCTCGATTAACCTGTTTTATAATTTATCATAGAGATACATTTTATCAAAGTAACTATTCATAATGATTTAAAAAATAGGGTTTCATTTATAATTTAAGACACTTGATTCTAAATATTTAATACATATTATCAAATTAAATACAATTAATTTTAAAAATTAAATTTTAAAATAAATTTGAATAATGAATCCAAACCACATTTCAAATATTATAGTCTTTATGCATAAAATTATAATTATTCTACTCTCATTAGTATACGGTAATAAATGAATATTAAATCATCTGATATAAAATATATTCTATAAGTCTCTTTATAACCATTCACTAATAGTAATTACATTCATTTATTGTGATAAAGACATGATGCATGAATAAAAATATTTTCCCAGAAAAAATCTCATATATTATCAATTGACTTTTCTAATCATTTATATTCATAAAGAGGATTAATGATCCAGATGAATTGGAATATATAATATATTTAAAAATTTATGTAAAATGTTCTTCCATCAGAAGTGGTTTTAAACATGTGAGATTTTATCTCATAGAAAATATCTACACCCACTACTGGTGCACAATTTCCAAGGATCTTGAAGGACCATATAGTTCTCATTTACATGAACACTCACACTGTAAAGGTGTTCACTACCTGATTAACATATATATAATCATGCGATATAATAAAATATAGATGGTTTTCATCTTGTATACATTTAATCAAATTAGGTACAATTATTTAGTGATCATTCTCAGATCTAGATTACATCTACATCATGTACGGAGAAATACATAATAAAGAGAAAATTATTGGTGTGATGGAAAAAATTCTTGATGGAATATATACCTGTAAAGACCCGGAAATTTCAAGGAAATTTTTTTCTTATTTTTTTTTGGAATTTTACAAGAACATAGTTTCTGACGGTGCCTGATTCCGAGGCCCGGTGTGCCCGGAATCATTTTTCGAAGTTTGGATCGGGTACGTTTAGTGAACGGATGAGTTGGTTTTTCTAACTTTTGAACTGGTGCTCGGAATTGAAATCTGAGGGCACCGATGAAACCGCAGCGACGGTAATTGCTTAGGAGCACCTTTTTTGAAGGTGCGTTTACTCGGGAGGAGTTGTTAAAAATGTGAGGAATAAAAATAATTGTTTTATAATTTTATATTATTTCATTACTAAGAGGATTAAGTGTTATGTGAAATAAAGTTGTGTCACAACTTTATTTCTCTCTTCTAAGTGGTTTAACTTCCATGTGAGGGAGTTGGGGTGGGACCCGCTAAATCCTAACTTCTCTTGTTAGGATATTTGTGAGGTGGGGCCCACACGGGCCCCACCCATTCAAATTCTTAAAACTCCCTCTTAAGTGTGTAACCCTTAAAAAACTCACCATTGATTAGAGTGAATTTCCCTCTCCCCACTTTAATTCAAATCCAACACATTAACTTAATTAAGTGAGTTATGAGTTTTGAATTTGGAGTTTTTGAAAATATTTGCATAAGTAAAAAAAATAAGGAAAAGCCTTATATTATTTCAGTTTGGTTTTTGTTGTGGAGAATTGTGAGAGGGAGAGTTCTATACTTTGAAGAACATCATCTTCTGCGTTGAAGAATGTGAAGAACGGTTTTTCTCCGACGAAGATCATCGACCCTTCAACTTAGAAGACTCGACGACCCGGATTCTTCCGTCTTCATCTTCCTCCACGACAAGGGAGAAGTCGCCGACCGCGGTGATCATCGCCAAAGACAACGTACTTTCCTTCTTTATCATAGAAACAAGTGAGGAGACGTCGTTTCCTCCTCGGATGCACCCCGACGTCCACATAATCTACATCCGACCCCGTGACGTCGTTCTCCGCGACACCCGACGTGCGATGTCAAATATCCAGGTAGGGGAATATATTTGGTGTTCACTTATCTATTGAGAAAATAAGGACGAGCGCGGACCAACTAATTCCAGGTTGATCCGCGGATCGTTCGTTCAAGCGGATTGATGTTGAGGATTATTGTTTTTGTCCGTGAATTATTTCATTGTCATACGTTGACTTCTATTAGATGGTCTCTTGCTATCATTATAACGGGAGGAGGTCGGACCGCACAAACATGGCCAAACCTCCTCCCCCCTTGTTGATTGAATTTGTAGCGGCACGTGAAAGGTGGGGCGGTGCCGTTGCACCGCGCAGAAATTATGATAAAGGGATAAGAAGTGTAGCGCCACCGCGCCACACCGATGAAGTTGAACAAGCCACGGCGCCGTCGCGCCGCGCCGGAAAATGACAAACGAAGCCGTGAAAGTGGTTTGAACGCTTTGCAGTAATGGTCGGGTCCCGAGATGATCTCTGGCGAATACCACGGGTGAATCAGACCACCGAAGCGCATCTGGTGGTCCGCGGAAGCCCCCGCCGGCGCGCCATGTCAGCGCGGCGGCGCCGGCAGTCGGGGGCGGCGGCTCCCGGAGCGCCTCCAAAAGAATATGCCATGGCTGAAGCCGCGGCTGCAGGCGGGGTTTCGCGGCCGCGCAGAACTAGGGAAAGAGGGACGCGGCCTTGCGCCGCGTACGGTGACACGAAGCGACCCCCGCGCGGGGGGCCGCGGCTACTTTGGCGCGGCCACTCGGCCAGCACCGAGCCCTCGGCTGGATCGACAGGCCGGTTCGCGCCCCGACCGGGTCGCACCGCGCCGGTCGGGCCGGGTTGCGCCCAGCCGGGTCAGTCCAGGCCCAGATGTCACGACCCGTCCTCGAGGCCCGTGCCGCGAGTACCCCAAGCCCGCCTTCCATAGTCCAGGGGCTTGCGACTTGCACCAAGGCGTAAATCCCGGTAAAAAGGGAAGGCATTGCCTTTGTAAAGTAAACAAGCACCACAGAGTAAGCAGGCAGAAAAAGTAAACACTAAGTAAAAACCGGTACAACAGTAAGTGCGGAAAAGTAAGTCGGCCAGTATACAAACCCAAACTGAAAGTAAAGTACAACTCAAAAGGGAAAACAGCAACTGAAATGTAAAAGCCGCTACGCTGAGCTGTCCACTGGAAATCCCACCTGAAGGGTGGGTACAGATAGCTCCCCTACTCCTCGGATCCCGTCGTCCGCTCCGAGTACGTCCTACCCAGTGGTCCACCTCCAGGTACCATCCTGCTCTACAAGCCTCATCCACGATCAACGCTGTCCGTCGTCGGCAACCAACACAACGTAGTACAGGCATAGCCCATGCAGGGGTGACTATAAGCTACTCAGTAGGGACCCTGAGACCCCCGAAGGTCTCCCAAAATCCACAAAGGATTAACCACAAAGGAAAGATACAATCATGAAATAACAACTGACACTTCTTAGGTATATGCCCATACATATACCTAAGTCATCAAATCCAAACGCTCCATCCTCCGAGCCCAAGTACAACCCAGTCCACACAGGAAAGTATACGTATTCCACACAGGAAAGCAAAACGTAATTCACAGAGGATAGCACAACACAATCCACACAGGAAAGAAAAAAAGATTCATCTCACAGAGGTATACTTTTTCAAAAGACGATAGAGATGATCACTGATCCATCTAAGTCATCGGATCCACAAAGGTTCGATAGGTACTAACCCCCGCAAAGACCCACACAGGATCGGTAGGAAACTAACCCCCGCAAAGACCCACACAGGATCAGACCCAGACATGATCTGTAGGCGCTGGATCACACAAAACCACTGAGCACTGACCCACACAAGATCAGACCCACACAGGATCGGTAGCATTGATCCACATAGGATTGCTAAGTGTTGTAGTCATCGTTGTCGAATCCACTGAGGATCTCTGTACAGTCGTCGTCGCAGTCACAGTAGCAGTCGCAGCCAGCACTAGGGTTCCCCCACACAACAAGCTCATTCGGGAGGATCCGCTCCACGATCCAAGAGGCTGATACATCAACTGACACATAGTCTAGAGTTGATGTATCAAAAATTTCCGTACCGCAAACAGGAACTCAACGTCGCAGACGGCGCGTCAATCGGACCCCCGGTCTGAGAGTTATTGGCCTTTACATCCCAGGGGCCCGGTTGGTTTTTAAGGAAAAACCAACCCGACCGTACTCCACCTGCGTCCAAACCTCGGGAAGAGTGATCCAAAAGATCTATCTCATTATGAGGAATTCAAAAAAGTCGACAGCACGTCAATCGGACGTCTGAAGCTCATGATATGAATGTTTCCGCTCCGAGGGCCCAGTTGGTTTTTTGTACGAACCAACGCGGTCGAACTCAATGTATTCCGAAACCTTTAGTGCGATATACCAAAACGACCGTCTCGATTCAAGGACCACATCGTAACTGACGATGCATCGATTGGAGGTCAGTAGCCCAAGTTATAGGCAAAAGACCGTAGATGGTCCGAAAACGGGGGTTTCGGGCCCGGACCGACCCGGCCCGAGACCCCCCCCCCCCCGGTCGGCCCGAACCCGGTCGACCCGCCCCGGTCTGGGTCGGCCCGTCTCGGCGCGGCGCGGCCCGGCAGGGCATAGCGCGCCCAGGGCGCTGCCAGCTCGGCCCAAGGCCGAGCCGTTGGCAAAGGGGGGGGGGGGGGCGCCTACCCCCCTTGTGTAACCGCATCCCCCCCCATTTATGGGGGCCGTTTGAAGTCTGGCCGGGGGAATTAATTCCCCCGGACCCTCCCTGTCTTGCCGGCCCGACCTGGACGGCCGGTTCCTGCTCAACGGGATCGGCGATGGTCGGTCCCCTTCCAGCTCCGATGCCAGCGGCCCGGTCCGGCCACCGGTCACCTTGCTCCGCCACGGCCCGGAACCGGACGCGGCCCTTGACTTCCGGCATAGCGCGACGACGCTGCGCCCATCCGCCGTGGCCTTGGAACCGGCCGCGGTATTTTCGGGTGTCTCCGACGCAGCGCGATGGCGTCGCGTCCTTGGATTAATTCGCGGCGCGGCGCGACGGCGTCGCGTCCTTGGTCTTGTTTTCACGGCATGGCGCGACGGTGCCGCGCATTTTCCTTTCGCTTGACTTCGCGTGGTGCGACGACACTACGCCTTTCCGTACCAAACCACAATGGAATCAAACATGAAAAAGGAGGAGGGTCGGTCTTGTTTGTACGGTCTGACCCCCTCGCTTTTTTCGATAACAATTTTTTTAATCCATGAAGATCTTCAAGTTGGTATTCAAGAACAAATAAATAAATAAACCCCCTACCTCGGTTTCAAGAATGGTGCACGTCAATGAGCCGCGGAAGACGAGCGTCGCGGAAGTCGGGCGTCGCAGAAAACGAACGTCTATTCCGTTGTCGTCGAGATGCGTCCGAAGAGGAAACGTCGTTGGAGGAGTTCTTCGCGTTCTTCGATGGAGATGTTCTTCGTTGAAGAACGGTGTTCTTCTTCAGAGTCTGAGGTGTTCTCCACGTTCTTCGTAGATGTTTAAGAAGAAAAATACTTCCTCAAACCCTTAGCCCTTTCTCTCCCAAGTCTCTACCACAAGAAAAACTAACCCCAAAATAGAATAAGTCTCCCACATATTTTATTAACCCATCATAGGTTTTTGAATTCAAGAGTTTGAAAAATCAAAACCCACATTTAACTCACATAAGCTATTAACATGAGTTGTTATAAAAAATAACGAGGTGATAAGGTGGAAAAAGTTAAATGGGGGGTTACGGAGTTAAAAAGGTGGGAGGTGAATGGTTGGGGCTCTTGTGGGCCCCACCTTTCAATTATCCACACATGGGAAGTTGGGTGGATGTGGGACCCACCACCAACTTCCCATGGGAGAAATTAACCACCTTGATATAAAATAAAATTGATCCAACAATTTTATTTACTTCTTAAATAAACCCCATTAATTAACTTCTTCTCCAGCAAAAACGCAACTACTGTAAAGGTTCCCTTAAGCGATTACTGGTTTTGCGAGTGATCGGTGCCATCAGATTTTAATTCCGAGCACCGGTTCAGAAGATAGGAAAACACGCTCATTCGTTCACTGAACGTACCTGAGATAAACATCGGAAAATGATTCCGGGCACACCGGTCCTCGGAATCAGGTGCCGTCAGAAACTAAATTATTTTATAATTCCAAAGAAATTCAAGAAAAAATTTCCCTTGAATTTTACGGGTCTTTACATTACTCCCACCTCAGGGCTTTACGTCCCCGTAACGATACATCAAAAACTAGGGAAAAAATGAGGTTATTGAGCACGCATCTGAGCATCCCGCTCCCAAGTGCTCTCCTGGAGGTTCCCGTGCTGCCATCTGATGCGCACTAGAGGAATCGACCGTCCACGTAGGACCCAATCCTGTCGATACTCGATCTCCACCGGGACCTCTACAAAAGTCTCCCCATCATCAAAGTCTTTCTCCCCATGGTCAATGAAGTGTGTCGAGTCGTGTACGTATCTCCTCAGCTGAGATATGTGGAAGACGTCGTGCACCTGGTGCAACTGAGGTGGTAGAGCCAGGTGATAAGCCACCTCGAAAATCCTGCTGAGGACTTGGAACGGTCCGATGAAGGGTGGAGACAACTTGTCGCCTCGGCCAAATCTCTATAATCCACGTTGAGGTGAGACACGCAAAAAGACGTGGTCGCCATTCTCGAACTCTAGTGGCCTCCTCCTCCTGTCAGCATAAGACTTCTGCCGGCTCTGAGCTGTCCTCATCCGTTCCTGGATGACCTGGACCTTCTTTGTCGTGGCCTGGACCATCTCTAGTCCCACAAGTGCTGACTCCCCAGGGTCTATCCAGCACAAATGAGATCTACAAGGTCGGCCGTACAACACCTCGTATGGTGCTATCCCGATGGTGGAGTGGTAGCTGTTGTTGTAAGCGAACTCTAACAAGGGTAGGTGGTCCTCCCAGCTGCGACCAAAGTAGAGGACGCATGCGCGGAGCATGTCCTCGAGAGTCTGAATGGTCCTCTCCGTATGACCATCCGTCGGAGGGTGAAAGGTTGTGCTTAGATGAAGCTACATCTCGAACGCCTCTTGCAACCCCTTCCAAAGCCGGGAAGTAAAACGAGCATCTCGATCGGAGATGATAGATGATGGCACACCGTGAAGCCGTACAATCTCATGAACGTAGAGACGCCCCAAGCTATCCACTGAGCCCTGCTCTCTGATGGGTAAGAAGTGAGCTGACTTGGTGAGTCGGTCGACAATAACCCAGATGGAGTCGTGACCTCTGGAAGTGCATTGAAGTCCAGTCACGAAGTCCATAGATGTCCCATCCCACTTCCACTTCGGGACCTCCAAGGGTTGTACCAAGCCTGCTGGTACCTCATTCTCTACCTTCACCTGCTAGAAGGTGAGGCATCGAGAAACAAACTCTACCACATCCTTATTCATGCCTGGCCACCAGTGTTGTCGTCTAAGATACTGTTACATCTTCCCCACTCCAGGATGTACCGCTAAAGGTGAAGTGTGAAACTCTATCAGCACCTCATCTCGTAAAGAGACTGGTACCAAGGTACGTCCTTTAAAAATGATGTCATTCTCTGCTACAAAGGAGAAACCATCAGGTTCCTATCCTGAGGATATCTTTGCACGCCGCGTCTCATAGTCAGCGTCCCCACGTTGTGCCTCTCTGACCCGCTGCAGTAGTGGAGGAGTGACTGTGAGAGACTGAAGGAAGGCTGCTCCATCTCTATCCACGAATGATATCTGAAAAGCAGCTAGCTGCTCTATCGCCTCCTCAAGTAGTTGAATGCCCGTCCTCCTGCTGAGAACATCGACTACCACGTTCCCCTTCCCAGAAGTATAGACTATCTCAAAGTCATAGTCCTGGAGGAACTCGATCCATCGCCGCTGTCTCTGATTCAGATCCTTCTGAGAGAAGATGTACCTGAGACTCTGGTGGTCAGAAAAGTCTGTAAAGCGCTCGCCAATCAGGTAGTGTCGCCATGTCTTCAGGGCGAAGACCACTACTGCTAACTCCAGGTCATGGGTATGGTAGTTCTGCACATGCAGCCTCAAATGACATCATCCATAGGAGATCACTGCCCGATCTTGCATCAGGACACATCCGAGTATGGTCCCTGATGCATCACAGTAGACTACGTACCCTACTCCCTCCTCAGGCAACCTCAAGATAGGTGCGCTGGTCAATCTCTTTTTCAGCTCCTGAAAGCTCTGCTGACATCTGTCTGACCACACGAAGGGTTTCCCCTTCTTTGTCAAAGCTGAGAGTGGTGCTACAACTCTGGAGAAGTCTGGCACAAATCTCCGATAGTATCCAGCTAGTCCAAATAAACTCCGCACCTCCGTCACGCTCTTGGGTGGCTCCCATGCTAACACTGCCTTGATCTTTATAGGATTCCCTGCAAATCCTACCTCAGAGATGACGTGCCCCAAGAATTGGACCTCACGTATCCAGAACTGACACTTCGAGAGCTTTCCATAAAGTTGGTGCTCTCGGAGTGTGTCTAGTACAACCCGTAAGTGGTAGGTGTGCTCCTCCTCAGTCGTCGAGTAAATAAAAATGTTTTCTATGAAGACCACGACAAATTGATCGAGGTATGGCTGAAAGATCCTGTTCATGAGGGCCATGAACACTGCTGGAGCATTGGTTACGCCGAAGGGAATAACCAAGTACTCATAGTGGCCATACCGACACCTGAAGGCCGTCTTCTGCATGTCCTCGTCTCGAACTCTGAGCTAGTGATAGCCTGACCTGAGGTCTATCTTCGAGAACCACCGTGCTCCCTTGAGCTGATCAAAGAGGTCATCAATCCTCGGTAGAGGATACATGTTCCTCACTGTCACCTGGTTCAGGTGATGATAGTCAACACAAAGTTGCAAGCTCTCATCCGCCTTCTTGGAGAACAATATCGGGGAAGCCCAGGTTGAAACACTGGGTTGGATAAACCCCTTTCCCTGCAAGTCCTCCAACTGTACCCGTAGCTCTCGAAGCTCAGCTGGTGCCATCCGATATGCTGGAGTCGATATCGGGGATGTTCCGGGGTACAGGTCAACATAAAAGTCTACCTCTCTGCGAGGAGGTAACCCGGGAATGTCGTCGGGAAAAACGTCCGCAAACTGATCCACCACTGCAGGAAAACCAAGACTCTACACGTCCACTGCTCCTAGGATGAGGCTAGCCAACTAATGAGTGATGGGCTATCCTCTCCTCTACGAGAGTCCATCTTGTGCTGCAAAGTCTCCCTTCTCTCCGGTGAAGGTGAACCTGCTCCTGTCGGTGCGTACACATCACACCTTGCGCCTAATACAGTCAATTTGTGCATGGACCATAGACAACCAATCCATGCCCAAGATGACGTCGTAAGGCCTCGACGCCGCTACAAGAAGATCCCAGCCGAAGCTCTCGCCTCCTAGAGTAAGCTCACACTGCCGGCACCAATGCGTAATCATCGAGTCTGCTCCTGTAGGAGTCTCCAGCCGTAAGGATCAAGCCAATGGCTCTATCGGAATCTTCGAGCTCCGAACAAGGGCAGCGGCTATGAAAGAGTGACTCGCTCTTGTGTCTATAAGTACTGTAGAAAGGGTGGAATAGACACAGATAGTACATAGAATCTTCTCGGGCGCGCCGTGGTCGTATGCCTCCGCTGCCAGGAGCTGTGCCTATCTCTGCCCGCCAGCTCCCTGTGGTCGAGGTGGACCTCCTGGTGGTGGTGGTGGCAGAGCCTCAAAGCGTCTCCCACCACCTTCTACTCGGCCATCTCCCCTACCTCGTCCATCTTCTCCCTACGGACTGCCACGGTCGACCCTCTGCCTCTGCCTGGGTGGCCCCTCCACCATCTACTGCTCCTCGGCACTGTGGGTCGGGCAGTCATGAGCCATGTGGCCCTGCCCGCCGCATGCGTAGCACTGCCTGCCTCTCGAAAGACTGGCTCCGCGCTATGTGCCCCGCACTACTGATCCAGTGTCCTGAGGACGTCTTCCAGATGTTCTGGTCTACCTAGACCCATGAGTCATCCATCGACTGCCTGCTGCAAAAAAACTCTGCTACGTGCCACCCTGCAGTGGGTCTCAGTGCTGGTGTAGACTCAGCAGGAAAGCTCTCGATCAAAAGGGCCCGCTCCAGTACTCCTGTCTGAGTCAGAATGCTGAGGGAGATCAGCAATGTCGTGATCTCGTGTCTCAATCCCTGCTCAAAGGTCCGGACCTGGATGAATGGGTCACGTACCATGTCGGTCGAGTAGCGCGAGATATCAGTAAATCTCGCCGAGTAGTGGGCGACCGTCATGCTGACCTGCTGCAGCTGAAGAATCTTTTCAATGCGCACCGCACAGAGGGTGGCTGGGACGAACTACGAGTGGAAGAGGATCTCAAAGTCCAACCAAACTAGAGATTCCTCATCGTGCACCTGGAGCATCAAACTCCATCATCGGCCCGCTGCTGCTTGCAGTAGGCTCACAGCGTGGATCACCATGAGGTATGGTGGTGTCCTCACTAGCCTGAAAACTCGTACGACTGCCTCCAGCTAGTCCACGGCTACCTGGGGGTCCGTCTCCCCGCGGATCCTGGGTGGTCGCTGGCACTGTAACTCATGCAGTTCCCTGAGGCGACGTTCATCGTCAGCGGCTGGTGCTAGAAGAATCGGTGGCTCGGCGAGTAGATCTACCGCCGGTACCACTACTGACAAAGGGCCCTACACCGAGGCCTTGTCGCTCTGTGGGCTGTCGTCACGCTCGACTCTCCGAACCCTAGCTAGCTGTCGTCGAGGGGCCATCCTGAAAAGGAAATAGGTGTACCACGGTCAGAACAGTATACCTGGTGAGCTGATACAAAGTAATCACAAAGAAAACTTGAAACAACCATGCAATAAATGTTTTCGTGCATTAAGTCGGAAATCAGAAGTCAGGGTCCTGGTGTACGGATACGTCGGCCACCGCACCAATACTGGACTCCCTAGACTGATAACCACACCCAATACGCTTAACACTATTTATTCACATAGAAGAAAGATCAGAGTCTGCGGTTGAACCGAACTCCTCTGATAGCAATTTGTCATGACCCATCCTCGGGGCCCGTGCCGTGACTACCCCAAGCCCACCTTCCATAGGCCAGGGGCTGGTGACTAGAACCAAGGCGTAAATCCCGGTAAAAATGGAAGGCATTGCCTTTGTAAAGTAAACAACCACCACAGAGTAAGCAAGCAGAAAAAGTAAACACTAAGTAAAAACTGGTACAACAGTATGTGCGGAAAAGTAAGTGGGCCACTATACAAACCCAAACTGAAATTAAAGTACAACTCGAAAGAGAAAACATCAGCTGAAAAGTAAAAGCCTCTACGCCGAGCTGTCCACTGGAAATCCCACCTGAAGGGTGGGTAGAGATAGCTCCACTACTCCTCGGGTCCCGACTTCCGCTCCGAGTACGTCCTGCCCAGTGGTCCACCTCCAGGTACCATCCTGCTCGGCAAGCCTCAACCATGATCAATGTTGTCCGTCGTCTGCAACCAACACAACGTAGTGCAGGCATAGCCCATGCAGGGGTGAGTATAAGCTACTCAGTTGGGACCCCGAGACCCCCGAAGGTCTCCCAAAATCCACAAAGGATAAACCTCAAAGGAAAGATACAATCACGACGTAACAACCGACACTACTTAGGTATATGCCAATACATATACCTAAGTCATCAATTTCAAACGCTCAAACCTCCGAGCCCAAGTACAACCCAGTCCACACAGGAAAGTATACGTATTCCTCACAGGAAAACAAAATGTATTCCACACAGGATAGCACAACACAATTCACATAGGAAAGCAAACAGGATTCATCTCACACAGGTATACTTCTTCGAAAGACGATAGAGATGATCACTGATCCATCTAAGTCATCAGACCCAGAAAGGATTGATAGGTACTAACCCCCGCCAAGACCCACACAGGATTGGTAGGAAACTAACCCCCGCAAAGACCCACACAGGATCAGACCCACACAGGATCTGTAGGCGCTGGCTCACACAGAACCGCTGAGCGCTGACCGACACAGGATCGGACCCACACAGGATTGGTAGCACTGATCCACATAGGATCGATGAGTGTTGTAGTCATCACCGTCGAATCCACTGAGGATCTCTGCACAGTAGTCGTCGTAGTCACAGTAGCAGTTGCAGCCAGCACTAGGGTTCCCGCACACAACAAGCTCGTTCGGGATGGTCCGCTACACGAGCCGAGAGGCTGATACATCAACTGAAACATAGTCCAGAGTTGATGTATCCAAGAGTTCTGTATCGCCAACAGGAACTCAACGTCGCAGACGGCGCGTCAATCGGACGCCTGGTCTCAGAGTTATTGGTTTTTTCGTCCCAGGGGCCCGGTTGGTTTTTAAGGAAAAACCAACCCGACTGTACTCCACCTGTGTCCAAACCTCGGGTGGAGTAATCCAAAAGATCCGTCTCATTAAGAGGAATTCAACAAAGTTGAAGGCACATCAATCAGACGTCCGAAGCTCAAGATATGAGTGTTTCCGCTCCGAGGGCCCTGTTGGTTTCGTGTACGATCCAACCCGGACGAAATCAAAGTATTCCTAAACCTTGAGTGCGATATACCGAAACGACCGGCTCGATTCAAGGATCGTATTGCTACTGAAGGTGCATCGATTGGAGTTCTGTAACCCATGTTATGAGCAAAAGACAGTAGATGGTCCGAAAACGGGGGTTTCGGGCCCGGACCGACCCAGCCCGAGAGCCCCCCGGTTGGCCCGAACCCGGTCGACCCACCCCGGTCCGGGTCGGCCTGGCCCGGCGCGGTCCGGCCCGGCGCATCCTGGCCCGGCAGGGCACAACGTGCCCAGTGTGCTGCCAGCTCGGCCGAAGGCCGAGCCTTTGGCAAGGGGGGGGTGCACCTGCCCCCCTTGTGTAACCGTGGCCCCCCCATTTATGGGGGCCGTTTGAAGTCTGGTCGGGGGAATTAAATCCCCATGCTCCTCCTTGTCCGGCCGGCCCGACCTGGCCGGCCGATTCCTGCTCAATGGGACCGGCGATGGCCGGTCCCCTTCCAGCTCGGACGCCGGCGGCTCGGTCCGGCCGCTGGTCACCTTGCTCCACCGCGGCCCCGGAACCGGCCGCTGTATTTTTGGGTGTCTCCGAGGCGGCGCGATGGCGTCGCGTCCTTGGATTAATTCGTGGTGCGGTGCGATGGCATCGCGTCCTTGGTCTTCTTTTCACGGCGCGGCGCGACGGCGCCACGCATTTTCCTTTCGCTTGATTTCATGTGGTGCGACGGCACCACGCCTTTCCGTACCAAACCACAAAGGAATCAAACATGAAAAAGGATGAGGTTCGGCCGTGTTTGTACGGTTCAGCCCCCTCGCGTTATTAAATAACTATTGGTTTTAATCCACGAAGATCGTTACGTTGGTATTCACGAACAAATAAATAAATAAAACCCCTACCTCGGTTTCAAGAACGGTGCACGTCAACGAGCCGCGGAAGACGAGCGTCGCGGAAGTCGGGCGTCGCGGAAAACGAACGTCTATTCTGTTGTCGTCGAGGTGCGTCCGAAGTGGAAACGACGTTGGAGATGTTCTTCGCATTCTTCGGCAGAGATGTTCTTTGTTGAAGAATGGTGTTTTTCGTCGGAGTCCGAGGTGTTCTCCACGTTCTTCGTCGAAGTTGAAGAAGAAGAAGACTTCCTCAAACCCTTATCCCTTTCTCTCCCAAGTCTCCACCACAAGAAAAACTAACCCCAAAATAAAATAAGTCTCCCACTTATTTTTTTAACCCAACATAGGTTTTTGAATTCAAGAGTTTGAAAAATCAAAACCCACATTTAACTCACATAAGTTATTAACATGAGTTGTTATAAAAAATAAAGAGGTGATATGTTGGCAAAACATAAATGGGGGGTTAAGGAGTTAAAAAGGGAGGAGGTGAAAGGTTGGGGCTCGTGTGGGCCCCACCTTTCAATTATCCACACATGGGAAGTTGGGTGGATGTGGGCCCCACCACCAACTTCCCATGGGAGAAATTAACCACCTTTATATAAAATAAAATTGATCCAACAATTTTATTTACTTCTTAAATAAACCCCATTAATTAAATTCTCCTCCCGCACAAACACAACTATGGTAAGGGTTCCCTTAAACGATTACCGGCGTTGCGAGTTCGTCGGTGCCATCAGATTTCAATTCCGAGCACCGGTTCAGACGATAGGAAAACCCGCTCGTTCGTTAACAGAAAGTACCTGAGATAAATTTTGAAAAATGATTCCAAGCACACCGGGCCTCGGAATTAGGTTCCATCAAAAACTACATTCTTGTATAATTCCAATGAAAATCAAGAAAAAATTTCCCTTGATTTTTACGGGTCTTTACACCAGACCTCTCGTTTTTGGAACCATCACGATTTTCACTCATATCTTTAGCTGTAGACCTCCGAGGGACGCACCGTCAGCGGCGATGTGACCCTCGGATCGAGACGGTTGTTTTGGTATATTATACTCAAGGTTTCGGAAAACTTTGGGTTCAGCCGGGTTGGTTCGGACACGAAACCAACCGGGCCCTCGGAGCGGAAATGCTTATATCTTGAGCTCCGGACGTCCGATTGATGTGTCGTTGACTTTGTTGAATTACTCTTGATGAGACAGAACTTTTGGCATTCCTTGCCCAAGGAATGGACGCTGTCGATGTATGGCCGGGTTGGATTGTACCCGAAATCCAACCGGGCCCCTAGAACGGAAAAGCTGATATCTTTCAGACTGGACGTCCATTTGACGAACCGTCAACGGCATTAGTGATCAAATTGTGAAATGCTCCCTATGAGTATACCCTATGGGAGTTCGGGGTAGAGTTGAGATACGGCCGGGATGGTTCGCACATGAAACCAACCGGGCCCCTGGGACGAAAAGGCTAATAACTCACAGATCGGGCGTCTGATTGACGCGCTGTCTGTTGTGTTGAGGCCCTTATGATGATGCAGTTTTTTGAGATACATATTCATGGTACTTTGTGATACTTGGAGTATTGAACAGTACCTTGTGGAGCGGTCCCTCCCGGAGACGAGCATACGGAGTACGGAGACCGTGTAGACGACTGAGACCTGACGACTGCTTGACCGACTCGACTTGGAGTGAGTCGACTAGCTCAGTGGACAGAGCGCCCGGTATTTGGCGGCAGACCCACGATGGACGGGGCACCTGGTAGTTGGCATCAGACCTGCGGTACTCGACCAGAGGAGTACCTCTCTAGGCTATTAGGGGGAGCGCCCGGTATTTGGCGGCAGAACCACAACGGACGGAGCGCCCAATATTTGGTAGCAGACCCGCGGTACTCGACAGGAGGAGTACCTCAGAGACATGGATTAGTGAGCAGTACCTCGGAGTTTTGACAGGACCACTGTACACTCCAGATATGGGGCTCTTTAGCAGTTATGGTTTCGATAATGAAAATCATGGTTCGAGATGAGACTATGATCCTTGTGTTTCCTCGTGATTGCGATGGGTTACTTGATAACTTTGGTATATGTATGACAATATACCTAAGTAGAGTTTATATGTTGAGATCTTCTTTGTGGTTATCCTTGTAGGTTTTAGTGAGACCTTGAGGTTCTCTGGGTCCCTAATGAATATCGTTATACTCACCCCTACACGGTCTATGCTCGCACCTCGTTGTGTTGGTTGCAGATGACTAGCAGTGCTGACGGAGGCCGAGTATTCGAGGACTGGATGGTACCCGGAGGTGGACTACACGACGAGTCAGTACCCTGAGGTGGACTACACGACGAGTCAGTATCTGGAGGTGTAATTTACGGCGAGACCACATTTGGAGGAGGTTGAAGGGCGAGAGCGTTGTAGAGGCTATCTGTACCTACCCTTCAAGTAGGATCTGTGGTGGACGATCCAGGAGCTACACCATATGTACCTACCCTTCAGGTAGGATCCGAGGAGGACGTCCCAGGAGCCGCTTCCATTCTTCCAGTTATTGTTTTTTTCTGTTTTACTTGTTCAGTTATGGTTGTACTTTCTTTTGGGTCTGTATTCTGGCCTATTTACTTTTCAGCACTTCTCTTTGAACATTGTGTTTTACTTTCACTTGTACTCTGTGGTGTTTTGTTTACTTTTATAAAGGAAATTCCTTCCCAGATATTGGGATTTACGCCTTTGGTGCTAGTCGCCAGCCCCTGGCCTATGGAAGGCGGGCTTGGGATAGTCATGGCATGGGCCCCAAGGACTGGTCTTGACAAATTGGTATCAGAGGAGTCGGTTCTACTGCAGAACTTGTAATTCTGATATTTTTATTTCTATGAAGAAATAGTGTTAATGGTACCGAGTGTGGTCTTCAGTTCAGGGAGTCCAGTGTTGGTGCGGGCGGCTGATGTATCCATACACCAGGACCCTGACAACTGATTTCCGACTGTGTGCACGAAAACACAGATTGCGTGTGTGTTTCCAGAAGTTTTTAAATATCAGCTCAAACCAGGTCATCCCACCAGGTATAAACCTTTTGACCATGTCATGTTTGTTTCTTTCAGGATGCCTCGCCGCGGACGACCAACTAGTGCCCCGAGAGTTGTTCGTACTGATAGCCCACCGAGCGACGTCGCCTCAGTATAGGGCCCTATCCCAGTTGAGGCACCAGCAGGGGCACCAGCGGGTACTACTACCCATTGGTACACCAATGCCACCAGCCCCACCAGCAGAGGGTGCACGTCTCTTGAGCGCACTGCACGAGTTCCAGCGCCAGAGGCTACCCAGGATCTGGGGAGAGACGGACCTGCAGGCGGCTGAGGATTGGCTGGAGGCTGTGGTGAGAGTCTTCAGGCTAGTGGGGACACCAGCAGATTTCATGGTGATCCTTGTTGCTAGCCTTCTTCAGGCAGCACCAGGCAGATAGTGGAGCCTGATGCTTCAGATGCAAGACGAGGCGACACTTCTATAGGAAGACTTCGAGAGCCTGTTCCGGGAAGAGTTTGTACCAGCCACCCTTCGAGTGGTGCATATACAAAATCTACCTCAACTGCGGCAGGGCAGCATGACAGTGGCACATTATTCAGCGAGGTTCACAGACCTCTCGCGCTAATCCACAGATATGGTACGGGACCCGTTCTTCAGGGCCTGAACCTTTGAGCAGGGGCTCAAGCGGGAGATTAGAGCATCTGTTGTTTCTCACAGCATTCCGACCCAGACATGGGTGTTGGAGAGATATCTCTTAGTGGAGAGTTTCCTTGCTGAGCAGTCTCCAGGAGCACGACCGACCACAAGCCGGCATGTGGCAGAGTCTTCTGCAGCAGTCAGTAGATAGATGACGCAGAGGTCCAAGAGGAACAGACCTACCGGTGGCCGACTGCACGACTCAGGTTCAGTTGTGTGGGGGAACCAGGGTGGAGTCAGAGCCAGTCGTGCCGTGAGTGGACAATGTTACTCCTGTGGCGGGATTGGTCACATGGAACGTGACTGTCCGACCCGTCATGCAGATGACCAGAATTTAAATCAAGAACCTCCCAGCCAGAGGCAGAGGTTCGATCAGGGCAGACCGCAAGGAGCAAGAGTCCATGGAAGAGGAGCTGTTCATATAGCTATAGGTGGACGACGCTTCGGGGTGTTGCCACCACCACCACTAGAAGGCCCACCCCGACCGCAGGGGACAGAAGGACATGGGAGAGCTCAGCTTCAGGCAGCTGAGGCCTATGGTCATGGAGCTTTGTAAGCAGATGGACTGGAGCAAGACTAGCTGCAGACCTGGAGGATATTGATCATGTTGCTTCTAGTTTTGTTGATGCTTGTATGTAGTTACTTCGTGTCTTTGTACTATGGGCTACAATAATAAAAAGACACTTATATTTGTGTTGTTTTCTTTCCCGTCCTTTTGTTTGGTTAATACTGAGTGGTCCTGGATAAAACTATTGACTTGACCCTCACTTTCGAAATGTATACTGGAGGAGACCTAGTGACCTCACACTGATTCCGACAGTGTGACTCGACCCTTAGAGGAGAGAGTGACAGTTGGATATCTTAATAGTTACGTCGAGGCCTTACGACGTCATCCATGGCATGAATGCGTCATTCATGTCAGGATTGACTGTATTAGGAAATGGGTTTGGTTTATCCAGGGGATGAGACTGAGTTTCTCTTTTTGGCAATGGAGAAATTTTAGCAGCACTTTCAGATCGTAGGAAAAGAAGGTGCATATCATCAAGGAGCGGATGAAGACTGCACAATGTAGTAAGAAACAAGAATCTAGTGCCAGTCTTAGAGACTCGAGTGTGTTAAATGTTTCAAGAAGAGGAATCTATAAGGTGATATGAGTATGTGAAGTAGCAGACATGGAGGCAGATCTAGGAGATCAATATGAGGTGGTGTACATATTAACATGCTACAACCACCCGCCTTAGTTATCCCCGCCAGGCTCAGGGAGCTGGAGGGCGGAGGGAGAGTGCGGCTGCATGCGGTCAGGGAGAGTGACCCAATGGCTATAAAAATGATTCAAGGGACAGTCTGTGTCCAATAATTGCTGATGTAGTAACATATGTTGATATGAATCATTCCTTGCTTTCACAAATATTGTCCCAGAACTAGAGTTTCTGGTAAGTTGTGGACTTGACCCTCGCGTCTGGAGATACCTTGGGAGGAGACTCAATAATCACACTAACGCCGACATTGTGGTCATACCCTCGAGGCAAGAGTTTCGGTTGGAATATCTTGGTGGCAGCGTCGAGGCCTTACAACGTTGGATTGATTATGGACTGGGAAATCACAGTTCATACACAGAATGACGGTATTAGGAAAAAAGGTTGTGGTTTAACTATGATGTCAGGATGAGTTTTCCTTGGTTGGTGAAAAAGAAACCCCAGACAGCACAGGATAAACTCTTGCATAGGAGGGTGTGACCAATCACTCTTGAGTCGGTCAACCATAACCTCATGGCAGCAGTCGTTTGAGTTTCAATTCTAACAGGAATTGGAGACCTCTAGAGTTTTAGAATGATGATCACGTCCTTATACAGGTCTCACCTCGACGAGGTTTACGGAGATGTGGCCAAGGCGGAATGTTACATCCGAGGATCAACAGACCTTTCTTGGTCCTCAGCTGGGTAGGAGAGGTGGTTTACCGCTTGACCCATCCACCTCAGTTTCACCAGGTGCACGACGTTTTACAGGAATCTCAACTGAGGAGATACGTTCTCAACCCTTCACATATCATCGACCATGAGAAGCAGGACGATGGCGATGGGGTTACTTCCATGGAGGTTCCAGTGGGGATAGAGGATCAATAGGAGCGGATCCTACGAGGACGGTTGATTCCTTGGGTGTGCTTTCTTTGGCAGTATGGGAATCTCCAAGTAAGTACATGGGAGCGGAAGGCTCAGATGCGTGCTCAATACCACTTTTGGGACCCTAGTTTGTGTTGAAGCTTTACAGGGACGTAAATCCCTGAGGTGGGAGTAATGTAAATACCCATAAATTTCAAGGAAATTTTTTTCATAATTTTCTTTGGAATTTTATAAGAATTCAGTTTCTGACGGTTCCTGATTCCGAGGCCAGGTGTGCCTGGAATCATTTTTCAAAGTTTGGATCGGGTACATTTAGTGAACGAATGAGCGGGTTTTTCAAACTTTTGAATCGGTGCTCGGAATTGAAATTTGAGGGCACCGATGAAACTACAGCGACGGTAATTGCATAGTAGAACCTTTTTCTAAGGTGCGTTTACTCGGGAGGAGTTGTTAAAAATGTGAGGAATAAAAATAATTGTTTGAAAATTTTATTTTATTTCTTTACTAAGAGGTTTAAGTGGTAAGTGAAATAAAGTTGTGTCACAACTTTATTTCTCTCTTCTAAGTGGTTTAACTACCATGTGATGGAGTTGGGGTGGGACCCACTAAATCCTAACTTCTGTTGTTAGGATATTTTTGAGGTGGGGCCCACACGGGCCCCACCCCTTCAAATTCTTAAAACTCCCTCTTAAGTGTGTAACCCTTAAAAAACTCACCATTGATTAGGGTGACTTTCCCTCTCCCCACATTAATTCAAAGCCATCACATTAACTTAATTAAGTGAGTTATGTGTTTTGAATTTGGAGTTTTTGAAAATGTTTCCATAAGTAAATAAAATAAGGTAAAGCCTTATTTTATTTCAGTTTGGTTTTTGCTGTGGAGAATTGTGAGAGGGAGAGTTCTATACTTTGAAGAACATCATCTTCCATGTTGAAGAACATGAAGAACAGTTATTCTCTGACGAAAAACATCGACCCTTCAACTTAGAAGACTCGGCGACCCGCATTCTTCCGTCTTCGTCTTCCTCCACGACAATGTAGAAGTCGCCGACCACGGTGATCATTGCCAACGACAACATACATTCCTTCTTTATCATAGCAACAAATGAGGAGACATCGTTTCCTCCTCGGACGCACCTCGACGTCCATAGAATCTACGTCCGACCCCGCGACGTAGCTCTCCGCGACACCCGATGTGCGAGGTCAAATATCCAGGTAGGGGAATTTATTTGGTGTTCTCTTATCTTTTGAGAAATGAACGACGAGCATGGACCAACCAATTCCAGGTTGATCCGTGGATCGTTTGTTCATGAGGATTGATGTTGAGAATTATTGTTTTGTCCATGAATTATTTCTTTGTCATACGTCGACTTCTATTAGATGGTTGTTTGCTATCATTATAACAGGAGAAGGTCGGACCGCACGAACACGGCCGACCCTCCTCCCCCCTTGTTGTTTGAATTTGTAGCGGCACGTGAAAGGTGGCGCGGTGCCGTTGCACCGCCAGTAAATTATGAGTAAGGGCTAAGAAGCGCAGTGCCGTCGCGCTGCGCCGATGAAGTTGAACAAGCCACGACACCGTCGTGCCACGCCATAAAATGACAAACGAAGCCGCAAAGGAGTTTTGAAGGTTTTACAGCGAAGGTCGGGTCCCAAGATGATCCTTGGCGATGACCGCAGGTGAATCGGACCACCGGAGCGCATCCGGTGGTCCGCGGAAGCCCCCGCCGACCGTCGGGGGTGGCAGCGCCCGGAGCGTCGCCGGAAGAATCCACCGAGGCTGAAGCCGCGACGGCGAGTAGGGTTCTGCGGCTGCGCGGAACCGGGGAATGAGGGATGCGTCCTTGCGCCGCATCCGGTGACACGGAGCGGCCCCCGCGCGGGGGGCCGCAGCTCCTTAGGTGCGGCCGCTCGGCCAACGCCGAGCCCCCCGGTCGGACCGCTAGGCCGAGTCGCACCCAGACCGGGCCGGACCACGCCGGCCGAGCCGGGTCGTGCCCAGCCGGGTCGGACCCGGACCCGGGTTGGGTCGACCCGGTTCGGGCCGACCCAAGGGGGTTGCGCCGGGTCGGTCCGGGCCCAGACCTCCTGTTTTCAGACTCCTCACGGTTTTTCGCTCATATAATTAGTTGTAGACCTCCGATCGACGCACCGTCAGCGGAGATGAGACCCCTGGATCGAGACGGTCGTTTCGGTATATTATACTCAGGGTTTCATAGAACATTGGGTTCGGCCCGGTTGGTTCAGACACGAAACCAACCGGGCCCTCGGAGCGGAAACGCTTATATCTTGAGCTCCGGACGTCTGATTGATGTGACATTGAATTTTTGAATTCTCTTGATTAGACCAAAATTTTGGAATTCTTCGCCCGAGGATTGGACGCTGTTAAAGTATGGCCGGGTTGGATTGTACCCGAAATCCAACCGGGCCCCTGGAACTGAAAAGCTGATATCCTTCAGACTGGATGTCCGTTTGACGAACCGTGAGCGGCGTTAGTGATCTTGTTGCGAAACAGACCCTATGAGTATACCCTATGGGAGTGCAGGGTACAGTTCAGATACGGCCGGGTTGGTTCGCACAGGAAACCAACCGGGCCCCTGGGACGAAAAGGCTAATAACTCATAGACCGGGCGTCCGATTGACGCGCAGTCTATTGTGTTGAGACCCTTATGACAAGGCGGTCCTTTGAGATACATCTTCATGGTAATTTGTGATACTTGGAGTATTGACTGGTAGCTCGTGGAGAGGTCCCTCCTGGAGGCGAGCATATGGAGTACGGAGACCGTGTAGATGACTAAGAACCGATGACTGCTTGACTGACTCGACTTGAAGTGAGTCGACTAGCCCAGTGGACGGAGCGCCCGTTATTTGGCGGAAGACCCACAGCGGACGGAGAACCTGGTAGTTTGCAGCAGACCCGCGGTAATCGACCGGAGGAGTACCTCTGTAGGCTATTAGGGGGAGAACCCGGTATTTGGAGGCAGACCCGCAGCAGACGGAGCGCCCAGTATTTGGGAGCAGACCTGCGGTACTCGACAGGAGGAGTACCTCAGGGACTTGGATTAGTGAGCAGTACATCGGAGTTGTGACATGACCACTGTACAATCCAGAGACGGGGCTCTTCAGTAGTTACGGTTTCGTTAATGAAAATTCTGGTTTGAGATAAGTCTATGATCCTTGTATTTCCTCATGATTGAGATGGGTTATTTGATAATTTTGGTATATGTATGGTCATATACCTAAGTAGAGGTTATCTGTTGAGATCTTCTTTGTGGTTATCCTTGTTGGTTTTAGTGAGACCTTGAGGGTCTCAGGGTCCCTACTGAGTATCGTTATACACACCCCTACACGGGCTATGCCCGCACCTCATTGTGTTGGTTGCAGACGACAGGCAGTGTTGACGGAGGCCGAGTGTTCGAGGACTGGACGGTACCCGGAGGTGGACTACACGACGAGTCAGTACCTGGAGGTGGACTACATGACGAGTTAGTATCTGGAGGTGGACTTCACGGCGAGACAACATTTGGAGGAGGTTGACGGTAAAGAGTGTTGTGGAGGCTATCTTTACCTACCCTTCTGGCAGGATCCATGGTGGATGATCCAGGAGCTACGCCATCTATACCTACCCTTCAGGTAGGATCCGAGGAGGATCTCCCAGGAGCCGCTTCCGTTCTTCCCATTGTTGTTTATTTCTGTTGTACTTGTTCAGTTGTAGTTGTACTTTATTTTGGGTTTGTATTCTTTCCCATTTACTTTTCAGCACTTCTATTTGTACTTAGTGTTTTACTTCCGCTTGTTCTCTGTGGTGTTTTGTTTACTTTTATAAAGGCAATTCCTTCCCAGATATCGGGATTTACACCTTTGGTGCTAGTCACCAGCCCCTGGCCTATGGAAGGCGGGGTTGGGGTAGTCACAGCACGGGCCCCGAGGACGGGTCGTGACAATACCATCATATTATTTAGTTTTATAATCAATTCCTACAATAATACTGTCTTAAAAAACCATTTAAAAATATATTATGAGTGTGTAATACACCTCCATAGAAGGAGCATCATGGAATACCAGAGGATGTACCATCAATATTAAACATTATCCATGAGGGGATAGGTTGGATGCAATGATAATATTTTAGGACCAACATTTTTTGGGGCCTACCTAGAACCCCTAGCAATCATATAATGTTTGGTTTGGTAAATCTTATATCCAAGGCTCTATAATTAATATTTTAAGAAACATAAACATCATTATTCATGGAAGGAATACTTATATATAAATAGGTATGGTGATTATCAAATAGTATAAAGCTTCATAATATCCATAAAAAATAAATCATCAAACTATATACAATAGAAGAAGGTTATGCACATGGAAATCCTAAATACCTGGTCGTTCCAAGTAATATTGTTGATTTTCCATGGCCATGAGATGATTTGAAATTTATAGTGCCCCATCTACAATACTTACAAAGGCATAAAATAGAGATAGTGAGGGTTTGATATAATACAGATCTAGGAATTCCACAACTGATTATTAAATAATGGTCGTGTGGATAAAAAAATTAATTTAATTTATTTAACTAATTAAATGTAACATGTTTTAAAAAATAATTCAAAACTATATGAATATGATATGGGGGATTTATTCTATGGGAAATCTTACTATATATAGTATTTTATCATCACTTTCAAAACAATCATAGTAAATAGTTATGAAAATGTTTAATTTTATTGATATGGGAAATGATCAATCCCAATCAATCTACACCCATAATCATAATTCACCATGGATTGATGATTTAAAGTAGAATAAGATCATTAAGATCATCTTTCCAAAAGAAAAATAATAATCAAATTCGATGGCCATAAATAAACTTTCATAATCATGATAATGATTGTTTACTATTGAAGAAATATATTCAATGGATCAATGATTACTGAAAAAGTTGTGCATTAATAATATAATATATTTGGATAAAACAATGATATGATTAATGGAAAATCAGGATTTTTATGCACTCCATTTAACAAATTTTTCTCTCACCGATGAGGTTTAGCCAATCATCATCATGTAGTAGTTGTTGATAAATAATCCAATACCCAGAGCAGACATATTAGACAAGATTGAATGTTAATTGGGTTGAATAAAAATATTTATTATATTAAAATTATGAAGATTCATTATTACAATGAATTGCATAAAATAGAAATGAAAACTAAAAACATAACTATGACAACTAACCTCTAAGTCAGAACCCTATTGAAATCATCTAGGAATTTAAATCCATTTGACTTGAGTAAATTCATATTCCTTTAGAATAAATGCTTATTTATTATCATGGAATTATTTATATCATTTTCCAATGTTAAACACAGTTAAAAAATGGCCATTTTTTTTAAATACCTTAGGTACGCCATCAAAATATCTACAAAGCATCAATATCGAGGTCTACATGGGATGTTTCACGGTTAGACATATGTTTTATAGAGATAATGTGGTAATCTATCGTTTTATACTGGGTTTTCCTACTTTTTAAGAACATATTTAACTCATTTCACGTCCTAAATTAGATTTATGACATGAATTCCAATTTATCCGTTCAATATTCATCATTATACCTTGGTTTTATCATTTTTAGTATCAATAAAATTACATTATCATCAAACGTCATTAGAAAACATATTTATAAGGTAATCGTGATTTTTTTGGTTTCATTATTCAATCTAATCTTTATCATACTTTTCCGTTTTGGATCAATTAAATGAAGTAACACAATGTAATGTGATTTTCATTCAAAAAAGTCATAGATTTATCATTCTTGTTAGACATGTCAGTCTAACCATAATCACTACAAAAATGATATAAGGAACTAATATCAAATTAAATCAACTAATATCAAATGTAAACAAATATATAAACCAATAAAAATATCTATTATATTTATATAAATCAAATACCCCCACAATCATGTCATTAATCATACTTTTGGAAAATCTCAACATCAAATAATCAAGGGTCTATATATCAATAATGAATTTTTCCAATTACAATGATCTTAAAAAACAAGTTATAAATAATGATTCGAAAACCTCAAATTGAACAAAAATGAAAAAAAAATTCAATAGTCAATAATAATTTCTAATTTAAGTCATTTCCTCCTTTTACATATAGATTTTGGCCTCTCATCAACACCCATGGAACTTATGATTTACATTATCATGAATTCTCCAACTCCAAACTCTAGTTAATAATTTTATTTGTGTTATACTCATACATCGTTTACATGCTCTAAACCGTATTCATACATTAAATCTATATTATCCACCCAGAAAAAAATAACACATTTAATTATGAGTGATTTTTTATTTGGATCAAATCCCTCTAATGCTAACGATATGAAGATTTTTATTTATAAAATAATGTTATAAGGATGTTATAGGATTATTTTTATAGAAGAATGCATGATACTTAAATAATAAGAAAAATGAAATTCTCCTCACCAAAATATAATGTCATCATTCAAACCCCCAATGGGTAATGTAACTAATCATGGATGATTTAATCATAATGATTGAATTTATTCTCTTTTCCCCCCTTTTTCTTCATATTTTTATTTTTCTAATATTATACAAGGTGTAAGTCTTACATCCAACACCTAACCACATATAGTCTTGAGATTATCAGTCTGGTAGTGGGGATATCTTACTGACCTAAGAAATAAATACAAAATTGAAATTTAGGATTGGAATGAACCTCAAATCATTCACCATTATACATATAAAGAAAATTATTATTCTTCTAATTGTGGTATTTTATTCTACCAAGTCATAACCAGTTATTTTATTTTGTTATTTCAAATTTTTATATTTTTCAAATAAAAAGAAGTATAAAAAATAAAATACAATAAATGTAAATATGATCCTTCCCCAAAATCCCATGGAAGGATATTCTAGTCCCCTGTTATGTAATAAGATCACATATACAACATTAAAACCTCCCCTACTCTAATTAAATAAAATATAACGAAAAATAAAAGGAGGTGGGTAAGAGAGGATATAATGGACTTGAAATATGCAACATTCATAATACATTAAACCAAATAATATATGGGATAATAAGGATATATGTATAAGTGGTCTCATAAATAAAGGGGATAATCAAAAAATATATTGATAAATTTAAATGAAAAATCAGTTATTCATAACATCAACATGATATCAATTCCTTTTATATTAGTTTTCAATTCCCTGTGATTCTTTCATTATAAATTCTCATAAAAATATGAAAAATGTTGATCAGAATCCTCTTGAGAAAGAGAATATAATATATGACAATCAGGTTAGGGAATGAACATCCAAAAATAATATACTCATGGATATATTATGTTAATTCACATAAATAATAACAATCACAACAAAAATCATATTACAAAATTTCTAAATTGAAGTAATCATGTATCTTTCAAAATTTAAATTTATATTTTTTTCATTTATGGGAATGTTATTTAAATTATTTCCACATTTAAAAATATTTTTCTAAAATTTTGATGTCTCCTATAAATTAAAGTACATGAAAAAAAAATTAAATCATTTATGGGAGAATCAAATTTATTTCTGTATAAGAAATAATTAAATTCATTATTTTTAAAACTAATTTGGATAATGAAATTTAGTTATTTAAATATATAAACATGTAAAATACTAATTCCCATCCATTTATTAATTTTAGAGAGTTACATAGGTTTTGTCAGACCAAGGATTCTGATATGAACTGTGACCTCATTAAATGAATTTGACGAATGACATGAATTGGACTCTGAACTTATTATAGAAAATTATGAATCACACCATTTTATTCATTTTTTGTGAATTCATTGGACTAAAAAACAAAACTTATTAGTGAATGTGAAGGATAAATTAATAATTAATTTTTCTGATACCTATAAATAATGAAATTGAAGTTGTGGAGTGTTATTTACAATTTCTAGTGAAATTGATCTATGTACAAGAATATAATATTAAAATTTATTTATTCTATCTGTTAAATGATTTTTTATAGTCAATTATATCATACATTACTTTTTTTACAATTTGATCTTTGTATAAAGTTAACCATTTCATATTTTCACTCATTTGACTACATTTTTAATCATGGATGGCTTTTCACTTCCTCCCCTTTTGGTTTTTTTTCTGGTAATTATGTTGGGATGTAATTTTAGGATGTATTCAATAAAAATAATATGAATTAAAAATCTAACGTAATTTTTTTTGATAATATGCTCCACCACCAAATCTCCATTTTTCATTATGTTCACATATTTGAATATATTCTTTTGTAAGATCAACCTTTTCTTCCTCTATTGTTTCCTCAGGAAATCATAGGAGGGAGTCTTGTTAATGTTTTATCTCTAAAATACTATTGAGTTCAATACATGTCTAATAATTATACTCTTCATTAATTTTCCACTTCCTTCTTAAATTAAATGGCCTATAATACATCATCCTTCAAATCATCTTTTCCATTAACTATCCACTCAATAATTTATAGAATTTTTTGTTCATAAAATTATCATAGTAGATAATGATATTATCTTTGTCATTATGGTATTTTTATGCATAGAAGGGATGCATTGGGTTTTTTTCACAACTTCTGAATTCATAGGGCCATCACATTAAAAAAACCCAGCATACCCCGGGAATCCTTCATTTATATCACCATCCTCATTTTTATCATTTATTTCATTGAAAACATGAACCTCTAAAACCACTACATGATCTCCATCATTATCAGACAATTAATTCCCTATTTTGTAAATCAAACATAGATTACAGAAAATTGTATTTAAATTTTTTATAATTTATGAAATGTGAGTAGTCAATTATTATTATTCTTTGAGTTATACCACATTTTCATCCATCATTTTATCCAATAGTAGAATATGAATAATGTGATTTCATTTAAACCTATATTCTATGTTTTTGTTCAATAAATTTTTTAATTTAATGATTATATATATTATACTCCACTTTACGTTCTTTAGATTCAATATCTTTGACTTTCACAACCTCCTGGACTCCGTCATCATCAAACCAACGTACTTGTACCATTGAATATATTTATATGTTGATAGTATGATAATTTTAATTCAATACAGTTTGATATAATTGATTTTACAATACTCAATATTTACTACACTGGATAAAATTACCAAACAGTTTTTATACATAACATCACCAACATTTGGAATAATCTTGTTATTAATTAATCTTAGATCTACTCAAGAGATTGTTAAATGTAATGTCCATTCTGATGGTATAGCTCAACACATGATATGATGTGGTTATCATGTGTATTGGAGTTTCCACTATATGTTTGATAGTAAGAATCACTCAATAGTTGAGGTTAGAAATTCTCATATATATAAGAAATTATATTCATCTAGATCCTTTCATGACATGACCACCCTTCTGAATTCAATGATTCCAGCATGGTTGTGTACTATTGATTTGAAACGTATTTATGTGGTGGGGTATAGTACTGGTTCAATAAAAAAAATCTTTTATAATAAAATAAACAACAAATTGTGTAATATAATCATTCATAGAAATGTAACAAAATAATAACAAAAAAAGGAAAATATAAATGGTATAATAATAGTCTTTAAGAAATAAAATTAGTATTGATTCATATGATATCCTCTGTCATTCCATAGAAACAGTGCTTAAATTTGACTATCCAATGAAAGATATTTTGTTTTTCACTAGTGTTATTAGATGGAAAATTTAAAATGTATCAAACTACAACAGTTGCAAGCACATAGCCTGAATAATTTAATGGGATTCTCCCAGAAATAGTAGAGAACACAACATAAAACTTTCACAAAATTTATAATTACCCAAATTATAATTGATTTTATTTAACTAATTAAACGAAAAAAATAAATAGATTAATTACTATGCAAATTAGAATAAATGTTTAAAAAAATTACAGTTCCAAAAAAATTCTTATGAATAACATTACCTTACGAGTGAAATAAAATTAGGCTTTCTTGGTATGTACCACATTTACCTAATTCCTCTCTCTCATATGAGGATTATTCAACCATTATAAGGTGATCCTTATCATTGAATAAACAAATACACTTATAGGAATAATTAGAAAACCAGGATTGAGAATGTGTTTGAGGAAGAAAAATGTAAGGATTATAAATAATGATCATTAAACATTTTATTTAGTTGATTAAAAAATAAAAAATAAATAAAAAACTATCTAGGAAGAATGATTTATGGGTTAGAACACTAAACGTATCCTCTTGGTGGTTCATTCCATGAACCTGTTATGAATTCATATTTTTATGGATATACCATTTATTAATTTTCCTAGAATTATTCATAGTTATTCAACATTTCGAAATTGGTGTAGAATGGCCATTTCAGGTTAAGAATGTTTGTAACCCATTGGATGATAAATAAAAAAATTAAAATATATGAATTATTGTGATTTTTTATCTCATTACATATCAGTCACTACATGGATCATTCAATATCACCAATAATTTTGTTTTTCATAATTTTCATTCATGTCTAGTTTATGATTCACACCCTAAAATTGATTCACGGTGTACATTGTTATTTCCCAGATCTAGCAAAATTGTTTCAACTCGGTTATTCATTTTCAAGTCTCTAAAACATACCCTAATCATTTAATATCATTGGAATCCTTATTTCAGTGTGATTATTTATATGTTCTCTTCAATATTATGTCATAGAATCATCATCAAATTACTAAGTAGTGTCCTTTTACTTCATAGCATTGTTTGAAGTCTATTTATCTATCCAAATGATTCTTATTTCATCCTAAATATTCTAAATAAAAGTCCATTCATAAGAATAAATCATAAAATTTAATTATAATTTAACTCATATAAATTCAATTAATATCCAATCGAAATGAATATAGAATTCTATGTAAATATTCATAAAATTTACAAATATCAATATCCACATTTATGGACACTACAAGATCATCAAACTAGGTATTTGTACATATTCTGATGGAATACAGATTTCCCTCATAATTACAAATTTTATGGATAAATATTTATACCATAAATAGGTATCATACATTCTACATAACCCAGAAACAGTAATGGTAGGATGAAGTAAGATGCTGGGAAACTCCATTCTATTGATTATGGGTGGAATAATTTTTTAGTCATTTAAATAACATTTAATGAAAATTCACTATTTAGAAAACTTTATATGGTTTAAAAATTATCATATGAATTATATAAAAAAGTATGTATATTTTATATTAATTTTATATAAAATGATCATAAGAAATGATAAATTTTAAGATAAAATTAATGACTAAAAAATAAATCAATAGATGAGAGGTGTCCCCCAGAAATGTAGATTTTGTTGCAAAATATATTATTTTAAAATGTTGATGAAAATTTAAGGTAAATGATTAAATAAATTTTTCATGAAGAGTTTTCATTATATTATAATTAAACTATTATATGATAATATAATGTAATAATTTTTTTTGTGGTAAGAAATCGAGTTAATGTGATATACATTAAAAATAAATCATTCATTTTGATTTTTTACAAAAACTGTTTTAAAGAAAAATCATGGGAAAAAATTATAAATATTCCATTGGAGTAATTTAAAAATTAAAGGATAAAATAAAATTTAATTAATGAATAATTTGACTAATAAAACTATCTTTTGTAAAATTATTAGGAAAAAATTGAAATGGAAAGAAAATATACCATATCAATATAAGAAATAAGATCAATATTTATTTTAAATATTAATTTGGATATATTAACACGAATTCAATAAGGAAGAAACCTATATTCATGATAATTACCTCAATGTTGTGGTTTATAGAACACATAAAATATATTGGTTTATAATTTTAAAATATTCTAAAATGAAATGATTTTGAGAAGGAATCACATACCTCATTTTCAATATGCTTCATAAGTTTTTTTATAATTTATAAAATGAATTTTTATTTATTAAAATTATATACAAAAACCATATAATGATTAATAATTGAATATATAATCCATTTATGTAATGTTTTCTTTTATTTTCAAACAATCTTATATTATCATTATTTTTTGTGTTTATTGCTTCATTTTTAATGGTTGATATGAATTGGTTATCTCAATATTTACATATTCAACATGGTTCCATCATCACTAATATTCTAGTCAAGATCTTAATACTGTATATATAAACTAAATATATTATTATTAATATTTATGTTAAATGTAAATCAAAAATAGTTTGCATCACTTCATAGAGGTGTTGGTCTACACATATTCTTGAGGGATGTTATTGGTTTCCATTATATTGAAAGGTAGAAGGTATATTTGATACCATAATTATTCATTCATATTTATTGAGTAAATATATTATAAATTCATTAATTATATATCACTCACTGTATTAGTGAAATGTTGATGAGAAATTAATTCCATCACATTGTTGAGAAAATAAGATGTATGTATGCACGAAAAATATTTTTTCATTTCGTATGATGGAATGAAAGGGAATATTTTTTTACTATAGCCATATTAATATCTTAGAATATATTTTATTATGAAATTATTAATCCAACAATGGTACTACACATTATGATGAAATAAATTATGAAAAAAACATAATAGAATTGATAAAGACATCTACCTATATTTCGGTAGACTCTATTTAGATCTCATAGTTCAGGATTTAGGTTCAGTTTTTTGGAATGACCAAAAAAACAATAACATCTCTATGGACATTGAAAATATTTATGTGTAGATTATGGTTATGTAATATTTCCCATAGGGGTGCGAAGTATCTAAAAATGGGGTGTCCTTGTATTTGTGCATGGAGAGAAATTCATGGAATTTATTGAACAATTGATTTAATATAAATTAAAAATCCTAAATAAATGACTCTAAATATATTTTGTTGGAATAAATCATTAGTATTAGATGAATTAATTTAATCTAATGAAATATTAACAATTTTTAGTTGTGTTTTACCACTTATCATTTATTTTTAATCCATGTTAACAATTTTAAAATTATAGCAATATAACAGTTTCTTATCCATTAAGGGTTATGATGTTAACATATAAGGGGAAAAACATAAATGGACCATCATTTATTTTTTTAAACATAACATATTATAATTGATAACTATAATAATTTAGTGAATTCAAAACAATTTAATTAATTATTTGACATAATTAATTAGTTTGGACATTAAATACATTAATATAAATTATGAATTCGAATATAGACATTAAAAATATTATAATATATATATCTCTATTAAATTCATGGTACATTTCAAAACACTAAAAAAATATGATTTTTCTTTTTCTAAAAATAAAACATTATTTTTCTATGAATTGAGTGAATAATATGTTAGTCTTATATGATCATTTAATGTAATTATTTCTACCATAAAAATTATAAATAAGTTAGTATGAATAATTTATAATTAAAACATCATTTAGAAATTAAAATAACATCATTATATTCCAATGTTAAAATTTTAATGATAATAAAACAAAGATAATGGTATTTTTAACATTTCATTATGTAAAATATTTAAATGTTAATAATGAGTGAATGTGGAGAAAATATATGCTTAATTTTTTTTTTATGGAAAAAAAATTTATGATATTATAAATATATGTTACGTAATTTGGTATCTTTTTAATCTATATTACAATAATTTTACAATTTATTAACACATCTTATGTTTATCACTATTATAAAATTTATTGTGATTAAATAAATTTGAAATATTTTCAAATTATTGAATTTATAATTCCAAATATGGTATCTATATTACAATATTTAGTCAAAATAAGTTGTAGAATTTGAATTAAATGTAAAACCATAAATTGCGACGAAATCCATTTTTTTAGTAAAATGACTTATTAAGTTTAAAAATATTTTAATACCATATTCAAGTATAATAATAATTAAAAATCCTAAATTTTGAATATTTTTATTCAAAAATATATAAAATATTATAAATTTAATATAAAATATAATTTTACTCTATTTATATTTTCGAATAGAATATATTTTTCAACTAAAAATTTTATTGTTCACTATTCCTTTCAAAATAAAACATTAGAGAAAAATATCAAAATATCAAAATATGTTGCTTTTCATAAGATTATTTATAAAAATATATAATTATTATCAATTAATATTAAACTATTTTCTTGAAATTAATTCAAATATTTTCAAACCAAATGAAATAAAAACCTTTTTTTATAAAAACATTCCTTTGATGAATAAAATTTCATTGCTAAATATTTACTTAACATTTAATAAGAATTTATCAATAATTTTATATTTAATAATAAAACTTATATATTTAATAATGTAGTGAATAAAATTTATACCATAGAATTTAGCTACTAGATTATAATATTTATATTCTAATTAAAATATTTCATAGTTCATTTCAGATCTGGGTTTCATGTTGTATAATCTATCAATATAATGTTATATAATAATATCTTGGTTTCACATTATCTACCATTCAATAAATTATATCCTTGTAATTATTAATTTTGATATATAACTGTTCTTTTTTCATTTAATAATATCATTTTAGAAACCCTGTATCATAAAAGGGTTAGTAAGACATCTATTTAATGGAGGGGAAATGGAAATACTAAGGTCACAAAAAAATAATGTTTTCTGAATATGATAACATTAGTGTGAAAGGAAAACATGTACATATAAGTGAAAGATAAATCCCATGTTCAATCATTTAATTATAGTAAATATGGATACGATAATGTTAATGACCACGAAATCATAATTGTATAATGGTTGAAAAGATCATCAATTAATCACAAATGAACATAATAGGATATAATTTATCTTTAAGGATATTTTTATTTGAGTTGATGAATTCATTTACCTGATTGAATAAAAATTTAAATAATTATACGAAGTTGACAAATATAAATTCTACTAATAATATATTTCAATAACAATATCATAATTTATCCAAAGAATGAGTATGATTGCTGTATTTTTATTCCTAGGGAACTGAAATTAACATTAAATGGGTAATTATATCCATGAATGAATGAAAAGTCATTCATTCTTTTGGTGTAATTATCAATACAAATATAGTTCGAAATAAATTTCCATAATACATTCAACAACAATGTCCATAGTTAAAATTAATTAATTCCATAAATATTTGAGATATCGACTCCACAAAAATATGACTTCCTAAATTGAATACCCTAAATCACTATTTATTTGGTTATATATTAATCCCCAAACAACATAAATTATCCATAATATCACATTCCAAATAGGTGAATATTGTGATAACATATTCTCATAAAATATACAAACAACATAAATCAACATAAAACCATAATGAAAATATATCATCTTTAGAAAATTAACATTATTATTATTCATGAAATAAATTATCATATTATCTAATATATTCCATAAATCCAATAAATATAGTAAATTTCATCATAAATGATTTGTTTGATAAAATCACTAATTATTTTAATGGTTACCAATACTATCACATTTACATCATCGTTTTTATTATTCTCTTAGTATAATCAAAACATTGTAAACTCAACATAATGATCATATAAACGTCTACCTTTCCCATTTACATGTGTTATCTAGAATTATCAATTTTCCACTAGATAAATTTATATTTCTTATCAATACTATTCTATATTTTTTTTAGAATCCTTAAATAAAACATATATATAATAAAATGTATTTGTTTCATTATTATTGTAATCAAAATATAATGGATAAAATGCATATAGAAAATTCATGAGTTCAAATAGACAATAACATTAATCATTAAAATTTGATTGTAGTAGTGTCATATTAGGGAGTTATCCCACCCAAGATTTATCTTTGATAATTTACTTTGATTATTGGGGTACATGATTGAATAATCACCCCTCTCTTCACGGATAATGAATTGGATAATAGGGGATTATTTTTCACCTAAAATCATTACACATAAAACACTTATCTCTATACATGTAAAAAACTCACATCCCCTTTTGGAACATTCTAGGATGTTTCTTTCTATATGTTTTAGATGATGGACATATATTCACTACATTATTCTTATTTAATGTGTTCCTTTTTCTGGTTCTCAAATAGCCTATGATTTTATTTATTTCCATATATGATATCGATATAGATAGTTCCATTTATTTCATAATGGAATATGTTAACATGTCAACCAATAAAAACAATTCCGAGAGTTGTTCCCGTCAGAGACATGAAATAATTCAATAAATGGTATGGCCAAACTCTCATTCTGGATTATGTATAATGTTATAAGATTTCATGGATTGTATTGTAATAATTTTCTCATAACATGCCACATGTTTTACTTCAATCTCATATTTCGTGAGAACATTTCTATATTTTTTTTACTCAATCCTCTCAATTGACTTTTTGAAAAATTAAATAACATTAATGTTCATCGCTTTCATATATTCTATTTCATTTGCCTTGATACTATTTTCGATTAGTGAAGACCATTGATTCAAATATCCTTTCAAACAATTACCTAAAAAAATTTCATTTCACTTCAATCACATCCTAAATCATGGATTATCATTTTTAGATATTCATTCTATTTATAATCTAAAAATTGATTTGTAGTAAATAAAAAAAGATAGATCCCTTTTTCTCATTAAGATATCTAACATAAAATACTAATTATATGAAATAATAGGTTTTTATAATGGTAATGGGTATTTTTTAAAGCATGATTCAATTTTCATAATACATCCATGATATACATATATCCTATAGAAGTAAAATTGTTTATCATAGAAGGGAATGCTTGAAATTTTCTATGACTCTTGATTCACATTCTTATGTTGGAATCATCACTACATAATTGTTCACATTGAGTTATATCATAATCATAACATATATTTATCCATAAAATAAAATAGCATTAATGGTATATTTTTTCCAACAATATAGATGATTATAATAATTCTCACGATTGATATATTTATTTAAAATATTGTTCACATGGATTATAATAAACATCCTTTAATAAAAAAACCTATAAAATCCAGATTCTGTATCTTAGAGCCAGTGGTTACTTTGTTACATTGGCATAGATAAAAGGGAAATAATCCTAAATGAAATATCATGTTGGTATTCTATGTGAATACTATATATAAATGGTTACTATATTAAATAATAATTATAAACAATATACCATAATTTTTTTTTCTTCCTTGTTGTGAGTCAAAATATCCATTTTCTAATACTATGTAAAAGAAAAAACGTGTGAGATCAAATTCATATTAATGGATTTATACAACGCATGTTTACTTGGGTAAATATTGTGTAGTCAACATGGAAATGTATAAACTAACAACATAAACCATTTAATCAAAAACCTGGGAAAAAATGAATCCATAGATAATATAAAAACAGTTATCTCCTTGATAATAATATCTATATTTTCAATGAGGTAAATGATTGATTCTAGACATCATAATCTCATACATAGTGATATATATATAATGAAGGGCTTATTCTAAACATTTTAAACTCTCAGTTGAAATAAACCAAAATCCCATTTAATTATTTCCTACTAATTTCTCTCATGAGACTTATTGATGAATAAATAATCTATATAAATTCAAGGCCCACACATCATTGTATATCATATTCATTCATTATATAACAAATATTTATTTAAATTTTTATACAATATACCATATTAATAAATATATACATTGAGTAAATAATGTGTATTCATCAAACATTCACCAGTCAATCAAATCAATTTTAATGTTAAATAATAAATGTAGAAATAAAATATATTTAAAGAAATAATCATATCCATGATATGAAGAATAAGAAAACATGAGATTAAGTTATTGTAAAATGATCCCACAAAATTGAATGATTCAATATAAATTAAATGACAACAAAATAGATTAGTAGAAGTGAAATGATCATAAAAAATGTATATATGGTTTTAAAATAATACATTTTAATGAATATAATTAAATTTAAGAGAGTCATTTGAAATCATTCTTCATATTTATTTTTATTTATAGAATAATTTATTTCATATTAATGAAACAAACGGTTTAATGTTTTTATTGTATCGGGAATCCACATTTACATTATATACGTTAAAAATAAAACATTACTTTTTAATTTTTAAATTTTTTTTGAAAATGGATGTTTTGAGGGAAAAAATTGGATTTATTCCATTAAATTTATATATAATTTTATGGATAAAAAATTTCCAGAATATATAATTTTATAAATCAAAAGTTATTATGAATTTTTTTTTAAAAATTTTGGTTATGGAACAATATACTCGATCATAAATAAATATGAAGTTTGAATTTCAATTAAAAATTCTTTATAATGAGTAATATTATTTTTATAATGAATAAAATAAAATTTCAATAAAATGCCACAAAGGGTATTTATATACACCATATAAAATATTTGGTGTATGGCATTAAATCATACCTCAACGAAAAAAATTTAATTAGAATCTAATACTTCTTTTTAGAATTTATTCATCATTATTATTGATCTCGTGTATTTCCATTAAATTATTATACATACATTCGTGTTCCATATTCGTATATATAATATCAAATATGATACCATTATTACATTTTATCACCCATTTCGATTTTTTATTTTCATTATTATGAGTGTTGATTGCTTCATACTATTGTTTATTCTGAATAATTTTTCTATGTCCTAGAATCTTAACCCTGGTTATTTAATCACCATGTTATTATTATAAATTTAAATATAATATACACCAACTTAATATATCCTTATTAATATCAAATAAATTTTAGGTGAAAAGTAGTTCGCACTGCTTCATGGTGTTCAATGTCCACTTGTACGCATGAGAAAACATTTTAGTATTCCATTAGATTGAAATGTGAGAAGATATATATGATATAATAATTACAATACTATATTTATGTCATAAATATCATAAAAATATATTCATTCATCATTTATTTCCTTAAAAAATTACAAGTGAAATGTTGATGAGAATGTAAATTACACCCAAACATAGAAAAGATATGTGATACACACTCACAAGTGATGTTTTCAACATTCATATGTTAGAAATGAAATGTAAATGGTTATAACATAATCAAATTAACATCATTGAATATTTATGACACTAGAGCTATTATTTTCATATGGGTAAACATATTATAAAAAGTTATAATAAGAAAAAATCATGAATGAATCAATAACGAAGAATACATATTCCTCAAATTAAAACATTTGGATATCCTCTTAAGGGAATTATGGTAGTTATTTTGGAATATAAACACGTTTAGAACATTTATATGGGTGTTTAGAGTATAAATCATGTCATTTTGGTCATGATATATTGCTGAATGTGGAGTAAAGAATTGAGATAATGGGATGTTATTTTATAGTTGTGAGTATGGGAATTAATGAAATTTCATAAAGAATTAAGTAAATATGAATTGTATTTCATGTAAAAAAGGATCCCCGTTACTATAATTCAATGATAATATGTGGATGAGTCAAAATATTTACATTCGATAAAACATTGACATTTTTTACTGGTTTTCACCCTTATATATTTAATCCAATGTTAAACATTTTGAAAATTCATGTAATATTACATTTTTTCATCCTCTAAGGGTCATGAATGTTACCATAATTCAAAAACCAACCCATTAATGGTACACAATTGTTTTTTTAAACCATATATCATTCATTAAGATTAATATAATATTTTTTCAATATTTAAATCATTTAATAATATATTATTTATTCTATAATACAATTAATTTATTTTTGACACAATTCATTTAATTTAGAAACAAATACATTAAGAAAATGTGGATTTCAGATATATAAATTTATAACATCTCTAATTTTTATCATATATCAATAAAATTCATGGTTCACTATAACATTCCTATTAATGTTTTTAATGTTTTTAAAATTATTTATTATACTTTTCTATTATTCGATTAAAATTTATTTCATCGTTACATATGAATTTATTGAAATTATTTTAAATAAATATATAAATTTATAAACATGATAAACATTTATCTTCAAAAAAACATTTATAACTGAATATTACTTTTTATTATTTGATTTTAAAAAATTTAATCATAATAAAAAAATGATAGTGGAATTTTTAACATTAAATTTTTATTAAATATTATAATGTTCATAATCGTGGAGAATAGAAAAAAGATCATATATTCAAATTTTTGGTGACTATGGGTGAACTATACTCATCCAAAAAATATATTTGATTTTTAGGGATAGTGTTTACTACTTATTATAATATTAATTTCCTTAATTAACCAAATTTATTATTTCTGTTATGAAAAAAATTACAAGTATTACTATTTATAATGACTAAAATGACTTTGCTAAAAGTTTTTAGATCAATTAATAATAATTTAATAATACATCAATATAAATTAGGAAATTAATATATAATTCATAAATTATATATTATTATTAATTTCCAGTAATTTAATGGAATATTTAAAAAATTTATATTCATATATTTATAATATTCTATTGATTGTTTTGGCATAGTGCTTCATGTGGTATACACTATCAAACAATGATTTCATTTAAAAACATGGGTTTTTTTACTGAATTATCCAATTTTAAAACTATTTGATAAAATAAAATGTAGATAAACATTCATACCAATCTCAAGGGAAATTTTTTAAACCATAAAGAGATTTAGTTTTATTGAAATCCTTATTTAAAAAATTCAATTCTTTTCAACAATCTAGTTTTTCTATGGAAAAACATTCTCATTAATTGATGAAATAAAAATATGATTTTAATATTATTTGGAAGGATTTTAAAATAAATTTAGGATGACAATTCGAACATGGTTTTAATGGAATTGAACAATGAGAATGGTGAAATTTTTTCACCATAGTCAAATATTTATTATCATTTATAAACATAGTTACATAATGGTATCTTCTTCCGTTATATTTCCATGAAAATATAACATGATCTTTTAAACACATATACTAACCATGATAGAATTATCATTATTATTTTCCATGAGAGTTTATATATCATTTAATGTGAATTTATTTAGGTCTTATTTATGTCAAAAACCCCAGTTTTCATTATTTTTTGAATTGTAATAATTTTGGTGTTCTATGTGAGAGACTAAACTACGATACTATTCAACATTTAGGACTAATCTTCTAGTACTTGTTAATGCTTATAAATTTACAACTATATTTTCAAGTATTTTGTGGAGTTGAAACATAATTATTATATCGTATATTAGATATTAAATCAAAATATTACTTTTTTGTTAATTTATCCTCTATAATCCCTTTAAATTGAAATAACTTGATAAGCCTTTTCGTTTTCATATTTATTTGAAAATGTGATGATGGATTTAAATAGTTCATTTTCATGAGGTAAAAAGTATTCCAAATAGAATGTTTTAATTTTAAAGACAATAACAATAGTATATGATCAATATACAAGAGTTTCAGTTTGAGAAGGATCGAGTGTATAATGACACATGATTTTCGTACATAGACATTACATTCTTTTTTGGGTATATTTATTACATTACACAAAAACAATTCCAAATACTATATTTGATTAGTACCTTTAGATACATTGTATAATTATTAACTGGTTCATAATAAATTTACATCTTATATCATCTATTTATTCATATATAGATCCCTTTTAAAATATAATACATAATACCTATATTTATATCCATTGGAAAATAAATATAGTAATGGCCAATATAATATTATTAATAAGGGAAAATAATTGAGATACATAATCATAACATGAACATAATGGAATAGGAACAAAAAAATGACATTTGAATATCATATAACTGGAATAGGGTCACTACACAAACCATCATAGTATTCTAGGATCACTCCCAAGACCATATTCATAGTTAGGGTTCACTCTTGAGATCATCTTAGAAGTCATAGTTCACTCCCAAGACCATCTTAGAAGAAAATTTCCATTACTAAATTAGGTTCCCTACCCATTGAATCCTATCCTATCTCAACTGATATAAATCATTACCAAATGTGTGGAAGCAATATCTATGTAAAAATATGCTTTAAATTATATTTGATATCTCTGATTCTACCTAGGTGAAACCACAATTTATAATTTCCATAGACCATAATATGAATAAATAATCATTTATGATTTTAAAAAAACAAGGTCAATGAATATTAAAATAGTTTTAAGGAAAACCCATAAATCTAACTTTTTTTAATGAAATCCCCCTTACGACAAAATAAACTCTTGAATAATAAACCACATTAAATAATTACAGTAAACAAAAAACTAAATATAATTTCAACAGTCAAATTCATTATATAGATTCTCAAAGGGGATATATATAAATTGTAAAAAACAATAAAGGTGAATAAAAACTATAATTTACTCAATAGAAGTAAATTGAAGTGAAATCATTTATAAATTTGAATACCAAAATAGACAAAATCCAAAATAATTCTTCAGATATCAAAATTACAATCAATTATTTAGATTAAAATTTAATTTTGTATTAAAAATCAGTATATTAAATATTCATAAAATAATGAAACATTTAACTTAAAAAAATTTACCATAATATATTTTTGAACTTATGATTTAAAAAAAAAAATTTTATTCAAATAATATTTATAAAAATTTAAATTTAAATTTTCCAAATATATACCATTAAAAGATATGAAAACATTCTTTTAAAAAAATAGTACTTTATTATTTTTACAAATGGATTTGTTCTTTTCTTTATCCATATAAACATATTTGATTAATTCCAAAACAAAATCATCGGGTATATAACATATATTTTTCAATAATGTCATTCTATATATATGATTGAATTAATTTATAACAATAAAAAGAATTTTTTGCATAAAAAATATTCTTAAATACCCATCCTTTATTTTTAATTGGCCATTATCTTTATTTATAATTAATTGGTCTCTAAATAATAAATTTTATATATATTTTTAAACAAAATTTCATAATTTAATTAATTCTATTCCTTCCCCCAATTCAAATTTCGATGTGATAACTATACAAACAGTCCATTGTTGTTTCTTATATATCATTCTTCTGTATAACACAAGATATTGAAGTAACTCATTGATCTATGATCAAAATATAAAATTATTCTTGGATGAACTAAAAAAAATTCGAGTTTCATTTAGAATATTCACGTTTATAAATTTTTATTGTCTAACTGTATTGTTAAACTCAATGAAAAAAATAATTATAATTTATTTGAAAAAATAATAATTGAAAAAAAAACACAATGTGTCATATTCTACCATAGTTAAAATAAATTTCATCCTCAAAATATTTCACTCCAATATAAACTAATGATGATACATATGTCTCGCCATATCCTAAAGGTATGAAATATATTATTCAATATAATGGTTTCTCTAGAAAACATTAACCATGTGAGTGGATGTTTAAAATATATTTATCTTTACAGTACATAATTTATATAGGTTTCTTTTAATAATGATTATATTTCTCTACGGGTATGACATATGAGTATAGTACATGTGAATGGTTAGGTATGTACATATTAGAATAGATTCTTGGAACTTATCCTTAACATGAGAGATATTTAATATAAAAACCATTCAATATGTTTCTATTCTGATACAATATATAATTTGAAATGGAATATTGGTACATAAAATTTGATATTGCACTTAAAAAATCTAATATAGAAATTTGATTTTTTCATTGTGGGAAATTAAAATCCAATAATGGGTCAACAAAACAATCACAAAAAAGGAGGTAATGTAAATATTTAAGATCACAAAATAATTAGGAATTATATTAGGAGAACATTATCAAAATGTGAATACATGGACATCGAAGGGAATTCCAACTATAATTTTATGATGGAGAGTGATAGAGAACTTTCTTATTATAGTAATAACCATCAAAGAATGATAAATATATGATTATATAAGGGGAAATTAAATTTATCTTAAAAAATAATTTTCTAGGATAATATTTCATTTTTAATTATAAATTCCCAAAAGTTGAACAATTTTCACAAGTAGATGTACATAATTGATTTCATTACATTTTGTACGAACATTCTCATCAATCGGGATTTCCATGTAATATTTCTAAAATATATCATTCTCTAGGAAATAAGATTAAATTTCTTCTAATTGAGGAACTAGGGGATCATCTAATTCATAATGGAATAACATGTAATCTATTATGTCTCTATTTATGATAAAAAAATTGTTATTAAATGATATACAATACAAATAAATCATCATAATAAAAATTAATACATTATTCTCAAGAACTTCATCCATAGACCAATGTAAACTATTTCATAAATGGTTAACCATATGAACCAAATGAAAGTTCAAATTCCAAATCTTTTGAAGGAAGGATACAAAATTTCTTAAATGAATTTATAATTAATACAAAAAATAACATGATGTGGCTATTACATGTAGAACACCTACATGTGAGGACCACAATTATATATTATCCTAAAAAAGTGAAATTACTATAATTAAATTAATTTTTTTTGGATAAATGCTTGCATTCAGAAAATAACTCATTCCTCACATCATAAATCCAAATATTGTATAAAATCAATCTGATTTTTCATAAACCACATTGTCACCTCTTCGAAGGTCATCAATATTATCCCATTAATTTGATCACAATAAAAAATTTCATTTTCATATTTTATATCCCAAATTCATGCACATATAATGGGTAATATTTCCCTTATTCTTATGTCCCCCCAAAATATCACCTTACCTCCTTAATCACTTCTCATGGTTTCCTGTACTATTGAACATAATCATTGAAATCCTTAATAAAAACTGTAGTGGCCAAATACAGACATGTTTCTTTATTTGTTAATACCATAAAAATATTTCTAAAACATTATTCTAGAATTAAAATTCAAAATCACTCATTTTTTCCACCAATTCATTATCAAACTACAAATCGACAATAAGGGTGTCATGATAATCCCATTTTCTTTTGGATTTAGGAATATGCGGACTTCGATAATCATCATTATTTCATATATTTGATCACTGATTAGCATAATGACAAATTTTAATATAGATGAAGAACTTATGTGTCATGAATCATTTTGTGGAGCCTTGTCTCACATCCTTACATAAAATTATGTAATTAATTCGGCATTCAAATGCCCAATGTTATTATTTAGATCACATAAAACATCTATTAGTCCCCATAAGACAATTACCCCCATGATTCATTCCAAACACTAATCACATATGAAATATCATTCTCCATTCCCCATGGTTTTTATATTTTCCTTAAATGTCTATACTTTATTTATAATCAAATCCACAAGATTGATATGTAACTCGAACATCCATTCCCACATAGATTTTATAATCCCAATCTACTTGTAGATAATGAACTATCTTATCGATAATACCCTTCCTAGAAACGGGTTCAAGACAGTGCAAAATATTTCAAACATTCATTTAAGATGGATCATAATACCTAAAGAATAACTCACAAGTCTTTTAAAGTTATCCTCAAATGTAAAAAACGACTAATAAAACATTTATATTAATTCAAGAAACTCATTATACATCATTATATGATGTACATGAAGAATGTACTTGTAACAGAAAATATTCATCAAGTCAACTTAATCCATGGAAGAAATTTAAACTTGATGACTCATATTATTAATTAAAGTTCATCATTAGTCATATTCACCTTCTAAATGGTAATCAAAAAAAATTAATTTTTCATTTTCTAAAAACTAAACGATTTAAAATATCATTTTTTGAAGCCTATCCATTTTGAGAAACTAACATATCAAAAGAGTTGTTGAAAGATGTTGGAAGATTCCTCATAAAATAATCAATAGAAATTTTCACCTTCTCTACTCTTTTGGGTTTCCGGTATGATCCATCACTTGTGTTTTTATAGAGACAAAAAAATTATGCCTTCTCAAATAAAATTTGTTTTTTGAGGTGGATAATAATTTTATTTCCCATTTCATTCATCATTAACAAGGTTCCTTCATCTTATATCCATTGACTAAAACAAAAAATGAGTAGTGTGAGGAACCCTAATCATAGAGGGAATAATCATAATTATGGTAAATTAGATTTAGTATATAAAATATTACATTTTACCATAGTTTATTAATGATTGTTAGGAAAATTATTGGATTTTATTCTATATATAGACTTATCTATTGGGGACTTACTAAGGTTTTATAAGGGGTCGACCTTATTAAATTACATAATCATGAATTTTAGTCAAGAACTAACATTAATTAATATTTAGGATCTATTAAAGTGTATAGTTTTAGATAATGATCATATAATATATGCATAACATTCCAGATTCATATAGAGAAGATATTGAAAATATAGTATCCATTTATTTCTTATTGTTAAAAATTACAAATAAAATATGATTTCGTTGAGAAATCAACATAACATTTTTCATGTATTCCTTTATTTCTAACACATACTTATAGCATGTGAGAGTAATTTAAGAACATGTTATGATCACAAAAAAATATCAGAAAGGGTGATAAAAATAATAAAACATTAGTCTAATAATACTTGATATGTCTGAAATATTTTCAAAAAATATATACATGTCACCTATATGTAATTTTTGAAACATGAAATTTCCATGAAACTTACACAAAAATAAAAAACATAAATAGAACTATAATGGTATATTAGATAATTAATTACTTATATTGTAACCATCGATTATACCATATGATTCGTATCTCTGATGACTACCATACTATATAACTCTCAAGGCTACCTTATGTTGTAACCGTTGCAGCTTCACATGGAGTAACCATACGGACGACCTCCAATATACATATACCCAATGAATTGGAGGGGGATATAGATACCACAATTAATCTTAAAAAATTCCCAATAACCATAATATAACCTCAAAACATGAACAACTATATAAAAACATTCCAATATATTTTTTTAAAAAGTAGAAGTTTAAAAGGGGACATTGTATAAAAATTCACTTATGAATAACATATAATTGCTATGAAATGAAATTAAAATTTTTACACACTATAAATATACAAAATATAACATAATATAAACAATGTTTCATCACAAAAATGATATAAAACCCTTTCAATTAATGATGTAGATGGTTAAACCAAGGAATAGAAGTTGGGTTACGAATTCTCTTACCTTGCATTTGTCTTACATCACTCATTTTTAAAAATCATGTATAATGATTAAATAGTTTTATTATTATTTTATATAATCATTTTCATGTTTATAAATCATTATATGATCATTTCAAAAAATTCATTTCACCCATTAATTAATTGAATTTCCTTCTTCTCATTGTTATGGGTGTGTTTTTTACAAGATTTCCTTGGCCAGTTTGTATTCTAATTTCTTGTCGTATTGAAATAAAATTCCATAAGATTAGTGAAATTGTATTTAATTGTTTCCATAATATATAATGATAGCATAAATGATTTTTTTATCACATATGATGATTAACAAATAGAAAAAAAAAACTTTAATGATATTTGTTTAGATCATTTTTGGTGATTCCTCGATAATCATGAACTTATTACATTATATAATTTAATTTCATGAAAATTATTTCTTTATAGAACATAAAATAGGGTACATAATAAAATTTATATTATGTTTCATCTATTGGAAGGGTTTTATGATCATCTTTGAACGAATTAATGCAAATGGAAAGAATATCATCTACAATTCTCGTAAATAGCACATCAAAATGATGTTTTTACTTTTAATTTTTATAATAAGAGGAAGAGGAGATGAAGTAAGATGATCAATTTTCTACAAGAACATATTATAATATATTATATATATGAATATATAGATATAATTTGTCCTTGATAATCAGAGGGGAAGAGAGTATAATAAAATAATGGAACTAAAAAGACAACACATAATAATGAAAGAGGATTCTTATCTCTTGATCTCTTCTCCATTAAATCCTCTATAAGGCCTTTAGTTTTTCCCTTTTGGTGAGACCATTAAGGTATTGGACCTAGGGATGAGACTTGAGGAGGTTATTTGGCACAAATTAGAAGCTTTTTATGGCTTGATAGGTGTGACATAAAGAGGGGAATGACAGTGGTGTTTATTGTGGAGGAGAGGAGTGATTTTACATTATTTTAATATTTATACTAATATTTTTTTACCAAGACTATGAATAGTATTCATTACTAAGATCAAAATAGAAATTAGAGCATCTAAGTTTGAAAAAATATGTCTTACATCATCCATGACATAAAAAATAGTTTATGTAACTGATAGATAGAATATATTATATTTTTTCCGTATTTGACAATTCATAAAAATATAAATAATTTTAAAAAAATACAAAAAATTAACCCTAATGACTTTTCTATGTGTAGAATTTAAAAAATTAGTCTATTTTTTGAAAATAATTTTCTAAATATAATTATATTAATTTTTAAATAAATTAATAATTTATACAAAAATTAACAATTTTGAAACTATAACTCACTTTATACCACCTTGAAAAATTAATCATGTTTTCATTATCATATATCCTTAAGAAAATAAAATAGTAATACAATTTACTATTAATTAGGGTCATATTACTATTAATATTACTATTCCAAAGGGTATATTACTATTTACCAGAAATCATGTTGCTTAAATCAGACTCCACATAACTTACAGATCAAAACTGTAGATGACAATTTTTCAAAATTCAAAACATAGATGAGGAAAAATTATGCATTAAAATCTATTGTGTAACTATCTCCTTAAAAATCGTTTGTTTTATAGAGTCTTATTATTTATTTCCTTAAATTAATTTTTAAATACATGGGGTGTTACATTGTCCCTATCTTATAGAAATGTTTTCCTCACACTTTGTTTTCAATTATTTACTTATTAAAAAAGTTAGGTTATCATACCCTCCTAGAATATTTAGACTCCCATGATTCTTCTTCAAAAATTTGGTTTATCTAAAAAAACATCCATAGATGGACTAACATATTTAATAATATATGTTCCCTTTGATCATGAATATGAAATTGTTTCTCTTCATATTATAGGTTCTCTTCCAGCTGAACTGCATGTAGTATCAAAACACATGAGGAATCTGGTACATAATTTCACAACATAGAATAATGAATAAAATTATGTAAATAAGAAAAAATCAGAGGAAAATCTACTCTGTCAGTTACTGGCCCAACATTATTTAAAATTTTTTATGGTCCAATGAACTACAGGCTTAGCTGTTTTTTCATACCATAATGAATAACACTTTTCTATGGTATGATTCTAGGAAAAACATGATCACCTACCTCAGCATAAAATTCTTTCCTCCTCTTGTCTTCAAAAGTTTTTTGCTAGCTTTGATCAATCCTCATGTGTTTCTATATCATCATTACTTTCTCAGATAAATCCTTTAAAAATTCTTTTCTCATCACTTCATTTCTCAGAATACATTCAAAAAATATGGAGGTCAACATCGATTCTCATACAATGTCTCAAAAGGAGGAAAATATATATTGGAAGGAAAGTTTTATTTATAAGAAAACTCATCTAAAAAATATGGTGATCCCAACATCCCTGGAAATCCATTGATCATGCTCGAAGAATATCCTCCAATGTCTGAATTGTTTTTTATGACTACCCATTTGATTTATGATGAAATTTATTACATAAATTTATTTATGTACCCAATAACTTCTAAAGGCCCATCCCAAAATTATATGTGAACTTGAGATCCCATTCAGATACAATGGAAAGGGGAACTCAATATATCCTGATAATCTATTTCTGGTACTATTTAGAAATATAATTCAATGAAATTATATATCAAATAGAAATAAAATGTACATATTTAGTCAAATAATCAGAAATATCCTAAATTGCATTGTTACATTGAGAATTATTTGGTAGTCTCATAAAGACATCCACTGTTATATTTTCTCATTTCTTCTATAGAACTGGAAAAGGTGGAATAATCCCCTTTGATAACTACCTTTCTACTTTAATAGGATGAAATAAACAACATTAATGGAAAAAATCAATAATATCCCGTTTAATTCCATCCCACTAGTAATACTCTTGATGGTCTCTAAACATCTTAGTACTACTATGATGAACTAAAAATAGAGAACTATGAGATTCACACAATAATTTTTTCATTAATTCGGAATCACAAGGCACACACTACCATTTTACAAAATTTATAAGACCATATTTATCTTATATAAATTTTGGAAGTTTACTCATTTTAAACAAATCTACCTTTTTCGGTAGATTCCCATTTTATTTATGTGCCTGTTAAATTATGTATGACACTAGTTAATTTACTAAAACCTAAAACAAAATAGATGTATTTCCTACCCCAATAACATCTAAAACAAAAATTCATCAAATTATTAATTAATGGATCATGTTGAAACATAACATGGTTAATGATTCATTATGTTTTCAACTCAAGACATCTTTCACTTTGATTGTATTTCATGGATGGTAATTGGTTTGGAAATCGTAATCATTAATCAATTCATTCCTTATTATCTACTCCCTGTTTAATTTCATTTGAGTCAATATATACTTCATACATTTATGTTAATTACATATTTGGCATGTATATTCTTTAAAATGATTCCTCCAAACATTCAATGAAAAAACCACCATTTCCAATTCTGAATCATGTTTGGGATAATATATCTCATGGGGGTTTAGTTGTCTAGAATAATTTACAATTACTTGGTCATTTTGCATCAATCAACAACCATGTCCCTTTAATGAAGCATTACAATAGACTATAAAATCACCATTTCAGTATGGAAAAATGAAAATTACACTATTCGCCAATCTCTTCTCCACTTATGGAAAACAAACATCACATCACTATCTCTTAAAAAATTATCCCCTTTTTTTGTTAACATATTTATCAGGACAGATACTCCAAAAATGTTTTTAAAAAACCAATGGTACTATAATGCTAATCCAAGAAAACAATGAATCCCTGTAACATTTATTGGTCTTCTCCATTCATAAAATACTTTATTTTGGTAGGATCAACTATTATACCATACACATATACAATCTTCCCATTAAAAGAAATATCTTCCAAAAAAATCACGCATTTTGAATTTTCCATACAGTTTATTTTCCATTAGGGTTTGAAAAATATTGGTTACATGTTTTTTTTTCTCTTCATTACTCCTAGAAAATACTAGAATGTCATAAATAAACAAAAATTCAATCTTATCCAGGAACTCATGAAATATTATATTCATAAAATCCATCAATAAGACATGTCAATTATTCATCCCATTTGACATAAAAAATTCATAATGCCCAAAATTAGTATGAAATGTGGTTTTTGGGATTTTATCCTCCTTCACCTTAAATTGATTGTGTCTGAATCTCAGGACAATATGGGAAAAGTACTCATCTCCTTGGAGTTGATCAAATAATTCATCGATAAGAGGAATCAGATAATTATTTTAGTATTGATGTTATTCAAGGATTTATTATCAATACAACATATCATGGAACCATCATTCTTTTAAATAATAAAAATTGAGTCACCTCTTGGTGAAGATCTTGGATGAAAGAAGCCTTTATCAAGAAAATCCTACAACGGAATTTTCATCTCTAAATATTCTATTTGATCCATTCAGTAAGGGGGTTTTGAAATTGTCTTTGCATCAAAAATAATGTTAATTATGAGTTCAGCTTCCACATCGGTTATTAAATTGGGTAAATCATCAAAAAAATCTTGATATACATTTACTACTAGTATATCGTTAATCTAAACAGTTCCCTTATTTTAAATAATATGAACAAGATAACTATCATTTCCATATTTCAACAGTTTCTTATCTTCCTCAGATGTTATCTATTTTATGGTTTAATTAGTGTATATAAACTAACACACTCTCTATAAAGTATCTTCATTAAATCAACAGTCAATCATAGCATGATAAACAAAATATCAATCCATACCTAGAATGACATCAAACTCTACTAAAGGAAAAAAAAGGTTTTCCAAGTAATATCTTCCCACATACAACAAAATGAATATTCGTAAAATTTTTATTATTGTACAACTAACACATGGTGTTTTAAAAATAAGTTATAGACTCCTTCATTGAGGTGAGATTTCTAATTCTCTAGAAATTTTCTCAAAAATAAAAGAATATGTAGACACCATGTCGAAACAAACATTAGAAATATATGGGTAAACAAACAAGGTACCTGATAAACATTCATTAGATGTCTTATAATCTGCTGACATAGTCACAAATGATCTCAGGATACTCTTAATTTTACAGGGTGGCCACATTCCCTCATTCAAATATTTATTTTGGTAGGCATTTTAATAATGGCCTAGCTCACCACATTTAAAATACTGAACAGTTTTATTATCAGGATTAGTCTTATGATCATTTTCATTATAATCTCGATCCATATTTCAAAAAATTGAACATTGAAAACACATCCCAATTTTGGAAAGGAATTCCCCAGGGTTCTCATGGCCACACAATTTATTAACTATAAACTAGACATTTATACCATCATATTTCAATGATTGATTCTTACTGATAACTTACCATCTAGACATATTATTCTCCTTATTTTAAAACATCATGTGATCAATAGAAAACTCCATTTATACCCTCTATGAACATTGTAAAAGTTTCTCATAACATTTTAGTTCATGGTAGGATAATTCCCTTTGACACCATGGCAACAATCCAGAGTTAAAATTGTAGATTTTGCTATCATTTTCTAGAACAATATTGGGAGGATAGCTCTTGAGTATATAGATGATCACATCATTCACAATCTCTAAATATTACATCTTTTACATCAATTCATGATATTATTTCTCTATCCTAAGTCAAACAACATTAGTAAAATATATTTCAATAAATAGACATTAAAATTCATCCCACTCTAAGGTATCAATCTTCACTCTAACCCTGATATTCATGACCATGTACAACCAATGAACAACATCATCATCAAAATGATAAATGAAAGGACATAACTTTTGATCGTATGAATTTTCCATAACATCAAATATCATTTCAAGGGATTTAATCAATCCTTTAGATGCTACTAGGTCAGAATATCCAATGAATGCAAGAGGGTGTTTCCTTATAAAAAAGTTCAACTACTATCATTTTATTTTTGGTACCTCTACTTTTTCTCTTGCATGGAGACAACTCTATTTTTTGCATATTTCATCTAGTCCATTATAATAACAAACTATTCGATTCTAATCCCAACCATTCCATAATTCATATTAGGAAGGATATCATTATTTCAGTGCCTCTCCACTTCATTATCACTGTTTCTTATGTGGAAAACCATTCTAAACAAAAATATCTTATTCTAAGAAACATAGTAATATTTAAATTATATATCATTTAAAATAAACTATATATTAAAAATAATTTATTCTATGTTATCAACATCATCCTAACCCCTAAAGTTATCTAATTCATCCACTGATATTAACTATATTGCCACGACCTTATGACATTACATAATCGTTAATTTTAGTTATGAACTCAATTAATTTCATATTGACTATATTATCATGTTAGTAGTTTTATAGAAACGTCATATAAAACATACATAACATTCCACATTCATATAGAGCTGATATAAGAAAAATAGAATAAATTTCATCCCAAATATAAAACTTTTGAAATAAAACATATTTTCATTGAAAAATATTCATTACATATGAAATGGATTCCTTCTTTTTCTTCAACATCATTGTAACCTATGAAAACAATTTAATGACATGGGATAATCACAAAAATATATTTAATGGATACAGAAATAAGAAAACATTAGTCCATGAATATATGTAATGTACAAAATCATTTTCGAAAAGACACACTTGTTACCAATATACATACTTTACGAAACAACAAAATTTTATGATATTTCCAAAAAAATAACATAAAAATAACACTAAATTTATCTTTGGTAATTTCATATTTGTATCGTATCCCTCATATCTTCCTTATGATTTTAAAAACTGACGGCTACCTTATGGTGTAACTATTTCACCTACACATAGAGATACCATATGGGAGAGATCAAACATACACATACCAAATGTGTTGGAGGGAGATATTGGTCACAACCTTAATATTAAAAAATTCCCAAGAAACATAACATAATAAACAAACAATAATACTTATATATAAACATTCACATTAAATATTGTAAAACATGTTGTTTAAAAGAGGATTTTATACGAAATGTCACTAACAAATAACATATAATATTTATGATACTAAATAAAATTAATGGAATATTGGTAAAAATTGTAAATAATCATAGTACAAAATAATATACAAATTTCAAATAAAAAATTCTCTTAAAACCACAAAATTATTGAAGTATAATTTTAACCTGATGAATGGAAATTGGTTTAGGAGTTCCCTTACCTCAGGATTATCTTTATTAAAACTTGTTTAAGCCTCTTTCATAATAGTTAAAAGTGTGTTATTAGTATTTTAAAAAACAATTTCATGTTTATAATAACTTATATGATCATTTAAAAACATCATTACAACATTTAATTATTAATATTTTTTCCTTTTATTTTTCTGGGTGTGTTCTTTACATGATTTTCTTTTCCGGTTTGTATTTTATTATCATGTCATATAGAATAGAAATTCCTGAAGTGGAATGAAATTATAATCAAATTTTTTCAGAATATATAATTATAACATAAATAATTTTTTATCATATATGATGATGAATCCTTAGATAAAATATTAAAGATATTTTTTTAGTTTATTTTTTGTAGTTCCTCGATAATCATGAATTTGTTTCATTATATAATTTCATGTCATGCATAGAAAATTATTATAGAACATAAAATATTATAAATATTTTACATTAAATTCTCTTTAAACTACTAAATGTTATTTATGAACATATTTAATGGATGTAATGGAATTTGAAAGAACGTTGTACACAATTTTGGTATGTAATACATCATGAATGATTTTTTTTATTATAATAAGTGGAACATTAGACGATGAAATATGATGAATTATATACATGAACATGATAACATATAGAATATATTAGATAATAGATATTTCATGCCTCCTGGATAAGTTAAGGAGTGTGAGTATAATAAATGAGTGGAATAGAAATTAAAACACATGAAAATGAAAGATTATTCTTGCCTCTTGATCTCTTCACCTTGAGATCCACCTTAAGGCCTTTGGTTTTGGATTTTTAGTGATACAATCAAGTATTGGATGTTGGGAATTGAATGGTTGATGGATTTTTCTTGAACATAGTCAAATATCAAGGATTGATAGGTGTGAGAGGAAGATTGGAATGAGGGAGATATTTATAGTGGAGGAGAGTAGGGATTTTACATTATTTTAATCACCATTTTAATATTTATATCAAATACAATGAATAGTCTTAATTATTACCATAATAATAGTAAATAGATCATGTGAGTTAAAAACAAGTGGGATTACCTCATCCATGATCTAAAAAATAGTGTATTCAATTGATAGTTTGTGTATAGGGTGTTTTACAATATTTAACTATTCATAAAAACATCAAATAATTTTAGAAAAAATACCAAAAAATCACACAACCATTTTTTGATGTGTAGAATTACAAAATGATCTAAACTTTTTTAAATTTTCTATATATGATTAATTTTATTTTTATATGGTATTATACATTATTTAAAAATTTAGAATTTTATAATTATAAATCCATTTATATCACCTTGAAAACTTAATAATGACATCATTATCTTAAATCCATAACAAAATAAAATAATATTACAATTTACTATTCATTAGTTTCCTATTAGTATTCATAGGGGTACAATATTATTCCTCAAAAATAATGTTTCTTTTATTAGTATCTAAATAATTTACTAGTCATAATTGTAGATGACCATTTTCTAATATTCAAAACCTACAAATGGATAAATCATGTTTTAATGGATACATTATAACTATCTCCTTAAGAAAATATTTTATATGATAATGTCATAGTATTTAATGAATTTCATTTATTTGTATAACCCTAGGCTGTTACAGGTTTTCTAATCCATGTTCTTAAATGGTACAAAAACATTTCTCTAATACCGACTAAATGACCCCCACTTTTAATATAAAGATGTTATATTTTTTTTGAATATTTAATGAATTACAAAAACTAACATCCATTGACCTAATTATTTTATTGCCTTTGGAAACATGGATGAAATAAATATGCAATGACTATTTGAACATATTATCCCACATATTATTTTATATCAAGAACCCTTTTGATAGATCATATATAATAAATTTTTTCATATTCTGTGGAAAAGAAACATTTTAAAGGGTCACATCATATACCCACTAAGTCTATATAGGGTATCTATCACACGCCGACCCGATGCTTTATTTTATTTTAATTATTTTTGGTCTCATTTTTGAACTACGTTTTGAACCGGTTTTAAATTAAAAGAAAATCTCGTTTTTATTCGAATGTGCGAGCATATGCACGCCCTGCACAGTTACTAATTTTTTTAAGGGGTTGTTTGTTATTGAATGTGTTTTTTTGAGACTCAAAACCATGCGGGTGACCCCGCGCGTGAGACCATGCGCGGTGTCCGCTCTCAGTTAATAATTTTATTATTATTATTTTAGTGAATATTTTAATTAGGCTTAGAATATTAAATTATTGACATAGTTATAAAATTTTTAATAATAATAATAATAATATTATTATTATTATTACAAAAAAGGGGGAAAACCCTTTTCTATTCGAGCCTCCCCCCCATTTCTCCTTACACCGTCGTGAGCCCCCCCCCCCCCCTCGTTCTCCTGTGTGCACCCGGAGCCCAAGCCGCCTCCCGCTCTGGCCACATCGTGACTCCGGCCGTCCGCCTCGCTCCTCCGCTCTCACCCGGGACCTCGCACTGCCCTGCCATCTCCTGTCCCCACCACCCAGCCGACTTAAACCCCACTCCCTATTGCGCGACCACCATTGGACGAGGCCCTCCGGCGAGCCACGTCCTTTCCTCCGGTGACCGCGACCCCGCACACCGTCCCGCTACCTCACGCTCTTCGTCTGGGTAAAATTTCTTCAACTTTCGTTAGGGTTTGGTTTTTCCGGGTTAGGGTTTTGTGTCTCCTATTTTGGTTTTGATTATAAATATTTTCATGATTTTATTTTAGGGTTTATTTGGGTTGTTTTGAGTGTGATTGAGGCACGGTGGACATTGCGCACCACATTGGTGAAGTTGGCCTACACCGAGGTAGGTGGTTCTGCATATAATTATTATTTGATGAATTAAATTTATAGTTTTATTAATTTAGCATATTATTCATTTAGTTTATGTGGTGCGAATTTAGTTTTCATTGGAGTTTGGTATGTGTTTAATTGTTTGGTATCATGTTTATATGTTATAAGTGTGTTCTTGCTAAAAAGCTAACATTTAATCTTCTGTTAGTGATCTAATAGATGTTTCAGTTAGCTTATCAACATGTGCATGTGGTGGAGAGTGTTTTTTTATATGGAGTCGTGTGCGTTGGATTTCAATCAAAATTATTTTGTTGTAGTTTTGTGGTAAAACATTGAAGCAAACCTTAAAAATGTTATACTAAGTGTTTCTTTAATTTATTTAATTGTTTATGTGGTGCAAAAATAGTTTTAAGACAATTTAGTATACATTTGTTTTTAAAGTGGTATCTTAATATGAGATACGATGTGTTTTATTTGAAAACTAGTGTCAAGCCTCTTATCACTATATTATAAAATGTTATGTTGGTTTATCAAAGTGTGGAAAGACTGCAGTTAGTGTTTTGGTATGGTTTCAATCTGTGCTTGGTTGTTGGAGTTGTCTTTGGGTGCGTTCTTGATAAAAAATTCTCATATTGTTATTTATAATGGTTTCATAAAATGTTTTAATGATTTGTTAAGTTGTAAAGGAGGTGAAGATTGTGTTTTGGAGTTCTTTTGGTGTGTGTATTGTCTCAAAATGGTATCCATGTGTGTAAATTATGGTTCATGGGGTGAATCATATCTATTTTTATCTGGGTGCGTTAATGTGATGTGTTTTTCTGAAATGTTTTATAGTTTTTTTATGTGTTTATTTGTTTTATTAAATTATATGTTTAGGGTGTTGGGCCGCGCGTGTCGAGGAATCCTATATGTACATGCATAGGGTAATGCATGTACATATATATGCCCTCTTTTCACATATTCCCTCATGGCGTTGGGAATATGTGCAATGTAGCTAGGGGTATATATATATATATATATATATATATATATGTATATGTATAAATGCATGTGCATGTGTGCGCCAAGTGTCGGTTCGAGTGGCCATTGACAGATAGCGACAAGTTTGAGGTAGGTCCCTTATGCCTAAGATTTTAATTTTGAAATTCATAATTGCTTAATTGTTTTAAAAATATGTTAGACACTATGCTATATACACATGCTATCGAATCTGATTGCGGTTGCTAGAAACTATTATTCCTTGTATTGGAAAATTGAAATGTATTACAAAGTCGTTGGCCTTATGTGACTTTTCTTTAAAAAAAATTGATTTCTTAAGTGGTTTTGAATTGGTAAGGTATATTTCCAAAGGTGTTGGGCCTTTTGGCCGGTTGATTGTAAACAGTGTTCACTTTATGTAATTAAGCATGTTTGGCATCTTAAGAATGTTTTATAAAATAGATAAAAAAACCTCTGTTGAGGCCCGTTTGGTAATTTATGATTTGGTTTACGATAATAGAAAACCCCTTTTGAGTCATTCCCGTAAATTTGAAAATAAAATGTGATGCAAGTGTTTATGAGCAGTTTCTGATATATGTGCCTAGTGTAAAGGCTTGTGCATGATTGTGTGATGTAATGAGGGGGAATTCACTTAAGTAGGGAGAGCGGTGGTGAGAGTTTGTATGAGTTTTAGATAAATAAAGTGTATTTTTAATTGTTTGACTGCTTGATAAAGAAAACTCACCACCATTTTGAAATAGTGCACAACGGGAAACCCGAGTATCTAGGTGGGTGACCAGGACTAGTACGCTAGATGACCCGGCCGGGGTTCTTCCCGGTTTGTCTAGCAGGACTGACGCAACAACACTAACTAAACATATGAATTTCTGAGGGTCGTGGTCTTCTAAGACATTTTTTCTGAGGGTCGTGGCCATCTAAGCCACATTTTCTGAGGGTCATGGTCTTCTAAGCCACTTTTCACTGAGGTACGAGGTCTTTAGGTTCCCACTTGTTCTAGCTACTTATAGGGATTAACCATAGTGCTCATTTGTGACATGCTTCTTGTGATGTAACTTCCTTTTCAGTTGTTTCATACCCGATGTCTTGATTGTAAAAATCACATTTTATTCCAAACTGGTTTCTTTTCATTTTGAAATGTTAATGCACGCTTGGAACCTATTTTGAAAATGTAGTAAGAGTGAAATGCTTTATTTGAAAATGCAAACTCATTACTTAAATTTTAAAAGAAGGGAAAACATTATTTTATTATATCTTATGTTCTAACTGGCATAGTTGGATTTATTAATAAAGGTGAAGGCGTAGGACGTGGTTATTTTTGGATTTCCTACTGAGCATCTCGGTGCTCATGCCTAATTTACTTTTCAGTTGTAGGTTTCAGTCGTGGATCTCTTTTGGGAGCGAGTGTGGTTGTGGTACCGTGGTGATCCACAGGGTCACCTGTTGTATGTCACGTTTCTTTGTTTATTCCTTTTTCTACTGCCACGTTGTACAGTTTATTTTCCTTTATTTATCTGATTTTTCAGTTTATCATTATTTATCTTCGTCATGGGCCAAACTATTCCCAACTGGTTTGTTTTGATGCCCGACACTAGTTGCCAGCCCGTGGTGTTTGGTAATGCCCTTCGGGCCATGTCACGGACCGGGTCGGGCGTTGGGTCGGATGATGACCCAGACTGGTTCGTGACTAAATGGTATCAGAGGTGCCTTTGTTATTTGGGGTGTCGAGTAGCTTGGTGATTAGGTGTGTCGGGACTCGAGAGGTAGGTGCGGCAAGGACGTCATGAACCCTTACCAATCCCGACACTCGATTTACCAAGGGTAGTATGGGATTTGAGTTTTTTTTCTTGGCCTGTGTGGATGAGGGACGACAAGGGAAGTCATCCAGTGTTACACAACGAGCCTGCATGGAGTAGCGACCCATGTATACATCAAGTGCACAATTTGAGATACTTCCTGTGGTGGATGCCCGCTCGGATCATGGTCTGCTAAACCATGTTACCGAGTTGCAATAACCACTAGTCCATTATTTTATTTGGAAATTTTGATGTGAGTTATGTTTGACCTTCATTTTGGTTGATGTGAGTAGATCTCAAAAATGAAAAGGTATTTTTGTGATGGTGTTTTCAAAAGGGAATATGGTTGTTGGAGTGGAAAATGGTTTTGGAAAGGGAAGACGTTTTGGAATTTTGAAATGTGTTTCTTCAATAATAAGTGACTTTCTCAATTGGTTGTGAATTTGTGCATTGTGCTTAATGGTATGTTTTGGAAATGAGAAGTGTCTTGAATTGACCCTTGGTATTCCTATGACTGATCAGATACATTGAGGTGCACATGTGGAAAGTGGGGAAATTGGTGTTGTGAGTGGATGGGTGCTTGAGCTAGCATAGGGATATGTATGTGTGAGACTTCATGGGATATCAAGGGTTGATATTTAAGTGGTTTTGGTTGCTGAAAATGGTTTTCAAAAAGGGTTTTTCAGATGTTTAGAAAAGTGGGTGAGAAATTGTTTAGCTTTCTCTTTTCATGTTGGGTATTCCCTTTTTCGCGGGATCTTGGTTTTGACATATTGAATTGTGGTTATAATAGTGATTTGTGTTTGAGCTTTCGTTTGTGATTGTGGTGTGGAATTTTGATTTATGATGAGTTTTGATTCGGATTTTTGCCTCTTGTTTTTGAGTATGCTACCCAGAAAAGTCCCATAAGTTTCTAGTGAGCCTCTTCTAGTTGTTGGTTCTACTCATACTCTTAGCAGAGTGGTGGAATTTAATTCTTTTCTGTTGTTTTCCTACTACGATGATGATCATGATCTATCGGTGGTAGCAGACTAGCTTGGTGAAATCGTTGGTGTTTCCATATAATTTTAAACTCCCAAAGCTATGAGATTCCGTGATTGTTTGAGTTCATTTGATGGTTCAACTTTGGATTGGCGTAAGAGAAAATCCTAACGTTTTTGCCTGATGAGATGTCTTGAAAGGTGTTTAAGACCAATTCCGTATGATGGTTTATACCTAAGGAGGTGAAATCAAGGGAAGTGGTAGAGCCAATAGCTGTCGAGTAAGGCCAATGAGTAGTGAAGGCCTACATGGGGCATTCCAAGGGGTTGATTCCATTTCCTTCAGAGGTAGCATCTTGGAAGCAGTTAATGTTTTTCTTGTGTGGGGTTTTAGTCCAGGGTTCCAGGACCGTTTCTTTTTGGTGCTCGGGAAGGTTCCCCGTCCAGTGATGAGAGAGGGAATCGGAAGAACCTCTCTCAGAAAAGTCCTCTTATGAATTCCATCTTCTATTAGTTGGGACGCCCCTTGTTTGCTCCTAGTGTGCTCGATTTGTGTACTTTAAGTCACCTTGTCATCATCCTCTGAAGGCTTTCCGTCAGTATGTCCATTTGGGACAATTGGAGTGGTTTAACTAGAGGCATTGTTAGCTGGAGTCTCGACCGAAGGATGTCAGCTCCTGACTGCGGGGTAACAGATGCTTCAAGGCATCAGAGCTCCAACCACAGGTCTCAGAGTGAAGCCTTTCATGCAGTCAGAAATCGTTGGGTGTGGGTCACATTGGTATAACTTTTGTCTCCAGTGCTAAAATTGGGACAGTTTAAGTTTCTCGGTTCAAGATCACTTGTCTTTGGAGGTTCTGTTTTTATGAAAGAGGCGCAAAGGTCTCTTTTTCTCGTTGTGGTCTTTGTTCTTTGAGTACCCCTCTGTGGTTGTAAAAAGGCATGGTGATTTTGTTTCTTGTAATTCTAGTGGTTGCACCTCCTCAAATGTGACCGGTTTTGTTTTAGTACATGCTTGTTTTGGAGATGATCATCTCTTGTGGAAATGATGAGTCATGGTTAAGTTCGTTATTTGGTAGAATTCTTCTGTGGGTTTTCTCTTGTCGCAGTGGTTTCTGGTTTGGGTTAGAAGTTCTCATGTCGGTTTATACTGGTTGGTTTAAGCTAGCCTGTTCTTAAATGGTTGGGAGACTCACCATGAATCTTTTCGTGCCTTTTTTTAGGTTTGTTCTGTGTGGTGGTTCCCTCTTGGATCACGTTAGCAGTTCCAATGTTAGTTCATGCTAAGAGTCTCACTCTCGGTTGTGCTAGTCGGGTTCTTGTGGTGGGGAGAACCCTCCTCTTTTCCTGATGGTTCTTCTCTTCTCAATTTCCCTCAGAGTTGGTTGGGTGTGACTGATGGAGTGAAAAGTCATACCAAGTTCGTTATTTTGTTGACCTCGTTCAATTTCAAACTCATGTTTGATTCCTCGTTTGGCTGGGTGACATTCTGGGGGCAGAAAGTTTTTATGGTGGGGAGAATTGTCACACCCCGACCCGATGCTTTATATTATTTTAATTATTTTGGTTCTCGTTTTTGGACTACGTTTTGAACCGGTTTTAAATTAAAAGAAAATCTCGTTTTTATACGAACGTGCGAGTGTATGCGTGCCCTGCACGGTTCCTAATTTTTGTTAAGGGATAGTTTGTTATCGAATCAGTTGTTTTTGAGACACGCAACCATGCGCGCGACCCCGCGCGTGAGACCGTGCATGGTGTCCGCTCTCAGTTAATAATTTTATTATTATTATTTTAGTTAATATTTTAATTATGCTTAGAATATTAAATTATTTACATAGTTATAAAATTTTTATTTTTATTATTATTATTAATTTTATTACAAAAAAAGGGGGACAAAACCTATTCTACCCGAGCCCCCCCCCCCCCATTTCCCCTTACCCCGTCGCGAGCCCCCCCTCCCCCTCGTTCGCCTGTGTGCACCCAGAGCCCAGGCCGCCTCCCTCTCCGGCCACGCCGCGACTCCAGCCGGCTACATCGCCCCTCTGCGCTCGCCCGGGACCTCGCACCACCCTGCCGTCTCCGGTCCCCGCCGCCCATCCGACTAGAGCCCCCCTCCCTATTGAGCGACAACCATTGGCCGAGGCCCTCAGGTGAGCCACCTCCTTTCCTCTGGTTACTGCGATCCCGCACACCATCCCGCTACCTCACGCTCTTCATCCGGGTAAAATTTCTTCATCCTTCATTAGGGTTTGGTTTTTCTGGGTTAGGGTTTTGTGTCTCCTTATTCCGGTTTTGATTATAAATAGTTTCATGATTTTATTTTAGGGTTTATTTGGGTTGTTTTGAGTGTGATTGAGGTGTGGTGGACTTAGCGCGCAACATTGGTAATGTTGGCCTACACCAAGGTAGGTGGTTCCGCGTATAATTATTAATTGATGAATTAAATTTAAAGTTTGATTAATTTAGAATATTATTCAGTTATTTTATGTGGTGAGAATTTAGTTTTCACTGATGTTTGATATGTGTTTAATTGTTTGGTAGCATGTTTATATGTTATAAGTGTGTTCTTTCTAAAAAAGTAACATGTAATCTACTGTTGGTGATTCAATAAATGTTGAAGTTTGCTTATCAACATGTGCAGATGGTGCAGAGTGTATTTTTATATGGAGTCGTGTGCGTTTGATTTCAAAAAAATTTATTTTGTTGTAGTTTTGTGGTAAAACATTGAAGCACACCTTAAAAATTTTATAGTAAGTGTTTCATTAATTTATTTAATTGTTTATGTGGTGCAAAAATAGTTTTAAGACAATTTATTATACATTTGATTTTAAAGTGGTATCTTAATATGAGATACGATGTGTTTTATTTGAAAACCCATGTCAAGCTTCTTATAACTATTTTATAAAATGTATTGTTGGTTTATCAAAGTGTGTAAAGACTGCAGTTAGTTTTTTGATATTGTTTCAATGTGCGCTTGGTTGCTGGAGTTGGCTTTGGGAGCGTTCTTGATTAAAAAAAAGTATCATATTGTTATTTATAATTGTTTCATAAAATGTTTTAATGATTTTTAAGTTGTAAAGGAGGTGAAGATTGTGTTTTGGAGTTCTTTTGGTGTGTGTATTGTCTCAAAATGGTTTCCATGTGTGTAAATGATGGTTCATGGGGTGCATCGTATCTTGTTTTATATGGGTGCGTTAATGTGATGTGTTTTTATGAAATGTTTTATAGATTGTTTATGTGTTTATTTGTTTTATTTAATTATCTGTGTAGTGCGTTGGGCTGCACGTGTCGGGGAATCCTACATGTACATGTATAGGGTAAGGCATGTACATATATATGCCCTCTTTGCAAATATTCCCTCATGTTGTGGGGAATATGTGCAATGCATCTAGGGGTGTATATATATATATGTATAAATGCATGTGTGTGTGTGCGCCAAGTGTCGGTTCGAGTGGCCATTGACAGATAACGACAAGTTTGAGGTAGGTCCCCATATGCCTAAGCATTTAATTTGAAATTCATAATTGATTGATTGTTTTAAAAATATGTTTACACTATGCTATATACACATGCTATGGAATCTGATTGCGGTTGCTAGAAACTAGTATTCCTTGTATTGGAAAATTGAATTGTATTTCAAAGCCGTTGGCCTTAAGTAACTTTTCTTGAAGAAAATTGATTTCTTAAGTGGTTTTGAATTGGTAAGGTGTATTTCCAAAGGTGTTTAGATTTTTGTCTGGTTGAATGTAAAAAGTGTTCCCTTTATGTAATTAAGCATGTTTGGCATCTTAAGAATGATTTTTGAAATAGAAAAAAACCTCTGTTTAGGCATGTTTGGTACTTTAAGATTTGGTTTGTGAAAATAGAAAACCCCTTTTGAGGCATTCCCCTAAATTTGAAAATAAAATGTGATGCAAGTGTTTATGAGAGGTTTGTGATATATGTGCCAAGTGTAAAGGCTTGTGAATGATTGTTTGATGTAAAGAGGGTAAATGCACTTAAGTAGGGAGAGCGGTGGTGAGAGGTTGTATGAGTTTTAGATAATGAAAGTGTAATGTACTTGTTTGATTGCTTGATAAAGAAAACTCACCACCATTTTGAAATAGAGAACAATGGGAAACCTGGGTATCTAGGTGGGTGACCAAGACTAGTACGCTAGATGACACGGAAGGGGTTCGTCCCGGTTTGTCTAGCAGGACTTACACAAAAACACTAACTAAACATATGATTTTTTGATGGTCGTGGTCTTCTAAGCCACGTTTTCTGAGGGTTGTAGATTTCTAAGACACGTTTTCTGAGGGTCGTGGTTTCTAAGCCACGTTTCAATGAGGTACGAGGTCTTTAGGTTCCCACTTATTCTAGCTACTTATAGGGATTACCCATAGTGCTCATTTGTGACATGCTGCTTGTGATGTAACTTCCTTTTCAGTTGTTTCATACCTGATGTCTTGTTTGTAAAAATCACATTTTATTCCAAACTGGTTTCTTTTCATTTTAAAATGTTAATGCACGCTTGGAACCTATTTTGAAAATGTAGTAAGACTAAAATTCTTTATTTGAAAATGCAAACACATTACTTGAATTTGAAAAGAAGGGAAAACATTATTTTATTATATCTTATTTTCAAACTGGCATAGTTGGATTTTTTAATAAAGGAAGAGGCGTAAGACGTTCTTATTTTTGGATTTTCTATTGAGCATCTCAGTGCTCACACCTACCTTACTTTTCAGTTCCAGGTTTCAGTCGTGGATCTCTTTTGGGAGTGAGTGTGGTTGTCTTACCATGGTGATCCACGGGGTCTCCTGAGGTATGTCACGTTTTTTTGTTTATTCATTTTTTTGCTGCTACGTTGTTCAGTTTATTTTCCTTTATTTATCTGCTTGTTCAGTTTATGTTTAATTATCTTTGTCATGGGACAAACCATTCCCAACTGGTTTGTTTTGATGCCCTGCACTAGTTGCCAGCCAGTGGGGATCGAGAATGCCCTTCGGGCCATGTCGCGGACCAGGTCGGGCGTTGGGTAGGATGACGACCCGGCCAGGTTCGTGACAGTATCTTAGTATTCAAAACATGAATAATAGGGTATGATAATATAACCATAAAATTTGATGATCATACCATGCTTATTGAAGATCTCATACAAGAGTCATTGAATAATTATTGATAGTTCGTAAGACATGAATCATAAGGTTGTCAAATTCATAATCTGTGAAATCATATCATATAAGTAAGACATGAAATTGTTTCAGTTACATAAATGTATAAATTATCTTCATAATACATTTTTTTCCAATTCCATCATAGTCTAAGGGGTTCACTTATTATACTATATTAGTAGTCAATGTTTTCTCCCAAGACCATCATAGTTTCAATAGTTTACTCCCAGACCATCTTGTTAGTCCAGGATTACTCCCAATTACTTCTTAGTAGACAAATTACTATAATAAACCTCATTAACTCTCCATTTTATCCATGTCTATCTCATTATATATGAATCATTTCCCAATGCAATGGAGAATTATCTAGGAGAAATAATCATATAATCTATAATAGTCTCACCCGATTTTATCTGGGTAAACCCATCATTTATAATGTGCAAGAACAACAACATAAATTAGGCATTTCATGTATCATTTATTAAAATGAAAATATAAGATAAAATTTTTATGGAATACCGTAAAAAATGTTTCTCATCATTGAAAATCAACACACATCTGGGTAAAAATTTGAATCGTAAACCCCATTAATTAATGACATAAAACATAACACTATATATATTGAGAATAGATTAATTCACGATATAGATTATCAATGGTTCTCTATATAAGATCATTAATAGAATAAATGTTCATAAAATCAAGAATTGACTTAATGAAAGAAAATTGAGTATAAATCACATATAGACTTGAATAACCATATAATAAATTCAAATATATTTCTCCAGATAATATTATCATTATAAATTATTTGAAAAAAACCATTTTAAGTAAAAATTTATTAGTTTTCACTATTCATCTATATATGAAAATCTATAGGAAGTACTAAAAAAATTCACCCATAGTTAATTTTGACATTTTTATTTTAAAATATATGTTAAAATTGGAAAATAAAATTTAAACAGGTTTCAAAATGTATATATAAAAAAATTATTCCATTAAATTGTGAAAAATATCCTTCAAAAAAATATAGTTTTATTACACATAAAATTATTGTTAATTATAATTTAATTCCTATAAAACATAATTGATGAATTAACCTAATAATCATTGAATATAGAACATTAATGTTTCATTAATAAAATTTATTAAAATTTATTAATTTTATTTACTAATATAAAATTACATTGTTGGAATAAACAATATTTTTTTATAAAAATGCATAAATTATTTTCAATTGGTTGTTATCTTTATTTATAATTAATTATTAACTACGTAATTCATTTTAAAAACACATGTAAACAATATTTACATACTTTAGCTAATAATATTTATTCTAGCCATTCTAATGGTTTGGTTATAACTATCATAACAATATATTACATTTTGTTAAAACTAATCTTTTCTTGCAATGTAAGACAAAAAATGAACTTTTGTGTCATCTACACTTGAAAAAAATTAGAATTGTGTGTCCAAAAGAAAATATTGTTGGTTAATTATAGCAAGATATTTTGTATAAATCAATCTACACATGTTGTGGCATAAAAATATACATCATAAAAATTTAATTTATTTGAAAAAAAATATTAACAAAAACATAGGGCATTACGAAGTAAATACATATAATTTCATTAGAGATAATTAAAATAAGAAAATAGTTTTTTTACATTTCAAATAGAATTTTAGTTCCATTATCTATTAGAATATGTCCCAAACCGTGTCATCACAAAAAAAATAATTTTGGAAAATCTAATACTAGTTATGTGAAGTTTAGTTTCATTAGTGAGTGAGTGAAATAGTGACCAACACATATATATGAAAGATACTGCAAACTAACTTGTGAAGTAAATATATTGGAATTTTAGACTAAGACTGATTCTAAAATTAATGAAAACCCATTTTAGAATCCGGATTAATTAAAAATATTATTTTATTTTTAGTTAAAATCAAACCAAAATATATTGGAAAACTCCTCTAAAAAACTAAATAATTGCTAGAAAATTGAACATTATTGGTTTTGAAAATAATTCATTATTATAAAAATTTTAGAAAGAAAAAATGTTGTTATCATCACTAATTATCATGCCCTTATCAATGATGGATAGGTGACCACATTTTAGTTTTCTATTTGACTAAAATTGAAGGATTATATAGATATGTGTCATGATAAACAACTTTATGTGTCCCATATTTATTTTTATACTTTGTTCTCAAGACATTGGTCCTACAAAATAAAAAATCAAAATATTTTGATCGAGAAAACATCATGGATTTGAAATTGTAAACATATAATTATTTTAGTATCTACAATTTTTTTAGTATGAGTTTTAAAAAAAATGGACGAGAAATGAATTTATTTTGGTCTACCACAACATTAATTCAATAAATCATGAAAATATTTAAAATTTATTTTTTTAAAATAAATAAACACACATATTTTGAGAAAACATTAATAAATGGTGTCTTTTATTGATTCAGTTTTTTTGGTTACATGATTTTAAAAACCATGACCATCTTGTTACATTCTATATACTATGATCCTAATATATAATTTAGTTTATGTTTACCATTGAGTAAATTAGGATAGATGGATATTAATGTATTTTATTTTAGATTCAATAATATTAATATCTTAATGTTTCTTTGTTTTCATATATATATATATGTATTCATTTTCCACAGATATTTTTTATTTCAATTTATATGTTGTTCAATTTCATTATACACTTCCTTATATTTTTTATCCGGTTATTGAGTATATATATGATAAAATGAAACCCATTTTCTGTTGATCATTACTGTATTTCATATCTTAGTAATTAAAGTTGATTATTGAGAATGATAGAGAATAATAATGAGTCAGATTATGAAAAGGGGGGAAGAGTAAGAAATAGTAAAATGAGAACTAAGATCCTTGAATTTTTCTGTTTGTTCAATATGGAACATAGAAATTGAATTACTTGAGTAGGTTAAAGATCTTCAGTTAGGGAGTGATAACTTTCACTCCAAATTGAATCATTGAGATAATTATGTCCTTTATTCTTTTCATTAATATTTATTTTATAGATAGTGTATCATAGTACAATGTTATACTTTCTCTTTCAATAATAACATGTGACTTTTAGTTCCACATTCTGATTCATTTTACATGTTCAAATTGATACATTATTTTCCAAGAATCATTTTTTAATGTTATTTAATATTTGATGAAAATCATGAAAATTAGTTTTAGATGAATCCTAATTGGTTTAATTATAGTGTATTCTTTGGTTAAAATCATTTCCCACTTTGGCCACGATTCCATATTGTCAATTCATACTGAATTATTATGTAATTAGGGATCTGATTTGTTTATCAACATCCATTTTCTTAATTTACATTACATATTTTATAATGAACATGGGAACCAAATTTCATGGAAGGAACCATAATATAATTCATACTTGTATTAATACAATACAATCATCACAAATATACATTCTACCATTGAAAATATCAATAAAACATATAATAATTCTTATTATTTATTAATTTGGATAAATAAAAAGGCATTGAAATTATTTTTTATAAATGTATAAAAAAAATATTTTATAGTTTTAAATATTTCATGTATAACATTGAATATTTTTATTATTTCATGGGAATATTAACATGTATAATCATTATTAAATATGGTATAGTTAAGAATATAAATCATATCATTCATGGAATGTTCATTAAACTCATAGTATATTATATAATTATGTTTCAATTAATATTTTAGTTCATTTGTATTGATATATTCATGTATAACCATTTTCTCTATAGTTTTAGTGTTTATTATAATAAAATTTGTAAATATATTTTTTGAACAAGAATAATTCGTTCCATAAAAATAGATGTTTATGAATAATATTATGATTCCATAATAAAATGATAAAACATAAAAACTCATTAACATTACAAAATTTTAAAATTATATTTTATAAAATAAGTATATATTAAAACAATCAACAAAAAACTGATCGACTAAAATTATTGGTTGGAGTATGCTTGAAATAAGGGGTTTGTTTCTTAAAAAAATATTGAAAAATATAAAGGTAAAATGAAAAATAAATAATATTGACTTGGTAATGAGGTAATTTTCATATGTATTAGGTATTGAATATCAATATATATTAACTGATATTAATGGAGTAAATATTTGTAAATTATTTATGAAATTATGTGTATCTAGGATTAATAATGAGAGATGTAAAATGAAAGACAAATAAACAACTATTTGATAAATGATTTTGGTTCTATCTCGGTGTGATACCCCACATCTCATCACATTAATATGTGTTTTTATGCTATTAATCCATTGATTTTAGTAGTTGTTTGGAAACTCCACCCTCACAAGTATGGTTTTGGATAACCCTCTGGAATTAGATGAGATGTCATGGATCTCATCTATCACTATTATGTTAACGAAAACCCATTAAAGAATGAGATTAAAAGAGAAGATATTTTATTGGTCCAAACAAATTACCAATAAACTCCATAAATATCTGAATTAATTGTTTACAATTGAGAAGTGATATTGAGAGGTAATGGAAGAAGAGGGCTTTTAAACTTATGAATAACTAGGGATAGATCTTGTAATAAGTTTGAGTGGATATTCTAGTTCTTCGCCTATGGGTGCTCCAAGATTGAATCACCGATTTTATTTTTGATTGATGCTTTATTAGTAAACATTAAATACATTAAGACACCATAAAAAACAATTTGTAGGCCTTATTCAGTCAAAGATTCTTATTGAATTCGTCTATGTCATTGAAATTGAAGAACACATAAATCAATGTTTTTACCGTAATTAATGTTTCCCTAGAACACTTGTCTCCGTGACACTAGATTATTAGTATCGTCCACTGGGGGGACTATTTTACACATAATAAACACTATATCTAGAACCACCCTTCCTACCGTTGTTTTCTATCATGTGTCTAGTTAGTGGACCACTAATAAAAGGTTATACCTCCAAAAATATCTTTGAATGTTCGATGCAATTATAACAATGTCTTGTCATAAAAATTAATTACATATTTTTATATTAATATTCATTAAATTATACAAACACATGACTAATAATTATAACTATATATTTCCGTTGGGAACATGAAAACCAAAATACACATTCATAAGTGAACCAAATCATCACCCATAATGTTCATAATAACAAGAGACATTCTTAAACATGTCATACATAATTATGACAGATGTGAAATGACGACAATGGAGATGGAGGGTCTTGTGATTATCGTAGTTATAGTGATGTTACTCTAGTAGATATGGATACTCATAGCTCAAGATCTCTTTAAATTTTTTTACATTGAATTATTAACTTTATTTCCCACCATTGAATATGTATCCCAGTATTGTATTGGTTACCCCTCAACCATAAAGATGAATTTAAAAATATAAAAATATAATATTGAGTTAGTAATAAACTGTTGAAATGAAACATAGTAATGGGTGAGATTAGTCGATCATTAAAGGTAAAATGGGATATAATTGTGCATAAATTGAACATAACAGTGTGAGAGAAATACAACTACATTATAAAACTACATATATATTATCAAATATTATAATCATACATCATGGCATAAATATTTGTTGTTTATATGAAATTAATCCAAAGTAATTGAAAAAACCTGATCCATGATAGAAAAACAATTCAATAAGAAATTTAATTTTAGGGTACAACTAAAAGTAGATAATAATTTTTATATTAGTCATGGACCTCTTAAATCAATATCATCATGGAATGGGTTCACTCTACTAACCATCATAGTAGTCATGGTACAATCCGAAGATCATCCTACTTGAAAAATTCCATTCCTTAACTAGGTTCACTCCCCATTATAGTCATATCTATCTCATAAGATATAAATCATTACAAATTTTATTAAAAGGAGATATAGGTCCCTCCATATACATAATGTAAAAAATATGTATATGTCCAAAAATATCATAAAACATTCATCTTATCATGACCCAGGAAATGAAATGAGTTTCATAAAATTTTTATCATTTCATAAACTATGGAAAAGAAACATGTTTTTTAATCATTTAGTCATTTCACCATAAAATAATATATGAAATTAAGCGAGTTTTATATGCTCTTTATCATGGAATAAACAATTTATGTTTCATAAAAATCAATAAATCAAAAACACAAAAAATTAAACAAATTAATAAGATTGTAATCCTTGGATAATATCCCCAGTAAGACATAAATATCTTAAACATATGTCATCTACGATATAAAATTATTTTTAATGATTATTAAAAAAAATTTGATGAAAATATCGTATCATTTATAAAAAAATGATTGAAGACAAAAAACATTTTCAAATTAAACTATATTGAAAAAAACCATGGATGATTATAAATTGAACTTCATGGAAATTATTGGATATGATAGTGGATAATTCCTTTCATGTTGTACACATCATAATGAATATTCATTTCATGTTTTCATTAAAAGTAACAAGATAATATTTTGGAAAACCACATGATAATTAGTTTACAAAAAATAATAAAAATAATATATAGGTATATTTATTTTTATTAAATCGTTTGAAATTTTTTAAAATACATTTTGGAAAATAATTTTAGATGTCATTATTTTGGAACAAAAACTAATTTTTGGCCGAAGAGAGAAATAAGGTTGATTTTTCTTAAAAATATTCTATTAAATTATTGATTACCCAAAGAGTTTAATTTGATTGGAAAAGATGTATTTTTATGAAAAAAACAATATTATATAGATATTCATGATTTTTTGGAGATATTTATAATAATATATTATAATCGAAAACAAAATAATAAATAATTCCTATAAACAAAGAGAATGTAAAATAAAATCATTACAACATTGATAACCTCAAATTATAGTCCCTAATGAAGGAATAAAATTAAATTATTAATAAAATATCATAAGAATAGATAATTTAATGTTGTTTAATGTTAAGTTGGTTATATGCACCACAAAAAGGATTCTTTGTGCATTTTATAACAAATAACACAATGAAGGAAAATTGAGACAAATATCCCTTACTGTTATTGTTATGTTTGATCCATAAATCCCTTTATAAAGAACTAATCAAATTGATATTTAAATACAAATAATATTGAAAAGTATATTCATAAAATTCAATCAGTGTAAATTTATAAACCATATAAATGAAACACATGTTGGTTATAGAATCGATCTCATAGATGAAAAAAGTGAGATATACATCCCTTTCCATAAATATTCAATTAATTCATACAGATTAAAACCGCATTTATATTAAATATAATTTTATCATAAATGAAATTATGTACCATATTTTATTTATAACAGACCATTTATGATTTTCTTATGACCTTTTGATAAAATTTTTTCAACTTTTCCACATTAAATCATGTTTTTAATAAATAAATTATTTTTTTCATGTATATTTTGATTTTTTATTTTTGGTGTTCTTAATACCATTATGGTTAAATTATTTAGATAATTATATCTGTGTTATTATTATAACGTTACATAATAATTTATGTTTTTTAAACTAATCAATAATATTTAAATATAAAAAAGGTATAAAATATTCCTATAGATTGTATGTCGTACATACGCATGACCTTTGATTTGATTTTCTCAATTAATTAAAAGAAATAAAGGTTTATAATATATTATTATAAAAAATGAACTTTTATTTCATATATATCACATAATTTTAGTTAACAAATCCTTATCAACTTCTATGTAAAACAAGAATGAATTATACAACTTCCTAAGGTGGTAGTATACCATACACATGAAATATGTTATCATGTCTATATTGAATTAATGGTATAAATACATAAAAGATATAATAATTCCATATGAATAATAATATCAAAAATAAAATATATAAACTTTTTATCAGTCATTATATCAAATTGTGATATGTGATGATGGAAAATAAAAAACATTGGCTCATGTGGCTGTAGTCAGCCCTACACACAAATGATGAATTCAAATCGAATTTAATGGATGATGATATGGTATTTGGTTGTTATATTGACATGAAAATATATTATTAGTTATAATATTATATATTAGTTATATATGTTTTTTTAATAATAAATTTTTTAGGTGGATGAATAAAAAAATAACACACTAGGTTTAGGGTGTTATCTATTATTTTGAAAAATTATTTTGTTTCTAACCTATAGGATTCATAGGATTGGTTTCTATCTATAAAAAGTCCTATAATATGTGAAGGAAAAATTGTATGTTATTCTGGATATTCTTTTCCAAACACAAGGGTATTTTAATTGTGAATATGAGATAAGAGGGGTGACCTTTTATATGTTCGGTTAGTTGAACAGTTGTAATTTCATAGAAATAAAATAGTGTAGCCTTGTTTTTTACATGTACCAAGGAACTAGAATATAAAATTCTCAATAATATAAAATATAATGTCAAAATATTTAAATAAATTGTGTTTCAGACAATATTTATGTAATTTTTAGAACTTATATTTTTAGATCAACCCATAGTACAATAGGTTTTTCCATAACCCCAGTAAATAAGATTTACTATTTTATAATTTCTATAATAATTTAATTTTATAATTTCAATATTATATAAATTAAATTCTGAATCTTCCAAATATTGAGTCAATTTTTCTATATCCACTCACATATGTGACAGAATTTAAGTTAAAATTTAACTCATAAATGCACTAAGAAGGTAGTTTTCCAAAGTTAAAATTGTCAAATGTATATATAATTTTATAAAAAAATTAAATACCATAATAATTTCAATTAAATAAATTATATTATTAGATATATAATCGAAGTAAATTTTGTTTTAAAACAATTTTATACCAAAAATTAACCTTATAAATTCATTAATAATATTTAATATTCAATAAAACTTTGCATGTTTCACTGTTTACTAAACAATTATTCTTGCTCAGAAAAACCCCAATGAAATTAACTATAATTTTATTTGGATTTCTATATTCAAAAAATATGCTTAATTTATGAATTTAATTATTAAAAATTATTAATTTTTTTTATAATTGATCAAAAAATAAAAAAACACTTTTACGAGATAAATGTATTTTTAAAACATATTATTAATTTTCTTAAAATTGTATAATTTTATAATAATAATATTTCTTTATATAATAACATTATACATAATAATTTGAAATTAGTTTTTAATATTCTTATTTCTACTTTTATACACTATGTTATAATGGCCATGTTAATATACTAACAATAATAATTTATCATAGATTTTTTAGTTACATTGTTGTGCGTGATGTAAGCTATAAATGATATTAAATTTTATCAAAAAATAATAAGAATTAAAAATAATAAAAAACTCATGTTGTTACATTATAAACCTAATAAATTTAATTTATATCTTAAAATATGTCACACTAATAAAAACAAATGAGCATATTTCTCCCTAATTGTTAGCTCAAGTTCCCACCTAGCTTCTTCAAAAATGTGTTTTCACTAAAAAAAATAAGACTAGGGGAGTTGTATTTTTTCATAGAACATTCTCTCAGTGATCCAAAATTCCTTTTTTGTTCAATATAGGAAATATACTAATCTATTGGTGAAAAATTAATGTTCATTATATATAATTGTTTAGCTATGTACTTATTGTAGAGAGATGCATGGAACATGACATAATCAAAAGAGTGGATTAGTAGAAGAACCAACTTATAGGATATCATCGTGATTAAATCATGAATTTTAAAGGGACTAATATAACTATGTAATAGATTTCCCTTGTATTCTAATATCATTACCTTATTCCCTAGTTAAATTATTAGAAAAACATTATCCCAAATTTAAAATTCATTATCTCAATAGTGATTGTCAACATAAATTTTCAACCCAACCCATAATGTCTAAAAGTGTTCTTAAATCACTATAAACTTTTATTATATTTATCTATCCATATAATAACCCAATATATTTCATTATCTAATATAATTCATGTATATTTTATCTCTACACTTCATTTCATATAGGGATTCATTAGGATCCATTTGAATACTCAAGTGAATGATTTTATAGTATGAAAACTCAAATAGATGATGTTTTTGGTCCCAACAACAATTAAAATACAGGTAACTAGATAGCATAAAATGATCTAGGTTATAAATTATTATGTTAAATTAGGAATATCTCCAAGGATGTTATTTACTGTTGAAATTCGACTTTGTATCATGATCTTTCTGAATACCTCACCGGAATGTCGAGTAAATCTCAAATCCCAATCAGATACATTTAAATGTTGTAAAATTATCAACCTTAATAATTTCATAATATATATTCTGTAAATAAAATAATGGGATAATTATTCTTTAGAAATAATTAATTACACTATTTTTTAGATTTTCTCTAACCCATATAACAATGATCCCTTCACACTTTTTAGGAAGACTGATGAAAAATTCCACAATGATGATTTCCCATTTATTTTTTTATATTTATATTTTATGAATCATAGCCTTGTAATTTTTTCTCTTGGACTTATCTTTTTGACATATAAATCACCAATTTAAAATATATTTGATATATCCCTTTATTTAGTTGAACATGGAATTCTCATTCAAATCATTATTCATCCTTATACTTTAATTGTGAATTAAGAATGATGACGTATTATATTTCTCTAAAAATTTACATTTATATATGGTCTGGAAGTAATAGATACACAATTTCTAAAAATAATTATTCCATCATGAAAATGGATTAACTTAAAGACAATTCTATTTTTTCATCTCTATACATTACTTCTACACCTCTCTAATCATTAGAATGATACATGGTTGAAAATTCAATGGAGAAAGATAATATTTCTCCCCATACATTAAGATTTATATATTCATCCACTGAAAATATATAAATATCAGATCATTTTTACTCCAATAATGGAAATATATCATGATCCATTCGACTCAATGAACTAGAAACCTTGTTCACTTTTACAGGGTGGTAATGAATAAGTGACTCATAATCCTTAAGTAGCTCTAAAATCATCAATGGTTCATATTGAATAGAATTTGTGTGAATATAAATATTAAACTATTTCAATTTTTTTATATAATACACTTTTATCAATATTGATATTACCACCACATATTTCATGAAAATTTACCACAGCTAATTCCAAAAAAAGGGATGTATATTTTTTTTCTATGGAAACCTCAATTCTCATGAGGAATACACTATAATAATATCATTTTTCATATGAATAAATATAATTAATTTATTTGATACATCGATATGGACTTTAAACCATTCTCCATTATATGTTAATTTAAGAACATGTGTGGTATAAAATATTCTATTTAGTTCCTTGAAATTTTCTTTATACTAAACTATCTAGAAGAACAAGGATTCTATGTGTTTTAACATGGTGAAAGGATATGATTGTTGTCAAAAACCATCCTAAAAATATTGATATTAACTAGATGATTGAAGAAAAGTATAGATCTAATTCATCATTATTGGTTAAGAGTAACACTGAACACCCTATATCTTTTATGTATCTACCGATATACCATATTTTGAGATTTTATGAATAGATAATGAATCTTTTAGGATCTAAAATTAAATATTTTTAACTTTTTCATTAATAATATCATTTTTAAGGTCTTTATTAAAATTATAATATGATATTCCTACAAATCCTTAATCTTTAATTGGATAATACAATCTTTTATAAATACTACTGCAATCTTGTCAGGGTAATCTATAAAGACACTACACATTAAATCCATGAAGTTATATGTGTCATTAATAAGACTGAATGTATTAACTATATATTCATAGTGTTGATACCTTGTATATAATTTTCACTTTGGTATTTTCTGCTAAATTAACCACAATAAATGATATCTATAATAATGTTATATCATGGAAAAGTATTTATCTCTATATATTTTGTCAAATAAGTCATCAATTCGGATTGAAGGATACTTGTTCTTCATTATGATCATGTTTGGCTTCCAATAAACAATTTCATTTCACATTAAACTATCTTCCATTTCTAAAAAATGTTATTTTTCAACACAATGTGACACACATGGACAAATGAATAAATTTTTAGGGTTCTCATAGAGATTCATTTTCAATTCGTTCATCTCAATTGGGGCCATTATATATGGAGTAATTAAAATTATTTTGGAACTACGTATGAATTAAATAGAGAAATCAACTCCATGTTTTGGTGGATGTCATGGAAATATTTTTGAAAGACATAATAAATGACAAAATAGGAATATCATTTGGTTTATTTATTCCTAAACCATCTGAGTTAAACACCTAATATGAATAAGAATCATAATCTATAAAATGAATGTAATTTCTATAATAATTTTTTATTTATTATCACACAGAAATATTACCATACGTTGTTCTTGAATATAATATGTGAACTCCATATTTAGAAATTATTTTTGACATTATGTAGAAAAGGCCATTCCATTCTTAAGATACTATTATATTCAACAAAGGATAGATGATTAGAGTTTCGGGAATTGCATTATCATTTAATTCAACCATAGAAAAATCATATGCATGGGATGTGATCATTATACTGTTATTGTTTTTAACTTCTAATTAAATATCTAAACATTTGGGAGGAATATTGATAACATTATAAAATTCATCATATATGAATGAATAGTTGGATCCATAAGTGAATAAGATAATATTATATTTAATGTGCGTTGTAGTTATACCTTTGACCATGTCTTTATCACACCCCTCACCAGAAATAGTGTCCATATGATATTTCCCATTATCACATAGCTTATGCGGTAACTAACAGTGATCTAAATCATTTACCTTCATATGTAGTAACTGTTTATTATAAATCTCATACACATTTCATTTGAATTACTAGAGGGTTTGTGTTTAATTTAATGAAACATTATATCTATTTTAATCAATAGTTATCTTCTTCCCAAAAAATTCAATAATCGATTTCCCAATGACCAAACCTTCCAAATATAAAATATTCAATAGTCCCCTCTAAATAGTTTCCTCTATTTTTATATACACACATTGATCACAAAGGAATGATCATGTTTTTCTCTAAATGATTTTTAGATTGACCCTTGAATTTTGTTATAGCTACTAATTCTTATTATCTCTATAACCATTAAGAGACTTTTTATTGGTCCCTTAAATAATCGGTCAACCATACATTCATGTTTCATGACAATACAATACTCATACCTCACAATACATCTATAGTTTTCCTTGTTGATACCATTATATTAATAATCTATTTATATTAACTCATGGAAATACATATCCACCTTCATAGAAAAGAATATGATGAATGTACTTATATAATATTTACTTATTGGACTCATCCACATATAATGTACTATTTTAGTTAGGTTCCCTTTTATTCTTGATGATATTCCACCACAGTATCACATGAAATTCTTAATTATAGACAACCAAAATTACTTTTTCCAATTTAAAACACAGTAGAATAGAAAATATATTTTTAGTGGTTATGATCCATTTCTTAGAAACTATAATATTATCAGATCCACTAATTTAATGTGAATTCTTCCTAATGATGGAATAAATAGAATGATTTAATCTCCATTTCTAATTTGGATGTTCAGAATGATTCATGTCTTCATAACGTTGCATCAAAAAAATAGTGTGATTTTGAATTCTACATCCAATAATATTTAGAATCTATGGAGTAAAACCAATGAATTTTAATTCAGACTCAATAATAAAAAGGTTAATTTATGTTCCATCCATTGTGTAAAACCAAAAATCATATTGTAAGAAACAATAGTCATATTGGTTAACCACATAAACATAAAAAATAACTTATAGGGTATCTCAATCATAACACATTGTTTGTTATCTATGTAACCATAGTTTTTTAGTAAATAATTCATATTCATCAACTATATATATCATTCAGGATAGATCATAACGTTTTCTATAACATCTATAGAATATCCCCTTTACTGTCAAACCATGTGTGCAACAATGCCCATAGTCATGCATCGGGTGACAACCGAGTTGTACTCAATATTCTCTTTTTGGAGTTATTAATCATAGGTACCTCTTTGGTAGATCTAAATCCACTTTTATTATTAAAACAATGGTAAAATTTCATGGAAATCACTACCTCTATCCATTAATGAATGTTCTAGGGAATTTTCATATTCATTGACTCATCCATAGACGTATCCGTGGACTTGTACTTGGGGACCTCACTAAAGATTTCTCATCCTATTGTCCAATGGATAAAAAAAAATCATCTAATACCAAATATATTGTACCATGATTTTTATACATTGATATTAAATCTTTTTAAATGAAATTTAGTTACATCATAAAAATAGATTCCTAAGTATCAAAAATTAATAATGCATTTTAATTCATGGAAACATAAACATTCTGTTCTTATTTGAACTAATTCAAATCCCACTATGTTATTAATATCAAGATCCCTTATTAAAATTAACAAAAATAATACATTTCTTCATAACCTAGGGACATGAAATATAGTAAAGGGTGATCTAGGATTCGTACTAATGAAACAAATGGATGTATTTAATAATATCCTGAACATGACAGTATGAGAACACGATCCCTACATTTCTAAACCATATCCTACATATAAAAGGTCATAATATTGATATTTTAAATAACGATTGAATTTTTATAAGACATGAATCAAAAGGAAATAAATAAAAATGATCCATGATAGCATAACAGTTTCATAAGTCAATGAATTGGGAAATATAAAAGTAAATATAATATCAGATTCATAATAGTCAATGCTAACATGTAAGGTAATAATAGTGGATTTGGGTCACCCCCAAAAACCACCATAGTAGTTAAGGATAATTCTCTATACCAACATAATAGAAAATTTCACTAAATTTATTCAGTTAACTCCCCATTCAAATCATATCTATCTCATGAGTTATATGTCTTTACATAATTCATTGTAGAGGTATATTGATCTCCCCAATCACTTAATGGGAATCATACATATGTGTTCTACAATGTCATATGAAATTCACCATATTATAATATATGAAATAAAATCACTATCATAATAATTTCATTATAAATTAACCATTGGGGAAGATACATACTAAAAAATCAATTTTGTTACTTCATTTGGGCATAACAATTGAATGAAAGTTTGTGTTATAAGAACTTCATCATGGTATAACTCGTGTCAGTGAAAAACGATACATAAAAATCCTTCCATAATAAAGACAACCATTACATGAAATAATATGAATATTATCCTAGGATAATATGCCCATAATTTCCTAGAAATCATTAATGAATATCTTCATAGATGGAAAATTATTTTAGATAATCTTTTAAAAAATATCTTGAGAAAATATTATTTCTACATTAAAAAAATTGATAAAAAAATAAAAACCATTTTTGGTAAAAATAAAAAGTAAATAGTATAACAGATTATTTAATGAAATAACGGTCTTGATCAAAAAAATTATGTTCTTGATATACATGTTAAAACGAATATAACATTACCATTATTTACAAAGACAACTGAGCATTTTTTTTGAAAACAATAGGAATCTTAATCTAAAAAAATCGTATAAAAAGGGTAAAAATGAATTTAATAATTCATTTTTAAAATGATAAAATCTATCATGATAACCATTTTAGAAAAAAAATAATTGGATTCAAAACACATATTTGATAGAAAAGAGAAATAAAAAAATATTTAAATAATATTTTGAACTCATTATTAAATAAAAAGAGAAAAATAAAGGGAAAACATGTATTCAAATTATATAATCAAAGAATAATATAATTATTTATTTTAAAAATAGATATCCTAATATTATTGAATTTAAAATATAATCATAAATAATCCTGATAAATGATGAGATTGTAACATAAAATCATTACCATTATGGTAACAATGAATTGTAGGAACTATGATGGAATAAAATTTAATGAATCATAAAATATCATGGTAAGAAATAAATTAATTATATTATGTGTCAATTTGGTCGTATATACACCTCAAAAATTAATATTGGAGCATAACAGATCATATATCTCAAGGATGGAAAATTGAGACAGAAATGCATTACAGATTTGGTAACTATTTATCAACAAACCTCTAGCAATATAAATCAATAAATTTTTAAAAAAATACCCATATTTTTAACAATTATATTTATGAAAATAAATATGATTATATTATAACCAAAATAAAAGAAACACATGATAAATATGGCATGTGTCTCCCTGATGTAAAAAATGAGATGAAATTTCCTTACCTTATATCTAGACTTCCTTTATAGATGATTAAATATCATGTACAATATATATATATCATATATCTATAAAAATATATTTTATATATCATTCCATATATAATATTATAATGACCTTTTAAACTTTTTATTAATAATTCTATTGTCATATCACATTTTGGGCAATAACTGCTTTGTTTTTAGTGTATGTATTTAATTTTTACTTTTTTACTAATATTTTGATCATGGTTATATAATGTTCAGAATGATAGGTGGTATATAAATATAATACATATTATGTAAATTCGTTTTTGTATTAAACAATATGATTTAGAAATAAAAATGAAATACATAATACATGGAGACAATAAGTTGTACGTGCACATTAATAATGATTCAATTTTATCTACAAATTTACACAAATAAAGATACATAATAAATTTACATTAGAAAAAAAATTATTTCAAATAATTAATATTATTTAATTAAAAAAACATTAGTACCTTTCATGTAAACAATGAATGAATCAAATATATATTCAGGTGGTAGCCTTTTGTACACATGAACGACATTATTATTTACCTCTCAAATTTGAATAATGAATGTATATGTTATATAATAATTCATTAAAAATTGACATTGAAAATATTTTATGAAGAATAAAATAAATCATTATATTAATTTTTTATATGTGGTGATGTAAAATTAATAATATCATTTGTCAATGTAGTAGTATGTCGTACACATGAATTATGATTTTGGGTCTCATTGGATAGAAGAGAAATTTTTTTTAAGTAATTAACATAAAATAAAAAATTTATATTATATGGATGTTAAGAAATTTATATTTTCATAATGGTTTAATATAAATTTATATATGTGGACTATGAAAGAAAATATTATGCATTGTAAGAGCTGTTACAACTTTTTCTGACAAATTCATTTAATTTAAAAAAACATGATTTATAGGATGGATTATTTAATAAAATACTGCTTTTATTATGTGATTATGGAATTTATGATTTTATTTGGGAATTTACTGGATGAATTAATGTGAATTTAAAATTTTAGTGGTAAAGACATGGTGTGGAATTTTATATGTGAGGTGAGTGGGACACTTATAATTTTTTGATAAATAGTGTACCCATGTTTTTCACATTATAAAAAGATATAAAATGGACCATTATTGATATTTTAAGTGATAGATTCTATATAGTGTCAACCAATGGGTGGGGAAATTTTTTTGGTCATTTTTAATCATATTCATTTTAATTTAACCCACTGTAAACTGATTTGTACCTTACCCTCATTGAATACTTTTTATGATTTCAATTGTTCATTATGATAAAAATTAATTTTACTGCATTATATAATGTTAATTATATTGATCCAAAATATAGAAGTCATTTTTAAATAATCCATTCATGTAATTGGAAAATATTAATTAAAAAAATAACCACCAAACTCGATGATAAAGTAGTTTCAAAAAGAGAATGTGATTGAAATTATATATGTTTCTATATCACATTACAGTATGATAATGATTACAATGTACTAAATTGGATTAAATGATATATAATTTAATTAATATTATTTATATACCCATTATTTAATAATACGAGCCTTAAAAAATCTTTAAATGAAAATGTAGTTTTCTATAAAAACTCGTATTTTTCTTTAATCACATAAAAATTAGTCTTTTATAAAAACTATTAAAAGCTTGTTGTATGCTATTTTTTGGGGATAATTCCAAAAATATAATTTACAATGTTAATTGATTAAAGCTGTAAAAAAATTATTCTATTTTTTTCAAAATAAAAATAAAAATAATTTTTTTTAGAAAATTGTTTAAGAAAAATGTATAATAAATTTTCTAAAATATTATTGTGTTTTATCTACATGTTTTCTTTAAAAAAAATTTAGAAAATATTGAAAAATAATTAATTACAATTGATATCTCGAAATTTAATGTTTACGATAAAATGATATCATTGTAATAATAGTAATAATAATACATCATGAATAGTTAAAAAACATTATTGTGTATGAGGAATTCTAATTATTAAATTTAAATTATTTGTCGAAAATAATATTTCACAAAACATAGGGATTTAGAGGTGATCTTCCACTGGAGGTAGAGTGGAATTCCTGAAGGAATGAGTTGTTTTACATATGACACTAACTGCCCATTACATCCTATAACTTTGATAGATACAATATGGTCTTTTATCATACATTCATGACATCATTTGACAATTGTAACATGCTTCTATTATTCCAACGTATAATAAAATTTATTTCCATTTATATAAGAAGATCATAAATGTGAGATTTAAAATTAATTTATGTCCTCATTAATTATATAATTGAAATTAAATAAATTGAACGCAATGTACAACACCATTATAGATTATGATTTATTTATTTTTAAATAAATTTAATATCTATTATAGCTTGTAATTCACACGACACCAACTTTAATTGATACACAAAAATATATTAAAAATTGAAACTAACACAACAGTTGTATCATAGATGATAAATTAAGGGGTATTAATAGAATAAATTGAATTTTGAAAAATATATAGTCAACAATTTTTTTTTTCTAATTTATTGATTAGTAATAAAAATAAAAATAAATTGAATGTTAGAGTAATGTTTTCTGAAAAAAATATATTTTCTTCATAGATAATAGTTTCACCATTTCATTTTAAATTATAATAAAAATAATTATCCAAAATTTATAAAATATATTATATAAACAAAAAATAATTATTTAGATCATAATATGATAATTAAATTTGGGTTAATATTTTGGAATTTTCAATTATGTTTTATTTTATAAGGAACAATGAAAAATATTGATTATTATTTAAAACATTATTTTTATTTTTATAATTTACAATGATAAATGAAATATTAAAATATTTTATTGTAAAATTTTTTAACGTTTTTCTTTATTGAATAAAACACAGGTCATTGGAATAAATTTTATATTGAATAATGATAATAAAACCTTATACACATATTAAAAATTTCACTTTAGAATTCCTTCTTTTTCTCCCTGTCTACTGGTACAATATTTTTTATTTCTATCACTTCTATGAATTGAATTACAAAAATATGTATTCCAAAATTTTAATCAACATTATTTATATTATAAAAAAATTATCTAAACTTTTAACCATTATGAATAGTCATAACAATAATAATTAATTTACACTGTTATGGTAAACAAATAATTTTTTGGAATCAACTAAAAATATAATGGTTAAAATGACCAAAATATTGTACCAAAATAAGTTTTATTTAAATTTTTAGACATTATAACCTTTACGGGTCATGAATGACCCATGATGGAGTCGTACGACATGAATCAAACACAGGTGTAATTGATTATTTTAAAAATCTCAATATGTGTCATCTCCTCCAATTATAAAAAACCCCCAAACTTCAATTCATCCAATTAAATCTAATTTTTCATGGACATTACCTACCAAAATAACATCCATAATAACATCAAAAAATCAAATAGCCAATTTTTTATCATAAATATGTCAAAGTAGTAATATTTTTCAGAAATAAAGAGGTCATCTGAAAATGCTGTAACATTATTAAACATTAAATTTTATCATAATTAATCATACATTGTAACTACCCAAACGTTTATTAATGAAAATTTATAGTGATCTAATGAAATTTATTATTATGAAAAAGGGTAATATAACATATAAAATTTCTTGTTTTTATGTTTTTGTATATCAAAATACTATTAAAAATCGTTATCATTGCTAATATAGCCTTTGCACACCGATCACGTGATTAGTATAAATACAGGTCTTTAACAAATCCATGTTTCATAGAGAAAAGTAGTGATGGCCTCATCCATTATAATTTCTCCATATGAAGCCCATTCGATAGAGCCTATAATGTATGTGGCATAATTGGGATTCAATTTTGACCAAAACAAAGTCATGCATCAACAAGTTAAGCATGAACATAATCACCTATGAGAGATGTTTATGTTAATAGTGATTACCACTGGAGTGATTTTTCCGAGTCACCCCAATAGTCTGTCACCATCGCACACCTTACCCTTAAGTCTTAAGCGGGAGTTGTAAGAGGATATGTAACAATAACCTAGCACAATGATAATATATATTATTTTTGTATATATAAAATAAATTCATTTTATTAATGTTACTTTTTAAATAGTTTTTAAGGAAAAAAAGGTTTTTAGTTAATATTCAACTATTAAATATATTTTGATGAATTTTTGAATTTTTGAATCAAATAAAATTTTAATAAAATATTATTACTAATTTAATTTATATTAAATATAAATTATATAATAATATTTATGAATACAATTGAAATTTTTATTAATTATTGAAAAAAGATTTTTCCAAACCCTGAGAATTATCGAAAAATGCTGTTTTGTATTTTAAAAGAATAAATTCACATATTTAGAAAATTATTTAGATAAAATGAATATAATTTTAGGAATTAGGTTGTAAAAATTATCCAATGGTTAATTTTTCATAAATTTCTAAGATATTATAATTTTTGGGTAAAAATTAAATAATGTATAAATATATAATTTGTTTTATCACACCATAATGACTAGATAGTGATGTAATAAAAAAACTATAAATGTTATTTTCGGAAAATATATGTTTTAACATTAAAATAATGTAATTTTTGGTTTATTTGATATATTTTACAAATCCTCAGTGGACTCCCGAGACTTATGAAACATTATAACATTTTAAAATGATTTACATGATAGTGTGATTCACCTCCACATAAGAAAGACTAACATTTTAATAATTTTAGACATTTTTCCATATATAATATTGTGTTTGACTCCCATTTGAAAAATACAAGGTAAATGACTTTGGTTGGTTTGTGGTTTTTGATCAGTTTAAGGTGTAGTGTCCAAAATATAAATAATAACGAATTCCCTCATTTTTCATATATATACCGACCAATGATCACACTTCATATACACTCAATGCCCTTAAATTTAGAAAAAATGCTTCCCTAATATCTCTAAAATCATCCCAAGGTTTCCCAATCCCCCTAGTAGAGTCTCTGAAACCTCTCTCAAGCCATTGGGATCACATTTCCATGTATGGTATTTCTTTCGCTCTCATTTTTTTCCAAATTTATATATATTTTTATACCCATTTTTCAACTAAAAATAATGTGTATGACTTATATACTCTCCCATAAATAACTCATTACATTTCAGTAATAGGATACCACTTTAACTCTCATTATTTCATTTCATGTAGACGAGTTTCCATGTCAAAATTTTGTAATGAATTTATCACTTCTCATTTACATTCAAGAAATTCAATTAAAATATGAATCAAAATTACATCACATATATTGTGACATGTATCTATATGACCCACTTAGATTAAATTTTATGTAAATATTACAATATACCCTTTCTATCTTATCATCCATTTTTATGAACACTTATACCACGCTGTTATGATACCGAAATTGCACAACGATTTTCCAACACAAAATCATTGTGTTGTGAATACCATGTCTATTTCTTTATCAAGGTTATTCACCTTTATGAATAATTAATTATTGATTATAGATTATCATGTATGAATTATACATTTATTTATCATGGAATAAATTATTATCTTTAACAAATCCATGTTGTACAATCTATGTGGAACACTTAGGCATGTAATTAAATGATCATGAAGGGTGCGCCCGGATAGTGATTCAATGCATTGGGTAAAGATTAAAATAATGATACATCAAGTGAAATGAGGTTATATTCATTCCAATTCATGTGAAAATTGTGTTTACTCATGTTCCATGTTCAATTTTCCTTGCATTATGCTAACATCATGTCAAATGTGGTTTCCACATTTCCATGTTATGATATTCATGATTTATCATTCTATTATGTTCATGTTTCTATTGTGCTTCAATGAATTTCTTATTTCATATAATGTACTATATTTTTCATGTTATTCCTTGTATACTCCCTTATTGGGTTTTATTTCTCACCATTATAATATTAATGCCCATATATTATCCCAAGCAATGCTAAGTATGAAGGAATGGTTGTGGTCATGTAAAAAGAACATTTCAATAAAGTTGTGTATTTATTGTTTTAAGTTGTTATTTATTGTTCCAAAGAACCAAATACACTAGACATCACGTTCTTATATGTTATATCAATTGATGATTTAATGTAACAAGTTATGATTAAGTTTAATATAAATAGAAGTGTTGTTATAGTCTGTATCAAAGGATAGGTTTACTTTTTTTCAATTAGGATTAGAAAAACCTTGAAAAAGACTTATGTAAAAGACTATGTATAAAAAATATCCCAATATTTTGGGGAGTTTTGATGTAAGTTTTATATCATGAAAACACATCCTTGTATGGATACGAGCAGGTATAGGCGGCTCTAGCACAGATGTATTTTGGGGTAAAACACAAAAACATCGCATTGATCGAGACTTGAACGATAACTGGTGCATGAAAACAGGCTTGGGTACACTCTTGGTTTTGATACTCTTGGGGTATATGCTGTGGTAAAATCATAATCATTGTATGAACCATTAATAAGGAAATTAAAAAAAATTCCCAATGAATATATGTTGGGATGTAGATCAGGATTATATAGTTTGATACATATAAATTCAAAAGATATAGATATAAATGAAATTTATAAGTTATCATTTTTTTCATTGGATTCCCCTTTTATGTGTTACCCCTAACATTATTTTTATTGCAGTCGATGGAAGGTAATAGGAGGAATCTGGCTAATAATCTATGTGATGATCAATGTGACGACTATTATAATGAGATTCCCAATCTGATGGGTGGATGAATCGTAAAAATTGGCTTGATACACTCTTAGTTAAATGAATTTTTGAACAAAAAAATGATTCAAGAGAAACGTTAAACAGCCACCCCCCAATTGAAATAATAACCTACAAGCGAGAGCTTCATGAAATAAAGGCCTAATACTTTTGTTGGATCATTTGATCCTCCAAGAGCTTAACAAAAGATAAACTCAATTAAGAATATCATATACATCCATCAATGTGCTGAACAAGAGAATGTACTTCTAGATTCTAATCATATAGAAGGTGAAGATGATCAATGGTGGATATTTATTAAAAATAAAATGTCTGAGGAGGGGATTGATGTGATAGAATATATGTATTTCCAGAAAAAAATCAATAAATATTTTCTTTACACCCTCTGACAAAATAAAGAAAGGGACTTCTTTCCCTGATGAAAAAAAAGAAGAATAATCCATCAGAGTGTATGAGGTAAACATCACTAGGCTTACAATATACACCTTTATATTTGTCATTATTCCTTAAAGAAAGGTTAACACCTTATTTGGTTGGCTAAATCATACCATAAAGAAATCCCTAGTGATACGTGCCTACGAGAGCTTTGAGGAAATTGTATGATGTTCCCTCAAGTTTCAAATGGTGATGGAAAATCTTAGTGAGGGTCATATAGATAATAGTCATATGGTGGAATTTAATTCTGGTGTTCCGATGGATAATTTCGATAGTGCTCTGAAAATTCATCACCCCACTTCCAATGGTGAAAAAAGAGTCTTGAAAATGGCCTAAAGGGGACAAGGAAATGATTTAGGTGTGTAAGATAATGGCTCTTGGACACTAACTTCCAAAAAAAACCTAGTGTCTACAATAATAGAGAGGAATGCTCCATTCAACCCTAAACACATTGGTCATTGCTTCAATAGAAAAAACCAGAGAAATTTTCAAACCAGTGCCCTGAGCCAAGGGTTTTTGGCGGCAACCAACAACATAAAAGGAACCAAGGATTAGTTTTTCTCATCACTACCACTGAAGATAACCTTGACAATGAAGTGGTGAGAGGTATGACACTTATTAATTCAGGAATAACGAATGTACTTTCTGATTATTATTCTACTAATTATTTTATATCCCGAATTCTTTGTAGATCAATCCCAAAAAGGAAAAAATACATGGAAGTAAAGTTGTCAATGAGAAATGAAAATGGGACAATTATTACAACCCATGAATATTACTCCTCCCCTATCACAATTTTTGGTTTTAACATCCTATTTAACCTCTTGATACTCCCTTTGGGGGAATTTGATGCAATTCTTGGCATGGATTGGCAATCCTTATATATACCCAACATAAATTTCCGTGAGTGGGAAATAACTCTCCATTTGGAGAATCGACCCCTGATTCTGTACAAGAGAAAGGATGATGATGAATCCTTTAATCACCAGCATCTCAAACATGGACATTACTACCCTATATATACACATATCTCTCTTATATTATTGATTCTAAGGAAGTAACCACCCTTTAATAAAAATCAATAGTTAGAGAATTCTCTTTCATGTAACCTGACAAATTTTATGGTCTTCTTACTAAAAGAGATGTTGAATTCAAGATTGATCTTATACCTGAGGCATTGAAAATATCCATGAATCCATATAGAATGGATGTTGTGGAGTTTGAGTAGAAGATGAAACATCTATAGGAGAATCTAGATAAAGGATTTCTATGCCAATTTTCTTCACCATGGGGTGCACTAGTCTGCTTCATCAATAAGAAGGATTGGTCAATGCACCATTTCATTGATAATCATGACCTCAAAAAATCATGATAATGAAAATGTATCATTTTCCAAGAAATGTTGACTTGTTCAATTAGCTTCATGGAGAATAAAACTTCTTTACGGTGGATTTATGGTTAGGATATTACCATGAAAGGGTGAAGAAAGAGGATATCCCCAAGACTTCTTTTCATAAAAGATACAAGCACTATGAATACATAGTAACTCCTTCCGGGCACACTAAGGCATGAGATATCTTCATGGACGTGTTGAATAGATTCTATAGAGATTACCTCAAAATATTTTTGGTATTATTTATAGAAGATATTCTTATATACTCTAAAAACAAGGAGGATCTGGAGGATAAACTAAGTACTATACTAGAGAGCCTGTGAATGAGGGAACTATATGAAATTTATAGTAATTATGAGTTCAGGTTAAAGGGGGTATCATTCTTGAGTCATATCATCACAAGCAAGGAGATATATGTGGATCCCTCCATGATAATTGAAATTTAGGGATTGTTTATGCCAACACATGTAACAAATATTTGTAGCTTCTTAGGGTTAGGTGGATATTATTTCCGATTTGTGATAAATTTTTCCCGATTTTCCAGCCCTCTTACAAAGCTATCTCATAAAGGATTAACATTTTATTTGAGCGATGAATGAGAAGAAATCTTCAACATGTTTAAAATGAGGCTTATCACTATGTCCATGCTCACACTACCCACAAGTGGAGATCTATTGTGGTATTTAGTGATGCTTCGAAGAAGGGAATGTGTTTTGTGTTGACGAAAAATTAGTAAGTAATTTCCTATTATTCAAGGAAATAGTTGGTGAATGAGAAAAACTATCCAACACATGATCTGATGTTTGTTGTAGTATTATTCACATTAAAAAATTCATGAAATCACCTCTTTGGGGAAATGTGTGAAATATATACAGATCACAAAATCCTTAAGTATATATTCACATAAAAAGTGTTTAACATGAACCTACAAGGATGGTTAGAGTGGATCAAAAACTATGGTAGATCAATCAATTACCACCCTAGGAAAGTGAACAAGGTGGAGGATGCACTATGTATAAATGACCCAGTGATTCTATCTTTTTATATAATTGAAAAGTATCCAATCGTCACAGATTTGATGAGTATAGACATGAGAGTCATAAATAATGAAACATCATCAATACTTCCTCAATTATTTCACAAACATCCCTTTTGAAATGGTTAAATAATTCTCAAAATGATGATGGGGTAATTAAGAAGAAAGTGTAAACTATATGAAAAAGGAAATATTGAGAGTTCAATGTTAATGAAGAATGAATTGTGAAATTTTTAGTCCAGACTATGTGTTCGATGAAATACAAAGTTAAAGAATGATATTTGGGATGATGAACATAGTTTAAATTTTCAATTCACCCAAGAAACTCATAGATGTATCAGGATCTACAAGATCATTATTGGTGGGATAACTGGAAGAAAAGGATAAGTAAGTATACCTCAACGTATATGGTATATCACCAAGTGAATACTGAGAGGATGAAGTCTAATGGGATGATGCTAACATTAACAATATTATAATTGAAATGGGAGAACATCACCATGGACGTTTTCATTTTACTTATAAATACATCCAACGGAAACTATATTATCTGGGGTTTTGTGGATCTTCTTATAATTACAACACACTACATTTCAATTCAAGAGGATTTCTCATTGGATCAAATGGAAAAAATATATATCATGGATGATATAAGGTTTCCTGGAGTACTGTTATCTGTTGTATCTGATTGAGATCCAAGATTCAACTATATATTTTGGACGTGTGTTGAATGTGATATGAATGGTAAGCTGGACGTTAGTATGTCATATCATCCAAAAACTATTGTCCAATCTGAGAAGACTATCCCAAAACTTGAGTACATGTTTAGAGAATGATCAAGGGATTTCAAAGGAGGACTATATTCACATATTTCTCTAGTTGAGTTTTATTACAATAATAGTTTCTTCTCAAACATTCAAATAGATAATTATAAAGACCATTATGGGAAGCGGTGCAGAACATAGGCATGTTTAGATGATTTTGGGGAGTGGAAACTCCAGGTTCCATAAATGGTCAAACAAATGGTAGAGAAGGTTAAGACTATCCTTGAGAACATTAATGGTACTTATAGTCGAAAAATTTTCTTTGTTGATAATCATCCAAAAGACCAAGAGATTGATGTTGGAGACATTTGTATTCCTCTACATATCATTGTGGAAGAGATTTATGAGATTTGAGAAGAAGAGAAAGCTTAATCCAAGGTACATTGTCCCTTTTGAGATCCTTGATCGCATTGGAGCAGTGGAATATCCACTGACATTCCAACCAAACCTATATCAATTATATGACGTATTCCATGCATGACTAATGAGGAAGCACATACCTGACCCATTGTATTTACTAAAATCTAGAGGTGCTGCAATTAAATAATGACCCCTCCTATGAAGAGAAGTTGGTGAAGATTGTAGATTGTAGATAAAGCGTTCAAAGAAATAATAAAATTCTCTATGTGAATGTTTTTGGAGAAACCACAATTTTGAAAAAGAATTGCGGGAATTGGATTAAGTGATAAAAAAGAGATAGCATCGTCTGATTTAGTCTGGGAAATGGAAATTTCGGTGGTCAAATTTCGAAAGGGGTAAGATTGTAACGACCCAATATTTTATTAATGAAAATTAATCTTGAACTAATTAAAAGTATTATTATATAAAATGTTTATATAATATATACACTTACTTGGTATTATGTTATTGGGTTTAAAAATACCATTATGAATTGTTACTATTTCTAATATAGATATTGAATAGTGATGACCTGACTATTATAAATATAGGGCTTTATAAAATCAAATTTACTCAGACAATGAAAGGGATGACCTCATCTAGTATAATGGCTCCATACGAAGCCAATTTTTCATAGGTAATAATTATGGTAGAATCACAGGGCTTTGCTCTAGACTAACACCATTTCGGGCATCAACACGTTAAGATTGAACGGAATCGCCCATATGATAAGTGTATGTTAATTGATAGTACAACTAGAGCGATGTTATCCGAGCGACCCCAAGAATCTGTCACCATTGCACACCATACCCTAAGGTCTTAGGCGACTTTTATGAGATGATATATAACAAGACCCTAGAACAATTATTATGTGGATTATTTTTGTATATTGAATATATATTTATTTTATTATTGGTACATTGTAAATATTTTTTAATGTATATATATTATTTTTAGTTATTATTAATTATGAAATCTATTTTGATTAATAAATGGATTTTTGAATTAAATATTATTTTAATAAAATGTTAACACTAAATTAATTTTTATTAAATATAAATGATCGTATAATTTTTATGAATAAAATTGAAATTTTATTATGGTTTGAATGATGTTTTTTTCAAAACCCATGAATTTTCTATAAATATTTTTTTTTTATTTTAATGTAAAAATTCACATATTTATAAAATTATTTAGATAAAATGTATATTATTTTTTGAATAATGATTTTGAAATTATCCAACTATAAATTGTTCATTATTTTTTGAGGCAATTGAATTTTTGGTTAAAAATTAAATACCCTTTAAATATATAATGTGTTTTGTGAAATCGTAATTTCCAAATAGTTATATAATATAATACTATAAATGGGTTTTTCATACAATATATTATTTAACTATAAAATAATGGTATTTTAGGTTTATATGATTTATTTTAAAAAAAACATAGTAGACCCTCCAAGACTTATAAAACATTTTAACAATTTAATATGATGTACTTTAGAGTGTGACTCACCTTCTACATAAGGAAGTAAAATATTATCATAATTTTTGAAATTGGCCATATAAAATAATTTTTTCCAGTCATCATTGGAAAAAACAATATGTAAAAACCATGGTATGGTTTGTGTTTTTGATTAGTTTAATGTGTAGTTTCCAAAACCCAAATAATAACGAATTCCCTCTCTTTTCCTATAAACCCACCCATGCTACCACTTCCTATTCAATCAAAACCTTTGGAGCTCGATAAACCTCTGCCATCATTTCTCTATAATCCTCTCATTGTTCCCTAAGCTCCCAAAAAGCCTCTCTCAAGCCTCTCCCAAGTATTTGGGATCCCACATGCATGTAATGGTTTTCTTCATTTCACATTTTTTTCCAAATTTCATTATATTATTATACCCTTTATTCAATTAAAAATATTGGGGTGCGATTTTCCACCTCCCCCATACATCCCTCCTTATGTTTGAATGATAAGAGACCTCTTTCTCTATCATTAATAACTCTCATGCATGCCCATTACCATGCCAAAATTCTGAAAGGAATTTCTCTCTACTCAATTACATTGATGAAATTCTATTAAATAATGAATATAACATCAATTACATATGTTTAAACATATATTAATATAGCCCCTTAATTTATAGTTCATGTATGTATTATGAGATACCCCTTTCTCTCTCATCAACCATTTTGGTAAACTATTATGTCACACTGTTATGCTCCCGAAATTGCACTGTGATTTTCCAATACAAATTAATTATGTTGTAAATACAATGACCATTTACCTATAAATGCTATTCAACTTTATAAACCATTAATTATTGATTATAGATTTTCATTTAGGAATTCGAAATTCCTTTATCGTCGAATAAATTATTATGTTTAATGAATCCATATTGTATGATATAAGTGGCACACTTATGAAGGAATTGAAATTATTAAGAAGGGTATGCCTTGACAGTGCTCTAATGCATTGGGGAATGATTATTATAATTATAAGTCAAGTGCCATGATGGTTTACTTATTTTAATTCATGTACCATGAGGGTATACTCATGTTCAATGTGCAATCATCTTGGGCTCCTTCTAATGTCATGTTAAATGTTATTGCCTCATTCCAATGTTATGATCATCACTTTATATCATTCCTTTATGTTCATGTTTCTATTGTGTTCCAATGATGTGACTATTTTCTAACATGTACTATATTCTTCATGTTATTGCTTCTTAATTTTCTTAATGGGCTTTATAGCTCACCCTTATCTCATGTATGTCCTCAGATTATCCCATTCCATGCGAGGTATGAATGAATGTGTGTGGTCATGTAAAAGAAGTTTTAAATATCGATGTGTATTTAATATTTTATGTAATTATTTAATGGTCCTAATACCCAAATACAATATAACTCTCTATCTTATATGTTGTATTAATTGAATATTTTATGTAATAAGTAATTTTTTACTCTGAAATAAATAGAAGGGTTGTTATATACATATCCTTAAAATATTATTAAATAATGATATTATAATAACACCATTATCTCCCATATAATGGGACATTAGTATGTAATTGGTACAAAATTTATCCTTATCTTCTTCAATCAAATGGGAATCAAAACATTTGATTGTGTGTACGGAGCACTACCGCCTCAAAAACCAATATAACTTTTTTTCCATCAACACCTATCATAGTGTGATAGAATGTTGGGATTAATTTATATATATAATATTTATCATATAATATTACTTTTGGAATTATAATATCACATATACATTCTTAACTAAATTTGTCATTAAAATATATTAGTTTTTCTCATGTGTATACTATACTATAGCCTCGTGAAAAGATGTGATTCATTTTTCACAGACTTGTTATATTAAATATAGTAAGAATAAATTTAATTAATTTTCATTATATACATGTCATGATATAAATTATTTTAATTAAATAAATAATTCTCTCCCTTACCATTTCCCCCAATAATGTAATGGTATCATCATCCATGAATACATATGACCAACCACCAATACAAAGTGATGTGACTTTTTTTATCTTTCCCATAATTAAAGAATGATTCAAATAAAAATATTAGTGGTGAATATGATGTTTATAATTTTAATTCAATAGATGATGGATTTATACCCTATGTTTTAGAATCATAACATTATTGACAAAAAACTATTTAGAAAACAAGGCAATTAATAACCAATGTAATGAAGATAATTAAACATTATTATGAAATTGGTTGTAAAATCTTATAATAGTTTCTAATATGATATTATAAATAATAGATTTTTTTAAAAAATATTAATAACATTGTTAAAAATTTATATATGAGGTTAAAGAATGGTCATCCAAAGGAAAAAATTAGTTATGGGATTTCATCCAAATTCCCATTTCATTGATTCATATTTTTTTTTCATATGAACCTATTCACTTTTTGTGGTGTACATACTAACATATTGGTTTTTTTAAAGAATAACTATTTATTGTATATGATTAATCTTTTTTTCAATTTAATTCATCAAGAAGGTGAAATTTAAAAGTTAATAGAGTGGAAAAAAATTGTTCTACCATCACACATTCATTTGTGATTACTAACATTTCATTAAAACAATAACTTTTTTATGATCATTTTTCATTGGAAACTATTATTAAATTAAATATAAATATTAATTTTTTGGTTTATTATTGTTTCATTGAATTTATTTCTTCAATATCATATAGGTTTTTCTTAGAAATTCATCTGAATAACTTGAGAAATATTATTATATATTTGTCCATTAATCAATAAGTATAATTACGGATAAAGAATATTTTTTATTAACTAATTATATTATTCATTATTGGGGGAATTCTTTAGACACGCAGATATGTGTTGGGCCTATTTATATATATACCTCGATGCGTTTACATGTATCAATCGACATATCATTTCTACTAATCTAATAGCTCTTACCATATTGATTTAAACATACCTCTGAATTGTTATGAAAGTTGAGGTATCTTGATCTATGAGACTATGATGCTGAATAAATATCATTTCAATTTTTTAGAAATCAGTTAATATTATTATCCATGATAATTTCACAATTATATTATCTTTGGATAAATTTTATTCTCAATATATTGATTAAATGGATTGTCTTTTTATTAATTTAGCCTTCCATATTAATTATCCCATATCAAAATAAAATTGTAATGTTATATATTAAATTTCATTTGTGTTAAGTTTTTTAAATATCCATATTGATTATTTTTTATTGATTCATGATAGATTATGTTGTATGTAATCCTTACTGTGAACTTGATCCGACCCATATATTGTTTCCTTTCCCTAGGATTTTATGAATAATTATAGTCACATAAAAGCCATTATTCTTAAGTAATTTAATATTATATTATTGGAAATCATTCCCCTTAATTTTCCCCCTTATAGACCATGAAATTGGAGAGTTTGAAGATGTTTTAGTGGAAATTATTGGGTATATTGTTTGTGTGCACTGTTTTTGAAAACATGCATCCCTATCTATCTCATTAAAATAGTTTTAAAATTACCATTTTTCCTTCGAGAATATACCCTAATGCATCCATTTCATCCATATTTCGTTCCTAGCATCCATGGACATCATCCAATATCTCTCAACATCCATTGAATCTCAATGTTCAATGTGATTTCTTGTAGAAACATCATGGATTATCAAGTATGTGATTTATATTCCATGATTCTTCTAATTAATTGGGATTTCATCCACTTTTCATTATGCTCTAAATTCATAGAATATAGGGATTCATACCTAGGGTTTATTTTTTAGTTTCTTTCTCCAATATGGTGCTTTTAGGTTTGTTTTCCCTCCCTTGTAGTGCTGGGGCGGTGCGATTGATTTTTCAAACAAATATTTGAGGGTTTTGACACTTTTGGTAGGTGATTCCATTTTAATAATTATTAGATGAGTTATCATTACTATATTTATTTTATTTACATGTTTTCTTTTCATTTTGCATGGTTCAAAATCTATATTTAGTGTCATTTGTGATGTGATTGCTTTTTAAGTGCCATTTTTTTGTTAAAATTGGTTTTTATCTACATTCCATGTTATAACAATAGGGTTTGTTTAATAATTCTTGCAATGGTTTTATTAAAACGTTCTATTGATGTAATTTTTTTTGGTTTAATATTTGTATGAATATTGTTTTAAAAGTTGTTTTTAAATGGAATTTATGTGAAATGTTTTGTTATACTATGTGAAAGTTTTTAATTGAAATTATTAGGGAATTATTGAGTTATACTAATGGTGAATAGCATGTTTAGGTACAATATTTTGACTGTATGTCCAAAAATGGTTATATTATTTGTAAATGGAATTTGATAGCCTGTTGAAATTGTTTGAGAAGAAAGAGAGAAACATGTGTTTATATGTGGGAGGATGTGTACTAGTATATTAGTGATTCGGAATGGTGTTCTCCATGTTTCACTTATAATGTTTGAATTTTACAAAAAAACTAGAAGGACGATGATTGTGGAAATCTAGGTTATGGGTATGTTTTATACTAGTTGATATTTCATGATAACATAAATTTGTTATTTTTAGTTTTTAACTTATATATGAGGTACTTGGGGCCACAGCTAGCTAGTGCCTAGGTGTGTTCTCGTCACTACTGGTCATTGACTATTCAGTATTTACCACTGTATTACAGTATTTAGGGCTGGATAAATTAAGATATTATATTTTTTATTAAAATGTAATCATTATTTATTGTTACCCCTTTGAAACAAAATCCATTAAAATTGTCACCATAGAAATTGTTCTTACCATTTATTTTTTATAAAAAACATTCATGATTTTTAATTTATAATGATTATCACATGGAATCATTAGGTGGTGTCATATTGAGAATAGGATCAAACCTTACTTACACATTTCGGGGTATGTAGACATGATTATGTTTGACATAGTTGCGGGCAATTCCTTTAGAGACAGATGTTTGGGTTGTTAGATTCCTTTAATGGTGCGGTGTGGTGGAGATGGCTCATGGGTGATGACCCCTTATCATGTGGTGTACCTTGGGTTATTTTCTAGTAAATGTTTAGTTTGGACCACTTCTGTAATGTTTATAACATTTTATAAAATTATAAATTTTATTGAAGCACTATTTGGAAAGAATTTTCTGATTTGGTTTATTCTTAATTGTTGGTCGTTTTATGTATCCTGAATAATGTTAAGCTTTCCCAAGCTATTGTCTACATTTCTCTGGATCTTATATCTTCCTGTAGAGATAGGGAAAAACCTTATTAATATTCCATACACTAGGGATGGTGCCAATTTAATGTTAAATGGGATCTGTTCAGGACAAAATGGTATCAGTGGAGGCCAATATGTTTTGGTCATATAATTATTTTGGGACGAGTCTTGTTAGACCGGATCTAGGACTATTGGGGATCGAAGTTCTGTTTATGTGTAGCGTTCCTGGCTAGTACCACTCATGTCAATCTTTAAGTAACCTTGGAATGTTGGGATTGTTTTCCGGACTTCTCCTCTAGATGGTATGTTCGGGTTGCAGACAGCACCTAGACATCAGGTGGGAGTGAAGTGGTCATTTATTTCATTGTTTTGATGTGTTTTACTTATTTATAGGTGAATTAATTGATTAAAGTTTTCATAATTGTTGTACAAATGATTTATTTTGTGGTTGTTTCCTTGTATAGAAATGTGGCTCCCTGGAGATCTCCCATGCACCAAAGAGATGACTATGAAAAGAGTTCTCCATCACCCATTGATCCAGGGTTAGTAGAAGTTGTGGTCAGGACCATCCAATACCTAAAATTGGGATTAACCCCCACCCCCACTCTAACAATAAAACAACAGTCTGGTCCTGTGAAGGAAAAATACCAGGAGTTCCGGAAGAGAAATCATCATACCTTTTCAAGAAAGCATAAAAACCTAGGATTCAGAGGAATGACTCAAGAAGATCGATCACATGTTTTCGTTTCATGACACACCTGTGGAGGTAAGGGTGATTTGTGACTCTCTTCTGTTATAGGGTCCTAGATTCAGGTGTTGGGAATCATTTCTTAATGCTAGAAAGCATAAACAAATAAGCTTGAAGGGAATCATGGTAACCTTAAATGAAAAGTATTTCCTTGAAGTCTTTGAATATTCTAGATCTATAATGTTTATGGATCATCTTTTGGGGGATTATTCATTGATGGATAATACCAACCATTTTATCTGTGGGTTCGGTATGCTCCAAAAACGGTCTCTATCAAAAAGATGAAATCCCAATTGTTCGAGAGGGGTTAACAACTATAGATATATTTACAGGTCATATTCTTCTAGTAGACAATTTATGATGAGATGGTTTACTAAGATTGTATGGATAACATTGAGCTCAAGGGATGATCTATTTTCTATAGGATGGAATCAGTGATTTCTATTGGAATATCAACAAAAAATAATAGGATGTAAGAGGTTCTGAGGAAGAATGTTGGTGGATGTTTAGGACACTCTTCCAAGAATATTTCATATGTGGATTTTGATTTAGGGCCTGTCGTGTGAAACCACTGTGGGAAGACATGACCAATCCGGCCAGCATACAAATCTCTATTGAATCCATGTTATCAGTGTGGAGGTATTGGACTCCTGGAGTTGTTCTATAGGATGATACATCCACTCCAAAATTTGGTGGTGTCTGTAACATCCATAGGGACACTAGTTCAGTAAGATCCATCTATGATAATTTGATCTCAATTTGTTGGATGTTCCATGAAGGCCTATTCTTCTTCTGGGTAGATCCAGATCAGGGCAGAGCCCCATGGAAGAATGTGTTCTTCTGAAGAAAGTATGAATCCTTATGTTTTGGATCACGTGCCAGTGGGATCAGATGTGGGGCATTAAATATTAATACATACCATCACTATCACATCTACGACAACTACCTCTCATTTAAATAATGGTTTTTATGATTCATTTATCACAAGAACATTTTGTGAGATCTTTTCATTTTCCAAATGAGTTTTTTTCTGTTGCGATGGAGATTGTGACATCATTGGGTAAAAAGATAGATCAAGGTATCAGGTTCCCATCATGTTCTCTTTCTATCTTTGTGGTTGAGATGGAGTGGGACATTCTATTACTGGAAATGGACATTTTTTACATAATATTTGGAATGTATTAGGTTTCGAACTTCTAGGTGAACGTTTATTTATAATTTCATTTTTTGAGTTTCATGACCCCTGCTGGAAGACCTAAGGTTTTTCTTGGGAAATAGGATCCTTGGTCAGGTCACGCGGGACCTCCACTCCTAGGGTTAGGAAATATTATCTTCACTTTGTCATCAATTGTGATAGAGAACAAAGATATTTCTTTTGAGGGTATATTACATCACATAGAGGATGAGTTCCCTAAGGTATATCTAGAATATTTTCCAGGATTTCCCCCATAGTAGGATGTGGAGTTCTTGATTGATTTAGTACCGGGAACACAAATGAAATCTCATACATTGTATCGAATGGACACCACCGAGCTAAGGGAATAAAATATACAACTGAATGATTTGTAATCCAAAGGATTCATTCACTAAATCATATCTCCATTGTCCACTACTATAATTTTCATGAAGAAGGCCATCAGATCACTCATATTGTGTATTGACTACTGAAAGCTAAATAAGTTAACCATTAAGAACAAGAATACATTAAACCAAATATATGGCTTGTTTGAATAGTTTAATGTGGAAAAAAGGTTTTTTTAGATAGAATTATGTTCGGGTTACCACTAACTCACGGTGAAAGAGAGAGATATCTCGAAGATAGCTTTCCGAAGTAGGTACGAACACATTGACTATTTGGTCATGCCTTTCAGCTTGACCAATGATCTTGATGTGTTTATGGATGTAAAGAATTGGGTGTTCCACCCATATATTAACTAATGTTTTTTGTTCATTGTGGATGACGTCCAGGTTTACTCTATATCCAAGGTGTATGATTAGAATCACTTCTGTATTGGTTTGGGAACAATACAGGGTATTCACCTTTATGAAATGTTGTCCCAGTGCAATTTCGTGATTTTGGAGGTTATGTTTTTGGGTCATGTGATCTCGTGATTGGGTTGTTTTAGTGGAACCTGATAAGATCAATGTAGTGATGTCATGTGAGTAGCTAGGGAATATTTTTGAGATCATTTGTTTCCATGGAATGACACTTTATTACATGTCGTTTGATCATGATTTATTTCATCTTTCCACACCCAGACCGTGCTCACCTGAAAATGGTTGAAAAAGGTATGGGGCTATATTATCTAGCATACATTGAGGATTAGAAAATATGCTTGACTACAACCCCTATGTTGAGATTTCTAGAATATGTAAACAGATATGTGGTTTATTGGGGTGCTTCATGTATGGGCATCGGGTGTGTGGTAATTTGGTATGAACACATCATGGTGTATGGATATCACTATCTCCAACCACATGAAAAGAAATATCCCACCCATGACATGGTGTTGGTAGTGGTGATTCATTATTTGAATACATGGAATCACTACCTTTTTTTGGAGAAGTATGTGGTCTAATATGATAACAAGATCCAAGAATACATCTTCTTGGAGAATGATATTAATAAGATGTAGTGTCATTGAATAGAGTACCTATAGGTATTCGAACTCAATATCATCTATACCCCAAGAAAGGGAAATGTGTTGGCCGATGCATTGAGATGAAGTGTACCAAAAAAGGATTTTATGATGTCAAGTGACGAATGGAATTTGATGGGGCTTCTTGTAGAGATACATATGGTGAAAAAGGAGCATAATGGAGGTGTGTTATTAGCGAGCATTCCATTGAATCGTTATCTTACATAGTTGATTCATCAGGATTAGCGTGATTATTATTTTTGTCAGCAGTCGATGAAATTTATTCATGGTGGGGATACATCTTCTAGTTGGTCATTATCTCTTATTGGAATATTGTGTCTGAAGGGCTGTGGAGTTATTATTTCCTCTCTGTGGAAGGTAGTGATGCATTATAGCCACCAGTATTACTGTGTTGTTCATCCTGGGGAAAAAATGTACTATGATTTTCATCGATAGTTATAGTATTCATGTATAAGGCGAGAGTTATCTGACATTGTGTTGAAATGCTACACATATTAGCATGTAAAAGAAGAGCATCAAAGACCATATGGTTTTATCCAGATGATACACATTATTACCAATATGTGGGACAAGGTGTTTCTGGATTTCATTTTTGCCTTACCTCATACACCTTAGGGTAATAAGTACATATGGGAATTGACTTATTGTATGAGAAAACCATCCAACATCATTATTATCTGAGATATAGAAAAAGTGGATGAGTTGGGGAGATTGTATCTATAAGAGTTTGTAGGGACACATCATGTGTCCTTAGTTGTTTCTTCAGATAACAACCCACATTTCACATATTGGTTTATGGATATCTTTTCGATGGGTTTGGGTTCTGATGCTAAAATGTGAATGACATACCATCCTCAAATGAATATTCAAACAGTAGCAGCAAATCAAATTTTGGAGGACATTCTACGTGCATGTGTTTGGGACCATAGAGGTTCTTGGGATATTTTTTTGGAATTTGTTGAGTTTGATTATAATAATAGTTACCAATAATTTATTTTAATGGATCCTTTTGAGGCACTATATGGTCATCCATGTTCGTCCCCTCTGTGATGGGCTATGTTTGGTGATACCTCACTGTTGGGGCTGAGAGGTGTGCAAGAGACTTCTATAGAGGTCATGTTGATCAAGAAATAGTTATTGACAGCTCAGAGTCACTAAAAGTCATATATAGATTAGAGGTTTTGAGACCTAGAATTATATATGGGTGATCAATTATTCTTGAAGGTTTCCCCTCATTTGGGTCATCCTCATTTGGGAAAGCAAGAAAATATAACACAAGGACATGTCAGAACTTTTAAGATTACATAGAAGATTTTCAATTTGGAATATTTTTTATCTTTTCCTTCTTAGTATACATCTATCCAAGACCTATTATAAGTCTTCCAACAGAAGATGTACAACCAAGATCAATCCCACATGCTGAATTGGGAGGAGTTGCATATAGTGCCTGATTTGTCTGTATTAGAATTGTCGGTGTGAGTAGTTGATTACCTAGAGAAGGTGCATCAGAAAATATCTACTGCACTGGTTTGGTTCCATTGGAATCATGGGAATTATGTTTACTAAACCTTGGATTAGAAGTCGGGGGTTGAGAATGATTACCCATTCTTGTTTTCTGATCAAGCATTTGGTTGAATTTACATGTCAAAATTATTTCCTAATATGGAGAACTGTCACATCCATGAATTCATTTTAAGGTATTTTACTCACATAATCTTGGCCCTAATTTCCATTAGGTGTCCCCCTTGTATCCTCTTGATATTTAAAGTGTTTTAAAATGTTTTCAGTGGATAGAACTGGGTTCACGTATTTCCAAACCATGCAGGAAAACCCTGCAGCCTTGTCCATCTCATTAAAATTGTTGTTGAATTCCAATTTTCCCTTCAAGAACAAACCATACTTTTCCTATTTCTTCCCCAATTATTTCCTAGCACCCATGGAAATATTCCAAACTCTCTAAACCTCCCTTGTAACACAATTTTAAAGTGTATTTGATGGAAAAGCATCATGGATACTCATGTAAGTGATTTCCCTTCCTTGTTTCAACCAATTCCTTGTGATTTCTTCCACATGTCATGAATAGTGAACAATCCAGATGATCATTCATCATACCTACGGAATATATTTTACTTTATTCGTCGAATATTGTGTTTTTAGGTTCGTTTTCACTACCTCGTGGTGCTATAGTACTTCAATTGAAGTTTCACACATGGATTTAATGGTTTTGACAGTTTTGGTAGGTGATTCCATGTGTAGTAATTATAGGATGATTTAGATTTGAATGATTTTTATTTTAAACATTCTATCTTTCATTTTTATTTGTGTTAATAATATTTTTAGTATCATTTGTCTGTCAATTGATTTTTATGTGCCATTTTTGGGTGAAAATGGGTGTGTTTCATGTGCATTCCATGTTGTACCAATTGGTTTTGTTTTATAATACAGAAATAGTTTTATTAATATGTTTTAGTGATTTAAATTATGGTTTTATGTAATATTGGTATTCATTTGGATTTAAAAGATGTTTTTGACATTTATTTTATGTTAAATGTATTGTTTTAAATTGTAAAACTGTTTTATGTAAATTTTATATTCATTAATGAGATATACAAATGTTGAAAAGAATTTTTAACAACTTTTTTGAGGGTGTATGGACTTAACGAGCATTTTTATATGTAAATGGAATTTTATATCATGTGGAACTTGTTTTATCACCAATATGGATAGCCGAATATCAGGTTTGATGGACTTGTACTACTATGCTAGTTATCTTGAGTGGGTTTATCCATGATTCACATAGAATGTTTGGAACTGAAAACACGAAAAAACTATACTGATGGTGACTGGGGAAAACTTTGTTATGGGTATGTACATAACATGTGGATCATTAATGAGAATAGATATTTTTTATGGTTACTTTTACAGAATGATAAGAGGTACCTAGGGCCCATATCTAAATAGTTTCGAAGGGTGATCCGAGGACTATTTCCAATTGACTATTTGGTATTTACCATCGTCTGATAATGTGTATGGATTTATAAATTCTTATATTACATGTTTTATTAAAATTTATTAATTCATTAAGCTTACCAAATTAAAACCCATTTTCATTTAAATGTTTATCTTTAGAAATGGATGAAACTATTACTTGTTTATAAAAACCTGTATGAGTTTTCTATTCAAAATGTTACCTCTTGGAATATTTTGGTGGTATTATATTTGGATAAGGCTCACACTCTAAATAATCCATTGGGTGTATGTAGATAAGATTATGTTTGAAATAGGTACGAACAAGGCCTTTGGATACTGTGGTTCATGTGGTTAGTTTCCGTCCATGGTGTGATGTTGTGGAGATGGATAGTTGGTGATGACCCCTTGTCATGTGGTGGTGCTTGGTATTCATTTATATTAATTTTATAGTTTGGATATCATTTTTTATGTTTATAACCTTTTATTCTATCATGAAATTTATAAATGTATTTTTTCGCATGAATATTCAGATTATGTTTAATATTCATTATTTTTGTTTTTATGTATCCAAACTCAGGTAAATCATTCCCAAAAACATTTTTTATACTTGGGAGCTTGTTCCAGACTCTGGGAATAGGGAATTTTCTTTGGTCCATTCCACAAGCTTGAGTATGGTTCTAGTTTTATTGTAACACCACATGTTTATCTAAAAGTAAATATAAATGCATGGAAATTTGTGTTAAGTAGATATTTATAACTATCCTTTAAACATATTTTTTGACTTCATTTTTTTTGAATTTCTAGAAACTGTCATCTACAATTTTGTTATGTATGTTATTTGGAGTTTATTGGAACCGACTTGTTTTTTTGGTGAATAGTAACACACCCTTATGAATAGTAATATGAATATTAATATGACCCTAATGAATAGTAAATAGTATAATTATTTTATTTTTTAAGGCTTTAAGATTAATAACATATTGATTAATTTTTCAATTCGACATAAAAGCAGTTATAATATTTTAATAAATTATTTTTGAATAAAGTATCCATTTATTTAAAAATTCAATTAATTTTTTTAAAAATAGTATTCAATAAATGGGATTCATTTTTAAAATATACACTCGAAAAAAATTTAGTGCGAATTCTGGGAATATTTCTGAAATAGTTGATTTTTTAGTGAATAGTAAAAAAATACAGTTTTTTGTTTCTATGTGTTAATGACATCATTAATGATATAATAATGATTTCATAAATCTGGCCAACTTGTTTATAGATAAATAAGGTGTGAGGTGTCCCAAGGGGATTATATTATTTGAAGATACCATGGGAAAGCCCATGGTTTAGAAAACATCACACATGAGTTGTCCCTTGGAAATTATTAAATTAATCCCACACTTTTCCTATAAATACCAACTCTTACATTCATTTAATTCATTACCAATACTCCCTCAATGATGCTCTGGCATCCTTACCTTCATAGTAGTCCTCCCAAGGTTTTCTCAAGCCCCCATGGTCCCAACCATCATGTTCTAAGGGTTATGCTACAAGGTTTGAAAATTCTCAATTTCTTTGTTCTTCCACTGAAGTTCACTTTTTTGTTGTATATCATTCCAGATTCCATAACATGTTCTTATTTCCTTATTATTATTCATCTAGTCTATATTTTTATTCATTTATGGATGGGTTACCCTTGTCCCATCTTTTTAATATTTTCTAAAACCATGTTGCGAAGCCGTTAGGCTGCCAAATGTTTGTAAGTGATTTCCCATTTATTCTTTTATTTTGAGTTCTTTTCTTAATCATTATTCATCTATTCTTACCCAAGAGGAATTAAATCTCCAGAATATTTTATATTATATATTTTATCATGTTCATGATAAAATCATAATCTTTCTTCTTCTATTTCTCCACTTCATCAAGGAATTAAAAACATTGTTCGTGATGTGTCGAATTACAGACATCATAGATGATGTGATTTCAATTTACATTGATCCTTTCATGTCTGGTCAAAAAACCTTTTATATGGCTGAAAAAGGTTATAATATATGTTTTATGACTCACCCATGGTTATAGAATTATTTTTTACTCATGGTTCTAATTTATAAGACAAAACGAAGTTGTTATTATCAAAGAACCACTAAAATGATCTAAAGAAACATCATTAATGTTTTAACTTATGAATCATCCTAAAGAAAGAATTAAAAATGATAAATTGTATAATTTATATTACTAGATATATTTAAATACTAATCCATTTCAATTCAAGAGTTTCACTTCCAATCATCAAGAACATACATCATGAAATAATCTTGGAAATCATGTCAAGAATTCACCCAAAACAGTGAAAGGGAAAAAATACTAATAATTAAAGGGTAAAATGATGTCATGAAATGATCATATAAGATTTTATAAACATGAAAATGTTTCTCTAAAATATTAATAACACTTTTTTAACCATTATACAAGAGGTTTAAACAAGATGGATGTAAGACAAACCCGAGGTAAGGGAATTCTTAACCCGATTTCCATTCTTCGGGTTAACCTTCTACTTCATTATTTACGTGCTATATATATTGTTTTTGTGATGGGTTTAATTTATATTATGTTTTATTCTTTTTATTTATATTATATATACATACTCCATCAACACTATTAAGCCTCCTTTCAATTGTATGTAATTTATAAGTGGATTTCTATTTATAAAAATCACTTTTCAAATTCGGTTTTATGAAATTCCAAATCAATGTTTTTATGGACATATTCATGTTGTAGGATTATGGTATGGTTATTGGGAATTATTTATGATGAATTTTGGGACCTATATTTCTCTCTAATGTATTGGGTATGATTATGTTGGAGGTCGTCAATATGGTTACTCCAAGTTTCACTACGATGGTTACACAAAGTAAGGTAGCCGTGATAGTTAATGATTATGAGGTAGCCAAGAATGGTTACAAGATTATATATGGAATACCCCAAGATAAATTTATGATAATAGTTATGTTCACATGTTTTTTTGGATCTTGTTTAAATCTCATGTCACAAAAATTAAGTATATATATGGGTGACAAGAATGTCTTTTTAAAATGCCTTCATACGTTATGTGTATTTATGGACTAATGTGATATTTCCTTCTTTCCCATACCTTACTAAGATTTTGTACTCATCCCAAGGTTTTAAATTATTTTCACAGGATAATGGATGTGTATGACAAGGAAGGAAGCCTTGTTAAATGTTGAATAATTTTCAAGGAGTCTTGTTTTATGTTTTAATGTTTTATATTTTTTAGAAAATGGAAACTGTTTTTACGGTTTCCACTCTGTAATAAAGTGTAATGTTATGAATGTATTGTCCTAATTATCTAAATCTCTAAAATGGAAATGATCTTAAATTGTAAAGGATTTGTTTTCTTGAATAAATTCAAGATTTTATATGAAATAAGTGATGGTCCTTATAGTTGGTATCAGAGGACAGTTTAGATAAAATTATGGGTTAATAGAATACCATAAATGATTTTCACTCTATGATTAATTTGAATTGTTATAGCCTTTAAAGATTACCTTTTGGCTTCAACTAAGATATTTTTTTCCAAATTGTTTTACATAGAAGGAACATGAATAATGGAGAGGAGAGGCACTGACAGAATGACATCCTTTTAGAACTACATCCCAAATGGTAGGGATTAGAACTGATCAGTTCGTGACAGTAATGGCTCAGCTAACGCAGGTAATAAATGGTGGTGGCATCCATGAAAGAGAACCAATAGAGGTACCACAACAGAACATGACAGTAGTGGAACATTTTAGGACACAACATCATCCTGCATTCAATGGATCTTCTGACCCAGTAACAGCTGAAGGATGGATCAAATCCCTTGAAAATATATTCGATGTTATGGGATATTTAGCCAATAAAAAGTTAAGACTTTCCAATTATCATTTTAAAGGGGAAGATGATTATTGGTGGTCAATGGTAAGGAATATCTGGAGTAGAGAAGATTTTAATGCCTTAGAGTGGGATTAATTTAAAAGTCTTTTCATTAAAAAATGGTTTCCTATATTACTGCAACTTAGAATCGAGAAGCAATTACATAAGTGGAAACAGAGAGAGGGAGACTCAGTGGTTGTTTATGAAGTGAATTTCACCAGAATGGTGAGGTATTCTCCAAATCATATTCTGGATCTTTATAGAAAAATCAAAAACTTTTACACAGGATTGAAGCCAATGTATCAAAAGGTATTGGCCTCTTGGAAATTAAAAAGTTATGAGAATCTTTTCTGATGTGAGGAGAGGGTAGAGAAGGATTTTGATGATGATCATGTGAATTTTGGAAACAAAGTGAATAAGAGGTCCAGTTGGCAATCAATGGGTAAGAATCAATCAATTAAATCTGATGGTAAGAAAATCCAATTTCCTATTTGTGAAAACTCTGGCAAGAAACACCCTGGTGAATGTCTTAGAAATACTAGGAATTGTTTTAAATGAGGTATTTTTGGACATATGGACCGAGATTTTAATGAAAATGATCCAATGACTAATCATGATAAGAAATTTGTTAAGTGTTTTAAGGGTGGTGAGATGGGTAAATATGCAAATTCCTTCCCAAAGAGAGATTTGAATGATGAAAAGAAGTTAGAATACAAGAATAATGGTGGTGTGAGATCCATTGCGACTACATCAGTAGATTTCAGGACATCCAATGAAGTTGTATATGGTATATTGTTTGTCCACTCAAATTTTTCTAATGTTTTTTTTGATACAGGGTCGATACATTCCTTTATCTCTGAGAAATTTTCTGGTAAATTGGAAATATAACCTCAATAAATGAGACCCGAACTTGTTGTTAAAACACAAATGGGAAATGTTATAGAAAATATGAATTATACGAATCATTCTATTATGGTATGTGGAAATAAATTACCATCAAACCTTTTTGTTTTACCCTTAGTCGAGATCGATTTAATTAGGGGGATGAATTGGCTTTCTGATTATCATTCTATGATTGACAGTAGAGCTAAAGAAGTTATTTTTCATAAAGTGTTTCAATTTGTATACAAGAATGAACCCAAACAATTGATAACATATTAGGAAGCTGAGAAACTATTGAAATATGGAAATGAAATTTATCTTGCTCATATTGTTGAAAAAAAGGGAACTATTCAAATTAATGATGTTGCAGTGGTCAATGAATACCTTGATGTTTTTCCAGATGAGTTACCCAGTGACATACTAGATCGAGAAGTTGAATTCACAATTTAATTAGCTCCTGATGCTAAGCCAATTTCAAACCCCCCATATCATATGGCTCTAATAAAACATCTTGAATTAAAAAATCAGTTGCAAGATTTTCTTGAGAAAGGATTCATTAATCCTAGCACTTCACCATGAAGAGATCCTGTTTTTTATTAAAAAGAAATATGGTTCCGTGAGACTTTGCATTGATTATTCAGCTTTGAATAACATCACTATTAAAAACAAGTATACTTTGCCTCATATTGATGACTTTTTTTATTAGCTCCAGGGATCTCAGTAATTTTCCATGATTGACTTGGGATCTAGATACCATTAGCTGAAGGTGAAGGATGATGAAATCCCAAAAACATCATTTCATAATAGATATGGGCATTATGAATTTTTTGTAATGTCATTTGTATTAACAAATGTACCTGCTATATTCATGAATCATATGAATGAAGTATTTCATGATTTCATGGATATGGTTCTTATTGTATTTATTGAAGACATTCTGGTATTTTATAACAATAAATAGGAGAATGAAAAACATCTAAGGGTTGTTTTGAAAACATTAAAAGAAAAGAAACTATATGGAAAATTCAGCAAGTGTGATGTTTGGTTGCAACAGATTTCTTTTCGTGGGAACATTATAAATAAAGATGGAATAACAGTTGATCCTACCAAAACAAATGTTTTTTGATAATGGAAAAGACCCACAAATGTTACAAAGATTTGTAGTTTTCTTGGGTTATCAGGTTATTACCGACGGTTTGTTGAGAACATTTCACTGTTTTCTAGCCTGATAACTAAGTTAACAAAAAAAGGGATTAAATTTGTTTGGACAGAGGAATGTGATGTTTTTTTCAGGAACTGAAGAATATATTGGTGAAACTCCATTTTTGGCCTTTCCATCCCAGAATGGTGATTTTTTCATATACAGTGATGCTTATTTGAATGGACTTGGTCGTGTTTGATGCATAATGATCAGGTAATTGACTATGCATCGAGAAAACACAAACCTCATGAGCTAAATTATCCCACACATGATTTATAATTGGAAGATGTGGTTTTTTATTTGAAAATATGGAGGCATCATCTATACGGAACCAAATTCCATATATATACTAACCATAAAATACTGAAGTATATATTCACTCAGAAGGAGATAAACATGAGGCAAAAAAGATGGCTAGAACTACTAAAGTATTATGACTGCATGATCAATTATCATCCTGGAAAAGAAAAAAATGTGGCAGATGCCTTATGTCGGAAACATCGTGCATCATTAACCATTCCACGTTTGAAACATGATACATTGATTAACGATTTGATGAATTTTGTCTTAGAAGTTCTGTGTGTAAGAAATACGTATGTTTTGTTTCAGTTTTCAGTACATTATTTGTTGTCTGGAAGAATTAATAAAGCACAAAAAAAGACTGTGAGCTACATAAAGAGGAACAATTGATTAAAATGGTTAAGTTGACAGAATTTAATGTCGATAAAGATTGTGTTTTAAGATTTGGTAAAAGGTTGTGTGTGCCTTTTGATTCCCAGTTGAAGAATGAATTGTTGTGTGAAGCTCATAGTTCTTCATTTTTTGTTCATACTGGTAGTACTAAGATGTACAGAGACCTTCAGGAGTATTATTAGTGGGATGGAATGAAAAGAGATACTGCTGATTTTACCAAGAAATGTTTGACCTGTCAACAGGTTTATATTGAGAGACAGTTACCTAAGGGGATGCTTCAGCCTTTGCTAGAGCTAGAGCTGAAATGAGAGAATGTATCCATGGACATTGTGGTTGGACTACCAAAGAATTCTCAAGGTAACAATGTGATTTGGTTTATTGTTGATCGGCTAACAAAGTCATCACAATTTCTTTATATTCGAGATATAACGACTTTGTATTAGCATTATCGATTGTACCTCAAGTAGATTTTCTGGTTACATGGAGTTCCTCTTTCTATTGTGTCTGGCCGAGATCCCAGTTTCACTTCTAACTTTTGGAAGGGACTTCAGAAGATGTTGGGCATAGAGTTAAATTTTAGTAAATCTTTTCATACTCAATCATTTGGACAGTCAGAACAAACTATTCAAACATTGGAGGACATGCTTTGAGCTTGTTCAATGGACAATCAGGGATTTTGGGATCAACATATTTTTTTAGTTGATTTTTTCTTATCATAATTTTTTTCATTCCTATATTCAGATGACACCTTTTGAGGCCTTGTATGGGGAGCGTTGTCGGACTCTTTCTTTTTGGGATGAAGTCAGTAAAAGAAAGATGATGGGGCCAGAATTGGTAGATGAGGTGGCTGAGAAAGTGGGGATGATCCAGCAGCACATGAGGACAACTTAGTGTTTGCAGAAAAGTCATGCTGATAACAGAAGGAAAGACTTCTCTTTCGAGGTACGTGACTATATTTTCCATCAAAACCTCTCCTTGAAAAAGTGTGATGCATTTCAATATAAAATGGAATCTAATTCCATGTTTCATCAGTCCTTTTTAAATCTTAGAGAATGTTGTAACAGTTGCATACCACATAGTTTTGCCTTCAAGTTTGTTTTAGGAACACAATATTTTTCATGTTTCTATGTTGAGAAAGTATGATCCAGATTCATCACATGTCTTGAGCCTAGAAGCAGTTCAGCTGGAAGAGAACATTTCTTATGAAGAGAAACCAGTTCAGATTCTTGATCGAAGGGAACAAGTATTGCGGAATAAAGTAATCCACCAGGTAAAGATTTTTTAGAGAAACCACATGGTTGAATACGCAACATGGGAGTCTGAAAATGTTATGATATAAAAATACTCTTAGTTGTTTAATAAGTAAATAAAATTGTGAAGACATGATTTCAAGAAGGTGTGGATAATGTAAAACCTCAAGTTTTTCAAAAAATAAATAGAAATTCATTTAAATTTTTGCAAAGTAGATATTTATAACTAGCCTTTAATAATAATTTTACCACTTATTTATTTTGAATTTCAAGAAACATTCATCTATAATTTTGTTCAGTATGTCCTTTTCAGTCTATTAGAACCAACATGTTTTTTTGTGAATAGTAACATACCCTTATGAATAGTAATATGAATCGTAATATGACTCAAATGAATAGTAAATTGAATTAATTTTTTTTTCATAAGGCTTTATGATAATAACTTCTTGATTAATTTTTCAATTTGATAGAAAAGTAGTTATAGTTTTCAAATAATTAAATTTTGATATAAGTATGCTTTTATTTAAATATTAAATATAAATTAATGAAAAAATTATATTCAAGAAATTGATTTCATTTTTTAAATCTACACATGAAAAAATGGTTAGGGTGAATATTGGGAATTTTTCATGAACAATTGATTTTTCATTGAATAGTAAAAATACAGTTTTTAGTTTCAGTGTGATAATGACATCATTAAGGATATAATAATGATGTCATTAATATGAAAGACTTTTTTATAACTAAATAATATGTGAGGTGTCCCAAGTGTCTTATTCCATGAAAAAATACCATGGGAAAGCCCATGGTTTTGCAAATAACACCCATGAGGTGTCCCTTAGAAATTATTAAAATAATCCCTCACTTTACCTATAAATACCAATTCTTACCTTCATTTAATTTATTCCCAATTCTCCTTCAACAAATCTATGGCATCCTTACCTTTATAGTAGTCCTCCCAAGTTTTATTCAATCCCTCAAGGTCCCAACCTGAATGTTATATGGGTTACTCTACAAGGTAAGAAAATTATCAATTTCTTTCTTTCTCCATTCATGTTCTCTTTTATGCGGTATATCTTTCAATTTTCCATAACATGTTCTTAGTTCATTCTTATTCATTATCTAATAAATATTATTATTCATTAATTTATGGGTGACCCTTTTCCCCATCTTTTTAATATTTTCAAAAACCATGTTGTGTAGACGTTAGGTTGTCGAATTTTTGTAAGCGATTTCACAATTATTCTATTATATTGAGTTCTTTTCTAATTCTTTCTCCATATCTTCTTACCCAAGTGGCATGAAATATTTAGAATATTTTATATTCTGAATTTTCTCATTTTCATGAGAAATTCATCATAAATATTCTTCTCTTTCCCCACTTGTTCAATGAATTAAAAACATTGTCCGTGATGTGTCTAATTACCGACATCGTAGACAATGTGATTTCAATTTTCATTAATTATTTTAATTTTGTTAATGAAACCATTTATATGCTTGAAAAAGGTTATAATATATGTGTTATGACTCACCCATGGTTCTGGAATTCTTTTTTACTCTTGGTTCTAATTTATAAGACAAAACGAGGTTGTTATTATCAAAGAACAACTAAAATGATCTATACGAACATCATTAATGTTTTTACTTATGAATCATCCTCATGAAAAAATTCAAAATGATAAATGGTATAAATTATGTTACTGAATATATTTATATACTAATACATTTCAATTCTATAGTTTCACTTCCAATCAACAAGAACATCCATCATGAAACAATCTTGGAAATCATGTAACGAATTCACCCAAAAATAGTGCAAGGGAGAAAATTCTAACAATTAAAGGGTGAAATGATGTTATGAAATGATCATATAAGATGTTATAAACATGAAAATGTTTCTGTGAAATATTAATAACCCTTTTTTAACCATTATACAGTAGTTTTAAACTTGTTTGAAGTAAGTCAACCCCTAGGTAAGGGAATTCCTAACCCGATTTCCATTCATTGGGTTAAACTTCTACTTCATTATTTATGTGCTATTTAAATTTTTTGTGTGATGGGCTCTATTTATAATACGTTTTATTATGATTATATACAGTATATATACATACTCCATCCAATATATTAATCCTATCCTCAATTTTATGTAATTTATTCATGGAATTCCTTTTTTTAAAACCTCTTTTTAAATTAGGTTTTATAAAATTTCAAAGAAATGTTTTTATGGAATTATTCATATAGAATGATTATGTTTCGTTCTTGGGAATTATTTTTGATGAAGGGTGGGACCTATATTTCCCTCCAATGCATTGTGTATGAGTATATTGGAGTTCGTCCATATGGTTACTCCATATGTAACTGCGATGGTTACACAAAGTAAGGTAACCGTTAGGGTTATAGATTATATGGTAGCCAATAACGAATACAAGATTATGTAAGTAATGCCCCAAGATACCTTTATTATTATATTTATGTTCTCATGTTTTGTGTGGATCTTGTGTAAATCTCGTGTTACACAAAGTAAGTATAAATATGGGTGACAAGAATGTCTTTTGAAAATGCTTTCATACATTACATGTATTCATGGACTAATGTGATCTGTCCTTCTTTCCAATCCCTTGCTGAGATTTTGTGCTCATCCCAAGTTTTTAAATGATTTTCAAAGGTTAATGGATGTGTAATAGAAGGATGTAAACCATGTTAAATTTTGAATAATTGTCAAGGATTCTTCTTATAAGATTAAATGTTTTATATTTTGAAAAAAACTGGAAACTATTTTTACGGTAGCCACTAAATCATAATGTGTAATGTTATGAATTTGTTGTCCTAATAATCTAATGATCTAAACATTAAAAGATCCTCAATGTAAATGTAAGTGTTTTCTTGAATAAATTCAAGATTATGTATGTATTTTGGATGGGTACCTATATTGATGGTATCTAGATTAGGTTTTTGAAAATTCATAAAATGATTTCAAAAATTGTAAATGAATTCCTTTATATTGTTTTGTACTTTTCCCATATATGAACATGTTATTATTCTTGTATCTAGTTTTTAAAAACATAAATACCGACTGTTCATTCATAATTTAACCCCCCGTATCTATTCCAACGTAATAAATAGGGACTTGAATCGTAGTTAGTTATGTCGGCGTTGATACAGTTGGTATAAGTTAAATTGTAGATTATACATTAGGAACAATGATAAGGAAATAATATATTAAATATCATGAAGAAATGATAGTATTCGAGGATATGTATAGAAAAACATCATAAATTATTAGTAAGGATGATATTATCTGGATTTCCTAGAAATTCATCTATGTTTGAAATCTCTCAGTGGATGTGATTCTAGAACATATGTTCCTTGGGGTAATATCTCTAGAAAGGGTACAGTGGGATTGTATATATCATTACATGGTGCTTAAAATGGGTCTCACATCACAACTATTTTGAATCTCCTATTGTAAATGCTTATGATAATTCACATTTTTGTTAAAAACCACTATGATGAATATGAAAATAATGTTATCACAAATGAAAAAAATATGATTCTAATACTAACAATGCCTCAAATATTTTAATTTAATTTAGTTTTTAATGCATATTTTGAATTATAAATTGTGATTCAAAATTCGATTATTTTTTGTAAATATTGTATATTCCATTGGAAATAAATAGAGTCTTGAAGGTAGAAGGGTATCAATACCCATAAGCCATATAAACAGTTCCCTAATGAGACTACTAAAACAACTAGTATTGGAAATATGAAGATCATGTATTTATTAAGAAAACATAATAAACTTATGAATTCTATCAATTACCATCAGGATTATCTTACTCCACATTGTCATTCTCTTATGATTGGTAAATGCATGAAAAGAAAGTCCCTATAATTTAGTTGGACTTCTCATTCAATTTTATCTGAGTAATGGATTATGTATCCTAAAAATATATTTTGGTCCTTCTGATTTGATAAAAAGGGAAAGGTTATAATTTAAGTGTATTTTTTAAGGGATATTTTTATTAATGGTGTTCATTGATCTAGAATACTAGAGGGATGATTATATTTAACTCATTTAATGGATTGATTTTAAGGAGACATTCGTTGAAAAATATTTCCCCATGGATAAGAAAACTGATTGGAAAATAATGATACTCCTAATTATAAAAAAAGAATGCATTTTAGAGTATGAGGTCACCATTAAAAGGTTCTCCATGTATGAAAAAGATTGCACTATAAATAAGGATTGTACTATTTTCCATTTTTTGATGGTATTAAACATAGATTATGATGGGAATTTTTCTCTTAGAAAAGTATTTTTATATGATAAAAAATATGTATGTCATGTTATAACTGAAATGAAATTATCTAAACCCTATATGTTGAAGGGAAATATATAATATAAGAGGTCTAATGAGAACCATGATAAATAGAATGAATAAATGAAGAAGATGATAATAAAGTGTTCATCATCTTATTGAAACAATATAAATAAAATTTATACGAAATGAGTGAAGGTATTGGGAGATTATTATATGTGTGAAGATTATGGTCTTCAATAAGAAAAAATACAATTGGTAGAATGAAAAACTACTTTTCAATGTTTCAACATTAGGGAGATGAGAAATATAAAATTTAATCCCCAATAATTAATTTATTATTCCACAAAACTGATCAAGGGGAGGAGGCCAGGCATATGTGAACACTACATCTGATGTTGATATACCCAATGATTTTTTGGTATGTAATTTAATCATTGGTTGAAATTTAGTTATTTATGAATTTGATTATATAACCTTAAAGTCTCTTATATCATTCACTTAATTCCTGAAAATTAAAGACTTCTATAAAAATTTAAGAAGTGATTTATTAGTAAAAACTCCTAATTGATGTCTAACTACAATAGAGGTGTCTCCCATAGCCTCCATCATGAAACACAAATATTAATTATTTGAAGACATAACAATCATAAATATGGTTAATATTGAATATAGTCCTTATTATGGACTAGAAATTAAATATAATGCAAAAAATATAGTAATAAAAAATAAATATTGATTTATGATGAAGATGAATAATATGTTATCATTGGGGGAAATACATCATCATATATGAGATATCTAGATCCAACCACTGTATCTCAAGTAAATGAGATTCTTATAGATAAATAAACTACATATTTTATTTATGGAGAAGTTAACATCAAAATTGGGGATGTAACGATTATTGAATAATACATTGAAGTATTTCATGAGGAGTTACCTAGACATCCCTAGAGCCTGATGTTGAGTTTTCCATTAATTTAATTGCTAAGATATAGTCATAATAAATAATCAATGATGAATAGAAATATTATAAATGGTGGAGATGAAAAAATAACTTTAAAAATTCTATGATGAGGGATTTATTAAATATAGTGTTTCACCATGGGGATTCCATGTTTTCATTAATAATATGATAGATAGGTCTATGTGATTTTGCCTTAATTTTAGGGAAATAAATGAAATTATGATATTGAACATTTATCCACTACCACACATTGACAACTTTTTAGATCAAATTCATATAGCATAATATTTTTCAAATATTGGCCTTTGTTATGGGTATCATAAATTGTGAGTACGGAAGGATGACATGTCAAGACCCGTCCTCAGGGATCGTACCGTGACTACCCCAAGCCCGCCTTCCATAAGCTAGGGGTTGGAGACTAGAACCAAAGGTGTAATCTAGATAAAAAGGGATGTCATTGCCTTTTAAACTGTAACACACATACAGTCTGAACAGTAGAAGTAGAGGCAACAAGTACTAAATTAGTAAATTTAGGTGTGTTGAAAGTAAGTGGTCCAGTATACAAACCCAACTGAAAAACAAGTACCAGTACAATTAGAATGGAAAAACAGCTCCCGGATCGTCCTTCGGGAAATCCTACCTGAAGGGTAGGTACAAACCTTGAAGAACAAGTCCCTGAAGTATGTCTCATCTCATCCAGCACTGAGCATCCTCCATCCATCACCCTCAGCCTTGATCACTGCTATCTGTCATTTTCACAGAACACAACAAGGTGTGGGCGAAGCCCATGCAGGGTTGAGTATAACAATACTTAGTAGGGGACCCTGAGACCATCGAAGGTCTCCCAAAATCCACAGATGATAAACCACAGTAGAAAGATGCAATTACAAAGTATTAACCAACCATACATGCGTATATGCCCAGACGTATACCTAAGTAACCAACAATAGTCCGGCTCCATCTCTTGATCCCAAACACAACCCTGTCCACACAGGAAGTAAAGTCAACCACCATGTTGATAATGGTTGAAAGGCATGCCATAGCTCACACAGGTTTACATCTTTCGTAGAGTGATAGAGATGATTAGATTTAGTCATTGATTTATCTAAAATATCGGACCCACATAGGATACAGAACAAGCTAATATGTCGGACCCACACATGATACAAGACTATATATTCTTTCGGACCCACACAAGATATAGGAACAGAAGTCAGAACTGTCGGACCCATGGAAGATTCTGGTACAGTAGCATCGGTGTCGAACCCACGAAGGATTTCGGTACACTAGTCATTGTTGTTAAACGAATGTAGGATTCTAGTACAGTAGTCATCGCTATTGAAACCACGTAGGATTCTGGTTCAGCAGTCGTCACATCCAACTCGAGGGTTCCCGCACACAGCACGCTCAATTCCGAGAGGGTCCGCTCCTCGAGTCAAGGGTAGATATATCAACTATCACGAATTATTGATTTGATGTATCCCATAGTTCCGTCAAATAAAAAATATCCCAATGGGATAGAAGGCGCATCAATCAGACGCCCAGTCTGAGAGTTATTATAAATTCCCTTCTAGGTGCCCGGATGGATTTACGCTCAATCCAAACCCTAAAATTTTTCAAATTTGTACAAAACTCACTTAGAGTATCATAAAACGACCACCTCATCGCGTGTATCCCAGTTCTGCAGACGACGCATCAATCGGACGAGCGGTCTTGAAGTTATTCGCAATTAAGTAAAGTCGGTCCAGGCCCGTCAAGCCTAGGGGGCTGTGGCGGGTCGGCCTTACCCGACTCTGGGTTGGAGCGGCCCAGTGGGGCGTAGGCTACCTACGGACATGGCCCGCCCTGTGGGCTGGTTTGGTTCACTCGGTGGCGCCAAGTGGTGTTGCCTCTCCCAGCCTGGATGGCAGTAGCCAGCCATTTCTGCCCTGCACACGGGCCCTGGATTGCTGGTCACGGTTCTCCTCTATGCGGCACCTGCAGGCGCCGCAGTCCACCAGCCTGGCTGGAAAGCAGCTAGCCAGTTCACCCAGTAGAAAGGATCGTGGTCTTCTCCATTGTGCGGTTCCTGTGGGCGCCATGTTCCCCCATCCTGGTCGACCGTAGCCATCCGGTTCATCCAGCCAGGCCGAGCAGCCCGCAGATTCGGGATGCAGCCTCCCTCTAGGCATCGCCTTCGTGCGCTGCGGCTCCTTCTCGTGGACCGGCCGTATTGGGCGACCAATTGTCTCATGGTCCGGGAGGCCTGAGTGGCCACCAGTCTCCAGTCACCGACGCCGCCACCTCCTTCATCTCGTGGTTATTCTTCAGTGCGGTGCGATGACACCGCACCCTTTTGACTTCAACTCTGAGGTCAATCAACAATAACCAATGGAGGTACTCCGGCCCATATTGGTTTGGCCCACGCCCTCCGTATTAGATGGTATCATTTGGACAATGACGAACCAAGGCATTCATCAATGAATGAGGGTATGATTTTATTCATATAAAAATTAAGCATATCCCCTTACCTTGATTCATAGAATGTTTTCAAAGTCACTAAAAAATAATTCGAAGACATCCTCGAAGGTTGCACCCGTCACACACTGCCAATTCATGGATCAAGTGTCATCATTGTTATTCATCGGTGATGGTGCATTCTTCATTGGATAGAATGAGTGTTCTTCGTGTTCTTCACATTTCTCTTCGGAAATGGGTTTTCAATCAAAGAGTTATCCTCAGCTCCCCACAAAATAATTTCCAAGGGAAAATAAAATAATAGGCTCCCTATTATTTAAATATTGCCATGAATTTTAAATGAATTCAAAAGAATTCATAAAACTAAAAATTAATTAATTAATTGTGGAAGCTCAATTAATTTATTAATGGTGTTGGCACATTAAAGAGAGGTGGTGTGAGAAAAAGTGTTTTAAAAATTAAAAAGGGAGAGTGTTGGATTTTATAAATTTTACGGGAGTTAAAGAGTTAATGGGGGGTTTTAGGGGGAGATGAGAGGTCTGAACTTGGGTGGGCCCCACCACAAAATATCATCCCATGGGAGATAATGTGGGGGTGGTCCCCACATCCAACTTTCCATTGGATTAAATAACCACCCCAAATAATGTTATGTCACACATAAAATTTATTTAATTTATTGAGGATCCCCAAAAAAATTAACTTCCAACCTTGATAAAATGCAACTGTAGTAAAGGTCTCCTTAAGCGACTACCAGCGCTACGAGTTCATTAGTGCCTTCAGATTTTAATTCTGAGAATCAGTTCAAAAGATATAAAATCCCGTACATACGTTCACTAATTGTACCTGAAAAAAACTCTAGAATTTGATTTCAGGCACACCGGGTCTCGGAATCAGGCGCCGATAGAAACTGCAGACTTGTAAAATGTCTATGTATTTTAAAAAAATCTATTGAATCATCAGGTCTTTAAATTTTCCCCACCTCAGGGATTTACACCCTTGTAAGCTAAAACACACACAAGGGGAACAAATGGGGGTACTGAGCACGCATCTGATCCTCCCTCTCCCATGTGCTCTCCCGGAGGTTCTCATGCTTCCAGTGAATGTGTAATAGAGGAATCGCCCATCCTCGTAGGACCCACTCCTTTCGATCCTCAATCTCAATTGGTACCTCCGTGAATATTTCCTTGTCATCGATGTCCATCTCCCTATGGTCGATGATGTGGTATGGGTCATGCACGTATCTCCTCAACTAAGATACGAGGAAGATGCCGTGCACCGTGTGCAATTGAAGTGGAAGAGCAAGGTGGTAAGCCACATCGCCTACCCTACAGGTGACTTGAAAAGGTCCGATGAATCGTCGAGACAATTTTCGTCCTCAGACAAATCTCCGTAGACATCATTAAGGTGAGACTCGTAGAAACACGTGGTTTCCATCCTCGAACTCTAGTGGTCTCCGTCTCCTATCAGCATATGACTTCTGTCTGTACTATGCAGTCTTCATCTGCCCAAGGATGATCATCACTTTCTATGTCATAGAATCCACCATCTTCAGTCTAACAAGTGTTGACTCCCCTAGGTTAGTCTACCATAGAGGATATCTACCAGGTCATCCATGCAGTGCCTTGTAAGGTGCCATCATGATGGTTCAGTGGTAGTTGTTGTTATACGCAAACTCCACCAAGGGTAAGTGATATTCCAAGCCGCGACCAAAGTCAAGGAAACATGGATGAAGCTTGTCCTCGGGATTCTGAATGGTCCTCTCTATCTGTCCATCCGTCTGAGGATGGAAGGTGGTGCTCAAGCGAAGATGCATCTCGAAAGCCTCCAAAAACCCCGTCCTTAACAGGGAAGTAAAAATAGCATCTTGATCAGAGACAATTGTTGATGGCACACAATGAAGTCATATGATCTCTTGTACATAGATGTATCCCAAGCTCTCTACTGATCCATGCTCTCTGAGTTGTAGGAAATGTGCCAACTTGGTGAGTCGTTCGACAATCACCCAAATAGAGTCGTGTCCTTTGGATGTACGTGGAAGTCCCGTCATGAAATACATTGATATACCATCCAACATCCACTCTGGGACATCTATGGGCTGAACCAATCCAGATTGAACCTCATGCACCACCTTCACTTGCTGACAAGTGAGGGATCGTGAGACGAAAGTTTCTACCTCCTTCTTCATACCCAGCCACCAGTGTTGTCGTCTGAGGTCCTGATATATATTCTCTACTCCTGGATGTACCTCTAAAGGGGAAGTGTGAAACACCCCCAACACCTCCTCCTGTAGTGAAACTGGTACCATGGTACGTACTTTTAAGAGGATAAAATACTCTCAACATTCAGAAAACCCATTAGGTTCATGCCCTAAGGATATATTAGTACGTCTTATCTGCTACAACGTTCCCATTTCCAGGAGTATAGACTATCTTGAAGTAGTAGTACTGGAGGAACTCGTGCCATTTCCACTATTTTAGGTTCAGGTACTTCTGCGAGGAGATTTTCCTAAGACTCTGGTGGTTATAGTAGATTGTAAAACGCTCTCCTATCAGATAGTGTCGCCACATCTTCCTGGAGAAGACCACTTCTGCTAACTCCATGTCATGGGTAGCGTAGTTCCGCTCATGCTATCTCAACTACCATGAACCATAGGCGATCATAGCTCTCTCCTGCATCATAAAACACATGAATCTTGTCCCTGACTCATCGTCATAAACTACAAACCCTACACCCTCCTCAGGTAGCCTCAAGATGGGCGCACTGGTCATCCTCTCCCTCAGCTCCTGAAAGATCTTCGGTCATCTATCTAACCACACGAAGGGTTCCCCATTCTTATTTAATGCTGAAAGAGGTTCTACAAATTTGGATAATCCCGACACAAATCTCAGATAGTACCCAGTCCGTCCCAAATAAAATATGCACCTCCATCACACTTCTGTGTGACTCCCAAGCATGCATTGCCTCAGTCTTTTCTGGATCCACTGCACCTCTAGAATCCGAGATTACGTGTTCCATGAAATGGACCTCTCGAATTTAGAAATGGAACTTCAAGAGCTTACCATAAAGTTGGTTCTCTCGAAGTGTGTCCAGAACAACTCGTACATGGTAGGCATGCTCCTCCACAGTGGTCGAGTAAATCAGTATGTCGTTGATGAAGAATACGACAAAGCAATCGAGGTAAGGATGTAAGATCATGTTAATGATACTCATGAACACTAATGATACATTGGTTATGCCGAATGGCATAACCAAGAACTCGTAGTGGCCATACCGACATCTGAAGGCCGTCTTCTGCACATCCATGTCTTGAACTCTGAGCTGGTGATAGCCTGACATGAGGTCTATATTCGAGAACCAGCGTACTCCCATGTGCTGATCAAAGAGGTATTCAATCCTCAGAAGAGGGTACTTGTCCTTCACAGTCACCTGATTTAGGCGACGATTGTCGACACACAGTTACATGATTCCATCCGCCCTCTTGGCGAACAAAATCAGGGATGCCTAGGGTGAAACACTAGGTCGGATAAATCCCTTCCCCTGCAACTCCTCCAGCTGTACCCTCAGCTCACGAAGCTCAGTGGGAGCCATCCGATTTGCTGGAGAAGATATCAGTGATGTCACGTGTTACAGGTCAATGTAGATTTCTACCTCTCTGTGAGGAGATAGTCCTAGAAAGTCGTCAGTGAAAACATCTGCATACATATCCACCATAATAGGAGAAATAGAACTCCACACATAAACCACTCCAAGAAAGTGACTAGACAACTAATGTTTCATCGGCTTCCCAAACCTCTGCGTAATTCCATATTGTTCTGTAATGTCTCCCTTCTCACTGGTGAAGGTGAACCTAGTCCCATCCATGTAGATACACCACACTTTGTGCCTAATACAGTCAATCTGAGCATGAACTGTGGATAACCAGTCCATACTCAAAATGACGTCATAAGGCCTCAACGATGCTATAAGAAGATCCCAGCTGAAGCTCTCACCTCCTAGAGTAAGCTCACACAGCCATCACCAGTGCATAATCATCGAGATTTCTCCCCTAGGAGTCTCTAGACGTAATTATCGAGCCAACGACTCTGTCAGAATCAACGAGCTCTGAAAGAGGGAAGTGAAAATAAAAGAATTACTCAAACCTGTATCTATAAGTAATGCAGCAAGGGTGGAGTTGAAATAGATATTACCTTGAATCATCTCAGGTGCGTCGTGGTTGTAGGTATCGACTTCCTGGAGCTGAGCCTGCCTACTTCTACCTGCTCCCTGTGGTCTGGGTGGACCTCTTTGTGGTGGGGGTGGTACTGCCTCAAAATGTCATCCACCACCCGCTGCTCGACTAGCTCCTCTGCCACGTCCGCCTGCTCCAAGAGGACCACCACAGTCGATCCTCTGCCTCTGCCTGGGAGGTCACTCTACTGTCTGCTGCTCTTCTGTAGGGAGGGTCGGGCAGTCTCGAGCCATGTGGCCAAACCCTCCACATTCATAGCATTTCCATATCCTCATATAGCTAGCACTGTCTCGTGTGCTCCGCAAAACCAAAATTATATCCTAGGGTCGCCTACCTGATGGTCTGGTCCTCTTGGACCTCTGCGTCATCTTTCTACTGCCAGATGCAGAAGACTCCGCTATGTATCGCCATGTAGTGGGTCTCACTGCTGGTGACTACTCAGCGAGAAAATTATCCACTAGAAGGACTCTCTCCAGCACACGCGCCTACGTCGGAATGCGGAGTGGAATCGTCTAAGAACTGATCTCATGCATGTGTCCCTGCTCGAAGGTTTGAGCCCTGAAAAACAGGTCTCATACCATATCCATGGAGTAGCATGAGAGGTCGGTGAACCTCACTGAGTACTAAGCTACTGTCAGGCTGCCCTGTTGCAGATTAAGTATCTCTTGAATCTGCACCACCCGAAGGGTGGATGGAAGAAACTCCAAGCGGAAGAGACACTCAAAGTCTATCCAGAGTAATGATTCTTCATCATGCACCTGGTGCATCAGGTTCCACCATCTGCCTGTCGCTGCATGCAAGAGACTCACCGTAAGGATCACCATAAGGTCGGCTGGTGTCCCTACCAACATGAAAACTCTCATGAAGGCCTCCAGTCGATCCTCAACTACTTGTGGGTCTGTCTCATCATGGAACCTAAGCAGCCATTGTCGCTATAACTTGTGCAACATACTCAGGCAGCGTGCACTCTCTGCTGCAGGAACTGGTGGTATCGGTGGCCCATCGGGTAGTGGCACAGTTGGTACCTCTGCTATGATGGGGCCCCACACAGAGGCCACTTCGCTCAGTGGGCTACTGTCTCATACAAAACTCGAAACCCTAGCTAGATACCTTCGTGGGTACATCCTGAAAAGAAACAAGTGTGCCACGGTTAAAACAATATACCTGGTGAGCTGACATGAGGTAATCATGATGAATCATTTTTAATGGAAACACGCATGCAATTAGTGTTCTTGTGCACTGAGTCGGAAATCAGAAGTCAGAGTCCTAGTGTATGGATACGTCGGCCTCCACACCAACACTAGTTTCCCTAAAATGATATCCACACCCAAAACACATAACACTATTTCCCTTAAAAGAATAATATTCCAAGTTCTGTGGTAGAAACGACTCCTCTAATACTAATTTTTCACGACCCATCCTTGGGGCTCGTGCCATGACTACCCCAAGCCTGCCCTCCATTTTCTAGGGGCTATCGACTAGAACCAAAGTCGTAATCCTGATAAAAAGGGAAGGCATTGAATTTTAACCTACAACACACACACAGTCTGAACACAAGAAGTTGATGAAAAAAGTACTAAAATATTAATGTATGGTGTGATGAGAGTAAGTGGGCCAGTATACAAACCCAACTGAACAACGAATACAAGTACAAGTAGAATGGAAAAACAGCTCATGGATCATCTTCCGGGGAATCCTACCTGAAGGGTAGGCACAGAACTCGAAGAACTCATCCCTGCACTACGTCCTATCTAGTCCAGCTCAGAGCAGCCTTTGTCCATCACCCTCAGCCTCGATCAATGCTATATTTCATCTGCAAAGATCACAACAAGGATCGGGAGAAGTCCGTGCAGGGGTGAGTGTAACAATATTCAGTAGGGGACCCCGAGACCCCTAATGGTCTCCCAGAATCCACAAAGAATAAAACACAGTAGAAAGATACAATCACGAAGTATCAACCAACTGAACATGGGTATATGCACATACATATACATATGTTACCAATCACAGTACGACTTCAACTCTCGAGCACAAACACAACCCAGTCCACACAGGAAGTAAAGTAAATCACCATGATGATAATGGTTGAAAGAAATGGATCATCTCACACAGGTATACATCTTTCGCTGAGAGATAGAGATGATCAGATATAGTCACTGATTGATCTATGATATCAGGAAGACAAAGGATACAAGAACAACTAAGCTGTCGGACCCACACAGGATATAGAACAGCTACTCTGCCAGACCCACACAGGATATGGGAACATAAGTTAGAATTGTCAAACCCATGGAGGATCCTAGTATAGTAGCATCGTCATCGAACCCACGGAGGATTCTGGTACAATAGTTATTACTTTCGAAACCATGTAGTATTCTGGTACAGTAGTCATCGTTTTCTAACCCACATATGATTCCGGTTCACCAGTCGTCGCAGCCAGCTCTAGGATTCCCGCACATAGCACGCTAGATTCTGGGTGGTTCTACTCCTCGAGTCAAGGTTTGGTACATCAAATATCAATAAGTCCTGAGTTGATGTATCCCATAGTTCAGTCTCATCAAAAGGAACCAAATGCGACAGAGGGCGCGCCAATCGGATGACCGTTCTGAAAGTTATTGACATTTTCGTTCCAGGGGCCCGGTAGTATTTATGCGAGACCCAAAACCGGCCTTTTTCCAAATTTTTCCAAAATAACTTAGATTATCAACAAAGGACCACCTCATCATGAGGATCCCAATTCCATAGAGGGTGCGTCGATCAGATTCATAGTCTGGATGATATTTTCAACTATGCAAAGTAGGGCCCGACTCGTCAATCCCAGTGGGCTGTGGCGGGTCGGCCTGACCCAACTCAGCAGGTTCGACCCGGCTGGGGGGTCGGCCCAGCCAAGTTTGGTGGGTCCGACCCGGCTGCTGGGTCGGCCCAACCCAGTGGTGTGCGGCTAACACGTGGACCCCGCCCACGATATGGGCCGGTTCTGTTTGCCCGACAACGTCAAGCGACGCTACGTCTCACTGCCCGGCCGGCCGTAGCCGACCGGTTCTTCCCGGCCCATGCAGCCTGCATAGCCGAACGTGGTTCTCCTCTATGTGGAACCTGTAGGCGTCATGGTCCAGTAGCCCGGATGGTAGATGGACCGCCCTTTCTCCCAGCAGAGCGGCCTGCAGTTGTGGGTCGTGGTCTTCTCCACCACGCGATGCCTACAAGCGCCACGTTCCTCCAGCATGGCCGACCGTATCACACCAGTTCTTCCAGCCCAGACGGAATGAGGCCGTCCAGTTCTTCTCTTACCGAGCGGCCCGTGGATGCAGGCTGTATTCTCCCTCTACGTGGTGCATTTGTGCGCCGCGACTCCAGCTCGTGGACCATCTGGATTGGCCTGCCAGTTGTCTCGTGGTCTGGGCTGCCCGAGTGGCCACTAGTCTCCAGTCACCGACGCCGCCACCTCCTCTTTCCCATGGTTCTTCTCTGGAATGGTGCGACAGAACTACACCATTTTGACTTCGCCTCTGATATCAATCAATAATAACCTATGTAGGGAAGTCAGACCGTGTTGGTTCGGCCCGCACCCTCCGTATTAGATGGTATCATTTGGCCAATGATGAACCAAGGAATTCTTCGAAGAACGAGGGTATGATTTTATTCATTTTAAAATTAATGAAATCCACCTACCTTAATTCATAGAATGTTGTCGAAGGCGTAGAAAAAGAATTCAAAGATGTCGTAGATGGTTGTCCCCCTCACACGTCACCAATTACGGGCTCAGGCATCGTGCTCATTCTTCATCGGTGACAGTGCATTCTTAGTTGGGGAGGATGAGCGTTCTTTTTGTTTTTCAAGTTTATCTTTGGGAAATTGTTTCCCTTTAAAGAGTTCTCCCCAGCTCCCCATAGAATAATTATCAACGCAAAATAAAATAATCGACTCCCTAATATTTTAATATTTCCATACATTTAAAATATATTCAAATGATTTCATAACACTACAAATTAAATAATTAATTGTGTTGGAACATTATTTAGAGGAGGTGAGAGGTGAAGAGTTTTAAAAATAAAAAATGGACAGTTTTGACTTTACTGAATTTTAAGGGAGTTAAAGAGTAAAAGGGGGGTTTCAAGGGGAGTTGAGTGGTTTGAGCTCTTGAGGGCCCCACCAAAAAAATATCCTCCCATGGGAGGTTACGTGGGGGTGGGCCGCACCTCCAACTTCCCATCGAAGAAAATAACCAACAACCAAAAAAACTTGGGTCACACATAACAATTTCTTAATTTATTAAGAATCCCAAAAAAAATTAACATCCAACCATGATAAAACACAACTATAGTAAAGGTCTCCTTAAGAGATTACCGGCACTATGAGTTTATTAGTTCCCTCAAATTTCAATTCTGAGCATCGAATTAAAAGAAATAAATTCCCATATGTACGTTCACTAAACATACCCGAACAAAACATCAGAATTGGATTTCGGGCAAACCGAGCCTCAGAATCCGGCACCGTCAAAAATCACAGACTCGTAAAATTACCATGTATTTAAAAAAAATCACCAAATTTCCAGGTCTTTACATGACATTAAAAAGTCATCATTTCAAATGAGGTATATACATTATGAGTATATTATAATGGAATGTGGATTAGATAATTCACCCTATATTTTTATGGTTCTACTGAACAAATTATTCAAGGAATATCATAATTAATTTCTTATGGAATTCACCAACGATATATTGGTGTATTATAAAATCTATGATTACAATTGAAATAACGAGAGGAACATTCATGGGACACATGGTAGAAAGGATTTCTATTGGAAATTTAGTAAATGTGATTTATATCATCATGATGTATATTTTCTTTTATATATTTATGCCCTCAATTGAATCTCAATTGATCCTAAAAAAGATAAAAACAGTCATCGAATGAAAACCAACAATTAATATTATTTTTTTATTTATTTTAATTGGTTTGGATGTTTAATATGAATGAATAATTAATATTTTTTCTTCATTGGGTAACATGTTAACAAAGATAACTTGAAAAGTGGTTATTTTCATTTATAAAAAATAATGTTTAGAATCATTAGATGACCTGAAGAGGATATTGGGCAATGGTTCGATTTTAAATAATCCATCATGTAATGACATGTTTGTGAAATGTTGTTATATATAAAATATTAGACTTTATAGTTTCCAAATAGAAAATAAAAACGTTATGTCATATTATTCAATGAATTTGAATACAGTAAAACAGAAATATACAACCCATGATCTAAATTTTAAATGTATAATATTTTATTTGATGATATAGATAAATTATCCCTATGTTAAAATAGGTGATATACTAATGAACATAATTTCATAAAATAAATATTTTCATGTAAAATTCTTTGTTTGGGACATCTACAAATGTCTTGAGTTACTTGTGGATTTTTATTTATTGATACACTACCACCAATGTAATTAATATAAGACAGTGAATGAATTGAAAATGAATGATCATGAATTTATGACACATGTGATAATTGAGAGGGATCCTGTCTTTTTAGAACATGTAATGATATATTTTTTGAATTATTATTGAATGAGATACATCACTCAATTTTCAAATGATTGAAAACCAATATTTATCCAAAAAATATATAATTTCCTCAAAATAATGATGAGATCATTCGGGATAAAATTAAATTTTTGAATGATGTAAAATTTGAAGAAATCATTTTTGAAGATTCAATTATGATATTTTGAAAGATAATATGTTTTCTTTCTATACCCAAGTTAGAAAACCAATTTTGGGGGATGATCATTGTTTTAATTTCTTTATACCCACTAGTAAAATGTTTATTTATAGGGATTTGATGGAACACATTTAGTTGGGTGACATAAAGAAAAAAATTTAAAATTATATGTGTATATATGTCTGGTTTCACAATAATTGAATGTTTTGAATCATATTCTATATAGATTAATTCATCATATTTTTTTATTAGATGGTAATGGAATGAAATTAATATTAAAAATGTCGTATGAATAAAATATAATCGTAGAAAGAAGGACATAATATTGGTTATCATTGATCCCCAAACAAAATAAAAAAATTTCCTTTTAATAAGAGATGGTTTACCATCTAATAGCCACGAATGTGTTTATATTAATGTATTTGAAAGACTTTATACCACCCATAGTTTGATCTTATCTGATCATGATCTCCATTTTACATCTTTATTCTATAATATTCTTTAGGATGATCCAATTTCTATGCTTAATTTAATATATTACTATCATACTCAAAATAAACGATACTATGGAAATACCAATCAATCAATTAAATAATTTTTTTAGTTATTACTCACTTAACTATAAACATATGTTGGATTAGTATTTACCTTTTGTAAGTATTTACTATAATAATAGATTCCATTAATGTATTTAAATTTCTCCACATGAATAATTATATAGAAATATATTTCATAAAAATTTTAGGGATGAATTTGGAGAAAGGATACATGTATTCACAAAATTATTTATTATAAAAAACAGTGTTAATGGTTATTCAAATCAAATTAAAGTAAATCAACATAAGAAAATGTGTTATGAATATGATTTGTGTAATGATTTCGATTTCCATGTGGGATATCAAGATTTCAAGAGAGTATCTCTCTAGACGGCTATCTGAGGATTGGTATGAAAGGGTAACTCATCCCTATATACATCAGAACCATTGAAATCCTTGAATGAATTAAGGATGTTCATTTTAATTGTAAAATCCACTAAGTCTCTTTGTAGTACATGATGTATCCCATATAAAAAATTTAATTATTTATATTCTAGATGAAAAAAAATTTTCTCACCTATAATTAAATAAAGTAAGAAATAATATTTCACTCAGTGAAGAACATAGATAGATTATTTATTTTTGGGAATAAGAATAGATGAATTATATGACATAACTAGTATCAGTACATTGAAGAAAACAAAAAATGAGTGAGTTAATATGAGAACCAATGGATATTATAATGTAAAACTATCCCAATTTTTATACTATGTAATATATGAAAATGATTGATGACGATATTTTATTATAAGGGATGAATTTAAAACCTTTGAATTTTGTATTTATTTCATTTCAAAAAAATTCATTCTCTATGATTTTAACATGAACATTAAGAGAAAAAAAATAAAATAATTGGATATGAATAGAATTAATTTAATTATGAAAAAAATCAATTTTATGAAGGGTTGGTAATCTATTTATTAGGAATAAAAATGTGAATAATTTGATTATAAAACAAATGTTCTATAAAAAATGTAATTATTTTAGAGAGACTGATTTTATCCCTACTTGTAAAACAGTGACAAATAATTTTTTGAATATTTTTGAATGTATTCACTAAAAATTAACATATGTTTTTAAATCAACAAATAAAAATTATCTAAGGGGTTAATTTTATAATATTTATGAAAAGTTTAATTTCTTAATGAAAAGCGAAAACTGATAAATTTTTTGAAAACTGTTTATCTCTTAATATATTTACAGTGTTAAATTGTATTTTAAATTATTTTTTATGTGAAATTATTTAAATTATATATTTTAAAAAAATTATGTTTCTGTAACAAAAAATATATATTTTTTATAATATAACACTTTAAACTAATTATAATTTTCTCTTCTTAAATATGAATTTTCATCACATCTATTAGTATAATTTTAAATCGTAATCATCCACTTATGTGAATTAAATTATAAAAATGGATTAATATTTTACAATTAGAACGTTTTATTTTACCTTATAATTTCAACATATTTTTTCACATAAAAAATAATAAATGATGTAATAAAATTAAATAATGTTGTTGAGATAAACACAACTTTACTAGGGGTTGAACTAAGAAGATATTTGTTAAAAATTATCTACCAACTCTTCCAAAATACGTTTATTTAAAATATTTCTACCTTATAACCTAAATGGTTCTCAAATGACCCATTTTAGAAGCTTTTTACATGGTAAAAATATGAGTTTAATTTATTATTTACATAAACTCCATGTGGGTCATCTGCCCCACATGTAAATGTCCACTCCCTCTCCTCCCCTAATAAAACTTAGTATTTCATTTGGTTAATCAAATAACATAAAAATAAATTCATTACACACAGAAAAACAACATAGATTCCATGGTTTGATAGAAAATGCATCATAGGAAATCTTTGTATACAATCCTAATGAAATTGTCTAAAGGAGAATAAGTCGTTTTAAATGACCATTTTAATCTAATTTTTTTGTCCTCCACCAAAAAATATTATTAAATATTAATACAATAATAATACACATGTCTCCAATATACCTATATGTTATTGTGTTAATTTTAAAACCTACACCTCTATCTTCTTCCGTCAAATGGAAAATAAAACCCATGATCATGTGTTTGGTGGACTACCATGTCAGGGAATGGTGGAAATAATTTTCTATAAATACCTCTCATAGTTGGATATGATTTTATTTAATTGAATTTTTTTATTTATATAATAAATATACATATGTAGTTATAATATCTCATATACTATATTCCATTCCATTCTATTTTATATAAGATAACGTTGATAATGTGTATATAAAACTACCTCCAAGAAAAGTGATGTTAATTGTTTTTCACATACACATTACATTGATAATAATGGTGATAAATTTAATTAAAATATATAACATATATGACATGATATCTATTATAGGAAATTAATATATCATACACTCCCTTACCTTTTCACCTGTTATGGTATAGTTATTCTCTCTCATGGGTGTGTACAACCAACTATTTCAATGAAGAAAGTCATCTCATTTTATTTTCCCAAAATATTGAATAATTATAATAATTTGAATAATGAGGAAATATTGGATTTATAACAATATAATTATTCTCAAGATGATTTACATATATCCTATATAGAATCATTGATGCATTCTTCTCAAAAGATGCATGATAAAATTTGGAAATTCACAATTGAAACAATGAAAATATTGATATATTAATAAAATTGGTGCTAAATTCTTATAATATGATCATACATGAAGTTATAAATAAAAATATTTTTCTGAAATATTTTAACAGAATTCACAAAACTATTTTACAAGATATTAAATAACATTAAACATAATAAAATCATAATGTAAGGGATTTCATCTAATTTTTCATTTCATTGATACATTTTTATTAATATGCATACATATTGTTTTTTAATGTGTATATTTCCATATTGATGTATTTAATATGATAATATATTAATTCATGATGAATATATATTTATTTTTATTATTCAAAGTTTTTTAATTTAAATTTCATCAAAAAGGAAAAAATTATTTTATAATCTCACAATATATTATGATTGTTTAAATTCTCTTGGAAAATCACATTATTATTGCCATTTTTCATTAAATAACAAAGTCATATTAAATATCTATATTATTTTATTATGGGTATGATTATATTCTAAACCATATATCATTTTTATATAGAGTTTTTACATTTAATTTTATATGATTAACTAGATATGTATTGTTAAATATATATCCTTTACAAAATATGGATATTTAATGATAAGTAATATTATTCTAGAATTTATTCAATTATTCTATATTTGAGGAATGATGTGGTCATAACGATAATGGTGTGGTCTGGTCATATGTAGTCCCTTGATGCATTGATAGTTATAAGAAGAAAACTCAATTTTTCAAATGATATTGTTTTTACCTAGTAGTTTTAAAATATATTGTGAATAGATTTCACATTTGAGGTATCTAGATTCATGAGATCATGATGTACAATAATTAATAATTTAATAATTTGATAATTCAGTTAGTTTTGTTAGCCAAGATATTTTCACAATGATTATTTGTATGGATGAATTTCATTCTTAATTAATTGATTAAATAGAATATTATTTCAGTTATGTACCGAGACATATTGATTATTCTTTATCCAATTATGATTGTCATGTTATTGATGAAATGGAATTTTTGATACCTTAATTACCTTTCCATATTAATTATACATTTTGACTCATGATATCATACAATAAATGCAACCCTTAGTGATAATTTGATATCACACTTATTCTTTTCAATTCCCCAGGATTAGAAAAATAATTCATTGAATGGTTTCAATGGCATGAAATTATTTCCATTACATATCCCTGTATTCTTTTTTATTTGAAATGGTTATCATTTATGTATCTAGTTCCCCTAAATTTTTATATTGATTGATCCTTATAGATTTGATAGCATTTATCTATGCAAATATAAAAATAAGAATTGTCTCTAGGTAACTGTGGTCGGGGTCAATACATAATGAAAATAACATTCACTCAAATGAGAAAATTAGAAATAAAAAATAATGTGTGATGATGATGAAAAAACAATATGAGCTAATCAGAGGTAGAAAACTATTTTTATTTCGCCCATTACAATTTTTTTATAATGGGAATTGTTATACTAGATATTATGAGTATTTGTTAGGGCTCATCCTGTTTTATGAAATTTATAAAATTTTATATCATAATAGAGTTAGTATGGTGTCAAAAATTATTATTGTTGATGATTTATATAGAATGTGGAATGGGAAACTGAAGGAAGACGACCCAAACAATAAAAATGCACTCAAATTCATTTAATATTTATATATATGGTGTTGAGGGAATTTTTTCCTTAATATTATTTTATTAAAAATTAATTCGGTAATTAAAATTATTATTCCATAATGAGATTAGAATTTTGAAAAAATAATAATTGTTAAAAATTTGTCTTATTAAAAAATGAACATAATAAAAATTCATCAACTTTCTAGGGTGATATATGTGTAAATAAATAAATTACCAATCTATTTAATGATGATAATATAATTTATTGAATATTAAATATATTGAAAAGTAGTATTGTTTTTTATGATTTATTCTTGTTTTTTTGATTAATTTTTAATAGAGTAAAGTGAAGTATAAGAGAGGGAATATTATAATTACTGTAGCATGGAATAATCCCACTTCTACCCTAGACAAAAAATGGCTGATGAGCCAGTACCTCCCCCTTGGTTGAGAATTGACTTATGACATCATTCGAGGGATCTCATATTCATCCATTATACCATTTCTCTAAAAAATATCTCCATTCTTCTATCCCTTAGATCTCTTTTAGATTTATAGTTTTAGAACTGATTAATGATATCCGGAAACATTTTCTATTTTCCATGGATTTCAATGATACTTCATCTCTTCTAAACTAGACACTGATAAAACTACCAAAACAATGAATTTCTTCGGTGGATTTATCATATATGATAATTTTAGAAACATTGGTATTTCGAGATTGATCAAATATGGGTTTTCATCAAAATAGTCATAATGTGATTTGGGTCATATTTGTTTTTGAATTAGTACTTGATTAGTCCAGTTTTCATAGAATTTACCATGGATCCTATTTTTTTGTTTATATGAACTTAATATTTTTGTATGAAACATGATAACCCAATCATGGTGATTTACTTTACGATTCATGAACTCCCACACTATTTTCAAAACTTCTCGATTATTTATTTGATTGGACATGTTATGGGTAGGTAAATTTTCTCTCATAGTATATCCTAATCTATTTTTCACCCAATTTATAAATGATTTTCTATTGAAATTTATGGTTCAAGAGTGTTGGAAGAGTTAGTTTAGATATTTATTGGAGAAGAATTTTATTACTAGAATCTTTTTTTGAATCGTGATGGATTAATTTTCATTATGACAGATTATGTGACATGAATTGATAGTTTATATAAGTGGGGTTTGAATTTTTTATAAAAACAATATTTATGATCTGAATATTTGGTGTCTATCTCTAATGCAGGTTTGAATGAGCTATTTCAGATTGGTTATTTATGTGATCAATAAATTAATTCAGAGGTTGTAGATGTTGAAAAACACAATGTTGGGTAGTGGAAGATATATAATTTTCTATGGGTTTTACAATTTAATATTTTCATTAAAATAGAGTAGTAATATATATTATAATACAGATTTATAAAAGGTATTTTTCACTAATTCTAAAGGTTGTTGACATTTTTGGTAGATTAAACACAGACATTGAGGGGTGTATATAAGGACTCAACCTTATTACATTAAATAATCTTAAAATTTAGTCAAGAACTCAATTCCTTTCACATTTAGAATCTTTTCACGTTTAGATTTTTAGATAGTAGGGATATAATACATACATAAAATTCCACAATAATATAGAGTAGATAACAAAAAATAGTACCCATTTCATCCATAATATAATTTTTTTCAAATAAACTACGATTTCATTGACAAATCATCAAAACATATTACGTTGTTGCATTCTTTGTCTTACACATACATATAACCTATGAAAATCATTGACAAACATTTTATGAGAACAAAAATCTTAGTAAGGGATATAAAAAAAGGAAAATGAAAACATTATCCCATCAATACTTGTAAACGTATGAAATCGTTTAAAAAAATACATACTTGTTACCCATATATACTTACATTGTGAAACATGATATTTCCACAAAACATAAAAAACCAAAACAGAACCATAAAGGTGTGTTGGGTCATTATATACATATATTATAACCATTGATATAACCTTATGATTTGAAACCGTCATGGTTACCATATAATGTAACACTCATGACTTCCTTATTCTGTAACCATCGTTGTTACACGTGGAGTAGCCATAAAACCATCCTCCAACTTACATGTACCCAATGAAATGGGGGTAGTTATTGGTACCACCCATAATAATAAAAATTTACCACAAACCAAAACATAATCAGACAAGAAGTATAATTTCATAACAACATTGCTTTTGGAATTTTTTAAAATATAAATTTTAAATAGGATTTTAAAATAAAATACCATTTACAATATCATATAATTTAACGGGGACTTAATAGAGTGTATATAATATGTATATACACTGTAAATAAACACAATTTAACATAATATGAAAAATATTCACACAGACAATTTTAATACCACCCAAATAATGAAGTATAAGGTTGACCCAATGAATAGAAATCTGGTTAAAATTTCCATTACCTCAGGTTCATCTTACATAAAAAAATATCATCCTCTTATATAATTGTTATAATAGTGTTATTATTATTTTACAGAAAAAATTTCAAATTTCTAACACCTTATATAGTAAATTAATAACATCATTTTACCTTTAAGTTATTAGTATTTTGTTTCTTATATTGTTTCAGGTGCGTTCTTTACAAGATTTTCAAGGATTGTTTGTATTTTATTTTATTTTTTTATGGAAATGAAATTCCAATGTTGGAATGAAATGGTATTTATGTGTTTCTAGAATATATAATGTCACCATAAATCAGTTTATTATCATATATGATGATTAATAATTTGAAAATGTAATAATGACATTTTTTTGATCATTTTGTGTGCTCCCATGATAATAATGGTCTTGTTTCATAATATAATTTAATGTCATGCGTAAAAGTTTATTATAGAATGTAAATTAGGTTAGATAACACAATTTATGTTCTATTTAAACAATAAATTTTTTTATGATAATCTTTAAAAATGTAATGTAAATTCAAATCATATCGTTGAAAAAATATAAACAACACATCATGAACAATGTTTATAATTTTTTTAGAATAAGTGGAAAAGGAGAGGAATAAAGATGATGCATTTTTTACATGACCATAATAACATACAAAATACATAAGATTCTATAAATTTAAAATATCCTAGATAATTAGTGGGGAAGAGAGTATAAGGAAATAGTATTATTAAAAAGAAAACACATGTGAATGAAAGAGGATTCTTACCTATTGATATAATCTCTATGAGGTCCTCCTAAAGCCATTATTTTTTTCCTTGTTTTGAGACCATAATTTCTTGGATTTGTGGATTTCCGTTGGGGAGGGTATTTTGTAGAAGTTAGAAATATTTCAAGTCTAAATAAGTGTGAGAGGTTGAATGAGAGTGGTATTTATAGTAGAGGAATGAAGGCTTTTACATTATTTTAATCATTATTTTTTTGTCCAACACAGTTCATAATATTCATTATTGAGATCAATATATTAAATAGATAATTTTATTTTGATACAATTTTTATGAAATTATCTATGATGAATAAAATATTTTATTTAAATCATAATTTGAATATACGGTATTTTACTCTATTTCACTATTCCTAAAGAAATTCAAAAAAACAACAAAATTACCAACAAATAAACCTAACCATTTTTCAAGGTGTAGATTTAAAAAATGAATTCCATTTTTTTAAAATAAGTTTCCAAATATTATTATTTTAATTGTTATATAAAATCAAACATTATACCAAAATTAATAATTTTAAAAATATAACTCATTTTATATCACCCTGAAAAATTAATCAAGATTTCATTAACATAAATTAATAAAATAATAAAATAATAATAGTGTCACATTACTATTCAGTTGGATATGTTAATATTCACCAATGTATATATTGATTCTATTAAGTGCGAAATAACTTACTAATCAATATTTTAGATGTATATTTTTTGATATTTAAAACATAGAAGCGGTAAAATTATGTTTAAAGACTTGTTAAAACAATATTTCTAAAAAATTATTCCTGCATTTCAAAAAAAATATTTTTAAAACCTAGGCTGTTACATTCTACCCACATTTTGGAAATTATGTCCTTGTAATTTTATATACATATTTAAATAGTATGGGAAACTTACCCACATAACATTTTTAGATTCCCATTAATATTCTAAAACCATGTTATTTTTCACAAAACCTTTACCTGATGTATAACCTTATTCTGCAATACATGTTCCCATCAGTCAAGAATATTAACCGGTTTATCATCCTAAGAAAGGTTCTCTACTAGCTGAACAACATTTGGACTCACGAAATGAGATGAATCTGAAAATTATTTTATCAACATTAAAAAACATCAAGTACATGAGATTATCATAGAGGAAATGATACTCAGTAGACAACATGCCCAAGGTTTCCCCATATTTCATAAGTTCCAGTGAATCGTGGACATATCATTCCTTTTTTACTAAAATGCCAAATCATTTACATAGTAATATTTTAAGGGAAACATGATCAATTTCCTCAAATAAAAGTCTTTACTTTTATTTTATGTATAACATTTCTTCCTGCTCTGAGATGTCCTCTTGTGTAGATGGATTATCAACACTTTCTCTTCCACTTCTTCTACTAATTCTAGTTTCATGATCTTTATTTCCATCACATCATCTAAAAAAGTTGGATTTCAACACTACTTCTCATTCAATGCCTCAAAAGGATCAATCTGTATAATAGAATTAAAAAGTTATTATAAGAAAAAACAACAAAATAAAGATGTTAATCCCAGCTTCCCCTATAGTCCATTGAACAATATCGATGCATATCATCCAAAGTATGAATCGTTCATTTTGAATAACTATTTGATTGAGGATGAAAATCTACACTAAATTTTATTCTATCCCCAAAAAAATTCTAATGACCATTCAAATATTATAAGTGAACCTAGGACCCCAGTCAGATATAATGTAAGGAGGAACTCCAGGTAACCAAAAACAATCATTGAGGTATTATTGAGAAAGGTGATCGAAATATATTATATCTCTAATTGAAGTAAAATGTGAACATTCAGTCAGCTAATCAATAATAACCCAAATCACATTGTTACATAGATATTTCAACGGTAGACCCACTATGATGTCCATGCAAATATTCAACAATTTCATCTCTCGCATTGGAAAAGGATGATGAAACCCCTTTGACAACCACCTCTTTGATTTGACCAGTTGACATGTACAACATTTCATTGTAAATTCTTCAATATAACTTTTCATTTCATCCCATTAGTAATAATTATGAAGGTCTTTTTACATCATAGTACAACCATAATTAACTGAAAATGGTGGAATACGAGCTTCATACAACAATTATTTTCTCAAATAAGAATCACAAGTCACACAAAACATTATTTCATATCTAAAAACACAATCATTTTCAAGGTTATATTATAGTAACATGACCATTTTAACCAATTCAACTGTTTATATATCTCAAAATATTCCTTCCGCATATCTTTAATTCTTTTTGATGATGATGCCTGCATTGAAACCTGAAAAAAATAGATTCATTTCCTACACCAAAAATATCTAATCCAAAATGCATCAAATTATTAATCAATGAATGATGTTACAAACGTAGCATGGTTAATGATGCATGATGTTTTCAAATCAACGAATCTACCACATTGTTTTCATTTCATGTATGGTAATTGATCTTGCAATCATAATCGTTGATTATTTCATGATATCATATATATCTCATGTCTGATTCCTTATGTGTGAATATATACTTCATATATTTGTGGTCAATATATTTTAGACATTTGAATCCGTATCATTGATTCCTCCAAATATTCAAATCTAAAACCACTACATAAAATTCCAAATCATCTGTGTGGTTATTTAACTCATGTGGTTGTAATTGTCTTGAAGAATAATAAATTACATGATCATTCTTCAAAAACACACAACCATGTCCCTTAAATGAAGCATTACAATAGATGAAAAACTCACCATTTAATGATGGTAAGGAAAAAATAGAGAATTCACAATTATCATCTTCAGTTCCTAATGAAACATCACATTATTCTATACTAAAAAAATTAAACCCATTTAGTTTTTTAATTAGTTATAATAATAGATAATTGTGAAAATGTTTTAACAAATCATAGTTAATAACCTTATAATCCAAGAAAACTATTAATCTTTGTATCATTATTAGGTCCTGGATATTCATCAACTGCTTTTTCTTTGGTAGGATGAATTGTTATTCCATCCTTACTTAAAATGTTCTCATTAATAGAAATATGTTTCAACTAGAAATCAAACTTGATGAATTTTTCATATAGCCTATTTTACACTATGGTTTGCAAATAAACCCTTATTTGTTTTCCATTATCTTCATTACTCTTGGAAAACCCCACAATTTCATCAATAAACACAATGAATAACATATCCAATAACTCATGAATTATTATATTCATAATTTCCATGAATAATATAGAGTCATTAGTTAACCGAAATGGAAAAACAAAAAATTTATAATTCCAATATCTAGTATGAAAATCTGTTTTCGGGATTTCATCCTCCATAAATATTAGTTGTTGGAATATGAATCTCATGTCAATCTTAAAGAAGTACTATGCTCCCAGGAGATGATCAAACAAATTATATATATGGGAAAAATTATTATTCTTTTTAATTGTGATGTTATTTAAGGCTCTATAGTCAATTAAAAGAGTCATTGAACTATGATTATTTTAATGAAAAAAATTTGTACACCCAATGGTGAAGTTCTTGGAAGTATGAATCCATTTTCAAGTAACTTCTACAAAACAAAATTTGACTTTAAATGTTCCAATTGAACAATTTGCTAAGGTGGTTTTGAAATTTTCCTATGATTAGAAACAAAGTCAAATGTGAACTCAACATCCCGATTAGGTATTACACCAGGAATCACATCACGAAATATATGAAGATATTAAATTTACCACTAGAAAATTATTAATCTAAAATATTTCTTTGTTTTCAATAATTTAAGAATTATAACAATCATTTCCATCATTCAATAGTTTATCATCATCATGATATTTTATCAATTATATGGATTCATTTTTGTATACAAAATGATAAAATTTCGGAATAACATCTTCATTATCTCTATAATCAATCTTATCATGATTAATGGAAGTCCAATCCATCCCCAAAATGTTATAAAACTCTAAAAATATAAAAATAAACCAAGTTTGTAGGTAATTCATTTCCACATATAACAATAAAAATATTCTTAGAATTTATTTTTATATAATATTTCCCCCTGTTGTTTTAAAAATAAGATCTTATCTCATTTTTTGGTGATATTTCAAATTTACCAAAAAAATTATTCATAAATAAAGCAATGTGTAGACCCAGTGAAAAAAATAGTAGGAAAATTTGAGTAAACAAACAAGGTACCTAATAAAACCTCATTGGATTTCCCATCATCTACTGATGTAGTTATAAAGTATATATCTACACCTTCCTATTTATTTTATGGCTACTTTTCATCATTCTGATCTCTCTTGGGGTAGGAATTTTCATAATGACCCATCTCACCACATTTAATACAATTTACAGTTTTGCAATTAAGATTAGTTGTAAGATCATTTTAATTAAAATATCAGGCCATATGTCCTAACATACCACATCAAAAAAAACTACTAGGTTTTGGTAAGCCATTCACTATGGTGATTTTTTCCACACTTTTCACAAACCTGAAACTGGACATTCATACCATCATATTTCTTTGATTGATTCTTACCCTTTTTTCCATATAGACCTCTTATTCTCCTTATTGTCAATGATCAGGTGATTATCATCAAAATCCATTTCTAACCACTAATATCATAAGACAAGTTTCTCATACCATTTGAATTCACGGGAGGACAATTCCCTTCAATACCTTTGTTTCAATCCTGAGTTAAAATGGTTGACATCGCAATCAAGACCCAATATAATATTTGGAGCATACAACACACGACGGGTAAAATTAACTTCATACAGATCCACTGATTTTTCTTCCTCTTGCTTCAATTCAAGGAAATTTTTATCCATCTATATTTCAACAACATTTGGAAAATATTTTTTAAGGAAAAGGCTTTTAAATTCATCACACTCTAAGTCATCAAATTTTTATCTATATTTTATATTCTTAACCATTTTGCACCACTGATCGGCTTCCCCTTAAAAATGATAAAGGTAATGACTTAAATTATTATTATATGAACATCCAATAACATAAAATATATTTTTAAATTCTTTAATTCATTCATTAGCCTCTACTGGGTTAGAATAACCACGAAAATCAAGAGGGTGTTTCCTCATAAAATATTTTATTTTAATCATATTCCTTTATGGAAACACTATTTATTCTCATACATGGAATCCACTAACATTTATTTCCAACATCATTTAATCTATTAAATTCACAATCATATCAGTTACAATCCGTACAATTCCGAAACACATATTCAGAAGGATATCGTTCTATTGGTGACTCTCCACTTTAGTTTCCCGATTTTTTCTGTGGAAAACCATTCTCAACTAACATATCATAGTCAAAGTATCTTTGTAATTATTAAATGATATTTCATTTCAAATTAACCATAGATTAAAATTCATTTATTATATTCTATTAATATTCTCCTTACACATAATGTTATCTAAACCATCATTTGATACCAACCATAATGACCCAACCTTTTTACATTACATAATCATGAAATTTAGATAATAAATCATGTACATCAACATTCAGGATATGTTCAATTTTATATTTTCAAATAGATGGTATTTAATACATGCATAACATTCCACATTCATAATGATATTTTTCCACAAAAATAGTTTCCATTTCTTCCAAAAATAAAAAAAAATCAAATAAAACATGATTCCAGTGAAAAATATTCATAAAACTTTACTTGGATTCCATAATATTTAAAAAAATACTTATAACCTATTAAAATAAGTTATAAACTTCTTATGAGCACAAAAATATCAGTAAGATATATATGAAGAAGAAATAGAAAACATTAGTCCATGAAAACTTGTAAACATATGAAATCATTTTCAAAAAGGCATAATTGTCCCCCATATATAATTACATTGTGAAACATGAGAATTAAAAAACATAAAGAAAATAAAAAGATACATAAAATTTTATTGGGTAATTAAATAAATATGTTTTAACTATAGTGGAAGCCTTAGGATTTGTAGCCCTCATATCTACCTTACAATGTAACCCTCACTACTACCATATTGTGTAACCATCATAGTTACACTTTGAGTATACATACGGCTGAACTCCAACATACACAAACCCAATGAATATTAGGAAGATATAGGTCCCACTATTCATAATAAAAAATTCAAAATAACATGAAAATAATCATAGAAATAGAATAATTTAATAAAAAAATCGCATTTTTAATTTTATCAAATCAAATTTTAAAATAGGATTCTAAAATAAAATCCTCTTAATAATATCATATAATTGAAGTGAGACATTTTATTGTGAATGGTATATATATATATACATGATAAATAAACATAATTTAACATAATATATAAAATAATCATCAAAAAATAATTTTAAAGAAACATATATAATGAGTTTATGTTTAACCCAACAAATGAATATCGGTTTAACAAACCACTTACCCCAGTTTTTTCATACAAAAATCATGATTAAAACTCCAAGAAAATGGTTAAAATAGTATTATTACTATTTTATAGTAACAGTTTCTAGTTTATTACATATTTTATGATCATTTTATAACAACATTTGACCATTTAGTGTTTAGTATGTTGTTCCTTCCATTTTTTCAGGTGAGTTCTTTACATGATTTCCATGGTCAGTAGGTATTTATTTTATGTTGTATGGAAATGAAATTATAGAAGTGAATTAAAATGGTATTCCTGTGTTTTTAGAATATATAATGATATTGTAAAATAGTTTTCAATCAAATTTGATGATAAATTTTTAGGTAAATCATTAATCATATTTCTTTAGACCATTTTTGGTTTTTTCTCAATAATCATGAAATAATTTCAAAATTTAATTTAATTTTATTCCTAGACGTTCATTCAAGAACATAAAATAAATTAAAATATACAATTTAAATTATATTTAAACCCTTAAAAGGTTTTTATTATCATTTTTTATGATGTAATGGACATTAAATGCACATCGTCCACAATTTTTGTAAATTTAAAATCACGAACGATGTTTTTATTTATTTTTAGAATATGAGTAAGAGTAGAGGTAGAAATTTGATGTATATTTTTACATGAACAAGATAACATAAAGAATATTTTAGATTGTAGATATTTCATAACTATGGGATAATGGGAGGGGAAGAGAATATAAGAAAATAATATAATTGAAAAGAAAACACATGGAAATGAAATAGGATTCTTACATCATGATATATTCTCCTTGAGATCCTCTTTAAGGCCATTGTTTTTTGTAATTTTTGGGAGACCACTAGGATATGGACATGTGGATGATCCTTGGGGAGGTGATTTGGAATAACATAGAAAATGATCAAGGCTTGAGAGGTGTGAGTGGAAGTGGGTAATGAGGGTTGTATTTATATTGGATGAGAGGAGGGATTTTACATTTTTTAAAAATTATTTTAATATTTTCATCCTAGACTATGAATTTTCTTCATTCATATGAAAAAAATATTAAATAGGTAAGGTGAGTATGAAACAAGTTCCCTTACATCAACAATGATATCAAAAATATTTTATTTAACAAATAATTTGAATATATGATATTTGTACCATATTTCACTGTTCAGAAAAAATTCACGAATTTGAGAAATTAAAAAAACCACCCCAATCATTTTAGGACATGTTGAATTCAAAATTTACCTAATTTTTTGAAATTTTTTTCTAAATATAATTAATTTGATTTTTAAGTAAAATCCTAATTTATTAAGAACATAACAATTTTAAAACTATAACTCTTCTTATATCACAATGAAAATTCATAAATATGTAATTATCTTAAAGCCTTATGAATGTAAAATGATAATATTTTTTATAATTAATTAGGGTCATATTAATATTCATAAGGGTTTGTTACTCTCCACTAAAAAACATGTCGGTTCCATCAAAATCCAAATAACATACTAATCATAATTATAGATGGCCATTTTTTTGAAATTCAAAACATATAAGTGAAAAATTTATTATTAAAGGATAGTTTTAACTATCATCATAAAACAATGATGAAATCATTTCAATCAATGTATTTCTACAACCATGGGGTTTTACAGGGTGTGTGGAACATGGAATCTGGATAATCAACTTAATGAAACTCTATCATTCCTCAATAATGAGGTAGTTGAAATTAAGAATAGTGATAATGGAAGGAATATTTTTCAGTAAGTATTTAAAGAAGATACATTGGCCAGTATAACTAGTGGAGACTACAAGGAGAGGGATAATGTAACATGTATGTGAGGTTGAGAAGGATCATTCTGAATATGAAACATAGCTATCATATTGGTGACTAGGATGTCGAAGGTTTGGAACATGAAAAAGAGGATGAAACACATGTAAAAATACAAATAAAATTACATTTGAAGAACCATTTGGGAGATAAGAAGATGAAAGGTCACTGGATTTGTCCATTGTACTCGAGGGGATCCAAGTATTTATAGGCAAGAGGTGATTTGAGTCAGATCTCTCTCGGCTCGCATAAAGAGTTTGATCTATAGTGGGTTCAAGAATGTCAAAGGGGGTTGTTGGAGAATCCTTCCTCCTTGCTCTGTGGAAGGTTTTCGAACGTCAAAAGGGGTTCACAGAGTATCCAACCTCATTTCTCTACTGCGAGATCACGAACATCAACAGGGTTCACAAAGCATCCCACCACATTTCTATGTGGTGGGTTCGCGAACATCAGTGGGGGTTCTTGGGGAATCCAGCCTCCATGATCTGTGGTGAGTTTTCGAACATCAAAGGGGGTTCAAAGGGCATACCTCCTCATTTCCTGGTTTCGGGTTCACAAACATCGAAGGGGTTTCACAAATCATCCTGAATCCTTTCTCTATAGAGGGTTCTTTAACATTCAAGGGTGTTAGCGAATAATCCTGCCTCTTTACTCTGTAGCGTGTTCATGAATGTCAAAGGGGGTTCACGGAGCATTCTGCTTCCTTGCCCTGTAATGGGTTTTCTAAGGGGGAGCTATGCGCCTATCGCAAGGCTGCAAGGGCTCTTCGAACAGTATTCATGAGGAATCCCCTTATGGTTTCCATAAAATCGTTCTCTATCCTAATTTCGTCATCATCAATCCATAGAATAATTCACTTCATATAATAAAAAGAAGTTTGAACTTCTATTTCACCACCTAATCTTGTTTACATGTCACTTCCACATAATTGTGCTTCAACAACATCACTTTAACCAGTTGAGTTGTCTTGTTTTTCATACCCCACTCTCTCCATTATAAATTCTTCATTTGACTATACTTATATGAAAACTCATATTATAGTTATACCAGTTTTGATTTAGTTCATGTGTGGGGTTGGTTATGAAAAATCAAAAGTGGGAAACATAGAAACTTCATGTATGTGAGATACATTAGGTGGTAATTATAGCCGATAAACCACCGTCCTAATGCAATCAATGATCTATAATTGTAAAATTATTATTGGATTATGATTTCCCATATTCCCAAATATGTTGAGTTTCATCGATGGTGATACTAAAAGTATCAGTTAAACATTGATCTAATACACTAGGTAAAATCATTGATTTTCATTATAATGTTTATTTTTTAATTGTGTATATTTTATATGACACCGAATAGTTTTAACCTAATTTAATAGATCTTGGAAAAGGTCATGTCCCATCATCCTCTGCACTCTGACATATTCTAATAATTCTAGTCCCCAACACATCTCCTCATAAAGAGCCTCATAAGGTTCCCTATATATCAACGAGTGGAAACTATTTTCTTATTTGAACTCCACTGGAGTGGGGATGTTTTTGTATCCAAAAACCTTTGAAAATTCAATGGAGTTGATAATAGAATTTCCTGTTATGAATACCAAAAAAAATTTTAGATAATCAATATTGACTCTCTTAATTATGTCTTGGAATATTTATAGTTAATTATTGAGTCTATATAGATTCACAATGAACTCTTAGTGACCATAACATATTTTAAAACATGTTATATGGATATACTCCATTTTCGCCATTACTTGATAATATCACAATAAGAAGTTCCACATTAATGAAAAGTACATATCCACATACCATTTCAAGCATGTCATAAATTCATGTATAATGATACTTATTCATTTAAATAATCATTTTTATACCACAATAATCACTTTAGAGGTTCATTGAACCATCATATTTTTTGGATGGGGAGGACCAGTACACCCCATAGTAAATTACATGGGCATATAAACCATTTATCTATATTCTTCTGTATCTTCTTATTTAACTACTAATGTTAATCATTGTCTATTATGATTAGAGTATTAAATATTGTTAAATATATAGGTATAATCATGATTTAGATATCAATATATAATCTAGGAGGAAAACAAGATAGTTCCATGGGAATCGCATCAACGAATTATTCCTCAATGACCATGTCTTATTGGATATTATTTTCATAATCTCAACCAATTTTTAATGATACACTATATCATAAGGAAATAATATACATGATAATGTTGATGATGCCGAAGGATATATATCCCCCACAAAATCATATATAGACTTGGATAATGATTCTGATATTTATAATGATTTCTATATCTTGTAATTTTATATTGGATGTATATAAGGAAATACAACACATACATATAATTGAATTAAATTTCACAACAATTGTGTCACAAGGATACCTAGGAAATTCAACCAAATTTTTTATATGGGATACGTTATTAGTATAAGATAAAATAGTTTACAAATTTTTTTCATCATCAAAAATATCATTTCCATATATTGAGGTGGTGTTTGATGTTTTCAAAAAACAATGAATGATGTGGATTAATGAATTGAATCAGGATCATATAAAATATTTTATATCATTTAATGAAAAATAAGAATACATATCTCAAGTTAATTTTCAAGATCCACCACGATAGTTGTCATAGTATAACCTCACCCATTCTCTCTATTCCATGGTGTTTGTTGTTGTATGTTTTAATAAGAAACCCTTATTTTGGAACCATAATATGCATAATGTCATTCATTCTTGAATTTGAGTCATTGGACAATAGGATGAGGGTTTACATGATCACTCAATTCATCCATTACATTGGTTGGTATCTACCATTGGGAATCACTCTCTTGGTTCATGTCCTCTCCTCACATAACGCATTTCATCATCCCCTCCATGAAATATCATGGATTCTTATTTATATAATTTTAAAATGTGTGATGTTTTTATTTCTTTAAACCATTATATTTTCCCACTTAAAAATATATTTACTCAATATTCTACTTATTATCCTCGTGATAAACTTGAGGTTCCCATATCTCCATTTTGACTTTGATGCCTAATTTTAGAATTTACTCATAACTATTAATGTCCTTAATTTACATATAATTTCATAGAGTCTACCATATCCCTCTAACATGTTGATCAAAATTATATTTAGTGGAAATAAAAAATCAGGTTGCATATCAAAAAATTATTGTAAATTTTTTCTTGTACACCCCAATTGTTTTTTTTCCATCTCCATGATGCTATGAAAATACCTCTTTTTTTATTTCAATGAGTGTGAGCTAGATTTTTATAAAAAACATTCCTCAAAATTCCTTCCACTCCGTCACATTTATCACCTCATTTGGCTTCATATTCATATCAATTTTCACCATTGATAATGTTCACCTTCTAAATAATTATAATTTAAAATGACCTTAATATTCTCATAGAATTAATGTATGGAGAATATGTTTTTCAATTATGTTTACCATTATTCCACAATTATTTGATCAGAACACCTAATAAATATCAGATTATTTTTTCACATAAAAGACTCAATTTCAACATACCTTCTCCTATGGGAATCTTTGTGCTCCTTCTATTTTAGGTTTCCATTGCAAACCTGATTCAACTAAGAATGTATTATCATTATGTTTTTCATTCTGTCTCCCTTATAGTTGGGTGTCTTGTTTAGTTATTCAACACATTAATTCTCACATTTCATTATGATTTGGTAACTCCTATTTCCATCTAATGAATAAAATGATGGAAAAATTAGGTATGATTATTTTCAATGTCTTCTACACATTATTCAAAAATGAATGAAATAAAATGGATAACTCGTTAATGAAATATAATCCATAGTTGTTGAATTTATCTATTTCTATACATGTTATCACTGATATATTTTCTAATTTAAAATCATATGGGAATTTTTTTCCCTTCATAATGGTTCCAAAATATCATCTAAATTAACAATTCATATTACCCTTGACTATGAAAATAGGTGTGAATAAAAGATCATTTTCATTCACCCAGTGATGATTGTGTCTCACATAATGTTGTATTTTCAGGGATATTAACCCTTGGTACAATTGGGTTAGGTAAATGTTTTATAGTTGGATCCAGAGATGGATTTATTTGATTATGAATCACTAAATCTATATATTTACAAAATTTGTGGATGTTGTCCAATGTATTTTATTGTCCCTAATGCTTTTATTATAATTTTATAATCTAAACCCAAATAAATAATTAATATTTCATCTAATAAAAACTATGAAAACCCATATCTTTAATACAAATTATTTTGTGAATTATTACATAAATATATGAAAAATGGAACCCCATGAAATTGTGAAACCTATTTTTTGGGTAATTAGTTATATAGTATGACAATATAAAATAGGGATATAAAATACTCATACAAAACACCTTAACATGATCTTAAAATCTCTAGTTTGTCAAAACCTAGAAGGGATAACTTACAGGAATACATAAGAATGGAATGACTTCTAAAGGCCTGTAATAGAATAATAAAATCCTTAAATAATGAGTGATATATATATGTGAGTCAATTATTATATTGATGTAACAACATAGGGATGGGAATGAAAAAGTTGAAAATCAATGCATGAAGTAGGATGATAACATTAATTTGACATGGAAATTTGATAACAACATAAAACATGACACTATACATATTAGTCTTAGATATCCTCCAAGACATTATAACATATTTTTAGTAGGATAACCTCCCAAACAATGGATGAAATCTCATGAAATTAGAAAATTGATTATTTATTTGGAAGGGGTATAAAATTTATCTCTCACCAATCACATTATTATCCTGTACATGCATATGAGTGCCACAGGGATAATACAAAATAAGGGTGTATTTCATCAATTTTAATCTAATTATTATGTATTTTTAATTAAAAACATGGAATTCACAAATAAATTTGGGATAGAAACATCATAGTGTATAACACTAAGATGAAATGGGGAAGGGTATTCAATACACAAATATTTTTCATGGAAAATCATAAGATAAATTCAACAGCATAACAACTGTATAGTAAAATTCATGGGATGGAATAATTAGTTTGGATAGGGACTCCCATTACATGAAAATATTAAGGTAAGTATAATGTATGTTTTTTGAATAAATAAAAATGTAAAAAAATGTAAAATATAAGGCATAATATAATGTTTTTGATGAATAATGGGTAGAAGGAGAGGATCCCTTAATATGATAGGACTTTTATAAAATCTTTGGAGGAGCTTCATGGGACCTTGGTCAAACATTGGGATAGTGATATTAATGAAATAGATAACTAAATTCATGATCCTATGGTCTTTAGAGAATAGTTACAGGATACTGGATAGGGTTTTAATGAATAATTATGGAGAATTATTTACTAACATATCATATTTTTTTGAATCTATATGACAAATTTAAACTAAAAAAATTCAAATTATTGTTTTTTTAAAAATAATTATTCCAAATAGGGGTCCATTTCATTGTTTTATAATTTCTAGAACCTTACTCATAAAAATAATAACCTTGGTTATTTGTAAGTGAGTGATATTTAAATATAAATTATTTTAAAACTATAAATTATATAATAAGTTTTGGATGATTCATTATTGGTTTATAAAATTAATCAGAAATCATTAGACACATTTTATTTTAATGGGTAATTTTTTTTAAATATTAGATAATATTTATAAAAATTATTCCTTTAATTTTGGGGTTTCATGTTTTCATAATTCATACCATATAATTATATCATATTTAAATTTTCCCCAAAATTTGTTCACCTTTAAAAATTATGGGAAATTAACCACCAGTTATTTTCAATTTTCTTCATTAAAAAATAATTTTCATTTTATTAAGATAAATTTATATTTATTTAAAAAAGACATTTAAATAAAAAATCACCATTTATTGAAATATACTTGATTTTGATAATAATATTTTTCTAACAAATATAATAACTACATTTGACTTTGTAAAAATTTAGTATCATTAATATGAATAAAATATTATTTACAAAAATTCATTTATTAAAATAAGATTCATTTTCAAAAAAATCATCAAAAGACGGCTCTTTATCGAAATAATATATTTCCAAATAATACAAGTGGTTTTTCATCACATCAAATTATAATTTTTATTAGACTAATTATTTAATGATTTATAAATTATTTATAAAAAGGGAAAATATAATCACTATTATACATAATAATATAAAAAAATACTCTTAGAGTCTAGATAAATAAACCCTTTTACACTTGTATGTTCTACTAGAGTAAGTTGTGTGATGATGAGATATCCTTAGGTCGGGTCAGTTAATATTGTTTAAGTCATTGTTTTGATGAGAATTAACATCTCTCATTAATTTTTTGAATGATGGTTTATTTGTTTAATATTAGTTGGGGATTGGTTAATGGAAAGTCGAAGTTATGAAAAATTTCTTAGAAAATATGGTAAATGGGAATCATGGGGCTTGATACAACTAGTTGAGGACCTTGTTTCTTCTTTCTATGTTGGTTGGACTTTATCATAACCCTAAATATTTTAAAATTAATGTTAAATATGAAAAATGACATTGTAAATGATTTTGATGCTTAATAGTACTGTAAATCCAAATGACTATAAATATCAAAAATATCCAAATTAGTTTAAGTGTTTTCTATAATTATATTACATTACATGGAAATTATTCATCTAAAAATAATAATTTCTTTGTCATTGAATATGTTTTTAGGTCTAATAAATGTTTTTTAAAGTGGTTTTTAAGGAGAATTTTAAAAGGGGATGTTTTATAATGGTTTTAAAAGTGTTTTCTTTATTAGAAAATTTTATTTTTAAAGTTGGTTTGTTTGGAAAACAACTTTATTGGGATTTTATAAAATAATAAAATATAACATCTCTCAACAATTATATATTGATCTTATGGTATGTTTTTGAATTAGAAATTTGTGGACAATTGTTTGAATTCTTATTATGCACTATTGTTCCTACACTAAACATTTTCAACTTGATGTTAGTATAAATGTTTTTGTTTTTTAGGATCATTATGTTTGGTTTTGCATTGGATATGAATAAGTGAGTTTATAATATGATGTTACCCAAGAGGTAATGTCAATATCATGTAAGTTGGTTTTTGGATTATTATTATTTATTTTTTATTGGGAATTATGAAATGTTTTACTCTTATCATTACATTTTTTCAATATTTTTGTTTATTTTGTCATATTTTATTATTTATATTAATTTATTATCGATGATTATTTTAGTTTTGTTTTATTTTTTATTTTTTATAAGGATTTCACAGCTATTCTTGGAGTAAAAAAAGAGTACTTTTTATTTCAGAATTCTTGGTGGAAGGTCCATCTAATTTACTATTATTATGGTGAAATCATCACCAATGAAATAATTTTCTGATCTAAAACTCATTAACATCAAATGGGTATAGAGGTTTCACCTAAATTTAGTGGTGGACAAGTTAGGGTGTCGATTCAGGTGTAAACATAGACTGATTTGTTATACCTTGTGATTATTTCATCCCACTATTTCAGGTATAACATCTTAAGTAAATGGATCACCTCATCATAGGGATAGCATCCCTAATCAATAATATCAATAATTAAATGTGAATTATGTCCCATACTATATCAAATAACACATTTTTCATGTCATCCCATACCATAGGAATCAAGAATATTAATCTACATGTAACCTATAACTGTTATAAAATTAACAAAATTGAATTTATCATTACTTTTTTAATTCTGTATCAAAGTGAGTGGTAAAATAATCCCAAAATCATAAAAACAATCACACATTGGTATAACAAACTAGATCATCCAATATGATTAAATAAATTACATTAAAATTTTCTATAACATTCAACTAACTATATTTATCTATTTTCATCTATAAATTACACACTTAACATTCATATGTATCCCAATAATAATATACAACCTAACAGAATATAGAGAATAAATTATGGGATGAACACTTTCCCCATACATTGTGCGATAACGATAGACGACTATAATAAAATTCAGTGTTCTATTTGATATAATTTTAAACCCTTCCTCTCTAAATTACACACAAATCTCCTAACATATGATTATAAAAAATTTATGAAAGGTATATATTGGTGAAAATTATAATATAACAACATTATAGTTTCCCATATTAACTTATCTAATTAAATTAGTTTAGAAATAATTCAATTTATGGACTTGTAATCAATATTTCAATCCATTAGGGACCAATCATTGGCCCAAAAATTCTTCCATACTCCCTAACATCAGTGGAAGCAATTTTTTTATTTATTTTTTATTTAATATAACAAATATCATCCAAAAAACACATAAATATTGGAAATATGCGACAATTATCTTGAAATTTTTTTCCCAAAATAGAAAAATAAAATAAAAAAATATGTAATAACGATAAATATAAATCAGATATAAATAGCAGAGAAAAAATTATTAGATGGGATTGGTATTCATACCTTTAAAAATAAACGAGTAATATCATTTCTTGAATCCATACCCATTTTAAATATAAATTACATGTAAGGGAGGAGAGTACATGTTGGTAGGAGCCAATGTAATTCCCTATGATTTGATGTTTTCATTTCATTTAATTCAAAACTATGTTTATTAGAAAGCTCCACACATAATAAAAAAACGATGATATATAATATTTATAATATATTACATGTTGTAACATGTGACAGATATAACATAGTTATTCAATTGGTTGGTACAAATAGAATTAACCCCATTGTTATGTCTTTTTAGTATACAAAATAAATGAAAATTTTAATACCATATCATTCATAAATTAAATTTTATATGATGAATAATTTATAATATCATTGTAGGAATAAATATATATATTTCCACAAAATTTCATTTCTATATAGTATCTATTTTTTAGAAAATATATATATTACTACTAAATAATGAATTAAAAATTCAAGAGATTCACCATAATTTATTTCTTTAGTTATAGTTAATATGAAAAAGAATAGATTGTATTTAAAATTCCATTTTTCATTTAGAAAGTGTTTTTCATTATATTTTATTTTTTGATTAAAAAATAAAATTAATAATTTTTATAATATTAATATGATAAAAAGAACTAACTTTTTCATCAAAATGATAATATAATACTAGAATATATTTATATTATTTTTTAATGATTTATTATTAAGTAAATATTATAATAAATCATTAACACAAAAAACATGTTATTATGAAACCATTAGGAGGAAAAAATAATATAAAATTTTCTAAATCCTTTTCCTTAATAAAATATATTATAACAATTAATAATTTATTAATTAAAAAATGATTTTTTCAAATTACAAACTTGTGTTTCATATTATCGAACATATGTTTTTTTCTTTAACTATTTTGTATAAGTTATATATTTATTATATTAATATTAATGTTTATTAATTTTATATACCTAAGATTTTAAAATTATTACCCTATTTGAAAATATTATATCATAATTATCTAATAAGGTTAATTTTATTTTTAGCTATGGACATAAGTTACCTTGTGACCAAATATGTCACAATATTTATGTAAATTAGGGTAAAATGTAAAATAAATGCGGTAAAATATTAAAACTATTTAAAAATTGTCTTCAAATGAGTGGCTAAGTATAGATCAAAAAATGATCCTTACCTCTATATTATTTTCTACGTTGTGTTCTACATTCTAAAGAAAGTGACATGAAATTAATATATAATTATTCAAATTTAAAAAAATATTACACCTTTCACTAGTAGATTGTATATTTTATATTAATTATTTTATAATATTTCTGTAATTTTTATATAAAAAAATCAAATGGGTGTCCATTGAATTTTCAATCTGATATGATTCATAAATATATAAAAAAAATTATTCATTATACTTACACCAAATATTGAATCCCTTTTTCTCATGTCGCACAAAAAAATGATCTACTGAAACAACTAACTAAATAAATCATGTCATATATAAATTATATGATTACTGTAAGAACTTGTAAATAAAAACAATATAATCAAATAATATAATTATGTATATTTTCATACTCTATGAATTAAATTAAAAAAATATGTATTAAAATGAAAATTTAAAAAAGGTATTGTATTATCACAATAAATAAATTATATCAAAGATACATAATTATTATATTTTATATTTTTTTTAAAACTAATATCTCAATATTAATTTTTTTATATTTATTTTGGAATAATAATAAAGAAACATACATTTTAAAATCCATTGATCAATAAAAATTTATTTATGTTTTGTCTTTTTAGATTATGAATTTTACATATCTTGTATTTTATTTTTATAAAAAAATATTTATATTGTAATTTATTATATCATAAATATCATTGGGCTAATTTATGATCTTCTTGTGGAATAATTTTTTAGGTGAAATATGCCAAATACCATTTTTAAAAGTGACCTGAATTTGATAACATTATGAGCTTATGAGTTTGAGATAAAATTACCAAAAAAATTCTAATACCAAATTTTTATATTCATAGTGGATTAATAATTTATTTATGTTGGTTTTTATTGAAAACCCCATTATTCAAATTTTACAAAAACTATAATATTTCTCAAAAAATTTAATAAATTATACATTAAGTATTATGTAAATAATTTTTTTCAAATTTTTTAATTGAATAAAATAAAATTTAATAACACATAGATTTATTTGGTTATAATTGTATATTAATGATCATTTTATTATTAGGCATAAAAGCTAAATTACATGGGTAAAAAACTAGTCACCATGGTAAAAACCAAAATGTTAAAGATGAGTAATCTTTGAGGTAAAAAAATAACATGCTAATAACATTTTTTAATTTAGTATTTTTGGATTTTATAGACAATATTACTTCTCTAGTATATTATTTCTAAATATTTTCTTTCACATTCTCTGAGAGTGACATCTGATTATTGAACTATTTTAAGTTTCTATAAGAATGTCATCCCTTCTCACTTATAAAAGGGGAACTCTTTTAATAACATCATCTCACCCAAAAAACCACTTATTTATTAAAACAATATCACCAATTATCTATTGATAATATTTTTACACCCATAATTGGTTTTGGTATTCTAAAAATACCATCCCTCAAATTTCCTAAACCATATTGAAAAAGAGATAATCTGATAAGAAAGGTTTAATTTTTTAAATACTCGTAACACTTTTCTATTTTATTATGTTCATTAATTATTCATCTATGTCAATTACATCATAAATGAATCATAACTTCGTGATAATTAGTATAATATTATTTTTTGTTTACTCATGGTAGAAATATTAACCACATTTCCCTATAAATAATGAAAAAAAACCACCATTAATTTGTTTGAAAGATTTCCAACTCCACAATGAAACATTTTTTTCTCATTTACTACCATAAATATATAAATATTATAAGTAATATATTATATGATTATGATATTCATTAGAATATATTTTTATGGAATGATAAACCATTTCAAACCTATTATATTGATCATTGAAAATGAATCTTTATGGATGCTTTCGAGCAGTTTTCCAACTACATGGCTCAGTGTTTTATGTTTTTCATTACGACAATTAATTATAATTTGTATGAATTTTTTAAAACTATAAATATAATTTTCCTGAAAATAATAATGTTCAATTAATAATAATTGAACATGTTATTGATTATATGAATTATATTCAATTGTTGTAATGTATACCACCTTGAACAAGAAAAATAATTGGAAGGAAAATATTTATTCATATTGGTAAATGTTTTCATATAGATTTTTTTCTCATTATTCCTAACAATTATGATATATCTCACAAATAAAAACCAAATATGAACATTTCACTTATACATCAATGATGTTATTACTAAATCCCATCAAAATAATCTATAAATCATGGAATGTTCTTGGTTAGTGTTGGTTTAACCACCAATGTGAAAAATTTATCATAAAATGGATACAAATAAGATAATAACTACTATTATAATAGAATATAAATTTGTGAATAAATATTATTTTCTTTGTTCAAGAATGGTAACATTATTATTAATCTCATTAACTAATAAAACACATTTTGTTCATCAAGAATCCCCCAAACATTCTTGTTACCAATTTAATCTTCATGGATAAAGACTAAAAATTGTATGAAAGGTATTTAAAGAATCATAATTTATTTACAATCATCCATAATGAGAAATTTAATGAACTCTATAAATTTGTAGAATAATGAAAAAATTCTGCAATTACAAAACTATTTAATAATATCCCATGTTACACACACATGATCTTAAAAATAGATAAGTATATAATTAATATATGTGAAGAAAATAACATAAATTAATTTCAAAATGGATATGTATATCATATATGTTATTATATTGGTAAATATGTTATTTATTTTTGTTATACATGACCTTAGAAAGTATTATACTATCCCGGTAATCAATGTAAGGGTCTCTTATATAAATTTCCTATTTCATAACTCATACATATTATTATACAAAATGTATTTATTTTTATGATTTGTATACTAATAATATAATATTTTAATAAATTATATTCTAATTATTAATGATTTTAATGAATCTTTTGATATCATATCCTTGATGTTTTCTTGAATCGAATGTTTCTAAGGTCGTATGCATTTTCTTTGTATCGATTTTGATTCATTGATATACATTTTTAATTAGGGTCCATAATTATATTATATGGTGTGAAATTTATTTAATATAAAATGAATGTTATATAATTTATTTCATTCAAATTATTTTAATATACATTGCCAAATGTTTTCCTTTTCTAAATTGTTTTGAATCATTTGTTACACCAGTTCTTTGATTATTTGGTAAGTCAATTTTAATTCATTGTGTTACGATCATTCTATTGAAATAATTTCATATAATTTAAATAAATTATAAATTTTGATTGAATTATCAATTATTCAATCATCTTTTATATATTTATAACATATTACCCTCTTCAAATACTCTATTCAAAATAGATAATGTTTCTTGAAAGGGATATTGAAAACACAATTTTCTATTATTTTAGTTATAATATATTATATACATATTGTTTTTTCAATTATTGGGTTATTATTCCCTATTATAATATTATATGTTATTTTATAATAGACTTGTGAAAAATAATTCTTTCATAAAAACATTGTTGTATCACTCTTTTTATAATTTTCCATTTCAATAAAGGTACATTCAAATATTAAAAGGTTGAGTTTATTTTCATTATAAAATGTTTTACCATTGGTTAAACATTTACTATATAAAATATTATATCATTTTAAATAATAAATTTTTTGAAATTTAATATATATATATATATATATATAATTAAACGATTTAAAAATATTTTTCATCGTCTTTTAGAAGATTTTCATTGAATATGAATTGAATGTTTTTATTTTACATCAATGTGAAACTTGTTTTTCAAATTCTATATTATTTTTTTAATTATTTATTATTTTTATATATAAATTGGTTTACTTTTTGGGTATTTCCGTTAGATGATTTATTCCCTTATATATATATAATTTTTGGGATTTACATCATTATATCAAATAGTTTGATTATGGTTCCATTCCTCTGTGATACTCTTTAAATAATTTCTTTTCATAATTTTTTCTTCTATGTAATCATACTTCTTAGTTTCCATGGATACACTAGGTATATGTTATTTTTATCACACCTTACATATGATTGATTTTTTATAAATAATTATTTATAAATATAAATAAAAATTCAAAATAAATTTATTTCTTTGAATGCACCATATATTTATCACATAATTTTTTGAATTACATATTTTTCATGGAAAATGATATATATTAATTAAATTTTTTGTAGAAAAATTTTTGGATTGCAAGATTTGAAAAATACCATCAAATTTGGAGAAACCATGATCCTCAAACCAAGGTTCAATGGAAGATAAGAGTGCAATTTCAACCCAGAACATAAATATTTCCCTACATCTATCTTGAATACTTTATATATATAACTTTTTTATTAAATTCGTTATTAGTTTTAAATATATATTTTAGTTTTATTACAACAATACATTAATAAATAGTGTTATTTTAACATCTTCATAGTAATTATGTCATCGTAATTTCATCGTGAACAATGTATGATGCATGTTTTCATTATCATAAAATTAAACCATTTTCTAAATTGAAGTATTATTATAAAGAATTGTATGTGATACATTTAATTTAAATGGTTAAATGTAAATAATTTTTTTTATTCATTTATACATTATATTATAGTTAGGCTAACTTATATGTGTTTTTATTTTGTCTTTTTCTTATAATGGTTTTATTTAATTAAAATTTTACATTTAAATGATTAACAAACACATTTGATTATAAAAATCATTAATTATTTATTTCATTAATTGATAACACTGAATTTATTGAATAATCACAGTGAATAGAATTCCCACTATTAAAAAAAGTAGACACATAATAATACTATTACTATTCAAAATAACTATAAATATCATGTGTTAATATATAATATTACAACTAATAAAGGTTATGGGATATAATCATTGAAAAATATTAAATTCATGAAATGGAACTCTAGGGGATTATAATCCACAATAAAATCAAACCTACCATAATAACTGTAAAAAATAGAAACATTATAAAATTGGGGAACATTTAAAAAAGATGTTTAATAATAATTTTTTTGGAATAGATATTTTTTATACTCATAATATTAATGAATTTATATTGAAATATGGTCATATTTTATTATGGATATAAGCCAATATGTTCAATTGAAATTATTAAAATTATTCAATAATATAGTTAGTTAATATTATTTTTGGTTATTTGGATGAAAATAAGTGATTGATGATAATATTTTTTGATATAACCAATATTGTATTAATTTTTTAAAATATAAATATATTTCATTAAGAATATGGTTTATTGAAAATTTATAAGTATTAAATAAAACTTATTTTAATAAATTATTCATATAAAACCATTTTAAAATGAAAAATTGGTAGTATATATTTTTTATAATGGTAAAAAACTATTATGCTTTAAGTATTATTAATTTTAAATAAACAATTTTTATATTAAATTTAAAATTAAAATATATAGAAAATTATTTTCAAAATTTATATTTCATTTCATTAAAAAATATCATCTAAGGGTGGGTTTTTAGGAATTTTTCTACCAAGTGGGGGTTTTTTATGTAAAATGGAAAATTATCATTTTATGTGAAATTTGATTTCATGGCATTATTATTATGTGACAATAATTAAAATTTATTGAATAATAATAATTGATAAAAATTTAAAATAATATTTTTAGAATTTAAATTCAAAATATTAATTTCAATTTATACATTTATACATTATAATTTGGAATATAAAAATGATATTGTAGTAAAGAATTATTATTTTAATTATTTGAATTAATTGCATTTTTTGGAAGTTGATTTTCAAATTGGACCTAAATTCATCATTAAACAGCTCTCATAAAATCATTAATATATTTAAAATTAGATATAAAAGATTTCTCATACAATTTTAGGTCTTATATAATAAATTATCCAATATTTTATCCCTTCAAACAATCCCTCTAAAATATTAAATACCCACCCTTCTTTCCTCTCTTATCCACAAAAAAATCCATAATGAATAAATCCTTTTTAGGTATACCTATCATGATTATCCCCAAGTTAGTTCAATTCTTATATAGAGCCTCCCTCACGATTTTAGAGGAATACTATAAATGCGACAGTTTCATCGATCTTCTCTTTATATTTTCAAGTTAATTAATTTTTCTATATTTTATCTTGAAATTTCATTTTATTAATCATACATGATTGTTGTCCCTTAATATTAGCTACTATATAATATATTTTAAGTGTTTGTTTACGTATTCTCACTAAATATATCCTTTCCTATAGATGGTACTATGTCTAAGTAAGGATTTCAAATCCTCCACATTCAATTTCATTTGAAAATCCATTATTATATAATATTTTATGATTAATTTTAATATAGAAATGATTTTAATTTCTTGTTATTATCATCCATTTGGAATAGTTTTATTTTTACGCTAACTTATTCCACCTAATTATACCATTTTTTTTATAATGTCCAAACTATACTTTAAATATAAAACCATCCAAAAATATAATTAATGATAATTTTTTTGTGTTTTTACAATAAAATATACATTTATGGATACAGAAATGAATTTGATTTTGTAATTTTTTAATGTATGGGTAATAACCATTAAAGGAGTTGGCCATGTATATATTGACCGTAATTATTGTTCATGGAGAATGAGACCCTAATATACACATGTTTTGACTCTCTTGAGGGATACACATTGGATGACCTATATGGTTTTTAAAAAACATTTTAAAGGATTTTTCAGTCATTTAATTGGTGTACTTCCTTTGAAATGAGTGTATTCATCTACCCAAACACTCTGAATCCATTTTCATTGTGAACAAACAATGATAATAATTTAATTACCCTACCTTCTAATGGTGTTTGTTTTTTAATTTTAAAATTAATAATTATTATTTAATGAAATTTATATCGAAATATTTTCAAATTTATAATCTAGGAAATATATATGACTAAAATATAGTTTTTACTCTATATGGGAGAATCTAATTTGATTTGAATAACATAGAAATTGTGATAAGAATATATGTTTTTCACTCGTTAAATAATATTCTAGCTAATCCCAAATTATATTATGGATTTCATTATAATATTATGTGACTGGTCGGTCAAGAAATAATTTCCCCCGTCATGTGATGATATTTTACATATGAAAATTAAGATGGGTTATTGGGAGAATCCTTACCTTTAATCTAATATTTCATAGCATAAGTCTTTTAAGATATGTTTATGCTGATTGAAATTACACATTTAACTAACTGTACGATCATTTATGGTAATCTATGCATTTATTCAATTTTTATTTTCTCTATTGATCTAATTATTCTCTATATTAAATTTGTAGTGGAATAGTTTAGTTTATTTATTCATGTTATAATAGAATTTTTATAATAGATTCTATTGTATGATTCCACCATACAAATATTATACGGTCATATTTATACATTCTTCCCATTTCTTCAAAAATCCATGAAGAGAGATACTTTTAAAAAATATATTTCACAGAAAATGAAAATATTAATCAAGTATTTAGATGACGTATTATAAGATTCAATATAATCTATAACTCATTTATGTTTCTATTTTCAAGAGGATACTTAACTACTGTATCAAATATAATGTGATCTATATTCCAATGTATTAAAATTACCACTGGATCTATGGTAAAAGATTTATTGTACTTATTTTTTGTATCTAAGGATAATTTAGAAGAAAAAAAATGACATTGTGTTAAAAAACATAGTTCGTAAACATGATCGTTGCAATAAACCCTATGGATATTCTATAATTTTTTTAGACAAAGAGAATTTAAATTAATTATTTTGGGAAATTTCATGGTAATTTTTTATAATTTTTTAACGAATTGGGCTATAATTACGAGATACACAATCTAAAGAAACCTATATTTATCCAAGAGTGAAATAAGGTTAAAAAAAGTATACTACTATAATATTAGGATACATTATACATTCAATATATTGAATATTATAATGAAAATTAACTTTTATTCTTATAGGATATTTTCAATTACACATGATTAATAATTTTATTTCTACTTAACGACTATAAATAAGAGGTTTCTAATTAAATTTTAATTAGGTGGTAGTAGGTTCCATTCACATATCAATTTTTTAAACATATAAACATAAATTTTATCAATAAGTATTGAGGGAAAAACCACCCAACTATCTTATCCAACTAAAAATATTAATTACCAAATTAATATAAAAATATATTTTGAGTGACCCTACAACATTTTGTAGAATTATTCTAACATAAATGTTACTTTAATACATATCTCACTATACTCATATTATTTTATATTATGATGGGTGTTCTATATCCTTTAAAAATATTTTAATGAAAAATATTTATCATATTACGTTATTTGAGAATAACCACATGGGACAGTTTGGATACATCACAATTTCAAAAAATAGAATATATTTTCCTGTCATTTATAAATCTATACATGAAGGTGATATCTGAGAAGAAAATTTTTATTTTATTTTTTAAATTTTAGGATGTTTTATATTTTTCAGAAACCTATCATGATTTCAACTTTTATATTTTGATTTTTTTATTGATTTTTAGAAGAAAAATATCAAAATATATTTCAAAACATTATTCTCATAAAATAAAACTAAGTATAACCTTTTTATGATAATAATTTTTTGAAAAACAAGGTATCTTATATGTTTGGGAATGAGAATTTAGGAAATTTCAAAACCTTATGACACAATGTATCATCTAAATCAAATGAAATTACACACCATTAATCCTATTAATGTGAAAACAAAATTTGGGCTCCTAGTTATCTCTATTTGAAAGGGGTATATCTCTATAAATTCAATTAACTCATAATCGTTTAAGAAATCAAATTTGGAATAAGTGACTGCAAATCACAATATATGCATATTATAAGGGGAATGATATATTACCTAGTATTTCATAAGATAGTAATGTTTTTTCTCTATAGAAGATTCATCGTGAGTCATGTCAACCCTTATGATACCCCTACCTCTCTTATTAGTATGTTATAATATCAATATTAAAGAAAAAATTCATTAAGGGGGTATAATGTAACCAATCAAATTTCCTATGAATTTTTTGTTATAAATTTTGTTTCAAAATTATAAATAAATTATGTTATTTTCATAAACCAATTATTTATATTATATGTTATTCATTTAATATTTTTCAATGAAAATTTAAATTTGTTCCCTAAATAATTCTCAATGAAAAGGGTTAATATATTTTTTAGAGAAACCCTACAATGTCTTTCATGTTCTGAGAGATCAATCCACTAATTGGTTGTAAAAAGGGTCACAATTCCTAGTCCTATACTACATGCTACCCTATATATATCTCTTATACATTTTATATATACATATCTTCTATTATATTCATTATTTTTTAAAACATTTCGTTTTAAGTGATAAATTTAAAAAATATATTTATATTTTTTTTATCTTTTTTTGGTAATTATGTCATTTTAATTTTATTATTAACAATGTATTATTCATATTTTAGTTATCATAAACATGTATAATATAACCATTGGAGGAACTGTAAAACGAAATTTTATATGAAACATGATAAAATAAATGGTTAAATTTAAATAATTTGTTATTATGGATTTAGATTTAACATTATAGTTTATTTAATATGTAAATTCATTAATATAAAAGTATTTTATATTTTTTTTATTTTCATATATCTTTTAACAAAAGGATGTAAATAATTCCGTAACTAAAAATTAATGTTTCTTTATTTCATTAAATGAGAATAATACATTTAATGAATGATCATAGTGAATAAAATACTAAATATTATAAAAAGTAGACACACATAAATATTATATCATTTCATAAGAAATTCTCCCTTCATTTGTTGATATGGTATATTAAATCTTTGAATAATAGAGCGATATTAACATCGATTATATCACACTCTATAAAATGAAATATATTGACATACATTCTCCTATAAATATAAATCCTTCCAAGATATCTATAAATATAAATTGAACTATTTGGAAAAAAGTATTATCAAAAGATTCTTAATAAACTTTATAAGTGAAGTATTGAGTGTTTAATTGATAATTAAGGTTTATTTATTAGGAAATATTGTTATTTTAAATTATGACTATTGGTCAATATGTTTTAATGTAATTATGAGCATTAGTCAATTAGATAGTTTTTTTCGATATCTAGACATAATTGTGTGAATTTTTTTATTATTTTAGGACACAGAAAAAATTCTATTATAAATTGTGACTAGAAATATATTCAATTGAAATATAGTTTTATGAATTTTTTTGTGTTTTAAATTAAAATTATTTTCATAAATTAATCTTTAAAATTTATTTTATATTTTTATTATTTCCTATTTAATTTTTATTACCATCAAAATGTTTATAATTCTATTCATATTAATAATTTAGAATAAATATTACTTTTTATTTAAATTATAAAAATATAATATATAAAAAAAAATTTGATTAAAAATTTGATTTTTGTAATTATCACATTAAAATTACCCTAGTGTGAATTTTTCGGAATATTCATACAAATTTATATTATTTTTAGTATGTGAAAATTACTTTTTTACACGAACCCTAATTTTATGACATCATTATTATATGTTAATGATTAAAAAATAAATGAAACATCTTATTCATTCAAATTTTAATTTTATAAATATAATAATTTATTTACTAATAATGTTTAGAATTTTTAAATTTTCAATTACAATTTTGGATGAAAACAAAATTGATATTTGAAATAAAATTTATTTTATAAATTTTTTAATTAAATTTCATTGTATGAAGGTTATATTCAAATTGGGAATACCTTTAACATTAACAAAATCTAATTATGTAACATCCCCGACCCATAAGCCACTAAACCAGTGCTTCAAGTCTGGTTTCCACATTACCACAAGTGGGGATCCCCGTACAGCAATGGTTTCCAACTAGCAGCGAGGGTTTTACAAGTCACTTGGGGTGACTACACCCCTTTTATTAGAGTAAGACACAACATACCAGAATATAAATAATAGAAACCACATGTATTACCAATTAAATGAGTATAACTAAGCATTTCCCAAATTGGGTTAAAACCATAAATCAAATACCATCATTCCATGAAATACTAGTAGTGCAATGTGAATGAATCCCCAAATAAAACAAAAGGTCAAAATTCTACACAGGTCTTGACTCCATTTCCTGGTCCTTCCCCACATACATCCTGAGCCCAACTCAATATCTCAGAGTAGGGAATTTCCCCTGTCTGGAATTGCAACCTAGAGACCACCTAGGATACCCAATTACAGCCCAATCTGGGTGTGAGTGCAAAAATTAGTAGGCCACCACCAAAGGTGTAAAAAAAAATCCATTCTAAGATATTTTGCATGAAAGTAAAAAAAATGGAATGTTAACAACATAATATTCAGGTTCTATTAGTTAACAAGGTTCATTTCATTAATGGATAACATTCTTCTCAATTCCACTTCTTATACCATATTCATTACAAACTCCATATTGATCCCATGTTCCATGGGATAGGCAAAGATATACATTATATAAGGGTCTATGGAAATCATTCACAATGTATATATTAAACAAAGAAAGTCTCCATCCCACTAGGGATCCTCATATCACATCCACACATTTTCATAACCTCAAATACACAGTTCGTGCGGAATAATATCAATACAATAGCCTCTCCTTACAGCCTTAGTCCAGGTGGAATGAAGTCAATACATTAACCTCACCTGAGAGCCTCAGTCCAAGGTGGAATGATTTCAACACAATAACCTCACCTCAAATCCTCAGTCTGGGAGGAATGAAATAGTTAGTGGAATATATCATCAATCCTCAACCCTAACCCATGCATTAGGGGTGGAGTTTAGAGCATCAGTTCTGCTCGACCCGTAGTCGTAGAACTCTAGTCAATACCCTAATTTAGTAATCCATGTTCACATGCTTATATATCAAATAACCAAACCATACCATAACAACACCACATATATTCAATGCCATTGGATACCACAATACATAACACAACACAACATAACTGATGCCCTTTGGAATCAACATTTTAAATGAATAATAAACAACATAGAAATTAATACTATGTAGCACCCCATTTACACATTTACCACATGTCTCATCATTTAGCCATTTATCTGAGTTCCCATTTTTCACACCTTTCTCACTAAGCATTCATTCATGGTGCCTATCCTACTTGGCATCTTTCATTAATCCTAAATCACTATGAATCATTACTGGGATCATAATCCATTCCATTATGGTCTTTAGTCATTTAAACATAGTACTCTATTAACACAATTTATAATTAAAATTCATGTCTATCAATCAAAATTTCCATTTTCATGCCTTAACCCATTAGGTGTATTCAATAACCCCCCTTCCTTAAAAAAATTCATCATTGACCATTCATTAACACATTTTACCGATTTTTCATTTCACAATCTTTTACCCACTTTTTCATTTTAAAAACAATTATCACATCACAAAACACAATCCCTTTATCAATAGCAATAATTTCTGTGAACCATGAAATTTTCTTGTATTAGCCCATACCACAATTCATCCCTAATAACCATTTCCCAATCTTATATCACTTAGAATAATCATGTGTAAGGCTAAACCCTTCTCTTTTCCCTTTGTCTCACTTAACGCATTTTAATCCCACCAACACCCACAAAGGTCACCACCCAACTCATGTGTGTTACATGGACTCCCATTCACATATTTCAATATTATTATCATATTTACCCAAGGATCTATGTTTCAAACAACACCCCTACATTTACATAGCTAAATTCTATGTCCAAAAACATGGGAACACCCCATGGGTGTTCCTATCAATGGTCACATAAAACTCCATTCATCTCGTGTGGATAACGAGGGTTACATTAGGGTGATTAGACTCCCTAAACGTCTCATCACAATAATTTCATGAAGAACTCTTGAAAAAAGGGTAATAATCAAAACAATTCAAGAAAAAATCTCTATAAAGCTCAAGGGGAATAATATTTTAACCACCTACCTTGAATCCAAAATTGAACACACCTTTAATTGTAGCATTATATTTGGATTCAAACACCCCTTGAAGTCCAAACCAAGATTCCACTAGAAAAAAAAGGGTTTTAGAGCATCATAAGTAGATGGGAGAAACCACTAGACATATTCTAAAGAAGATAGTGGTGTAGATGATTAGACTTACCCAGAGCATCGATCCACAACCAACTACATCCAAAGCGTCCAATAATTGATATAGAAACACCTCTTGGATGCTTTGGTCAGAATTGTTCATCCTAATGGATGAGAGGGGAGTAATAGTGTAAAATACTACGTTGGAGTTTGAAATTATAGGGTGGATATTTTGTGAAGTTTTCTATCCTTTCTCTATTGTACTATCTACCCACATGTTCTTCCAAACCGTGGGCAATCCGTCCAGGATCCACTGTTCAAAAATACCAATTTTGAATGATTTCTTGGGATCCAGAATGGTTTTCCCTAACTCTTCTTAGACCGTACAAAGGCTAATGTCTGAGGATGGAAGGTCTGCACAGTTTACCGGCATAGCTTCTCCTAATAATGGGTATATCATGTGCCATGAACTACATAGATTTATTTCCCTTCTCTTCACCCTTCACACCCCCAGGGCACCCTTGATCCTTCACATGAACTTTTAGAAACACTTCTTTTTCAAAAAAAAAGAGACCAAAAACCATAACAATAACAAAACATACCTTATGAATGTTTGGGATCTTACAACCTCCCCACATTATAACGAATCGTCCTCAAGTCTCTCTTTCGAGAGTTAATAACTTCCATAGCAAGGGATCAATCCACAATTTATACCTATCCACAAACATCTTCCATTTTTCTGGTTGTACATAACAATTCCTACTGAACATGAATCGAGGGAACAATCATTCCATACAAGCCTTCCTCACACCAACCCCCAACACAAGCTGAAACATTCTCAAGGATTAGTCGACACTGACCATTCAAACCATGATAATTTTATGGTAAAACATTTGTGACAACACATCACTCACAACAAATGGAAACTCAACAAACAACATTCCATCATCTTGGGGGAAAACAATCGACACCTCATCAACCATATCCTCTACACAACTCCTGACCCAAATTAGATGGCCTCATTTTCTGTTCACCCAACTCTAATGGTGACCCTACCTGGTATCACTCAGAGGAAAACACAAAACCCTTCCAACCACAGTTCTTAATGATCTCACTCTAAAACAACAGACCCAATGCATCTCAAAACTCTCAGCTGCTATACTTGCTAAACCATTACAATGCTCTCTACCAGGGCCAAGTCACCCGGATAGTGACCAGTCGAGTTCTTCCAACCCAAAAATATGATCACGTCATCCAGAAAACATTTATCCAGTCTAGTTATCTCCATCCTTAATAGTTAATTGAAACCACTTCCATCGATTAAGGACCATAAGAACTCAACCCAAACTTCAAATTTCCTAACACATTTCAACATACGATCCCCATGAATTCAAAAAACTAGCACCTTGCCACTGCATCCAACCACACTATCCTAGCCATTGGGAAGACATCCCTACACCATCCATTCTAGGAATATGATCATCCAGACCTCACATAGGTACATCTTCACATAGAAAGAATATTTTCACTACAATATAAGCCATGAGGCAGGGCACTCTCACCTCAAACATTTATGTTTACCATCTCAAGTTAGACCACAATTGACTGACTTTTCCTAGAATACCCACCTTCCAAAGACTGTACGCTAACCCATTATCACCTTCCCATGGTGCTTACTGACTTAAAGTATATCATTATTATTCCACGCACCCAATATGGCCATTTCCTATATTCTATTAGAAATAAGTATCATGGAATTACCTCCCTCCAGAATATCATTGACTTCACCCTTAGCATGACACCACATCACTTGGCCAAGGTTCACCTAACTTCACGTCGTTGTAAAACCACACAAGGATGATTGAATTGGGACTAAACCCAATCTATGTTTGAGTTATATAACCCCAACTTCTTTTGCCACAAACTATTGTCATATCCAAGCACATCCTCCTGTGACCCAACATAGATCTCAGAAGCATCACTTGGAACCACCCTGAGCTCAAAAAAACACATGGCTCGTTTTTCACCACATCCACATCCGACATGCCTCTCCAAGGAACCTAACACACACCTCACTAGTCGCTCATTTCTACCCCGGTTCCACTTGGTCATCTCGATTTTCTCGTTCCCACATCCAATGATGATTTATCACTCCCCCCATGTGGAGTGTTGTTACCTGTTCTCACAATGAGGGATTCCATCAACCACATATTAATACTGATCATAAACCAAACCCCAATCCTAGATATGGCCATATAACATTTATCCCAAAACATGAAAAAAACATCACCCATTTCCCATTCTCAGATTCCTGAATGGACCCTATTAAATTATTTAAATTTTGACCAATCTTGAGGTCCCCACCCTAAGCCATTGAGGGTGTACATCCCATCATCAAATTCCACACATATCACATCCTTATGCTCAAACTCAATGATGTCATTCAACCAACCAAACAACTCAATGTCTCTTGGATAGTGTCATACCTTCTTAACATACCTGGGTTGATGTAATGATGTTGGGCATGCTCTTCACTAGTCGAGGTATGCTGATATTTCGTCGAGTAACACCAACACATACATATTTGTTTCAGATGTGAAGCTATGGGACAACATGACCTACCAATAATTTTTGTCTTCCCAGCCGAACGTGCCACATCAACAATTAACCATCACCACTCATGTGGGATTTCCTAATAGGTTCAACCATTTCTCCACAACCAAGACATTCCTACAAAAACATTCATCCACATGACCAACCCATACCTCAGGTGTCACCATCGAGAGATTGTATATAACCATAATTTAGACACCATTGTATTTTTGGATCAAAAAAACATAATGACCTCCATTAATCCTCACAGAAATTGGTGTGTTCGGCATTAAAGCGATAAAACCATTCAAAACAAACCATACCCCTTATCATAATCACTTGGGTGCCCTTATGATGGAACTAGAAACAACTAGACCATCAACCTTTCCACTTATCCTAAAATCACAGAACTACACCAAGAAGTACCATATCTCCCATATTCAAGGTCTTAAAATATTCACAGGTGTGACACACACCGAAAATCACAAGAATCCTTTTCTAAACCCTCTCATAGGTCACCATAATGTTTGAATGATAACAACTCCCTAAACACAACACATAGGCCATATCATGATCAGAAAAGCATCACAATCCGATATCAAAATCACCACTAGGGCCCTATCACTTCCCCAAACCATGGAAACAATTGTATAACAGACATCACCAAGGATACCCACAATTGCAGTCATATATTCACATTCCAAATGTTTCATTCACTCGGAACATCGAGGAATGACAAAAAAACTTTATCCACATATAGAAATATCGCACACAATCAATATTTAAACAAACCAATCTTTATATCTTCCCAAACAATCATCATCACTCTTTGAACACCATCCACTTCTATACTTATCGCGGTCATGGTCAATATAGGGAAACTAACATACTTAATCAAAATTCTTTTACTATCACATCTCCAACCAACCCTTCTTTCAAAACATTATCCTTTCCTCATAGGGACATTTCCCACATCTCAACATGTTAAAATCATCATTTTTAAACATTTACCCCTCCTATCAGTCAAAATCCAATAACAATTTTACCATCATTATCCATCCTTTTTTCATTTTGGGCAATGAATCAAACACTACAATTTATCAAAACCCAAAACATTATCCCGGTCCACAAATATCTCATTTTCATTCTTTTCATTCACCATCCTGCATTAAAATTATTAGGAATATTTTTCATCAAAATTTTCAAGGATGTAAAATGTATTCTAATATCTACACCTCAGACACCCCTCATGCGTGTGTGCCTATGCTAATGCATGCAAACTATATACTTGGGTGCCTAAAATTATGCTTCAATGAACATCCTCGTTCCATTCTATAAATAAAAAAAATTTCATAATTCAAACAAATTACACATCTTGAGTGTCACCCAATGATGAAATGTCATTCAACAATAACAACACACGTCATGAAAACCCATTCCCACCCAGGGTGACTTGGGTTTTCCTTCATACATGGGTTAGATACTCAAAAAAATGAGCTCATTACCAAGGCACAACACCATCCTAATCTTCTATATACCATAACAAAAAGGTATGAAAGAGAAAAGAAGTTCTATGATACCACTTTGTAACATCTCAAACCTAGAATCCACTAAATTGGTGCTCCAAGCGGGGTCGTCACATGACCTCAAGCATGCCACCCCGTACGCCATAGGATGCCGACTAGCATCGAGGGAATAATGAGTCATGTGGGGACACTATATCATCTTTTTTAGTGTAAACCACAATAGCACACAATATAAATAATGGAAACAGTATGAACTACCATTTAAATGATTATAACATGGAATTTTCTAAATAGGTTTCAAACCACAAATCAAATACAATCATGTCATTCCATGCCATTCCATGCTATTAGTGAAAAGTGGAAGAATACTAAAATAAAACAAAAGGTGAAAACTTTAATTGGGTCCCGAATCCATATCTAGGTCCATCCCCATATACATTTAGTGCCCAACTCAACATATTAGAGTAGGGCCTTTACCCATTCCCTGACCTACAGCCTATAGATCATCTGAGGTATGCAACGATGGCATTTGTATAGTGTGAGTTCAAAAATTAGTAGGTCACCCCCAATGGTGTCTACCAAATATCCATTCTGAAAGATAGTTCATGGAAGTACAATGGAACGGTTAAGTAAACCAGGGATGGTTCAGGTTCAATTTGTTAACAAGGTTCATTTAATTCATGACTAGCATTCATCCTAATTCAATTTCTTATACCATATTTATTTTCTAATCCATATTGATCACATGTTCCAAGGGTTGAGAATAAATATCATCTACACAAAGGTCTAGGGAAATCATTCAAAATGTATAGAAGAGACAAAGAAAGTCCCTATATCTCTAGTGATCCACATATCACATCAACGCATATTACTTACCTCTAAACCTATGTCTGAGTGGAATGATATAAATACAAAACATTACTATTGAGCCTCAGTCTAGGTGGAATGATAAATATACATAAACCTCACCTGGGACCCACAGTCCAGATTGAAGTGGTTTATACAATAACCATTCCTCTAAGCCTTAGTCCTGGTGGAATGAAACCATTAGGAGAATATAACAAGATTCCACATCCCTAACCCATGCAATTGGGGTGGAGTTTAGGGTATTAGTTCAACTCAAACCATGGGAATAGAACCTTAGTAAATACCCCACACTAAAAAGACATCTGCACATGCTAATTTATCAAATCCCCACAACAACACCATTCCACAACCAATTGTATTCAATTATATTAAATACCAAAACACATAACACAAAAATAACATAACCAATGTCATTGGGAATCAACATTCACAATTAATAACAAAAAACATAGGATTTAATACTATGAAACAACCCAATTTCACATTTACCACACTTCATATCATATAGCAATTTATCCCAGTTCCCTTTTTTAACACGCCTATCTCACTAAGAATTCTTTCATTGCTACTATCCTACTAGGCATCGTTCATTAAGCCTAACTTTCTAGGTACCATTATCAAGCTCATAATATTTTCCATTATGGTATCTAGTCATTTTAAAATAATAATCCATTATCACAATTTCTAATTAAAATTAATATCAATCCAGCCAAATTATGATTTCCATTCCTTAACCCATTAGGTGTATTCAACAACCCCTTGGACTTAGAGAAATTCATCATTGTCCATTCATTAACCCATTTAACCCATTTTTTATTTCATAAGAATTTACCCCCTTATACATTTCAGACACAATTCTCATATCACATAACACAATACCTTCATTTCAATCAATCATTTTGGCATACCAACTAATTTTCATATATTAACCCATTCCACAATTCATACCCAATTACCATTTCCCAAGCTTATCTCACTATGAATAATCATGTTTAAGTCTAACCCATTAGATTTTACCTTTATCTAATTTATCCCATTTTAATCCCACCAACACTCTCATAGGTCACTGCTCAACCCATATGTGCAACTAGGACTCCCATTCACATCCTTCAAGCATAAAATAATATTATCCTCAGGCTATATGTTCTCACACAATGGCCATACATTTACACAGCTGAAATCTATGTCTGGAAATGTGGGAACCCCTCATGGGTGGCCCAAACAGAGGTCACCTCATCTTCTATGTATCCTGTGGGGATCATGAGGGTTCTATTAGGTTTTTTAGACTCCATAATAATCACATTACAATAATGGTATGATGAACTATTCAGAATAGGGTCATAATATAAACACATCATCCAAAAATCCTTATTAATCTTAAGGAATATAAATTACATACTTCATAACTCGAATCTGATGATGAAAACACTCTGAATAGTAGCCTTGGACCCAGATTCAAACATACCTTGAAGTCTTAACCTAGTTTACACTTGAAAACAATGGGGTTTAGATCTTTTGAAAAAATGGGACAAACCAAAATCATAAATCCAAAAGAAGAGGGTGGTGGAAAATATTAGACATTCCCTGAGCATCGATCCACAAACAATGGTGTACAAAATCGAAAACAATCGGTGGAGAAACACCTCTTGGATAATTGTGTCAGAATTTATTATCCTTAGAGGTGAGAGGTGAGGAATGGAGGAATATCCTACGTTGGGGTTTTAAATCCTAGGGTGAAAATTTTGTAATGTTTTCCAAAATTTTAAGTGTCGTACGGTTTACTAAAAAAATTTCCAAATGATGACCAAACTATGTGTGAGACAATGTATGAATACCGCCATTTTTAAATGTTTCCTAGGATCCCTCATAGTATTCCCTAATAGTGCATAGACCATGCAATGGCTACTGTCCGAGGACAGATAGTCTACATAGTTTACCTGAATGGTTTCTCCCAACCATTAGTAGATCACGAACCTTGCACACCACGGACTTATTTCCCTTCTCTCGACACCATGATCCCCCGAGGAACCACCGATCCTTCACATTAACTTTGGGAAACACATATTTAGTAATAAATGAGACACAAACCATAACATAAACAAAACATGCCTTAATAAAATACGGGTTCTTACATATTAACTCATTTATTATCTAGATAAATAGTTATAATTCATTTCAATCACTTTTACTTCTCTTTTTTAATAAAATAAAAAAAAGTTAAATCCTTGAAACCACCCCTCCATAAGTATAAAGTTCCACCATTTCATTCTATCCACTCCACACAAAATCTTTCAAACATGAATCCTTTTTAATATCCCCCTATATTTTCCCTACAAGGAGGTTAAAAATATTTATGGATTGATACTCTAAAATAAATATTCATCCTCTATAGGTAAGTGTTTCCTCGGTCATTATTATTTACCTTCAATTACATTAAATTTGATATATTTTCAATTAAATTATTTTATTACAGTTTGTTTATTTTTAGAATGTGGTATATCTTCCATATGATATGTTTTAAATGGGAGTTCTATTATTAACACTTATTGTATATATATATATATATATATATTTAAAATGTTACTATGCCGATGTAGTGGCTATAAATCCTTATCTTTCATTTTCAATTGAAATTACGCTATTAAATTTTCTTAGAATATATCTTTTAATGTAATAAAATTATTCTAATTCTATGATTTTATAATCCAATTGAATTTTTTATAATTCAATACTAATTACTATATATAATTATATAATTTTCAAAAGAATCTAAAATGCTTTATTTAACCTATATATCTAATACAATCCAACAACTTTGATAATGTAAATTATATATTATTGTTCAATAAAATTAAATTTATATACATAAGAAAATGTGGAGTCTATTTTTTATAGATTCATGTTGCTTTAATAAACCCATAATGATTTGTTCAAGTATATCTCCATTATCTTTTTTTCATGGTGAATTTTCCCTTATTGTGCACCATGTTTGACATTCCAATGGAATATGATTCATAAAAATTAATGACTTTTATTATCCATTATGATGTTTTTATTACTCATTTCATTGGTCTCTTAAATTTTTAAATTAATTTATTTTCATACAAATAAACCTTGGAATGTTTGTCTATGTGAACACTAAATGATAACAATATATTATCTGTAACATCAAAGACAAAGAAGGAATAAGACACATTTAATATTTATTAATATTTTTGAATTAAATATTAATTTTACATTAAAGGGGATGCTATGTTTTATCGAATAACTGATATGAAACAATAGGTTTCTTTGAAATCTTACGTTGCACACTAAAAATATATTATTGTTATTTTAATTATAGTTAATGCCTAACTGTTGTATTGGTGGGAATGAATAGAAATAACTAAAATATGATCATATAAGTTTGTCAAATGTTTTTAAAATTATTTAATAAATGTTTGAGGCTTAAAATGCGAATGAATGTATTTTTAGGCATAATTTTCGTTAAAATGTCGATTTACCATCTTTTAATGGAGAACCCTTTTTAAATACAGTTTTTTAAGTCTTATATTTTCTATATGAAAAAAGAAAATCCTTATTGAGAATTGGGGCAACAAAATTCACTTTAGATAAATTTTTGGTATTTTTGTAAAAAAGTTAATTTTTTAATGAATAGTGAAAAATATTGTATTTTAATTTAAAAGTGAATTTTAATCTAATTTATTTATATGGTTATATATTAATTTTAATTGATTTTAATGTGTAATTAGAATAAAATTTTACAATTTAATCTAATTTAGGTCATTGGAAATAATTTCATTTTGAAATTGGACGTAAACAATTGTCAATATTTTGATAGTTATGATTTCTTAAAAACATTCTATTTGTATTAATATCAAGAATTATATTTAAATTAATTTCTACCACTACTATGTTTGGAATTTAGAAAAATAGATTCCATATTTGCAATCAATAGTTCCAAATTGTGAAAATAGTTAATTTTTTGTCTAGACATTAGGAATATTAACTTCATTATAAAAATTTATTTTGAATGTTTGAAGGGTAAATATGGTAAATAAGGGTAAAAAATAAGGTTATAATAATATTAAATTACCCTAACATGTTTCCTAATCATATTTTTTGATAAATATCCTACCATGGTAATCTTTGGGTCGATTTTGGGACCCCATGGAGCCACTTATGAGTGATAATGACACTTTAGTTTAATTAATTTAATGTAAAGGAGAAAATGCCACAAACAAATATTTCTTAGTAAATTAATTATTACATGGGGTTATATAAGTTATATTTTTTACTATAAATATAATTTGGAAATATTAAATGATTTTAAACATCATGGTATTTGTTTTATAATTTTTAGACAAGAAATAAATTAAATTATTTATGACACAATAATAATGTAGTATTTACCTAATTAATAAATGATTTATGAAAATAAGATTATAAATATTTAAATAACATCCAAAACCTGCCCAATTAATATTGGATTGTTTTTTGAGACCATTAGTCATATTATCATAAAAATAAATGAGGTTTGTACCTTTTGAAACCGAAGATAATTTTATAATAAAATATTATTTTCATGTTTTCATAAAGAGCCCCTCCTCCACCTTATAAAAGGACACCACTTCTAACAAATTCCTCACACCTCTCAAGCTATTTTTCTAGTACAACCTATACGCAATTAATCTCCCTAAATACCTATCCTACTCTTATAAGCATTAGTATATCCAAAAGTCACTTCAAGAAGACCTTTTGGTTCAATCCAAAGGATGTTACCCAAATTAAAGGGAAATGTTTATCTTAACTTTTTTTATTTTATTTTACTTTTCCAACTGCTAAAAACATTTTATTCCATTCTTTTATAACAACAAAAGTATATTAAATATACTAGTATGTTTTTATTAGAAGTATTCGAACTACAATTAATCGCATCTCCATCTAATTTGTGAAGAACATACTATTTCTACAGATGACAAACTAACGCCTCACGAAACGATGATTGTTAGATTATCTCCTACTCTATCTCATGGTGGCCATTAATATGGCTCTAAATTTATATATTATATATTTTATGTTTATTTTTTATTTATAATTTTTAATTTTTTCTTTATATAATACCTTTATGGTTTCCATTATGTGTAAACATGATAATTTCATTTAAGGAAATGAAGACTACCGCCCCTTTAAAATGATATGACTCGTTCATGCCATACATGGGATGTAAAAAAGACAGATTTAATGATATTCTTTATGATATTATACTATAATTATAATATACCTATGTATCATTATGTTTTAATTCTTTTAAAATATGAAATAGAAATGAAAGTAGCGTTCATGTGCACGTACGGCTTACTGTCTCCATGAATGGTGCATTTCATTTCTTACCCACCAAATGTTATTTAATATTATAAATACAAGTATATAATGGATATATATGAAAAATATTATATCTAAATAATTATTATCATTATGGATATAATGGAATCTTGACCACAAGGACAACATGAAATTACAAGGTGTTCATTTTTTTACTCATGTACCAAATATCCTCAAAACGACCCTTACTAACTTAAATGAATGCATAATGTTTATAACATGGTAATAAGTAATATAAAGAGGATAATTAACATGAAAAATAATATTAATCAAGTAAAATTAACATTATTTTATTATCCAGGAAGAACAAGGAACAAACAAGTCAAGTCGGTCACAAGGTAATGGATTTTCTTATCTCACATTTAATTCCGTGACATTTCCATTGTTCGCCACTTATTCATAGCATGTTGAGTATTTTGTACTGAAAATTTCTATATATTATAATTATTCTCATTATATTAATGTTATTATATTAATAATTTAGTAATTATAAACTTTTGGTGATACGACTCAGTTGATTAGAACGTGGTGAAGCGTTTCATCTCACTTTTTATTCCCGTGAGATTCATGCTATATTTCCCCATTTTTCCTTTTGTGTGGTGTATGTAATGCCCACAATTGTACTCTTTGTGTAATATAATTCCATTAATGAGTACTTATATATTAATTTTTATGATCATTATTTCTTGTGGCATATGTTTTGTATGTTACCAAATCGGTAACTAATCCTTGGACCCTCCTCCTTTTAAAAGGATTCTTTTTGTTACGTCTTTTAATTCACATATTATTACATTGGGATATGTTATTATATATACTTATTGATGTAAAAATAATTTCCAAGATATTAGATACCCTTTTTATCTCATCAACTCATTTTCTTAATTTTAATGTGACCATATTAGGAAATAAAATTTTTACAGGGGATCTTCTTAACCCAATTTCAATTCATTGGGTTCAACTTGTACATATTGAATATTTCATCCTATGAATATGTGTGAATGACATCTGATTGTTTTACACATAATATAAAATTATATTGGGTGTTTTTATATTATTTCACACATAATTATGTGATTGATTTATCCTTAAATTAAGGATACCGTCTTTATAAAAGATTTCATCTCAATTTACATTTCCATTGAGACTTCATTATTGTTATGCACCAATTAACTCTTATATGATGTATATAATGTCCTTTGTCATATTATATCATGAATTCCATTATTCTCATGATATTATAATGATCTGATTAAATGTTATTCCTCAATAATTTGTGTTTAAGAGTCTCTTATTTTGTTAAAAACCCTGTATCTAAAATATCATTTTAAATGTTTTAAAGATTTATTATTTAAAATATTTATCATTAATATCCATGTTTTAAAAATTGTTCTGAGTATTTATTTATATTTACATTAATGGTTTTAAATTATAATTTCATTAAATGCTTCAGATTGGTATGGGAAACATTGATTAAAAAATCTATTTTTAAATGGTTTATGAAAATGAATTGATTACGTCAATATCGTGAAATTACATATTGTTATTGAAAATGAATTTTAATTATTTATATTTTTATATTTTAAATATTTTATGTGTTGTGATGGTACTTGGATATTTGACGGGTGGTTTCATGATATACCATATGATGTGGGGTGCCATGATAAACAAGAACAGGTGGTTACGTTATAACCTTCAATGCATGAGGTATGGAAGTCATCTGTATGGCTATTCCATTTAGTGATATGTGTGGAAGTCAACCGTATGGTTATTAAATTTAATTATATTTATGACCCAAGTTACCTTTATATGTTATGTGTTCATTATATGGTTTTTATGGTAATATTTTGGTTATAAAAGGGTAAGTAGTGATCTTTCATTCAATGAAGAGTATTTACTACTTCATAAAGGTGAAAAGTATTACTTATGTTAAAATATTATTGGATTACTTGTTGTTTTAAAAACTAAGAGTTTTTATTCATTGTGTATCCCTTAATGAGATTTTTATGCTCATCCCATGTTTTTGAAATGTTTTTCACAGTACATAATGTGGAATAGGGTCAAGGTTGGGATCAAGGAAAATTCATGATGTCTTAAACATGGAACTAGACATGACTCATTATATTTAAAGAGTTTTTATTTTATGAAAATAAAGGAAAATGAGTAGAAGTGTCTACTTTGAAACATTTTGAGATGTAATATTTATGTTATAATTCCCTAAAAATCTAAACTTGAATAGATCCTCAATGATAATTATTTATTTAATTCAGTATTATGTTATCTTTTAAGGTCGGGTCCTTAGAGATGGTATCAAAGGTCTTTTTAGACAACATTAGATGTTAGGTTGTAATTTATGTATAAATGACAAAACCATAATGGTTAACATAAAGAATGATTCATAGTTATTTTAGAATTGATAAATGGTTATTACATTTTTGGGTGCAAAATTAAAGGTATTGGATAAACATTGAGGATAAATTATGTTATGATTATTTTTGATGAAATTATCTATTTCTGGGATTGTTACAAAATTATATAGTTTTTTAAAAATGACAACATGCAGACCATGTGACAACCCATCACATCGGACGAACTAGCAGAAATCGATCCCACAACCAAATTGAGACTAGGATTTATCACCTACCACTGCACTACGTGAAGTCCCTGGTTAGTATGACTTATTCTTTTTAGTTAAATGATTTTATTTATCAAGAATAAGTTTATTTGGGATTATATATTTTATCAAATGGACATAATTAGTATTGTAAAATTTTATGGTGATTATGTGATAAAGGATATTTTGGAAGACATTCTCCCTTTTGGGAACACTATATGCTTAAGGAAAATATAATACCTTGGGATATAAATTTTGGAGTAATGGTTGAAATTTTATTTTGGAAGAATATGAGTTTTTATTTTGGATATAAGGTGATTTTGGTTATTTATGGAAATGATTATCCTATCATAGAGAATACGATATTAGGTTAATTACACATTATTATGAGACATTACGAGTAGTTGATTTTATTTGGAGATACATGTAAATATTTATTATGGAAGGATATGTGATGATATACTTCTATGTTTTGGGTTCCAATATGATTTTGGATTATTTTGATTAATTTTAAGAACAATTGTTTATTTAGCGGCCTTTCTTGAACGTTGGGTATTTTTGGTAGATTTTTGGAGATTAAGAGTAGTACTTCTTTTTATAAAGGATTATCTTTTTGGGGATTATCTGATAAAGTACTAAGAAATTTTGGTTTTGGTTAATATATAATGTTAGGGGAAATATATGGTTGATATTTTGTGGATCATGTTATTCTCTATAAGTTTATTCTAGTGCTTTTAATGTGACCAAGTGAGTTTGAATACTCTTCATTTGGAGAAATGATGAGTATGTGGTAGAAATTTAGTAAAGGATGAAAGTCTGTATAACAAGTAAGAATGTTTACTTCTATTTTAAGTTAATCTCATAAAAATATTCCTCAATTAAATGTATCTTAAAACAAAATAAATTGTCAAATTTTACTAATGTGGAATCAAGAACTGTTGAACCCATCAAATGTTTGTGACTTTCTGGTGGTTAAAATTCTTTTAATCATGTTTCTATCACTCTCCATCTGATCTAGACCATTCATTCTCTCTTCCATATCCATGTATTCCTATATGGAATCCTAGTTTTGTTTATATCTGGTGACCTTTGTACTTCTCTTAAATTATTTTAAAGTGATAGTTTTATTGACTGTTTTCTGATGTGGGAATTTTAATGAAGTTTCCAAGCCATGTTTTAAAATTGTGAGGATGAAATTCTCAAAATGGTGGAATAATGTATCATCCCAGATAAATAAGGAATAATAAAATTTTAATATTTATTAATATTTATGAATTAAATATTAATTTTACATTAAAGGGGAAACTATGTTCGATGGCGTAACTGAGACGCGACAACATGTTTCATTGAAATCTTACGTTGCAAACTAATAATATATTATTATTATTTTCAATGGTAGTAAATTCATAGCCATTGTATTGGTTTTAATGAATAGAACTAAATAAAATATGATTATTTATGTTTTTTAAATGTTTTTAAAATTCTTTAGTATCTGTTAGAGGCAAAAAAATGTGAATGAATCTATTATTAGGCATAATTTTCATTAAAAGGTCGATTTACCGCCTTTTAATATTGAACCCTTAATTAATATAGTTTTTGTAACGCTTATATTTTCTTTTTAAAAATATAAATTACTTCATTATAATTGGGACATCAAAATTTAATTTGGAAACGATTTTGGTATTTTTTTGATAATGTTCATTATTTAATGAATAGTAAAAAATACTGTATTTTAATTAAAAAGTTCCTTTTTAATATAATTTATTTATATGGTTAAGTTATCTTTATAATTTGTATTGAAGTGTAATTAAAATATATTTTTACCATTTAAACTAATTTTGGTCATTTGAAATAATTTCATTTTGAATTGGACATAAACAAGGGTCAATCTTTTGATAGTTATTATTTCTTAAAAACACACTATTTGTTTTAACAATGGGAAATAATTTTAAATTTATTTCTGAAATTTTTTGGTTTTTAATATAGAAAAATTGATTCCATATTTTTAATAAGTAGGTCTAAAGTTTTTAAATAGTTAACTTTTATTTATAGACATTATAAATATTTACTTCAGAAAACAAATTTATTTACCGTGGTTAAAGGGTAAATCTGGTAAATAAGGGTAAACAAATATTATTATAATAATATAAAATTACCATAACATGTTTCATAATCCTATTGGTTGATACATATCCGACCATGAGAATATTTGGGTCGATTTTGGGATCCCATGGAGCAACTTATGAGTGATAATGACACTTTAGATTAATTAATTTAATGTAAAGGAATATACGACACAAAAAAATATTTGATAGTAAATTAATTTTTACATGGGGTTATATAAGTTATCTTTACAAATATAAATATTAGTTGAAAATATAAAACTATTTCCTACATCATGTTATTTGTTTATTATTTTTAGACAACAAATAAATTAAATTATTAATGACACAATAATGATGAAATATTTACCTTATTAATAAAATATTTAAATAATTTTGATTACAAATATTAAAATATCATCAAAAACCTATCAAATTCATATTGGATGATTTTTTTCGATCATTAGTCATCTTATTATCGAAATTAATGAGTTCTGGACCTTTTGAAATCGAATAAACATTTATAATAAAATATTATCTTCATGTTTTTCTAAAGATCCCCTCCTCCACCTTATAAAAGGACACGAATTATAACCAATTCCTCACATCTATCAAGACTATTTCCTCACCCAACCTCTTAAAAATTAAGCTCCCTACATCAATATAATCATCATATAAGCCTTACCTTTGGTATAAGGCACTTCAATAAGTCCTTTTGGTTCAATCCAAAGAATGTTACCCAAAATAAAGGCAACAGTTTATCTTAACGTCTTTTCATTTATTTAACTTATCCAACCCCTAAACACTTTATATTCCTTTATTTTATTACCACACAAGAATAAAAAATATACTATGATGTTTTTATGAGATGTATTCGAACAACACTTACACACACCTTCATCTAATGGTTGAATAACATACTATTTTTGTGGATGGGAAACTAAGCCTCGCGAAACGATGATTGTTCGATTATCTCCTAGCACCTCTCATAGTGGTCATTTTGATGGAACTGTTTTAATATATGACATAATTTTTGTTTATTTTTTTTAGTTTCTTTATTTTTCCTTTATAGCATACCATTATGGTTTCCATTATGTTTAAACAAGATAATTTCATTTGAGGAAGAGCGGACTATCGCCCCCTCAAAGTGATATGACTCATTCATGCAATACATGGGAAAAATAAAGGATAGAGTTAATGGTATTATATATAATATTATACTGGAATTATAATATATCTATGTTTCGTTATGTTTAAATTCCATTAAAATACTAAATTGAAATGAATGTAGCGTTTATGCGCACGTACGACTTCCCACCCCTATGAACAGTGCATTTCATTTCTTACTTCAAATTGTTATGTAACATTATAAATAAATGTATATACTGTATATATATGATATATCTGATATATAAATAATTAATATAATGCTGGATAAAATGGAACCTTGACCTTATGGACAACTTGTAATTATAAGTTGTTAATTTTTTTACTCAAGTACCAAATATCGACAAAATGACCCTTATTAACCTAAATGATTGAATAATGTATATAATAGGGTAATAAGTGATATAAAAAGGATAATTAACTTGAAAAATGTTCTTACACAATTATATATTAACATTAGTTTATTATTCAGGAAGAACAAGGAACAAACGAGTCATGTCGGACATGAGGTAAGAGATTTTCTAATCTCACTTTTAATTCCTTGAGATTTCCATTATTTTGCACTTATTTATTAAATGTTTTGTATTGTGAACAACAATTTAAAATATATTATCTTTATTATCAATATATCTGTGGTATTGTGTGATTAATTTGGTGGTTATTAACTTTTGGTCATATGACTCAGTTGATTACAATGTGGTAAAGGATTTCATCTCACTTTTTATTCCAATGAGATTCATGCTACATTTTCCCATATTTAAATATGTTTAGTGTATGTACTGCCCATGATTGTACTCTTAGTGTAATATACATTCATTTAGGAGTATTTAGATCATCATTTGATGATCCTTCTTTCATGTGGAATATGTTTTGTATGTTACCAAATCAGTAAGGGAACCTTTCACCCTTCTCTTTTTAAAAGACATCATTTTGTTATGTATTTTAATTTACATCTTATTATGTTGGGATATCTTCTTATATATCCTTATTTATGTAAAAATTATTTCCAAGTGTTTAGATACCATTTTTATCTCATCAACTCATTTTCTGAATTTTAATGTGATGTTGTTATGCTGTCAATGTTTTACAATGGATCTTCTTAACCAAATTTTAATTATTTGGGTTCAACTTGTACTTCATGAACAAGTTATTATATGAATATGTGTGAATGACCTCTTATTGTTTTTAAATTTATATCCACTTATATTGGGTGAATTTATATTTGTCACACATAATATTGTTATTGATTTATCCTTAATTTAAGGATACCGTCTTTATTATTGATTTCATCTCAATTTATATTTCCATTGAGACTTCATTGTTGTTATGCACTAATTCACTCTTATATGGTTTAAATATTTTCCTTTTTCATATTATATCATGAATTACATTATTCTCATTATAGAATAATTTTTTGATTAAATGTTATTCCTCAATTATTTGTATTCAAGATTCTCTAATTTTGTTTAAAACTCTTTAACTAAAATATAATTTTAAATGTTTTAATGATTTCTTATTTTTAATATTTATTTTTAATATCCATGTTTTAAAACTGGTTTTGAGTATTTATTTATATAAATATTTAGGTTTTAAAATTATAATTCCATTAAAAGCTTCAAATTGGTATGAGACACTTAGATTAAATAAAATTTCTTTTTAAATGGTTTATGAAAATGGATAGATTATTTAAATATATTGAAATTACTTCTTGTGATTTCATATGTTATTTTTTTAGTGAAATATTTATATTTTCAGTATTTTATGTGTTATTATAGTACATTGACATTTGATGGGTGGTTACGTGATAAACCATATGACATGTGGTGCTGAGATAAACCAGGACGGGTGGTTACTTTATATACTCGAATGCATTTAGTATGGAAGTCTGCCATATTGATATTCTATTTAGTGAGATTTATGTAAGTGGACCATATGGTTATTCCATTAAATTATTTTTATGTCCCAAGTTACCTTTATTTATTATGTGTTGTTTATATGGTTTTTATGGTAATCATTTGGTTACAAAAGTGTAAGTAGTGATATTTTATTCAATGAAGCGTATTTACTACTTCATAAATGTAAATAGTATTATTTATGCTAATGTATTCATGGTTTACTTGTTGTTTTGAAAAACTAACAGTTTTCCTTTTTTGTGTATCCTTTGCTGAGCTTTTTATGCTCATCCCATTTCTATGAATGGTTTTTCACAGAACATAATGTGGAATAGGGTGAAGGATGGGATCAAGGAAATGCCATACTATCTTAAACATAGAACTAGACATGACAGTTTTTTTTCAAGAGTTTTTATTTTATGAAAAAACTAAAATCTAAGTAGAAGTGTCTAGTTTGTAATATTTTGAGATGTATTATTTATGTTTTAATTTACTAAAACTCTAAACCTGAAAATATCTTCAATGTCAGTTATTCGTTTAATTCAGTATTATGTATTGTTTTATGGCTGGGTCCTTATATTATCCACTTCTTGTTGAGGGTGATTATTTGTACATTATAAAATACCTATATATTAATTATATTATTTCTCCTAGATACCATAATTTATTCATTGATTTGTGAAATTGTTTTTTAATATATAATTTTTTATTTTATATGGAAATATCTTACAAAAATTTCCTTATTAAAAATATTGTGTAATTATGTACGGTGTCCACTCGTTACATAGTATTCCACATATTCATTGATATGTGATGGATTGAATTGGACTATTATTTGTTTCATGACCAATCCCTTGGGTTCATGCTGTGACTACCCCAAGCTCGCCTCCTGAAGCCCAGGGGCTAGAGACTTGTGCCAAAGGCATCAACCTGCAAGTGGGTGGGATTTACCTGAGTACCTGTACAAACACACATACCCAAACACATCCCAATACACTAAAAGGAAGAATGAATTACAATTAAAACAAGGTTGAGTGCAAGTAAAATAGAAAGTAAGTGGTCCAGAATATAAACCCAACTATGAAATGAAAATAGAAAAACACAAAAAAAGAAACTCTGATGACCCTCTGCTGGAAATCCCACCTGATTGTGAGAGTAGTGAATCTATTGGATGACTATGTAGTATATCCTATCCTCCAAGCCCTACTTCGCCCGACCTGATCCTGGGCCACCGATTCCACCATCGAAGCATCTGTCAGTCCCATATCCCTAACCACCTAGGTTAAAATGTATGTTGTCTTCACAAAACATTACATGTATGGGAGAAGCCTGTACAGGGGTGAGTAACATAGTACATATTAGAGACCCCAAAACAAAATGGAAATATCACAAAACAATTCATCAAGGTAAAACAAAAAACAGAAGATATCTCTAATATGGTATATTCTAGTGTCGTAATAGTAGCATCATCAGTCACATCGTTGAACATCTCAGCTACTAAAGAAATCATTCTATAGCGGTTACGGTGGGCATACCATGTAATTGAGAGGGGTTTCCCACAAACCAGAAGTTAGTCATATTCAGGTCTGAGCCAATCCTAGGAATCTGTATGTAGTATTCTTGAGAGAACACCTCCTCAAGCCCTTCAACGTATCTCCAATATCACTAAAGTCACCATAGAGCGTGAAAAAAATATTTCACATCGAAAGATTTCTAATTCAACAAACAACTCATCAATCGGACACGTGGTTTACAATATACGGGTATTTTAGTAATCATGAGACCGGTTGCGACGGAGCTTGGTCCGACCCGGTCAGACCGACCCGACCAACCAAGCTCGAGGGTCTGACATACACCAATTCATTAATATGGACTTGAACTGACCTAGTGTGGGTTGAGGTCGGTCTACTCTAGCCTGGCTAGTGGGATAAGCCCACAAGTTCTTGCAAGACACGACCCAAAGAGGGTGCAGGTCTGGCCTACTGGTGTGTGTCCGGTTTGCGGGGTGCAGAACCGGTATGCAGGGACGTGGGTTCCGCCCATCGGTATGGTTTCAGGACACCGGCGTGGGTCTGGACAACTGGGCTTGGGTCCAGATTGCTGCATAGCACGACCAAACCTGTACACTAGGGGCTTGGACTGCCAGATGAGGACCGGCCGTGCGGTGCATCTGGTGTGAGCCCATGGGATGAAGAATCCAACTGTGTCCCCTCTCTGACCAAAAGAATCCTGCAAGAGGCCGGCCGCACCCCCTGTGTGACACCCACCTGACACCGCTTCCTTCTCCATCTAAGGCCTAAGGCCCATGACCCCCCACATGCACCATAGATTCTCGGGGCTCTTTAGCCAGCTGCGTTCAAGGACCACAGATGCCAGCTCATCCAGATGCATGTTGTCGATGTACACAGTGCCCCGGCCGACACATTGTCCTCCAAAGTGAAATCATGGATGACGATCTGTGACCTCCCGGTAAACATTGAATACTGGTGTTGGAATCCTTCTCCATTCAGCGATTATGGTGGGTCACCACCGGCACTGGTGCTCTCGTAGAATTCTTAGTGGATAACCGGATGCACTTCGGTGGTCTGTCCTTTATGTAGTCAGTGTCTGTGGCCTCCATGGAGTGCCTTTTCCCCATGAGGATTCCAAATCTTCCTTTCCATCATTTCGAGGGTACATAAACAAAGAATTCACAAGTGGAGCCACTCGATCTTTGTTTGTGTTGGCCCCTGCATTAGAGGTTTAAATATGGGGGACGTTCGTTCAATCATTCTCTGAAAAGGATTGGACCCTGAATAAAATAAAACCCCATGAAGAAAATAACCTCCGTCACAACGCATGATTCACAAAAAAACCTATACGTGGTTTGATCCATGTTCTTAATTTTTAGAAAATTATAGGGAAGAACATCCAATCAATAACCCCTTCCTTTTATGATGTATGATGTTGCGGCGTTCGTCCTTGATGGATGAAGACGTTGATGTCATTTTCTGCATTCGATCATCGAAAGGCATCAAAGATGATGATGTTTTTCCGGTATTCATCGTTCTTCACTAGGGTGGAATTCTATCAGCAGTTCTCCATAGATTCATCTAAATATCTAATTTTTATTACCCCAGTTCATCAAAATATAATTAAGATCATGTTGTAGCCTCTCTATTATGATGCGATGTTGCGTCGTTACACTGTTTTAATTAAGAAACATCATCCAAGTTACTAGTCATTAAAGTAAAGTCAGATTGTGGGTTAATGATCCATTAATGTGCCTCATTAATGGGAATCGTTGCCACCTCATCACTTCCCCACAACGTCTCTATCCAACACTCAATACTGTGATAATAAATGAAATTATTATTTTAAATTATTTTAAAATTGTTCATGAAAAATACGAAAAATATCATTTTAGCTTGGCCCTTCCTAGACGATGTTAATTCATTTCAAGGGGAATAATGACATTCTTAATTCAATGGTTTTATTGTATTTTACATCCAAGAATCAGTTTGAAAGATAAAAAATCATGCTCACATGTTTACTAAATGTACATTAAAAAATTTGAAATATTATCTTTCACCATCGACCCATGCCGGTCGAGGTTAGTCTTCGCATATTGGGAACATGAACCTACGAGTTCAACAATGAACTTTTAATTTCAATCCGAATTACTGTTTAGGAATATTAATGATTTTAAAATAAAATAATTTTCACATAATTATTTTATTCATGACCAAAAACTAACTTCCATTGTCGGACCTCGCTAGCCAATATTATTTTTTAACTAATAAATGAATACCCTAATGACTTCAAAAGTGGTTTCATATTTTCAATTCAAGTAACCTTTCATGAGTTATAATTATTTTAAAAATAAAATAAAATAATTTAAATATTTTATTTACATTTATTCTTTTTTCGGTTTTCTTAGTGGAGGAATTTGCTGACTAAACATATGTTGCGCGTAGTATAAACCTGAAATTCTGAATGCAACACTGCCCTCATATTATTTATATAGGAACTCGTTTAAGATTTATTACACTTTTTCAATTACAACCTCCCACACATGATATTTATAAAGTAACATTTTACGACAGATAATGTCAGGAATTCCAAACCTCGGAATCACATGCCTTCAAATTTAGTGGTCTCGAAATAATACCATATAAATAAATAGGAAATTACACAGAAATTCTAGGACATTTAAATTTGATGTATGGGGACCAAAATTATAATTTAACCCCTTAATTGAGTAATATGACTCCTAAGAAAAGAAATATTTTGTAATGGGAGTATCCTTTCCATTTATGTACAATTTCTTTTCACTAGACGTTTATGTTAGGTTTTTTTCGGAAATTTTGAGTTCCCATCACTATATGATCAGTTATTGTGTTTGGGAACATTTATTCATTGTTGTTCTATACATTCTTTCATTTATTTTCTTCATTTTTTCTATTATGTGATATGTCTGTATATTTATTTAATCATAATGTTTAATTTATTATAAATTTAATTTTACACTACCTGTTTACCATTCATCTAATATCACTTGTTGGTATTATTCCCCTTTTCCTTAGAAAACCATGAAATGTATTACTTTTTACAAAGAGATTCAAAGGATAAAAGTAGTGTTTTTCATGTATTCAGATGATGTATTATTTGTTTCAATTTAGATTAGTACACATCTATGTTTCTAGTAACCTGATCACAGTAATCTTTTGGATCCTTCATATAGTGTTGAATGTACTAAAATATATAAATAACCACTAGTTCCATGATACTTGAGTTGGGTTGCTATAGTTTGTATCAATGGATGGTTTAGTAGAAACCATCAATACTAAAATTAGATGATAATGCTTAGAAAATATAAACCATTTATAAAAATTTAGGATATTCTGAAAATATTTCTATATTATCAACATTGATATTAATGTATTTTGGTAAATTTCATGGTAATTTTAGATAACCATAAAATGGATTATTTTAGAAGTATGAGAAAACCAAACCTAATGAAACCTAAATTGATAAAATAGTGATATATGTTCAAAAATAAGTTTCATATAATAATATTTTATTACATTAGACATTTAAAAGAAGGATTGTTAATAATTTATATTCTAAAAAACTCTTTCCATACTATTTATCACTCAAGATTGTCTCTTATTATTTTATTTGAGGATTTGAAATAATTGGTAGATAATTAAATTATTACATTGTAGAGGGTAGTTAAATTGAGTCACTAATTATGTTGTTTCAATATAATATCCTTATTTTATAGTGATATATGGAAGTAGATATCACACACCTCTCTTTTACATTGTATATTATTTAATTACAATCATAATTGAAAAATAAATTCATGTTATCCTTCCATATTTTCTATAATTCATCTAACTTGTATGTTACATTACAACATATCAAACTCCCCACATAGTAATATATATTGTTATGGGTATTTCAAATCTATTTTGAATATTTTAACAACCAAATATTCCGTTATTACCCAATCTAGGAACTACCATAATGTACTTTATCATTTATTCAGAGCTTCAAAAAAATAGGATATTATGTCCTTTGTAAATCCACATAGCAATGTAATCTAGGGGTAGAATTTATTAGTCTTATTTTAAAAATTAGATTATAAATTAAGAATTTTTGGGAAAAATATCATGAAGTCAACAATTATAGTTATATAATGTATGATGTTTTTATTAAAGATATGTCTGAGAAGACATTTCAAAACAATATGCTCATAATCCACAACTATATAATCTTTCATTTCTCACAATCATTAAAAAATTAATATCATCTATGATTGTGGGAAAAAATAATTTAGGGAATTTGAAAACCATTAAACACACTACATAAAATCATGTACATGACTTGATGCACCATTTGTTGTCTTGAAGAGACAATCTAATTTGAGTTCCTTGTGATTTTTATTTTGATAATTTATTATTCAAGATTATATCTAACACATTACCATACAATGAATAAAATTTGGAATATGTGTTTTAGAATCTTAATATATAAATATTATAAGGGAAATGATATTTTACCTTTCCTTCCATAAGATTGTACGATTAAAATCTCATTAAAATATGTATATTGAGTCTCTTAAACATTATTGATACCCCCAGGTATAGTTATTAATAATTAAAAATTATATTATCAAGGATAAAATTTCTGTAATGTGGTAGAATGTCACATCTTATATTTCAAATTATTTTTTTATCATAAACATTAATTTAGAAATATAAATATAAATGTAAATTTCAAATAACTTTTAGTCCTTTAATAAATTAATTATTCAACAAAAAATTTATTCATCAAAACATTTTTAATGGAAAACTGTATTTTTTAAAAAAATGTTTTAAAAACAATATATGCATGCTGAGAGAAAATATGTCACATATAGTAGAGCCATGGGGATCAAACCCATGAAGAAATAGAGGTAGGAGAGAAAATCCTACCACCAGCATCTATATTGGCATACATCCATTATCCATCATTTATATGTTTATATTTCTTTCATTATATTCACGATTCCTTTTAAAAAAATTGATAACTACAATACATTTATTAATAGTTTTAATTTCATGTAATCATTTTAATTAAGTCATTATTATATAAATATTTTATGATTCATTTTTCAATGTCATAATGTTTTAAAATATAACCATTATATGTACTATCATATGAAATTTTATATGAAAAAATAATTAAATATATTTTCATGTATAATGAATATATTATTAATAATTTCTAATCCAAATTATACTTAAATTATTTTCTAAATATTTTACATTAATATATTTTTTGTATAGGTTTCATTAATACAAATTTTTCATTATAAATGTTTTGGTAGAAAATTACTAAAATAATTTCAATAAATATTTATTCCACTAATTAGGAACAATTAATTTAATTAATGATCATAGATTATAAAACACCCACTTATAGAACAGGTACACATACATTAAGACTATTACAACATATAATAACATTACACATCACGTGTTGATGTTGACAATGAGGAATAGGAATATTAATTGCATATATGAATTTAATAATAGTTCATTCATTAAAAATAACTCTATAGGCTTGAATGCCACCCATAAATATCACTCTGTCCAATTTTGATAAAATAAATAGAAGAATTTGTAAAATGATATGCCTAGTTCATGGATGTATAAGAACCTTTTTAATAGATATTGTAAGGGATGAAGTGGGATTGATAGTTTTCATTTTTTATTATGACTATCATTCAAAATGATGAATGCGAATTATGAAATTTATTCAATAATATAGATTACCACTTTTGTTTTTGGATACATAGATGCAATTAAATAACCATCCAAATTATGTTTTGATATAATAAAAACAGAATTGTTTTGATATATAATAAATATACTAAATAAATAATATGTTTTATGAAAAATCAAATAATCTTAAATAATTTGGAATACATAATATTTTGTTGTATTTTTTTTTAATCATAACCACGTGATAAATAATATTTCAAATAATCATAATGTTCGGTATATAATAAAAAATGTATTTTTTTAATAAATAAGGTTTTTATTAAAAGGTGAAGACTAAAATACATTGAAAATTATTTTGATAAATTAAATAACAATTTTTTAATCATAACATAATGAATATTTTATATTTATTTTTGGTAATTTATATGACATAGTTGATTTTTTTCAAAAGAAATTGAACATTATACTTTTATTAGCACCACATTTTTATAAAATAAATATTATGTGATCATGATAACAAATTTTCAATAATATTTTATTCAATGAAAAATAAATTTTATTTGAATAATAATATATTTAGAATTATTAATTTAAACATATACATTCCTTCATTGTATTTAAAAAATGATATTTGTGATAAAATTTACTATTTAATTTTTTTCATTAAATGGGTTTTTCTGAATGAGGTTTCTAAATTAAGGAATTATATGAAACATAAAAACTCTCATTAAATCATTAGTAATAAATAAAATTAGTTTTTATTAATTTCAACCTCAAGTGGTTACCTTATATAATAAAATAAACAATATGATAACAATTAAAACTACCCCACCATAAGAATAAATAACAAACCATTATTTCACTCTTCTATACAAAAAACAATGTTAATGAATACTATCCAAATATCCATTTCAATTTTTAAGCCATGTTTATTTTACATTATTACGGAGACTCCTACCTTCATTAAAAATCATTCTCTAAATGTATGGGTTTCCAGAATCCATCTCTTTCCATTTCCATATACATTCCATTAAAAATATTTTATCTTTAAATTCCATATTCATTTATTTAAATTATTTTTACCCCATGGTATTCTCTTCCATTTTATTTGTTTTATATGATACATTATTTATTCTCTCTTAGTTTTTATATTTTTTTATTCTATTATTGTGGTGATTTAATGGTTCAAAATTTTTATTATTCATTTGCAATTTCAATTCATTTGTTATATTTTCTTTTATTTTTTACTTATAATTGATATAAATTTCATTAATTGTAAGTTTTTAGCAACCATTAGAATTAATTTAAGATATATATTACATACTAAATATCATTATATAATTATTCAAAGACTATAATGCTCTATCTATCACATATTTGTAAAAACACCATAATTTTATTGAATTAAATTTAGTGTGGTTTCAATAAATATAAGTCAATATCAGTAAAGACAAGTGGACATGGATTTTGAAATAAATGAAATATGGGTTAATTAAATTGAAAATATTTGGTCATGTATATCATAGCCATAATTCTGGTGAATGTTGAATGTTCTCTTACTATAAACCTAGTGTGTCACTCCCCTGGGATATTCAATTGATGATTTACATTATCTATATTAACTGATATGAAGTATTTATCTATCATTTAATTTATCCATACCACATAAATTTAATTTATAATTCTAATTAGAAACCTTGAAACATTATTCTTTATGAACACAAATTGGTAGTATTATTGTACCCATCACATATTTTGGGTTTTTAATTATACCCTGTAAAATACCATGTTATTCATTAAGTTATTTCACCAATAAATTATTATTCATAATTTTTTTAGTGAATATTTTTTTACCATATAATTCTTTCTCATAGTTATTAAAATCATGTAAGATATTCCTATTTGGGAATTGTTTTAAATATATATTTGTTTTTTAACTCCTTGAAAATTATGATTGACATTTTTTATTGATGTAGTGAATTGCAATATTATCTTCTTTCTGAGTAATGACCCATATCCAGATTCCACTAAAAGGTTCCATGTACCTAGATGGCCACAAGGCCTCTTCTGAATTACACTAAATTCCAGACGCTGCCGACTATCAACGAAGGCCTGGGGTCTGATAGTGGAGAAATTATGCCCTCATTGAGAGAGTGTAACATAGCGGAATAAATAATAAAAATAACAAAAATAGTAAAAATCATGAAATTAAATTAAAAATGGATTACTAAAAGGTATAAATAACCAGAAGCCATATAATATCAGAATGAAGTAGCATATAACATGTTCTAAAAAAGGAGAGATAAATATATATACCACTATCTTGTTCAATGCAATACTAACACACAACAATAAAAAATGAAACACATAATCATCGCAATCCTTAACGTGCTCCCATGCTCTCTTGCTCCTAACCAGCAAGCAAGTACACATATAAAGATCCCTTACCTTATCAAAATCTACAACTATATAGTCTCTTTGTGCCAAAGAATGACCCAAATAGGTTGTGTGAAATAAATCCATGTAGGAAACCTCCAAAGGTATGTGCCAATCTTTCAGTGAGTATATGTAATAGCGGTGTATAATAATGAAAAAACTGAACTAGAATGTTATCAAAACTAAAAAATTTGACTATTATTGATGCACATATAATGTTCATATTCATTAATAAATTAATTTAAATTGAATCATATGTTCATGGGATCTTCCCATTTCTAGTCAATCCCTTATTCAATAAAACACGATAGATACCTTAGTAAAAAATCTATCATGTAAAATGAATATTGAATCCATGTTTGTTATTTTTCATGGAAGACGTGGAATTAGTCATTACAACCATAAAACCCCACTTAAATAAATTTCCCTCAGATAGTACATAGGTATAGTAAATTATTACACAAAATAAATTTCCTATATTCATTACAAAACGTAGGCCATAAGCACACAAAGTCTTTCCCACTGGCCAGACAAGTCACTTTCTATAGGTAGAATAATTCAACAGGGCCGGGAATGACATATTAAGAATTCATCACAAGTAAATATATGAAATATTTATAATATTTAATTTCTAACACAAAACAAATTCCCATTGTAAATCATTAAATTATCCAATTCATTTCAAAAAACAAAGAATAGAAAAAGCAGAGGCAAAACCACAGTTATCAAAAGCCAAAAGTCCTGAAAAACCCTATCCATGGGAAAAACACACATATGGTGGCCCTTAATCAAAATAATTAGTCTAAAAAAGATTTAATTATTATAATTAGTATTCTAAACATCCTTATAAATTAGAAAATATTAGCTTATTTACAAAGTGACACAATAAAAAATAGTGCACAGCACAAAGAGACACATAAATAACATGACATTGATCAAGAATCATGAGACCACTTACCTTATCGTAGTATGACTCTCCTCATACTACATAAACGTCCAATTAATTCATGAATTGTATAGATCTAAAAAAATATATTAACTCAACCATAAATAACTTTATAGAGTTCCAAAATCACAAGGAACAACTCAATTGTAAAGGGGAACTTGCTGATTTGGTTCTAATGAGACCACTATTGATTGATTTGGATTTAAAATGATCATTTGGGAAGGGGATGAAATTAAAATGCTCATATTTAGTTCTTCTAATGATCCCACTGTCCAAAATATCGAAAGGAGAGGGTACTTAATATTTTAAGAGAAAACACACAATACACTATGTTTATATCCATATACATGGCATGTAAATCATTACATTGTTCATTTGATGGCTAAATTTCCCTGAAATACATTACAGGGGCTCCCAACATTACTACATAGCATGTACTAGGATGTATATTGAATATAGTAGGTTTTCCCAATTTATTGCTAACATGACCACACACCATGTATTCTCTTCACACACGAGCATAAAAAATACTATGTGCTTAGGATTAAATGGTGTATAACCTCTGATTCTTTTACGTTGCCCAAGTTTTTTTTATTTTCTAAAAAATTAAAAGGAAAAAATAAAAAAAATCTATCCATACCTCTAGATTAGAACCTGATTCTTGAATGATGTATCATAAAATTATATAGACCCTTTATTCATTAATAGGTCTCAAGAGAAAACTATGATAGGATAATGAGAACATTTGTAACATTTATGTGAGTAGTCTTGGTACAATGATTTGATGGTACGTTTTTGAAATATGAGTCTAATAATCTTTTTCACGTAATCAGGTCATGTATTCTATGTCTCAATGTAACGTAAAACTTATTTATAGGCCTTCTTTCATGAAGATACTAAATTATCTGATACTAAGTGTTTTGTTATATGTACCAATGTAATAAAAAACCATTTCCAATTTAATAACTCAATATTTTATGTTATGACTCTTTTTAAATTTAAATGTTCAATAGATTATGATTCACAATATACTTAAAACATAATCCTTGAAATATAATTTTAACATATCCATTTAGTTGTAAAGAATTGATAATATAATCATAATTATTAAAATATATATATTATATAATAAATAAAATGTATTTAAATTTATTAAATATATTTTATTGGCATAAGATAATAAAAAATGAAATGTCACACATAAAGAGTAATATTTTTTAAAATGTTAGTTTTTCTAATTTTAATGGTGTACATAATTCAAAATAATTTCATACAGTTTTATAAATCATTTATTTTTTGAAATGCATAATTTTCTAGAGAATAGTGAAAATATCATATTTTAAAAGATAATAAATTTCATAAAGTATCATTATGATTTTAATTTTATCTAAATGTAACATAAATAATATATATTTATATAAAATATAATTCATTTCATTTTAATCTTTATTATAAATTGATTTGTATATGTACATTTTAAGAAAAAAATGAATTTTTAAATAAAATGTATTTGATTACATTTTTTGGGATTACTTTTAAATTTAATTATGGAATATCAGTGTTTTATATTTTAAAAAATCGATGTCATATTATTATTCATAAGTTAAAAATTTATTAAATATATCATTTTATTCTTTCCCTAAATAAATAGTAACCCTGGTTAATATTGTTACCACGGTAAAGAGAAAAATCATTAATTTAGGTTACAAGTAAAATTAAATTGACTATAATATAACCCCAAAATGTTACCAAATATTATTTGGTGATATCAATTCATTCATAATCAATTAAAGTTCCATTATATAACCATTTATATGATTTTTTGGATGATACGACATATAAAATATTTTATCTAAAAAAAGAAAATATTTCAAAATCATATTTTCAATAACTATCAAATTTTTAATATTGAGTTATTAAGATGTTATCTTTAATATAAAAATATTTTTGAGGATATTTAAATTATGGTAATCCTTTTTAATTTTCATATTTTTACTTAAAATATAATTTCCTTAAATGACTTCACAATAGTGATGTAGATTTTATTTTAATTGTGGAATTATCAAATAAATTATATTTAAAGTATTTAAATAAATAATAATTGAGATAATTTATATCATAAATGAATTTTATATATGGCCTATACATGTAAGTAATTTATTAATATTGTTTTTTGAAACATATCATGTCGTATTTATATTTTTAGAAGTCAAAATCATGATTTGTGTCAAAAGTGACATTAATTATATTATAAAATATATAACACTATATTGAATGATATAAAATTAATAGAAATATAAAATTAGTCTAATTGGTTCTAATAAGGTAAAATATTAAATAAATACTCCATGTATGGGTCGTTTGTCATTTTATACTTTCAATGTTGACACATAAGATGTAATATCAATGTTGTGATAATAAACGTTATAGGGAATAAAGAGGGTTAAAAATAAAAGATAAGGGTGATATTCTAACATAAAAATTCCTAAAAAAATATTGTATGTTAGTATTGAAACTCATAATATTATTAAATTTTAAATATCTGATTTTTTGATCCATTTTTTAAAATAATATTAATTTATATTAATTTAATAGTTAAAAAGTTTCCAAAAGTTCACCTCGCCTCGATTATAAAAATGAACATCCTAAATAAATTATTCACACCACATTAAGACTCATATATCAACAAATACCATACCGTATCTCTTATAAATAATGATATCCATTTTCTGGTGGTACTGGTGTTCCAAATAATACCAACCCTAAAACCATTAATATGATGTCTACATCAATTCTGCAGAAGAGGAGGTAATTTTTGTTACCAACTAATAAATGTTTATTTTTTATTATACATAATCTCCATCTGTTTTAAAATACTAAAATAATGAATCCTATGTCATACATCCTCTGTGATTTTATAATTGTTATGGTACAAATACAATTTCACCTTTTGTACATCCTAAGAAAAATGAAAGCACTGGGCGTACGTACGTGCGACTTATCGTCTCCACACAGTGGTGGAATTTGTTTTTCATAAAAAGATTTCTTGGATGTTAATAATTATTGAATTAAAGGATATATATGATAATTATTACATTAAATTGGTTCTAAAATAATTAATATACAATCCAAATCCTTATTGTTGTCTCATTAAGGGAATGATATTGTCGATCTTGCATACGTAAATCTTAACACCTCAATGATGTGATTTCATCCATTTTCCATTTTCACCATTCAATAATGATTATTAATGTTTAATAATATTGTATACATGACTTTAATATCATTCTAAATTTTAGGAAACTATATCATATTCACAATAACAGTGACGTAGATGAGAAAACATTAATAATAAAAATGATTTAGTTAACACTCAAGATAGTGGCAATAATGAAATATTTTTAACAAATGGTACATAAAAAGATATAATAAAATCATATATGATATCTTAAAAATTAATATTGTTAAATTATAATTTTATTAAATTATTTATACAATTATTGTTTAGGTTAGTTTACGTTCAACTAAACAAAGTGATGGGTTAGGTTTTCTCATCTCAATATTACGTTTGGGTTGCATATTGATTATTAACTATTTATTTCCACTGTGTGGTGAATTTATGTACACCTAGGTGTCATATATTAGAAATATATTTATCATTATGAAAATTAATGATTTATTTGAATTTATTTTATTCATGGTTATTATGATTCAAAATATAGCCATGTGGTAATTTGTTATATCAAAATTTCACCATTATTACGGGTTGTTCATGTTTATGTCTCGATTGAAAACTATTTACATTTAAATTATATGTTTTGGAAAAAATAATTTTAACTTTAATTTATATTCTTTCGTGATTCTGTAAAATAATTTTTACCCATGTTTTACATCTCAAAATTAAAATTCAATAGATTCTTCATCTCGCTTAGAAAATAATTCTTATTGGGATTTTGATGAAAACATGATTTTTTTTTATTTTTAACTTGTTTTTTTGAATAGAATTATAAATTTTCATGTCCTGTAAAATTTCATAAGATGATATATTCAATGGGTGCATGTTAAATTTTTTTTTTGAAATTTATATTTAAAAATTTACTTTGAAAATAATAAGTATATTTTCATCAAGAATGTTTTTAATGATATTTTTATAGTATTTATAGTGGTCAATATCATCAACCCATTACAATAAGTATGACCCAAATGGGTCATGTTTTTCATATCATCCTTGTTCTTTATTTGGATGGTTGATGACCAATTTAAGAAATTATGCTTAGTTTTATTTCCATTAACCAATTTACTGTGAATGTTTTATGGTTATATTTACTATTTGAAGTATGTATTAACATTTATAAGGATAGATTTATGATTATGAGGTTTGTTTTTAATAGGATTCACACCCTTCAAAATAGGAATTCATTATACCTGGTACGTTATTTGATGGCCCATTATATCCCCTCGATGAGTTATTGTATCTCATGAGAGAATTTTGACATTGTTTTGACTATAGGATTTCCCTTTTATAATATTCTTAGCACGAAGCCTTGATGTTGTTATATTCATTGTTTGATGCCTTGAACAAATGTTTTAGATGTCCAATTTATTCATAAAATAACTATGATATTAGTTATTGATTTCCAAATCATTATTGACATAATATAATAATCATGTCCATGTTTCTTACTCTTGTGACTATTTATATGGAATTATTTTATATTATTTTATTCTTGACATTTTATGCTCATGTTATTGATTTTACAACAATTGTTTTATGTATTTTACTTTAATTAATTTTAATTTTCTATTTATGATATCTTTCGTTGTATATATACCCTTATTGATCATTTTAGTTCACCACATTCTCATATTTTATTTTTTATGGGTTTTATTATTTTTATTATAATTGATATGATGTTATACATTAAAGTGATTAATAGTGTTCTAAATGAAAATAAATTATCTGTTTTAGGTCAAAAATTTAATTTTAATGCATAATATTTACCTAATTTACCAAGAGTGCTAAACTATTCGATCTGTTCTATTTGATTTCTTATATCTTATGCCAATATAATAATGTAACCACTGAATCTTTGCTACTGTGGTATGGTTATTAATTGATGGTATCTGGTGGTGTTTAGTAGAAATTGTTGGAACTATATTTTTTTTAAAAAATTAGACAATGAATCCATATAGTAGAACATAAAAATATATCTTAATAAACTAATCTTATGATATAGAGATTACTAATACCTAAATTTTATACATAGGTTAAGTGAATAAATGGTTTTGATATTATATATTATGTTTCATAATTTTATTATACAAACATGTTTATGACATAATTTATAAATGTGTTGATGTAGATGTAATATGAACTACATCAATACACATAATACATTGTGTTAGAATGATCTATTCATCGATGGGTTTAGTCCAATCATTCTATGTGAACTAGTCTACCAAATATTTTTTTCATATAAGGATATAATATCATGTTATAATAAGAAATATAAATAGTTATTAAAGTATTATGTATTCTAAAGGAATCATGTGATGAAGATGGTGGATGTAATAAATATGGATAATGGGAAGTCCGGAAAGAAGTATTTTAACATATGAGATAATTGTAGAAGGAAACACCATCATATATTCGTAAGAGTAAAATGAGTTTTTCTCATGTGTGGAGAAAATGTACACCATGATCATGATTTTAGGTAAATGAAAGAATATTTCAATGTCTAATGCTTCAACTCTATGGAATTTTGGAACTATTCAAGAGAATTGCCATTGCCTCAAATGAATATACCTCAAAATAAGATATTGTGTCATGGTAAATCATACACTATTAAAAAAATGAAGAGGAATGATTAATGTAATTATCCCTGGATTATTAAATTTTGTCATTTTACAAATTTATCAATGTTTTACTAGTTATAATAATAATAGACTAAAAAATGATAGTTCCGAATTTCTTTTTTATAATGGATTTGAAAGCATGGGATGAATAGTACTGGTAACCATGAGAAGTGATTCTGTGGAAATTTGATCATAAAGAAAAAACATTATTGCGAGAAGATTACCATTAATATATACTTGATATTGAGAAAATAGTGATAGATAATTTTTCATGTTGTGGTTTTGGTGACCATGAAAGTTGTTAGTGATTTGATTTTTTATGTTATCAGTGATTGGGTAACTACATTTTTGGTTTTAAGGAATATATTCAACAACAAATAATATTATATTATAAAGTACAAATGTTTTCATTTAGTTTTATGTGTGATCATAGTATTAATAAATTTGGAATTCCACAATAAGGGATTCATTATTGGAAAATATAATTTCATGTTGTGTTTTGTAATTTAGTGACCATCCTTTTAAATTTTCGGACTATGAATTTGGAAATATGTATTTAAATTGGTTCTTAAGGTAACAATTTCTGGAATAGATTATGTGGAAATTTGGATATGGTTTTTTGAGTTAAACGTATGAATTATCATATCAGAAAAAATGTTCTATCAATTTTGGATATGGTAAATATTTATGGGATTAATGAATGAATTGAAGGACTTATGCTTCATTCCATGTGCTACATGTATGAAAATTATAAATTTAATATCCATTTTTCAACATAATTAATTATTTGAAAATATTTTAATGCACAACCAATTGTTTATATTTTTATTATAACATTGAATGTAATCATGAATGATTATTTTCTCAATTTATTATCGGTATAGTAAAATATTCCCTCAACTCTAGGAAATAGATTATGGAACACAATTATAATATTTTATCTTTTCATTCATGGGAATAAATCATATTTTCATCGATCACATATTTGGGGTTTTATGATGTTTAAAATTATAATTCCCATGTTCTATATCATTCTCCATTAGAAATTGATAGTTATATTTTTCATCGATGTCCATATATTTATTTCCCACTAATTTGTTTCTATTTGGAATCCTAATTTTATGGTGACCATAGAATTTTAGTTTTCCTCTTTATAAGATAAAGCTTTATTAGCACTTTTTATGATGTGGGTTTCAGCATAATGGATTTTAAAATTACAAACTATTTATTTTTTATATGAAATTTGAAATTTTTTGAATTTATTTTATTAGAGAATGGTATAATGTAATATCCTATTATTTTATGGTATGTCTCTTGTTAAATTTATTTTCTTTGATAACATACATTGAAAATAATACTCTACTTAAAAGGAAAAAAGAAATAATTTTATTACCAATAAATTTAATTAGTGTGAATGAATTGTTTTAACAAAATTATGAAAATATATATTATATATTGAATAACATATTTTTAAATTAATCCAATAGATTTTTCCCTATGATAATAACAAATCCAATTTCATGGATAAAAACAATATTTTTCTAAATGTAATTTTTTTCCATTGAATTAAACACTTGTTTAAAAAATTACTATAGAAATTTTTTTATATTTTAGTTAATAAAGTAAACATAATTTGTAAAAAAATATATTCAAAATTATCTTATGGTTATTTATATCTTTTTCTAAGGAGTTTTATTTGTTATTCAATAGTGAAGAATACATTTTATAAAAACTATCCATTTCATTATATTAAAGGTATATATATGATTAGAATTTTATATAATTGTAAATGAACTAATAATTTTTTTTGCATTATATAATAAATTTCATTTTAATAATCATTATAACATATTTTTGTTTATGTGCATTTTGGATATTAAAATTCATTTTACAAAAAAAACTATTTTTCATCGAATTTTGTGGGATTATTATAAATTAATTATAAAATTATTTGTTTTAAATTTTTCAAAATGGATTTACTATTTTTATTCATAAGGTTTAAAAATTTTAAATACTTCCTTATTTTTTCGAAATGAATCCTATACTTGGTATTTTTTTCCCACAGTGAAGTGTAAATTCGGTAATTTAGGTTAAAAATAAAATGATACAAACTATAAAATGATCCAGACACCTTAAAATATATTATATAAATATCCCAATTTTTCAAAATAAATATATTATTTTTTTTCAACATTTATTAAGATTTGTATGTTGATATGATATTAATAATATTTTATTTAGAGGAATGTCATTGATGCCATATCAATAATATTAATAATAATAACTACTTAATATTGTTTTATCAAGAGTTTTTCATAGAAAATAAATATTATTTTAAATATAACGGAATTATATTCATTATATTAAATTTTTTATGTTTTAGTAAATAAATAATTACCATAAAAGCTAACAAAACTATAATTTGGTAATTGATTTATTATTTTTAATATGAAATAAATGATAATAAATATAATAACATAAAAATAATTTGATATAATTAATACCATCCATTGATTTTCTTTATAACAAGAACATGATTGTAGTTAATAAAAATAGATTTTTTCAAAGATAGATTATTTTATTGATATTTTTTAAAGTCAATGTTATGTATATTTTCTAAATTGACAATAATAATATATTAAAATATATTATATTTTATTAAATTGAATACAATTATAAAGAACTAATATTTGGAAAAATGAATGGAAAAAATGAAAATGTCATCAAATATCCATTTATGGGTTGTTTATAAATATATAGTATAAATATTTACCCTTATGGTGTAAAATCCATGCTACAACAGTAAGAGTTAAAGAGATTAAATAAGTTTTAAAAACACAATATTATGGAAATAATGTGTCTTAAACATTTATTATGATTATTGGATGATATTTTATAAACATATATAATCTTAACTTCGAAATAAATAATTTTTGAGCTATTTGGAATTGAAACTTAATTTATATTAATTTAATATTTTGAGAGATTCCAAAAGTGATGGTCATATCTATTATAAAATCCCACCTCCACTCTCAATTAATAACACAATTTTGAGCCTTATAGATATACCAATCCTTACCAATTATGCTTCTAAATATCCTTATAAAATTTATGGATGGCCCGGTCTTCCGAAACGGACACCACTAAGTCAATTAAGAAGATATCTTAAGGAATTCCACCGAAGAAGAAGTAATCATTCTTACTAATGCATTCATGTTCCTTTATTATTATACATCCCATTAATGTGTTGTTTCCCTGCTTAAATAGTAAAAAACATCATTTATATTCTGAAATATTATTATAATTATTGGAAAACCATATTCCACCTTTTATTTATCCAATGGAAAATAAAATCACCTTGGGTGTGTACGAACATCATATTGTCTCTAAGTTGTTCCGTAAATTGATTTTCATCACCAATTTACAAGGATGGGTATAATGATTGGAAAAATGGATATATATTATTATAATTACCTGATATGGATTCTAAAAAAATTAATATTCCATCTACCTCATTACCCTTTCACCATTAAGCAAATAATATTGTGGTTCATGAGTACGTGATTCTTATTGACTCCATGATGTGATACGATTCATTTTACATTTTCACCAATATTGAATGATTACAGAAATTTATAAATATTATATCTAAAACACTAATATCATTATTAATATGAAGGATCCATAACCAATTCCATGAACTATTAATTATATTAAAAAACGTGTATATGAACAATAAAGTACTTAACACTGGAAAAAAAGGTTAATAACACAATATTACTAACAAACATGTTATAGGATTATATAAGAGTAACATATATGATAAAATTAATATGAATATGATTATATTATAAATTGATAACATTATTCAAACCATTATATATGATGTTTAATCATTTTTAGCAAATGGAAAGTGCCAGGTAATAATATACTATCTTACTTTTACTTCGGTGAGACACATGCCTTATTCCCCCACTTATTTATACTATGTGGTGTGTATATAGCCACATTGATGTGTTATATAATTATTCCATTTATATTCATAATATATTTAGTTTTTTATGGTTTATATTTCAGTTGGATTATAATTCAAAAAATACCCATGCAGTATGGAATTATCTCACTATCTCATCATTATTATGGAATGTTCGTGTTTATGTATCAACAAGAGACTATTTATCTTACATGTACATGTTTTATAAAAGGGTCTACAAAATTTTCATACTAGCCTCTATTTATTTTAGAAATTCATTTTTAGCCTTGTTTTAATTAATATAATTTTTAAGGGAATCTTTATGTCATTTCGAAAACAATACAGCTTTTTGTTCTATTAAAAATGTAAAAGCATTATTTATTTTAATTTAATCAAAATAAATAGTATTTCTAGATGTGAGGTCACATAATATGTTTTCAATTTCATAATTCAATGAATATTTTTATTAAAAAAAATTGTGAACATTTAATTTTAAATGTTTATTTCCTAAATTAAAGGGTTATTTTCCTCTATAATATATCTATAGATATTTTAATGGTAATTCTAGTGATCAATAATATCACTCATTTAAAGTACATATGATACAATAGCTATTTGTTTTTTTCATATAAGTCTTATTATTTCATAGAATTTTAGTTATCATTTCAAATGAATACTTACAATTTTATTACCATTAATGATTTTACTTTGAAATGTTTAGGATAATTTTTTGGGATGGAAAAAGTATTAAAATTTTGCAGGTTATTTATTCAATATGAATAGTATTGTCTTTTATGATTCACCCATTTCATAATAAAATCTATTAGACATAGTATGTAATTTATGGGGAACACTATATCCCCTTAATGTATTAGTATGTCTGATGAGAAAATTGGGACAAGGTTTCGGCTTTGACCTTGCCTATTTATACGGTTTTTTGAATGAAGCATTCATGATTTTAGATTCTTTCTATTAAGATTTTATAGTATAATTCAGATGTACAACATTATACATTCCTTCATTATGAGGTTATTTATTTTTTTTTCATCAGATTATTCAATATGTACAATATCCATAGTTAATTTCCAATTCCATTTTATTATTTATATTGTATAATTCATTAATAATTTATCATGGTCATATCATGATCATATCATTTTATAAATGGAATGAATTTTAGTATTTTAACTTTCCATAGTTATTATTTATTATTTATGATATCTTCTGCTATATATATTCATTTTCTGATAATTTGAGCAAAACCCTTTTTATGTTTTATTTTCTCCAGGTTTCCAAGAAGTTCATTATGATTGTTATACATTTTTACATTATGTGGACTAATGGTGTTCAAGAATAGAATGAATTTTTTATTTTATTTCTATCATTTAATTTCAATTTCAAATATGTATCAATTTTACCAATACTTTTAATCTATTTGTTCTGTTGGGATGTTGTTTCTTTTATTTTATGCTAATGTATTATTGTAACCACTGATTATGGGATACTAGGGTCGGGGTATATATAGCCTTGTTAAAGGATTCAAGTTTATTATATTGTTTTACACTCCTCATACTTCCATATATGAATGTTTTATACATTTATATTCTCTATAATATATATAATAAATCCCTAAATTAGTATTTTCAATCCAAACATTGTAAATAAGTATCACCTATCCTATCATTATTTTTTTTTGTGAACAACCTATAATTCCTTATATTGATTGAATGGTGTTCACCAGGATTCTATTCATCAACTTATTGGGACAATTATTACCTCAATCATATAATCTTTATATATTTAGTTTAATTACAAAATTCAATATTATATGAATTAAATGGAATTTAGCATGAATGTTACTAAATATCATGGTATAACTATTAATTTTATATTTGGTTATCATGTTCGTTATTACCTTATATTAATTTATCTAAAAATTATTATAATCTCATTTTAATTCATGGGTTATTTGTGATTTTACCAATGTATTATTTTCAAATGGAACTCATAAGTATGGATGATGACTGGTGGGGTAATATATCTACCTAAAATGAATTTATTAAGAGTTTACATCTCAAAATATAGGTCTTCAGTGATAATTTATACATAATCAAAATAATTTTCCCAAATAGTGTGGCTAATTAACTCTATGTTCCCGATAATAAAGTTGGTTCTATATTTAAATTATGTTCAAAATTATAGGCTTATTCTAATGACTATGTTATGATCTCATGGATTATGTTTATTAATTCAATCATTTTATTCATTTATTATTTTGTTCAGTAGATGTTACATTTTAATAGCCTAATCATTGATGTGTACTCTTCTCTTATGTATATTTATTATAAACATATGCTTATGTTATACACACTTATGATCATTGATTGTTATCACTTATGTTCTCCATTACTGAACATCTAATATCCCCTTATTATTATGATTCCATTATCTATATTTATAGAGAAATGTAACATTTAATATTTTCCATGATGGGTATCTAGTGTGATGAATTTTTATGATAACTTTTTGGATTATTAGTGATAATGCAGATATTTATATAGAGGAAAAATACATTTTTTTTTTGAAAAATTCAGGAATTTTGATAGTTAATGATTTGGATTAGTTATCTAAATCCATAAACCAAAATTGAAAATAAAATTTATTTAAGTGATATACATTCATTATTTCAGGTAATTTTTATTTTCTAGTCTGCTAGATAATTCATTATCACTCAATTAGAATTAATAATTTTTATTTTTTATAAATATTATTTTTTCATTATCTTTTCATTTTAAATTAAAAATTATTTTCACTGTATTTAGAAATTAAATTATATTAATTGGATTCCAAACATGGAATAAAATTTTTGAAATATCATAATATGTGTCATCCTGTGTGTTTAGATAAAAATTACAATTCTATATTCTTTAATGATGATTAATAAGAATTCAAAGGAGTAACATATTGTGCTATGAATTCTAAAAAAATTATTTTGAACACAAAATAAATTTATGGATATTTATATATTATAAATTCATAACTAAATTTCTCACCATCCATTATATACATAATTCACCTAACTCGCATTCAATTTTATTCGTTCCCTTCACCAACCATTCAATTTCGTGTAAATGTCCCTATTTTTAACCTATAATGGAATAAAAATTCCACCAAATCCAAGAAAAAACTAGAATGTGAAATTCACTTCAATATTTACCCATTATAACTACACAATATTCATTTACCAAATTTAATTCCCCTATTTCTGAGAAGAATCCTTATGTATTCTATTTCCAAAAGGATCTTCCATGAGATGATTTAGACTCTCAACGTTTGTATTGGTGTAGTAACCTCAGTTATAGGTACATGTCCCTTTTATTTGTGTATTTTGAGTCTATATAATATATGTGTTATATTTTTGGATGTTATGATATGAAATTTAGGGTTTTATAGGATTTCTTGTATATACACTATTTGAGCATGGTTAGTAGAAACCATGCAGTATCCCTTGGAAACTGTATAAGGGAAGAAAATGGGAAATTGGATGTTTCATGGTTGGTGTATAGTTTTCTCATGCAATGGAAATTACCAGGGAATTTTATTCACAATGAAATAGAGGGGAAACCAGGGATGGTGCAAGGTTTGTCTTACTATTTGAGAAAACCGTATGAGGGGTGTCTATATGATAGTAATAAATTGTGGGATTATGACCTACCAACAAATGTTTCATAACCATTAGGTGGATTTATTGACCTCTACAAATATTTGATCAAATATTAATTAACCCATTAAACCCTCATTTTATCCTTATGTTCATATGATCCCAAATTCCATTTTCTTGCTTGGCTTGTGGGGTGATCATCATTGATCTGGGTGTGGTCCTTATGTGAATCAATGTCTGTTGGAGGCAAAGATTAATTGATATGTACTCATTAATTCATGTACTTATTATATCCAAGGATCTTATCCCTCCATTAGATCCAAATATCTATTCCATTATAGATATATATGGGGGTTAATAATGGTTTTGTGATGGTATATTCTTGGATCTAGAGAAGTTGACTTGTGTAGTGATCATATCAGGTGGATATATGTGTCGTTAATCATTGTCACTAAATTTTTAAATATAGGTTGTTTCTTTATCATCAACAATTGACATAAAACGTGAAAGGTTGTAATGAATTAATTATTTTAATTTGTATTTTAGGGATATACTGATCTAATTATTGGTAGAAATATTGATATGTATTGGATATGGAAAATTTTGGAAAATGTTTTCTGATATTAGTAAATACCATTAGATTATAATTTTAAAATTTATATTTTATCTTATTTGGTTTTGAAGCATCAATATTGTTTCATGTAATGTATGAATGATAGAATGGTTTTTGGAAAGAGTTTACATTGATTCTTCATGCATGTTTCGATTAGGTTCATTTTCATTATATGTTACCATGTTGAAGGTCAGTGTTCTATTACGGCACCTAGTATTTGAACCCTTATGAAAACATGGTTGACAGTAGAGTGATCTCTCATGATTATAGTACAATATCATGGGAATTAGTTTTATATATAGAGACTTGGTAATGGTTATTCAAGATGATTGAAATGATGTATTATTCTTAAAAATTCATTCCATGAAAAATATAATTAGTTTTTTTATTAATGTTAAATAATAACTTTATATTATATTATATACACTATTCTAACAAGTTTTGTACTTGTTTCCTAATTTGGGATGCTAGTGGGAAAATCTTATTGACTGTTCAATAATTCCATTTTTGGGAATAGTTCAACATTTATATATTTTATATATGAAGACACATGTAAGGGAATGTTATCTATATTCTTTTTTGACACTTCTTGATAACATGTCGATGGAATTTGGAATTGGAGAATAGTGTGGGTTGGGTGTTATCGGTTAATTTCACCTAGTAGTTTTTAGTTTTTTTGCCTTTTGGTTTCCTTCGAGTTAGTATTTTGGTTTCTTGTTATAAAACAATATGGTTTTTTGGTTTTTTTACATTTTTAGTTTATGTTTTTACTCATTTATAATGATTTTTTTTGTTACTCTATGTGTTGTTTTAATGTTTAATAAAAAAAAGTAAAATTGTCCCCTAAATGTTCTTGACACCCATGTAATTTTTTTCTAGTATTTTGTGTCTTGGGGATGTAACCTAAGGAACACTATCACCCACATAAATACTCTATCCAATTAGTAGGGGTGGGTGTTATAAATGGTGTCATTCTTGGATGGTATGACTTTAATTTCTAGAAAAATGGTATCATCATATTTGATCGTTTACCTAGGAAATATAATCAATCTTAGTCAGTTGAAATATCTATTTGGACAAATGTTATCTATTTTTTTAGTATTGGAATGAAAGTATTATCATTTGGTCTTCTTGGGGTGGATGTAAAGATTATGATTGTCAGGATTTTTGGTTAACATCATGTAAACAATGTTTTTGGTTACATGAGTGTTTTAATAATATTCTAGGTGTATATTCACATTATCTTCATGGGTTCATCCGATGACTGTTTCAGGATATGAATTAATTGTAAGACATAAAAATATGAATTCGTCATTTATTATTGGTTTAATGGTTTATGAAATAAATAGAATATGGTGAATTATTAATTAGTAAAAATGGTTTATTAAAAAAACTTGGATATTTATGTTATAAAATAGATAAAATATTGATTAAGGATAAAAAAATGAAATCTATGTTTTGGTATGTGGTGATTTAGTAAAATTGAAATTTATAAGACATTAGTTAATAATGGGTGAAACTAAATAGAATTATGATAGGGAATGGAACTTGGTTAGAAGAATAGAAAAAAATCAATGGAAATTTTTTAAAATGTGGTTTCACATGAAACACATGGTAACCAGCAGCAGATCTAAAAAATATTCTTTTATTTTAGGATGTGGATAAGGGTAATAACAATGATGAAATATGTCTAATCAACAATTCAGTTAAGTTCAAAAAGAAAAATAAACTAATATATTATGTGGATTCTATATCATAGAAATATGAATTGTAGTTGAATTTGATTAATTGAGTAATGAATTTACTTCGGTGTCTAGTATATGTGAATTTTATATTGAGAATTTTTATTTTTAAAATTTGGAATGTCGATGGGGGTATTAATAATTCCAGAAAAAAATTGATCAATGTCATGAACTGGGAGGATTTTGAGGAGTTTATTTACAACAAAATATATCATCACACCATTTACAAGATAATACAATAGATTTATTATTTTTAAATTACAATAATCACTTGGTGACAGAGTACATAGTAAAATATATAAATATTGCATGATTTGAATGGAAATTTTTATGTTATTTCATCCTTGAAGGAAATCATTTCATTATTGGTATTATTATTTGTTATTTAATGATTTATTGTTAGGATTTTCATACTGGTATTTACAATTATTTTTTTTATACTAATGGTGGATGAATGGTATATCATAGTAAATAAATTTGTATGAAACATGTTTATACTAATGGTAATTGGTGGTAACTCAAATTATAGGCATAAAAAAGAGGGGGAGCCACATTCCTACTGGTTGAAAACCTAAAAAATCAAATAATGGGATTACCAAATATTATCCCATGAATAAAAAGTATGTTGGTATGTTTTTTAAATGTTGTTCACTCAGCTATGTGAAGAAATATTTTACAATACAACATAGTTAATGTAAAAAATTTAACAACATGAGATGAATTATGTGATATTGTCATAATATAGTAAATTATGATGCTTTATAAATATCTCATGTCTCCTAGACATCATATTATTTTATTTTTTGTGTAGAGAAGAAAATTTATCATCCTTAAAATAGTGTGATCCATGTTAATTATATGAAATGGAAATGTTATATCAGTGTCTTGTACTATTTCTTTAGAATACGGGTTTTTTATTTTATAGAGATGAAAAGTGAAATTCTTGATATAATGAAGATGATTTTTGTTTGAATATTACCCTTTATTAATATATTTTCATTTTTTATAATTTTTTGGTTATTTTTTGGGATGTGAATAGGATTTTGGGTATTCTTTAGAGGCTTTTACGGTAGTTCATGTTTTATGAAACAATAATAAAAAAAATTAATCATAAATAATAAATCATGTAGTTGAAGATAATGGGAAATTTTTGGTTCACAATAGACACATGGTTTGTATAAAATATTTGAATTCCTATTAAAACCCATTCATCTTGATAGAAAAATAAAATCATGTTTGGTGGATGTGTGATCCGTTCATGAGAGGTGTGTCTTTAAGACTGTAACACCATACAGTTGGAACACTATTTGAAAAACCATGAGTCGTGTAGTTAGACCACCCTATATTTTGGATCTAAATAAATTACCTCGTCTTATATTTGTTTTCCAAATAATATTCTGATTACCATTTTTACCCAATACTTTAGAGATTATCCTCATTGATATGAGAAAAATCCATTGGAGATTAATAGTGTTTTGGAGCCTTAGATTCAACAATAAGTACCTGTTCTTCATTATTAATATTAGATCCATTTTTTATATCTATATAAATTAAAAATATAGTTATTTATTGATAGATAAATGTTTTATGAATTGGGTTATGAAACAATCATATATAATCTACTATAGTGAATGTTGTTTGTGATCGTATCTAGATGATTTAAGTGGTCTTCTTCTTAATTTCCATCTTTGTTAAGGTATGTGCCTTATAACTTATTTTAAGAAGAATTATTTATTTAAAGAATAGTTTGAACTAAACTTTTTATTTAAATTGTTGTCAAATCCTTATGTTATTCTTGGTTGAAATACTTATTGGTATTTGATTTAGAAATATGTGATAAAATTTCAGGGATTTTTGAAAACCCCTTTGGTTTATAATTTCAAAAATTATATTATAATGTTTTTAAATTATTTTGATGAATGGAAATTGTTTTTTGGAATTATTTAATGAATGAAAAACATGTGGAAGTGTTCTATATGAATTTTTTCATGCTTGGTTTGTTTCAATTCATTTTTTTTATGTGAACTTATGTAAGGGTTGTGTGACATTTGGGTACCTTGTACTGGTTGTCAAGTGCAGACATGAAAGATGATTGTATGGAAATTAATGAGTATATAAATATCAATTGGGAATGTATTGTATGTTAGGAGGCAAGGTTTTAGGTATTATAAATTATTATATAGAGATTTTGTGCTTTAAAATAATATACATGGATACTGTATATAATATTTTAATAAATTTTCTAATCTACATTTAAACTATTTTTTATAAATTGTGAGGGAAATATTGGTCATAGATTCATGATTTGAGATGTCATTTTGAAAATAAAAATGAGTTTTGGCTCACCCCAGCTTGGTCACTATTTTCATTTTTAGATTTCATATCTCAAGGCATTGTTAAAGGCTAGGTATCTCATTTCTTTACTATTTATTCCTAATACCATAATTATGGATAGTGGTTTTATTATCTTGTCTTATAATGGTTTTTTCTGTTTTATTTCACATGGATTTTAACATTTATTTATTTTTCCTATTATATTTTATTATTTATTTTGGTCTAAAAATTTACTCTAATATATTTTACTTTATTTCTAATGTTTTTTAGTTGTACTTTGTAGTCATGCATCACATAAAACATTAGTTTTCTATTGATTATATAGTTTTTATGTTTTCTCTTAAAAATTTAAAATCAACTCCTAAATGTTCTAAAGGGACTTGGCATTTTCTCTGGTATATTTTGGTGGATGTCACATACATCCTAGTAGCACCCCAATCACAATTCAAACGCATGAGGATTGCAAGGGTCATATAATTACCCACCCTCTACCATTATTTTTTATCATTCACATTCATACACATCAAAGCCTATTAAAACCATATAAATGTAATGAAATTAGTATATATAGTATAATTAATTTAATTATATTTAGTCTATAATCCTTATTTTCCATACCCCAATCTCTACAAAGTAATGAAAACATCATCCATGCAAGCATGTGACAAACCATCACCATGGAGGATGAATTTTATTTTTTACAGCCACCTAATATGGAATGTTCAATTGGATTATTTAGTTAATAAATATGATATTCCTAACATTTTTAAGAGATTGAAATTATTAATCGATTTCTAATTTCATTTTTTAATATGGAAAATGAAAATAGATTCAATGTGTTAATGTGGATTTCAATCACTATACAAGGATATAATCTATTTTTTCATAAATTCATTACATGAATAGTTATATAAATTGTTGGATATATATTTTTTCAATGTGTAATATATTCCAGGAATATGGATTTTTAGTGATGATTTGAAAATTATCAAACATGATACTGTAATCAGTTAATATCAACAATTTTTTCCAGACAATGTCATTTTTCATCATGTTCTTGTGATCTAAACACTCAATATCATTCAACTAAACATGGGTATGAATATATCATTAAAATAGAATTATTTGAATATATTTTAATATATAGTAATTATTAACATCGTATTTAATAATTTGTTTTTTTTTCACAATTGTGAAACATGTATTTAATAATAGAAATTACTAAAATATTATAAAGAAAATATTCATTATCTAAGAAATATCGGGTATAATGTTTTTTTGTTGAAGATGAGAGTTATGTTAATGGTTTCATAATCTCATTTTCAACTCATAAAGATGTTTTTCCCATACACTAATTATTATATTTTGTGGTGTATATACTTCCCATGGATATGATTTAGTTATTTTTATAAATATTTTATTAGTATATAGAATAATATTTTTTATTATCCATTTAAATGGTATTTTATGGAATTACTAGAAATATTTAACCATTTATATCTGGTTTCATTGAAAACTATAGATTTTTTGAATGAATTTTCATTAGGGAAACATTCTTTCCCAATTATCCATAAAACCCAAATAGTTTTATTCTCCTCAAGTTATTATTATTATAATACATTCCCTCTCGCAATTTTTTTTCTTTTAGTAAATTATTTACCTGATGTGTCATTTTTTATAGAAACCAACACCAGCTCATTGTTTCGGTTTGGATTTTTCATCCATAATGTCTATATTCATTAGATTATTTTATGGATATCCATACCTATGTATAAATAATTTATTAAGTCAAATGTGTAAAAAAATTATATTTACAAATTAATTATATAACAAATTTCATGTTTTATAAGTGTGTTATTTTTATATAAAGCGTGAAAATCCCTCTTTTTATAAAATTTCATGTAAAAACATTATTTTAGGACCATTATAAATTAGAAAAAAACCATTTTCATGTTTTGAAATGGTTTTCCAATTGAACATAATTTATAAATATTTTTATTGTAAAAAGAAATATTATTATATTTTCATAAAGTAAATAGTTTATTTTAATATAGAATTATTATATTTTATGGTGATTTTAAAACAATGCATTTCTAAGAAATATTCCTTCATTGTTTTTATGTATTATTAAAAAATATTTTGTAGTGAATATTTATTTCAGAAATCATTTTTCCTTAATACAATTTTTATGTTAACTGTACTTACTTAATAAAATTTATCAAAAATAAATAAATATTATATAAAAAATATTTGGTGTTCTCTATCATTTTAAAAAATGGATATTTATTTTTTTTGATAAGTTATTTTTCATAATATTTATAAATGGTTTTATAATACATTTAAATGAAATTTAAAATTATTTTTGTTACAATAGAAGAATACTCTTATGATAAAATCCACATTCATTCTCTAGATGGATTATGATGAAAAATTATTAATAATGATTTTTAGTAAACTATTTCATTCACAATAGTTTATTTAGTTGTGATGAAATTTAAAATGTTAGAATGATCTTATAAAATAATTAGGTATGGTTTTTTTATGTGGAGTGTGGACCTTGAATTATATATCCCTCAAATTCATTTGGTAATGACTTATAAATGAAGAGATAATATAAAAAGAAATGGGTTTTAAACACAAAATCATAATTGTATTTTTCCCTTAAGTAATGGGTGGTCCAAAAATTATAAAACCCACCAATTCATTAATCCAATACATATATATAATGAGTTATTATAAAGGGGATTAGGGAGTAAACCAAATCCCTATATGAATCTATTAAAAATCCTTTTAGTTATATGGATTGAACCCAATCATTTTTTGAATCCATCCACTAAATGATTAGTATTGGTAGTGAGTTGTGATAATGAAAATTATTTATCATCCTTATATTTGTGTTATAATATTTTTTCAATATTATCATGTAGTGATAACTCATGTACTATATTGTTCTCTGATTACAATGAATTGATTTAATATGAAAGATCCATGATTATTTGGGATTAATATATTAATGTTATTTTCAAGGACCATTACTATGATCTCATCCCAACAAGCTTGTCTCATTCCCAGTTATGTTGATCAATTTTAATCACAAATATTTACCCATACTCAACATTTGAGTTTACCAAATTCTAATACGTCTGTTCTATAGGTTAATATGAGGAGTGTAATATTTTCAAATTCGATAGGGTAGTTTAGTCGGGTACTATTATATAGAAATGAATGCATGTTTTGAAAAATAATATGTTTATAAAGATAACTACAAAAGACACTAAACATCATGGTTTTCAAGATTGTGTAACATTATTAGGAGATGTAATATTATTGTAAAATTTATAAATTCATAGCATAGTTTATCTGACTTATTATCAATGACAATATGTAAAGTATGAGTTTTTAACTACGAACCTAGGAGTATGGGTGTGAGGAACCTAAACTGGATTCAATATGCTGAGTGGGTATTATTAATATTTATTTAGATATTTCTAGGATAAGTAATATAAAAATGTTTTGAAAATATTATAGATTAACCAATATATATATCTGTGTGTGTGTGTGTGTGAATAAAACTTCTATTTTTGGAAAATTATTGAATATGTGGATTCCTAAAAATAACATCCAGGTCTAGATTAAAATAATTTGATGAAGGCCAATGTAAACATGTACATATGGGTAGTAACCCTAAAAATATTGGTTGAATATTAACTAAATCCACACATAGTGCTATAAACTAAGTCCAATGTCAAAACAACCTCCCCATAAGATGTATCCCTCCAGGTCTAGAAATCCAATAAGGGAGATATTGCCCCCTACCCCGAGTCTCGCCTCCAGAAGGCCCTAGGATGATGTCTAGCACCGAGGGTATAGTAAACACACAAATGATAGGAATTACCCTCTAATAGAACACAAGGGGAAGATAGAGATAAGACATACACCAACAAACTCATACATAGACTATAATATAAATGAAATCCGAATTAAACATATTTAATTTCATTAAAAAATTCTACAACTAAAATGCGAAACTACAAGTACCAGAAAAAAATAAAAAATGGAGTGTCCATGAATCTAGAACAACTCTTACAACCTCAAGCTAGTAGTAACAGGCCTAATCTCTAACATGCTACATGTGACTCAAAAAACCACTTATATATACATTTCGTGAGTATAAGAGAATACTTAATTGGATACTCGTTAGATCCCCTTGTGAAAATGTAATGAATGCATTATAAAACACAATTAACAATAGGTGAAAATTACTCGTCATCTAAACAGGTATACTATTTTCCCTGCCTCAACATGGATACCCTTACCATGTATTACATACAAGAGTATATAATATAATCATTAATATAAAGGGTACCCAGTTACCACTTCCCCACTGTTTTTCCTCTTTTCCCAAATGCTGCTTGTCCCAAGCATCACTCTCCAAAAGGGATTGACTACATACACATGGGTGAATCATCACAATATGAAACCTCAAGAACACAACCACTACATCCACGTTACCAAAGTAACCAGGTAGTTTCCAAGAGCTACCACAACTCGCATAAAGTGTATCATACGAAGGGAATTATACAAGAAACCATTACATCTCATCCCTTGAGTAAGGATCCTCATTCCATCATAGCATATACATGTTACAAGTATTGTAGTCTAGAAGAAACTATATCCAGAATATATGTGTGTGAATAACCACAACCCATTGCAGCCCTCAACACACATATATTGAGTAAACTAACCATTGTGCCTAGCAGAACTATTGACTACCAAGAGGAGAGAGTGATGCCAAAGGTGGTAGTCATCCATCCATCCTCCCACCGAAATGTTGGGGAAAACACCCCCATGGATTAGAATCCCTGGGGTGTCATTTTCCCTAACTGATGGGGTGGATTATCATATAGAAACAAAATATAGTACAGAATATACTATAGATCACAACCACACTATGGGTATAACATATTGTTAGACACAAATGCAGATAACATCTCTCTGATTCATTGGTTCCACTATTATGGCTAGGAATCCTATAACACCCAATAATTTTAAGAGAATTAATACATTATTTCATTCACTTTTTACAGTTTCCCATTACATTAATTTATTCATTAATAATTAATTACCCATTAAAAATTCAACATAATATTTCATTAGGAACACACCAAACTCTCATGCCTTCTATGAATAACCAAACCAGTCCACAACATCATAGAAATAATACCTCATCATTGAATCCTAATAAGTACCAACACCTTATGTTAAAATCATTTATTTAATGATTATTTAATAGAATTATTACTTCCCCATATTCCCAGGAATTATAGAAAAATATTTTAAGCTACTAAACACATGGTGGCTCAACCTGATGAGCATATAAACTACATGTTATGTCTTTTCCGCCTATAACAGGAGCTTATACCCATCCTCCCTCGAGATGTTAAACACAGAAATCATGTGGCATAACTCACACATCATCACCCCTTTTGTAAAGAGGGTATTCAAGACCATCTTCCTCAATAAGTGGGTAAATTAAATATGATAAACAACCAACATGATTTATCAAACATCCAATCATTCAAATCCTACATATTTCATTATCTTTAGTGTCCTCCCTGGAACCCTCATGCAAAAACTGATCCATACCACCACTGTAGGAGTCAACTGCTACCACATCCAATGGGTCTCCCTTATCCCACATATCACAATAGCCATCTGGACTCACATCACATCAAAAGAAGTCAGAAACAACAAGGAAACAAGGCTCTTCTCCCTAATGAAGGCATTCTTCATTCACAAGAAATGAGCTCCCACAACTCCAAGCATAATGCTCTTTGGACCTTATAAGAAAGAGGGTAACTCATAACCCTACTAGGCATTATATTTTATCAAGAAACATGTTCTTTAATCCATAATGAATTAACTGATTAATTATTAAAATATTACAACTATGGGAATCCTAAACTGAAATCTATCATAGCTACCTCAAATTAATTTGACATGCATTCAAACAACATGCACCGACCTACTTTAGGTATAATAACTAACAGGAATAGGAATGCACATATACATCAATTTGATAGAGATCAAATTATATCAACAACAATTAGATTCATTTATATGAATATTTATCGTGATCTATTTAATTATCAATTAATTTTTTCTTTACATTATATTCCACTTTCATCAAGAAAAAAATGATAAAAAGAGAAGAATATATATCATGCAATCTATAAAATATCGTGAAAAAATGTTATCACAGTTAAATGAAAAAACATGAGATCAAACCAATTATTTTCATATAGTTCATGTTTTTAATTAGGTCAATTTCATTTTAATCATGAGGGATAAAACATTCCAACAAAACTATTAGATGTAAAATAATATAGAAGCAAAGATTTTCCAACCTTGAAAGGTTTTACCAGTTCTTCAATTGAGAACAGATCAGATAAAGAAATCCCAATCACCATCAATGAAACAAATTCATCCTCCCGAGGATGTTGTGGCACAACAACATCGACAATGTCCAAAAAGAAACTCCCTTAGAACCATAGAGATAATATTTTATATCATGGAAAGGATAAATGAGAGAATATGAATTAATGAAAATCAATGAATGGTGGTATATAATACATTGGATTGAAGATGGAATGAAGAAAGGTAGTGGGAAATGATCCAAGGAAATGGAATCCCTAAATTTTAATGTGGGACACATCTGGGTTGTCTGTGTTTGAGAGGGGGTGTGATGAAGCCATAGAGTATGAAAACCCCGAGCAGTTGGGTGTCTTTAAATCACTGAGAAGTGAGGAAGTACACAATGTGTACCTCCTCGTAATGCCTTTTACTACATAGAGGTGACATGAATAATCAAATGTGTCTCCTAACCTCATTTTTATACTTTTCAAACACCATAATGATACATTTCATGTCCCCCTTGGTGAAGTGGTGTACCCCCTACTTCCATCTTCTCGCGACCGAACTCCACCAAACTTCCTCCAATCCTTCTTTGAGATCCTCGGTCTTAGAATACATGCAAAGGGTACATCCATGTGGATCAGATCCCAAAAATAAGATACCTCTAAAAAAATTATCATCATTGAGAATCCAAAACCAATCTAGAGTGGAAATAGAAAAGGGTTTAACCGAACAACCAATCTAGGAGATACCTCTCAAGGATTTCACCACCATTGGAGATGAACCACATCAAAAGAAGGATGTGCCACCTCAAGACAACCCCAAAAAGTTACTAAAAGCTCCTCCAATGGAGATACATCTCAAAATAGTGAAAGCCACAAGAAACGTCAAAAGGAATCCATTTTATATACATGGTTGATCAATAACCTCAAAACGAACATTTTTAGAAGGAAAGAGCTAAACATCGAACAACTTGGGGTACTGATCACATAACATCCACTCACGTTCCCACGTACACTCCTCCATGCAACTATGTTTCTATAAAATACTATCCAAGGTAAGACAACTCTATTGAAAAACCTTATGCTTGTGGTCTGGGATCTCCAAATTTCGCTCCTTGTTGGTTGCATCATCGTCAACATCAATTTATCCCCAATTGAAGATGTGAGAGTTATCATGAAGATTACGATGGAGGTGGGACACTTGAAAAACATAGTATTTCTAGCTCATCTATTGGGGAAGTGATACTGGATATTCCATTTCTCCAATATGATCCAACACATGCAAAATCCTAGCAAACCAGGGAGACAACTTACTCTAATGAGAAAATCTGCACTTCCCACGAAGGGGATTCACCTTCAAAAACATGTCATCCCAAATATCAAATTCTAATGGTCTCGTCAATTTATTAGCATATTATTTATGATGATCTGGATTTTCCTTTATCCACTCATGAATAATCCAAAACATCTCTGTCATATTCTACACTACTTCATGTTCGATAATTGCTGACTCTCAAACACTATTCTAGTACAATGGGGAATGAAAAGGTCATCCATACAAGGATTCAAATAGAGACATACAGAAGGTGGAGTGAAAACTATTTTTGTAAGAGAACTTCACTAAGGGTAACTTCCTCATCCTTGAACATCCAAAATCCGGGACACACGAGTGCTACATGCCTTAAAGTGTTTCGATGGTCTGCTCAGTATGGATTACCTTCTACGAATGAAATGAAATGCTAAGTAAGTTCTATGAATAGAAAGAACACTAGATACCTCTCAACACCCTATACATAAAAAGAGTATATCAATATTAAATGATCATCCTTGGGAATCTATTGAGTCTCACCAAATCTTCCAAATACATCCTCGACAAAACCTATACTGAGCTAGATTCCATGATTTTTATAAAGTGGGATGATTTTTGTCAAATGATCCACTACCACCAATATAGAGTCATGGCCTCTCGGATGTCGAGGTATTCTAGAAAAAAATTCCATTAACGTGTCCTCCAACTTTTACTAAGGAATATATAATAGCTGGAACAAACCACCAGGGACACGACAATCGGCCTTCACCTTCGGGTAGACCAAATATTGAGACATAAAATCAGCAATCGCATGCCTCACACCTGACCACCAAAACGGATTCCTCAAGGCTTGGTTCATCTTTTTCATGCCAATAATCAGTGCTAAAATTAAACTATGGGACACTATGAGAACATTTTCAGGAATCTCCAATTGAATAAGAATCCTTACATGATACAACACACGAGGTTGTTTATCCCCAGAACAATCATATAGGTCCTCTCCAAAAACAACTATGTCTCTCCATACCTCCACCTCTAGACCCCCCAACATGGACTCTTCCACCTACTACACCAGATATGACCGCACCGTCATCATAAATAGATAACCTCTACCCCGAATTTTTCCATATTGATGTTTAATGTTGAAAACTCATTCATCAGTCTCTATAAATCACCAGATTCATGCACTACATCACAATCTGACTACTTTCTCAGTGCACCATCTACAACATTCCCCTTTCTAGGTGTGTACAATATTTTAAAGTCATATTAAATTAATAACTCCATCCACTGACGTTGTTTCTAGTACTAGTCACGTTGGGAGAAAAAAATTCATCTTGCTCTTATTATCGATGAGTACCACAATTCATTCATCCAAGAGCTAATGTATCCCTAGATCCAAGGTAAAACCTTTTTCCAATAACTCAAAATCATGGCTAGAATAGTTATGTTCCTATAGATGAAACAATCTACACAAATACGAAACAACTGATCTCTACTACATCAGACCACAACCTATCCCCCATGGTAAAAATCACAAGAAACATCAAACTGAACTACCTATACTGGAACACAAAGAACTAGAGAACATAAAAAAAATCTCCGCTAGGTACTCAAAATTTGAATGACATAGATAAGTCTACATGAAATCCTGATCTTTCATGTTCAATTTTGTCAGAGGAGTTGAAACCCAAGAGAAATTGGGTATGAAGCTCTTTTAGAAGCCTGTGAGTCCAAGGAATCTTCAAGCCTCGGTCACTATCTTGGGGATTACAAAGACACAACCACTTCTATCTTTGATAGATCCATAGATTCTATTTCTTTGGATAAAACATTCCCTTATAAATGGACTTTTCTAGCCCAATTGTGACACTTTGACAACTTCTCAAATAGTTGTTGTTGATGAAGAACTCGCTAAATGGAGTACTGATGCTCTGCATGCTCCTCCATAGATGTAGATTACACCTAGTTGTTGTCGTTGAAAACCACCAAAAACTTATCTTTGAAATGATGGAACAAAGTGTTCAACAACACCATTAACATATTTGGATATTTCATCGCACCGAACGACATTACAACGAAGACACAATTCCCATGACGACAACAAATAGTAGGCTTATAGATATCCTCATCCTTCACACACATAAGATGATATCCTTACCACAATTCAATCATTGAGAACCAAATTATTACCTTTATATAGTTGAACAAATCATAAATACACAAAATAGGATAGCAATTATTCATAGTCACTTTGATTATGTGATGATAATTGATACTCAACCACAAACAACCATCAGATTTCTTCACGAAAAAAACTCTTGTGCCCGATGGTGACACTGTCATATGAACAAAGCCACATTTTAACAAACTATCAAGCTGTATATGCAACTTCAATAACATAGAAAGGGCCATCCTATAAGGATACATAGATATTGGAGACTCTCCTGGCTATTTCTCGACCCTAGACTTAATCTCTCATCGATGTGGTAATTCTATAACATCCTCTGGATATAAATCAAGGTACTCTTATATGACCTAGAAAAATACCAATTGTTGAATCTCCATGAAACAAATAATCAGCTCTTACATCGTGGATAACAAGGACAGAAAAATCCCCTTACCCATATGAGGGTCTCACTTGCCAACAAACACAACTAGTGCTCCATCAACATTGAAGGACACCACCTTCCTCCAGGATAAATCTACGATAGACTACACCAAATAAAAAACAATCCATACTAAGGATTGAATTATATGATTGTATATATAAATAGAGGAAATGTTCCCAGGAGTGGTGTTTCTCTATCACTTGTTCACAGTCTCTACACACTTCAAACAAGTCATCTCGATCTCAATCTAGCGTAGTCAAAGTGAATGGCATTGGTAGCCTCACTGACTCAACTCCCAAATAATGTAAAATGGATGGTGAAATGAGAGAGTTCATCACTTATAAATCAAACATAACATACACCCATGTAGAAAAAAATAAAATGTCACTTCAAACATTGTCTCGCTCTCCAATAATTTTCAAGCCTAATGCATGAAGTTGACCATGAAATTCTCCATGACCACTATTACAATGATGATGACCACCACCATGGCCCTAATATAATCTTGGAGGATAGGTAGTGTCATGGGACTATCTTATCCCAACCCAATCTAATATCTATTGAGCCAATGCAGGTGCAAGATACTGCTACTGCCTCGATTGGAACTACCTCAACAGATGGACCTAGAGCGGATCACATGGTTTAGGATGACTTCTATGAAAGTTCAAGAACTCTAATGGCTAATGAACATAGCCACCATAAGAAAAATAAGTGACTAGTCCCTTGGTATAGGCCTAAAAGATCCCTCCCCCAAAGAAAAGAGAGGCAGAAGGATGGGACCAACCTTTGACCATATAGAAACACTTTTTCCCTGAGAACGAGTAACCCTGTTCCACAACTGCATTTTGTGACGTATCTAGATGACTCCCCTCTCATGAAGACTATGTTCCAGATAACATTTTATTCATGAACTCTTCCCACTTGAGGACCTCAATATATTTCTTCCACATTAACTGGAAGACCTGGAACTGGATCTCTATAGGCAAAGCACCCTTGAAATGCCTCACCCTTGCATCCTCATCTGGAAACAGGTCTGAAGCATAACGTAAAAGGTTTTAGAAACATATTCAAAACACTCACACATGGGAGAATCCCTTTCGAAGGGTAAGTAGTACCTAGAATCTGGATGCCTTCGTGATAAAAGAATGAAACTCAGCTATAAATATCTCTCGGAACTCCTCCCATGAGATCAATATATTCTCACAATCCCCGAGGGACACAAACCACCATTTCATCACTACCCCATGCAGTATCATCACAACCAAAGACACGTAGTGCTTATTTTGAGAACAAATCAATCAATATGATATCTCATCCTTCACCAGCCAGTCTTCTGTGGATACATCTAAAACTAATCCCTTTTAATTTTGCAGACTCTAGCTCTGAAACTCTCAGAGTGTCCTCTTCAAGAGTCATTGTTTTCAACCTATACCCTATGTTTATTTTTTCCCATAATATTGGACATATTTTGTGTAATCCTGAAAGTACATTTTCCTAAAGACATACCTTCAAAATAAAAAACATTAGAGCACCAAAACCTCGAATATAGAAGGCTAAACATTAATTAATTATTTTACTCTATTAATATCATGTTAACATATCCCAAGGTCGTCCCATTCAAACACAAACACAATGAAAAATGATGACTGATATGTTCCTAGATCTCTACCCTACATAAAAATTCTCCTCATTTAGTAGTCGTTGTAAATGTAATGGTTCATTCATCATTTCATAGGGTCACCTAAATGCCTATGTCTTATCTACTCTACAGTGTTTATATCAATTTACAAACATAATTGAAACAGTTTCCCTATATTCCCATGCAATTTCACTTATTATTAACTCCAAACTCCATATTATCCCCTAAGAAGACCTCTAATACAACTTTGTCACCACCTCCTCCACACATGTTATACCCTTCCTAGTCTTGAAATGTTCGATGGGATATAGTGATCCCTGATTCTCACATCTATTAGGTCACATATTGGCGACTTGGATTCAGTGTATAGTAAACACACAAATGGAAGGAATTACCCTCTAAGAGAACACATATTAAATAGATAGATAATGCATACACCTACGAAATCTAACTCAGACTGCAATAAAAAAACATCATGTACACATATGTAATGTCATTAAAAAACTAATAAAACTGAAACAGAAAACTGTAAGTACTAAAAGAAAAAAATATCAGTGACCACAATGCCCAGACATCTCATTCAACCGCATGCTAGTATTAACCAGACTGATCTAATACCTTCTCCACGTGACATGAAAAATAGTTTATATACATGTAGTTTGGTTATAAATGTATACTATGTAGGATCCTCCCTAAAGAATCTCATTAAAAAGTAATGAATGCAAGATAAATCACATTAAACACCAAGTGAAACTAACTCTTCAGCTAAACATGTATACAATGTTCTCAACCTCAACATGTATACTTTCACCTAGTATCACAAAAAAGAGTATATAATATAATAACAAATATGAAGGGTACCCATCTACAAATTCCCCACTAGTATCCTACTTTTCAATAATGTTGCCCGTCCTAAGAATCTCTCTCCAAAAAGTCTTTCCCACAGACACCTGGGAGAAGGACCGCAATATTCACGTTATGCAACACAACCACTACATACACATAACCAATTTAACAAGGTGGTTTCCGGGAGCCACCACAGCTCACCAAACATTTATTATATGTCAGGAATATACCACAAGCAATTTCAACTCATCAGTCGTTTAAGTATGCTGATGCCAGGATAGCCTATACTTTTTACACTGATAATAGTCCATTGGAAACTATATCTAAAATATATGTTTGTGAGTAAACAGAAGGTATTAAATCCATCTATACACATATATTTGTAAAACTAACTGTTGTGCCAACTAGCACAAGTAACTACCAAGATAAGAGTGTGGGTCCAAATGGGGTAGTCATCCAACAAAAATCCCACTAGATTGTTGTGGAAATTACTCCATAGGGCTCAAAAACCCTAGGGTGACATTTTCCCTAACTGAAAGGGTTGAGTAGAGAATAAAAACTCAAAAGGTACATAATATAATATATCTAACTACCACACTATGGACATAACCTAGTATTAGACTAAAATTTTGCAAACATCTTATGGACACCTGGCTGCTATGGATATGATTCAGTACTTAATAAGAACAAACCCATTTTAAGAGATTTATTACATTACGTCATTCCTTTTCATTATCTTCACTTTACATTAATAAACTATTTAACAATTAATAATTCCATATAATATTTCATTAGCATCAGACCAATGTTTCATTCCCTCGCAGAATAATCAAACTTTGTCCACAACTTCTCAAAAATACTACCTCAGCATTGCTTCCCAGCAAGCACCCACACCAAGGTCCGTCATAAATTATTCAATCATTGATTAACATCGTTATTTATTTCCCATATTCCCAGGAACTGTAGAAATATAGTCTAAGCTAATAAACACAATTGGGATCTACATAGTAAGTTGATGAAATACCAGTGAAATATTTTCCACCTATAGAAAGAGTATAAAACTATCCTCCCTCAACAAGATAAAAACGAAAAGCATGTGACATTCCCCATTCATCTTCAAAACTTTTGGAAAAAGGTTATGAATGACCAGATACCTCATGATGTGGGGACAATAATGCAGATAAACAACCAAAGTGCTGCAGAAAACATCCAATCATTCACATCAAACATGTTGCATCATCTTCGGTGTCCGCCCTAACACCCTAATGAATAAACTAATTCATATAGCCACTTTGGGAGTCAAATTATGGAACAACCAATGGGTCTCCCCACCCCAACATATCACAACAGCCATACAAGCTCACATCACTTCACAAGAATCAAGAAACACGTACGAAACTGGGATCTTGTCCCAAAAAACATCATTCTTCCTATAAAGAAATGATCTCTCACAGCTCCAAGAATAATTTTCTTTTGCCTTTATAAGAAAAAGGGTCACATAGAACCCTAATGGGAATTATTTTTAACTATAAATTCAGTTCATTAATCCAACTTGAATAAAAAGATTCATTATTAGTTGGTTCCATCTATGGTTATCCTAAATTGCTAGCAACCATAGCTACAAGAAATTATTTTGTCATGACATTTAACAACAACCACCAACATTATTTAGGTTTAGAAACCAACTGGAATAAGCATGCACCTATACATGAATTCGATTGACATCAATTTATAACAATAACAAAAAAATTCATTTACATGCATCGTTATATTTGTCAATATAATTATCAATTAATTAAAAAATTAAGTTCTTTACCAATTTAATCATGAACAACATGATAAAAAGTAAATAATATATATCACACTATCTATAAAATCAAGAGGCAACTCGTTATCAAAGTGAAAACAAACAACATGATATCAAAAAAATTCGTTTAATCAGATTCAATTATTTTATTAGGTCAATTCTATTGTGATCCAATGAGATAAAACATTATAACTCTAAGTATCATGCAATATAATAGAGATTAAAATAATTCCATACATCGAAAGTATTCTGAAGTACTTCACTCAGAACAAATCAATGAAATGGATCACGATCGCCTTCCCTAAAACAAATGCTTCCACCCAAGGATTTCATGGTACAACCACATCAACAATGTGAAAAATGATCTCCCTTAGAACCCTGGAGATCAAATTCCATAGAATTTAAAGGAGACAAGAGTGAAGAATGATCATTGAAAACCAAATAACGGAGGTAGGTCTGTCCTCATATAGAAGATTGATCAAATAAAGGTAGAGGGAAACCGATCTAGGTTGAAAGAATCCCCAAATGTTCAAGAGGGAGGTGTCTGGATCGTTTGGGCTCAAGAGGCAGTGCGATCAACCTATAAGTGTAGAAAAATTCAAAGGATTGGGTGTCATTAAAACACCCAGTGGTAGGGTAGTACATGATGTGTTCCTCCTCAACACATTTTTTAACGCCTCAAGAGTCTTACTCAAAAAAATTCATCACCTCGACACTTTTTTTATTTTTATATAACCTGAATGGTACACATCATTTACCACCTATTTTCCAGATTTTTTCAATTAAACTCTTTTTGACATCCTCTAAGCCTTATATGAGCACATCAGACTAAAAACACAAGAAAAGGGTCGATCGACATCAATCTGAGCACTTACAACCACATTGTAATCCTTGATTGAAACTCATGTTTGATATTATTTTGTGATTCATGTTATCTTTATAAACCATTATAATTGATTTAAATTGATATTTTAGATATATAACCAAATAGTAATATTTCCACGGACATCATAGGATAATATGATGGAGTTATTTTATTAATGAACTATATTATTGAGGATGAGGAGAAAATGGCAGCTCTCGAGGGTCCTTCGGGCGAAAACCCTAAACCAAACAAGTAGGTTGAGAAATCCAAGGGGAAGGAGGATGGTTATATTGTTTATGAATATTTAATAGGGAACACGGATCTCTTTAGTCTCTGTGCGAAACAGAAATCTAGGAAATCATAACATAATGATGTCTTTATTCATGGGAAGAGCTTCACGGATGTGGCGAAAAGGCTGGAGGTTTCTCATTGATTTATTATAATACAGGTTACTCTGGAAGAATTATAGGGAAGGGATGGGTTGAACATGTATCGGTGAATCATGCTTCTGTTGAAGAGAGGGTAAAACTGTGTATGTTATCAATCATAGTCCGTTTTGGAATTCCAAAAGGTTGGATTCCATGGTAATTTCAGGAACTTACATGTAGATTTGTAGAAATCCGGGTCTTTAGTGACAGGAAGATGACGACCATGGGGTGTTGGTTTTACCATGTCGTTTTCCCCTCTGATTAATGAAAATGGATTGCATGGAGTTTGGGATATGTCCCTTTACATCCTAATTTTCTTCTAATTCATGAATGGGATCGTAATTTTGTTCTACGTTCAGTCAAGAACACCTTTGATCAGGTATGTATTCATATTCATAAAATAATTTGGCTCTATTGGCACCCTCAAATCTTATGGGACATTGTATCTTCTATAGGGAATCCAATCAGGCTTGATAATCAAACTGATAATCCTCGATTTGGAACCAATGCTAGGATTTTATTGGAGTTCAATATGTCAAACACCCTAGTGGAAGAGGTTTTCTTCACCAATTAGGATGATAGTATTATTATTGAGATATGATATGAAAGGAAACCATTGTTTTGCCTCAGCTACCATTTTTTTGGACACACATTATCTGAATACAACATGAATAAGTTTTTCTCTCTATACAATATCTGAGGGCATGATCCTGGTAGTTGTCAAAGGAATATAGCTGATCAGGGCTTTTCAAATCCAGATGTTGTAAACAAGGGGAATGAAGGGAATGAAAATGTGGAGGCTCATGGTGTTACCATGGCATAAAATGCTGATAATTTTCCCATTGTTGGGAATGGGATCAATGGATCCGGGAATCCCCACCAGGATACCTCTTTGGTGGTGACTGTTGATAATGATGGAGGTAATAAGGATGCACAGAATATGTTGGATGATAATACTGATCTTGAGGGTAAAAGAAATCGTGGTAATGAGGCATATACAGAGGATGTTGATCTTGCTGGTCTTAATAGACATGATTCCTTAGGTCGCACTCCTTTTGGTGAGATACAAATTTGACATGAGAACTTTGATTCACTCAGTAATGAGGGCTCTGGTGACCAGCATATATAGGATTCAATAACTCATGAACCCCATTTGGGAGAAGTTCAACTAGGGAACAATACCTAGGAATCTAAAGATGATTTTTCCCAGATACCGTAATCAAACGTGGAAAAAAGGAATCTTCATGCCTCATTAAATAAGCCTATCAGTTCTAAAAATAGGTTTATCCCTCTCTTTGATGAATATAGTGAATCTACCACGGTTGGAGATGTACCCAGATAATCAATGGATAAAGTTGAATCATACACTAAAGAATGCCTAGCTGTAAGCTATGCTGGACCCTACATAAGGCAGAGGTCATCCAATCATTGAAGATAATGTTTTGGAATAGAAAGGGTCTTGGGAACTCTCCCATGGGAAGAGCCCTAAATCATTTGATCATAACCAATAATCCCATGTTACTGTGTATTGCTGAACCAAGAATGAATTTTTCACGATGCTTGGCATTTAATTGGAATGCTATTGGGTATTACCTAGTTGCTACCAATCAGACTAATAATAGGAATGAGTCCTTATGGGTCCTTAAACACAATAGTATCCTCATTGATTCTTATCAGATTGATCAAAACACTATAACTTTATTTTTCTATCATCGATCTAATTCCCTCTGTGTAACTTTTACCTATGCCTTCAATCAATACATCAGAAGGAGATCATTATGGAACACTTTACATTCCATATATGAGAATATGTCTAATAGGTGGATCCTTCTTGGTGACTTTGATACTACTCTGAGGCAAGAGGAAAAAACAAGAAGTAATTTCTTCAGAGCTTCATCCAAGGATTTTCATTACAGTATTGATCAATGTAGGCTGAATGAATTTCCCATCTCTGGTGTAGACTTTACCTGGTGTAGAGATTATATTAATGGGAGGCAGGTAAGTAAGCTGGATAGATGTCTGGTGAAAATGAATGAAGAAAGTGACACAATGATGGTTTCTGGAATAACTCTTCCATGATTACATTAAGATCACAACCCCATTATACTTGGTCTCTGTTTTAGCACTTTGAGGTCATCCCCTTTTCCCTTAAAGTTCAAAAATGAATGGTTGGTTTTACTAGGATGTAGGGTAACAATAATGGAGGCATGGATATTTGATGTCGCAAGTTATTCCTTGCACATTTTGATTTCTATGCGGAAAATTTTCAGGGACAGACTCAAATAATGGAGTAAAAAATCCTTATCCAACGTTGAAAATGATATCAAAGGGGATGAATTCAATCTGTTAGCATGTCAGCTTAGAAATATGCACCAGGAGGTCCCGTCTCATGAAAATATACAAGCTACCTCTAAGCTTGATAATCTATTGTCTCGTAAGGAAAATTTGGACCAGAATCAGTTTAACATCAAATGGATGAAAGATGGGGATTGAAACTCAAGATTCTTCAACAGCTTGCACAGGGAGAAAAAGATCAAGAGAACTCTAAAGTCTCTTATGATTGATGGAACTTTGCTCACATCGTAAAATGACATTGCTAATGTTGTGACCTATCACTTTGAGAAGTTATACTCTTATAATAGGGTGAATAAATTGAGAAAGATAATCAGATGTGTTGAATCAAGTCTAGATTACAATCAGAATAAAAAACTCAATGATATTCCCTCATACAAAGAGATCCATCTGGAATTATTCTCCCTAAATATGGATAGTTTTCCTGGTCCAGATGGCTTCACTAAAAAAATCATTATGTTTTATTGGGATATTATCCATGTTTTGGTAATCAAAGGTGTTGGGGAATTCTTTGAACACTATTTTCTGCCTTTTGGAATGAATTACAATTTTATTGCTTTGATCCTGAAGAAAGAGAATGCATTGGATATCAAAGACGTTAGGCCAATTGCTATTGGTAATTCAATTCCTAAAGTAATTAGTATGATCATGGAAATTTGATTCGGTGAAGTGGATAAGAATCTTACTTCTACAAATCAGTTTGGATTTGTACCTGGTAGAAATATTCAAAATTGTCTCTTTATTGCATCAGAATGCATTAAAATTATGAAAGGTAAAGTAAAAAATTTGAATATAGCTTTTAAGGTTGACATGGAAAAGCATTTTGACACTATACGGTGGGACTAAATCTTCACTATTCTCAAGAATCATGGATTTTCAAGGAAATTTATTGGCATGGTCTCCTCCGTTGTGAGAAGTGCTAGTCTCTCCATTTTTGTCAATGGATCCCCTAGGGGCTTTTTTAAATGCACAAGAGGTGTTAGGAAGTGTGATCCCTTATTAAGGCTCTTGTTCTCTATGGATGAAGACTATCATAGTGTGCGTTTTAATGATCATGTCAATACAGGATTCTATCAAAGAATGAGATCTTGTAGGAACTCCTTTTCTCTCCCACATTTACTTTAGGCTGATGAAATACATCTTTTATGTAAGGAAAACATGGGAACTATCAACTCCATAAAGAGTATCATTTCACATTATGAATAGGTTGCAGGACAAGTAATAAGTTGGAATAAATCCTTTGTTGTTTATGGAGAAGGAGTTTGAATTGTGAAACAAAACAGGATCGCTCGTAAACATGGTGACAAAATAAGGGAGTTTCCCTTTAATTATCTAGGGATCCATATGTTCTAGGGAAGGGTGAAACATGTTCATTTGGAAGGAATTTCTCATAGAATTAGCAATCAGTTGTCATGTTGGAAAGGCAAGACAATGTCACAGGCTGGTAGAATCTACATTGTCAATTCTGTTATCACATCTATGTTTGTATATTATTTTTTTGTTTATAGATGGACACGAGATCTTCTCAATGAATTGAGTGGATTGATTCTGGATTTTATTTGGACTGGTTCAACACATCAAATATAACTTGTCACTATTTCTTAGAAAGACTATATAAAACCAGTGAAAATGGGACGAATGTGAGTTAAGGATATCTGAATATTCAATGACTCCCTACTTCAAAACTTCATCTGGAGACTTTTCGCCAAGAAAGATTTTTCCCTTGAATTTCTTATTGTCAGTTTTGTTGATAGACTTCAAAACAAAAAATTTATGTATTTAAAATATTTAGTTTGGTCTTTAGTTAGAATGAAATTTGATAAGATTATGGCTCAATATATATGGCTGGTATTCCCTGGATCACATTTGAATTGCTGGAACACTCCATTCATATCCTCTCTTATTAAGGATTCTTCCATCATTCCACCTGCTTTGAAAATTCTGTCCATATATGACCTTCATGGGAATTCTATTGTTTATGACTTTATTACTAGTACTATATATGTTCAAATCATTAATTATTCCTATGTTGAAACTGATGTTTTGATTTGAAAACCATCTCTTAATGGGTCTTTCTTCAGTAGGGACTGCTACAACCTTATGTGTGGCATTACAACTGGCATACCTTCGTGGGTTGAGGCTATTCGCAGGACTTACATTTTTCCTAATGATGCCACACTAATCTAGAGAATCTGGAAGAACCATTTATTTATCAAATAATCTTTGTAGCTTACAGGTATCAGTTCTTCGTCAATATTTTTCCTCTTCCTTAAGGGTGATGAATCCCTTATGCTTTCATTCATTCAATGAAATTTTGTTACTCGTTTATGTAGTTATTTGGAAGCAACATTTCAATGATTTCTCAATTTATGCTCCCTCGAATCCCTGTTTTGCTCTGTCCCCCTGTCCACATTCAGTGATAAATTGAAAACCTTGTTTCTTATTGACAATTTCTAGATTATATCTTACAAATAGAAGTCTCAGAACAGACTTGTCTCCAATAATGGAATTCACAGCTTTTGGGAAGGGTTCATGGTGATTCATCGAAGCATTAAACATTCTTAGATGAATTTAACAGGATCCATGAACAATGTTATGTTTGGTTTTCTTCTTTTGAGAACTCTTGGTGTTAGTGGCAGGGAATGGAATCCAAGAATTCTGAAGTACATTTTGTGGATTCCACCCATCTCTGATTGGTTAATGGTGAATGTTGATGGGGCATCTTCCAGTGCCCCGGGTCCTATCGGGTGTGGTGGAGTCTTCAGAACCAATTGGGGCTTTGTTAAAAGATTATTCTTCTAGTATGCGTGGCATGCTCATGCGATTGAGGGAGAAATGTGGGCAACGATTAAGGCCATTATGTACATGGTTCGTTATGGTTGGTGTAAAGTATAGATGGAATCAGATTCTTCAGTTGATGTCCAGATTTTGAAGGATCAATCCCAGAATGTTCCATGGAGGATGTTGTCTTCATGGATCTCATGTCTAAATCTTGTTGAATGGTTATTCCTTGATATCTCTCATGCTTATCTTGTAGCAAACCAAGTTGTCAAGGCCCTCTCCAAAAGGGATAACATGGAGGTTAGTTCCAGCTAGTCATTTATTCTACCAAACTATTGTGATAGTTTGGTGAGGAATGATTGTGATGGTTTTTTTCACACCAAGATTTGTAAGGCTCCCCTTTTTGATTTTCTCTGTACTATTTATCTTTTTATATAATAATTTGTTGGGAGCATGCATTTTTTTGTCTCTCGTACATTTTGTCTATTATTGTGGATCTAAAACATCCATATGATTAAATGAATATTTCAATGGAGAATACATAATGTAATTATTCTTTTACTCTTATGGGTATTTACATGTACATTACTGCACATTATTATAACAATTAATGTTTTACTATTTGGTGGAGTTTGTGATCATGATAATTATATTTTTTAACGATATTTCTCAAGAAAATACTATAAAAAACTAATGATTCATATATGATAAAAATTATTGAGATAAATTATAACATCAATACATGAATATTATGTGTGAATTAAAGATCATCCTAGAATCTATGATTTTAAGGATAATATTTTTTTTTCTAAGTGACATAATATAAGTAATTTATATGATTAGGAGTGAATTATTGTTTTTAAAAATAGGATACATTTTTACAACACCCGAGATTCAAGTTTTCCAAATATAGGAAATATCAATCAATTGAATGATCAAAGTAAAATTAGTGCATGTAGTGGAAATATAAAGTATATGAAATATTGAAATCATAATATAAATAATTTAATCATTTTTTTATATTAATATAATTGTAGAAATATGAGAATATAAACATATATATTATATAATAATTAAAACAAATGATGTTTAAAATTATAAAAAATATTAGTTTTAAATACAAATAGTGATTTTTATGATATATTAAAACCCAAAAAATAAATCAAATTATAATGTGGATAGAAAGACATAATCGATAGTAACCAAAAATTTGACTCATTCATATGTTTTCCAATATTTTAATCCCATATGATGGTTTTTATTCATATCGCATGAAGCCATTAACTAAACCAATATGTTTCATCTCTATACCAATTACATAATATGTACATGAACTATGAAGTCATATACCTAAAAAACTCAATAATGAATTATTATTGGATTAGTAATTTAAAAGGGAATTTAGAAGATAATTATAGAGAAAACATTACAATGGTAGGACTTAATAAAATATTCTAGAATAAAAACATTTACATTAATCAAAATACATCGTTGAAAAAATTATTTTCCAATCATTAAAAAATATATATTTCTAAAACTCTCAATAAATATTGGTTATAAATTATTTTTCATTAAAATCATAGAATTATACTAAATTTATATATGGATTTACAATAATCTTCAACTGCTAAATTCCAAAATACTAGAGTTAGTTATAATGACATCTGAAAAAACATTTTCATATTCATGATATCTTATAATATTTCATTACAACTGGATTTGTCTCATAGGCACAACCATTGATGTCTAGATCCTGTTTATGTAATCTATCAAAGAATTTCAAACTATTGGCTTTTTATAAACCGTATTTAGTAATATGTCATTTATTTTACTATAAATTAATTCATCACAAACATAATAACTTAAAAAAATAAATGTACAAAAAAATTACATGAATTTTGATTTCATTTTTCATGGAATTAAATCTGATGAGTCATTAACTGAAAAATGCACATATAATTTTGAAAAAAACAAAAAATAAAAACATGAATTGTTATAATAAATTTCAAGAAGAATACTTATGAAAATAATAACCCCTATAAATTTCACAATATTTTGTTCAAAACACATTATAAAAACTAATTAGTTATAAGATCGTGGTATTATTATCAACCTATAACTATTTCAACTATTAAAAAATTTATTTTCAATTATGATTTTCAAAAAAAAACTTTTAATAATAAAATATATTGAATCGAAAGTGAAATAAATTTGAAAACTAGAAATTTAGTTCTCTTGTGAATTTCCTAATCATAATATTTTTTGGATTTAAAAACATCTACAGCTCCCTAGATATTTAAGACAAATATTATTTCATTGTTTTATATAACCTATTTTTTTAACACAAACATTATTACCCTACATTCATATCTATCAAGATATTATTGTATGACGGGATCCTATATTTTTCGTTTACTTCTCCACCAAGATTTAGGATCTTATAAATAAATAATTCATAATAGTATACATATTTCAACATTATCAATCTTTGAACATTTCATTTTCACTATTTTTTCATGATATTGCTTCCACTACATTCAGGGAATATTTAATTTTGGAAGAGTGAACATTGAGATTCAGATATATCCTTTTTTGTATTCCTGTAATAATCTCTTTTATAGGTACGTTGACTAAAATCAGTTATTAAAAATAATATATCATTAAATTTATATGAAATTGATTACAATAAAGATACATCATATTTTAGTAATTATATAGTCCATCATAAATCCTATAATCCAAAAAATAAATTTTTTTAACCGCCTAGAATGACATCCACTATAATACATGTCCAAAACAAATATAATAAAATTCATTATAGAAATAAATTTCTAATTCATCCTATAATAATATCTGGTACAATATGATAAAAAAATCTAACAATAAACACGCCCCAAATGAATTTTTTTAATATTAATTATAATAAAAAAGACATATTACCATCCATGAGTTTTTAATGTCTCGCCCTATGATAAAAATCATGAACATGCGAATAAAAAAATAAGAAAAATGCATTTTTTATATTAAATGTCCTTGAATTAATATTATAAAATTCATTAATGACTTTCCAGTTTATTGTATGTATCAAGATAAATTAAACTTGTGAATTAAAATAATTCAACGAAATGAAATATTGAAGTGACATAGTTTTTAATAAATTGAATAAAGTGTATATGAAAAGATAAAATTTATAAAAAAATGAAATAAAAATGAAATACCGAAAGAATATAAATATAATCCCAATTAGTTGAAGTTTTTTTAATATCTAAAAGTTTAATAAAATTAATCCTATTTAATATTATATGATGTTTAAAATTCCAAAAAACTATTTTAGGTATTCAAATATATAATAAATTATTGTTTTTCTTGAAAAAAGTAGATAATAATAAATCTATATCTCATAAAATCATGAATTAAAACATAATTTTTGAGTGTGATATGCATGTAAATGATGTCACATATTTATTCATCTTCATCATGATTGATGTGTTTAATTCAAATACTTGTAGTTATTAGTCTCACTATCACCCACGACTAAATTTTGAGTGAATCAATAGTATAAATTCATATTGGTGTTTTTTGTCCACAACACTTGATCAAAAAAAATACAAAGAAAACATACAATTATTAATTAGTATAAAGTGAATAAGAGAGTTTCTTCTTACTTGACCACAAAAGTAATTCATAGATAAAATATCATTTTCCAGAATTACATTCTATTTCTGATCTATAACTTCCATATTCAGAATCTCAGGAAATGTTAAGAATAGAATAATTTTTAGAACAATAAAATAAAACATGTTATAATTTTTCTTAAAGATAAAAAAATATTTTTACCTCCATTAGGTGTTTTAAATTTTATTTATCATGAAAAATTGGGCATAAAAATAAACAATATGTATGTTCATTTTAACTGTTTATATGATAATGTAAACATATAATTTTACTTCAAGGATGTTTTTGATCTATCCGTTAAATAGATTCACCAAAACCATGTTAATTAGTAGTTTATAACTAATAACACATACAAGATTCATTATATAATAAAAACACTTTATTCATTCTATAATTTATTAATTTTGAGTTAAAATATTTTCATTCAGGTTTGGACAAATTTCAAAAAAATTGGATTCACCCTCCATTATCAATTCAATCTCATTTTTCATATAATTATGTGAACTATCAAAATGATAATTTTTCATTTTAAAAATCATCATTATTTATTTCAACTATAATGGTATCATTGAGAAACACTTTACCATTTTTTGGGAGAAAATATCCCCATAAAAAATTGACATAAATATTTGGAATTTATATCATAACATGATCCTATGCATTTTTAAGTACAGTGTTATTTTTAATGTTTTAAAAACACTCAAATAATTTTTTTTTGAAATAAATACCAAGTAGGTTTAAATCCTAATATTATTCTTAAACCTATCTATTATGAAAATAAATTTTAATATCGATATAAAATAAATAAAAATTTAAATTTGTTTTATAGAGTATTAATATTTTGATAGATTCAGATATATATATTATTGAAAATGATTTAGTAGAGAACACATATTTATCTTAAATATAATCAAGAAAAACAATTCTTTCATTATTTCTAACAATAGTTCCATTTCCATCACATTTCTTTCTGAAAACAAACTATAATATAACTAATGGTTGAAATTCAGGTCATATAACTGGTTTCAAACTTGATTCCGTTCAAATAAATTTTTATTATTTTTTATACCCCTTATTCAATGATAGTCACCCATGGGACCATCAATCATTTTAAGTCAATATTACGATAAGAATTACGGGATATCACATTAGATTCTTATGGAACAACTAGTTTGAAGTAGTTTGCTTACACTACCAAATCTAATATTGGTAGAATGATTCCATAAGATCGACTAGTGCTTATGTAAATAATTAGTTTGATCTTCAATTATCTGAAATATAACATACATTTAATTTAATACCATATATTATAAATATGATTCTATAATTACCTATGGATAAATTATTGTTAATTTGTGAATATAAATTGTCAAAAATGATAAAATTTGTTTATAAAAATTAATCATGATGGTGAGAATTTAAGTGTTTTGTAAAAAATAGTGTCATTTTTATCATACATTACATTAATTATTTCTTTGATGTTTTTTTTGTTATTAAAAATTTTATATCCCTTACTAGTTATTGAATAACAAATCAAAATTCTATCATTGTATTGAAGGTCACATGTTTATAATTCATCTATATTATTAATGATAAATAATGGGTACTTAAATAATATGAAGTAAAAATGATTGGGTTTTCTTATTCACAACATATAATGAGATTCATTAAGAAAATGTTTATTTAATAAAAATATTTTTGTTTTTTTAATTAAATACTCATATAAACATCCAAAAATGAATGTAAGTAGAATTCTCACTTACAAATATTTATATATTTTCAATATAATTATATCTCATCATTAAAATAATCCAATTTTTTGTAGTGTTTTAGTTACTAAATAATTTTTAGAATTACTTTATTAAAATAATGATTTGGAAAATCATATTTTTTAAACATAACACCATTTCCTCTATATAAAAATAATATCTGGGGTTTTCTCATTTACAAATAATCCAAAAAATAATGAAAATTATTAAGCCATTAAAATAATAGGGAGAGATGATACTCCCTTATAAATATAGTGTAAACATCATCCAAAATATAAAAATATTTTTTAACATCAACACTTATATTTTTTGGGGACTAAATTAATCCATGTTCATTTATTGTGTAGAATAAAAATTTGTAACATCATATTTAGATTTAAAACCAAATTTATGCTTCTATCTAAAAGTACAAGAATCACAAATACTAGTAGAATTAAAAATAAATTTTTCTATATCAATTACTTGTTTATTCGTAAAATTATTTTCTAATGTTAAAAATTTATATTGACGTAGTGTCATATATGAAACTATAACAACTGTTGTGTTTTAAATAAATGAGGAAATTCATTGATGAAAAAGTTATTAAATGTTAGGATTGTATAAAATATAATTTATATCATTAAATTTAATGAACATAGGTTTTGATTTCTAAAGGGTAATTTTATCATCCAAGAACATAACAACATATCCCTTATCACATAATTAACTAATTCGGGAATGGTTTTGTATATTACCTGAAACCTAAAATAAATTTGAAATAATTGTTTTTAATGTAAATAAAATTAAAAACATGTGGCAATTTCACCATATTAATTATCCCCAAAATAGATAAATACTTTATTCATAAATTCTAAATTTTTAATGACATACTTTTCTCTAGACATGTTATTAGAATAAACACTATCCATTTTCCATTCATTTGGTTGTTATTACTCCTCCTATTTTTTTAAAAAAAATGATAACTATGTTCTTGGTACCAAAATTTTATTTGTTATAGTTACATTAGCAAATAGTATTTTGGGATCACAAATTTGTATAACTATTCTATATTAAATATATAAAATCTATAAAGAAATAAATATTTTTAAGAAAAAAATGATCTCATATTAAATAGTGAGTTTTATTCAAGGTACTTCCCCATCCACATTTTCACCAAAAGGGTTATATTTTAGATATAGTGTAATTTGATTACAAATGATATTTATATAATATAAAAATCATATCAATTAAAAAATCTATAGGTTATTATATATTGATATATTTTATAAAAAATTTCACTCTCAAAGGTAAAAAACAAAAAAAATATTCTTTAGGCTGATAAAATTATATTTATGTTGATTTTATATAGAGTAAAATAATATAAACAAGTTACCAATCCACTAAATTAATACATTAATTAGTTTTTTATTCTAAATTAACTAAATTTTTTAATGTTTCAAAGATAAAATTAAAATTTATTTAATAACATTTATTATGTTCTACATTAGAAAAATCCTAATTATTCATCAAAATGTTATTATCTCTTTCCAAAAATGTAACATATGTGTCTATTTGAGAAAAATTCAATAAAGCATGATCATCATCCAATATATTTATACTTTCATTATCTGTTAAATTTTCTTTCTCGTTATCAAATAAAATTGAGTTATCATTCTCAATTTGAAAATAAAATATTGAATCTAGAGTGAATTTTGGAAGATATTATTTAGTTATCATTTCCATGAGACAATTTTCATCACTTGAAACAAATTTAATAGAATCCAACTGTTATAAAACATTAAATTCAATAGTCTTATATTAATATAATATAATATTTATGACCATGAAGGGTCATTCTCATTTCTAACGATTTCTATATATTTTTCCCTTATACATTAGTATGTATTTTATAAATTATATCGAGAATATTTGATTTAATAAAATTATGTATAATATGAAATTAATTATTAAATTCATAATAAATCAGATCATAGGAATCCTTTTTTTCATATACATATTATTATCATTCCAATGTGTATTCTAGTAATTACTATTACCAATTAGTTTATTCAACATTCATGAAATTTCATAAATTTCATTATCACTATCATATGACCTCTTATAATCTAAATGATTAGACTTATAATTTTAGCCATTATATTTGGAAACATTAGTGTATGTTTTAAATATACCATAATCTATATTATAAAAGTTAGATAAAAACACTACTCCATTAGCCCTCTTCTTGTTATCAACATATCTATTTAGACTAATTTTATATATAATTAACATAACTATAATTTCATTCATACTGAACTTTGTCAAATTTTTTGTATTGTTGATATATATCGACATTTATTACAAATACTATATTATACCAATAATCATTCAAAAAATCAGATATTATGATAATTATTTCTCAACCTAATATTGAAAAAATTTCAAAACACATAAATATTTTATATATTTAAATTATTCTTTCTCTTGGAAGAAAATAAAAGTACTGATAATATCCTCTTAACATAGCACATTGATATTCCAAAATTGTTTATATTTAAATTCATTTATTTTTATATTTTCCAAAAAATCCAAATCAAAAAAGGTTATATATAGATATAATTTTTACTCATCATATAACAAAATAAAAATTTATGATTCTTATGATTTACCTGGAACACGATCTTTTATTCTTGAGAAAAATGAAATATATCATTCACTTATATCATTTAATTTCATGTTATCGTGAGATATTTTATTACTATAGTATTAATTATAAGGTACATCGTATACTCATTCATCTAATATAACTATACTCAAAGAAATATTGGTGGTTTGGAATGATATAAACATTAAAGTGTTCTTGTTATAAATTATTTCATTAAAAAAGAAATCATTCCCCTATAAACACTGTCTATGTTAGGAAAATTTAATAAAATTTTGGTAAAATATATGAAATTCAATATGATATCATGCAAGGGAGATGTTTTTTGATATTTAATGCTACTATTTGAATAAAAAAGTAACATTAAAATATTTTGAAAAATAGATAGATATTAAATTTTATACAAATTATTATTGTCAGTACATAATTCATGTAATATAAATGTGGTGTTGGGATAATGATTAGAATTTTAGATAGGTGTTTCCAAACACTGATGATTCAAATTGTTTATATTTTAAAAAAGATAACCTACTCACCGAAAAAGAGAAAAAAGTACATACATTGATAAATATTTTTTGTAAAATAAATTATGGAAAGGGGGGTATAATATTTTCAAGAGTTTAAAAATATTTGATAGTATATCTATGCAAATTTAAACACAGTGGTAGTTTAAAAATTAATATAATAGAAGTTTAAAACATTACATAGAGAATAAATTATAAATCTTAATACTTATTTAAATGATATCTCTATACCATGAAATTACACCTAAATTAAATGTGGATATTTTCACTAGATCCATGGTAATCATGAATTTAAAAATATTATAAGGAATCCCAGGTATACAGCGTATCAAAATGTCTATTTTATTATCCATATGTGTTCTCAACAAAACATACCCATTGTAGATATCCCCCACACACTTTAAGTACCTGATGTCTATCTTCATATTCTTATAATCCCTCAATCACAATAAATTTTTAATTGAAAAATTAAAACAGTGTTTTCAAACTGAAATACTGAGAGTACCTTATAATGATTTTTATTTATAATAACTCTATGTAAAAATAAACTAATTGGAAGCACTCTTAGAAGAATGTAATTGAAAACCCTCATAGTGACTGGAAGTATTTTTAATAACCTATTACTATTAATAATCAGTAGATTTTATTTAGTTGCTTTAGGGATGAAGTTATATATAGAAATTTTTTAACAAATATCAATGGTAAAATTACAGAAATATTAGGGTTAGTTGTAAGAGCATCAAAAGAAACATTGTCAAATATTGATGATCTGAGAATGTTTCATCATCCATTAATGGATTTCTCTAACTTCAACAAAAATCCTTCAATCTAGTGAATATAATATGAAATAAATCTTCAGAATGGTAGGTTTTTTAAAACATTATTTAGTTATGTGTTATTTAAATTACTATAAATTTAATCCACATAATCAAAAAATTAAAAAATTTCTTTTAAATCATATTAATATGATAAGTATTATTATTTAAAAATATATCAAATCTATTATGTATTGATTTCATATATATCTTGGTTTAAAATTTTTCTAGATAAAATATTATCTTATATATTATCTCAGTTATTTTTGTTTGCAGATGGTAATTAAAATTATAAGGATTAAATTTATTTAATGTTTGTATAAGATAACACCCCAAAAAACTAATATATATTTTTCATTAAATAAATAATATTTTTAATATCCTTCTCAACATGGATCAATGAAGAAAAAATTATGAGGATGAAATTTATTAATAGAATGTTATATATATTAAAATGTTACCATTATAATATAGGAATTTATTTGGATGATATAAATTGAAGTGAAATTTTTTTAAAATATAAATAGATATAATAAAATAATGGTCTTGTTTTATAATAATTCATTGATAAAACTCAATTAATATTGACAATTAACAAATAAATATCATTTTTTACCTAAAAAGAAAATTTTTCCGACATATTCTCTTTTTACGCGTTTGTAATTTTATACAAAACTATGTGTATTATTTTCATATAGGGATAAAATTTAATAATAATAAATTAAAAATAAATAACTTATTTTTTTTATAGGGAAATAAAACTAGATTTAAAAATATTTTAAAAACCATATTCCCATTTAACAAATTTTCAATATATTTTATATTTTCATATATAAGATAAGAAGAAAATTAAAACAGTTGAAGATGAAAAAATTAAATTCATATATGGATTATTTATTATAATATTATATTCAAATTAGTTTTAGATATTTTTTGGAATGATTTTTAGGAGAATAAATCAAATATCAATTTGATAAAAATGACTTATTTATGAAATAATTATGATATATACATAACTGAAAAGGTTATGAAACATTTTACCATTAAAAATATTAATTTAATAAGTAAATATTATTCATTTGAAAATATAATCTTTAAATTATAAAGATATATCAATATTTATAATATAATTTTATTGTTTTACCTAAATTTTTTTAATATTGTATACCTTTATTTTTTAATATTTAAATTTATAACTCATAGAACCATATTATTATAAAATTATTTTAATCATCAGAATCATAATAACCTACAATAGAGTAATTTAAATTGTATTTTTAGGCATTACAATATGTAATCTATATATTGTAGTACGTTATTTCTTTAAATGTAAATTCAGTTAAAAATGTCTATCCTAAGGGGTCAAAGACATAGTAAATTTTTAAAACATGTCTCTAAATTAGAGTTTGAGGTTGGATCAACCAATTATCCTTATCAATATATTATTATTATCATTCATAGATATTATGCTTTGAAATATGCCTGACATTAATTGTATGTAATGAATTTTTAAAATGTTCAAACACTTTTATTTATAAAATGGTCATTTTAAATTTATTGGGTTTTTATGGTTTATATTTTTTATCTAAAGATATAAAATATATCATTATTAAATAATGGTTGTAATGTAATTATCCATAATTAAAAAATTTAAAAAATCACTCAACATGAATAGAAATACATCAGGTATGAAATGTAATTTTTCTTTAAAAATAGTTTTTTCTATATCTTTTGTTTTAATTTCAAATTTATCATTATAATACTTATTAATTTAATAATATTATATGGATTGTAAATTTATAATCATATTATTGAAATGTTGTAAATTTTTTAATACAATATATTTGATAAAAATATAATTACCATGGTTATTTTTTTAGAAATATTAATAATTGTAAATAACAATATGTTAATATAGATTGAATTTTAATATATTAACATGACACGAAAGGCATATATTTCATGACCCAAACCAATGGGGACTGAGTCGTGAATAGCCCACACCTACATCCAATAGTACAGAAGTGGGAATATAATGGTGTGTAGATATATTACTCAATTTGGAGGCCTTAGAGTATGATACATATATGCACGCACAACATAAAATATCCAAGAAAAATTACTGATATTATAAAATTTAAATGAAATGACTTCATATATCTATCCCAGAACCAATGTAATTAAACGGTTCTACTTGTTTAAATAGGAAATAAACACACCCACCGAAAACTGTAAACTCATCTAACATTCTTAGAAGGAGGGGATCACTGTCAAATTCAGATGATAGAAATCTCTTCCACCAATCTTGGGTAAACAAGTTAGTTGCTCTATTCCACTAATATGTTCTTTCTCTAGGACCTCATAGAAATCCGTAGATATGCGAGTTGTATGAATAAGACACATCATGTGTGGGAATGTACTGCAATGGGGTATGTATAGAAATTATCAATAGCCACCCAGAAAGAAAAAACAAAAATGGAGGAAGTTCAAAGGAAACTTTTTTCTTAGTACATACAATGAGAACCCAAATGAAAGAAAAAAATACATCTTGGACCCATCATCATCTAAACATGACTTTTCATCTCAATCCTCGTTGGTTTTGACCATGACATGTGATAATATTTCAAGGGATACTGAAAAACATAGATAAACATGTCTTAGAATCCAAGACTCATGAGGTTCGGACATAAAATCCATCAAAAGGATTCAAATCGGGCTCGACAGTAAAAAAGGCTTGGAGAAAAAACACTATGAGCACATCCATCCCAGATAGCACACATCTCATTGATACACTCCATCTAGAACAAATATATCATTACTAATGGTACATATGAGATAGCATTATCGATTGAGATCAACTCTTTCTATACAATTATATTTCCGAACCCTAAAGGTCCAATAATCATTTCCTTATGTCTTGTGAAATCCCACGAAAACACAAGTGGAGTGGCCCACCCCTAACAACTAAATACAAATGATGGAGCACTGATCGAGATCATCCAATATTTAAATCCTCTATATAGTAATATAGAAGAGACCCACACATCACTACTACCATACACTCGATGGAGTACTACCTCGAATCCATCTTGACAAACCACTGAATTACACAGAAGGAGAGGCACATGAATAACTGCATTGAGGGAGAAGTAACTCCTAACTCGGAATCACACCTAACAAGTGCAAGGGATATCATTTCACAACTATGTTCTATAGAAGAGGGATATCAAACTTCTATGGTGTTCCCACTCTCCTATTCTACTCGATGACAGGGGAGTACAACTATATAGTTGACGACCCATACCCTATTCTAACAGTGGTGCACCATTTAATATATATAAGACATGCACCATAGTACGACATAGGAGTAAGACTATATCACTAATATTATTACCACAATGGTAGACCCACAAAATAACTCTATAGGGATGTGCAGATATGAGCATAGAGGTCCCAAAAAAAATTTATGATTGGGGAGTTTTGACTCTTCTTGAACATCACACGTGGAGGACCCATGAACTAGAATGACAAGGTAGATCTAACTCCAAGGAAATGGGACCTACACCTAGGTATGAAAGGAGAGTACCCACTATATCAATACACTACATACTGATGACACAATCTCGTCTGTGAAATGAGAGATTCAATTACACTAATAGAGGATTAACTACCTTGTAAGATGGGAGAGTACCTACTCTATCTATCCAAAGGATATAGGGTACCCAACCTTGAAAAATTGGGGATATCTATATCCAACAATATGAATGATACGAGAGACCCAATAAATAGTCCAACATGAGTGTACCAACCCTAGGAGAACTAGATTGTGTGTTGAGGACCTACACCCATGATTTAGAGATTTTCATCTCAAGCAATTAAATTGATAATGTATACTCATTCATGAGACTAAAATATAGTTAAAATCCCATTATCTCTTTAAATGTTTCACATAAATCTCTAGAATTGACCAGTTATCACTGAATGAAGCATCATACTCATCATACCAAATGACGCAACAACGCCACGGGTAGGGGACCCGCCTCAAATGTTGTTAAGGATGGGTACTGACCCTGAAATTATCCTCGTTGTCCACCCTTATCAGCACCCAAATATCAATAACTTCAAATTCACCATATTTCTTCAATAATGACACATTATATCCCGTTGGACACCTTGGAGAATAGAATCTCAATTTATGTACAAATATTCTCTTGGTAGGATACTCATATATTTATTTCCAAGCTATAACAAAGACGGTATATTAGAGGGAAGTCTCCATGTAAATTACAGGACATGTACATTGTTCCTCACAATATGTGACCCTACATGAACACCCAACCATTCAATCTTACACCCATCTTATCTAGCCATGTGAGATTACATGTCATGTACGTGTGGTATATGTTTTTTCTCTCCAAACCTGGTCCTCTTGCAATGTTCTTATCTACACAGATTAGCCATCAATGTCTCAAAATTAGAGTGTAACCCCCATGTAAACATTTCACCATGGATAAATGGACCCATAACCAATCAATCTTCATGTGTTCATGTCTATAACCCCATGCATGCATAGTATAGTCTTGTACATTCCCGCGACCATAACTCTTTAAATAGCTACGCTGCCCATGTAGCATGGCCACATGAATAAGAGTAACTAAACGGTGTGTAACCCAGGTAAATGATATGTATTCCCAAAAATTCATCATCCAATAAGGGAATGATCCCACGTTGTTTAAACATGTAATACACGTCGTGGGATCATGTATTCCAATTTCTAATTCCCTACGAGCAATTCGAATAACACTAGTTTCCCCTAAAACATGTAGATCAAAACTTTTAGGATCTTTAGTAGTTTTATAAATACATTATAACATTATAAATGGATCAAATGTTGATATATAATTAGAAATAAAGTTATCTTTCCTTGTGGAGAAACTTTGAATCATCGTTGTAAAATCCATGCTCTGAATTCATTGCTCCACAGTTTAGGAGTGATTGTTATCATGCTTATATATTGTTGGTTCCTCTTCTCCTTATAGATTCATCATTTCATTGATCACTCAAAATGGGGTAGTTGTTGCACTTATCATCTATCATGTACAATCCAATGGGAGAGGTGAGGTGTGTTTTTTAAATTTTATTAAAATAGATACCCTCTATTTAACCCCATAAACACTCTCCTCTAACCCAGAAGTCAATGCTGAATTTTTTTGTTCACATAGGGTAAAAATCACATTTTTAACTCAATTACGAACATTTATTTCTAATTCGATACTCTACATGGGGTTTATTCAACATTTTCATACAAATATCATTCATGTGATAAAATAATGTTAATATTTTTATTATCACTCCACCAAGTCCCTCTGGGCCACATAATCACAAGACAACATAGTGTATGGATTCATAAATATTCTTATAAATATTAAAAACTCTAAATGGTATATCATTTTTCAATAAATACTCACTACATTAATTATTTTTTCCTCCAAAATATAAATCCTAAGAAAAAAATAGTAATATTGAGCCCTCCTCTACGACTCACACACCAGCGAACTCACTAAGAGATTCCCATGATGCTTCAAAAAATCATTATGGGGAACTGTAATGGAAAAAACATACCGATTTCTACATAAATTCATATATGCATTTTATAGAAAATAGGATCATGTCTACTTAGTTATGGCAAGTATATTACAATAAGAAATAGGGTTCATCTGTGCTCATAGGGTTTACTAGATCACCAATTTTTTAACCTAACACAATACCTAATGTAACCTAATAGTTAACAACTTCCCCTTGATGAAATACACCATGAAATATTAAATCTTTTCATGTATAAAGATTATTACATGAACCTGAAGGTACTAATGAAAAACACCGGGTTTTCTATGTATAAATAGTAGGACATAACATGACATACGTCTATCTTCCTCCATCTTCCACACCCACTAGTTAAATCTAACTGATCAGGGATAATAGGTATCCAATTCACATTGAGTTACCTTCATCAGGTCTAACTATGACGCTACAGAATTCTAATATTCAAGCATCACTTTTCTCTGGGGTCATGAAAAATATGATTTCCGTAAAATGGTTCCCCATGCAATGTAATTGTGTGCTCCAAAACCCTAGTGGGAAACAATTCCTCAAACACACACGTCAAAGTAATGCATCCACCACACCTCGACACCCTCCAAATTGGTAGTCACTGACTCACCCGCATGGATTTATTCATGTATAATGATCATATCCCAATAGGGGATGAATACCTCTTCCTCATGCATCTGAATCTACACCAAACAACCCCAACATAGAGAATCAACACGGTCATACCTTGGGGAAGAAGTGGAAAAAATATAGTACCTCACAAAATTATGTATTAATACTACTGAATAATGATGAATGGATGTAGATAGTACATCTAATAATCCTTATATCCTATATTCCATATGCCTTTATAGCCTAAAACTATCCTCGCCCTCCGCCTCTAGCACCCTGCGTCTGGAACAGAAATCCTGGTGGTGGTTGTTGAAACACCTCGAACATTATTCGACCTCCTGCTTCTCTACCCACTCCTCCACCATGTCCTCCATCATGAAGAAATACATAATCTAAATCATTCCTATATTATGGTGCTCCATTGAGAATATAATTCATAGTAGGTCGATGGTTTATAAAATCATAATCAAGATATCCCCATCCATAGGAAGAATCCAACCACCTATCTTGAGGTGGAACGGATCCCTGGAAGGGATCCTATGCTAAAAACCCTTATTCCTTTGTCTAGTACTGGGTATGTATCATGTAACTTGTTCATATTTACTATTATCTTCCAACTACTATAGATGAATCAACCCCACGATCACGTTTGCAGGCCACATCACCGAGACCATATGGATGTGATATCTCTACCACAAGAGCCCTCTCTTATACTGTTGAATAAAAAGGAAGACACATGGATACCACACATTCTTATACTTTTATTCATACACATTTATTGATGTTATATTCATGAAAAATAGAACTTTTTTATATCCTGTGACTATCATGAAACGTCCGTGGACCTCTCCGTGTAATCAGATATGGAAATTATACCCTTCAAATGCTGTAAAGGATATGCAATGATCTCAATGTGGCTGGATAATATTTATCATTAAAGATCTGTTGAAACTCTTCCCATGTGAGTGTTTCCTATTTATGGATTATCATCACCATACTCCACCATAACCATAATTGATTCTTATATAAGACACACCGCTACGGTCGCCATCTGAATGCGAGGTTTCCCCACAATGCAGAAAATCCATGTGAGTACCTCATGCCTTTCATTAGCTTATTAGGGGTATTGAACACACTGATATCATAGAGGTTACTTCCTCTAGAACTCAGATAGTTCACTCTACCTATGTGAAACCACAATCTGTACCTCCAAAATGACATGATGTTTGATGGGTTGTTGATCAAAAGGTAGACCAACTAGAGATACTTACTCATGCCCAGTGACCTTTATTGATGGCTCATCATGGGGTGGATCATCATCATAATACCTTTTTGAAATTATATATAGCTATATTCATGGTTTAATCATGAAAAAACTCAATACATGCCACTGTCAAAGTGTATATTTGGAATGATGACTCAAGAAGGCCATAAACCCCAAAAGACAGTCCTATATAATGAAGGTACCAACATTTCCTTATGACCAGTGACCATATTTATAAATTCAACATGTAGTTTATCAGAGCCATGGTGAATGGATACATCTTTATTTTCCCTGATAGTATATTTCATGGCCTAAAATCTGAAAAGGAAATACATTATCACAGTAAATATATAACCCAAACTATGCTCGTGACACTGTTGTACCAATATAGATCTTTACAATGATTGCACTCTTTCATGACCCATCCTAATGAGACTCAATTATCTACCACCCAAATAATATCTTTAATAGGAAAAGGGGTGGAGTTTAGTTCTTAGTATGAATATCACACAAATGGGGAGACATATCCTATGATACCTATATGAGCACACACAAAAAATCACTATGAAACAATGTAGATATATTAAAACTAGAAAAAATGAATTCATAAATCTATCCCACCACCATAGTACTATGGAAGAACTGAAATCCTCCAAAGTAAAAAATACATATCCACCAAAAACCATACATTAATCAAACCTGATCAGAAGGAGGTGATCAATATCAAATCAAACTGTCAGAAACCACCACAACCAAGCTCTTGTAAACAACAATGTTGGTCTAATCCAAAAAAATCTACCTACGTTAATTTCTCCTGAGAAACTATAAATAGGCCTATGGTATTCACAAGACACAATATTTTATGGAAACCCTCATGTATTTATGAGGGTAATAATACTCAATAGGCTTTCCAAAACCCAACATAAAAGGAGAAATGAAAAAATAGTCTTCTCGGCTCATCCAAAGCATACAAAAATGGGAGAGAAACACCATCTCGAACAGATCCATATCTATAAATGACTTGATAGATTAGTAAAAAATGGGTTTCAACCAATACATGTTAAAATGGTGAAATTTATCCCATAATTTCTCAGTTATAGTTTTCTAGAACTCCATGTCACTTGTGTTTTTGACTACATAGCCAGGTATAGAATTCTACTCAAGGATATAATGTAACATAGGTCCAGGAAAACACACTCCATGAGCTCCAGAATCCATGATAGAAGTATTATGTGAGATAAAAACCATCAGGAATAACAATAACAAACCCTATGGTACATCCAAGAGAACACAACCCAGTAAGAACAACTATATAGGGTCGACTCTAGTCCCATAAACCAATGGTCCTATCACTATTGTCGTGAACCCTTCATAATTCCATTGAAGCAAAAGTGAAATGGATCTCCCCTCACTATTGCATTGATTTTATGGATCACTGCTCTAGGACATTCACTATGTGAATCCTATATATCAAGGTAGATAGAGATATATAATAAACCAATAAGTCATCACTTCCCCACATCTGAGTAAGTATTAGATCCAAACCATATTGAAAATACACAGAAATACTCATGGGTAGAGGCCTGAACCTCACTGTGTCAAGATATCACTATGACCTAACCATGTATTTCAAATAATAATTAGAGGGGACCACTCCTCACAACTATTATCCAAAATCGAGTGTTCTCTAACTCCAGTAAAGGACCTTCTTCATGCCGCTACTTGAAGATGGGGGGGAATACCACTCTATATATGAGGACCCACCCTCTAGTATTACATGGGAGTAAAACGTAATAGATAGAGGAATCACACCCTATAATTCTATAGGATTATTAATCTACCACTATTAGTATAGAAACTATGATAATTACTCACCAGAACTGGATCAAGGAGTATGTACCTCATGCTAGAGAAACCACACCACTTTATGACATGGTATTTTATACATTACCATCATGTATAGAGGAGCCACATCATGGATAGAGAGGGGTGTTCAACCTCCAAGGATTGAGGACCCACACCATGGTATGTCATTAGGTACCCTCTATTTCTAGTCACCATATATAGTGGACCCAAAACCATGTGCGATTGGGGAGTTCTACATCCAAGGATAGAGAAACTTATCCCTGATATTATAGTGGAGTACCTAATATATCAATCAAAAGAGGGAGGAAGGAATGGAACATAATACAATGGAGGATATCCATATCCAACCACCCAAATGATATGAGGCTCCCAAAACCTGGTCTAATTGGGGATTACAAACCCTAGGAGAACTACTCCATTAGTATAGGACATGCACTCAGAGTGTGAAGAGTTATTTTTCTACCAATTAAATTCATAATGGAAACCCATTCCATAAAAATACACATGAGTTCCAATCCCACAACCTCTATATAGATTCTTCGTTTATCTCTTATTTTTATCAGGTAAAAATGTAAGGAGCATCATGCTCTTCATACAAAATGTCGCAACAATGCAACATGTTGGAGACAGAAACCCTGTTTCAATATGGGAGTACCACTAGTCCACCCTAAGAGGCATGGGGACCCACATCATTATATGTTAGTGAACATTAACAACCTTAACACCAACCCAATGATCCACCATGATCACTAACAAAATATCGAGCACTCCTACTAAGACATCAAGATTCAAACACACCAAATTGGATCTTCTAGGCCACCATAGAGGCCACCATTGAGTTTTACATGGAAAAATACTCCGGATATTCTTCTATAAGTCTTGTATCAAAACATCGAAGAAGAAAAATTGATGGTCTCACGTCTCAATGAAAAGTACACAACCTGTTGGGGTATACATGGTGTGAGACCCTACTAGAAGTCCAATATATGTCATATTTAGTGAAACATGGATGAACTTGTGAACTTTTATGTAATTTACTTTGCGTACATGTTGTGTCTCTCCTCGCCCAGGACTCCATCCATGTTCTTACCATCCCAACATTCTTAACCATCTCTAACACATGATGTGCACCCGTAAGTAAATGTCATGTCTTGGATAAATAGCTAATTTTATACATCATCTACCCATGTCTATATCCGGCACACCATTCTTATGTACTATGGTTTTGTGATTTCTCATAGTCAACCCTATTAACACAGATATCGTAGTCTCGTCCCATGTTCATATGACCTAGGGTCACTAAATAGTGTGTAACAATGATACATAGAGTGTAGTCCCCAAATGTAATCTTACCCAACCAGGAATAATACAAAAAATGAAACCCTGCAATACAGTATATGGAATCAAGAATTCTATATGAGAATCATGATTCGCTATGGTTTCTCCCAAATCTTATAGATCAACCGCATGGGATATATAAAAGTCATATAAGGGATCTTAAACATTGAAAAATGAATAAAAAATTATTGTAATTTAAAATAGAAATAAATCATCCCGATAGATAATCTTCTATGATTTGGTGTCACATTGATGCTTGTAATTATTTGCACCAATATAAGGTGAGATTTCAATAATGATCATAGATCAGTTAAACCTATTCTCCATGTATCCTCCTTGGAATATCCATCAATCAAAAGTGGGAGGGGGTTTCACTCAAACAATTCCATTTTCACAATATAAATGGATTGGATAAGTACTTTGTTTAATTTTTCACCAATTCAATAACCCTCTATTTAACACACAACCAACTTGTCTTTGACCTCGCACCTGAAATAAAAAATTTTTATGTAGAGTGTCCTGAACCGAATCTGGTTGCCAATAATACTGGCATCAAATCAAGCCCATGAATGGGACCGATGGTTGTTCCCTTTCCCCAAAGGCTGGATCAATTTCTTGGGTGTCAATAAATTATTTTTGGGAATGATTTACCTGAGTATGAAATCATAAAAAATTAAAAACAATCAATATAAGAATAAGGAATTTTCATTCAAAAATAGTTAAAAAAACCATATTTGAATACATGGATTTAAATACAGTAAAACAAATCCAAATAAAAATAAATAAAATAGTAATAAATCCACAAAACACCACACGACAAGGGGACATCACCCCCAAGCCATCTCTAAAACACAACGTTATCGTATGGGCCTAACAACATGAACCACCTTCACCCTAAGGATTTTCCTTTACTTAAGATACACATAACCAATTATAATTAAATACATGGGCTGTATTTTGGATGTGAGCCAAATACCAATAGGATACCACCCAAATATTCCAAAAATTATGCAATACAAGGTGAAAAAGCTGGCAGTTTTAATATATAAAGAAATGTGGTGATAAATTCCACAAAATGAAACATTATATTGAAAACAATTTTTAAAATAATAATTTCAGAATGTTATCATAATTAAACATGAAATGTGAGTTACTGTATATAACATCAAAACACAGCCTAATACAAGGTTAAATACCAAAAATAAGATGAGAAACAAAACATGGAATACCCTAAGGCAACTTGATAGTATCGGGCCCTATGTACCTCCTACCTCGGTGTAATGTATCCAAGTCAAAATAATTTACCACGCATGATCCACTAGTAGGGAACATAACCATAACCTAGTAGTGTCCAAACATCATCCACATATTTTAGTTTTTGTTTTCCTTTTCCTTTTTCTCAATGAAATAGGGACAAGACCAATCTGATTCAATAAACGTACGAGTAAATATCTTCCCACCCAGGTACCTGTCCTTACCCTTTTGTGATCAAATAATATCACCCAAAAACAAACATTGATTTTAATATAAAAACTCCACTAATGGAAAAATTCAAACAATATATTAGATATAATCATTTTGAACCACATAAAACATAACACTAAACATTTTTATTTTAAATAGAACAACTTCTCAAAATCTCACATTGTTTTTCACACCAAACTCATTGAAATATTCACTTTTCACAATATGTACACACTTTTAGGTCACAATAACATAAATTTCATTTCAATAACCATCAATTAAATAAAAAATTATGTTACTATGAAGCCTTATATGATCAATGATGTTATATTATTTAAATACCCATATTTTCATGGAAACATGGCACTTAATGTTCATTGCCTTCAAAAACACCATTCAGACAATCATTCACAGGAACAACCAAAGGGGATAAACAACCAAAAAATAGGTTTTCTGACCTAATAAAATTCAATAAAATCAACTATTTTATTATAGGGTATCTCAAAATGTACCAATAAAATATTTATATGAAAACCCCATATTAACCAAAAATGGAACTTAAAATTCTCTTTCATTAAAAACACCACTAAAACATACTTTTTTCAATAATAATAAAACATAATAAACATGAAATTATCATAAACAGAACATTGAGGTCACAAGGATTTCATACACAATGGAATCACCTACAAAAATATTAGAAACCCTTGAATCAAAGGGAGAAAATCAAACCGCACCACTGTAGCACCACAAGGGACTTATATCAAGCCCAAAAACAAAAGAATAGGCCAAGAAATCGAGAATAAAACCCTAGGATCAAAACCCTTGTTTCTGGAAATTAGAAACCTCATGTATTAAAGGAAGAAACCCTTTTTTAAATGAATGAAACCGTAAGAAAATAAAATGAAACCCAAAACAAATTGAATGAAGAATGAAGGAGAACCACTTACTTGAGGGATATTGAAGAAATATCCCCAAATACACTAGTATATTAATTTTCAAAAAACATAAAATGAAATTTATGTTCGAATAAGTAAGGTAATGTCTTGTAAGAACTGGAATGGGGGAGAAATAGTAATAATTGAAAGTGTTATGAAGGAATGATGTTTCCACTCAAATCTAGATGATTTGGGAAAACCTATAATGTTCTGCACTAATTCTCAATGCATAAAAGATCAAAAAAGTGGGAAAAGATAATGGGTATGTGGCTGGGTTTATTGGCCTTGGGTGACACTTGGAATCACTCAAATATTATAAAAATTGAATATGTTATTAAATAAATAACTTTATATTAACTGGAAATGAGCTTTGGGATGGGCCAATGCCTTAAATGAAAAAACAAATCCCCCATTATCATGGATTTAAAAAGAGTCCAAATTGAAATGGTGGTGTTAATAGGCCAGAAGACACCATTTATGAATTTTAATGGATTAAAAATTATGAAAAATGATAGAGATATAAAATAATGAAAATTTATTTTTAAATTTGGAAATGGGCTCACGATTTGGACCAAATTTTAAAAACACACCACTTCCACCAAAATGTATGGGAAAACCAAAAAAACCAAGCATGTAAATTAAATGAATAATATATTTAAAATAAGATATGTATGTGACAATTCTACCCCCATGAAAACATTATTTATTGGAACGAAAACTTGTTGCTTGATCGAAATACAGTAATAGGCAATCTTCCTCACCCCATGACGTCCGCTCAAATATCTCATGTGTATCATTCCATTACATCCATATATCATGAAAAAATGTAATAGACTTTCCCAGAATCATGTTTTCATTGAATTCCACTATTCGCATCGGCCACTCATCAATAGATAAATCATGCTCTATATCCAATTCCTCCCAATTCAGTATATGGGATGGATATGGGTTTTATTTCTTCGACTAGGAGTCATGGATGACGTTATGGATGGGTGTAAATTTAGAAGTTATAGCCAAACTATATTTAACCTTTAAAATATGGTTGGTGATCTCAAAAGGTATCCCATTCTGTGGTGTCATCTTTACTGTCATTCCAAATCAATGATGGCCTAGACGAGGGGCCACTTTCAAGAATACCCCATCACCTACAAAAAACACTAGTTCCCAATGCCTCATGTTAGAAAAATATTTTTGGAGACTCTGAGATTTCAATCACTACTTTCAGATCAACTTGACCTTATCAGTCATATCATGCACTAGACACAGCCCTATATGTGAGGTCTCGCCTACCTCATCCCAACACAGGGGGATCAAAAAGGCCGACCATAGAGCACCTCATAAATATAAAATTCAATTGATGATGGGTAAATATTATTAAAATAAAACTCAACCAATAACAAAAGTCTATCCTGGGAACCTCCAAAGTCCCGAACACATCCACGATGCATGTCCTGAAAATTTTGATTTGCTCACTCTTTCTGACCATCCGTCTGAGGGTGGTATGTCATTCTCATCATAATCTGAGAATCCAAGGCCTTCTTATGGCCTTACCAAAATATAAAATCGATGACGTGGACGATATTTAAGACAACTACTAATGGAACACCATGTTGTCTCACAACATCCTGAAGAATCAAATAACCCCACTCATTCATATTAGTTGTATCCTTGATCGGAATGAAGTGGGATGATTTTCCTAGAAAATAATTCAACTTATAAATGGAATTATTAACACAAGGTGTATGAGGAATGCCAAAAATGATGTAGATGGATACCTCATCCTACATCCAAGTAAGAATTGGTAATGTCTAATACAAACTAGAGGGTCTATGATGCTCTGTATTCACCTGCTGTCATGTGTAGCATCTTGACACAAAGTCCACTATGTCCCATAACAGACCTACCCACCATAACTATCTATGGAAATCATAATACATCATGTTGGAATCGGAATGGTAGCCCACTGAGATTGGTGGCTATCCTCCATCATAACAATCCACAGAGATAAGCATACTAATGAATATCCCATGAAGCACCAGATACCTTTTTGAGATGACACCCAATCAAAGGATGTTTCCCCACCATGAAAAAATAGCATCGACCACTGACAATTATTATCATTGGGTTGTTCCTGATAAGTGAAATCCAATAGAGAAGGAGTCCGTTGAATTATTTCAAGGAATGAACTCCTACTGTGCTCCCTGGACTCCACATTCATCTGAGAAAAGATCCCCATCAAGGTCCACTCATCACTAGACTTACACAAAGTTGGAAATGGAACTTTTTTACTCAAGCTATCAGCCACCACATTAGCCTTTCCTGGTGTATAGACAATTTCAATGTCGAACCCCCTCATGTACTCGATCCAATGAAGCTAACTCATGATGAGGTCATTCTACGAGAAGATATAGGACATGATTTTGTGGTTATAGAAGACTAAAAACTTCTCCCTAAAGAGGTAGTCACGTGAGGTCTTAAAACCATGCATCACCACTTCCAACTCCAAGTCGTTGGTCGGGTAATTATTTTAGTGTGTTCTGTGTTTGTGAGATCTATACACCCCCACGTGATCATCCTGCATAAGCACGCACCGATGACCCATACCTGAAGCATTGTAATAGACCACATACCCCTTCCTAGACTCAGGAAAAATCAATATAAGGGTAGTATTCAACCACTGCATTATCCCCTCAATAAATTCCTTACATTTTGGTCCCAATACAAACTTCACTCCATTCCAATTGAGCGCTATCATCGGTAACTTATGCTGAGAGAAAACCCAAATGAATCAACTTTTGTAACTAGAAAGGCCACGGAAACTCCTAATCTCTAACACATTCTTCGGCTACTCCCATGATATAACCACACTGATCTTCAATGGGTCCACTAAAACCTCCTGATCTGAGATTACATGCCCTAGAAATTTCACTGCCCTTATACAAAAATTTCACATTCAAAACATTTCATATAGGCAGGGATCCTTCAATATTCCCAGAAGTATCCTCATTTGATGTTAATTATCCTCCTCAATGATAGAGTATAAAAGAATATCATCCTTGAAGACCACAATGTATTAAGAAAGATACTAATGGATAACTTTGTTCATGAGGTCCATAAAGACCACTGGAGCATTGGTTAATCCGAAGGGCATGACGAAAAACTCAAAGTGGGCATACCTACTTGTGAAGGCTATCTTTGGGATATCTTATTCTTTCACCCTGATTTGATGATAGCCTGAATGAAAGTCTATTTTTGAAAACCAATTTCCCCCCTTAAATAGATTAATCAAATAATCTATTCGGGGTAAATGTTATTTGTTCTTAATAGTTTTCTTTATTTAGCTACCGGTAGTCAATGCACAACTAGAGGGATATGTCTGCCTTTTTTGTGAAAAAATAGGAGTGGCCCAATGATAGATTCTCGGGAGAATAAACCATTTAGATTATAAGTCTTACAACTATATCATTATTTTCCTTAGCTCGGTGGGGTCCATATGATAAGGGGGATGAAATATTAGTTGTGTTCCTGGTGCCAGTTAAATTGAGAACTCCACATCCCAATCCAGGGGTATACCTGAAAGAATCATACCGAAATACATCCTGAAACTCATTCACTACATGAGGTAGTGCACATTCACGGTAAATACCATCATCTTCTAGAACAAGTGATGATTACTTAATGATAAGGTTTCCCAACTCTGGTAGAGGAGTTCTTTTGAGACCCGACCGAGGATCCTATTCTCCACAAAAAAACCTGAGGACTCCCATCTGGTGTCGTGAAACTACCTCGATGCATGTAGCAATCAATGTGTTATTAGAGGTGTAAAAGATAATACATGCCAATTTTTATGTCAATTAGTTTCATATCTATGACTAATAGGTCCCACTCCATCTCAATACCTGACACAGAAAGCACACATGGCGAGCACCTAAGGCCCTGCTCCTTCTTTCCTAGCGGCATCACCAACTCCATTGTAAAAGTCAACAACTAGGTTGATTGATTAAGAGTGTCCACGTTATGGGATGAAATTAATTAAATAGATGAAATCGAATAAAAAAGCAAAGAAGATATTGAAAATGCGATCAAAATGGTACCTTGAACTATCAACGGTCCCACCTATGATCCTGCTGGTACTTGAACCACCACCTGAAGATGTTTGGCCTCTTATTGAGGATGAATGCTAGTTTGTGGCTTCTCCCTAAATGGAATCTTCCCAAGAGATGACCAAGAACTACCAAAATGTCCACCAAATCAAGATCCTACGATCCTTAATGGCTCAGAATGTGTCGGTACTCTCCTGAAAGCCACTGACCCTGCCCCACTCAGAAGTGGACGTGAATCCCTGCAGAAGCACTGAAAATGCCCCATACCACCACACTGGTAATGAGGATTTTGGGGAAGTTGGAATGATGTTCGTATGTTCCCTAGATTCCCTCACTGGTGTAACACAACCGGTCTCGCATCAGAAGCTGTAGATGAGAACTACCAGGAAAAGTGTCCTGAACTACTACCTTCTTTATTCAAATGTTCCTGCTGCTTTCTTTTCATCTTTGTGGACCTACCATTTCCCACTATTAATAATGAACAAGAGGAACCAGCCATTCTTTTTTATCAATATTCACCATGCACTCTCGATCAATGACCTGAGCATAGGTCTTCAGCTTAAATAAGAACAGCTAGGATTATATCTCTTGTCTCTAGCCTTTCTCAAACCTCAAGGCCTTCACTTTCTCAATTGAAATGATTTGAGGAGCCTAATGAACAAACTATGAAAAATAGTTGGTGTAATCCAACATCGAGGGATTCCCTTAATCAATGTCCATGAACTATCAGGAACTGGCATATTCCAAGAACTCGGGGTTGTACTACTCATTGAATACAACCTTGAAATCTCCCAAGCACATCTGCTTATTCTTCCCATTATGAAGTATGGATTCCCACCACATGTAGCTAAGAACCTATAATATAAAGTAGGCACATTTCACTCTAATATCCTCTATTATTTCTAGGAACTCAAACATGCACTCAATCGTCTAAAACAACTCATCTCCTTCCTGGGGTTCAATGCAGCCTCAGATGGTGGGAGGCTAATTTTTCAGGAACACCTGGTCCTTTTCCATTCTAGGAATGGAATCATCTTCTATAATAAGATCTGGAACAATATTTTTTCCCTATCCTAGAGCTTGGATAGCTCGAACCATGACCTCAACTAACCTCTGATCAATATGTGTGAGAGAACTCTCTCTAGCTTCCTCCTGTGGGTGTATGGTAGATTTCTAGGGAGGAATGTTGCCACAAAATGCAACAGTCATAAAAAAAATCAATACCACAATTCTGGAAATTATATTCAAATAAATAAAATATAAATAATCTAAACACGTTACGGTTATAAAAAAACAACCACTCCACCCCTCACTGATGTCTACGTGTTGTCTACAGCCCACAAGTCTCACATGGAAGCGAAGCCAATCAAACAATTCCAACCTCCCAATATGACTAAAGGTGTGGTAAGGAACCCTCATCATGACCAAACCCCGATCTCTAATAGTTATATCTCTTATCTATCCTGAATCATCCCAAAATAGCAATATATCCCAAAAACATTAACCAGCCTCGGACACCATTTTGTCACGAACCGGATCTGGTCACCACTAATACCAGTATCAAATCCAGTCCATAGAAAGGCATGAAGGGATTATCCTATCCCCATGGGCTTGAACATGTTCTTGGGTATCAATAAATTATGTTTGGTAATTATTTACCCAATTATGATAGCATAAAAATTTACAAACAATCAATTATAAGAATATGAAATTGGCTTGCCAAACAAGTTTTAACAAAACCATATCTGAATACAGTGTTTTAAATTTATTACAAGTGGTCCAAATAAAAATAAATACAACAACAAGGTATAAACAAATACTCTACATGACAAGGGGTTTTCAACCTTGATCCATCGCCACAACACCACACAGGAGGAGGGGTATAACAACCCGAACTGCCTACACCCGAGGTGTTTCCTTTACAAAGGTCAAAAATAACCTATTCTACTTACAATCAGGGGGTGTATATATTGTGTGATACTAAGACCAATAACACCACCCAATATTCCAAAGATTACACAATTCATGGTTTAAAATCAAGCAGTTTTGATATTAATGTTAAGTGGGGATAAATTCTACGAAATGCAACAATCAATTGAAAGTAGTTTTTAAACTAAAAATTTAAGAATGTTAACACCCCTAAAAATTAAATTTAAAAAATATAATTTACATCTAAACACACCCTAGTACAAAAGTAAATATCAAAAATAACATGATCACCAAAACTAAGAACACCCCTAGGAAACTAGATAGTCTCGAGCACTATGTACCTCATTCCTTGGTGTAAGGTGTCCATGTCACAATCCTTTCCCATTCAATGGACACTATTAGAGAATATACCCATAACCTAGTGGTCTGTAATAATCATCCACATAGTTTTGTTAGAGTTTTAAATATCCATTTTCTCAGTTATACATGGACATAACCTATCTGGTTCACTAGCTACACTTGTACATATCTGCCCACCTAGGTACCCAAGCTTCCCCTTTTGAACACAAAATATTTCTGAAAGTAACACACATTACATTTCATATAAAAACACCGCTATTGGTAACATAAAAAGAATACAGTAGCTATACATATTTTATACCACATAAAACACACCCCAAAAAATTGATTTTCAATAGAAGAACTTATGAAAATCTCAAATTTTTTTGCACCTAAAACTAATTGAAATATCCTCCTTAAAAACTATGTGCACACTTTTAAGACACCAAAAAAAATTCAGTTCAATACCCTTAAATGAAACCAACTATTCAATTATATGGTATCCCCATATGAACCAATAAGTTATATCTTTTAAAAATCCCCATTTTCACAGAAACATGGCACTTAATGTCCATTGGATTCCCAAACATCATTTAAACAATCATTTAGAGGAACAACCAAAGTGGTTAAATATTCAAAACATTATTTTTAGACCTAATAAGGTTCAATAAATTCAACTATATAATCATAGGTAATCCTCAAATGAACTAATAATATAATTATATGAAAAAACCCCAATTTCACCTAAAATTGGAACATAAAATTTACTTGCATTACAAACACCAATAAAACAAACTTTTTCTACAATAATCAAATGTAATTAAAATGAAAATATCCTAAACGCCACATCTATGTCCCAAATATTTTATACACCATAGAATCACATAAAAAATTAATGAAATCCATTCAATCACTATGAAAAAATCAAATCGTACCATCGCTACACAACAAGGAACATAGATCTATCTTAAAACTAAATGAATAGGCCAAGAAATACGGAATCAAAACCTAGGTTAAAATACCTAGTTTCTGTACACTAGGAAACTGAAGGATAAGGGATGAAACACTAGTAAAATTGAATGAAACCCTTAGAAAATTGAAGGAAACCCTATGAAAATAGAATGAAGAATGAAGGAGACCCACTGACATGAAAGATCTTAAATAAATTACGGAAAATACACTAGTATCTAAATTTTCAAACATTCAAAAATGAAATTGAGGTTTGAGTAATTCTGATAAGGTTATTTAGGAACTATAATTGGAGAAAAGAGTAATAATTGATATTATTATGAAGGAATGAAGTGACCTATTCAAATATGTATGATTGGGGAAACCCTACAAAGTACTCCACTAATTTTATATGAATACAAGCTCAAAATAATGGGGAAATATAATGGGCTTGCGGCCGGGTTCAGTGGGCTTGGGTGAAACTTGGAAGAACTAAAATAAGATATTGAATATTTTATTAAATAAAAAAAATGAATACCGGAAATGAGATTCTGGGCTGGCATAATTCATTTAAAGAAACACAAATCCCACATTTATATGGATTTATAAAGGGTTTAAATTGTAATGGTGGTGTTAATAGGTCTGGGTAGGACATTTATGAGTTGTAATTGATGAAAAATGTTGAAACCATAAGGAGTTATAAACGATTTTTAAAAAAAAATCTGGAAATGGGCTCACGGTTTGGCCCACTTCTCAAAAAACACTCCACTTCCACTATAATGAAAGGGAAACCTTCTAAAAAAAGAATGAAAAATAAATGAACAATCCTTTAAAATAAGTTATTTTTGTGAAATAGATCCTAAGATAAACCACCCATTCCGAACACAACTGTAGCCTCAGATTTTAGTTTTGAGACTCCTCATGGTATTTATTCCACATTAACAAAGAAACATTACACACATGATATCATATTTTTGTTATTTTTAATATATTCAAATAAACTCTCTCGAGGCCAAGGAATCTTGCGGTGACTTCGTGATTGTCCTTATAATTATTTTTATAAATATTCTAAATTATTACTGGTCAAAACTAGAGTCACAACATTATAAAAGAACTTTTCAGGTTTTAAAGACATGAATAAATTTCACTCTCACATTTTCTCACCAAACTCACATAACTATCATGAAAGTCCATTTTTTCATTCACCAACCATTATATTCTAATAAAATGATCCACTTTATCACTTATACAAGGAGATCATTCCCACACACTCAAGGACACATCTCCTTTTAATAATTATCATTACGTACTTCCAATTTAGCCGCAAATATATTATTATCACACTTCATTCATACCAATAATCCATAAATAAAACATATGTTATCCATTTCTAAAGGACATTTAATGTAAAGATTCAAAATATCAACAAGAGTATTACCCACTCTATATAATTTATTTATATATATTTATCATGCAATATCTTAGAAACCTGTCAAAAACAAATTTATACAATGAAATAGATTTAAATTTTCTAATAAATGTTATTATATTTTGTGTATAATAATTATCTTCCTTACACTATTCTCCTTAATAGTTAATAACTCCACTCATGCATACTTGAGGGATACCGCCTCCTTCAGTGACTTATTGTTTTTCATGACAACATGACATGATTTATAATTTGATAGTATAATATTAATAAATTTGATATTTATATTCTGAATAATATTATATAATATCAAATAATTTATATGTTCAGTCCATTTTTTGGAATATTACAAATTCAAAAAAATTTATCTGTAGACAGCCACCTCCATGGAGAGATGAGTACTATTTTTCACCACTTCCTTTAATAAATGAATATAAAACTAATTTTTCTAATATATATTACTTAAAAGAGTCATATATATCATTAATATTTTTCTTACTTATGGAAAAAAATTTAATGATCGCTATAATGTAATTTTTTTAATAATGATAAATTACCTAAAATAAGTTCATCATGTATCTTATTCTTGTGAATGTTGCTCATAATTTCTATCAAGTGAACATAGGGATCCATAGATATTTTAAAAATAGTAATAAAAAATATTTTATATTTATTATGGCTTTACTTAATAAAAATTTATTTTTATTTTTCACCATTACAATGAATTTGTGGAAGAATCAAAATTACTAAAATAACATGATGCAATTAGTCATTATAATATTAATATAAGTGTAATTAATGATTATAGTTTTGGATTATGAAAGGTAATATATATTCTTTATTTTTAAAAAATAAACAATTAGTATGGTTATTTTTGTTATACATGATGTTAATTCAGTTTTTAGAACATGATATCTAAGGTATATGTTTCCTCGTATCAATTATTTATTGTTTTTAAATTCTTCGTATACATAACCTATTTTTTAGAATGAATTCATTCCCATGGATCTTATTTTAAATATTATAATATTGAAATTCAGGGGATTTTATAATAAATTTCATTGTTTCCCTTTAAATGTGGAATTTATTAAAATGTTAACAATGTTATATAGGTAAATTTATAATATCATTTCAAAATCAAGATTCTTAATATTGTATTTAAATCTTGGGAAAAACTATTCAAATGTTACTCTAAAACCATATCTGTTTTCTTATCCACGTGTTATCGTGTAATAATTCATTTTTAATCTCAATTTCATTTTCCATTTTAAATACTTTACCTCATGTGATGTTTTTGAGAGAAACCAACCAACCTTTATATATCAATCATGAATTTTCATCCTCTATGTCTATACACAATATATTATTTATGGATGTTTTTATCTATCTTTAATAACTGATTAAAATAATATTGTATAATTTTAATATTCTTTTAAAATATTTTAATGTGATGTTATAAATTTTTCAACATGGGTTTTTTTCAAAACATTGAAAGTCCAACTTTTTATCAATTTTAGAGGTAATACATTTTCCCTAGTATTAATTATGAATATCAAATTTCATGCTTTATTTGGAATTCAAAGGAATAGTTTTAATGACGGAATATGTATGTGTATAATTTATTTTAAAATATTAGTATTGATATAATGTTTCTTTAATAATATTCATTTATAAGGTCCCTTTTTGGTTTTTATGGGAATATTTTAAATTACATTATCAATATCAATGTATTTAATTAATATTATAAATTATTTAGAAATAATTATGTATTTCAAAAGGATACATTTTTTCTTATTTTTCAAACAAATTTATCAAATAATATAAAAAGGTGTTTTCTTATATGTAATCTAATTTTTGAATTCCTTATGTTAAACATGAGATAAATTATTATGATTCCATAAAACATATTCCTTTAAATGAATTTTGATGATAATTTTTAGGGTAGTTTTCATGTGTCCCATTTTTTCCATGTGAAAATTAATCTACAATAAATTGTCTAATTTTTATACAATGTTGTGGAAGAATTTTATGTGGTGTTAATTATGTAAATTATGGGATGAAAATTGAAAATCCCCCCATTTAATTATCTAAAATGCGGTATCTCATAAAATAATATGATACAGAATAGGAATTCAAATAACTTTTAATGAGTAAAATTATATTTAAATGGACTAACAAGTTGAAAACGTGTTTAAATTGAATATTTTAGGCTTGATTAATTCTTATACATTTTAATATACATTATTTTTCAATTTTTGGGGCCACATGCATTGGGTGTGACTTCTTATTTATGAAATTTCATTGGAATGTACAAAAATGTAACACATTTAACTTTAAAATGTGATTCTCTTCCCCTTAGTTTTAATCAAACTAAGACCTTTTATGTTCATCCCCACATATACCCAAATATCTCATAAATGATATTATTCAACTAAATTATCTTATGTGTTTCTCCAAATTCCATCCTAAAAGGTTAAATCTTCATCGCAATGTATATAATCGAAGAATTATGATATATATTTCTGACTAATCCTTATACTTCTCAATGTCTTTATGTTTGTTAATAATTCATAAAATATCATTTTTCTATAATAAAATGATAAAAATTAGTAATTTTCTAATAACTATTTGTTAAAATAATTAGGGTACAATCATTAAAGACCCCCCTTTAATTTAGAAAAATTATAATGTGAATCATGAATTTTGATGACTACCACCTCTACACAGCAAAGTTCTTCATTTTACATCAACACTATACAATAAATTCAATAATATAGAATTTAATATATAGTTAATATGTTTTGGTAATTTAATAAATTCTTAAATAATAAATCATATTCATCCTTTCTCACAACATATTTAAATGAAATCATTATCCATGTGTATATGTGGATTGACACATCTATGGACCGGTGTGTTATTTTTCTCAATTCCACCATCATTTACGGTTTTATTATGTATTTTATGATTATAAATATTATATATTAATAATTTATATCATAAACATGGTTATTTATTTATAACACAAAATAATATGATTGTTACAATGTAATCCATAAATATTTGTAAATAACACCAAACTAGTTCATCATTAGTTTATTCTTTATTAAATGTGACATAAACTACTATATAATTGAATTATTTCAATTTATTTATTTATAAAACATAAATTAAAAAACATTTAGTTCTTTGGAAATGAATGTCTATTGAAGAGTGAAATGGATTTATCTATGTTGATTTTTAAACATTACTCAAAATATTCAAGTTTAATCCAACATGATGTTAATAAGAGATTACGATAATCAAATTCATAAATTTAATTTTTATTTAAAAATAGTATAAGTGGAAAGGTGTATAGAAAATATTCACGAATAGGTAATTGTTATTTTTTTATTATGAAACAACATGTTGAAGTACATCCATTTAAATAATGTTTAATGATATGTTACATGGTTACATATTTTTTTATTGAGTTATATAATTTCTTATTTATTTTTTATCCTATATAGCCCCTAAATTTTCTATATAAAATATTTTTATCCATTATTTTTTTGGAAATATTTTTTATGTAAATCCATTTCTAGGAAAGGTTGTATTTTAATATATTTTATAACAACAAAGGGCCACTTTTTTCCAAGAGAGTCATCACTATGACATTTAAAATGTGAAAACGACATGTTTTCATGATACTCATTAAATGATTTGGTTCTATACATTTTCAAATTATATAACTACAATGGGGTTAAATTTCCTATAATACTGTTTAATTAATTTTATTATGTGGTTATTTTTGGTGATCATGATTTATGTATTAAAGTATTTATGTTTAGAAGTAATTTTATAACATATATTGTTTTTATGAAACCCTTTGAATTTACTAGATTTATTTATGAAATATTAATTGTACTCTTTATGAAGTTTTATTGACCACCTTTTATTTATATAACATATTTCTGAATAGTTAATGATTTCCATTTTGATTCTTAAGAGATCCATTTTTTTCATGGGATATTAATGAGTTGATGCCAAAAGACATAATATGGTTCACATATATAAACATGATGACTGATTGAGATATATATCACCTTCAACATAATTTGGTTATTCATATCTCTCATGAGACCATTGGCCTTGGAAAAAATTATTTTGTACATATTCGCATGTGAATGATTTATTTTATCAAATATGCAGTTGTGGTCATAATGAGTTTCCTCACATATGCAGGGTCATAATGTGTTTTCTATAAAGGGTTTTCCTAGTCACATTTTTATTCCAAAATACCTTGTTGATTATAAAATTATTACTTATTTTCAAGATGCATTAAATTTCCATATAATTTCATGTTTTATTGTTTTTTTCATATTTTTTAAGTATTACACCATTTTATATCATGTTCACATGTTTTATTATTATTGATATGTAATTTTGTAGAATTTATATCGTTTAATGTTCCATAATGATCATTATGTGATCATGTATTTCTCTGTCATGATTTATAATTATAATCGATGAAGCTATGTTTTTTTATTTATATATTAATGTCTTTGTAATGTTATCTATCTTTATTATGATTATAAACATTTTGTCATGTTTTCTACTTATTAAGTGTCTGATTTCACCTTGTTCTAATATTTCAATTACTCGGGTTTTGATGATGATTATATAAATAAAAATTTCAAAAAAAGGGTCTATGAGAGAATAATTATGGAATTTTTTTCCTTTTTTATTTAAAATAATTTGTATATTTAGTGAATCTCTAATGCACTACGCCTTTACTTCACTAGGTTCTGCGACTATTATGGAGATATATTATTAATCTCATGACATGTAATTATTATATGTTTCAAGTTTATCATTTAATTATAAGGATGGTATGAGTGAAATGATTAGTAATTTTTGTATGCTTGTTTTGATAAGTTTTATTTTATGTTGAGGGAAAATTATATGAAACCCAATAGATTAGTATATGTATTGGATAATGTCCTAAATATTTGGATAGGTGGAGATTGTGTGGTTCCCATTTCTATTACATCCATGTCAAGATACTATATGTGGATAAAAGCTCTAGAATAGTTTTTACATCTGCTAATGACCCAAAAATGAGTGAACATGATACAAACATGACCGTCACATGGAGTAAAATAACATGGTCAGAATTCATGCCTTTTTTGACACACTAGGGTGATATTCATTAGTTTATGGAATTATCATTAAAAACATAAAAATTTATTTCACAATATATAAATATATAGTGTTGTGAATGTGGTTTCCCTATACCCGCAAAATGTCAAAACATTTGATTGTTGTACAATGTATACAATGAGTTATACATGATTTATAGATACCATTAAAGTGTGGATATTTATATGCCTTCTATTTAAATGTTAATTTCTAAATATTAACTTTTAAATAAAATTTTTATTGAATTTCATAGTCGATAATGAGATCCTCAAGATACTATGACATTATTAATAATTTTTTTTATGCTCTAGATAAATCATATCGACTATAATCAATTGATGTCTAACTATTTGGGGCTCGGGAATCATAAGAATTGATACTTTTTCTATTGATGTTATCACATGGTGATCTCTGGTATATGGGATCATGATAATATACATGCCAATTGGGACACCACATCTCTTGCATGTGATTCGTTATTCCTATCTACAAACATCTGTATTAGTCTCATGAATAAAATTATTTTCAATGTGTTTCATTTCATTATTTAGTTTGATTGAGTGAAAAAAATAATGAAAATGAATTGGGTGTGAGGTAGACTTTTTGGGTGTTTCATTGTTGGTATGTCATTGTTTGAATGGTCGTGATATAATTTGTCCCATCTACGTTGAGATTGTGATATCTTAGGCCTATTTGATCAAGATGGTATTACCTTCATAAATCGATAGGCACAATATTCAAAGGTATGATTCTATCAATAGATAAATAAATAAAAAATTAAATATGGATGGTTATACAAGTTATCATATTTGATTATGAGATAACAAGTATTATTTAGATAATATTACATATTTTTAGTTTATATGATGGTTTTCATAGTTATGACTATTCATTATCTCTATAGAATCCCTAATTGGGTTATAGCCTCTTCTCTTGGTCTATGAATAATATTAATTTAAATTGTGATAAGGGCCTAGAGGGTCAAACAAAAAAATAAAGAATATTTATTATTCAGTTGAACTAGTATATTGGAAATTATGGGAACCACCATGGAGTCTGATAGTTTTCCATGAATTATCAACCACCGAAAAAAAATTATTATTAAATTATATAACAAATGGGAAGAATTTATTAATTGAAATTATATTTACGTATTTAAATAATTATAATTAATTATATTTTATGAATGAATTTTATTTTAATATTAATGGTTCCTTTAAATTTTTTGGAAATTACATGTTGAGTTAATGACATGTGTTTATCTAGTAATATATCTAATATATATTACAACATCGGGATAAAATATAAATAATATTTAAGATGAAATTAATTAATCAAAATTATTTATTTATTACTTATTTAAATGACATTAAATTCATTGTTTAGGGAAGTATAATAGGTTATTTCAGATATCCACTATTTAAGGAGAGAAGAATCTCATTCGTTATACTATTCATTAGACCAAATTTTTAACTACTCTTTCTTTAAAAATTATAGGGATTCAAAATCTATAACTAATTGAATGGTAAAATAATTCCCATATAGATTGATGTCAAGGGATTGATAGGGCCATCATTACATTGAAGAGATCATCTAAGCACCACACTATCACCAATAATTAAACTAACAGTGTATGCGTGGATTCTTGAAGCATGTGTGGAAAATCATGAGGGGTTTGGCGATAGATGCGTTGAGAAACAGTCATTGATGATTTGAGACAAATGATCATTATTCAATTTGGAAATTGTATGTGTTATTTTTATTTTCTATACATTTAATATTTCATGTTATATCCTCAGACTGTAACGTGGCTCATATCAATAGAGTTAATGAATATTTGTCTCCTCAATGATGAGAAAATTTAAATACCCATAACAAAATATTATATTCCACACCCCATTACCTAAATGTGATATAATAGTTATCATGTGTCTTTCTAATATAAAAATAATATTTCAATTTATCTTTATATAGAGGGTTTTATTATGATTCCAACATAATAATCCATGTTAATCAGATCTAGAGTCGAAAAATTATCGCCACTTGAAAATCAATTGTGGGTCAAAGTTGAATTTTTTTAGGGTATTAATTTTTTAAAATATATATATATATTATTTTTTTTAAATTGGTAGAGTGAAAAATGCATCATATAAAAATTGATTTAGTAAACTGAATAATATTATGACCATAATCCTGTATGAATTTGGATTCATTATAGTTGCTGAATTTACTATGTCCATTGGACATGTTATCAACATCATTTTTAGAATTACATATATTTTAAAGAAATAATTTTAGTTTTATTTTACCATAGCATATGATTAGAATTTATTTTTAAAATTTTAATTAAATACTTTAAATTGGGTGGCCATCATATTTTTATTTCAAGTAATAAAAAAAATAATAAAACGTCCTTATGAAAAAAAATGTTCTTGTGAACTGTTGGTAAAAAGAAGAAAAAATGGTCAGTGGACCATCTCTGGATTCTCTCGCATGTTTCCCAATGTGTCACCCTATCCTTCCATATATATCCACATCACTCCTAGAATGAATGCTACCTAGAGTGCCACATCTTCCCTCTGGCCGCACCGGAGAGCCGAATGTTGCGATCCCATTGTTCGAACGAGATCACTACCCCTGGACACTAGGTTCCAATATTTTTCGAGGCTGATCTCATACATCTGCATCTCTCCTTCTATGGACAATCCACCCCTAGAGCCTCTCAATTATTCCCTATATTTTTTCCCTATTTTCATCACCACAAATGACCCTAGAACAGTATTCATTCAAATTCATTAGATTTCATGCACAGCAGGTCACCATACTACTACCTCGCCCCACCAGCCGATGACCCTTATAACTATAGAGCCACCCTCAAAATGGATTTATGCCTTTCAAACCCCAAAAAACCATTTCATGTTCATTATATTGCACAATTACCCTTTTGTGATGTCACATCCCCAATGAAACCCCTTCTATGGATTCCCACAGGTCATGTTGGACTTGATCCACTCTGAATTAGGTTAGGGTGGGTACTCATGACCCAAAATTGGTCTAAGAGGGAATGGTTCTCCAATAAATGCACAGTTAGGGGTTTTTTTATCCTGAAACTGGCCTGTGCAGTTCTAACCAAACATTAAATGGTTCTAGGTGGGGCATTAGGGAACATGAAACTTTTATATGATTAAAATTTAATTGGATTAATCAATAAACATTTACTATTACATTAATTTTGTTAAATTTCATTTTTCTAAAAAATATAATATTTTAATAGTCTATGAGATATTAATTCAGTCTATGTATTAAATTATTTAATTAATTTATCTTGTGGAATTAATAGTTTATTAACATTAGGAATGAATAAATTATTTGAATATATTAGATGAATAAATAAGTTAAATTTAATTAATATATTTTGTTTATATTAAATACCTTATTCAATAAATTTATTAAAATATAATTTTATCACAATGGCTAGACATGAGAACACTGATGCTCTACCAATCTAGTTATTTTTATTTAATTATATATTACATGTGTGTGATTTTATCACTAAGAGGTTATTTTTATAATAGCATTTGCATCATCATCTTATTTTAAATATATATAAGCGACTGAGTATCTATTATTATTTATGTATGTACATTACTTTACCAAGACCCCCTCAATTACATGTGAGTACAATTTTATTATTATGAATATGATTTATGATGTTGAACATACCAAGATGAGGAGGTAAGAAGACATGAAATGGAAAAACTTGATAGTGATAATCTACATCAGGATTCAAGACAAGGCTCATGTATGATCCCCTATGGTAGTGATTAATATGTTATGTTTAAATATATCAACCCATATTATATGTCCATGACAAGTGAACTATTTTTATTTCAAGGATTCATTTTCTGAAATATTATGCATTTTCATAACAAGGAAAACACATAATATAACAAACAAAAAAAGTTAATAAGGATGCAGTAAATGTTTTTCTATTAATGTTCAACTAGGAGAATGAAAATATAGAATGAATATATTAATTATAAAGGATTAAATTTATCATAAAATACTAAAACACATCATAGAAAAATTTTGTTGAAAATTCCATCTATAATTTGAATTTGATCAAACGTAGGTTTATCGGGTGCTCATCAGTTATAATTTATGGTTCAACCTACAACTTGGGTGATATTTTGAGAGTGATTGGTTGTATAAAATAAATATCTAAACAATGGAGTATCTAAATCCACATTTATTCATCTTATAGGTAATAACTCAGTAAATAAATATTATTATTTTAGAATCTTGGACTTATCTCAACAGATATAGGAGCCACATTTTAATTCATATGTCCAGTCCAAACCCAACCATAAACTCTTCATGTTGTGTCATAGCCACAATTTATATACTATGATGTGAGGTAAAAACATCCATTCCACTAGAATACATTAGAAACATGGGATTTAGATTTTAGTATAGATTTTTACTATAATTTTATAAAATAGTTATAGATATTTAATGATTTAAATAATTTTTATTGTCTAATCGATAATCAAGATAAAAGTACCGATCTACATGATTTTATTTTTGTTGTAGAAAATAGAATATAATAAAAATGTATATACTGGTATATTTAAAATTTTCAAAGAGTAGTATAGTATCATTAACAATGTACTATGATATCATAAATTCAAGATGTCTTTTTCCATAATACCTATTATGCCACCTCAAGAATCTAGGGTGTAAAAATTTCTTATATGAGACTCATGTATGATCCATATGATGGTTATTTAAAAAAATTTCATTAATATGCCTTTTAAATTTTGGACACTACCTTAGGAAATGGATAATTTCACATGAATTTTCATCTCTATGAATCATGCTAGGATAATGTGATGTGAGATATGAGTGAATGGTTATTAAACATGATATTTACAAATTGAAGGATGAATCATATTCCTTCAACAGAACAATTTTTCGTATCATTTTATCCGAATAATATGATTTCCATTAACAATTAAAAAGAGAATTGTATGGATAAAATGATTTTTTATATTCTAGTTATGGATCTTTATGAAATAAGAACATTAATGAAATATTATTTTTAGTTATTATGGAATAATAAAAAATAGAATATTAATAACGCTAGAAAATTTCTTTATCCGTGATAAAAAAGCGCGGACAATCGGAGTGCGGCTAAAATCCTGAAGGTGTTATATGTGTTAAAAATGTGTTTTTAAAGGCTCCCATTAACTACTTAAAAAACTAATAAAATGGACCATTAACAATTCTTTTTTAATTCCTTTAAAAAGATTAAAAGTTTATATATTTTTATATTTCCATGAGATTGATTCCTTTCATTAGTCCTTCAACGACACCGTTAACAATTTGTTTCACTCCCACCGCTTTAATCGTAGCTTTAAAAATCAATTTCCTCATGAGTGGTCACCTGGATTTGATCATAGAACTTCTCCTTCAATGATGGAAATCTTTTACTATACCCCTTGTTGATTTCATTGTTTATTTAATGATATTTTGATTTATATATATATATATATAAATATTCATATATATATATATATATATAAATATTCATATATTTATATGATTATTTTTAAATACATTTATACGATATATGTGTGTGTGATATATAATTTTATTTATTTATTTATATTATAATCATTTATATATAATATAATATATCAAAAATATATACATGTTTATTAATACACATATATATGTATATATAAATATTATAAATATATACATAAAATTTAAATAATAGTTATATATTATTTAAGATTCATTTTTAAAATATTTATTAACTTACATGTATTAGAATACACATTTAAAAAAATATTTTGATATATATATTTATATAAGTGATTTCTAATATGTAAATATAAGAAATACATACATATATTTAATTATAAATTAAATTACATTGTGAAAAATTGATAAATTTGAAAAATAATAATATCATTATGAATGTAATCCATTGAAATAAATATATCCTCTATTAAAAAAAGCAATAATTCCCCCTTAAAATAGGATAAATATCAATTGAATGTTAAAATGTTAGGGTACCCCGACAAAAAAAATATAATTTCAGAGGACTTTTGGAACTTTTGGATTGTAAAAATGTGAATGTAGTTTACCTATTTCATAGGGGGCATAGATATCAACGAATGCCTCAATTTGATTTTTTTAGATCTAAAATGGACTCCCGGATCAAATGTTATGTCCTTTTGATTTTTGAGATACATTTTAATATTATTTTTGATATTTTATTAATTTTATATTTTTGATATCATAAAATTTATATTTAATGAAAATTACTTGGTAATAATAATAAAATTGTTAATTGAAAACTTTTTTTAGTTTTTTTATAACCCATGTTCTCTAAATATATTATATATAAATTGAAAATACGTTTTTACATTATCTAAGACATATTTTAAGATATATATATATTATTTATATCAAAATGAATATATTTATATATTAATATATTTTTTAATTAATTTTTTTTAGAAATATACTTATATTAGAACTTGTATTATATTTGATAAAGGATGTCTCTATGAGCACTTCAAAAATATAAATGATTCAAAAAATTTCCTTTATTAGCACCTTTTTATAAGTGCTAATTAAAGCCCCCTTTAACTGTATTTTTAGTGCTTTTAAGATCCCATAAAATAGTTCTAAAAATAAATATTTAATGACCCCCTTTAACAATGAATTTGTATCATTCAAAAAGGGGTTCTTTAAAATTTCTTTTAGAAAGAACTATAAAATCCTTAGTGTTGGATAAACCATGTTTTCTAGTAGTGTGGGGAACAAGTTGATAGACAAGGAAAAAATACTAATTGAAATCATGATATAAAAGCTACCTTCATAACATCATTCAATGACAGCGGTGTTAAATAGAAGTTTATTTTTTCAATATTTCATAAAATAGGATATGTGGATTTCTAAATGCAAAAAACTTAATTAATGAAACAAGTCGTCAATTCATCATCATGTGTATTGAATATATGTGCGTAATGTTTTTTTCATTTTTTTGGAAATGAATGAAATATTCCTATCAAATATATGTTTTTGAATAAACTAACCATATAGGTATATAAATGTTTTAATTATAAAGGGTTTTTCTCTTAGAAACAATGAAAATCATTTTCCTACATTAGTGGTGAGAAGTACACAACTTATATATTTCAATGTTTAATTGTTCTAGATTACATTTTGTTTATTATCACCACAAAATTTATTGTATGTGTTCATTTGACACTGTGGGAAATTAATATAGAACAAAAATCAATTTATGTGGTGTCAAATACCCAAATAATAGTTATATAATTCTAGAATCATTAGTGATATGGGATGAGAATAACATGTGAGACTTATATACCAAGTTGTGATATGATAATATTTTTTTTGAAAAAAAATTGTTATTAACAATAAAACCAGTATGGGATTAGAATATTTGTATTTAAATACCATAGGTATTACTAAAAACCTTATATACATAGCTCTGGAATAATATCCACTATAAATAAAGATAATCCACAAATCATTCTAAATTAGTTATGATAGATAGCATGAACTATTAAATGGGTACAGAAGAAGTATGTATACATCATAAGACTCATTTATGTGTTTAGGTAATGTCAATGAGTAGTATAGAATATAAACTATTATAAGATATGATTTTCTTTTGGATGGTGTTCTGAATAATATATTGACCACGTATTCGTTCATGAATATAATATTGCACATAGTAGTTCCAAATAACACATTACTTTATCCAAATCAGGATAGATGATGATTACTACAAGTTTAAAATAAAAAACAAAATATATCATTGATAATTTCCCAAACACACATTTCCGTAAACACATATGAGTCATGATGTATGTAAAAGGATAATCAATTATAAAAGCTCGTACATTAGAAATACCTCCATTTTGAGACATGTTGTGCAAAAATAGATCTTATCCAACAACTATATGAAAACTATAATGACAAATGCATATCATATGATTGTTGAAATGGAATAAATACATTTTCATATGAACATCGGTTTCAATATATAGAGTTTATTGAGGATATAAAAAAACATTCATTAAGAAATAACAAAAAGTCAATATATAGAAACCATCCTAATATAAACTAAGAATATTATAGAAATCCTTATATTTGAAAATATATAGTATTGATATAAACTATAAAAGGGTGCATATATATATTTCATATAGTAACAACAAGATTTAATTGGGATTACTAAATACTATAGATAAAAAAAATGATGATATATGAAAAAGTTCCACATGTTCAAGTGGATAGTGAATGATTGAGAGACACATATTTTATGAGAATATGAATACCATAGTGATGGTTTTATATTCAATGTGACTTGTTATTATTTTTTAATTGATATATATTATTCCAACAATCGATCAATATGTGGAATTTATATAAATTTCAAAATACCATTTTAAATTAAAATTTCATTCCATGGATTAATTTATTGGGGGAATTTTATTTAGAGTATTACGGTTTCTATTAAACTAATACTATATATGGATGTCACACGAGTCATTCCAATAATTCACAAATTGGTAACAAGAAGTCATTTTTCTTATAATAGTTACATTTTATGGTCGTTTAATAGTTCATTTCATGTTAATACTACCATATATAAAAAAATTCATATGACACAACAAGAATGGGATTGTGAGACAATATAATTTTAGTAATCTGTTCATGTTAGTGAAATATGGTTTTAAATTTAAATAAAAAGGTCATAGAAAATTTATTTGGAAAGAATTGTTTTCATGTGTATAATAGAGTTTAGTGGGAGTGCAGATGTTTTCCATGAAATATTTGTTTGATAACATTTTTAACATAGTTGTTTTTTTTGTATTAGTTTAGAAGATAATAAATCCATCTCCTTATAGAATTAATTAATGTAGTAACCTGTGTTCTTGTTTACCGAATCTATAGTGGTTGGAAAATGGATTCTATGACCATGTCAATATTATATATATTAAAATGATATTAAAAAATACAAATCTAAACACTTTTAAAGAGGATTTTTATTAGTTCCACATGGAATTCACCCAAATATAACGTGCATATCCATTAGAGGAGATTAATGTTGTGAATTTAAATTTCATTCCCTTCTATGATGGATCTCATAAATATTTCATATTCTGTACTATAAGATATATTTCAATCATATACTTTATAATGATAAAATATTGGTTATATACATGATAATAGTACAGGAGGTGGTCAGAATAATCCAAGTGTATGACAAAAACTATTACAGGTTTTGTACCTCTTATGTGGAAATGAAGGGATACTAGATAAAATGGTACAAAAACTAGTCTTTATATAATTTCATTATGATATAAGATCCTAAATAGGTTATGATAATGTGAAAAAATATATCATTCAAGACATTAGTATCCATGTGTACAAATACCGAGTGATTTGTAGATTCTGAGGAAGCTAAACAATTTGCGTAAAATACAAAATGATCTATTCCATTTCGTGGAATAGAACATTTTATATACAGAATTATCATGTAGTAAATTATGATCATTCATCCAATCATACTTCCAAGATGTCTTTTTTCGATGGTAGAAATGGGAATATACTCGAGGCCTACATATCATTAGGATTCGTAGTTATGGAGTTGTGGTAAAAAATAGAATAATACCCATACAGTAGTGACATAGAAGACCTAGAAACAAAATCCATTACATAGTAAAAATATAATCTTAACCATGTGAGAGATAAAAAGTATTGTTAGAAACTTTTATCTGGGGAATTTTGGAGTGTTGTAAAAGTGGTTTATCGACACCCAACATTATCAACAATATTGATTTCCATAACATATATATAGACAGTTATCCCTGAAGTACAATTAAAATTATTGTGGTTATATTTCTACATGCTCTAGTAAATTTATATTTCCATTAATTAATTTTCATATCAAAAGGTTATTGATGTTCTCTTTCTATGATAACCTTGAGATAATATGAAATAATTTTAGTTAAATATCATGTGGACAAGATACATAATTTTAACTTGACTTTGTTGATTTATTAATATTAGGTGTTGTAAGATCATAATCATTGGTATTTGTTATCATGATCTTCTAACATGGTGTTCTCTATAATTTGAGATCATGAGTACATACTCGCAATATGAATACCACATGTTTCATGTTACATTGGTTGTTTCTATCTATATACATATGTATTGGTCTCTTGACCTAATATAATTATCAATGTGTTCCATTTGATCATGTACATTGATAGAAAGAAGAACCCATGATATTGAATTTGTGGTGAGGTAGCTATTATTTGTATATCACCCCAAGCTTCTACGGTACGCTTCTCTTTGAATAATGTGATAGCGTGTGTTGTACGTAACACCAAGTTCTAACACACCATAACCAATCAAACTAGCTGTTATGAATATTAATACCTACTTTTTGAAATTATATATATTTTATATTTCAAAATGGAATTCATTTTTAGATTCGGAATTTAGAATTTAGCCTAAGGTGAAATTTTGGTACTTTTCGGATAACTTTAATATTTTGATGAATAGTGAAAATTACTAAATTTTAATTAAAAACAACTTTTTTAATAGAAACAATTTATATTGATAAATTATAAATTTGAGTGGTTTTAAAGTATATTTAGAATATATTTTTACCATTTAATATAATGTTGGTCATTGTACATAATTTTACAGTTAAACCGGACATAAACAAGTGTCAATCTTTTGATAGTTATTATCTCTTAAAAACACGCTTTTTGTTTTAACAATGGGAATTAATTTTAAATTAATTTCTGCCACTTCTGTATTTTGAATTTGGAAAAACGGATTCCATATTTGGAATCAGGATGTTCAAATTGTGTAAATAGGTAACTTTTATTTTTAGACATTTTGAATTATTATTTCGGTAAATATTTTATTTACCATGGTTAAGGGTAAATCCGGTAAATAAGGGTTAAAAAATAATATTATAATAATAAAAAATTACCCTAAAATGTTTCCTAGACTCATTGGTTGATACATGTTCGACCATAGGCATATTTTTGTCGATTTTGGGACCTCATGGAGCAACTTGTAGGTGATAGGGACACTTAATTTTAATTAAGTTAAAATTAATACAAAAATGACACAAGCATATATCTTTTAGAAAAAAAATTTTTTACATAGGTATATATATGTTGGATTTTTGACTATAAATATTCATTAGAAATATAAAACAATTTCCTACATAATTATATTTTATTTATAATTTTTTAGACTTTAAATAATTTAATTTATTTATGACATAATGATGATGTAGTAATTACCATAATAGTGACAAATTAAAATAATTGATATTATAAATACCCAAATAAATATAATTTGAGACTTTTAATGTATTAAAATAATTCTATAGGATAATATGACATATTATTATTGATGTAATTTATTTTGTTTGAAGTAATAATTCTGTTATGAGTTTCACAAAAATCAACTATTGAATAGTGTCAAAATTGACATAAAAGAGTTTTTTAAAATAATATTATATTATTAATTGATATTAAAATCCTAAAAATCTAAGTTTTGGCCAAGAGAATTATATCATGATATTTATATCATTAATGGACCACTTGGGGGTCTCTTGGATGTATATAGTATGTTTATTAACCATATAATATAAAAATACAAAGAGACATTGTAAAAGTGAAACTAATAAACTAGGAGTTAATACTTAAAGATAAGGTTAATATAGTAACCCAAAACTGTCTAAATTCTATTTTTTTAATGTTTTTCTACCTATACTCACCTTAAAATTTAAATAATAAACTTTGGATCCATTAAAAATCGAATATGAATTTATTATAAATTAATATTTCTAGCTTTTCCAAAGGTTCCCATCACCCCTCTTATAAAACGACACTCCTCCTTATCATTTCTTCACACCTTCAATGCCTCTTGGTTCGGCCAAAATTTGCCCAAATACTCTCCCAACATCCCTCAATACAACCTAGAGGCCTTAGTTTGATCTTAAAGCCAACCTAAGAAGCACTTTTGATCAAATCAAAAGGAAGAACCCGAAGAAGAGGTAATGATTTCACCACCCTTTTCCAAGTTCCTTTCTTCTTCCACTTATTCTTCCTTTGTTGTTACCATTCTAAAATAATAACTACAGTATCATATATATACTATGATTTTATTATAAATATGGTACAATCATATTCATTATTCTATCCACCTTTTTAATAACATGTCACCATACGTGCGTACGTACGGCTTACCGTCTCCACATCGTGGTTTCATTGTTATTCAATATATTATTATTTGGATCGGTATAATAATGATGTGAAACTCATGTAAATAATAAATATAACAGGTTAATTATTCTTTATATATGATATACCATCAATTTATATATTATTTTTATATCAAAAGAATGATATTGTCCCTCGTGCGTACGTACGGACTACCGTCTCCACGAACACGATGAGATTAATTCTCCATCGTATCCATTCAAGTATAATTATCATTTGATGATTTAAAAATGATTTTTAAGGACTTTATATCATTATGTATATGAATTATATACAACCTATCCATGAAAAACATGGATTATATAACAAAACATATAAAAGAGAACGAGTAAGTTAAAACCCGAAACGACGATAATACAAAGATATTATTAACAAAGCAATGTTAAAAGATCATATATCTTATCATATGAATGTATATGAATATTTAATAATTTAATAACAATTATTTCACCATTATACAGGAGGATAACCTACCCCAACCAAGGAAAAGTACAAGGTAAGGTTTTATTTCACAATCTCTTCATTATCCGAGGTTGTTTATACATAATAATCTACTGGGATCTCTTTATCATCCACATCCATGTTTCTTAAAAATGTATTTCAAAACATTTTTACTATTTAAAAGAATATGGGTTAAAGTCATTTATACAATTTTTTGACTTTTTATAAGAGTTTTATAAAGGAATCTTTCCGTCTTTTTCCAAACAAGGTGCTTTTTAACCTTTTCGACAAAATTATGGTAAGAATGTTTTTTTAACTTATACAGCGGGTGCAATTATTTTCCGCCATTATAAAATCCTCGAAGCCTCACTTACAAGATTATAAGAATATTTTCAAAGAAAATGTTTTATTTTATAAATATATGACTCTTAAATGATTTGAAAATAGAAAGAGATATTTCTCTAAAAAGAGTTTTGATTTCATCTATGTCAACATCCTTTGATGGATTTTACGCTTATTTGAAGATGATTTATTATACAAAACATCTATATTGTATTGAAGGTTTTGTGATATGTTTGACGGTGGATGTGCTATTTTTATACCATTCAAAGTTTATTATGAAATTATTGACATTTCGTATGCTATTTTTAATACGAATGTTTATGTTATGTTTAAACCTTTTCATATGGGATTGCATTGGACTTAATATGTGACGGGTGGAGCCCCCTATAGCTCCTCGATGCATCGGTAGGTCTCATGAGACAAACTAGTGTCTTGGCACAAGGCCTTGGCAAAATCTTATTTGTAGTCTTGGCATGAGGCCTTGGCTATGGGGTTATGATAGTCTGTCATTATGCATTCCATCGTTATGAAAGTGGTTATTGATATTGCATTTGATTATTCGATTAGTAGAATATCCATGTGAATATGTATATGGAATTATTTCATTTTATTTTTTCTATATTATGTTTAAGTTCATGTTTAAAAGGATTTGTTTTTAGTTCTACATTGCCTTAGATGTTTATTCTTATTTATGAAAGTTTCCACTATATTATTATCCTTACTGGGTATTTGAGCTCACCCCTTTTCTATGTTTTATTTTTCCCTGGAAGTGAATATGTAAATTATGAATGGCCTATAGAGATATTATGTGGGTATAATAGTGAGGATTATGGAGAAAATATGTTGTTGTTGTTGTATTTGACTTAATTATTTAATGTAAAACTTTATAAATATATATAGTGTTTCCAAGGCTACTAAACGAATCGGTCTTTTCAGATTTGGTCTTTCTTTTGATCATTACGATGTTATGTAATAATGCACCGACTCTGGGTAACTAGGGTCGGGGCGTTACAGTCGGTATCAAAGGAAGTTTAGTACAATCCTTCGAAGCTAGATTTAGATAAACTCTGATTAGAGCACGTAGACCTAATATGAACTATGACGATTAGTAAAGAAGAACTTCCTAGAAGTTTGGTATTATAGAGATTTTGTGAGTTTTCCGAGCAATAAATCTCTGTCTGGATACGAACAGGTAGAGGTGGCTCTAGCACAGATGTACCTAGGGGTAAAACCTGAAAACACCGCTTTGAGCTAGACTCAAACGGGAACTGGTGCATGACAACGGGCCTTGTTTCACTCTTGGTTACGACACTCCAGGGGGATATGCTTAGGATAACTCTAATTTTCATTACAAATAATTATGAAGGGTTTATGAGTATATACTTCATCAAAGAAAACATTCTTATGATTATGGATTATATCCATAAATTGTTCAATTTATGTTAAGTGTTTTATAAGTATGGGATTATGTATTTTTATTCACAAACTGATCTAGTTTATGACATTGTTTAGAAATGGCGCCTAGTGGAAGAAATGGAAACAGTATCAATGAACGCACTCCATTTAGGGATTTTCCTCCTGCTCAAGATAATTATAATGGAGCTGGTGATGCAACTGGTGCCGATCAGCTAATCACCATACTGGGACAACTCACTCAGGTTATGAATATTAACCTTACCCATATGGAGCACCATGATCCACAGCGTGGAGGATTAATGTTAGATCAATTCATGAGGCAACAAACACCAACATTCAATGGGATTACAAATCCCTTAGTATCTGAGCAATGGATATTTTCCCTAGAAGAAATATTTCAGGCTTTGGGGAGTAGTGAAAGGGAAAAAGTAATCATGGCAGTTTACCACCTCACTGTAGATGTTGATCAACGGTGGTCATTGATTCAAAATACAAAGTAAGATTATGAAGTATCAAATATGGAATGGTAGGAGTTCAAAGATCTGTTTTTAGAAAAATACTTTCCTCGCGACCACCGAGCAGATATGGAAAGGCAGTTCCTCAGTATGAGACAAAAGGAGGATGAGAATGTAGCAAAGTATGAGGCTAGCTTTACAAGGTTAGCATGGTATGCTGGAGATTATATACATAACCCAAGAAGTACGATTGATCATTTCTTTGATGGGTTAAAACCATTTCTTCGTCGAGCATCAGTCTCACAATCCTTTTCATCGTACGAAGACATTATCTCATGTGCTATCAAGACTGAAAAGGAATTCTCTAAGTCTTAAGACTTAAAAAAAAGAAAGAGAAGAAGAGACCTGCTGATCAATCTGGGAATGGAAATAAGGGGAAGACGGTAAAGGTTGAATATCCATCCTGTGGTTAATGTGGGAAGAAACACCCTGGTAACTTCTTGAAGGGAATGGGAGTCTGTTACAAGTGTGCTGAAAAAATCCACCAAGCTCATGATTGCAAGGGGAAGAAGGAAGCTACCAATGTTCATTGCTACAATTGCAGGGAGATGGGGCATTATGTAAATGAATGTCCTAAGTGTCAGGATAACTTACCTCAGAAAAGGCCAAGGGATCAAGGCCACGCTTATGCTATCACTACTGCTGAGTTATAAGCTCCGAAAGACGTGGTGGAAGGTAATTTAATGGTTTCCTAAAGTTTAGAAAATGCATTATTTGAATCTGGATCATCGCATTGTTTCATATCATCCCAGTTTGCTAAGAAAATTATATATTTCCAATTTGATTTAACAAGGGAGTTGTCAGTTAAAACTCATAAGGGAAGTATCATTGCAACAATGTTTTGTGAATCAGTCCCCATTAGAGCACATAAATGTTCTTTATCTGCTGATCTCATCGTCATACCTACGATTGAGTTTGATATAATCCTTGGTATGGACTGGCTTTCGGACTATGATGCGAAGATTTATTGTAAGAATATAGAGGTTATGATTCTTGATGATGATGATAAGGAACACCTTATCTTTAGAGCAGAATCGTCACCACCTAATTCTTATTTAGATCCACCCCTAGTAGCTCAACTAAATTTAATTAATGGGGGAGGAAGAGAATGAAATAACTGTGGGTGAGGAAAGGAATGTTCAAATAGAGGATGTACCTGTTGTGAAAGAATTTGTAGATGTATTTCCGGAAGATTTACCTGGACATCCTCCAGAACGAGAAGTTGACTTTTCCATTGGTTTAATTCCAGGATCAAGGCCTATATCAAAGACCCCTTATAGAATGGCCACTGTAGAATTAGTTGAAATAAAGAAACAACTAGAAGAATTGAGTAATAAGGGATTTATTCACCCTAGTGTTTCTCCATGGGGAGCCCCTGTTCTTTTTGTTAAAAAGAAAGACGGATCTATGAGGTTTTGTATCGACTACAGGGAGATCAATGCTATAATAATAAAGAACATGTATCCCCTACCACACATTGATGATTTATTTGACCAACTGCATGGAGCTCAATACTTTTCAAAGATTTACCATCGATCTGGATACCATTAATTGTGTGTGGAGAAGGAAGACATTCCAAAGACAGTATTTTGAACCAGGTACGGGCATTAAGAGTTTACTGTAATGCCTTTTGGATTGACTAATTCACCCTTTGTATTCATGGATATGATGAATAGGGTTTTCAAGGAGTATCTCGATGAATTTGTGGTGGTATTTATTGATGATATCTTAGTATACTCCAAAAACTACGAAGATCATGAAAATCACATGCTCATTATCTTGAAGACTCTGAGAAGGCATGAATTATATGGGAAGTTTTGCAACTGTGAATTCTAGCATCAGGATATTTCTTTTCTTGGACATATTATCTATAATGATGGAATCTCTGTTGATCCTTCTAAGGAAAAGGCAATCCAAGAATGTCCAGAACCTACGATTATAACTGAGGTACGTAGTTTTATTGGTTTGGTAGGTTATTTTCGACGTTTCGTCCAGAATTCTTCCCGATTGGCTAACCCATTAACGAAGATAACACGTAAAGGGGTTAAATTTGTTTGGAAAAAAGAGAGTGAATAAGGTTTCGAAGAACTGAAGAGAAGATTAGTCAATTCTCCTATATTGACTCTACCATCGGGGAATGATGGGTTCATTATTTATAGTGATGCATCGAAGAATGGACTTGGTTGTGTCCTTATGCAGAATGATAAGGTTATTTCCTATGCATCACGACAGTTGAAAATTCATAAACAAAACTATCCTACTAATGATCTCGAGTTAGTATCTGTGATATTTTCTTTGATGATATGGAGGCACTACCCCTATGGTAAAAAATGTGAGATTTATACTGATCACAAGAGATTGAAGTATATTTTCTCACAAAAATAACTCAACATGAGGCAAAATAGATGGCTTTAATTGCTCAAGGATTATTATTGTACGATACAAATACAACCCGGGGAAGGAAAACAAGGTGGCAGATGCTTTGAGCAGAAAAAATCATTGAGTTTTGAACAATATGAGAATTGAAAGGGATCCAATTTTCATGGATCTAGTGAAGATGGACATGGGAATAACCAGGGAAGGAGAAACATCAATTCTTTTTCAAATGGTTGCCAAACCATATTTACTAGAAAGGATTAAGAGTTCTCAGACCGATGATGAAGAATTTCAAAAGAAGATTAAAGATGTGAATGATGGGAGACTGAGAGTCTTTGTGTATGAAGATGGAATTTTGAAATTCGGGAAGAGACTCTGTGTTCTCGATATACCTGATCTAAAAAGGGAATTTCTGGATGATTCTCATAGTTCCAATTTCTCTATACACCCTGGGAGCACCAAAATGTATAGAGATTTGAAGGAACATTTTTGGTGGGACAATATGAAGAGGGGGATTGCTGATTTTGTGTCATGATGTATGGTTTGTCAACAAGTGAAAGCTGGATGGCAACACCCTGGAGGATTCATGCAACCTCTTCCCATACTGGAGTGGAAATGGGACAATATTACGATGGACTTTGTCATGGGGCTACCAAAGACTCCTATAAGTAATGATGCAATATGGGTTATTGTGGATCGTCTTACGAAGTCATCAAATTTTCTAGATATAACAGAAGATTTACCACTGGAACGTCTAGAAAGACTATATATTAATGAAGTTTTGAGACTTCATGGAGTACCCCTATCGATGGTTTCTGATTGTGATCCCTGTTTTACTTCATGATTCTGGAAGAGTCTTCAGAAATCCCTAGATACTGAACTTCATTTGAGCACTACCTACCACCCTCAGACAGACGGACAATCAGAACGGACTATTCAAACCTTATAAGACATGTTGAGATCCTTCTCACTTGACTTTCAGGGTATGTGGGATCAATATTTAACTTTGGTATAATTTTTTTATAACAATAGCTTCCATTCGAGTATTCAGATGCCACCATATGAAGAGTTATACGGAAAGAGATGTCACACACCAACCTGTTGGGATGACGTTGGTGAAAGAAAACTTGTAGGTCTAGAACTGGTGGAGGAAACGATAGAAAAGGTGAAGGTAATCCAAAATCACATCAAAGCAGCTCAATGTAGGCAGAAGAGCTATGCCGATAATCGAAATAAGGATTTGGAATTTCAAGTTGGTGATCATGTTTTCCTGAAGGTATCTCCATGGAAGGGAGTCATAAATTTTGGTAAGAAAGGTAAATTTAGTCCAAGGTACATTAGTCCTTTCGAAATTCTATAACGAATTGGGGTTGTAGCTTACCGATTGGAAATGCTGCCAAGTCTCTCCAAAGTTCACGATGTGTTCCACGTATCTCTGTTGAGGAAATACCTGCCTGACCCAATGCATGTACTCACCTATGAGGAGTTAGAACTGGAACCCGATCTATCTTATTGCGAAGAGCCCTTCAGGATTCTTGATACGGGAGAACAAGTACCGAGAAACCAGACGACGCATCTGGTAAAAGTTTTGTGGAAAACCATAAGATGGAAGAGGCAACGTGGGAACCCGAGGAACTTATGATGAAGAACCACCCGAGTCTTTTCATGTGATAAGTATTCTAGAAATTTCGAGGACGAAATTATTTGAAGGAGGGGAAAATGTTACACCCCAAGCTTCTACGGTACGCTTCTCTTTGAATAATGTGAAAGCGTGTGTTGTACGCAACATCGACTTCTAACACACCATAACCAATCAAACTAGCCGTTATGAATAGTAATACCTACTTTTTGAAATTATACATATTTTATAATTCAAAATGGACTTCATTTTTATATTCGGAATGTAGAATTTAGCCTAAGGTGACATTTTCGTACTTTTCGGATAACTTTAATATTTTGATGATTAGTGAAAATTACTAAATTTTAATTAAAAACAACTTTTTTAATCAAAATAATTTTTATTGATAAATTATGAATTTGAGTGGTTTTAAAGTATATTTAGAATATATTTTTACCATTTAATAAAATTCTTGTCATTGGACATAATTTTACAATTAAACCAGATATAAAAAAGTGTCAATCTTTTGATAGTTATTATCTCTTAAAAATACGTTTTTTGTTTTAACAATGAGAATTAATTTTAAATTAATTTCTTCCACATATGTGTTTTGAATTTGGAAAAATGGATTCCATATTTGGAATCAAGATGGTCAAATTTTGTAAATAGGTAACTTTTATTTTTAGACATTTTGAATAATTATTTCGGTAAATATGTTATTTACCATGGTTAAGGGTAAATCCGGTAAATAAGGGTTAAAAATAATATTATAATAATAAAAAATTACCCTAAAACGTGTCCTAGCCTCATTGGTTAATACATGTTCTACCATAGGCATCTTTGGTTCTATTTTGGGACCCCATGGAGCCACTTGTAGGAGATAGGGACACTTAATTTTAATTAAGTTAAAATGAATACAAAAATGACACAAGCATATATTTTTTAGCAAAACAATTTTTACATAGGGTAATATATGTTGGATTTTCAACTATAAATATTCATTAGAAACCTAAAACGATTTTATACATAATGAGAGTTTATTTATAATTTTTTATACTTTAAATAATTTAATTTATTTATTACACAATGATGATGCAGTAATTACCATAATAGTGAAAAATTAAAATAATTGATATTATAAATACCCAAATAAATATAATTTGAGACTTTTAATGAATTATAATAATTTTCTAGGATAATATGATATATTAGGATTTATTTAATTTATTTTTTTCGAAGTAATAATTCTGTTATGAGTTTCACAAAAATCAACTATTGAATAGTGTCAAAATGGACATAAAAGTGTCTTTAAAACAAATATTATATTATTAATTGATATTAAATTCCTAAAAATCTAAGGTTCAGCGAAGAGACATATATCATGATATTGATATCCTTAATGGACCACTAGGGGGTATCTTGAATGTATATAGTATGTTTATTAACCATATAACATAAAAATACAAAGAGACATTGTAAATGTGAAACTAATTAACGAAGATTTAATATTTAATGATAAGGTTAATATAGTAACCCAAACCTATCTAAATTCTATTGGTTTAATGGTTTTCGACCTATCCCCACCTTAAAATTTAAATAATCAACTTTTGAGCCATTATAAACCGAATATGCATTTATTATAAATTAATATTTCTAGCTTTTCCAAAGGTGCCCCTCACCCCTCTTATAAAAGGGCACTCCTCCTTCCCATTTCTTCCCACCTTCAAAGCCTTTTAGTTCGGACAAACTCTACCCAAATACTCTCCCAACATCCCTCACTACAACCTGGAGGCCTTAGTTTGATCAGAAATCCAACCTAACGAGCCCTTTTTATCAAATCAAAAGGAAGAACCCGAAAAAGAGGTAATGATTTCACCACCCTTTTCCAAGTTCTTTTCTTCTTCCACTTATTCTTCCTTTTTTGTTACCATTATAAAATAATAAATCCTGTATCATATATATAATGTGATGTTATTATAGATATGGTACAACCATATTCAGTGTTCTATCCACCCTTTGAATAACATGTCACCATACGTGCGTACGTACGGCTTACCATCTCCACGTCGTGGTTTAATTGTTATTAAATATATTATTATTTGGATGGGTATAATAATGACGTGTAACTCATGTAAATAATAAATATAACATGTTAATGATTCTGTATGTATGATATACCATCCATTTATATATTATTTTAATATCAAAAGAATGATATTGTCGCTCGTGCGTACGTACGGACTACCGTCTCCACGAACGCGATGAGATTCATTCTCCATCGTATCCATTCAAGTATAATTATCATTTGATGATTTAAAAATCATGTTTAAGGACTTGATATCATTCCTTATATGAATAATATACAAAATATCCATGAAAAACATGGCTTGTGTAACAAAATGTATAAAATAAAATGAGTAAGTTAACACCCGAAACGACGATAATACTAAGATATTATTAACAAAGCAATGTTAAAAGATCATATATCATTTCATATGAATGTATATGATTCTTGTATAATTTAATAAAAATTATTTCACCATTATACAGGTGGTGAACCAACCCCAACGAAGGAAAAGAAGAAGGTAAGGGTTTATTTCACAATCTTTTCATTATCTGAGGTTGTTTATACGTAATAATCTACTAGGATCTCTTTATCATCCACATCCATGTTTCTTAAAAATGTATTTCAAAACATTTTTACTGTTTAAAAGAATATGGGTTAAAGTAATTTATACCCTTGTTTGAATTTTTATAAGTGGTTTATAAAGGAATCTTTCCGTCGTTTTCCAAATAAGGTTCTTTTTTACCTTTTCGACATAATTAAGGTAAGAATGTTTTTTTAACTTATACGGCAGGTGCGGTTATTTTCCGCCGTTATAAAATCATCGAAGCTTCACTTACAATCTTATAAGAATATTTTCAATGAAAATGTTTTATTTTATAAATATATTACTGTTAAATTATTTCAAAATAGAAAGAGATATTTCTCTAGAAATAGTTTTGAGTTCATCTATGTCAACATCCTTTGATGGATTTTACGCTTATTTGAAGTTGATTTATTATACAAAATTTCTATATTTTATTGAAGGTTTTGTGATATGTTTGACTGTGGATGTGCTATTTTTATAACATTCATAGTTTATGGTGAAAGTATTGACCTTTGTATGCTAGTTTTAATACGAATGATTATGTTATGTTTAAACCTTTTCATTTGGGATTGCATTGGACTTAATATGTGACGGGTGGAGCCCGCTATAGCTCCTAGATGCATCGGTAGGTCTCATGAGACAAACTAGTGTCTTGGCACAAGGCCTTAGAAAAATCTTATTTGTAGTCTTGGCACGAGGCCTTGGATATGTGGTTATGAAGTCTGGAATTATGCATTCCATCGTTATGAAAGTGGTTATTGATATTGCATGTGATTATTCGATTAGTAGAATATCCATGTGAATAAGTAAATGGCATTATTTCATTTTATTTTTTCCATATTATGTTTAAGTTCAAGTTTAAAAGGAGTTTGTTTTAGTTATACATTGCCTTAAATGTTTATTCTTATTTATGAATGTTTCCACTATATTGTTATCCTTACTGGGCATTTGATCTCACCCATTTTCTATGTTTTATTTTTCCTAGTAAGTGAATAAGTAAAGTATGAATAACTTGTTGGGATATTATGAGGGGATAATAGTGAGGATTATGGAGACAATATGTTGTTGTTGTAGTTTTTCACTTTATGATGCAATGTAAAACATTATGAATATATCTAGTGTTTCCAAGGCTACTAAACCAATCGGTCATTCGTGGTTTGATCTTTCTTATGATCATGCCAATGTTATGTAATAATGCACCGACTCTGGGTAACTGGGGTCGAGGCGTTACAATTTGGTTTGTCACTGGTGGCTTGATAGTGGATGAATTCTTGAGAGACAATTTTTCACTTATGAGTTGAGGAAGTGATATCGTAGTTAAAGTTTATCCGGATAGTAGTATCATTCTAAATCCAGGTCCATGTTAATCGTATGTATTTCCATCTAGTTATATAAAAATATAAAAAAGAATCAAAGGATCATAAAACAAGTGTACGACCATCTTTATGAGAAATCATATTATCAAGAGATAATATTACACAATGTGTGTTCATAAGATAGTTGTTATTTCTATGAATTCTTATAATATCTTTAGGGGACTATATGGGTTTTTAGTCTATACTCATTTCCTTTAATTATTATTTAATTATATCGAGATAAGGTCTTGGAGGGTTAAATAATATAAAATATTCTAGAATCTTCACTATGTAGAAGAAAAGGTATATAGGATATATAGGGGCCCCACCATGGAGTCTTAGAGTTGTACCAACATTATCGATAATTTATAAATATATAAATTTATTAATATTTGAGTATGTGATAATTGGGTTGAATATATTATTTTAATAATTTAAATGGGTTTTTGTATACATAATTCATAATATTATAAGAATACATATTATTTATATATTAATGGTTTTCATAATATTACCAAGAATTAGAAGTAATGTTAAAGACATTGGGTTGACACCTAATATATTTAATACTAGTACACACCCATGCATACACATGACATATAGAATTAATGGTGTTTACTAAAGACAATACTATTTGTAATAGTTACCTATTATTAGTAATGTTTATAAATTTCTAATCACAATGTATTGATAAAATATAATGGTACAATAGCCAATTGATTATGGACACACCAATAGAATACATGAATAATGGAATTAAAAATACAAAGTAAATACTGATTTTGGAGGGATATTTCATTTTATTTGAATTTGCATTCATGTCTTGATTATCATTATTAGTGGTCCTAAATCATAAAATAATTATTTTATTGCATTAACATTCATGTCAGACAAAGTAATTCATGAAGTGTCAATAAAACAGAAAGACATAGTCACTATACGAGTCATTACAATAATAAAAAATGTGAACAACAAAAATGATTCATTTGAATATAAAATGATAAAATCCAATATTCTAATTGTACAATATTTTATGAAGTTCATGTCTGAAGATGTGTTGAACCTAACTGAAGCTAGTTAGTCTGAAGGAACATATTGTGGTTGCAATATTTCTTTAGTTTCTTTATTGTGTATCAAATGCATCCTGCAGTTGAAAATCCAATTATTTACATTAAAAAAGTAATGATTATTTAAATATAAAAATACAATGAAATAGCTAAGTTGAATATGGTTGTAGTAATATAAATAAATGTTCTAGAAATACACAGTATAGGGATCAAAGGATAGCAATATACTTTGACCTAATTCATATGTGAAGACATTATTTGTGACTGGAAAGTATAAAAAAATATAAAAAAATCATACATTTGGATGTAATTTCATTGAATATTTTATCAATTTATTATAGTTTAACAAAGATGGCGTATTTTGGAAGTAAAGTTACAGTAAACATAAAAAAAATTGTTTTTAACATGGAGGCTTTTACAGTACCTCAAATATAAGGAATATATGATGTAGAGATAGACAACATGAAAAAAATTTCATATATTTTATGTTTTATGTTAAATAAATATATTTTGGAATAGATAATACCCACATCATTTCCTACATAATAACAATTAAACCGTAAAATGGACCAACAAATGAAACATGCAAACAATGAACCACAAAAGTATCCGTATACAAAAACCAAATGTTAGTATGACATACTAATAGTTCCTGTCTGTATAGGAAACAAACAGGAATAAGAAATGTAATTAGGTATCAAATAGTGCATGTTTAATCGACTGACACGTGCGAATGAACTGAATATTGAATTAATTATTTTTATTTTAATGGAGGATGTTTTAGTAAGTTACCTTCCAATAGTAATGTTTGATAATTTTTATTCACAAATTATTGGAACATAAAAATGGAATATAAGTGGACAAATTATGGAGACACCTACAGATTACATGAAAAATGAAGGGATATATAAAAAGTAACTTCTAATTTTTGTGTGATATTTCAAATCTTTTTTAAATGCATTCATGTCCTACATGATGGCTATTGTTGGTCAACACCTGCACTCCACTTCACTACATGTCATCACAGGGCTCAACCAATCAACACTACGAACATGCTCCATAAAAATAGTAAACCATGTATTGTAATTCGAACTGAAAGACACATATATTCTAGAAGTGGTTGTAATAAAAAAAATGTGAACTGGGCGGAGGATTAATTTGAATACAAAATGAAAGAAACCAAATATTTATTTCCACGAAATATTTATTAAGATAATGTTTGAAGAATGTTTTCAACTAAATGAAGTTACATTTTCATCTATGAACAATGTGTTTCACTATGGAGATGAAAAACATTATATTGATTAATAAATAGTAATACATATTTAAATATGAAAATATAATCCAACAATGAAACAAAACATTGCAACTGTAATAAAAATGACTATTCTGGATTTGAACAGTATACAGAACATAGGATTGTAATACATTGTGACAAATTCCATCACCGGACAGTATAAAAATCTATTAAAAAGTCAAATATTACAAAGTTTCCATGTTTGTAATTTATAAAAACAAGAAAAAGAAAAAAAAATGTAGAAAATTGTTGTTTTTTATATTATACAAAAAAAAGTAAATATAAAGATAAGTGGTATAAAACTATAAATATAAATGTCACCTAGTTGATCATATTTTTCATATGTAGTAATACATACTTTGTAATGGTGATATATTTGATTCATAATTATCCAATGGTTCTGCTTGATTGATTCACCACAAGGTGATGATCTACTTCGCAGTCGATAGGAATATAAAATCTGATGTGCTGATGACAAGTAACTTCAACAAGGTTATGAAAACGTTTAGGATCATTAATGAAGTTACTCATAGAAAATTTTAAAATTATATTCAGAATGAATTAAATATAAAAAACATTAGTATAAGATTGATTTCATAATAGGTTATAATTTATTTTAATGTAATCATAGATTTCAAAACAAAATAATTTAAAAAATATCAGAATAGAGAATATAAAATCTCAGAAGAAAATATAATAAATAAATTATCATGTTAGGTAATTTAAAAAGAAACATTTTTGAAATTTTTATCAATTACAAAAAATATGGTGACAACAGAATTTTGTTAGGGAAAGGTAAATAAATGGTTCTGGAAAATGTAAAACTTATTAAGGAAGGACCAAAAATTATATAGGATGATATTATATGCATGGTTACAGAAAATAAGGAAGAGTGGATGAGACATGGGTCTATATGAAGATTTTCTTTAATGATTCCAAAGTATATGATAGTATAGTTAAACAAAGCATAATACTTCCACTATTCATATCTCAAAAATGATTAATGAAAATAACTAGGATAATTATAATCTTGCAATGATAAGTAATTTCATCAAAATGTTTTAAATCTGAAAAAAAATGGTCTTACCAAACATGTGAAACAAGTTCACTAGAAGCTTTTATATAATGACCACCTTTAAAATCTATAAATGATTAGAAAAATGACATGCATAGTTAAAAATTTTCAGAGATATGAAATTTCATAGAAATGATTAAAAACTGAAAAAACTGGGATTTCCAAAAATGTTCTTCATGATAAATTTAAGCCCATATAAAATTTTCAGCTTTCTAATCACAAAAATATATAATGAAAATAATCAGGATGATTAAAAATTTACAATGATACGAAACTTCATTAAAATTCCTAAAAAATATAAAATCAGGCTTACAAATCATGTTTAGTGAGTTTAATGTAACCCAAAATAAAGTAAAATAAAATGAATCATAAATAAATGTGATCAATAAATTTTGAAAATAAAAAAGGAAACCATGCGTGAAGAAAAAATATATTAGAACATTTATAAAAAATAAAAAACATCCAAAACAACTCATACCTTCCCATATAAGTAATATTCATGTACTGTCTTGTCAAACTCAAGAAGCACAAGAAAATCACTGAATCATTAACTCCTTGAAATATGAAAAATATAAAATATTTCAGTCCTTATCCATAGATCAAATCCATATAAAGAATGAGTTGGAAAAAAAACACCAGGATCAAACCTCCTTGATCCATAAGTGATGTTTATCTTATTTTTGTCTTCCTCCAAGCATGTAAATAGAACACATTCATTCCATTATCCCATGTTCATTAATTTTGAAATATGTTAATTAATATGTGGGGATGATAATAATAGTCAATAAAATTATAAGCTGTGAATAAAACTATCATTAAAGTCCCTAAAATGAGAAAAGAACATTTAAAACCCACAACCTCACAAGAAACTCTTAACGATGAAAGAGAGAAATATGATTGTGACACTTTAGAACAGATCAATTTGGAATAAAAAATAACAGAATTATGCATAAAACTATTGAAGGGGGAAATCCCAAGTAACAAAAATGATTAAAAATGATGACTCCCACCAAACCAACAAAATGACAGTATTTTTTTCTGGTATTAGAAAGTTGCAAAACATCATTCAAAAATCAGCCAAAAATAAACAGTTTTAATTTCAATGCGGATAATTTAAAAAATGACCAAATCTATATAATGCACAATTAAAAATGGTGTTTGATAATGAAATCAGAATCAAAGAAATGAATTATAATTACAAAATATGTAAAAATTCGTGTGAGACATAAATAAACTTCATGTGGTGGTACACTTCACCAATTTTCATTGCATTTCTGTTTAATGCAGATCTCATAGAAATACCTCATTTTATGTGAATCCAACTACTAAAATCAAAATAATCCACACATAAGATGTAGGAAAAAAGAAAACATGGATCAAAATGGTGGAAAAATTACTGGTAATCAAACAAATTTATAATAATTTTTTATGTATTCACATTTTCAGAGAAAACAATAAAACAATATATACCAACTCATAGATTCCATGAAAGGCCAATATCAACATCCCTACACCTCATCTTGAATTTTAGGAGAAAATAGTACATCATTACTTTAGTAATCCATAAATAATAGATTTATATAATAAATACAACACATAAACACTAAATTAATTCATCCAAAAGAAAAAAATAAAATAAAATAAATTAAGAATGATGACAAGAAACATTGAATAAAACCAATAAAAAATACCACATTGAATAAATCCATAGAGCGAATGAATTAGAATAAATCCATAAATACACGTGACCTTATTTGCGAGACGAAGCTATCTCTAAAGAATCGATTGATGTTTTGTGATGTATTTAGTTACTATGGTGAATTGTTTGGAGTAGACGTGTATATGTCGACACCAACCTTATATTATAAGATCTTTATGATGGTATCAGTCAAATGGATAGGGTCTCCCTCTATAAGATAGTGGGAACCATATTCGAGGGTGAATGGGCAATTGTTTGTATGAGTAGCAGATAGTTGGATCCCTAGATGAGAAATATCATCAGATAGTTTGCTGGAGGAGAAAGAATCAATGGGATCCGATGGTGAGAAAAGTTGTGATGAATCTTGTGATATTACAAGCTGATATTTAAACCCTGGATTGGAGGGAATAGTGTAGTTCGGGCAGATTCATGATTTGGTTTGCGAATATGAATGGAGGATAATTTTTTTTGATGGAGGCGGGAACCTAGGTTTAGAGGAAGTTCAATTGATTATGAAGGAAATTATCTAGGGATGCGGATCAAGTAGTGGTGAGGAAGTCGGAGGCATATTAGCCATAGGTAGCACAGATTTAAAATGAGAATCTAGAGGGAAACGATCCAGAGGCAGAGCAATAGGAGTGGAAGAAGACGGAGGTAGAAGAGCGTGATTTAGATCAGGGAGATGAAGAAAATATGGAGGTCATGAAGAAGATGATTGATGTTGTAGGAAGAAGCTGGATGAATATAACCCTAATGTCAAATATGGGTCATGGTAATGCTCAGTGGGAGTCAAAACAGGATTGGAAATGTGGTCATGGGAATTGAAAGCTGAGGGGAGGGGTAAATAGTAATTGGAAACATGGTAGAAGGTGACGTGGTGGTTTGATAATGTGACACGTAAGCTTGTATACACCCAGGTTTATTAGATATAGTAGATATGTTACAAGAATGTTATAAAATAAAATTAATATTTATTATGTACTTAGTTCAACCTAATTATTTATTTTGTTAATGATTTTGAGGATTTCCTGTATATTGGGTTCAGGGGACCCTAAATGTATATTTATGATATCCTCTATATAAGACAAGGAGAAGTTCACTCCATGAATTTTTCATGAGTCAGTATTTAGAACATCCCTCTCCCATCCAATCCTAGAGAGATAAATTATCCATCAAAGAAAATGATTGAAACATTTCAACAAGGATCGACAGAAAGATATAGATGTAAACATCACGACGTTGAATAGATTTTCAATGCTCTATTCCAGCATTCGAGATTCTTTGAATGAAATATGTTTGTATTATTGAAGTATTCGTGAAAAAAAAAATATTGGTTTTGAATTAGATCTTTCATGCAATGGTCATTGGATATGTGTAATGAAGGAGATTCCTTGTTTTGAATGAGTTACTTGACCTTCCTATTTTATATGATTTGAATAATTCTCCTGAGATATGTGTACTATATAGGGGCACAAATTTATATAGATGATAATGTTTCATCTAGATAGTGATGAAATTTTCTAAATACCCATCTCTTTATGTCACACCATACTTTTAAATTAGTTTGTTATTTTATTTATTTTTTGGATTTGGGCTCCCGCACCATGGTTCGAGCTGGGTCAGGGATAACTATTTTTGTCTTTTAACAATTTTATTGGTGTTTGAACTTGTGCATGGTCACTGTGTGGTTTGCGGTTGTCTCCTAGTTTTCCTAGGAGTAGTGAAATTTCACATTATTATATTTATTATAATTTTATTGTTATAATTATTATAATGTTTATAATTATAATTTTTATTTTTATTAATTTATTTTTTTCATTTATTTTATTTTTATTTGTAATATTATTATTTTTTGTGTCATTATTATTATTATTATAGAATGAAAATACCCCTAGATCTACCCAAGAATCCACCCTCATTCTGCGCTACACACCCTATGCCCAGGCCCTCCACCTCTCAGCATTACCACGCCCTTCCAAGCTACTCTCCTTACATGACCACTACAGTCACCCCTCATTCTCACCACTCCCAATCCCTTCACCCCTACATTTGAATTCACATATTTCCATCTCCACATGAATGACCTCGCCCTCACTTCCATCCCTCTACAAGTCCCCCACTACCTTTGACCATTCCACACCAATCTCACTCAACCCGAACTCCACCTCATTCGGTCATCTGTGCGTCATCCTCAAGCCTCCAGGCATCTGCACATCCACCCAGGTCACGCTCTGGCCACCTTGCTCTAGCCATCCGTGCATTCAACCCCCATCTCCAACTTTCTCCCTTAACGGTGGATACTCTCCTCCTCCATGTTTATTTTCCAATTAATTTTTATGGGAATGCCTTCGATTTATAAAACTCCTAACACATGGTTTAGTTTTGTGTCTTTATCTAATTGTTTTAGGTGTGTGGTTGGTGCACGTGGGGTTCCTCTCCCATCCACGGATGTGGCGTCCCATTTCCACATAGTTAAGGTAGGTGATCCCAATTTTATCCATTATGATTAATTCCATTAGTATTTATTTATTCAAAGTGTTTATTTTATCTGATTCAAAACATAATTTTACTCTTTATTTCTCTCATATAGTGCATTTAAATTGTAAGAGGGTGTTAAAATAATGTTTTTAGTTTCTTCCTTTAAACATGTTTATCCACTCCACTGTGAATATATATTGTTTAATTACCATTTTTGTCTTAAGAATGTGTTTTAATGTGGTTTTAAATCTTGATAATAATTGTTTATACAAATATTTTTCTGTGTTTATGATCCCAAGTTACATTTTAAAATTCATTTTCTCATTAAAATTGGAACTACATCCTTAAATAAATGGGTAAACCACTGTGAATTTATGATGGGATTCATTGATCGGTAAATTCATGTCGGGTAACGTTAGAGCTTATATTTTGTGTTAAGTATTTTTGGAATGGTTTAATGATTGTATGGAAATGGTTTTATGGCTTTAAAAGGGTTTTTTAGGATTTACAAATGATATAATTGGATAGATTAAATTTGGAAGAAATCAGGATTTATATGGAAGTGATTTTAAGGCCTCCATAGATGCTTTTGTGTTCCATTTCACACTGGCACACTCATGGGTGAACTAAGTGCGCATATGGGTGTGTTTTCAAATGAATATGGTAGTTTTTTAAATTATTTTATTTTAAAACCATGGTATAATAAATGTTTCGTTGGTTTCTAAGTCGTGTATTTCCCTCTAGGTTAATTAATTGTTGATTTGGTGGCTTCTTGTTGTTGTGCACACACCCATACTATAAGGCCCCATCATTAAACATTACATAATCTTGAGGTATTTCAAGAATATGCATTGAGGATCTTTTCATGTTTAGAGTTTTAGATATTTAAATCATAAATCATGGATTACATTCCATATTTCAAAAAGGTGGGTACATAAAAGATAGTATTAATTTATTCCATCAAAGGAGACATTTTTACAATAAAACATGGATTCTTTCTTGACACATCCTTGAAACTATCAGCACATAATATAATTTTCCCTTGACCAGTGAAAAACATTTCAAAAACATGAGATGAGCATAAAATGATGAGTAAGGGATATGAAAATATGGAAAGAAAACCTTAGTCCATGTATACCTAAGAATCATTGAAAACATACTTTAATCATAAACATAATCACTTAAACATACCTCATGAAATCAAAAGATTTCTGAATAACTCATAGAAATCATAATACATAAAGGTAACCTGAGGCATTCATAACATTATTAAGTATGGAGTAACCCTCATGGTTGCGTTTGTAATACCCATCAAAGTATATTCCCTAAATATTTTTGGAGAGACCTTAGAGTTTAACTCCTCCACATTACCCAATGCATTGGAGAGCTACATCAGGCCCACCTGCCCTTAGTTTATCATGGATCCACCCGTCTTCATTAAAAATTCCCAAGAACCATAACATAATCACAACACATAAAACATGCATAAAGGAAACATAACATTTCCACATTTCAATCACAAGATACCAAAAACACATTGATATAATAAAAACATTATCAAAACCATTTTCAATAAAAAATAAATGAAAAGTGGAATATGGTATTTATTTTTTATTTTTAAAAAAGGTTATGGCTTGTAGAGGAAGCCGAAACTCAAATAATGGTCACGGTGGGGGAGAAGTTGTTGTCGCTGTATACATAAGACAAAAAAATCCCTTTTGTCATTTAGTAAAACGATTTGTATAAAAATATTCATTTTGAATAAAACTAAAAGTCAAAGGGGTTTATACACCATATAAAAGAAAGTTGTGTATAAAATAAAATATGCCTCAATGAAAGAAGATTGAGACGAAATTCCTTACCTCGTGTCCGACTTGACTCGATCGTTCTTTAATCTACTGAATAATAAACTAGAGTAAATTTCTAATTTCTTAAGAACCTTTTTCAAGTTCATTATTCTTTTTATATGACATATTACGATGTTTTTAACATTATGTAATTATTTAAATTAAAACGGTCATTTTGTTGATCTTTGGTACTTGAGCCAAAAATAAACTTCTTATAATTTCAATTTATTCATGTGGAAAAATATCCATTATATCCAGAATAATATTCATGATGCAGATATCATATATATCATACATATCTATTATATACATGCATTTATAATATTACATAACATTTTGAGATAAGAAATGAAATGCACTGTTCATGGAGACGGTTAGTCGTACGTACGCCTAGACGCTACATTCCTTTCTATATTGTATTTAATGGAATTATATCATAATGATATAAAGGTATTATATTTCCTATAAAATATCATATGTAATTACATTAACTGCATCCTTTATACATCCCACATATGGCATTAACGAATCAAATCATTTTGAGGGGCGGTAGTCCGAACTTCCTAAACTTAAGATATCGTGTTTACCCATAATGGAATCCATAAAGGTGTTCCATAAATAAAAAATAAAGAAGCATAAAAAAACATAAACATAATATATATCATATATAAATAGAGTGACATATTAATGGCCACCTTTAAAGGTGTTAAGAGAAGATTGAACAATTATCATTTCGTGAGGCAGTAATTCGCCATCCACATAAACAGTATGTTCTTAAACCATTAGACGAAGGTGTGTGTAAGTGTAAAAAAGATCCATCTCATAACAACTTCCTAGTATATTGAATATAATTTTTTTGTTACAATAGAATGGAATAAAAAGAGTTTAACGGTTTTCAGAATCAAAATAAAATAATGAACATTAGAGAAGACATTACCTTTAAATCGAGTAACTCCCCTTGGTTTGAATCAAAAGGGTTTCTTGACGATATTTTTTCCTAAGGTAAGGCTTATATGATGAATATAGGTATGTATATAGATAAAATGATCATATTTTTTCTAAGCCAATGTCATGAGATGTTTTGGTAAGGGGGTTGAGTTGGGGGCCTTTTATAAGCTGGAGGAGGGGCACTCTTGGAAATTCTGGAAATGTTACTATATTATAAAATGAGTATCGGATTTTAAAGGTCCCACAATGATATATTTATAGGATAAGGTGATAAGGGTCCATCATACACACATCAAATAGGTTTTTGAAAAGTGTATGTCTTTGATTTTACATTATCTTTCATTTTATTTAAAGCATTCATTAATGAGGTAATCGATGCATCATCATGGTTGTCAATAATTAATTAATTTATTTAATGTATAAAAAATATAAAAAAAATTCTATGATGTAGGAAATCTTTTTATCTTTCCAATGACTATTTATAGTGTAAGATATAGTTTACACAGACAAAACTAAAATTGTTTTACTTGGGTGATACATACTTTGGTTATACTTTCCTTTTAAAAAACAGAAAATGATAATGTGTCACTACCACCTAAAATTGATTCCATGGAATCCAAAATATTAGAACAAGGCATCCCATGGTCGGCCATGACATAAAAAGTAGCACTAGGACACATGTTGGGGTAATGTTTTTTATTATTTTGATATTATTTTATTACCCTTAACTACCCGATTACTAATTAATGACGATAATTAAAGATAAATACCATCCTTACTATTCATAATGTCCAAAAAAATAGTATTAATTACATAATTTGGATCATCGAATTCCAAATATGGAAACCATTTTACCATATTTCAAACACATAAATTTCATTAATTAATTTGAAAATAATTCCCATTGTCAAAACGAATAGAGGGTTTTTTTTTGAAACGATATCTATCAAAAGATTGACAATTTTTTATATCCAATTTCAAAGTGAAATTAATTCGAATGACCACCATTTGATTAAATGGTAAAAATATATTCTATTTAAATTTTAAAAACAATTAAAAAGATAATCTATCAATAATATTAAATTAGATGAAAAAGCAGTTTTGAATTAAAATGTAGTATTATTCACTATTCATTAAAAATGAACATTGTTAGATAAATAAAAAAAATTATCCAAAGTAAATTTATATTTCCCAATCCTAAAGAATAAGTTTATTTTTACAAATAGATCTTATAAAATTTCCAAAATATAGATTTAAAAATGGTTCGTCATCCAAAGGCAGTAAAACAGTCTTTAGAAAATATTAGAGAATTATATTCTTAAGATTGGATTTATTCTCATTTTAAGACTCGAAAGAACTATCTAATTCATAAATATACATAGATATAAGAATCTATTAATATTTACTCACTTGGGATTTTACATACTTCCCCCTTTTGAAAATATCATCCCCACAATTTATTTACTTATTGAATAAGTTGGGGTATTTATCCCTCATTGCATTTTCAAATTCCCATGTTGCCTCTTCAATCATGTGGGTTTTCAAAAACCATTTACATGATGAATCACTATATTCTGCAATACTTGCTCGCTGTGGTCATGAATCTGGACTGGTTGTTCATCATAATATAGGTTCTCTTCTAGCTGAACTACCTCTGGACTCAAAACATGAGATGGATTTGGCATGTACATCCCTAACATTAAAACATGAAAAACATTGTGTACCTGAGAGAAACTTGGAGGTAAATCCACTCGGTAAGCAATTTATCCAACTCTCTCTAGAATTTCATTTTTGAAATGAACCTTGGACTTATCTTTCCTTTATTACCAAATACCATCACACTTTTCCATGGTGAAACTTTGAGGAAGACATGTTCACCTACTTCAAAAGAGAGATCCTTCATCCTGTTGTCTGCATAACTTTTCTGCCTGCTCTGAGCTGTTTCATGTGTTTCTGTATCAGGTGATCTTTTTCAGCCAACTCTTCTACCAATTTTGGTCCCATAAATTTCATTTCACCCACTTCATCCCAAAAATCTGGTGTTTGACACTGCTTCCCATATAATTCCTCAAATGGTGCTATCTGTATACTGGAAGGAAAACTGTTATTAGAAGAAAACTCAACCAAGGAATGATGTTGGTCCCAACATCCCTAATAATCCATCGAACAAGCACGTAGCATATCTTCCAATGTCTAAATTGTTCGTTATGACTGCCCATATAATTGAGGATGAAAAGATTTAATAAAATTTAATTAAGTACCCAATGACTTCTGTAGGACTTTCCCAAAGTTATAAGTAAACCTAGGATCACGATCAGATACAATGGAGAGGGGAACTCCATGTAACGTGACTATCTCTTTATGATAAAAATGAGAATTTTGATGTAGGGAAAATTGAAGAACCCGGGTTTTGGGACTCTGAGACTTTAAAAAATTTATTGATGTCATTCGAGAGTAGGGAGTTCAGACGGCGTGCAATTCCGAGGCCATGTGCACGCAGAATTTATTATATAAAAACATTCAGTGTTTTTATATTATGCACGTGTGGTTAACTAATGAATGTGTGATATCTCTTAGAGAGTTGATCAGATAAAAACTCTGAGACCATAGTTGGGTCCGGAATGAGGTTCTTACCTTAGGCACGACATAAAATGAGTCGGTGTGAGTCGTTCGGACCCATCACTCGTTAGTGGTGTGTTAAATGGATAAATTAAATTAAATTATTCATTTAATAGATCAAAACTCAGTCACTCCTAAATGGTAGTTTGGATTGGAAAACTGAGGGCATGGTTGAGTCTGGATCATGTCATTTACCCTATTAAGGATGTAAAATTTGTGGGCGCAGGCCTGCTGTAAAAAATGTCACCTAGGGGAATAATGGTCATTTTCAGAATGTTCACTTAGTGATTTTTATCACTGACATTCTTTTTTGAATAACATTCCAACAAAGTCTCAAAATTGAAATTTGAGACTTCTATTGAGTTTGAAAGGGGGCGTTCTGCCTAGGCGTGAGATAAAATAGGCGGGCCTGGAGGTTTCAGAATCTGTTCCTTTTGGGAGAGTTTTAATTGAATTTTTTATAAATTCACTAAGTGTTGAGGGAAGACACATTTTCTTCCTCCAAGCATCTGTCTCTCCCTCCCTCCCTCTCTCTAGCGTTCATCTCCGTTCATCGACGGATCGAGGAGTGATCTCTGCCAGAGCCTTGGAGGATTAGAGAAGGAGCATTGTGGACGCATCTCCAATGAAGAACGAGTGATCCGAGGTAGGATTTCAGCTAAATTTCCACACCAACATCAATTTCAGTGTTCTTTCAATTTCATTTTTTATTCTCTACAATTCTTGAATCGGGAAGATGGCCGAACGAACACGACCATCGTCGGAGACCCTTTCTAAAATCCATTCTTGAGCATTCTTAGTCCAAAACATCGAACGTTCCAAATCACGTTGGATCGACGAACGGAGGTGAGCACTGCGAAGGCCTCATCCCGAGGAACCAGAACCCGTGTTCAGTTTTGAAATCGGGCCACTGGAGTGATGGTGATGACCGTCAGAAGTCCTGACTCCAGCGAGGGTGGTGGCCAGAGATCGGGGAGGTGTAGCGAGGGTCCGGGCATCAGGTAGTGGACGCAGTCGGAAATGTGGCGCTCAGGCGAGGAGTAGTTCGCGGCTTCAACGTGGTGCATCAGGGGTGATGAAGGGCTTCAGAGGCGGCGGTGGCATGTGTCGCCGGGGTGTGGTCGAGCGGAGGAGTTGGCTGCCGGTGTGGCGGAGCACAGATCCAGGCAGCGCGGGTGGCTGTCACGCTCGATAGAGGAACCCGAAGCACTAACCGCCACGGGTGTGCGGCGTGGAGAAGGACCCACTGTTTGCAGGTCCTGCTGGGGTGACAGGAGGAGACCGGCCTTTATCCGGTCTGTTTGAAGAACCAGACTCGAGGGTCCGGTGGTTTGTAGCGGGCCACGGCGGGTTGGACTGGACCCGCAGCTAGGCCGCGGGCCAGTGGTCCGGACCAGGCCGACCAGTCTGGACTGACCCATTTTGGGCCCCCTTACATTGGGGGGGGGGTCGTAACTTCCAAATGGTGCGTCAGTTTGATGCGCTGTCTACGGCCGTGAGTTCGTATCGGCATGACAGACTCTCTGAAATGGGTACAGGGGATTTTGGGTTCTGCGCCCGAAGATGGGTGCCTTGAAACGCAATAAATTAAAAATATTAAATTATTATTAATGTTGTGACGGACTGGGCTCGCGAGTCGGATGTCCCTTTGACTTGCTGTCAGAGGCACTATGGCCCCGTAGTTGAGACCGACCTTCCGAAGTTCGTTCGGATCCTTTGAGGGTTTGTTTCATTGCTTGGTAGAACGAAATGCTAAATGTGAGGAATTAATTAATTAATTAATTAATTGTTGCGTCGGACCTAGCTCCTGCTTGGGATGTCTGATAGACGCGCCGTCAGTAGTAGCGTGACCCCAAACCTCGTGCGGACTTTTTGAGATGATTTATGAAGTGTTCGGGTTGAAGAGAAGGTGTGGGCGCCCATAGGGCCTATTTCGCACATTTTATAGTGAAATGCCACTTTTCACCTAGCACCCATTTGGGGTGTTTGAGTACTCGTTTCTGAGTGTTTTCCTGGGGAGATTGCAACGGCACAATCCTCCCGCCTGAACTCGGGCCCGAGGTGTGGGCCCAATGGGGCCCCATTTGCGTATAATGCTAGAAATTGTAACCTCTGCATCAAGAGTCTGTTTTAGGTGCCGTTAGCGGAGTTGTGACTCTGACATCGATAAGAGGTTGACCGTGGTAGTTTCTAGCGATGAAGCTGGAGTTGAGGCATGTGCCCCATGGGCTGTCTTCTGAGCTGTGTGCAGCGTATTGTGATTTTTCATCAAACATCTATTCGGGGTGACTGAATAGTCGTTTTGATGTGTTTTTTCTGAGAGCATCACGATGACACAGTTTTCCCGACCTTTTTTTTCAGGATCGTGGTGTGGGTCCCACCCGTGTTGACTATGGTGAATAGTACCCTTTTCACTGGGTGTCCGTTTTGGACGATCCAGTAGTCAATCCCATGGGTTTTTCCGAGGGAATTGTAGTGGTGTGATCTTTTGTTTAGTTTTGTGATCTTAGTGTGGGCCCCACATGGGCTGGCTATAGTGAATAGTGCCATATTCACCAGTTGACCGTTTCGGGCGTGTAAATGGTCTATCTCAGGTGTTTTTTCACGAGGATTTAAATGGTGTGATGAATTTGGGCAAGTGGGGCCTCGTTTGAGATCTTATTATGTGTGGACACATGAATGGGGTGTTGGATGGAGGACCCTTTGACGCACTCCGAACCAACACACGGTAGCGATGTTGGTAACACCCGGTGAATTTAGTTGCAATGCTGAGTTATCAGACCCATTTCCAGGTTTACCCTCTAGCAGGGATGGGCAGTGGGTCGCCTGACGACTTATTCTGGGTCTACCCTCCATTAGAGACTAGGCAATGGGTCGCCTGTCAACGTGTTCTGGGTCTACCCTCCTACAGAGACTGGCAGTGGGTCACCTGCTGACTTCTTAAGGTCCACCCTCTAGCAGGGATGGTCAATGGGTCACCTTTAGACTTCTTCCAAATATACCCTCCATTAGAGACTGGGCAGCGGGTCGCCTATCGATGTGTTCTGGGTCTACCCTCCAGTAGGGTCTGGGCAGTGGGTCTCATGTCGACTTGTTCCGGGTTTACCCTCTAGCAGGGCTGGGCAGTGGGTCGCTAGATGATGTATTAGGGTTTACCCTTCACCAGGGGCTGGGCAGTGGGTCACCCATTGGCATTTCAGACACATGACTTCTTATGAGGCCAGTCGGTGACAGTTTCTCCGTGACTACTAGAGCGGGACCCTTGGTTGTACGAGTCAGTGATGTGATAGCTTCAACGTGACCTTAGGACATACGAGGATGAGGGGTGCTTTTCCCACCAAGATGTGTCCTTGTGACGCGACCTAAAAGTCCTCTGGGATAGTTAGTGCTGCCCAAAGAGGATAGAATAGAGGTGCGGTGATTGAGCCCCATTGACTTATACCTCCTAGGTTGATGTGCAAGACGATTGGGTCTAGTGATGTATGTCCTTTGAACAATTGGTGACTCTTCTTGGGCTGATCTTGGAGATAGAGATCCCCTTACATACTCATTTCGGTTTCTCATTGAGCATATATATATACACATCCTATTGTTGTTCCCACTCCTAGGGTTCGTTTACACTCCTTCTAGGAGGGGTGAAGATGTGCAGGGTGTGCCACGTGCTTTACGTGTGTAGCTCCTATTGGTTGGACAAGTCTACTCCCCTTCTATATGCATCAAAGACTCGACGAGAAGTTCGTCTTCTCACCGTCTCTAGCTCATTGCATCTGGACAAGTCTGCTTTCTTTCTCTTATTGGTTTGAGCTGCACTCACTTCCTTTTGCAATCTTACACAATTCTTTTCTCTTCCTACTGATCACCATGTTAATACCTCCCTTGTTGCTCCATCAAGATTTCGGGTCATCCTACTGAGTATTTTTATACTCACCCCTAATTGGGCTTTTTCCACACATGGTGTGCCCTTGCAGACGACGGACTGGTCGGTCAAGACTACAGGGGAGCATAGAGGACACAGGAGCTTGGGCTGCATTCAGTGGCCGTAGCAGGACTTTCTGTGTGTGAGACTCACCAACAGTTTACCTTTGATTTACCTGTTACCGGGTTGTGGCCCTTTTCTGGTTGGCCATGTGTTTTTCCCCTTTTTACCATTCAGTTTACTTGTCAGTGCTTTTTAGCACTTTTCATGTACTAGTTGGAGGTCGGTTCATGTATGTCGGTTTCCCTTTTTATAGCATTGTTGTATCTTTCTATCTTTTCTCTGCATGTTTTCATTGAGTTGTTGCGTGTGTCTGTACCATTTCAAGGAAAAGGACTCCCCTAGTATGTTGAGCCTTCGGCACTTGTCTCCCACCCCAGACCTATGGAGGTGGGCTTGGGGTAGTTGCAGATTGAGCCCCGTTACAGGTCCGGTCGTGACAAAGTGGTGTCAGAGGTGGTTCATTCCTTGGCGAGATTTTCGGACGTCCCTAAAAAGGAATTGGTTGAATTTTTTGGGCAATAGTGCCAACGTGTCTCGAGAGCGGATCATAGGCCATGAAGTCCAGTGATGGTGTGACGACAGACGTATCCATTCACGAGGACCCTGATAACTCTCTATTCGACTCGTTACACTGAGACACATATTACAGGGAATTTTATTCATGCGTCATATAGGATAGAGTCCTTGACTATCCTTCTTGAGTCATCTCCCCATCGTTGTTGATATATATATGCTCATTTGACCATGTTTCTCCTTGATCGGGTTCAGGATTTCTCTGCGATGATAGCCATCTAGGATACTAGCTCCAGTTCTTGATGACGATTCCGTGAGTGAAGAGGCCTCAGTTTATGAACCATCATACGATTACCCTTTTTCTAGGAGGACATGCGGTTGCACCTCCACCTGTGGAGTAGTGGATAGTACCAGTATAGAGGTCTGATGACGAGCGTAGGCTGGGTGCGCTACATGAGTTAAGGCGTCAGATACCGTTGAGGTTCCATAGAGAGCCATACCCTTAGACAGTGAAGGGTTGGCTAGATTTAGTGGTCAGCCTCCTTAGGCTTGTTTGGACACAGACAGGTTAGATGGTGGTCTTGACAGCCAGTTTGGCGCTAGTAGATCATGGGTTACTCAGATGCACGATGAGTTGGTACTCTCATGGGATAACTTCTAGCGGTTGTTATGTGAGGAGTGATACCCCTCTTACTTATGCTTTTTATGGTTTCGAGAACTACTGGAGCTTCAGAAAGGAGTGATAGTAGTGGCTGAGTACACGACATGGTTCGCAGAACATACTCGGTACTCTTTGGACGTGGTTCATGATGGAATCTTCCGAGCACATAAGTTTGAACGAGATCTCTATAGAGGAGATTCATTCCAGCATAGTGCCCCTATGCATCCTCGCCCATATCAGGGTACTGGAGCATGCACTAGTGATAGAGGAGTTTCTGGTAGATGAACATTGATTGGAGAGGCCTCGAAGCTGGTGGTTTCCCCTTGGTGAGACTCAGGCACATGGTAGGGGACAACATAGAGCACCGAGATAGCACAAGGAGGACTAGCTCTATGTTTGTGATGTGTGAGATCACATGGAGTTAGACTACTCAACCGAATGTGATGGTCCTTCCCGATATTTGGTAGATGCACTGCCTTGACAAAGGCATTGTCGTGATAAGAAAACTCTCAGGTGAGGACAAGATGGTCCTCAGGGAGGCGGTGTTGGAAGAAAGAGGGAATAACTGTGGTTGGCAGACGACATTTCGAGGTCCATCCACCACTACTAGGAGGCCCATGTCAGGCTCATGGAGCTGACGGACGGGGCCACGGGCGGCTGTGTGATTTGGATATTTACATTCCTGCAGTGCAAGAGATGATAAGAGATACGCTCTATGTCTTTTTATACTTTTCTCTGGAAAACTTGTTAGAAACTTCCTGAGGTACTCTTTTGTCTAACTCCTTCCTCGAGGGGTTACTGAGGGTGACGCGGGGCGTCGGTATACCCTGTGTTGTTGCTGGTGGTGGTAGTTTTTCCTTAAGAATGTGGTGACTGTATCTTCAGGAGGAGCGCTTTATGGTATTCTCATACCACCAGTTTGTCTGGTGCGTCCCCGCACAGAGAGACTTGAACCGGAGATGATGGTGCTTGCTGGAGTTGCTACAGGAGGGCATAACTTGTCTGAAGTTGATGAAGCTGACTCCCTTACTGGTTGAGCATGTAAGAGAGTCTCGATCGTGATTCACCAATTGTGAAAACTTGTGTGACCATATATCCTAGGTTTTTTCACCTGATTGGTATTCTGAAGGAGGGTATCAAAAGACCATGTTCTAGGAGAAATCCGTGATTTCGGTCATGACGTTGAAAGTAGAGGTGTTGCCAGGAAAGATCCCAGATTTTCATTGGGTCGTTCGTGAATCGTGCAAACGGTTGAGAGGTTTCCTACCATCTTTCACTACCCTCCCAACAGTGGGAGTGGGCGCACAATGTCTTCCACATGTCACAACTATTGAGGTGCAAGTGTATTCCTACACATTTCCTCGAGAGTAGCAGACCTTATAATAACCATCCCTTTGGTTCGCGTGTTGTGTAATCATAGTGATGTGCATATTTTCATGAGTGCAGGAGAGCTAGGTGTGAGATCTGTATCCTGAGTTTTTTTTCCTATTTTTGTTTTTTCGGGGGTGAAAATCTTGAAGGAGGTAATGATGTAAGAACCCAGGTTTTGGGACTCTGAGACTTTGAAAAAAAAATTGATGTCATTCTCGAGTAGGGCGTTCAGACGGCTTGCAATTCCGAGGCCCATTGTGCCCAGAATTAAATTTGTAAAAAATTTCGATGTTTTTATATTACGCACACGTGGTTAACTAAATAATGTGTGATATCTAATAGATGGTTTATCAGATCAAAAATTAGAGACAATGGTTGGGTCTGGAATGAGGTGTTTACCTTAGGCGTGACATAAAATGAGTCGGCGCGGGATGTTCGGACCGCTCGCTCATTAGTGGTGTGTTAAATGTATAAATTAAATTAAATTATTCATTTAAAAGATCAAACCTTAGTAACTCCTAAGCGGCTGCTCAGATGTGAAATCTGTGGGCACCGTTGTGTTCAAAGCATGCTGTTTACCCTATGCGGGGTGTAAAATTATCAATCACGGGCCTGCTGTGAGAAATGTCACCCAGGGGAAAAATGGTCATTTCAGAATGTTCACTTAGTGATTTTTATCACTGACATTCTTTTGTGAATAACATTCAAATGAAGTCTCAGAATTGAAATTGGATACTTCCGTTGAGTTTGAAATGGGTGTTTTTCTTAGGAATGAGATAAAATAGGCGGGCGTGGAGGTTTCAGAATCCGCACCCTGTTGGGAGAATATTAATTGAATTTTTATAAATTCACTAAGTGTTGAGGGAAGACTCATTTTATTCCGCCCTCCTTCTCTCTCTACCACCCTCTCTCTCTATATTTCTTCACCGTTCTTCGATGGATCGAGGAGAGATCTCCTCCAGATCCTTGGAGAATCAGAGCGGGGAGTGTTGTGGATGCGTCGCCAAAGACGAACGAGCGATCCGAGGTTGGATTTATGCTAAATTTATGCACCCTCATCAATTTATGTGTTATTTCAATTTCATTGTTTACTCTATGCAATTAATGAATCAAGACGATGGTCGAACGAACACAACAATCCTCTGAGCCCCTTTTTAAAACCCGTTCTTGAGCGTTCTTCGTCCAAAACATCAAACACGCAAAATCTCATCAGATTGACGAAAAAAGGTGTGATATGCAAAGGCCTCATCCAGAGGAACTTAAACCCACATTCGGTTTTCAAATCAGGCCACCTGAGTGGTGGCGACGACTGTCAGAAGTTCCGGCTCCGGCGAGGGCGGTGGCCGGAGCTCGGGGAGGCGTCGCGGGGGTCCGGGTGTCAGGCAGTGGTCGCGGCCGGAAGCGAGGTGCTCAGGCGAGAAGTGGTTCAGGGCTTCGGCGCAGTGCAGCAGGCGCAACACTGGGCTTCAGAGGTGGCGGTGGCGGGTGTCACTGGGGTGCGGTCGAGCGGAGGAGGCGGCTGCCGGTGCGGCAGAGCGCAGAGCCAGGCTGCTGGGTGTGCGGCTCCTGCGGGTAGGCGAGGACGGAGGGGTGTTAGGTGGGCCTTAGTGGAGTGGTGGACCAGGGTCATCAGGCGGCTGCCAGTGTGGTGGAGCGCATAGCCAGGCAGTGCGGGCGGCAATCGCGCTCGGCGGAGGAACCAGAGGTGCTGACCGCCTCAGGTGTGTGGCGGGGACAAGAACCCACTGTTTGTGGGTCTTGCTAGGGTGACAGGAGGAGACAAGCCTCCGGCCGGTCTTTTTGAATAACTGGAACTGACGGTCTGGTGGGTTGAGGCAGGCAGTGGCCAGCGGGCCACAGTGGGTTGGACCGGACCCGCGGCTGGGCCGCAGGCCAGTGGTCCGGACCGGCCCATTTTGGGCCCCGTTACAATCAGGGGGTCGTAACATCCAAACGGCGGGTCCGTTTGACGCGCCTTATAAGGTTGTGAGTTCATATCGACAAGACATACTGTTTGAAATGGGTTCTGGGGATTTTGGGTTCTGTGCCCGAAGACAGGTGCCCCGAAACGCGTTAATTTAATAATATTAAATTATTATTAAAGTTGCGACAAATGTGGCTCGCGAACCGGACCTCTGTTTGATGTGCCGTCAGAGGCACTGTGGCCCCGGAGTTGAGACAGAACATTTAAATTTCGTTCGGAACCATTTGCAGCTTGGTTTCTATGCTCGGTAGCACGAAACGCTAAACGTGAGGAACTAATTAATAAATTAATTAATTGTTGCGTCAGACCTAATCCTACTTGGGATGTCCGATTGATGTGCCGTCAGCAGCAACATGGCCCCAAACCATGTACAGAGTTTTTGAGATGCTATCTAAAGAGTTCGGGTTGGTGATATGGTGCGGGCCCCATAGTCCCTAGTTCACACATTTTACGGTGAAATGCCACCATTTCACCTAACACTCATTTGGGGTGTTTGAATACTCGTTTCTGAGTGTTTTCCTGGGGGGATTGCAACGGCGCAATCCGACCACCTGAAATCAGCCCCAAGGTGTGGGCCCCACGGTGCCCCATTTGCGAATAACGTGGGGAATTGCAACTTCTACATATGAAGTCTGTTTTAGGCGCCGTCAGCGGCATTGTGGCCCTGACATCGATAATGGGTTGACTAGGGTGGTTTCATGAGATGAATCTATAGTTGAGGTGTGGGCGCCACGAGCCGTCTTTTGAGGTGTTTGAAGCGTACTGTGACTTTTTCAACAGACATCCATTCGGGGAGAATGATTAGTCATTTTTATGTTTTTTTCGGAGAGCATCACGATGGAGGAGTTCTACCGACCTTTGTTTTCCAGGTTCGTTGTGTGGGTCCCAGCTAGGCTAACTATGGTGAATAGTACTTTTTTCACCAGGTGTCCATTTTGGAAGATTGTGTAGTCATTCCCGTGTGTTTTTTCCAAGGAAATCACAGTGCTGTGATCTTTTGTTCAGTTTTGGGATCTTGGTGTGGGGACCACATGGGCTGGCTATAGTGAATGGAACCATATTCACCGGTTGACCGTTTTGGGCGACTAAATGGTCTATCTCGCGTGTTTTTCTGTGAGTATTGCAACGATGTGATCTGTTTGGGCATGTGGAACCTCATTTGAGATCTTATTAAATTTGGAAACATGAAAGGGGTGTTGGATGGAGGTCCCTTTGAAGCACTCTAAACCAACACAAAGTAGCGATGTTGGTACCACCTGGTGATGTCAGCTGTAGTGCTGAGTTATCAGACCCATTTCTAGGACTACCCTCCAGCAGGGCTGGGCAGTGGGTCGCCTGATGACTTATTCCGGGTCTACCCTCCCGCAGAGACTGAGTAGTGGGTCTTCTTTCATCTTCTTAGGATCTGCCCTCTAGCAGGGCTGGCCAGTGGGTTGCATTTCGACTTCTTTCAGGTCTACCCTCCGGTAGAGAATGGGCAGTGGGTCGCATGTCAACGTGTTCCGGGTCTACCCTCCAGCAGAGACTGGGCAATGGGTCGCATGTCGACTTGTTCCGCATTTACCCTCTAGCAGGGCTGGGTAGTTGTTCACCTACTGATGTATTAGGGTTTACCCTCTAGTTGGACTGTGCATTGGGTCACCCATTGTCATTTTAGACTCTACCTTCTTATGAGGCTAGTCGGTGACTTTTTCTTTGTGACTACAGTAGTGGGAAAATTGGTTGTATGAGTCAGTGATGTGACATCTTTGAGGTTACCTTAGGACATCCAAGGACGAGGTGTTCTTTTCCCACCGAGACATGTCCTTGCGACGCAACCTAAAAGCCATGTGGGCGAGTCAGTGACACCCAAAGCGGATAGTATCGAGGTGTGGTGATTGAGCCACATTGACTTATACCACCTAGGTTGATGTGCATGACATTTGGGATCAGCGATGGATGTCCTTTGAACTGTTGGCGACACTTCTTGGGATGATCTTGGAGATAGAGATCCCCTTACATACTCATTTGGGTTTCTCGTTGAGCATATATATATACACATCATATTGTAGTTACCAGTCCTTGGGTTCGGTTACTCTCCTTCTAGGAGGGGTGAAGATGTGCGTGGTATTCCACGTGCTTTCCTTGTCTAGATATTCTTGTTTGGACGAGTCTACACTCCTGGTATAGGGAGCGATGACTTAATGATAAGTTTGTCTTCTCACCATCTCTATCTCCTTCGGTCTAGACGAGTCTGCTTCCTTTCTCTTGTTGGGTTGAGCTGGAGTCATTACCATTTTCACTCTTACATTGTTCTTTACTCTGCCTATTGATCACCATTTTAGTACATCCCTTGTTCCTCCCTCGAGTATTCGGGGCATCATACTGAGTATTTTTATACTCACCCATACTTGGGCTTTGCCTACAATTGGTGTTCCCTTGTAGATGACATACCGGTCAGTCGAGACTACGAAAAAGCATATAGGACATAGGAGATTTTGCTATATTCAGTGGCCGTAGCAGGACATTCTGTGTGTGAGAGTCACCAGCGGTTTACCTTTTTTTTACCTGCTGCTGGGTTGTGGAACCTTTCTGGTTGGGCACGTGTTTTTCCCCTTTTTACCATTCAGTTTACTTGTCAGTACTTTTCAGAACTTTTCTTGTACTGGTTAGATGTCGATGCATGTATAATGGATTCACTTTTTATAGCAGTGCATTATCTTGCTTTATTTTCACTGCACATTTGCATTGAGTTTCTACGTGTTTGTGTGTCTGGTTTCTTATGAAAAATCCTCCCCTAGTTTTTTGAGCCTTCAGCGGTAGTCACCAGCCCCTGGCCTATGGAGGCGGGCTTGGGGTAGTTGCGGATGGAGCCCTAGTACGGGTCAGGTCGTGACAGAAATGTTATCTTGTATAGAAAGGAAATGATCAGATTTAGTCAAGAGATCAATAATACCCCAAATCACAATATTACCTCGAGGTGTCTTTGGCATCCCAACAATGAAGTCCATGGATATATTCTCCCATTTCCACTCTGACACAAGTAATGGCTGAAGCATCCCTTTCAGAAATAACCCCTCTTATTTAACCTATTGACAAGTCAAACACTTCATAGTAAAATCAGCAATATCTCTTTTCATTTCTTCCCACTCGTAATACTCCCAAGTATCATTATATATCTTAGAACTGCCAGGATGAATTGAAAATGGAGAACTATGAGCTTCACATAACAACTCTCTCTTCAACTGTGAATCATAAGGCACACACAATCTCTTCCCAAATCTCAAAACACAATCATTATCAATGTTGAATTCAGGAAACATGCCCTTTTGAACCAGCTCTACCTTTTTCTACAACTCACTGGCTTTCTTCTGTGCTTGCTTAATTCTGTCTGATAGAGATGATCTTACTAACACCTAAAACAAAATAGAAGAACTTCCTATACCAAAAACCTCTATGAAAAGGTTCATCAAATCCATAACCAAAGGATCACATTCCAAACGTAACATGGTTAATGAAGAATTACTTTTTTCACTGAAAGAATCAACCACTTTATTTTCTTTTCCCGGATGGCAATGAATTGTACAATCATAATATTTGATTAATTCTACCCTTCTCCTCTGTCTCATGTTCAATTATATTTGGGTGAATATATACTTTAAGTTTTTTTATTAGTATATATTTCACACTTTACGCCGTACAAATGATGTCTCCAAAATTTTTAAGCGAAAACCACAGACGATAATTCCAAATGATGTGTAGGGTAATTTACCTCATGAGTTTTCAACTGACATGAAACATTATCAATTACCTGATTATTATACATTAGGGCGCAACCAAGTCCTTTCAACGAAGGATCAATGTAGATAAAAAAACTCACCATTCTTAGAATCTAGTGCCAAAACTAGAGCATTCGCCCATCTTCTTTTCAATTTCTGAAAACAATCATCACATTCTTTTATCCAGATAAACTTAAAACCCTTCCGATTGAGCTTAGTAATTGTACTAAATGACCATGATTTTTTAACAATCCTTTGGTAATAGCCTACCAAAACAAGAAAACTACGAATCTCTATTACATTTGTGGGTCTTGGCCATTATTCAACAACCTTTGTTTTTGCAGGATCACAAGTTATCACATCTTTAAAAACAATGTGACCAAGGAAAGAAATTTGTTCTAACCAAAACTAACACATGCTGATTATCCTATAAATATATTTTCCTTCTAAGGTTTGAAAAATAATCCTTAAATAACATTCATGCTTCTCTTTAGTTTTAGAAAACACCAAAATATCATCAATGAAAACAACCACAAACTTATCCAAGAACTCAGGGAAATTCTATTCATATGGTCCTTGAATATAGAAGGTGCATTGGTTAACCCAAAAGGAATTACTACAAATTCATAATGGCCACATCTTCTATAGAAAACAGTCTTTAGAATATCTGCTTCCTTTGCCTTCAAATAATGGTACCCCGATCTCAGGTCAATCTTTGAAAAATACTACGCTCTATGAAGATGATCATAAAAATCCTCTATATGAGGCAAAGGATATTTGTTCTTAACAGTGATGTTATTCAAGGCTTTGTAATCAACGCATTGTCTCATAGAACCATATTTCTTTTTAACAAATAAGACAGAAGCACCCCATGGTGATGTTCTAGGTCGAATGAAATCATTATCTAATAAATCTTTCAATTTCTCCTTCAACTCTAAAATTTCAATTTGATCCATTCGATAATGGGGTATGAAATTGGCTTAGCATCAGGAACTAAGTCAATAGAAAATTCAACTTCTCGATCTGGTATTATTCCAGGAAACTCGTTAGGAAAAACATCAAGATACTCACTTACCACTAGAACATCATTAATATGAAAGGTTCATTTGTTTTCAACTATACGTAAAAGGTAACATTCATTTCCATATTTTACATGTTTTTCAGCCTCTTGATATGTTATCAACAATAAGGGTTAATTATTGTACACAAACTGAATGTATTTATGAAAAGAAACATCTTTAGCTCTACAATGAATCTTATCATAGTAAACAGAGAGCCAATTCATACCCATGATAACATAAAACTATACTAAAGGTAAAACAATAAGGTTTGCTGGTAGGTTCTTTCCCCGGATAAGGATAGGAAGATTCTTAAAAATTATTTTTTCCTCAACATTTCCCCATGGTTTTTTACCACATGATCTGGATACATTTATTGAGATTGAATTCCCAATTTATTAAAAAAAAAATTTAGAGATGAAAGAATATGTAGACCCTCAATCAAACAACACACTGGAATAATCTGAAAAACCAAAAAAAGTACCTGATTCCACTTCATTTGATGGCCCAATATCTGCTGCAGTAGTTACAAAGGATTTCACCAAACCATTCTACATGTACTCTGACTGCTTCCCATCATTTGAGCTCTTTGTCGAACACTCATTTGCATAATGACCCATCTAATTGCACTTGAAACATTTCACTTACTATAAATCAAATTTGGACTTACAATCACCCTGATATTTTTCAGTGCAATCACAAACCTTATGTCCCATCTTACCACCTTGGTAGCACTTTACATAATTCAAAAGGAATTCCCCAGCATTATTTTTACCACTTTTATCACAAACTACAAACTTAGTTTTTTACCATCAGACCTTTTTGAATGATTCTTCCCTTTCTCCTGCCACCTCGGTCTCTTCTTCTGTTGGTTTTTATAGAACACTTGATCATCTGCATACTCCATTTCCACCTTCGCAACACATCGAAAAAGCTTTTCGTAACTCTTGAACTCATGATAAGCTAAATCCCTTCGATATTTTGGCTTTAAACATAAGTAAAAATGATCGATTTTACTATTAAGGTATCAGATAAAATTAAGAACATTCCTTTCCAATCGAGTAAAATTTTCTTCATAACTATCCACTGAGTCATCATGTTGCCTCAATTGCACGAATTGGTTTTCCATCCTAAGTAGAATAGTATTAGGAAAATATTTCCCATGAAACATACCTTTGAATTCATCCTAGTTAAGAGCATCAATATCATCAACATCCCTGATATTTTTAACCATCGACCACCACTGATCTGCTTCTCCCTCCAAACGGTAAATAGCAAGACTAACCTTTTGATTGTCTGAACACCCTATGACATCGAAAATATTTTCCAGTAATTTAATCCACCCTTCAGTTAGCACATGGTTAGATGATCCTCTGAATGATGGGGGATTTTCCTCATGATAATTCCACCACTCACATGTTCCTCTGTGGTTGATCTGGCTGATCTCGTGCATAGATACCACCACCATTTATTTCATGAGTCAACTAAACCATTACTACAACAAACTGTTCAATTCCAATTCCGACCATCTCAGGATGCTGATTCAGAAGTCCATTTCCTTCTGCATACCTTCCTAGAACTGCTTCCATGTTTCCTCTTCGGAAAACCATTCTGAAAAAACATATCTTAAGTGAAGCAACATGGTAATCTTAAAATGCTATATCATTTCAATTTTACCATTAAAAAAATATTTTTGGATAAACATTTAATATAATTCTAACTCCTAAAGTTATCTAAACCGACCTTTGATACCAACTATAAGGCCCCAAACTTAAACATTATTTAAAATTGAGTTATTTCGAGAATACACATTAAGGATCATTTCAGGTTTAGAGTTTTAGAGAATTAGATTATAATCCATGCATTACATTCCACATTTCAACATGGTGGTTACATAAAAGACAATACTCATTTTTTCCATCAAAGGAGAAATTTTTAAAATAAAACATGGATTCCTTCATGAAAAATTTTCAACACTATCATCACATCATGTAATTTTCTATTGACTTATGAAAAACATTTCAAAAACTTGGGATGAGAATAAAAAGTTTAGTAAGGGATATAAAAATATAGAAATAAAACCTTAGTCCATGTATACATAAGAATCATTGAAAACATACTTTACTCATAAACATAAGCACCTTAACATACCTCTTGAAATTATACGATTTATGAATAACTCATAGAAATCATAAGACATAAAGGTAACTTGAGGCATTCATAACATTTTTACATAAGGAGTAACCCTCATGGTTACGTTTGGAATACCCATCACAGTATATTCCCTAAATCTATTCAAAGAAACATTAGTGTTTAAGTCCTTCGCTTTACCCAATGCATTGGAGAGATATATCAGGATCACCCGCGCTTAGTTTTTCTCGGAACCACTTGTCTTCATAATCAATTCCCAATAACCATAACATAACAGTAACACATAAAACATGAATAAAGTAAACATAACATTTCCACATTTCATTCACAATATATAAAAAACACATTGATATAATCAAAACATTATCAAAAACATTTTCAATACAAAAATAAAAGAAAAGTATAACATGGTATTTATTTTTCATTATTTAATAAGGTTATGGCTTGTAGTGGATGCCGAAACTCAAATAATAGTGACTACGGTGGAGAAGTCGTTGTCGCCGCATACGTAAGACAAAAACATTACCTTTTATCGTTTAGTAAAAAGATTCATATAAAAAGATTCCTTTTGAATAAAACTAAAAGACAAAGGGGTTTATACACCGTCTAAAATAATGTTGTGTATAAAAAAATATGCCTCAATGAAAGGAGATTGAGACGAAGTTCCTTACCTCGTGTCAGAATTGACTCGATCGTTCTTTAATCTCATGAATAATAAACAAGAGTTAATTTCTAATTGCTTAAGAACCATTTTCAAGATAATTATTCATTTTATTTCACTTATTACCATGTTATTAAAATTATGTAATTATTTAAATTAAAATGGTCATTTTGTCGATCTTTAGTACTTGAGCAAAAAATAAATTCTTATAATTACAAGTTATTCATGAGGTAAAATATACATTATATCCAGAATTATATTAATGATTTCGATATCATTTATATCATATATATCAATTATATACATGCATTTATAATATTACATAACATTAAGAGGTAATAAATGAAATGCACCGTTCATGCAGATGGTAAGCCGTACGTACGCATGAACGCTAATTTCATTTATATTCCGTATTTAATGGAATAAAATCATAATTATATAAAGGTATATTATATTTCTAGTATAATATCATATTTAATACCATTAACTCCATCCTTTATACATCCCACATATGGCATTAACGAATCAAATCACTTTTAGTGGGCGGTAGTCTTCACTTCCAAAATTGAAGATATCGTGTTTACCTATAATGGAAACCATAAAGGAATGATATAAATGAAAAATAAAGACGCATATGGAAAACATAAATATCATAAATATCATATATAAATAGTGTTACATCTTAATGGCCACCATGAAAGGTGTTAAGAGATGATTGAACAATCATCGTTTTGTGAAGCGGTAATTTTCCATCCACAGAAACAGTATGTTCTTTAACCATTAGATGGAGGTGTGTGTAAGTGTAAATAAAATCCTTCTCATAAAAACTTCCTAGTATATTTAAGATTCTATTTTTGTTAAAAAATAAAGGAATAAAAAGATTTTATGGGGTTGGAGAAGAAAAATAAAACAAAAGAACATTAGAGAATACATTAACTTTAAATCAGGTAACTCCCCTTAGTTTAAACCACACGGGTTTCTTTAAGAGATTTATGCCTAAGGTAAGGCTTATATAATGAATATAGGGATGTGTAGAGATAAAATTAGTAGAGTTTGGCCGATCCAATGGCTTGATAGGTGTGGGTAAGGGGTAGAGGTGGGGGCCTTTTATAAGATGGAGGAGGGGAACTCTTAGAAATTCTTGAAATGTTACGTTATTATAAAATGAGTTTCGTATTTTAAAGGTACCAAAATTATATATTTCTAGGATAAGGTGATAAAGGATCTAAATCCATCCATCTAATAGATTTATGAAAACTGTATGTCTTCTATTTTACATTATCTTTTAATTTTATCTAAATCGTTCATTAATGAGGTAATCACTGCATCATCATGGTGTCATAAATAAATTAAGTTATTTAATGTCTAAAAATTATAAAAAAAACAATGATGTAGGAAATATTTTTATATTTCCAATTATTATTTATAGTATAAGAGATAGTTTACACAGAAAAAAGTAAAATTGATTTACTTGGGTGATACATACTTTGGTTATACTTTCATTTTAAAAAACATAAATGATAAAGTGTCACTATCAGCCAAAAGTGATTCCATGGGGTCCCAAAGTTTGGCACAAGGCATCCCATTTTTGGAAATGACACAACCAATAGCATTAGAAAACATGTTGGGGTTATTTTTTATTATTATGATATTATTTTATTACCCTTAACTACCCGATTACTAACTAATCATGATAATAAATGATAATTACCGTCGTTACTATTCATAATGTCCAAAAACAAGAGTCTTAATTGCATAATTTGGAACTTCTGATTACAAATATGGAATCCAAATTAACAAATTATAAACACAGAAATTATAGTAATTAATTTAAAAATAATTCTTGTTGTCAAAATAAAAAGCTGGTTTTTTTGAAACAATATCTATCAAAAGATTGAGAATTATTTTTGTCCAATTTCAAAGTGAAATTATTCCCAATGATGACCATTGGATTAAACAATAAAAATATATTCTATTAACACATTAAAACCAATTAAAAATATATTCTATCCATACAATTAAATTAGATGAAAATGTAGTTTTGAAGTAAAATGCAGTATTTTTCACTATTCATTAAAAAATGATCATTGTCAGAAAAATATCAAAAATTAATCCAAAGTAAATTTCAATGCCCCAATCATAAATAATAAGATTATTTTGAAAAATAGAGCTTATATAATTTTCAAAAGATATATTTAAAAATTGTTCACCATCCATTGGCGGTTAAACAATCTTTTAAACATATTAGAAAATTCTATGCTTAAGATTGGATTTATTCTCATTTTAAGACTGTAAAACACTATATAATTCTTAAATAGACATAGATATGAAAATCTATTACTCTTTACTTACTTGGGATGTTACACATACATAGGTACATAGGTGTATATGTATATATATATCTTCGTTTCATATATTCCCTCATGTTATGGTGAATATGTACCTTTGATTAAGGGTATATACATGTATGAGAATGTATTTTTCTATATGTGTGGGAAGTTTTCATCAAAATCATCAAGAGATGATTTTTCTCTGGTTGATCATCTTTATTTTTTATGTAGTTACTCCATACATGGGCCTTTACAAAGAATTATATGGTTGATTAGAATTTTTAATAAATGTGTCCATGTATTCATGTGATATTTATATACAAAGAGATGTATATGTGTTTGGTGAAGTGGAATTCACCTCATGAAGATTGGTTTCCCATTAATTTATATAACTAGTCTAAGCATGTTTATAAATTTCATTTAATTATTAATGTTTCCTATGTATTTAATAATCTTTTACTAATAGTTTCCTAGTTTTGAAGTGTATCCTGTGAAACGTAAAAGATTTGGTTAAATGTGTGGTTTGAAAATTGACATGTTTGGCACCTTGATGTGTGGGTTGATAATTTAATGTCATGAATGACCATTTGGAAATTTTTATTTATGTTGTGTGTTTATAACTTAGAATTGGATATCATTTTTCTAAATGAATTTGGATTGGAATATTATTATATTATATTGTAATGATGGTATTAATGGCCCTATTGGCACATTATGTTGCTTTTAATGTGTGAATGCCTGATTAGAAACATAATCCGCTTTGTAAAATGGTGTAAATGTTATTGTGACTTGAATACCGGGTTGGCACCTTGAAAGATATTATTTTTACATGTTCACAAAAAAAACACACACACACAGATATATATATATATAGGGGAACCTCTATAAGGCTGATATCCCCTTTTGGGTTATTGTATAGGGTGTCAATGTTTGGGGTAAACATGTGTGGTGATGAAAGGTAAGATGAGTCACGTGTGTGAGGGCCTCCTACATACACATTATTATTACTATAATGCATTACAAAGAGTATTTTAGTGGTTTGAGTGATAGTTTATGGTCAATCTCAATAAGAGTGGTTGACTTGGATTTGATGTTAGTACATGAGGCTTGTGAAATTAGTGATGCTAGGTTAAGGTATCATGTTGGTTATTGACATAGGGACTTCACAATACGCCGACAGGTGGTTCCGAACTGAGTACATCTATATATCTCTCTTGGGATGTCTAGGGAAGTCCCATGGATGCACACTTGTATGTTAAAACTTTTTATTATGTCACTTTTGGTTATTTGTTAGCATGAAACTTTTAAATTTTTTATTTATAATAGAAAACATTTTTTTGGTACAATATGATTTCAGAATAAATTCATTGCAACGACATATTTTTTGGTAATAGATTTTGAAAAATGAAATGAAAAATATGAATTCATTACGTAAAATCAATATCATGATAACTATTTTGTTAAAGGAGTGGAAACCCATATTTTTTATGTATCCTATTTTAAAATTAGAAATAATGGTCATCATTTTAAAGTTGGGACATCATGTGTGGTTTATTTTGGCATTTCTATTGATCATATCGATGCTCAAACCTACTCAATATTTTCTGTTTTAGGTTCTATATGTTTCATATCACTATTGTTGCTGGCATGGTTCTCAGTGGGGTAGTGACCAAGTAGGTCATGTGTAGGTTTGTGCAGTTTATTCATTTTATCTTTTCACTTAATGTTTTTTTGTATGTTTTTATTTATTTACATGAATTTTATTTGAGGTCCAAATCATTCAAATATGTTATTCTAATGCCCGACACTAGTTTCCATCCAATGGGATTTGGGAATGACCTTCGGGCCATACTGCAGACCGGATCGGGTGACCGGTTCAGGGTCGACTCGTGTTGGTTCATTAAAAAATGGTATCATAGGGAGGTTCTTGTTATTTGGGGTGTTAGGATGATTGATATTTGGACTTTTATCACATGGGAGGTAGTTACTTGATATACGTCATGAACCCTAACTCGTTTTTAATCATCAGTCTCCAGTGGTAGTTTGGGAGTTGATTCATTGTCTCATTCTGGATTATTTTTATTAGTGGATGACAATAGAGGCAAGCCGACGTTGCATCATTATTTCACATGGTGTAGTGATCCATGTGTAGTCTGTGTACATGGTTTCTGTTACTTATAGTTGTTGACGATTGCATGTGGCATGGCCCACTACCATGTAACCATGTTAAGCATGGCTACTAGTCCCTCACTATAGTATTTGATGCAAGTTAAGTGTCGTCTTAGTTCAGGTTGGTGTAAGTGTGCTTATGAAAATGAAAAAGGGCTTCTGAAATGAGATTGAATTCATTAAATTGGTTTTAAATTAATGGAATTGGATTTAAAACTGATTTTTTTTCTAAAAATTTGGTGTTTTCATGGAATTGTTAGAGAAATGTTTTTAGTAAAACATCATGCACTCTTTCTAAATGTTTTCACATGTGAGGGGATGAATCAAAATTTCATATTGGTGTGTCTAGATGAAAGAGGATGAATATATGTTCAATTGTTCAAAGGATTACTAGGGAATGTACTGGGGATTAAAGGCATGACCATGTTTTTCTAAAGTGATTTTAAAAAGGGTAATTGATTTGAGAAAATTATTTTTTTTTTGAAAATTGGGTTTGGTATTTGGACAATGGATTTTAAAGAATGATCCATTTAAATATAAAATGAAAAATGGATTTTTGAAATTTTAATTTTGGGTTTTGATTGTATTCTTTTGGTTTTGTGATGGTAATTTCTTCTCAGGATGTCAATTCTAATTATACATTAATTTGATATCAGTTTTGGATCTATGCTTTATATATTGTTAAGAAAATGCCGCCTTGAATGGTACAAAAGGTTTCTGATAACTCATGCCATGTTTTTGGTTCATCCGGGACTTTGTATATCCTTCATGGTGATATGGGTTCTTTAGAGGCTGTAGAGTGGCTTCAAGAGGTCGAGCACATCTTCAGTGTATTTGAAACTCCCAAAGTTGTCAGAGTGTGTGCCGTTTTGGGTCTGTCCGAAGGACCAGCTCTGGAAGAATATGATTTTTTTGCCCCTCCATCACTAATTGTTGGGATGACGTGGGATGTTTATAAATTTTTCTTCATCTGATGGTTGATAACTAAGGTTTTGAAGATGAAAAAAATTGAAGAGCTCATGCATATCCATCAATGCCAAAGGATGGTGATGACATATGTTGACTATTTCAAGTATCTTATGTCCTTTTATTCATAGGTAGAATCAAAGGATTTGATGAATATTTATCTCTTCATTAGGGGAGTTCATCCAAATATCACTGATCAGGTTCTCCCTTCTAAGGACCATCATTTAGAGATTCAGGTGGATGAGGTGTTCCTAGTTAATTTGGTCTCTAGAGTGCAGATGGTTGGAAATACGGCGTATCCAGTTGATCATGATGGTTCCCCATCATGAGAGAATGTTGTACCAGAGGGTTATATCCTTAATGAGTCCACTGCATTGGTTCTAGATTCTAGTTTGTTGGATCATTCAGTGGTGTGCCACGAATGTGGCTGGTTCAGGTAGGTGAAGCCAATAGGTTGCATCCCTCCTAAGATATGTCATCATTGAGGATTTCAATGTCATTTGGAGATGTTTTGTAAGAAGTGTCACCTAAAGAAGATGTTGTGACCATAGTAATTCTAGTTTCTAATAGTGAGGATGGATATGTTTCAGCCATCATATCCCCAAATACAATTATCGGGGTGAATCTTCTATGTAGTCAAGAGTTTCCAGGGTTGTGAAGCATTTGTCCGAGTTTTGTGTTTCGTGTTGGCATTAGAATATTTAATGTTTTTGTGTTTTTTTAGGCAGTTAATGTTTTCAAATTAATATAGTTGCATTGTTTTTAATTCATGTTATGATGGAATCAATCTATTATAATCCAAGGTGGCCTTTTTGTGAGGATATGGTTTCTTAAATCATGAGTTTTTTATAAAAGGATGATTGGACCTTGTATGGGTTTATCACAGTTTAGTTATGTTAGTTAGGAGGTGTAATTCCTTATGGTAGAATCAGTTTCTATAATTATGATCGGATTCACTTTTTAGTTTATGTTTCAGTGATGGTTTTGGTTCACTCGTACTATAGAAGTTAGTTTGGATCCCCTGGGTGTTCTCGCGTTGTCCTCCCTTCCTGTGGTGGTGTGTTTGGGTGTTAAATTTTCTACATTAGTTGAGTTATTGGAATGGGGAGAACCCACTTTTGTTCTATCGTTCACTTATGTTTGGATTATTTTAGTTTTAATCGGGAATAGATTCGTGTTCTGTCAATTGTTTAGGTGGGTGACTTTCTGTGGGAAGCATGTCTTTATGATGGGGAGAATTGTAACACCCATCATTTAAATAACTTTTTTTAATATATTTTTTAGAGCTCAGGGATTCTGTTCCAAGGTCCGAACTTGGTCCCAGTAAAATTATTTTTTTCGTTTAACAATTTTAAAGGGTTTAGGACCCATGCAAGGTCACCACGTGGTTGGCGGTCTCCGTGTAGTTGGCCAAGTAGTCGAGAAATTTCTCATTATTCATATTTTTTGTAATTATTGTATTATTATTTTTTAATTATTATCATTTTTATTAATTTTTTTAAATATTATAATCATTATTGTTTTATTATTATTATTTTATTATTATTATTTTTATCATTATTATTATTATTATTACTATTATTAAAGAATGAAAAAACCCTAGATCTACCTAATAAGACCCCTATGCCACGTTGCGTGCCCCAGTTCCTATACCTCTGCCCCTAACCAGCGTTGCCCTATCATCCCTGCTACTCCTCTCGCGCAGCTGCTCCCCTCACCCATCCTTCATGTCGTTCCCATGCCCTTCACCCATGCAGCCAACATTTCGTCTTAATCCCTCTGCATTCCTAACCTCAACCCTCACTTCCCTTCATCACCGGGTAACCCTCCACCTTCAACCTCATCACACCAACCTCATTGAACTCAGTCTCCACCTCCACCATCCATCCACATGCTGGTCTTTGGCCTCTGGACTTCTGCACCTCATGCCAGGCCATGCTCTTACCTCTGTTCTCTAACCAGCAGAGCATCCCATCCCCATCTTCAGCTTTTACCCTTTCATATGGTTAGTCCCCTACCCAACATTGATTTTCCAATTAATATAAGGGGTTTTCATTCAATTTTTTCAAAATACTAACATACAGGTTTTGTTTTGCACGTTTAATGTGTTTTTTTGTTGTGTGGTTGGTCTGTAGGGATTTCACTTCCATTTGAAGATGTTGTGTCACTTTTGCACGCCTATGAGTTTGGTGAACCCATGATTATCCTTTCATATGTTTTCCAATTACCTTGAATTCTTCAAAGTATTTATTTTGTCTGATTAAAATTAATATTTTAAACATTAATAGTTTGTTATGGTAAATTTAGATTGTTATAGGTATTAAATTAATTGTTTTAGGGAATTCAATTAAACATGTTTATCCACTATAATGTGTATTTTTTTTGCTTAATACACATCGTGGACCTATTAAATTTGTTTTATGTGGTTATAAATCATGATAAGAATTGTTTAACAAAATTTATTTTTGTGTTTATGGATCCAAATTATTTTATGTAATGCCTTTTCTCATTATAATTGGAAATACCTCCTTTATGAAATGTATACAGCATTTTGAAGTTATGATTGTATTTGTTGGTCGATAATTTTAGATCAGGTAATGTTAGAGCATATTGATTGTATTAATTTTTATTTGAAAATTTTTTATGATTATAAGGATATGGTGTTGTGGTCTTAAATGGCGTTTTTCATGTTTCCCAAATGATATGAGATGTTGGATTCAGTTTTTAAGCAATCATGGTTTATGTGGAATTTATTTTAAGGTCTCTTTAGATTCATTGGTGTGTCATTGCATGTTGGCACACCCATTGGTGCACTAAGTGCACCCATGCATGTGTTTTCAAAAGAATATGGTATATTTTAATTTTATATTCTTTTAAAACATTGGTATTTTATATTTTTCTTTGGTTTCTAAGTGGTGATGCTCATTCTATGTTAATTAATTTATGCTATGGTTCATCCTTGGTGGTTTGCACTCACACATACATAGGTACGTATGTGCATATATATATATATATATATATATTACTTGAAAATATTCCTTCATGTTGTGTGGAATATATACATTCGATTAATATTATATATATATGAGAATGTATGTGTGTTTTGATGTGGGAATGTTTTGTCAAAATCTTCTAGAGATAAAGTTACTCGGCTTTATCGACTTCCTTTTTTGTGGTTGGTCCTCCATGCCTGCGCCTTTAATTTGAATTCATTGATTTAGAAATTTTTAGATATGTATTTACATATTCATGTGATATTTTTATATTTATATATTTATATGTGTTTGGTGAAACGGATTCCTCCTTGTGGAGATTAGTTTCCCATTAATTTTCATAACATGTGTGTACTTGTTTACAAATTGCATTTAATTATGATGGTTTCCTTTGTAATTTAATGCAATATATGAAAAGTTCCTAGTATTGAAGTTTATCTTGTTAAAATAAAAGGATTTGGTTAAATGTGTTGTTTAAAACCAGACTTGTTTGATACCTTGAAGCATTGGTCGATAATTCAATGACACAAAGGCCCATTTGGAACATTTTAAGTATGTTGTGTGTTTCTTAACAAGAATTTTTAATGGATTTTTGAAATGAATTTACATTGGGATATTTTTAAGGGATATTGGAATGATGTTATTAATGGCCATGTTGGAACATTCTGGTACTTTGAAAGTGTGAACTCCTGGTTGGAAACATAATGTTTATTGTGAAATGGTTTAAAAGTTCGCGTGACATTAATGTCGGGATGACACTTTGGTAGATATGATTTGTACATATTATATATATATAGTGGACATCTATATAGGTGGGATATCCATTTATGGGTTATCTAATATGGTGTCTGTGATTGGGGTAGGCATGTCCGTTGATGGCAGGTAAGATGAGCCAAGAGTGCGAGTTCCAACTACTTACACAGTATTATTACCACCATGTGTTCCTATGAATATTTTAGTGGGTTGGTTGATGGTTGCTGATAATCCCCTATTAGGTGGGATGATACACCATGGATTTACTATTATGCCAGGAGGGTTGTGCAACCACTAAGGCCAGGTTAGAGTAGCTAGTTGGTTATTGACACAGGGGCTTCCCCATACGCCGACAGGTGGTTCTGAACTAAGTACATCCATGGATAGCTCAATGGATGTTTAGGGAATTCCCATGGTTTCATACTTGTATGTTACTTATTTCTTTTTTGTAAAATTTGGTTATATGATCTTATGGAACATTTACTTTGTTTTTTAATAATATAGAACATGTTTTGGTACTATCTAGATTTAGATGATATTCATTTCAATGACCTATATTTTGGTAATTAATTTATAAAATTAAAAAGGAAAAGGGGTTTTTTATTTAATGTAAATTCTTGTTGCATGTTTTTATAAAGGATTAGAAAACCATATTTTTTATGTATCCTATTTTTAAATTATCAATTAAAGACATCATTTAGAGGTGGGGAATCAGTTGTGGATTATTTTGACATTCCTACTGAGCATCTCAATGATCACACCTACTCTATCATTTTAATTTCCTGATCTCCAGGTTTCACATAACTCTTGGAATGGGATTGGTTCTAATTTGGGTGGTGACCTAGTTGGTTATGTACAGGTATGTGTAGTTTATTCGTATTCTCTTTTCAATGAAAGTTTTTTATATTTTCAGTTTTTTTTACTTACTTGTGTTTTATTGATGGCCAAATAATTTGAACATGTTAGTTTTGACGACCCACACTAGATTCTAGATTGTGGGGATCCAGAACTCCCTTCAGGCCATGCTGAAAATCGGCTCGAGTGACCGGTTCATGGTTGACCTGGTATGGTTCGTAACACGCTGGATCCCACTACATTCCCTAATACCTATAACTATTTCAGTTAGTAAGATAAAAATGTGTAACTAAGAATTATTTCTAGATATTCATATGTTAATGTATACAACACAATTATGAAACCCTATCTATTATTTCCTTTCATCTAGATTCATTCATTTATGCATACCCATTCAAAATATTCCTTTAGTAAATGCGATGATAAGAACATCAAATTAGCACCATTACAATTGGTGAAATGGAAAATGTGTATATATTCCCAATATAAACCCAATTTATATTGGTTCAATAATAAAAAATATGTGGAAAAAAACACCAAACTATCCCATTATGTGGGATAAAACATAAATATAATTGAGATAACAATTTCACTATGGAATGTGAAATTCACTATCGATCTATTATAGAGGAAACATCCACCCTCTTTTAGAGGGTCTTTTATGAAATTGGTTTTTGAATAGTGCTTTAATGTAATGGAAATAATATTTTCCATTATAATATACTCAAACCAAGAGTAATACATTTTTTAGTCTGTCATCCTGATGGTGTGGTTGACCAGTGTTGTAGTGTCATGAATAATACCACAGAAAAGGAAGATGCAGACTCTATGAATTGTGAAGAGTTCATGAAGATATTTTAAATAATGAATATTTATCAGAAACATCACAAAAAATGTAGCTGGGATTCTTTTAATTTATGAAAAATGGATATAGTCTTATTTGATCATATAAATAAAATTTCAAAAAACTCTTGAACTATCCCTCCTATTTAACCTCAGATACTATGTTAAAATCAATTTCTTATTTAGGAGAATAAATTGTATTAATAAAAGGGAAATATATATAACTGAAATATTTCATTTATGAAAAGAGTATTCGATGTTATATTATACAATAGATGGATGTTATAATCTTTCATTATTCTATTGAAAATAAAATGAACATGGATAATCAATGAATATTCAATGTTAAGTTACTTGGTTGGAAGAAGGTTAAATTTATATCATGAAATATATGTGGTATAATGTAGTAGGGTAACTACTTCAAGGTATTAGGGATTTGAATTATGTGTGGTAAATAATTACATAAATCCCAAAAAAATGAATCAAGTCTAACAAGCCTATTAACATAAAAAAATAAAAAGGTCTTGGATAATTATCCACACAAACTATAAGAATTTGTGTGCAAGGAGTTGAGACATTATGAAAACCAATTCCCAACCCTTTGGCTAAAAAATAATTTAAGACCAATAAAACTCCCAATCCAATATAAAATTCATTTGAATTCATTCCTTTTAATGAGTTAGATCAGGAAAATGAAGTAATATGAGGTTTTAATAATCATAATTCTAGAACTGTGAATATCTTATTTGATTCTAGTTAATCACATATTTTCTATAAATTTTTTCTCTATTAATGTGGAATAAATTTAAAAAATAACTGATATTTAACTATACCAAAAACCCCCAGTGGAACATTTATCAAATCTAAGATTTAGATATGTAAATTAATTATGATTTTGGGTAGGATAAATCCTATAAAATTATTTTTTCCCCCTTTTGATTAATTTCAAAAAAATTCGGTTCTCGAATAGATTTATCTATAAAAATAACATAACATATTTTGGGAAAAATAATTATCATTTAATATATCAAATAATCTTATTATTTTGTATCAATGAAAAGATGATAATGGAATCCCTATGGATGAAAATTATATAATATGGGTTTTGAATACCAAAAATAATAGACTCATCAATCAAATGAATTTGGAGGAATTGTACATTTATGAAATTCCAACTACATAAGAATTTAAAAATGTATTTTCAAATGAAAAGAAAAGTATTCTCCTAGAAAATGATATAGATTTCTCAATTCATCACATACTTGGATTCATTCCTACTGGAAAGAGTCTGCATGTAACATATCACATTGAATTATATGATTTAATGAAAATATGACTTGATTATATTGTTAAGGGTTTTATCTGACCTAGTGTATCACAATGGGTTGAATCAATCCTATTATTCAAAATGAAGGATGAGAAAATGTATATTTTCATTGATTATTATTATCATAAAAATCTTACCATGATAAAAAATAACCCTCTACCTCATATCAATGATCTATTTGATGAACTCATAGGAGTCGATATTTCTCAATGAATTATCATTCATTTATATATATATATATTATGTAATTATTAAAAGAGATGATTTTATGATGGAATATCTTTTATGAGGTATTCATACTATAAATTTATTGTTTCCCACATTATTCAAACTAATTCTCTCACAATCTTTATGTTCTAAAAAATATATTTTTAGAGACTACTTGATCATTTTTTTGTGTTCTTTATAGATGATATTATTTTGTATTAAATTATAATAGAAGAGATTAAATAAAATTTAATGATTGATTTATTGTTATTTAAATTGGTGATGATATATTCCAAATTTAGAATCTATGTATTATTGTTATTTAAATTATAATTATTGGTTGATGTAATCAAAATAATGGAAATATTGGAAGATCTATCAATGAGAAATGATTTTTATCAGTGTCCCAACCCCACCACTATAACCACAATTAGTAGTTTTATTTAGGTAAATAGACTTTAAAAATGAATTTTTTAGAAATTTATCCTGGCTATCAAAACTACTAGCCATGTTAACACATAATAGAGAAATGTTCCTTTGGACTAATTAATGTGAAAAATGTTTCAAGGAGATAAAACATTTTTTGAGAATTCCTCTTTTACATAATCTACCATATTGTGAGTAATTGATCATAATATATAATAATTCTTAGAAATAATATATAGTATTTATTCTCATGAATAATGATATGAATATTAATTTTTATTCACTCAAATAAATTAATCATGATAAAAATTTTCTAATGCATGATTAGGAGATCAAATAATTAATATTTTCATTGATTATTTGGTGAATATCTCTACAAAAAAAAATGTGATATATACTATGATAACAATATATTGAAATATGTATTCACATATAAGTAATGGTTTATTATTCAAAGCCGATTGATATAATTGATAATTGTAATGGATACTCAATAAATTACCGCAAAGAGAATGAAAAAAGGTGGTTGATGCTATAAATAGAAAAAAAAATTTATAGTCTATCATTTAAAAGGATTAAAATAACCATATACTCATGGATTTATAGAGGATAAATATTAAAAACAAAATGGAAGGATAAAAATTCCTTCGTTACAAATTGGTTGCTCAAAAATTCATTCACATAATGTTAAATTAATTATAGAATGATGATTTAATCCTATAGAAAATGAAATTGAATATTATAAATTTCAAATTAGATCCATATTGCATTATATTATTTGGAACTCATTTATGAGTCCCATAAAAAAATTGAAGAAGGAATTTTGGATTATACAGACAAATAATCATTTTCTATTCATCTAGAAAGTACAAACATGATTAGATATCTAAAATATGTTTTTAATGAGAAATAATGGATGGAGAAATAGAAAAATATATATCTTCATTCTAAGAATCGAAATAAGTAAAGGAAGAACAAAAAAATAAATAAGTGTTTTTTATTTCCTGATACATACAAATATGTAAAATATAAAACACCACCATAAAACTCATTATAGGACTCCCCAAAATTTATAATGTACATAATGATCATTGTGTAGTTTTACACTAACATACAAAGTCAACATTATTTTATTTCTATCTAATAATATTTCTATATTGACCAAATTCGAAATATATTAATAAGGGATGTTATGATGCTATGTGGAGTTCCAAAATCCATTGTATCTAATCATCATTGGAGGGTTACTGTAACATTCTATAGAAGTGTTCATGTTGAATTTGATAAATGGTTGAGTTTTTATAGTATATATCATCATCAGATAGATAGTCAGAATTAGAGGATAATATAAAATCATTAGGACAGAGTGATATCATTTAAAAAAATATCCATAAATATTGGGATAAACATTTCTCATGGAGAGTTCTTATTTAAAACAATTTCCATTATAGTATTCAAGTTGAACCATATAAGTTTATGAATGAGATGATATGTTGGACACCAACATGATGAGATAACATTAGAGTGGGGAAGTCAATAGATCCTAGAATTTCTTTTAAAATGGAAGATAATGTTCAATACATTAAGAATAATTTCAATTTGACATAATATAGATAGAAGATATATATATATATATATATATAAATAAATCATATCTATATTATGATTTTTGTTACATGTTTAACCTTATAAAATATTTACTAATGCGGGTGAAGAGAATTGAGGAGAAATAGAAGTTGTGCCTATGATACATTCGTAAAATTGTGATCCTTTATTTGTTTAGGGTCATAAACTATCGATTATTATTCCCACAACAATTTTATCATGTGAATGATTTATTCCACCTGCTAAATTTAAGGATCTATAGAAAAAATTCATCACATGTGTTCTAATATGAAGTAGTATAACTTGAACAATAGCATTCATATAATGAAAAACATATGGAAATCATTGATAGATGATAAATGATTATATAAAATATCCCTACACATATATTGAATTATATATAGAGAAATAATCTATTTACGAGGATACATGGTACCCAAGTGATGTATTAATGAAAATTATCCACGCTCTTTTCTTACAATTAATAAAATTTTAAGGATGAAATTATTTATGCAAAAAGAATGTAACAATCTGAGTATTCTCCTTGAATAAATATTGTGTTTGATATTTTTCTCAACACGTAACACCAAAAAAATATAAAATTTTATAATGAGGTCATATAATTGCAATATTTAAATAGTGAAAATATATTTATGATATATATATATATATTGAAAAACCAAACATAATAAACGTTAATACTAAATAAAATTAACATTAAATTATGACTCAGTTAAGAAAATAAGATAATGTTTATATGAAATATAATTCATTTCATATATATTATAGTCTTATATTAATATTTTAATAACACTAGATTAATTACTAATATTTTTGAAAATAAATGTTAGCATAAAAAAAGGGATATTCCTATAAAAATGGTTGTCACTATATTTTATGTTTTCTATTAAAAATCAAATTCAAAATTTTAATATTTGAATTTTAAAAACATTAAAATGCTATATAATTTATCATGTAAATATCAATTTAATAATTAGTTTGGTAATTTTTTTAAAAAATTACTTTTATATTAATTTTGAAAAATAATATTTATATGAATAACTTGGTAATTATGAAATTATAGTCATATAAGTGAAAATTGAAATTTTATCAAACATTTATATTAGATCAAATACGTATTTTACATTTCTATTTATTGTTTTAAAAATATATTTTTTAATTTATAAACCCATTTAGGTAACTTTAGAACATGGTTATTTCATTCAAAAAATGTAGTAATAAATTTTACATTTTGTATTTTAAAAACAAAAAATTAATAACTTTTAAAATTTGAAACAAAGAAAATATATTTAATAATTTTAAACATTATATTAATGTTAAATAATATTAAACATTAAATATTTTTCCCATAAAGGAAAAAATAACAAGGAAAAAATAGTTATATGGGTAAAATAAAAATGAAAAAAATGAGTTACATTAGAGATAATGGTTTCAAGATGTTAAAAAAAGTCTTAATTAAAATTATTGATGGTAATGTAAAATATATCTCATAACCCATAAATTATTTCACTATTTTATTCAGTTTATATACAAGTGGTTTCTCATTATTGGAATTTTTGGGGTGTTTACAAAAATTGCATCTGTATTCATTATAAAAATAAGATCTCATATCCTCACATTCCTTCAAACCAAAACCCATGAAGTTATTAAAAATTATTCTCAAATAAAGAATAAAAAATAATATCCTACTTATGTTGTTTATTATTATCCAAGGGTTATCCCTTATTATATTATTCCACTTCTCAAGGGAGATAGTCCAAGTAGTATAGTAAATATTTCTAACATCTACTCCAAAGTTTTTGTTGACTTAGGTGAATTAATCATAAAAAAATATAATATATATGTATTAATATTATAACATCTATGTAATTATTTTTCTATTATTTTATTATATTTATTTTATAATTAATAACAACTATCATCCTTTTCATTAAAAAATTGACATCATATATCTTGTGTTGTGCAGACTACTACCTCAATGATGAAACATGTTTCGCATTACATATCCACTTTAAAAGGATGGTTGTAATAAGTAATTTAATATATAATTAGTATATTTATAAAATATATATTATTCTAAAATGATAACCCATTTACCCTTTCTATCGATCTATGGAATAAAATAATCACTCGTTTGTACATACGGACTATCGCCTCTATAGAAATGTGTATTCCTATTTTTCACCACTAGATTAAAAGATGAATTTTTTATATTTGATGATAATATAGGTTATATAATATTAATGAATATATTTAATATGTTTATTTATATATATTTTAAAATTTAAATCTAATTATAATATAATTAATTGATATCGCTAAATAACCCAACACAACCATTACTATCTTAATGAAATATGGATAATAACACCATTTCATTGTATTATAGCATTATATTTCAATATTTAAACATAAATTATAGTAAATTTAATAATTTTTAATGTATTATCACTAGGATAAAAAGTTATATTGGCCCTGCATTTACAAACATAGTCTAAATTATAATGTTTATTAACAACCAATATAAAAAATATATTATTAAAATTTTATAAATGAAGAGAATTGTTATCATGGTTGGTTATAAATGAAAATACATATAAATACGATTAGGAAATTATTATTTCGTATTTATACCATTATTTTATAACAATAAAAATAACTTTTAGGTAAATAAAGTGTGACTGTAAGTGAGTTGGTAATTCAAATCTAATACATTGTCTTATACAATTAAATCATGATTATTATTCACATTTTCCATGACATTTTTCAATTTTCAGGGTTATTAACACTATATTTATAGGTGAATAATTTTCATATCTAAATCTTTTTCAATAATCTTTTTTATTGTAACAAATTTTTTAGTAAAAAACAATAGGATACATTATGAAAAGAGACTTCTAAGTGTGACTTTTACAATGATGAATAGAAAATATTTACAAAATTCCCCATTGATTTTTTTAAATATCATTAAATTATATCCCTCTAGTATAGATATATTTCATGTGTCACCATATATTTTTATTTATTATGTGAAAAAAAAATTTGTTCAGGTTTTTGGTATCAAATGATTTAATTCTTGCGGTGATTTTATACGACATGGATTGGAATCAAACAGAAATTTTTAAATGGGTTATTTATGAAAGGTTACTTATTTTAATTTGGTTATATTATCAGACCTATATTATTTCCATTGATAATTGACATTAATTAAATGATTTCCATTTTTATAACTAGTATAACCATCATTTCAATTAGAACATTAAGATATAAATATTATTGATTCTAAGTGGCACATATATTTGTGGATTATGATGGGTGGGGTCGTAGATCTTCCTATGATATATTGGTATATGGTTATATGTTAATATATTATTAGTCAGATTCATAATGAGTCTTTTCTCACATTAATGGGTATAATAGGTTTTCTATCAATTTTTTCATGTACATGGTGAGTTTATTAATATAGATTTGGGTATGTGGAGATTTCCCAAAATGGAATTCCTATTGTAAGGGTCGTACCGGATGTCTATGTTATTTTTCATTAATTAAAATGCCTCATGATCCATTTCCTTTTAAAAAAATATCATGTTTTCGGGATAAATCATCTTTTTTAATGTATTCCACACTTTCATATAATGAAAACATGCTTTATCACTATTTATATATAATTTAATCTTGGATATAAATATTACATTTCTTTAATGATCTTAATATAATATTTTGTTTCTCTATCATATTTTATGATTTTCATATATGTCCTTATTCTCTTTTATTTTAATACTTATTTCTTCTTTATATTCTCTATTAGGATTATGATCTAACACATTATGATACACTTTTATCTAACTATGCGTCTAATATCACCAATTTAATATTCATTAATTACCTAGTTTATGATGATGATTAAGTCATGTGATATATCGATAAAAAGTAATGTATGGGAAATATAATGGATAAATTATTACATGTATTTAAAATTAATATTTTTATGTTGTTTAAAATAAATACGTAAATCAAATTGGTTCCTGGTTGCTATGAGTGTTTGTCTGATATATTATATTAATCATGATATTAATGTTTTATTTATATCATAATATTAATGGGTCATTTTATTGTTTTCATTATGTTATCTGTGTTCTAGGAATTATGCATCCCTATAATGCATTGGGAAGAACATATATTTGATGAGTTGACATGTTAGGGATTAGGGAGTGTTCCCAATACACTATGGAACAATATATGTTATGTTTCATTAAATTGGGAATAAAAAAATCCATTATGAGACTATGAAAACTATATGATGGAGGTCTTGGAATTGAGGCTCAACAATAGATATAATTTTATATGTTAATACATGTTCAATCATCTTATCTTTTGCATCATTCTCATGTTTTGATGACTCATGTCTTATGTTATACATGGAACTATTTTTTTGGTTTTATAATTAATTATACATGTTTCGTTGATTATGATATACTAATATTAAGTTTATAGACATTTGATATTCTCTTGTATCCACAACGTTCTATTTTTCTGACTTATGATCATCAATTTCTACTATTTATATCTATATTTACTAGGCATCTTGGATCACACCATAATTATATTTTTATGCCTGAAGAATATAATATGATACAAAAATTAGTAGATAAATAGAAGGAGGTATATAGTGGTATGATTTTGGAGGAATGATCACAAGTATTTTAAAATAAGATATTTATATAAATAATCTCAAATGTCAAAAAACCTGAAGGGTCTATGTATTGTGTGAAATTATTTTCATATTTAATATGAATGTGATATATACTGAAAACTATTTTATGTTATATTACATGGTGTTGAATCTATTATGTAACATATGTGTTTTTTGTACCTAACCATGGTGTTTGGTAATGGGTCTCATCAATTGGTATCAATGTAGGGTTTAGTTATGTATAGTGAATAGTTATGCTATTTTAGTGATTATAAGTAGATTAAATTAGTAAAACCCATATTAATAACAAAATATAAATTATAAAACAAAATGTTGTTGTAAAGAATAGAGTGTGTTTATTCTATGATATAAAATCCCAATCAAGATACTAATAACAAGATAATGAATATAGAAGAGATGCACCAATAGGTAGAAACACAAAAAAAGTATTGATGGGTATAAAATAAATCTTCACTCGATGAAATAAAAATATTACTAATGGAATATATGGTTTGACACTACCATATGATATTATTTTTTGATTTATATTATCTTTATAAACGCTTATGATTTATTTTAATTGTTTTTAATGATGTACCATATAAATACATAGATTATAAAACCAAATAAAAATATAACCATCGTTATCCTATTTTAAATAGAAGGGGTAAGTGATTGACCAAATTATATCATAGTGTAACTAAAAGAATCGTTGATAAAAATGTAGGATTTGATGAGGAATGAATCGTTTAATTTATCTTCCATGTTGAAATGACCATATACGTTGATTTTATTGGATATATTCATTAGAGTTTTGGTGTAAGTATTTATTTTGATATATGATCAACAAAATGATCTTGTAAATGGTATTCCCCTAGAAACTCCTTAACATACTATGGATGAATATTTTCTACAATTTGTTTTTGTAATGTAAAATAATAGTATATTCTTATTATTTTTAAAAATTCAGAGTCTTTTAGTATCTATGATTTTGCGGTTGATATCTCTGTAGAATATATATCTTGATGATTTACTATATTATGAATACCCTTATATATTTTCATTAGTCAACTATAAATAAAACTATGAGTTGTAATTTATTTAAGGTGTTAGAATGTAATATATAAATATTTTATAATATTTTTTAAATAAAATACATATTGAATATCATCATCCACACAAATCACAAAAATATAACACAACCATTATACATTTTAGTAGTTGAAAGTTATGTATATTCAAATGAAACCATTATAATTTAGTCATTGAATTAGTGGGTATAAATTGAACTTATTTATATTTTACATCCATGAAAAATAAGATTATATATCCTTTTTAAATTCCAATTTTTAATAAATTCTATTATCATTGATAAATTACTAACAAACTCATCTTATCGTAATAACTCCATATTTCCTAAAACACAAATCTTTAAGAACAATGAATTATTATTTTTAAATTTTATATATATTATTATTAAATATTGATAAAAAATATTTTTTACTAATTTACACTTGTTTCATTTTTAATTTATAGAAAATAAAAACATGAAGAGTTAGTATCTGAAACATCATCTCCCAATAAATATATATCATAATTTTGTTTTTTACTGTTATTTAAAAGATAAATTTTTGAATTTTTTAATTTTAATATGAAAATATTAACATCATTCATTCAATAAATCATAATAGGATTAACTTATAATTTTTTTATCTTTTTAGAATGTTTAATTTTTAGGTGTGTAGTATAAAATACCATAAGGAAAAAAATATTCTCTCTCATCATATCATTAAAAACTACAATGAATCTATAATTAATGAATAATTTTCCTAATAAAATAAATATTTCCAAGTAATTATTTTTAAAAAAAATATTTTTTTTAAATTAGAAAACCATGTTCCATATTATGTACATAAAACTTGGTTATTTCTAAAAAATTTCTTTTATAGATTATATATTTATTATATTAAAACTAATATTTATTGATCTTATAAATTATAAATTATAAAATTATTATCATATTTGTAATCATCATAAAAAATTTATTTGATGGGTTATATTATTTTTATTCATGGAAATATGTTGTTGAGATAGAAAAATAAATTACTAATGTAAAATTATATTCATTAAAAAGAAAAAAAAAGCTGTAAAAGGCCAAAAATTGTAAAAACATGTCTGAGAAGAAGTGTTGGTGGGTGGAATTACCAAAGTAATTTTAATATTTAATATATTTATCTTGTATGGATTCTTTCATTGAAAGATACATTCCATTAATATTTTTTTGTATTAACAATTATTTTACCACATCCACATTTTAATGAGTGATTTTCAAATAATTGATTTTATATGAGTTGTTTATTTTTTATCAATATAAAATAAATGGGTATTATTTAAATTATTACTATATTTTGTTACTTAAATTTATAAACAAATATATATTAACAATATATGATAATAATAACCCATAAGGTATAAAAAGTTGTTAATAAAAAAAATCTACAAAATTTATTAAAAATAAAAGGTTAATATTTTCGTATAAATAAAATATATTAAATTAAAGGCACTCTTAATTATGAATAAACACATTTAAATTTTTAAATATGGATTATCATATATCTTGGGTAAAAATAACGATGATTTTTCACCAATGTAAAAAATCATAAAAATAAGTAACTTAATGTCACATGAATTTTACTATATTTACAAGAGGAAAAGACCTTATTGAAGACATTTATTATGTAATATCCATTAATACATGTCTCACCAACCTTTAATCACTTAAAAAATCAAAATCTCCTGAAATTTCCCTATTATGCCTCAACAACTATTCAATTCCAAGGAAAAGTTTACTTCATTACCTCTAAAACGATATCACTTCCACTGACCTTGATTCACTCCTCTGATTTCATATTTTATTAAAACGATTACTATTTTATCTCCAAAAGAGTATCAAACAAAATTCTATAATCCCATGTTCTAATAAGAAGACATAATTCCTCAATTTCCAATGTATTATTCAATGGAATATTCCAATTCCAAACATGTGTATTAACAACTCTCTAGTGTTATTTTTAATTTATTTATCAACCACCCTACTCCAAACATATTCAAATAATAATATAATAATGAAATAAGTATCATCAGTATAACCGCATTCATTATATTTGTTGTATAATCATAATCTCTCTGCCAACAATCTTTATAAAAAATTTGAAACATTAACTATGTACATAACATCCTGCGATTTTAGGATATATTTCTCTTAAAATAATTTTTTTTTGATAGCTTACAATACACACAACCTTGAACAAATATTAATCATAATATATTATACCATTATATCATACTCATTGAATTAGAATTATGAAGATGAACATCCACAGTTTTAAAAATATTTTAAAAAAGTAGACGTAATGAAAATATATTGATATGATAGTACCTAAGTTTTTTTTAATTCATTATATAGAAAAAAATATTTTACCTAAAAAATGTTGTTGTTATTTATGTTTATAAGAAAATATTAAAAATTATTTATTATATTTCAATAAAATTTATATATAAAATTAAATATATTTATTTAATGACCATATAAATATTATCATAGGTTTAATTTATTTTATTTTTTTGAAATTATCTATTTTTAATTTAATAGTAAATGAATATTGTCTATATACTACCATTATGTTTCATCAAATATTGAAACATAAATTTATCCCCTTTTTTAATTATTTATATTAATGTTGCAAATTATTTTTCACCTTGGTAAGTGATAAATTGGAAAATATTGTTAAACTATTGAGATAAATTTCTATATCACACCTAAAAAATGACATCATATTATTGAATTGTAGTATCTCATCCATTGAATGACATGACTTGAATATATGCCCTTTAGTGTGAGTTTTCAATGATTATAACCTTTAAATTCATTTAAGAAAAAATTAAATACAAAATAACACTTTCTTGAATTTAATATCTCTACAATTATAACATAATTATAAAAAGAGAATTTTTTTTGTTATAAATATTTATTTACAAATCATAATGAATCATTTTTACCATGTTATATTATTAATATTTTTATATATTGATTAATTATGTCAAATTCCTATGCAGCCCTAACACAAAATTTGATCAATGAATAGAAAATATAATGTATCTAATTTCAAAAATATTAAAGGTAATAAAATATTGATAAATATTTATGTTTCATTTTTATTATAGATTAATATTACATACTATATATATTTTTATGTTTTTTCAAATTCCATGATTTTCATGATGTTTTACATTTAAAATTAGTAAATAGTTCTTAAAATGACATCAGTATAATTATATGATAATAAATATTTTATTAAATTATTTAAAAATTCTAATAATCTTTCAAGATGAAAATTAGTATTATAAATGGTCTAAAATTTCATTCCTTTGTAATTTAAGAGCATATTTTTATCAAATATGTACAATTACAACCCTTTTATATTAAAAAAATTCATTACCAAAGTTAAGATTATAATTGTATAACTAAGAGGTCAAACCAAAATACAAGGTTTTAAAATACACCAAAAAATTAATAAATATCATTTTATAGTGATATTTCAACCTCAGACTCATATTTATAAAATCTATAATCTTTTAGAAGCATATTTTTAAAAAATGACTCAATTATATGTTAATATTTTAGTAATTCCATGTCTGTCCTTTCACTCTCTAATAAAAGAACTCTAATTATATAATTTAATTACACTAATTTGAGCCATCTAGATCCAAATACCCTTCATATGTGTACTTTAAAATTACCAATACAAGAATTAGATTTACTAGACTTCTTAATATAAATTATATGGTTCCTTAGTAAGGGATGTAAAAGGGGAATTCAAATTAGTAGTACTAATCTTTCCTGTCATATATGAAATAATTTAATCCATCAAATCATATAAATCACTAGTATTAATAAATAAAATAAAAAATTTTATTTCCCAATATATAAATATTTTAATATAATTATAGAACAGCCAATATAAACCTTGTATTATGTCTAATGTGAAGTAATAATATCACCTATTTGTAAGTGTGGGCTTTCACCTCTACATATGGATGCAATTTATTTTCCATCACCATAAATGTTGATTATTTATTATTATTGGTTTAATTATTATAATATATTTATGTTATAATTATTATTATATGGTTATATAATCATATCTAACTTTTTCTTACCCTCAATTTTAAAATAATAACATCGCTCGTGTTTACGTGTGGATTATAACCTTGACATAGGGATGAGTTATTTTTAATTTTTATTTCTACATGGATGGTAATATGTATATTTTTAATAAAAAATATATTATATTTATGATTTTATAATTATTATTTAAATAATTTTTATTATTTACCTTTAAATCCTTCCATCCACTGAAAAGTGAATAAGGCGTTTATGCGTACGTACAACATACTATATCCATGAATGATGTAATTCATTATTATATATCTATCATGTATGGATGAGTCAATACAATTCTATATTGAATCTATATTAAATTTATATGATGGGTAAAAGTGTTGATATTATTGATCCATGATAAATATAGAAGGACCTGAACTACTGAACTGAAATTCTAATGAAAAAATGAAACAATTAAAATCTGAAACGATGATTTTTATAAGAAATTTATAATAAATGGGTGTTAAAATTGAATAATTTTATTATATATTATATTATAAGTATGTACATGAATATGGAATTGAAAAAATAAAATAATTTAATTTTTTTTACAGGAGGATATAAAGTCATCATATAAAGGAAAACATGAGGTATCATTTTATGTTATAATCTCATTATTTTTCAAAATTTACTATTATTATGTATCTGATTATGAAATTTTATGATATAAATATCATTAAAAAATGAATACTCGTATCCCATCGATATTTTAGATAATACATGTTCTTCATTCATTTTCCTCACGTTAATTAATCAAGATACACAATGAACAATTTTAAAGAAAACTGGATTTCTGTCTCTCTTTTGTCAAAAGGCCATTTTATACCATCTCCATGTTTTCTCAAAATGAATATAAGAATATTTGTAGCTGTATTATATGATTTTTATATCATTTTCATTAGAAGTTTACTTTTCTAAAAAAAAGGTTTAAATGAAATATTATTATTATGTTTTGAATGATGCACATTGACATTGGATGAATATTTGAAAGGGGTCGTTATTTTAACACAAACGACATGAAAAAAACTCCAACTTCCATGATTTTACAATTTTATATGCTCTCCATAGATTTTTACATGGTTATTTTCAAATTAAATTGTTTTCATAAAATATTAATTTTAAAAATTTAAATAGTTGATTTCAATATAAAAATGTAGTTTTTATCATATAATATTCCAATTAGTCTTTTGAATTCATTTTCATAAAAGATAAAATAATTTTATGGTAATAATTATTTATGGCTATATGATAATGTAATAATATATTATTTATTTTTCAATATTGTTTATATTTATTAGGATGAAAAAAAATGAAACTCTTTTTATTTTATATGAGTTATGTTATGAATAATTTTTTATGATTATGTGAGATACATATTATTGTATTTATTTTTATGTGATCGGTGAGAATGTATTTATATAGAAATTTTTTCTAATTGGGTTATTATTAATGTTTTATGATCTTAAAGGTTACATTGGGAGATATCCCAATCCTAAAAAAAAAGTGTGCACTTGTGGTTATACAATGCCCAAAATAAGAGTGTACAAAAGAGGTAGTCCCAAGCCTAAAATATGGTATATGGGATGTTATACAAAAACCAAAAATAAATATTTTGGTTGATATACAAATACAAAAATGTTTTGAATATATTTATATTTATCATTTATGTAATATTTCAATTATTATGATTATTCCACACATTATGCAGCACTTTAAGGACATGATCATATTCCAATGTTATGATATCATGGATCAGGTTTATTGATACCTTTATAATTTGTGTCTAATGAACATCCATAATTTATACCATGACTAATGTTATTTTAAAACTTAATTATTAGTTTCTAATTAAAATCCATTATTTATTCAATGAATCTTTTTATCGACGAATTACAATGTAGGGTTTTCAAAGGATATCCATATGTACCCATACCCATTATTCTCATGTTATATTTTAATGAGTATTTATTTTTTTCTTTGTTAACCATACCATGAAACTCAGATCACCCTTCATTTTCTTCACATAAGTATCTAGAATATTTTTATGTGATGTATTTCTATGAATAATACTAGGTGGTAAAATTATTAATTGATATTTTTTGGACAGTTTATTAAATAAGATGATTATTTTCTAATGTCTAAACACAACAAACATATAAACATCTAGTGTAGATCATAATGCAATGTAATGAATACTAATTTAATAATAAGTAATATTAAGTTAATATAAGTATGTGTTTCTATTTTTTGGTATTAGTGTCGTGTTTATTTAATAATTTTAAATTTGGATTAGAAAAATTTATTGAAAACCATAAATATAATTTAATGTTGTTGATATAATTTTAATATTTTTGTATGGAATATTTTATGTTTTTTTCCTTGAAATAAATCTTTGATTTGAAAATATATGTGGATATGGTTTTGTAAAAGATAAATATAGGAGTAATAATGTTGAAATTTTTCGGTCATGTATATTTTATTCATGATTCTGGAATATAGTTATTATTCCCTTACAATGAACCATGTCTGATTCATCTGGGGATATGTTTGGGATATTTATAATTTTCATAATAAAAAATTCAAATGTATTTGAATATTTTATTAACATGGATGGACGATAAAAACCTAAGGTTTGATATATTGAAAATAATGTTTAAATACTTATTTATCCTATGAATGATTTTTCATGACTGATCAATTTGATCGAATATTTATGATGGTAACTATATAATTTTTTTTACAATGTGATTGAAGATAAAATAATAAATTTGAGGTCATCATAGGTATTCTAAAATATTGAAGTTACCAATTTCAAAATAGTTATATGAAATTATGAATGATAGGAATAATATCAAAGAATTTCAATTTATATCATGGAAGATTATATATTGATATTGTGGTGAAAAGTCATAATTGTATGATGATCACCTATCAAACCAATGATTTTTATTTTGTTGATATTATTAGGAATATGTGTATTTAAAATCTCTCTATTATCACTCTCAGAAGTATGAAAAAAAATTTACATCAAATTTTCTGGTTTTCACATCCGTTTTAAAGGTGGAATTTTGGTAAGTGACCTAAAAATCATTTTTTATTATTGATTAATTTAATCAATGTAAAAAATATTATTTCAATGGCTTCATTACATTAGTTATTTTATAACAACGATAAAATATGACATTCCAACCTCTTATACAGTGGTAAAAAAGTAGCAGATGACAAAAATGGTTATTTACATCAATTATATGATAACAAACATTAAAATGGGTTTTTACACCACTTTCGACATTGGTTATTTTATAATCGAAGTAAAAAATTGAACTTTTATAAATTCAATTAATATATAATATGATGATAAATGGTCATTGAAAGAAAAAAGGTAAAAGAAACTAGATTTAATATAGAAATGTAAACCTAAATCACTGAATTGATTTTAATTAATTTTTTACTCATCATCGATATTATTTTCTTCAGATGGAATATCTCTTGAGGAAAAAGACAATGATGTTGCTTATAAGGCTTTTCAATCAAAAAAACATTTTTTAGAAATTTATTTGATTAAGGATTCATCAAAAAGTGATAAATAAGAGAATTAAATGTGTATCTATTATGAAAAATAATCTTAAACACATTAATCATTGGAATATAATTATACAAACCATAATGAGTTCGAATAAAGATGAATTTATCGAACAACAATAAATATTTGTAGAGTTGAATTGGAGGAACAATGATGATGGATGAAAGAGTTGATTGTTAAATATATACCTGTAGAGAATCAAAAAAAATTAATAAGAAAAAACCCTGGAGTTCTATATTTTAAGAGAAAATTGAAAATCTCATTGTTGCATTTTCAAAAAATTGAATGCCATATTGGTGACACATAAAATTTTATTTTTCATGTTTTTTTAAAAAAATTGGGAAAACTAATGACTTTAAATCGATTTTTATGTTGGTTTTACATAAACTGATGAGAAAAATTAATTCTTTACTTTGGTTCTTCTAAAAAAATGTAGAACATGAATTTTTTTTTGTGGTCTTTGGAGAATCGACTAGACACATTATTTTTTATAAAATTTTCTAGTTGATTTTGTGCTATCTTTGGCATGAATTGTATTTATTTACATAAATTACACTATAATTATTGGGGAAGTGATGTCACAATAAATATTCTAAACCTACCTATGATCGCCTATGTGTTCTACGATACATATGAATATTCGATTAAATAAAAATCTATTATATGTGTCTTGATTCATATTTAATAAGGGTTTTTATCATAGATGATTTGAGAGAAACAATACAACGATGGTATTTTAATTTTTTTTGTGAGTTTAATGATTTCATTCTTGATGTGTTTCCTAGTATTCCTAAAAATAATTTGTTTTATTTTAACATAGATCTCATATTAGGTACTACCCATATTTCACAGATTCAATAAATAATGGTCCTACCTCTATAGATAGAATTTAAGAAAAAATTCCCTGTGAATATTTATAAGGGTTTCATTTATCCATGTCCATCCCCTTGGAGATAATATTTTATTTTTTTCTGAAATATTTATCAATGTGATTATATATGGATTATAAAAATAATATACAATAACTATCGTGTAAAATTATTTTATACCATATTTTCAAAAAAATTTTGATTAACAATAGGAATCCCAATGAATTTTTATGATTGAACATCATTGAATATATCATCAAGTGAGGTTAGAGAAGGTGGATATACCCTAGGCAAAATTCCATAAAAATTATTAATACTATTAATTTATAGTTATTTAATTATTTCTTACTAATACCCCCACTATAATTATTGAGTTAATTGATAAAACCTTCAGAGAATACCATGATCAAACAATGTGTGTCTCTTTAGAGAATATTCTTAAATATTTATAGAGAAATTAATATCATGAATATCACTTAATGATTGAAATGAAAACCTTTAGTAAGGAAAATATTTATTAAAAACTAATAATTTATGAATATTGGATAAAAAAGTTTCATTTTTTGTTCATTTAATAACAAGGATGTGAATATATATTGATCCATCAAGGAATGGGTTAATTGATCATTGGACCAAACTATATATTATGATTTTAAAGTGTATTATTATTGTATTTAATTTATATTATGGGTTTTTTGTGTGAATTTTCTCATGGTTATCTAATCAACTAATAAATTTAACATATAAGGGAGTCAATTTTGTTTAGGAAAATTAATTTTATGAATATTTAATGAAAATGAAGGTAATTCTATTTAGTGAACCATTTCCTAAATTAGTCCATAATTGAGAATGTTTTGATATATATATATATAAGCTCTATAAATAAGAGATTCAAAGACATCCTCAAGAAGAAATATATAGAGATAAATTATGACTCACACAAATTAACTCTTCATGGAAAAAATTACCCTATTTGTGAGTTTTATTTCTCTTTGTAAATGTTTTACCAAATAAATAGAGGCCTTTTATTTATAGATAAAAGTGTGATATATTTAATAATCATTACATAATAATATATATTCTCACACAAATAGAGTTTTACATTATACAATTATGATGGATTGATTTGATTAATTATAATGATTTCTCAATAGATTATCTCCAGGAGAATGAGAACATTGTGGAAAATACTATGAGATGAATGGATCATGATAGATTATCTATGATGAGTTTAAAATAATATAAAAAATATCTAAATTTTTTAAAGGATAAATCATAAATATTGATGTTTGGGGAGAAATATTATCTATATCAAATGAGTGTTCAACTATCTATCCATGTGAGGATTAATGTGGTACAGATGGAAGAAATGAAACTGTATATGAATATCATAATTTTTCATGATTAATTCATTTATTTTGATGGAATAATAAGGTTCTCGAATTCTTTTTAATTTTATTCACCCCAGATTTGAATAAGAAGTTTTTGGAAGAAGGTCATATTTCATCATTTACTACTTATAATGGAATTATGAATATGTATTGTGATATGAAAGATTATTTCTGATTAGACAGTATGAAAAGTGATATTGTAGAGTATATATCTAGATTCATGTTGTGTTATAAAGGTAAGGGTTAGGGATAGATGTTTATGGTGATCTTATAACAATTAATCACACATGAACTGAAATGGAAAAACATCACCATGGATTTCAGCAATTGACACCCCAATTTGTTTAAATGACTCCACAATATTTGGGTAGTAGTTAATTACCCTAAAATTTTAATAAATATAATTTCTATAAGAGAATATTACCCTCTTGATTAGCATTCTATTATATACAATAAAAAGTGTAATGGTTTCATGGAGTACCACATTTTATAATAATTTATCGGGATACAAGATTTACCAGGATGTTATGGATAAATATTCATCAGGTTCATCATTCATATTTATGTTCTAGTACTTATTTTCATCTTCATATAGATGGTTAGTCAAATAGAACCGTTCATACCCTAAAGGATAGTTGGAGATCTTATTATATGGAATTCAAAGATGCTCAGATGAACACCTTCCCCAAGTCCTGTATTCAACCAAAAATAGAATTCACTCAATAATTCATGACGATAATTATGAAGACCTATATGGAATGATGTTCAAACCACTAGTACATTAGTGTGGAGTTAGGAATTGAAAAAAATGAAGACCGGTTCTAGAAGAGTAAATGTAAGATAACCTCAGATCCATTCAGCAGCATATCAATGCATATTAGAGTTGACCAAATTTTTTTACTAACAATAATCTATTAAATCTATATTTAATAGATGATGACATGAAATTTTAATGAATTTATAAATGATATAAGGTTATTTGATTTTTTAATAATGGAATGATGATCCCTATGTATATAGTACAGTCATGATTCTTTATTAGCTTTTGATTGCATAGTTTAATATGGGGCAACTATCAAACCACTCTCAAGAAGATAATGTGTTCTATGTATCTATGGTGAAGAAGTATATACAAAATCCATTAAATGTAATAAAATTAGAGGTTTAACCACTTTAATGTGATCAATAATATGTGGAAACCCATTAAAAATGATGCATATAAAAGATAGGTTCTAGGGAAAAAACTAAAAACATGGTAAAGGTTCTCTACTAGAATTAAAATTTTGATGATGTTACTTGAAAAAACAAGGATATAATGAAAGGGAGGTAGCGTCATTTTTTAACATAGTGAAATTCTTTTGATGGAAATAATAATTATATGATAATAAAATGAATGACACTTTTTTATGATATAAATCTCTTTAAAAAAAATTAATTTATTTGATATCATACAATACAACTTATATAGTGTCTAAATTAATCGTAATATTATATACCATTAAAAATTGTAGTCAAATCATAAAATTTATTAGGAATAAATTTATTTTGAAAATAATGTATAAATATTCTAGACAAATAAAATATATTTACAAATAAGTACTAAATTTTTAATAAATTATCTATATTTTAAAAAGAATTTTTTCACAAAAAAAATGCATTTCGTATTATAAATGAGGAAATAATACATAAAATTATTAAAATTTAAGACAATATATTTGAAAAATAAAAATAATTTTTTAAATTATTATATTAAAATTCATATAGGGTGAACATATATGATTTTTCTTAAAAGATTTATTTTTAGCGAATACCAATAAAATGAAACTTTTAAAGTAAAGTCATTTCGTTACTCTAAATAATGTAACATATTTGTACCATTATATTATTTATTTGGAAAATTATGAAATATTTTCCATTTTAAATAGAATAATATAATCAAATCAATTTTAATCATAAATGATCATGATTTCTATTGATATTAATTGTTACTTATAAAAACACATTTTTTCATAAAATTGGTTTTGACTGTGTTTTATGAATTTATATTAAAATTAATATCTTCCAATTATAGATATTGAGCATTAAAAAATATATATCATATATACAAAGATGGAAATTTTTTTTTAATTTTTATATTTAATTTTTATTATTATCAAAATTAACCTCCATAAATATTTTTGAACGTAGTCACAATAATATGTTTTAAATTGATTCAAAACCATGATATAAGCACACAAAATCTTCTGAAAACACACCTTTTTCAATAGAATGTTTTTATTTCATTCATTTTGACCCATTTCCCAAATATATGAATAATTATTCCTTTTTTCATTGATTATTACCTTTATATTAATTTATGAAATAATTAAAAACAAAACATATCCCTCTTGAATTTAATATCTCTCAAATTCATATGTAGGAAAAAATAAGATATTCTCAATTATAAATGTTTGTTTTAAATAATAATTAATTATTTATCATTGAAACATATTTATAATTTTTACTGATTGAATACTGTTGATAAATTATTATGCAATATTGACACAGAATTCATTCAATTAATAGAATAAAATGAACTGCAATTCAAAATATAAAAATTAATAATTGGCGTTTAAATTATTGTGTATCAGGAACATTGTAGATTTAACTAAAAAATTAATGATACATTCAATGTATATACATGAATTAAATTATTCACATGATTATTTCAATGTAAAATTTATGAATCGGTCTTAAACAACATTAATAGTTTTTAACGATAATTGTTTTATTAATTAATTTAATAATCAAAAAAATAAATCAACCTTATAATTGGGATGAACAATGGTATAAAATATCTTCCATTGTTATCATAAGATCATATTTCTACATTATATTTATAGTTATGTCCCATTAATATTACAAAAATTATTACTACCATTAATATTGAAATTGGATAACGAAGGTGTTAAACAAAAATATTAGTTCTAAAATAAAACAGTATGATATATAAAATTTATATATATATATATGATAGTTAAACAACATATTATATTACATTGTGTCTATTACAATTTTGAATAATTTTTCTTCTAGTTGACTATTTTAATTTAAGCCTTTTGTAATTCCATTTGTGTCGTTTCCCTCAATTATAAAAGAAAAAGGATTCTCACATAACCTTATAGTTCATCGAGCAATAATTTTTTTTAATTCCATAAAAAATTAACTTTTCAACATCCATACACATGAATTTGAGCTATTGGTATTCTTGAAAGATAATTCTACGGTTCATTTAGTGGGGTTCTAAAAAGTACTGATCAAAGAAGCGGTAATCATCTTACCCGACCTATTTCAATTTATATCATTTCATTACCCTTCAAAATCATTAGTATTAATAATGAAATAAAAATTTAGGTATTCGAAATATTTTAAAATTTTATTACTATTATAGAACCTTCAATATTAATCCTTTATTCTATCATAGGGAAGCTAAATTATCACTCTGGAATAATTTAGGACCATCACCTCAATGTAGAAATACGATTAATTTTACATCACCATATCTCATGTCTAGTATTTTAATTGGCATTTTATTATATATTATATTAATATATATTTAGTACTTATGGATTTATGAATGCATTAATAACTTCTAACTTTCACATCTGTTGAAAATTGATAATGTCACCCACATGTATGTGTGGACAACCAAAACCACATTGTGATGTGGTTCATTTTAAATTTTGTCCTTACCTAGAAAGTAATAACGATATATTTAATTATTATATATGATATTTATGATATAACATTAATTATATAATGTTGGATTATTTTTTTTCTTTCTTTCTTTCCATATGTTGAAAAGTGAAAATAATGTCCTTGTGTAAGTATGATATACAGTCTCGATGAACCGTGTAATTAATTTTCAAGCATCTTTACTACAAGGATGACTTCAGATATATTTATAATTAATATATATGAAATATATATAATCATTTAAATTTAGGATATGAGGTTACCTTGATCATTGTATAGCTACCCAAACCACCTATCCGAAATTCTCAGTTTAAATAAAACACTTTGAGACTATAAGAAATGTTTTTAATAATGAATTATTAATTAATTTGGGATAAAATGTCACAAGTGGAGTATATATGATATTAAATGTATGTAAATGTCTCTTTTATTTAATAATAATGAAATTAAATTTATTATAATGTATTTTTGAGTTCTTTCTGACAAAATCGAACATGAGGTAAGGGATTAATGTCACATTCTCATTATTTCTCTAAATTTAATACGAGTGAGTTTCAAATGATGTATATTTTAGATAACTTTAAAAAATAAAAACATAATTTAATATCTCCAATATCATTCTCTTGAATTATTTTTTCATTTAATTTTAATCACATTAAGTAGTCATGATAATATAATAATTTTTTAATGAAAATTCTATTTATTTATCTCTTAGGTTGAATATCCTATTTTATTCATGCCCATGATTTTGAAAAATTTATTAATATTATAAATTATATTACATTAGTATTATTTTATTTCATTTTAACCAAGTAATGAATTTTTCTAAAAAAATGCCTTAAATATTCTTGTGTTTTCTGAATGAGATTCTTATTAATTATACAGAAAATGAGAAAGGAATAATTATTTTAATAAACTCATCATTAATGGAATTTCCTACAACAATGAATGAATATTTTATTATGAATATATTCAAATATTAATTTATTATTTTCTAATAATTTTCTTATACTATTTTTGATATTTTTATTTTTTAGTTAACTGAATTTACAATGAAAATGAAAATTTCTTCAAGATATATTCCAATTGATAAATTAAAGTAATTATAATTTAAGATGACATCATTTTGTGTTAGTTATACATTATTAGAGTTATCATACAATGATATGATATTTATTATTTATCTAGATTTTTTATGACTACAACGATGAAATATCAATGAAACATGTCCTATTTTCCTTAGGATGTGTTCTGATGAGTGTTATTAATGATCGTTTCGCATACGTATAAATGGAATGAATATAATTTGATGGGTGGTTCATGAATTTTATAGTCATCTAATGAATTGGGTAATGATTAATATTATGTGATCTCTAAGGGTACATGGAAGGTTATCCCAATCTGGAAACAATAAGGTACATCAGAGGCCATCCAATTGAAAAAATAAGAGAGTACATGAGAAGAAATCTTAATATCAAAATACGGTATAAATGACGTTATATCAAGCCGAAAGAAAGTACATAGATGGTTTGACCAAGACTAAAATGTATCAAATAAAATTGTGGGTATTCATGACCTAAAATTTTAAATATTATGGTTATTCCATAATTTATTCCACTATTTTATGATATGATCATTATCAAATGTTATGCTCCCATTGCTCAATTTTCTAATCCCATTATGATTCATATCATTTAAACTTCCATGAAGTATGTCATGACTCGTGGTTATTATATAATAATTAAAATGTGTTATTTTAAATTTTTAATAAAATGGTTTCATAACATTTATGCTCTTATTTTGATTAAATTATTATTGATCCCTCATTTGATTTCCCTTAATGAACACCTAAGCTCTCCCTTTATTATTATTTATTTCCCAAGTTTATGAAAAAGTGTTTTAACTATGGTATGTGTAAGAATAAATTTGAAATGGATTAAATTTATGGGAGATGTTTAAAATATTTCAGGAAATAATTTTATTTTGTATCTACTCTCAAAATACACTAAAACTATATGGTTATCTCATGGAACAGAATATTACGTAATTAATATTAATCAAATAATATAGACTATTTATTATATGAAGAGTATAAGTCCCTATAATATATATTTCTCTAATATTGTTTCCATTAATGACATATTTTATATGTCATAACACCCAGACATAGATGGTTAAAAGTGGTTATTTATTGAATAAATAAGATATTTATATAATATTTAATATTTAGAAAAATATTAATAAATTTACACATTCTTCTCATTATATATATAATTGAAGGGATTTTCATGTGTGTTTGTGAAATAAATCCTTTATAGAGTATTCTGTTATTATTTATCATTACATTATATGGATATTTAGAAAACTTATTTTTGTATATATATTATTTCAATGCATAACATATATCATGAATATTGTATTAAAAGGATTTATAAATTATCAAATTCTATATTATAATACATAAATATCTATAAATTACCTGAAACCAGTACATAATGTATCCTAATATCATAAAAAATTCAAATAATTTACATAGAGTGAAAATAATGATTAATAAATTATTGAACTCAATTATTTAAATATTATTCTATTAAGTGAATGTTTAACATTATATCAAAAAATAAGGTTCCATGTTAACATTATTAAACATATATGAATTATTAAATATTTCTAACATGTAATGATTAAGATACAAGTTATCTAACTAATATATAGACATTGATCGATTATAAATGGGGGAATTTTAAGGAAATATATATGAACAAAGTTATGAAATTAGTCATATTATGCATATGATTATTATACATGGTGTCAAAACACTTCTATTGAAGTTGATAGTTAATGAAAATATTTTTTCATCAAATTTTTTTGCACATTTGATATGATTCATATTCACCAATTAATTTTTAGGTTTTATATAAACTCCATTCATATTATTTAGATATTATTAAATATAAATTTAATGGATTTAGAAAATAATATTAATTTTTGACTTTCTAGGGTGTGTTAAATCAATGCTTTCCAAATATCTAAGGGTATTATTCTGATCTCATTTTTAAATAAATATTATTATGAATTAATTTTCATTTGGGAAAATATTGATTTAAATTTATCACTAAAATTGAATCAATTCTCTATTTTTTATTGTTGTTTTAAATTTTTTCCCTCAAATTCAATTTCATTGGTAAATAATTTTCCCAATGTGATGCTGTTGAGAGAAATTGATCCTTCTATTTCCTTTCAGATAGTATTTTTCCTCCCCTATATAAATATATATTGGATTATTTTATGGATAATCACATATATGAATTGATAATATACTAATATCATTTTCTACAAATTGTACTCACTTAAACTTGTTTAAACTAAATCATTCCTCCTCTTCCACACTATTTAGTTTTTGCCAAATGTATTAAAATAACATATTGTAATTGATTTCAATATTGAAACATTTTTTTAAAACCACTATTAATTATAAATATTCATGTAAATGTTTTAATTTTTTTTCAAAATCTAGTTTAACTAAAAAAATGGAAATTATATTAATTTTTAAATTTAAATTTTTTATTTTGAAAAGGATATTTTTTTAAAGACATATTAAATGCATTTGTTTTTAGGATGATTTTAGTATTTTTATTTCATCAAGAATACTTTTTTTAAATAATATTTACTTAACAACATTCATATTATGAAGACCATTTTTTCTATAAGGAGAAATTTTTATATCATCTTATTAAGATCAAATTATGTTATTTAAATGAAATCATATTTAAGAATTATATAATAACATTCGAAAATATTTCATTTCTTCTATTATAAATGTTATTTTTCTATTACTCATAAATGTCCTTTAATATTTGTCAACATCCTTTGATGTACTAGATGTATCACATTGGATATTTTCTTCTGATAACAGCCACCTTCTTTCTATGGATGACTTATGATGATGATATTTTAACGATTTTTCCATGAATATCATTCCATTCCAACTATAAAATTAAACTAGGATAAGAATATGAATACTTTTATGATATTGGGGCATAATAATAGTGTATTCATTATGTGATAGGTTGTCCTAAAATTATATATCCCACTAATACATTAATTATTGACTAATATCTCATGAAATATTACGAAATGGATTGGGAATTGAAACCAAATCCCTATCGAACTGTATCTATTATGTTATGGATGTAACCAAAATATTATACATACCTTAAAAGAATTGGGTAATGGATTTTCTCTAATTATATTACATTTCATTAATTGTGGAGTGAAACTAGTTTTCTATGGGAGTGTACAAACAATATTTTAGAAATTTTGTGTCCACCTAATCCATTATTATTCACTGACACTATATAATGATGGGCTTTTAGTGAGACTAAACAAATGACTGAATTCTTTATTCTTATCATTGATCCATAATATTATGTTTTTCTACATTATTATATATTGAAGACTCGGGTCTTATGTTATTAACAAATACATATTCCTCTATTTGTAATTTATAATACATATTTATTTGTGTATAATTTTGTAATTCTATTATTATTGATCTTGACCAAACACTCTTAACAACATGATTATATTATGTTCACATGTTCTCATGATTTTTTATGTCTTATTCTAACCCTTAATAGTAATTAAGATCCATAATTTTTTTTGATTTAACTAAGCTTGTTATAAAGATGGTAATAACATAGAAAAATTCATTAAGGATGTTTATAGGGTACAATTATAGTGTAATGTTCACATCTATTGTAAAATATTTGGTTTATGTGTGTAACATCCAAAGCAAATAAACATAATGTTTATCCATATTTTTTTAGATTAGAGAAAGATGTTTTATTATTTTGAAACATATCTATTATTATCTAAGGTACACAAAATTGTTTTTAAATATATTAAAAAAAGAATGTGTTCATATAATTGTCTTAGGGAGATCGATTCAAGGCCTCCTTAGGTGTTGTTAGAGAAGATAGTAATTTTAATTGGGTAACATTTTAATAATTTTTATTTATTAATACCAGTTAATATTATTGATAACCATTGTTATAATCATAAATATAAGAAAACATCAGGATATTTTGGTCAATTATAAGTGATTGGATTCCTAGAAATATCATATTAGTATAGATAAATAAACTATAATTGGTATCTCACAAAGACTAACCAAGGGATAATAACCCCAAAAATTATAATTGATAATCAACTCGATCTTCACTCAATTAATTTAAATTAGATCAAACTATGCACCAAGATTTACCCTCCCTAGGGATATGCTCTAGGGATTTAAATGATCATTATGATCCATTATGAATGATTTAAATAGAACTAGAGGATAAAATATATAAATAATTATATTGGATAATTTAACTAAAATATGAAAATATATAACCAATATTAAATAAAATGATTTAGAGGTTTATTAAATTTTTCCCACCTGAACAAAAAGTATCATAGTTTTAAATAATGGATTCATTATATAATACATCAAAATGCTCAGTTTTCATGTTTATACATTGATTTTCTCTAATGTTATTATATATTATTATAACCATTATTCATTAAGTATTTAGTTATATATAGTATGATGAAAAGGAATATATTAATGGTATGTCCCTGAAATCTCTTATAACCTAGGAATCTTGTTTGGAACAACTTGTTGAGTTAAATGAAAAACTAAATATATTTATGTTATAAGGGAAATTGTATGTCTTACAATATATATTATTTTTAAGTTTATTTATTTATAAAAATTATATCTTGGGTGTTTTTAACTATATAGAAACTATTAGATATTTTCATTAATGAACAATAATAAAAAGTATGATAATGCAATTTATTTAAGGGGGAGAATGTAAGGACCCAGTATTTTATTATATTTTCATCTTTATGAAAATCTCAGTTTCAATACCCAAATTAAAATACAAGACAAAAATAAAATGAATGTTTCATACATTTTATTTAGATAAAATTACAAATATAAAAATTTGATCGTTATATTGTAGATGTTGATTTGGTGCATATACAATGTAGTGTCACCATTTTTAAATGTATAAATATGTATAAATAAATAATTTCTAAAAACAATTCATTTAAAAAATTTAATTTTTGTTTCTGAATATCTAATAAGATCATCTTGCCTATCTAAATGTATTTTTCCAAAAAAATTCTCTTTAACAACAATTAATTTTTCATTTAAAAAAACTGAGATCCTGATATGGATTTTCTTGTACTCATTTTCACTGAATCTTGTACTGATGTTTTGGTCATATATATATTTTTTGTCTTTTATTATTGTTTTTTCAAGTAAATTTAAAGAAATTTGGAAGTCTAATGGGTTTTGAAATGTTATCAATAACTAAATTATTTCCCCAAGAATATGCACCCTCCCTTTTATTGCCATAGGATGTTCCAGAAGATTTTCAAAACCAAGTGGTCTCACTTCCAGAAATGTGTACACTTAGAAAACAGGGGTTCTCATGGTTAACACATGGTTTTGAAAACTATGTTCAAACCTATGAGTAATGGTGCACCTAATGTGTATGGGTTTAGGGATTGGAATATCATGTGAACCTCCTAGGCAACATTTTATGTGGAAAATTATGTCCCAAAAAAATTATTCAAAAACTCGCAAACCACTAGTTTTGATTATAAATTTCCCCAAATAGATGTATTTTATTTCCTTTTAACTTTAAGGCTCTCTGAAGGATTATATGTCCTTGAGATTACATTTGTTGGGAAGTATAATATCTAGTTGATATATTGACCAGTCTTTCATAGGTAATTTCTTCTTGGTATGGATTTATCTATGTCCCTCTCTTTCTCTCATATTCCTCTTAATATAGAGAGTAATGACTTTACTCCTTTTTCGATATTTTATATCAAGGTTCATACGGTTCTCATTTCATTGGATATTAATCCTAGTATTTTATACGAAATCATCCTTGTTATTGTGAATTTGATCCTTTTTTTAGAATGAAGTGTTGTGTCTTGTAGATAATCCATAAAATATATTGACATAGATTGTATAATTTTTAACACACAATTCATTTTTTTCATGTCTTTGAAATTTTATTGTTTTGATTCCACATCCTAAAATTTAAATTTAAAATTTAATGGATTACGTTATTTATATGAAACTGAGAAACCATTCAAATATCTCATTAGACCCTTTGGAATTTATGAGAATAGACTTGATTGAATCTCATGGGTTCTGCCAATACATTTGAAAATATTTTTTATCAATTGTAAATAGGTGGATAATGGGATAATCTAATTGAACTCAATCCTTGTTTCAAGGTAATTAAGGGGATTTAATTTGATTATTTTCATAACATTGATGATTTTATAAAATATCAATTTAATTGATGATATATATATGGGTTAGTTGTGAATTTTTAATATTATCCCATGTCATTAATGTAAATAATGATGGATATGTATGCTAATTGGAATGTTTCACTGTGAGGTGAATGATTTAGAAAAAGGATAACTAAGTCAATCATTATTATTAATGTCTTATTCGTGATATTTTTTATTGATTAATAAACGAGTTCTAGGTCTTATAAAAATGATCAAAATACTCATTGGGCACTATAATGACACTTTAGGCCCCCAATGCTTGCATGTAAACAATAATGTATGGGATGTGGACTAATTCGCTCAATACCCATGAGGTGTGGGACTTGGAATGAATCATTAAATTTCCCAAGGGGTTCAAAAGTGATACTCTAGGCCCCTAAGATATTGGTTCTTGGATTTATTCCCAATGATATTGGAAATAAAATTGAAATTATTTATATAATTAATCACTTCAATGAATTAATTATGGATTCCCTATGAATTTTTGTCCAGAAACCAGCATGATCCAAATTTGGTATGATGTGTTTGATTAATGATTAATAATTGTGAATATTTATTACCTTATCTTTTGATATTATTTCGTCATAAAACTTCATAAACTATTATATAATTGGTATTTATCTTTGTGAATTTGGTTAGGACCTACTATGTTATACACCTAACCTACTCATGGTACTTAAACAATAACTGAAAAAACATTATGTTTTAAGGACTAGATACCGGTTAATGCCCATATGATAGATGTTTGAGTTGGGATTTTTGATGAATAATGGATGATGGAAAATGAAATGATGTCAGACCCTCTTTTGAAATGTCAGCGTGTCTTTATTTTGAATTTTCATTTGACACTTAAAACTTATGTGACATGACATATTTACTAATTATGTTTGCAGTCATTTTTCCTATAATAGATTTATTCACTAGTGGTTTGAATTTATTTGATATAATTATATTATTTATTTATTTATTTATGATATTGGGATCCAATGATAAAGAACTTATAATCTACCCACAATACATATTAGACCCTCACTAGTAGTAAAAACACTTCAGTGTCTAGGATGTCATTCCTGAGGTCATATGTGGAATTTTTTCAAGACATAGGCATGGAGAATCAACGTCGGGAAATTAAATAAGAGGTATCAGGGCCTAGATTTGTTTTCTTTTCAATTGAATTATAATTTAGAAAATTTATATAGGAGACTAGGAATAGTCGTACCTTGGTCAGGTTCATGTGTATAGGAATGGAAAACCCTTGGGTTGGGGAAAACCCAACCACCCAGGGTTGGATTGTTGTTCTTGATGTTTTTTGATATAGTTGAATGTTATTTAACCTTGACTGATTCACTTGTTGTTTTATAATATTATTCTTTTTGAGATATTCCCTAGGGATCAGTAAGGAAGGAGAGTTTTTATATTAAAACTATTATATGAACTTATGATTTATTGTGTCATGCACCATTTTAGGAAAACACAGAAAAAAATGTTATGAGACGGTTTTGAGAATATGATATTTATGTTCATTATTTTAATAAATTAAAATAAATTGTTCTTAATGATTATTTTTAATTTCTAAAAGGATGTTAAATTTTCTATTTTCAAATTTATAAAATGGGTGACTTATGAGAAACATTAAAAATTAGAAAGTGCTTTACCCAATATTTCCCATAACCCGTTAGATGATCATTGATGGTACTAGTAGTGTCTCAGTTTTTACCATGATTTAGTATATAAGAGAAGAATTGATATATATTTATGTATACCAATATTATATAATTTTTTTAATGATGTTTTATATGTATTATATTGTGTGTTTGGAATTGTCGTGTCCTAACTCCTTAATGATGTATATTTATATGAGAATACAAGTACATGGAAGGAAATGTGCCACTAGTAGAAGGACAATAGGCCCAAATAGTGCCTAGTGAATGGTTGAGAGAGAATATCCACGAAAAGCTTCTTTATGTTATGCATTTTATGGATGGGGAACTATGTTAGTCTATGAAGAGAATGTATTTACTGACATGGGTGTTCCAGGTACTAAACCCTCTATACTACATTATTGAGGTCTGAACTGAGGTAGATAAGTTTGGGATTGATAATTTCTAGACAATACATGTTCATTTATATAAATCTGTAGAGAAAATAGTTAGGTTTGATTATTAACTATTTCATAAATCATAATATTTGAAGTGGGATATGTAGTCTTTGGGATGAGTATTCATAGAGAATCGTATAGAAGTACTTATTTAATAAGTTCTTGGAACACATTTACCTATAGAATCTACAGAAGGATAGGGTATAATAGTTTACATGGTTGACCTAGGGAATTATTTCCATGCTAAACTATGTTTTTCACATTACTGGTTTGTAGAACATTGGCCCCTAAATTTTATTTTGGAAATTAGGCAATTATGGTTAAACATTTTTAGGATGGACTTATATGTGAAATTATTTCCCATGGAAATATATTTTGGCAGATGATGATATCTATGGTGGTTAATCTACCTCTCATTTTCTAGGCGAACCTAAAAGAGGATCCCAGCAAAGTATAAGTATTTATTATTGGGAAATTAGGAGGTATGCCATTTGAGTATTCAAATCATCTCTATGAGAATTTAATCAAGCAAATTGGAATTAATAGTGTCCTTGATGATGGATCAGTTACATAGGAAAATACTGGAGTTCATTCCCAATAATGTGGTCAGTCATGTCACAATCGTAACAAATGATCCCGTTCTATTGTATTTTTCCATGATTAAAATTATATGGGGAATATACATTACATATATTAGAACCCAAGAAACCTGGATAGTGATGGATGGGCTATAGAAAACCATAGTACCAGAAGAGTGTCTGCTTCATAGTGCTTATCTAGAAGATAGAGTACTACTAACCATGATTGCGAGGCAGTGGGAACGGTACATCAGGGTATGTGTGCCATAAAAAATAGAGTAGTGTAAAACATGGGATCCTATAATACATCACATGGAAGAGGGAAAGGATAGTTTAATTCATCTCAACATTCACTTGTTCATAGAATTGTTGTACCATCGAGAGTCAGAGTTAATATTTCTATAACATCTAATGTTGCACGAAATTTAGATGATACAAGAGCCTCACCATCATTTATATCATTGAAACATGAAATTATTTTTATTCTAATGGTTGAGTTTTTTAGTCGAGTTATAATGAATAAAACACCATTTGGATTGTGGCCATGGGAAAACTGTTTATAAAAGGGGTTTTATATTGAGGTCGGTGGGTGTTGTTTCCCTTGTGATCAATTCATTATTAATTCCTACTGTGTAAATTGATTTTGGGTATGTGTTTTCCGCAATCATAACTAAAACACATCAATTTTTATTTATTGAGATTGGTCTTAGTGTATCATGATGATGATATTCATGTTCATCATAGTGAGTGGGATATCTCAGAAGGCAATAAAGGGCAAGATCTTTAATAACTAGGGGTTCTCACCACATAGTTTTCAAGTCATCGACTAGATGACCTGGGTATTTAGCATTATGTATCTCCACCTATATTATATCGATATTAAGACATGTTTCTAGAGGGATTTATATGGTATAAAATGGATAGATATTTTGAGTTGATAATTGTTCTCATGACTGAAATGGTTTCTGTTCCACCATATGGTATGTCACAAACTGATAGTCAGTAGCATAAAACTCAGCTAGAAGAGTTTATGTATAAGATATTTATCCATCCATATATGTCACCCCCTAGGGATCTCAAATTTTATTTAATAATAAGGTGGAAGGTATGTTGCATTTATGTGTTTGTTTTCAAAACATGAAATGAATGAAAATAAAGAAACCATATCCCATTTCATGTATCGATGATCTATTTGAACAGTTGAGCAGATTTTTTGTATTCTCCATATCTGTATTGAGATTTTAGTATCATCTTTATATAGAGAAAATATCAATTATTCCATAAAAAAAATCAGAATTAGGTATGACCATTGTAACTTCCTTATGATGACATTTAGGATAATGAACATTAAAGTTGTGTTTATGGACATGATGAACCAAATAATTCTCTAGTACATGTTTTAGTTTTTGGGTTATTTTCTCAAAAAAATATTTGTAAAAATTATATTTCATGATGATCATTACAAACTTATCCACATTATTATAAGTACGCTAAGAGAGAATATGTTATTGGATATGCTATATAATTGTCAATTTGTGGTCAGAAATGTACAATTCCTGGATCACATCACCTCTAATAATTGTGAGATAGTAGACCTTGAGAATAATTAGGAATTTGTTTCTTAGGAGCATATGAATAATTTTTTTATATAAAATTAATTTTTTATTTGCCCAGATGTTATCAGTGGTTCATCTATGTATTATATATTCTAGCACCACCATATCTGTCTTGACCAATAATTGTGTCACGCTGGAATGGTAAAGAGAATGTTAGAAGGCTTTTTAGGAGTTGGGGAATGATTTGAAAACTACACTGATTTTGATACAACCTAAGATGGGTGTGTAGTATAATGTTTTTTTATGATGAATTGAAATTCATACATGGTGTGATGTTTTAGTAAAGGGGTCACATTTTTTAGTATTGGTTTATTAAATTTTATTCCAAAGTAATTCAAATATATTATACACAACCTTGAGTTTGATGATGTCGGTTATAAATTAATGGGTTGCCATCATTACCTGTTGGATGAAAAGATTAACATGCATATCGATCAAAACATCTTGATGTATATCATCTCATAGGGTGATTTGAACACCCATATGTGGATATTGGTTGAGAATATTCAATCATTGGACATTGTACTGTCCTATATGAACGTCAATAGAAACGGGTTTTCTGAATCACTGATTAGTAACAAATATAGTTATGTAGTTATGTAGTCTATTTCTATGTGTATGATTATGGCCTTGTTGGCTATGATACAAACTGTGTTTTGGGATGTTAGGAGTAGATGAGCCCAATATTCTTATCTATTGATACCACACTTATGATATAAGTTAGAGATATGTTGATTGAGGATCCATAGTGTTTGAACTTAGGGGAAAGTCATGAAGGTGGGGAGTAACCTTCTGATTAGACTCTATATGGGGATGAGATAATCAATATCTAGAACCATGTTACTGTGAATTCATGTAAACATGAGAATCTGATATATGAGATTCATTCCTTGAAGTTGGACTTTCATCCTTGTTTTACTGAAGTGTATTATGATCATCAGATATAGTATTGGTGGTCTAGCCTGAAAATGGAGATTATAGGTTTCATGACATGATTAAAAAACTCTATGAATGTGAAGGATAAGAATCAATGACATGGTGGTTCAATACATCGATTTTTCATTACAATATATTCTTGGGATGATGACACCATGGACTTCCAGATGTGTCTTCTGAGAACATCTTTTATTGTGGAATGATTGAAAAAAGATCTCATTTCCTTCATATCTGAGAAATTATCCTATTTGATAAATTGGGGGATATTTATGTTTCATATATAATAATTTTCCTTGGGATAATTTCAATTATACATTTATATCATGATTCAAGAATTTATCATCACACATGAAAATGATTACAGAAGGATTTGGGTGCATTGGTATATTTGAGTATGGGTTTTCACACATAGATATATGGGTATTTAGAACATATTATCTGATATTTTAGGACATTCTGAGAACATGCGTCCATGATTTTGGAAAGTCTTGGGAGAAGCATATAGAGCTCACTGAGCTCTATAATAACAAATATTTTTAGGTGACTATGTATATGGAGCCATATGATGAATTTTATTTTATGCGATGTAGATCAACTCAATGTTTCTTTGAGGTAGGAATGTATGAGTAGTTTGGACAGAGTCTCATTCAAGATATATCAAAAAAGATATGTTGATTTGATAACATATTAGTATGACTTATAATATGTTTAATTCATATACATCTCGACTTCATTGACCCCTTGACATTATAGTGGGATATCATATGTTCCTTTGGGTTTCTCTAATATTGGATGATCATTGGATTTGGGGATAGGTCCAGTTGCCACACATATTTGATGCTACATTTCAGATTTTATAGAGGCTTAGACCTATGGCATGTTGATTATATTATCCATAGAGTTATAGTGTTATGGACTATTTTTTTTCAAGTGTATTATCTTTTATGGTATCACTATAACCATTCTAAATTTATTTATGTTGGTAATGGTGAGATTGAGGGTGATGCATCCTTTGAGGAGCATCTAGTTTTTTTATTGATGACACTGAGAGTATTTTTCAAGGAAATACTATGTCCTTAGTCTATGTGTTTTGGAATCATGGAAGTGCTCAAGAGGAATCATGCAATAGTGAAGTATATACATAGGCTCAGTGACCCAAAATTTTCAACTCAGAGGAATACTAATGTTTAGGAGTATAAATCGAGGATGATATGTTATAAGGTGGGTAGATTATGAGATCTTAATATTTATAGAGATATGTCATGACCATTTTATGTCATTATTTTTTCATTTTCCTAACCATATCTGTAACATACCAAGTACGTCATGAATTATGGATTTTCATATCTATGTCTATTTATGAATTATATGGCGTTTTAGAGGATTAAAATGAGAATAAATCAAATCTTAAGCATACAATACTCTAATATTTTTTAAAAGATCGTCTTATTGCCTTTTGATGGAAAACATTTTTTAAATCAATCTTTTGAAATTTTTATAAGCTTTATTTGTCAAAAAAAACTTATTCATTATAATCATGGCATTGGAATTTACTTTGGATAAATTGTTGGTATTTTTCTAACAATGTTCATTTTTTAATGAATAGTGAAAAATAATGCATTTTACTTCAAAAATGATTTTCGTGTAATTTAATTATATGGATATATTGTCTTTTTAATTGTTTTTAATGTTTAATTAGAATATATTTTTACTATTTAATCCAATTTTGTCATTGTAATTAATTTTACTTTGGAATTGGGCATAAACAACTGTCAAACTTTTTATAGATATTGTTTCTAAAAACCCGTTATTTGTTTTGAAAACAGGAATTATTTTTAAATAAATTATTGCAATTTATTTGATTGGAATTTGGTAAAATGTATTCCATACATGGAATCAGAATGTAAAAATTATTTAATTAATACTCTTTTGTTTTTTGGACATTATGAATAGTAACGACGGTAATTATCGTTAATTATCGCGATTAATTAGTAATCGGCAGTTAAGGGTAAGAAAATAATAGCATAATAATATAAAATGACCCCAAAATTAGTACTAATGATACTTTTTGTGACATGTAATACCATGGGATTCCATGTGCCTACTTTGGGACCCCATGGTATCAGTTTTGTGTGATTGTGACATTTTATCTTTTTATTTTTAAAGAAACTTAAATGTAACAAAAGTATGTAACACATAAGTAAAACAATTTTAATTTTGTCTAAATAAATGAAATCTTAGACTATAAATATTAATTGTAAATTTAGAATGATTTCCTATATCATGGTATTTTTCTATAATTTTTAGACATTATATAAATAAATTTATTTATGGCACCATGATGACGTAGTGATTACCTCATTAATGAACAATTTAAATAAAATGAAAAGATAATGTAAAATAGAAGACATAAACTTGTCAAAAACCTATTTGATGGGTGGATTTCGAAGCCTTATCACCTTATCCTCTAAATATATCATTGTGGGACCTTTAAAATCTGAGACTAATCTTATAATAAAGTAAACTTTCATGAATTTCCAAGAGTGCCCTTCCTCCATCTTATAAAAGGCCCCAACCTCTACCACCTTACCCACACCTCTCAAGCCTTTGTATCAGCCAAAATATGCTCATTATTATCTCTCCACATCCCTATCTTCATCCTATAAGACTTACCTTAGGCAAAAATCTCTTCAAGAAACTATTTTGGTTGAAACAATGGGAGTTACCCGATTTAATGGTAAGGTCTTCTCTTATGTTCTTTTGTTTTATTTTGCTTCTCCAACCCCCTAAACTCTTTTTATTTCATTATTTTGTAACAAAACCAGTATCTTAAATATAGTATTATGTTGTTATGAGAATTATTTTATTTAAAATTACACAGAATTTGGTCTAATGGTTAAAAAACATATTGTTTCGTGAGTGGAGAATTTCTGCCTCACGAAACGATGATTGTTCAATCATATTTTAGCACCTGTCATGGTGGAATTTAATATGTCACTCTATTTATATATGATATATATTATGTTTATGTTTTCCTTATGCTCTAGTATTTTTCATTTATGGTATACCTTTATTGTTTCCATTATGGGTAAACGTGATATCTTCATTTTAGGAAGTGCGGACTACCGCGCCCTCAATGTGATTTGAATCGTGAATGGCATATGTGGGACGTATAAAGGATGGGGTTAATAATATTATATATGATATTATACATAAATTATAATATAACTTTATATCATTATGATTTCATTCCATTAAATATGAAATAGAAATGAAAGTAGTGTTCATGCGTACGTACGGCTTACCATCTCCATGAATGGAGTATTTAATTTCATACCTCTAAATGTTATGTAATATTATAAATTCAGGTATATAATTGATATATATGATATATATGATATGTAAATCATGAATATAATTCTGGATATAGTTGATATATTACCACATGAACAACTTGTAATTATAAGAAGCTTATTTTGGACTCAAGTACCAAAGATCGACAAAACGACCTTTATTAACATAAATAATTACATAATATTCATTAACTGGTAATAAGTGATATAAAATGAATAATGAACTTGAAAAAGGATCTTAAACAAGTGAAATTTAACTCTATTTTATTGTTTAGGAGGTTAAAGAACAATCGAGTCAAGTTATACACGAGGTAAGGGGCTTCGCCTCAATCTTCTTTCATTGATGCATATTTTGTTTTATATAAAACATTATTTTATACGGTGTATAAACCGCTTTTACTTTTAATTTTATTCAAAAGGAATATTTTTATATTAAGCGTTTTACTAAACAACAAAAGGGACTGTTTTTTTCTTACGTATGCGGCAACAATGACTTCTCCGCCGCCATGACCATTATTTGAGATTTGGTTTCCTCTACAACCATAACTTTTTTTAAAATGAAAAATAAATACCATGTATTAATTTTCTTATATTTTGGTATTGAAAATGGTTTTGATAATGCTTTGATTATATCAATGTGTTTTATTGATATCTTGTGATTGAAATGTGGAGATGTTATGTTTCCTTTATGCATGTTTTATGTGATATGATTATTTTATAGTTCTTGGGAATTGTTTATGAAGACGTTTGGTTCCGTGATAAACTAAGGGAGGGTGATCCTGATATATCTCTCCAATGCATTGGGTAACGTGAAGGAGTTAAACACTAAGGTTTCTTCGAAGAGATTTAGTGAATATACTCTGATGGGTATTCCATACGTAACCATGAGGGTTACTCCCTACTTAAGAATGTTATCAATACGTCAAGTTACCTTTATGTGTTACGATTTCTACAAGTTATTCATAAAACATATTATTTAATGAGGTATGTTAATGTGATTATATTCTATGAATAAAGTATGATTTCATTGATTCTTATATATACATGGACTAAGGTTTTCTTTCCATATTTTTATATCCCATACTGAGCTTTTTATGATCATCCCAGGTCAAGGGAAAGGTACATGATGTGATGATTGTATCGAGAAGGTGTTAAGAAATAATCCATGTTTTATTTTAAATATGTTTCCTTTGATAAGAAAATATCGTCTTTGATGTAACCACCTTGTTTAAATGTGGATTTTAATGCATGATTTATGATATAATTCTCTAAAACTCTAAAACTGAAAATATCCACAACATGTATTCTTGAAATAACTCAAGATTAAGTAGTGTTTAAGGCTGGGGTCTTATAGTGGGTATCAAAGGTAAATTTAGATAACTTTAAGAGTTAGAATTCTATTATATGATTATCCAAAAATACATTATAGTCATATTGAAATGATATAGCATTTGAAGATTACAATGTTGCATCATCTAAGACATGTTTATTTAGAATGGTTTTCTGAAGAGGAAATAGGGAAGCCGTGCTAGGAAGAAATACAATGGAAATGACCTTCCAAATCAGTATCCTGAGATGGTCAAAATTTGAACTGAATAGTTTGTTGCAGTAATGGTGCAGTTGACTAAAGCAATAAATAGTGGTGGTATCCATGAACGAGATCAGCGAGATCAACCATAGAGGAACATGTCAGTGGTGGAAAATTTCATAAGGAAACATCCCCAATCATTCAAAGGATCATCTGACCTTGTTCTAGCTGAAGGGTGGATTAAAGCACTGGAGATTGTTTTCGATGTCATGGGGTGTTCAGATAATCCAAAGGTTAGTCTTGTTGTTTACCACATGGAGGGTGAAGAAGATCAGTGGTGGTCAATGGTTAAAAATATAACAGACCCTGATGAGATTGATGCTCTTGACTAGGATGAATTCAAAGGTATGTTTCTTGAGAAATATTTTCCTAAGGATATTCGACATAGGATGGAAAAACAATTCTTGTAATTGAGTCAAGAGGATGACTCAGTGGATCCACATGAAGAAAAGTTCACTAGATTGGCAATGTGTTCTCCAAATTTTATCCGAGACCTTGATAGTAAAATCAATCGTTTTTTACTTGTGATTAAAGACAAAATATTAAAGGGATTTAGCTTCTCACGAGTTCAAGAGTTATGAAAAGCTTGTTCTATGATCTGAAAAGGTGGAAATGGAGTTTTTGGATGATCAAGTGTTCTTGGAAAACTAATAGAAGAAGAGACAGAGGTTGTAGGAGAAAGGTAAGAATCCTTCAAAAAGGTCTGATGGTAAGAAAACTTTGTTTATAGTTTGTGATAAATGTGGTAAAAATCATGCTGGGGAATGTATTTTGAATTCTAGAAAGTGCTACCGATGTAAAAAGATGGGACATAATTCTCATGATTGCACTAAAAAAGATCAGGGTGACACTAAGACCAAATTTAATTAACATTTATTCAAATGTTTCAAGTGCAATGTGATGGGTCATTATGAAAATAATTTTTTGACAAAGAGTTCGAATGATGGGAAGCAGTACGACTACAAGAATAAAGGTGTGGTGAAATCCTTTACAATAAGTTTAGAATATGTTGTTCCATCAAAGGAAGTGTTATCGGGTATATTGTTTGTTCTTTCAGATTATGCCAATGTGTTGTTTGATTCCTGGTCTACACATTCTTTCATCTCTGAAAAATTTTCTAGTAAATTGGGAATTCCATCTCAGTAAATGGCTCCTAAACTTGTGGTAAAAACACCTGGGGGAAATGTTGAGGCAAAAAAAATTTATAAGAATCTTCCTATCCTTATCCGTGGAAAGAACCTAGTTAAACCCTTATTGTTTTACCTCTAGTAGAGTTTGATTTTATCTGGGGTATGGATTGGATCTCTGTTTACCATGCAATGATTTATTGTAGAGAAAAAAAAGTTTATTTTCAAAAAGGATTTTAGTTTGTGTACAAGAATGAACCCTTAGTATTGATAACATATCAAGAGGCTGAGAAACATGTGAAATATGGAAATGAATGTTAACATTCACATATGGTTGAAAACAAAGGAACCGTTAAGATTAATGATGTTCTAGTGGTAAATGAGTATCCTGATGTTTATCCTTATGAGTTGCCTGGAATAATACCATATCAGGAAGTGGAATTTATTGTTGACTTAGTTCCTGATGTGAAGACAATTTAAAATCCCCCTTATCGAATGCCTCAAATTCAACTTTTAGAGTTGAAGGTGCAATTGCAGGATTTATTAGAAAAAGGTTTCATTCGACCTATCACATCACCATTGGGTGCTCCTATCTTATTTGTTAAAAAGAATGACAGTTCAATGAGACTTTGCATTGATTATAGAGCATTGAATAAAATCATGGTTAAGAACAAATATCCTTTTCCTCATGTCAATGATTTGTTTGATCAGCTCCATGGATCTCAATATCTTTCAAAGATTGACCTTAGATTGAGGTACCATCAGTTGAAGGTAAAGGAAGAAGATATTACAAAGATCGTGTTTTGTACAAGATTTGACTGTTATTAATTTGTAGTAATGCCTTTTGGGTTAACCAATGAACCTGTTGTATTCATGGACCTTATGAATAAAATTTTCCATGAGTTTTTGGATAAGTTTATGGTTGTTTTCATTGATGATATTTCTGTGTTTTCTAAAGGTACAGATGAGCATGAATGTCATTTAAGTGTTATTTTTAAAACCTTAAAAGGAAAAAAATTGTATGGGAAATTCAACAAGTGTGAGTTTTGGTTGCAACAAATTTCTTACCTTGTTCACATTATTTCTAAATATGGAATAACTATTGACCCAGCAAAAAAAAGGTTGTGGAAGAATGGACAAGACCCACAAATGTTTCTAATATTCATAGTTTTCTTGGTTTGGCAGGCTATTACTGAAGATTCGTTAAAAAAATTTCACGAATGTCCAACCCATTGAAAAAGATAACTCGGAAGGGTGTTAATTTTATTTGGAAATTAGAATGTAATGATTGTCTTCAAGAATTGAAAAAAATTTGGTGAATGCATCAGTTTTGGCACTACCTTCCAGGAATGGTGATTTTGTTATCTACAGTGATGCTTCATTGATAGGACATGGTTGCGTCCTAATGCCAAATGATCTGGTACTTGCATATGCTTCATGTCAGTTGGAAACTCATGAGGTAAATTACCCTACACATGATTTTGAATTATCTGATGTGGTTTTCGCTTTAAAAATTTGAAGGCATCATTTGTATGTTGTAAAGTGTGAAATATATACTGATCAACAAAGTTTAAAGTATATATATTCACGCAGAAATAATTGAACATGAGACAGAATAGATGGAAAGAATTAATCAAGGATTATGATTGTACAATTCATTACCATCTGGGAAAATAAAATAAAGTGGCTGATGCTTTGAGTCGAAAAAGTAATGCTTCAATAACCATATTACGTTTGGAATGTGATCCATTGGTTAAGGATTTAACGAACATTGGAATAGAAGTTGTTGGTGCATGATGTTCTTCTATTTTTTTCAGGTATTAGTGAAATCTTCTCTATAATATAGAATTAAGCAAGCTCAGAAGTAAGATAGCAAGTTTCAAAAAAAGGTAGAGCTGGTTCATAATGGTATGTTACATGAATTCAATATTGATATTGATTGTGTTTTATGATTTGGTAAGAGATTGTGTGTGCCTTGTGATTCATAGTTAAAGAGAGAGTTGTTATGTGAAGCTCATAGTACTCTGGTTTCAGTTCATCCTAGCAGTACTAAGATATATATAGATCTTCGGGAGTATTACTGGTGGTATGGAATGGAAAGAGATATTGCTGATTTAATTGTGATTTGTTTGGATTTTCAATATGTTAAAATAGAGTGATAGTTTCCGAAATGGATGCTTCAGCCCTTATGAGTGCCAGAGTGGAAGTGGTAGAATATATCCATTGACTTCGTTGTGGGATTTCCGAAGACACCTCGAGGTAATAATGCAATCTAGGTTATTGTTGATCTCTTGAATGAATCTTCTCATTTCCTTGATATATGAGGTATGTTCCCTATATCAACTTTATTTTTTTTATCTTAACGAGATAGTCAGGTTACATGGAGTCCACCTCTCCATTGTATCTGATTGTGATCCTAGGTTTACTTATGTCTTTTGAAAAGGCCTTCAGAAGTCTTTGGGTACTGAATTAAATTTTATTATAGATTTTCCCCCTCAATCAGATGGGAAGTCATAACGAACAGTTCAGACATTGGAGGATATGCTACGTGCTTCATCGATAGATTATCAGGGAATTTGGGACCATCATCATTCTTTGGTTGAGTTTTCTTATAATAAGCGTTTTCATTCCTGTATACAGATGGCACCATTTGAGGAATTATATGGGAAGCAGTGTCGAACTCTAGCTTTCTGGGATGAAGTATGTGAAAGGAAGATGATGGGACCAGAATTGGTAGAGGAGTTAGCATAAAAAAGTTCAACTGATACAGAAACACATGGGAACAGCTCAGAGCAGGCATAAAATTTATGCAGACAACCGGAGAAAGGATCTATCATTTGAGGTAGGTGATCATGTCTTCCTCAAAGTTTCACCATGGAAGAGTGTGATGCGATTTGGTAAGAAGGAAAGGCGAGTCCAGGGTTCGTAGGACCATATGATATTCTGGATAGAGTTGTATTAGTTTTATGCCGAGTGCCTTTACCTTTGACTTTATCTTAGGTACACAATGATTTTCATGTTTCAATGTTAAGGAAGTACATGCCAGATCCATCTCATGTTTTGAGTCCAGAGGTAGTTTAGCTGGGAGAGAGTCTATTATGTGAGGAACTATTGGTCCAGATTCATGACAAATGGGAGAAAGTATTGCGGAATAAGGTGATTCATCAAGTAAAGGATTTGTGTAAAAACCACATGATTGAAGAGGAAAATGGGAATCCTAAAATGCAATGAGGGATAAATACCCCCACTTATTTGATAAGGAAATAAATTGCGGGGACAAAATTTTCTATAGTGGGTAATGATGTAACATACCAATTAAGTAAAGAATTATGAATTTTCATATCTATGTCTATTTATGAATTAGATAGTGTTTTAGAGTCTTAAATTGAGAATAAATCCAATCATAAGCATAAGATAATCAAATATTTTTTAAAAGATCATTTTACCGGCTTTTGATGGAAAACCTTTTTTAAATCAAACATTTGACAATTTTATAAGATATATTTTTCAGAAGAGAATATTCTTTAGAATGGGTGAATTGAAATTTACATTGGATAATTTTTTGGTTTTTTCTGACAATGTTCATTTTTAATGAATAGTAAAAATTACTGCATTTTACTTCAAAACTGCTTTTTCATCTAATTTAATTATATGAATAGATTATCAATTTAATTAGTTTTAATATTTAATTAGAATATAGATTTCCTAGTTGATTTAATTTTGATAATTTTAATTAATTTCTCATTGGAATTGGGCATAAACTAGTGTCAAACTTTTGATAGATATTATTTCTAAAATAGCCTTTATTTGTTTTGACAACAGAAGTTATTTTTAAATTTATTGTTGCAATTTTTATGTTTAGAATTTGGTAAAATGGCTTCCATATTTGGAATCATAAGGACTAAATTATGTAATTAAGACTCTTTTTTTGGACATTATGAATAGTAACAATGGTAATTATCATTAATTATCATGATTAATTAGTAACCGGGTATTTAAAGGTAATAAAATAATATCATAATAAAATTAAATGACCTCAAAATGTGTCCTAATGCTACTGGTTATGTCATGGCCGAACGTGGGATGCCATGTGCCAACTTTGGGACCCAATGGAATCACTTTTTGTGTGATAATGACATTTTATGTTTTTATTTTTAATGAAAGTTAAATATATCAAAAGTATGTAACACCTAAGTAAAACAATTTTAATATTGTCTATATAAATGATATCTTATACTATAAATAATCATTTTAAATAAAAAAATATTTCCTACATCATTGTATTTTTTTATAATTTTTAGAAATTAAATAAATAAATTTATTTATGACACCATGATTATGTAGTGATTACCTCATTAATGAACGATTGAAATTAAACGAAAATATAATGTAAAAACTATGACATACACTTGTCAAAAACTTATTAGATTTGTGGATTTCAGACCCTTATCACCTTATACTCGAAATATATCATTGTGGGAACATTAAAATCCGAATCTCATTTTATAATAATGTAACATTTCATGACTTTCCAAGAGTGCCCCTCCTCCCTCTTATAAAAGGACCCACCTCTACCACATTAACCACACCTCTCAAGCCTTTTAATTGGCCAAAATTTGTTCATTATTATCTCTTCACATCTCTATCGTCATCCTAGAAGCCTTACCTTAGGCAGAAATCTCTTTAATAAATCATTTTGGTTCAAACTAAGGGGAGTAACCCGATATAAAGGTAATGTTTTCTCTTATGTTTTTTATATTTTTCTCTAACCCCATAAACACTTTTTATTACATTATTTTGTAATAACACAAGTATCTTCAATATACAAGGATGTTTTTATTAGAATTACTTGATTTACACTTACACACACTTTCGTCTAATTGTAAATGAACATACTGTTTCTATGAGTGGAAAATTTCTGCCTCACGAAACGATGACTGTTCATTCTTCTTTTAACAACATTCATGGTGGCCATTAAGATGTCAATATATTTATATATGATAAATATTATGTTTATTATTTCCTTATTCTTATTTATTTTTCATTTATGGCATACCTTTATGGTTTCCATTATGCGTAAATTCGATATCTTCATTTTAGGAAGTGCAAACTACCGCCACCTCAAAGTGATTTAAATTGTTAATTCCATATGTGGGACGTATAAAGGATGGAATTAATGATATTATATTTGATATTAAATTGTATTTATAGTATTACTTTATATCATTATGATTTTATTCCATTAAATAAGAAATAGAAATGAATGTAGCGTTCATGCGTACGTATGACTTACCGTCTCCATTAACGGTGCACTTAATATCTTACCTCTAAATGTTATGTAATATAAATGAATGTATATACTGGATATATATGATATATATGATATCTAAATCATGAATATAATTCGGGATATAATGGATATTTTACCACATGAACAACTTGTAATTATAAGAAGTTTATTTTTGACTCAAGTACCAATGATCGAAAAAATGACCGTTATTAACTTAAATAATTACATAATGTTCATAAAATGGTAATAACTGATATAAAAGGAATAATGAACATGAAAAAGGTGCTTAAAAAGTAGAAATTAACTCTTGTTTATTATTCAGGAGATTAAAGAACGATCGAGTCAAGTTGGACACAAGGTAAGGGACTTCGTCTCAATCTCTTTTCATTGAGGAATATTTTGTTTTATACTCTACTTTATTTTATATGGTGTACAAACCCCTTTTACTTTTACTTTTATTCAAAAGCAGTCTTTTTATATGAAGAATTTTACTAAATGAAAAAAGGGAATGTTGTTGTCTTATGTATGTGGCGACAACTACTTCTCCACCGCTGTGGCCATTATTTGAGTTTCGCCTTCCTCTACAAGCCATAACTTTTTTAAATGAAAAATAAATACAATGTTTTACATTTCTTTTATTTTGGTATTGAAAATGTTTTTGATAATGTTTTGATTATATCAATTTGTTGTATTGATATTTTTTGATTGAAATGTGGAGATGTTATGTTTCCATTATCAATGTTTTATGTGATACGATTATGTTATGGTTCTTGGGAAGTGTTTATGAAGATGGGTGGTTTCGTGATAAACTAATGGTGGGTGAGCCTGATATACCTCTCCAATGAATTGGGTAATGCGAAGGAGTTAAAGTCTATGTTTTCTCCGAAGAGATTTAGGAAATATACTATGATGGGTATTCCAAACGTAACCATGAGGGTTAATCCCTATATAAAAATGTTATGAATGACTCAAGTTACCTTTGTGTCATATGATTTCAATGAGTTATTCATAAACATTTTGATTTTGTGAGGTATGTTAAAGTGCTTATATTCTATGAATAAGGAATTATTTCATTGATTCTTATGTATACATGGAATAAGGTTTTCCTTCACTATGTTTATATCCCTTACCGAGCTTTTTATGCTCATCCCATGTTTTTGAAATGTTTATCACATGTCAAGGGAAAGGTACATAATGTGATGATAGTGTCGAGGAAGTGTCAAGAAAAAATCCATGTTTTATTTTAAATATTTTTCCTTTGATAAAATAATATTGACTTTTATGTAACCACCTTGTTTAAATGTGTAATGTAATGCATGATTTAGGATCTAATTATCTAAAACTCTAAACTTAAAAATATACTCAATGTGTATTCTTGAAATACCTCAAGATTCAGTGATGTTTAAGGCTGGGGACTTATAATATCATTGGATATGTTTTCTTTGGGGTTGTTTCATGTGAATTTGGAGAAATTTGGATTCCCAAGGGGATACACACAGTTGGTGCAAAATTTTGGAAATCATGTTGTTTTCCCTAGGAACTACTTTCCTAGTTTTTAGAACCAAAATAAGAAGCACATGTTTAGCATCCCGCCTTTTATCACATAAACATTCATTACACTTTACAAAACCGGTGATCTTTAAGGTTTAGTGTCTTGGAAACCATGAACTTAAAACATGAAAACATAAAACATTATTCTTAGGTTCATCCTAGGTTCATTACTGAATCTCATATCCTAGGGACATACATTAATAGAATGGTTGAGTAGAAGGCCCAGTAAGGAAAACAAGGGGAAACATTTAACATGTGAACTTGAGATACATCAACATTGTCATGAAAAGAACATTAAGGCATGAGAAAGAAATCATTAGGCATGTCATAATAAAAATAACGTATTTCATAACTTGAAGATGTGGCTATAACATTTAATATTTACAATCATTTTCGCTTCACCAAGGTCCATCCACAAGGTGTCATTAAAGACTTCCAAGTTTATTTTAACAAGGCATCGTTAAAAATGGACATCTCTAGAGATTAAGTCTTTACCCAATGCATTAGAGCGCTATCAGGGCGCACCCTTAACATGTAAATATAATCATGTGAGTCACATATATCATCATCAATAATTTCATAAACAACCCATATAGAATAAAAGGAATGGGTTTCATTTCATAATCACAACGTTTTAAAAACTGTTTTAAAGACATGATATTTATGTCACTTTAAACCCACATAAAGGGAAAGCAGGTCTCATGTATGCAAATACCAGATTTTAAAATAGGAAAACTTGGTATATATGTGAATTACCATATAGAAGAGATGGATTTTAGTATTCAATTAATAAAATAAAACAACTTTAGAAAAAGAGAGACATTTTGAGATGGAAATTCTGCAGCATAACAGCTATGTTTTGGGGTTTTAGAAATCATTGAAAAGAAATCGGACATGGGTCAAAAATTCATAAATGAACCATAAAACAGTAGAGGGACTTAATATGAAGGATATATGAACATGTTAATGAAATTTTAAGGACATACAATTTGAAATGGAAAACATGGAAGGAAGACAAAAATTAGATTTATCTTATGAAAATTCGGTAGCCTAACTGCGTCACATAAACATCAACAAAATTGAACTGATGACATCAAATAGGGTCTCTCACCATATAAACATAAAAGTTAATTATTATAGATATAGATATCATAACCCAAAATAATAAATAGGATCTTGAAAGACTTGATATGAAGGTAAAACTTTGAAAAATAAGAAGGATGAAAGAATCCCTTAATCATTCGGCAACCTAACGACGCCACATAAACATTCTTAAAGAAAATTGATGAGAGAAAGATGGGGTCTCTCATAATAAGAAAATTAAAAGGGTAGTAAGATGAATATAAAATAACATCATAAAAAATAAGAACATGGAGCATCAAAGAAATGACATAAAAGAGATTATATGAAAAAAAAATAGAGGTAGGATCCCTTACCCTAAATGTAACTCTTAAAACTCAAAGGATGGGATCTTGAGAGGCTTGAGATCACCTTGAAAGGAATACTTGGGAGGTAAGGAGATTGGAACTTCTTTGAGAATTATTTGTGAGTCGAAAGGATGAGATAATGGCTTGGAATTTATAAGGAATGTGAGGTGATAAATTAATAATTTCCTGGGACACCTCACAAGTGGTTTTCTCAAAACCATGGGCTCTTCCATGGTATTTCCCCTGAATTTAGGCCAAATGGGGCCCCCAATACAATAATTCATCACCTTTGGTCGGCCAACCCATAAAATATCTCCTCAAATCATCATGAAACAATTATGATGTCATTAAACATATCGAAACCCTAAAACTGCATTCTTACTATTCACTGAAAATTCAACTTTCTCAGAAAAATCCCAAAATTTTACCTTAACCAAATATCAACACTATAATCTCAAAAATGAACTCAATTTTATAAAAATAATTTTCTAAATAATTTTAATTTAATTTTTAAATAAATACACTATTCACTTGAACTTCATTTTTTCATGAAAATCCCCAAAAATTACCTTAACATAATATCGATGCTCTGAGTTCAAAAATGATATCCATTTTATAAAAATATTTTTCTAAATATTTTTAATTTAATTTTTAATTAAAAAACACTTTTCACCTGAAAAAACAAATACTTGACTAATAATATCTAAAACAGTTATTTACCTATTTTATTGAATTTCATTACTTTATCAAGGTGCGTAGATTATATTAATAATTTCGTTAAGTGAGATTACTAATAAATTTGGTCACTTTACTAATCCTAAGAATAAAATCACTATTCATAATTTACTATTCATCAAAAAAATAAGTTGATCTTATTAGATTCTAAATTTTGTACTGAACATAATTGTATAAGACCATTTTTTGAAAATAATTACACATTTTTAATTATTTAAGGTTAACATAAACATATTTTTAAATATTCTTTCTCTAAAATTCACAAAAATTATGCATACTATATTTATGCAGACATTTGAAAATTCATAAACTTCATCATAAGAAGAAATAAAAATTTTTATTTAAAATAATGGATTACACAAGGTAGTTATGGTCTCTATACATAGCCCATTATCACACTAGTATAGGACCAATGTGTAAGTTGTGCTAAGGTGAGAGAATCCAAGGGAGGCTCAGCCAACATCGCACAAGTAGTAATTTTTATCAGCTTGAACTTTTTGCAAAGGAAATTCCATTCTAGCTTCACACGATGAAGTTCGGCTTGGGTTTGGACCAGAGCAATGCCCAGTGGTTCTACCTCCTTCACATGTTCTGTTAGATGGGCTTCGATCGGTCCAAGACTACTAGGTGAGGCCATAAAATCTTATTTCTATATTAATTAACCAATATCACTTGTATTTAAAGACAAATATCGAAATATTTAGTTTCCAGTGGTCATATTTAACAATGGTCATATAATATTAAAAACCCAACAATATCATTTTAATTATACTCATGTTATCAAATGAAACAGTTTTGTTGAGTATAAAAAATAAAACAACACACAAAATTAGGAAATGAGATTTATTCAAAATTTCGGGTCGTTACAATCGTCCCCCCTTAAGAAATTGTGTCCTCCAATTTTTAAAATTGGTTTTTGAAATTTCATTGAATGTTCCACATCGAAAAAGGAGTCAGTAAATCTATTACTTTAAAAGAAAGAATGGGATGTACAAAGGTCACCAGAGTTAACCCACACTGGGATTCCATGTAGGAAAACATGGACACGGAGGAGAAAACAAAGGGTCATGTTCTAAGGGAGAGTGATAGAAAAAATGATTAGGAGAAAGTTAACCATGATAAAAACACAAACTTATGATGTTTGTAAACTGTATTTGATTACCTAGTTGGAAACGTAAACCAAAAACGTTTTTTTTTTACATTCCATTTCATAATTTTGAAGAATTCATTTACTACATAGAACAAAAACATAATGAAATATACCTACCTTCAAGTAGAGTTTAGTCCATTAATATGTTTCTACCAAAACTAATATTTTCTCCAAATGATGAGCATTAAAAAACACTTGGTCTCATCAAAACACAAGAGTCATCTTCTTGAGAGTCACGTAATCCACAAAATATTAACTATACATTTATTATATCTTTAAACATTATCCCAAAAATCGAAAGGGAAAGATAAAACAACTCTTTAAAAATAAATAATCCCATAGGAAGGGAAACTACTTTTAAATCATCAATGTTCCATGGTACTACCCAAAGATCATCATATGCCATTCTATAAATAACTATCCTTAAAATTTCTCAAAATAAACCAAACTAAGATTGAAACCCAATTATTAGAACGATCTCATAACATATTCTTCCAAGTTAGACTTTATCGTTCACCTTCAAACAAAATCAACCACTCTTATCATCTTATAACAAAAGTAACTAACCTAATCACATTTTACCCAAGATAGGTTAATCATTTCCATATGTAACCTAAATTAATATAAGTCCTCCTTAAATTCATCGATTCTTAAAAATATAAGTCAACCTTTACTCCTCAAAAAAAATACCGTAGTAATCTATTTACCTCGATCAAATTGGGGTTCCCAAAATAGTGAACGTCTTCCAAAATAATAATCACCTTTTAATCCCCTAATCACACCTTCTTTTTAAGAATAACTACTTCACTACATCAACATGTAGTACATAACATTAGATGTTTTCCTTAATGATATAAAATCACCTTAGGTAGTGACTCGATGATCATAGAAAACATAAAAGATATGATCATAGAGAACGAACTAAATTAAATCATGACATAGAAAATTATTACGAAGAAGTTACATGTACTTCAGTCATCATGATCCATCTCAGCTTAGGACTTGCATTGTTCCCTTGTCCTCGAAGATTTTTGATGCTCATCATGCTTCACATCCATTCCAAGAGAGCATTTCCTTGGATAATGTCTAACTTATCCATATTTACGACATCGAAACGTATAAGGTACATTAGGTCGAACCTTATCTCTATTCATCACATTATCCATTTTTTTAATGAAATTGGCTACTTTATGCCCTATATTCCCATAATTAAAATATCTCCCAGTTCCTTTGTGGCATTCTCCATGGCACCTCATCCCACCCAATTTGAAAAAAAGAAATTGGGTCTTCTTTCCCTTATCAACATTATCAGAAGAACATCCTTGAGGCTTTGTCTTCTTATTCCTTGTTGAATTTGGGCATTCAACTAGGTACCAATTATTAATTTTTATTTTTGATAGATGGTTTGGAAAAATCACAATATTTTTAACTTTATCATTCATCATCTCTGTCAAATTAATGGAGAAATCTTCAAATTTTCTATCACATTGGTTGTTGGGACATGCTCTTCCATTTCCGGCCATTAACTAAGAAAGGAATGTATCATTAGGGGGCTTAAATACTTAGCCAATAATAATGAAAAAGAAACATAAAGCATAGAAGGATAAAACTGTAGAAAAAAAGTATACCCTAACATGTGATCCCCTAGGTCCCAATATAGGTTATACATTATCATTTATTCTTATGTGAATCTTTATTTTATTTTATCTTTGTTCCTTTAATAATGGATTATACTAAGCTTATGAATTTACCGAATCATATCCCCCAGGAGTGTTGTAACCAAGAGTGTAGCAAGGACCGTTGTCATGTACTAGTTCACGTTCGAGTCTAGCTCAAGGTGGTGATTTTGGGTTTTGACCATATGTACATCTGTTCCAGAGCCACCTCTACCTTCTCATATCCAGACAAGGATTTATTTTCTTGGCAACCCCTTACTCAATACTCACAAAAATACATGGAATATTTACTATATTTAAAAATTTCTATAGGGTAATTCCTAATGTCTTCATACCCTAATTTCCAAAAATAACTAAACCATCCTTTGATACAAACTTTAGCATCCCACATTTTTATAACATAAACATTCATTGCATTTTACAAAACTGAGGATATTTAAGGTTCTGTGTCTTGGAATCCAGAACTTAAAACATGAAAACATAAAACATTCTTATTAAACACATTAAAGTATTCTCATTAGGTTCATCTGAGGTTCATTATTTAATCTCATAACCTAGGGAAATACACCAAAAGAAATGGTGATAAGAATTATCGGTAAGGGAAACAAGAGGAAACATTTGACATGTGAACTTGAGATACATCCACAATGTCATAAAAATAAGGTTAAGGCATGAGAAAGAAGTAATGAGGCATATCATAATAAAAATAACGTATTTCATAACTTGAAGATGTGGCTAAAACATTTAATATTGACAATCATTTCTATTTCACCAATGTCCATCCCCAAGGTGTCATTAAAAATTACCAAGGTTATTCACCAAGGCGTCGTTAAAATGGACATCTCTAGAGATTATGTCTTTACCCTATACATTAGAGAAATATCAGGGCGCACCCTTAACATGTCTTTATTATCATGTGAGCAACATATATCATCATAAATCATTTCACAAAAAACCCATATATCATAAAAGGAATGGGTTTAATTTCATAATCATAATGTTTTAAAAACTGCTTTAAAGACATGATCTTTATGTCACTTTAAACCCACGGAAAGGGAAAGTGGGTCTCATGTATGTAAATCCTAGAATTTAAAATAGAAAAACTTGGTATATATGTGAATACTCTTATATAAGATAGGTCTTCGAGTATTCCCTTAATAAAATAAAAGAACATTAAAAAAAGAGAGAGACATTTTGAGAAGGAAATTCTGCAGCATAACGGCTATGTTTTGGGGTTTTAGAAAACATTGAAAGGAGAAGGGAAATGGGTCAAACATTCATAAATGAACCATAGAACAGTATAGGGAACTAATATTAAAGATATATGAACATGGTAATGAAATTTTAAGGACATACCATTTGAAATAAAAAACATGGATGGAAGACAAAAATTAGATTTCTCTTATGAAAATTCGTCAGGTTAACAGCATCACTTAAACTTCAAAAAAAATGAATTGACGAGATAAAATAGGGTCTCTAATAATATGAACATAAAATTTAAGTATAATAAATATATATATCATACCCCAAAATAATAAAAAGTAATTTGAAATACTTGAAATAAAGGTAGAACTTTGAAAAATGAGAAGGGTGAAAGAATCCCTTAAACATCTGGCAGCCTAACGGTGCCACTTAAACATTATTAAAATGAATTGCTGAGAGAAAAGAGGGGGTATATTGTCATATGAAAATTAAAAGGGAAGTAATATGAATATAAAAGAGCATCCTACAACATAATAATGTGGAGAATAAAAGAAATGACATAAAATATTTTACTTGAAAAGAAAGAGAGTGGTCAGATCTCGTACCTTAAATGTAACTCTCAAAACTCAAAGGTTGGGACTGTCAGAGGCTTGAGGGATCCTTGGGAGGACTCCTTGTGAAGTAAGGAGACCATAAATTCATTGATAATTATTTTGGAGTCGAAATAATGATATAATGTCTTGGTATTTATAGAGAAAGTGAGGTGATACTTTAATAATTTCAAGGGACACCTCACAAGCGGTTTTCTCAAAACCATGGGATATCCCATCGTATTTCCCATGAAGTTAGGACACATGTGGCCCCAAATAAAACAATTCATCACATTTGGTCGTAAAACCCTTAAAATATTTCATGAAATCATCATGACACAGTTATGATTTCATTAAACATACCGAAACCCTAAAACTGCATTTTTACTATTCACTGAAAATTCAACTTTCTCAGAAAAATCTCAAAAATTCACCTTAACCAAATATCAATGCTCTGATTTCAAAAATTAACTCCATTTTATAAAAATAATTTTCGAAATAATTTTTATTTAATTTTTATATAAATACTCTATTCACCGATAATTCATTTCTTTCAAAAAAATCCCCAAATATTACCGTCACATAATATCGATGCTCTGAGTTCAAAAATAAAATCAATTTTATAAAATTAATTTTCTAAACTTTTCTAATTTAAATTTTAATTATAAAAACACTATTCACATGAAAAAACTAATACTTGACTAATAATTTCCGAAACAGTTATTTACTAATTTTATTGAATCTCATTACTTAATCAAGGTCCCTAGATTATATTAATACATTCTTTATGTGAGAAAACTAATCCATTTGGTCACATTAATAATGATAAGTATAAAATCACTATTCATAATTTACTATTCATCAAAAATTATGTTGATCTTATTAGATTCTAAATTTTCTACTAAACATAATTGTAGAAACCCATTTTTTAAAAATCATTAAACATTTTTAATTAGTTAAGGTTTACATAATCATTTTTTTAAAAATATCTTTTCTCTAAAATTCACCAAAAATATGCATATTATATTTATCTGGACATTTAAAAAATTCATAAAATTCATCATAAGAAGAAATCAAAATTTTTATTTAAAATAATGGATTACACAAGGTAGTTATGGTATCCTTACATAGACCCTTATCACACCAGCATAGGAACTAAGTGTAATGTGTGCTAAGGTGATAGAATCTGTGGGAGGCTCGACCAACATCGCACGAGTAGTAATTTCTATCAGTTTGAACTTCTCGCAAAGGCGATTCCGTTCTAGCTTCGCACGATGATGTTCGTCTTTGGTTTGATCCAGAGCAAAGCCCAGTGGTGCTACCTCTTTCCCATGTTCTGTTAGATGGGCTTCGATCGGTCCAAGACTAATGGATGAGGCCATAGAATCTTCTTTATATATTAATTGACCAAGATCACTTGTATTTAGTGACAAATAACAAAAAGTTTAGTTTCTAGCGGTCATATTGACCAATGGTCATATAACAGTCAAAACCCAATAGTCTCATTTTAATTATACTCATGTTATCAAATGAAACAGTTTTGTTCAGTATAAAAAATAAAATAACTCAAAAAATTAGGAAACAATATTTATTCAAAATTTCGGGTCGTTACAGCATGGTTGAATCGTATATTGAAAAACCTATTCCCCACCAAAGAATAATTTTTCACCACATGAGTAGGGGAACACTATTAATGCACATGGTATGGAAAACTATACACCCCACCCTATGAAACAATTCATGTAATTAATTAAAGAGAAAATATTTATTTAAAAATTCTGTAACCCTAGATTTCTATTCTTAATCATTCGAGATCAAACTAATATTATTTAATTTATCCTTGGAGGCTCCTAGGATTATTCTAGGTCTCGTATAAGACAATTCATGGTGAACAAAAGAGATAGAAAAAGGATCATACCTTTTTTTGTTAGTAATCTATTCCACATTTTGATATCCCTACCCCCGGTACTCTATTCCTTTGAATAATAATTATTTTCTTCTCTTATAATTGGTTTAGATATTGTTTTTGATCAATCTTGTTTTATTGTATATTAATACTTGGTTATGATTGTTGATCTTCCTCACCATGGTGAATTCGATCGTTTCTTATTGAATTGAGGATTGCATTATCGATATTGTTCTTCAAAATTCATTATATCAGTAGTCTTATTGATAATTATCATAATCTATTTTGTTACCATGTGTATGAAATTCTTTGTTTTTGTTCTCAAATTGTGAAATTTTATTTAAAAAATTAATAATATGAATTTAATTCTAATAAATTGGAAATATCCTCATTGATCTCGTTGTACCCTTTATAAATTTATGAGGGATGAAATGAATGATTACTATCAGATAGTCTAATAATATTTAAGTAATTCATTATGAATAATAAAAATGATCATACTGCGGAAATATATTGGAATTTAATTCTTATTGCATGGATGATAGTGTGATTTTATGGGATGATTTTCATAACCTTAATGAGTTGCTGAATTATGTGATTGATTAATGATATATAGATTAATGTTTATTTTTTTCATATTATTTAGTGTGATTAATTTAAATAACCATGGATTTGTTTATTAATATCAATGGTGAATTGTTATGTGAATGATTGAGAAAATATTTAATGTTATCGAAACCTGATGTGAATGTTTTATATGTTATATTAGTGATTGATATGAATGTGAGGATTGATTCTAGGACTAATTCATGAAAAATCCATGGGGTGACTGACTACTACTCTTGTCCCCTGATGCATTCATGTAAATAATAATGTATGTGCAAGGTACCGATTCTCATAATACGCATGAGTTGTGGGACCTGGAATGATGGTCCAAATAGCCATGAGGTGCCATAATGATTCACTTGGACATAATGATATTAGTTACTAGATTAATGATCCACGATAATTGAAATGAAATTATAATTAAAATAATATTTAAATTCTATGAATGATTGAGTTGGGGAATACCTATGATTTATGGTTTAGTATCCTGAATGGGCCGATATAGGAATGATGTTAAGGATTAATGAATAATAAATTTGGAAATTTTTTACCATTTATTTTAATAATTTTTTTTATAATAATGTAAACTATTATTGATGGGTTATGGCTGTAGAAATATTTGGCGGTGGCATCAATATTTTAGCTCAATCACTAAACGTTTTTCTAGATTGGTACCTAAATTGACTTCATGTTTGTGGGATAGTATTCAGAAAATATCTCAATGTTTTTTTTTGTGAATTGGGATTTTGGATGGATCATGGATGATGAAACAGGACACAAAGTCAGAACCCTCTTAAAAAATATAACTGGGATATTATTTTGGGTTTTCATTTGACACATGACACTAAGGTGGCATGATATATTTTGTTCGTATGTTTATTCTCATTTTACCTGTTTTGGAATTATTCATAAGATGATGGTCTTTATTGATAATTATTCATTATTTGGATATTATTTATATTTTTTGATATTGTATATATTTTCTAAATAGGTTATAGTCTACCCATGTTATATAAGAGACTATCACAGCTAGTTGGATCCCTCTATTGTATGGGGAGATGGGCCTAAGATCATGTGATGAAACGGCTCGGGACACCAACATGTGGCACCCAGGTCAGGACAATACAACAAATTATTGGAAATATTTCTAACAAATGACAATATTTTTCTTATTTGATAACAAAAATATTTTTATTAATTTATAATAAATAAAAATAAAAAAAATATTTAAAAATTCATTAACCTTTAAAATGATTCTTAATTTTATTTTTTATTTCAATTTGATGATTAAAAAAATAAATTATATAATGTTAATGTAAAAGAGTAAAATTTAGTCATTGATTTATCATGGTGATTTTATTATATAATATTTATTGGGAAATATTTATTTTTTAGGTGAATAGTGAATTTTGTTTTTACAAAAAATAAGTATTTTATAATATTATATGGTAGTAACTGTGAATTTAAAACAAATGATACATTTTTAATAATCAAACATGTATTTATCACTAGGAAAATATAAATTCAAAAATATTTTGTTTTAAAGTGAATTCAATGTTTGACATTTTTTAACATGGTTATGATTTTTTAATGTTCTTTTTTATATATTACATTCATTATTTAAAAAAATTATCACACATTGGAAATTAATAATATAAAATTATTTTAAAATTTGAAATTAAAATATAACAATTGTTAAAATAGATTAATTTAATTTTAATTCATGAAAAAATGTAACTAAGGTAAAACAATTTTACTACATTAAATGTATGTTTAGTTAAAAAAATCTATTGAGTAAAATTATTGAAATTTGTTGAGGAATTTTTATTGATTTAGTGATTTTTGTTGGATTAAACATTATTACTTTCCACAACATTATTTTCCATATTTGGATCCACTTTTCATTGAAGGTGATGTGAAATTAATTTCAACAACCCAGATAATCCAATAAATAAATCCAGTCCTATGAAATATATTTATTCAATTAATTAGTTTATATTCATCATGGTTTCATAATTAATTTTAAAATTGGTTATGATGGAAAAGGGGGTTGTTTTTTAATGAAATTATTTTTCTCTGTATTACAGGGTTATATTTAAATGGTTATCTTCATTATTTCACATATTTAATTTGATAAAAAGTATTTCATTGTTTTATTCAACATATTATATATATTAGTTTGAATTATATTTTCCTTTTTGAAATGAATATTTTTTAGTGAAGAGTGAAAAAATCATTTTTTTTCAAATATGCTATTCCATTTTATCGAATAAAGTAATTTTAAATACATACTATATTTTTAAATATGTTGACATTAAATCAGATCCATTTGTTTCACATTATATAAATAATTCCATAGGAACATTATTATATTTTATTTTGGTATAATGTCATTTTAGGCATAAAAATAGAATTTTCAAAACATATTTTTTTCTCACCGTTATATTAACATTAATTTCAATGAAATATACCAATTTAATCAAGGAAAATGGGTTGGAGATTTTTATTCTATATATTAAAATTTTTAAACGAGGAAAAGTTCATTTTAATTTTCTATGAATAATAACCATGGTTGAAATGTGACACACTGATAAAGTGTAAATTGAGTTTATTTAGGGATAAAGTATCTGATATTTATACAAAAATACTTTCATCATTCATATTGGATGAAGTTATTTTTATACTTTTCTCCTTATCTTATAAATTTGATAATTTTTTATCAAATTTACAATGATTTAAAATCAGTTATAAATGGAAACCTACTCTCCTCCACCTGCAACACCATTTTAGAAAACTATTTTTACCAATACCAAAACAAATATCTCCCAAATATCTTTATTGTTATACTCTAGATTTTATTCCTCTAAAGAGTTCAATAATTAATGTATTAATATATAATCCAAAGGGAAATATTTCAGTTGAATTAATATGTCCTAATCGAGCTATTTCAAGTTTATTTGTTCTTATACATCCTAGAAATATTCTTAATCCATGATGGAAGTATAAAAAAATCATATATAAACTAAATTTAAATTATTATTATCACATAAACAAATTTCATATCCTCTTCTATAATATAAAAAACAGAAACATTACTTGTGTATACCAGTAAAATCTAATCTCCAGAATGAAAGGTTTTTATTCAGGACTGTAATATAAGCCTAGTTAAAATTGATAATGTCTCTCATGCATAAGTGTGGAATACCACCATCATGAAGTGATATGATTTATTATTTATTTTTACAGTATAAAGATAATCATAAAATTTAAATTAATTAATAAATTTATGATTCGTAAAATAATTATTCTTATTAAATTGTAAAAGAGTTTCTACATTATTTCTCACCCCCAAATATGAGAAATGAAAAAAAGTCATCCATGCAAGTTTACATATTACTGTCTCTATTAAGCAGTGTGGATCATTTTTCATTAACACCTTAAATGGTTAGTTTTAAAAGTTTTTTTGGGTCACATATATTTTAAATAGATAAATTTTATTATTATGGGGATAATTTCTCTATAACCCCTTGATAATTTCTAATTCAGTATTTTGGTTTTGAGAATATAAACTGAACAAACACAAAACATATAACGTTAACGTAGTAATTTTAGTATAAAAATTAGACGCGGTAATAAGTTAAATATGTGATATAATGATAATTATTAACCATGTATATCTCACCAATCCATTGAGTAGTGATGTAGTCTTGGAGGGTGAAAATGAGGGAGACAACCATGATTGTTACACCCATGGAATTAGCAATGAATATTTTATTAGAAAAACGTTTTGTCCCATGTAAAAATATTTTAGAAATATAACACATATTTTTATGTATATTATCCTCCCATGTAGGTTTTTATTGAAATAATATCATTTACTAAGATTAGGAAAGAATAATGTTGAATTTTTTGTTTTTCCATGGAATTATTTCATGATCCAAATTAGATAGGGATGTCGTTATTGCTTTCCTATGATTTATAATGATATTATTTTATTTTTATGTCCCTTAATGAGATTTTGTTTCTCATTTTATGTTTATAAAATATTTTCATAAGAAATAATGATTATTATTAATATTATAATGGTCATTATTTTCACAAATATGACTCTTCTTAAATATTGATAAATTTATTGGATGAAACAAGGGTAAAAAAATATTGCTATGTTATTCTGGAAAACATGTATACTGTGTGAAATTGTGAACATTATTATGTGTAACATCCCAGGTAAATAAAGAATAAATAATTTTCATATTTATTAATATTTACGAATTAAATATTAATTTTACTTTAAAGGGGTTGCTATGTTCGATTGCGTACTCGATACACAACGATGAGTTTCTTTGAAAACTTACGTTGCACACTAGTAATATAATAATATTATTTTAAATGGTAGTTAACATGTAGCAGTTGTATTGGCGGTAATGGATAGAAATAACTAAAATATGATTATATATGTTTTCTTAAATGTTTTTACATTTATCCAATAAAAGATAAAGTCTTAAAATACGGAAATTATTAAATTTTAGGCATTTATACCCTAATTTTCACTAAAGGTTCACTTATCACCTTTTAATGGAAAACTGTCATTAAATATAGTTTTTATCACTCTTATACTTTCTATTGGACCAAATATAACTCTTTCTTAGAATCGGGACATCAAAATTTACTTTGTGTAAATTTTTGGTATTTTTTCGATAAAGTTCTTTTTTTAATGAATAGTTTAAAATTTTGTATTTTAATACAAAACCTATTTTTAATCTAATTTATTAAGATCATTAGATAATCTTTTTAATCGGTTTTTAAGTGCAATTAGAATATATTTTTACCATTTAATCAAATAGTGGTCGTTGGAATTAATTTCACTTTGAAATCGGACTTAAACTACTGTCAATCTTTTGATACTTATTGATTCATAAAAACACGCTATTTGTCATGACATCGAGAATTAATTATTAAATTAATTAATGTTATTTATATGTTTTGAATTTTGTAAAATAGACTTAATTTTTGAATTCATAATATCAAATATATCTTAGGGTAAATTTTTGGTATTTTTCTGAAAAGCTTCAATTTTTGATGAATAGTGAAACCACTAAGTGGTACTTATAAAAATTGATATTTCGTTTAAATGAAATTTTACCACTTCTGTGTTTTGAATTTCAAAAATCCTACATACATGGTTGTCATTAAGAAGTAAAATTTGGTTCAATAGGATTAAAATAATTTTTTGGTGAATAGTAACTTATTAAGTTTTTAATCACGATTAGAGTTAATTAGTGTAGTTTAAAGTAAAAATAATGCTTTAATAATATGAGATGAGCTTGAAACATGTACTACCCTCATTGGATGTGTCATGGCCGACCAAGACAATCCATGAGTCAACTTGGGGACCCCATGGATCCACTTTGGTTGGGAAATGACATAAATAACTTTTTATTTAATGTTAAAGTAAAAATGACACAAACAAGAGATGTTTACTAAAACAATTTTTACATGGGGTTCTAAAAGTCAGAGTTTTGACTATAAATATTCATTATAACTATAAAAATATTTCATACATCCTGATATTTTTTTTATAATATTTAGAAATTAAATAAATTAAATTATTTATGACATCATGATGATGCAATGATTACCTCATTAATAATGGATTTAAATAAAATGGAAAGATAATGTAAAATCTATGACCTAAACATGTCCAAAACCTATTGGATGGGTGGATTTTGAACCCTTATCACCATAGCCTCTAAAAACATCAAAGTGGGACCCTTAAAATCCGAAACTCGTTCTAAAATAATGTAACATTTTCTTACTTTCCAAGAGTGCCCCTTCTCTCCTCTTATAAAAGGCCCCCACCTCTACCTCCTTATCCACAATCCCAAAGCCTTTTTCTCAGCCAACCCCTACCCATTTTCTCTCTCCACTTCCCTATATTACTCCTTGAAGCCTCACTTCGAGCAGAAGTCTTCCCAAGTAAGCCTTTGAGCTCAAACCAATGGGAGTTACCCGATTTTAAGGTAATGTCTTCACTTGAGTCCTTTTGTTTTATATTGCTTCTCCATCCCCCTAAACTCTTTTTATTCTTTTCTTTTGTAACGACTATAGTATCATCAATATACTAGGATGTTGTTATAAAAAGTATTCTATCTAAACTTACACACACCTACATCTAATGGTTAAAGAACATACTGTTTCCGTGGATGGCGAATTTCGGCCTCCTGAAACGATGATTGTTCAAAATTCTTTTAACACCTTCAAAGGTGGCCATTAAGATGACAATATATTTATATATGATATATAATATGTTTATCGTTTCCTTAATATTATGTATTTTTCATTTTGGGTATACCTTTATGGTTTCCATTATGGGTAAACACGATATCTTCATTAAAGGAAGTGCGGACTCTTTCCCCTTCAAAGTGATGTGATTCGTTAATGCCATATGTGGGACGTGTAAAGTATGGATTTAAAGTTATTATATATGATATTATACTAGAATTATAATATACCTATATATCATTATTATTCCATTCCATAAAAATATGAAATAGAAATGAAAGTAGCGTTAATGCGTACATACGGCTTACCGTCTCCATGAACGGTGCATTTCATTTCTTATCCCCAAATGTAATGTACTATTATAAGTACATGTATATAATGGATATATATAATGAATGATACATCTAAATGATGAATATAATTCTGTAATTAAAATATACATAACTCTTATTTAGTTTTAATTCCATTAATATGACAAAGAAATGAAAGTAGTGTTCATGCGTACGTACGGCTTACCGTCTCCATGAACGGTGCATTTCATTTCTTACCTCTAAATGATTATGTAATATTATAAATACATGTATATTCTGGATATATATGATATATATGATATCCAAATCAGGAATTTCATTCTGGATATAAAGAACCTTTGACCACACGAACAACATGTAATTGTAAGAAGTCCACTTTCGACTTAAGAACCAAATATCGACAAAACAAACATTATTAACTTAATGATTACATAATATTTATAACATGGAAATAAGTGATATAAAAGGAATAATAAGCTTGAAAAAGGTTCTTAAGAAATTATAAATTAACTCAAGTTTATTATTCAGGACGTAAAAGAATGATCGAGTCAAGTCGGACCCGATGTAAGGGACTTCATCTCATTCTCCTTTCATTGAGGCATATTTTGTTTTATACACAAATTTCTTTTATATGGTGTATAAACCTCTTTGAGTTTTTCTTTTATACAAAAGGAATCCTTTTCTACAAATCCTTTTACTAAATGACAAAAAGGAATGTTTTTTTAACGTATGCGGTGACAACGACCTTTTCTGTCGCCGCGAGTATTATTTGGTCTTTGGCTTACTCAAAAAGCCGTAATGTTTTTAAAAAAAAATAAATAACATATACTCTTTTATGTATTTTGGTATTGAAAATGGTTTTGATAAAGGATTCTATTATGTCAATATATTTAAATGATATATTGTGATTGAAATGTGGAAATGTTATCATTCATTTATAATGGTTTTATGTTTTATGATTTTATATTGGTACTTGGACATTTGAATGGTGGTTTCATGATAAACTATATGACGGGTGGTGCCGTGAATACAAGGACGGGTGGTTATGTTATAACCTCCAATGCATTGGGTATAGAATTCGGCCATATTGCTATTCCATTAAGTATGTATGAAATTTTTTCGTATGGCTATTCCATTATGTGATATGTGTGGAAGTCGATCGTAGGGTTATTCCACTTAAGTATGTTTATGTCCCAAGTTACCTTTATATGTTATGTGTTCATTATATGGGTTTTATGGTAATCCTTTGGTTACAAAAGGGTAAGTAATGATATTTTATTTAGTGAAGAGTTTTTACTACTTCATGAAGGTGAAGGTATTACTTTTATAAAGTATATGTGGTTTACATTATGTTTGAAAAACTAACAGTTTTCATTATTTGTGTATCCCTTTCTGAGCTTTTTATGCTCACCCCATGTTTTTTTGAATTTTTTTTCACATGAATTAATGTGGAATAGGGTCAAGGATGGGATGAAGGGAACATCATTCTATCTAAAACATGGAACTAGACATTTTTATTTTTAAGAGTTTTTATTTTATGGTAACTTAGTAGAAGTGTCTAATTTGTAATCTTTTGAGATGTAATAGTTATGTTCAAATTCTCTAAAACTCTAAACCTGAAAAGATCCTCAATGTGAATTATTCATTTAATTCAATATTAAGTAAGGTTTAAGGTTGGGGCCTTATAGTTGGTATCAAAGGTCGGTTTAGACAACTTTAGGAGTTAGAAAATTGTTAAATTATAAGTTAATTTATGTTATGAATGAAATGATATAGCATTTAAAGATTACCATTTTGCTTCACCTAAGATATTTCTATGTTCAGAATGGTTTTCCGCAGTGGAAACAAAGAAGCTATGTTGGGATGACATCAGGAGGAAGACAACCTTCCAAATCAGAAACCTGAGATGGTCGGAATCGGAACTGAACAGTTTTTTGCAGTGATGGCATAGTTGACTCAGGCTATAAATGGTGGTGGTATCCATGCACGAGATCATCCAGATCAACCGTAGAGGAAAATTTAAGTGGTGGAACATTTCATGAGGCAACATCCCCCATCATTCAGAGGAACATATGACCCCGTGCAAGCTTAAGGGTGGATTAAAGCACTGGAGAAGATTTTTGATGTCATGGGGTGTTCAGAACATCAAAAGGTTAGTCTTGCTGTTTACCATTTTGAAGGTGAAGCTGATCAGTGGTGGTCGATGGTGAAAAATATCAAGGATAGTGATGAGATTGAGGATCTTCACTGGGACGAATTCAAATGTATGTTTCTTGAGAAATATTTTCCTAAGGTGGTTCTTCTTAGGATGGAAAAATAGTTCCTAGAATTGAGGCAGGAGAATTATTCTATGGCTTCTTATGAAGAAAATTTCACTCGATTGGCAAGGTATGATCCAAACATTATACAATATCTTGATAGTAAAATAAACTGTTTTTACTCAGGGTTAAAGCCAAAGAATCGAAGGGAATTGGCTTCTCGTGAGTTCAAATGTTATGAAAAACTTGTCCGATATGCAGAGAAGGTGGAAATGGAGTTTGCCGATGATCAGGTGATCTACGACAAACAACAGAATAAGAGGTCCAGTTGGCAGGCAAAGGGGAAGAATTCATCAAAGAAGCAAGGAGGTAAGAAAACCAAATATCCATCCTGTGAGAAGTGTGGTAAAATGCATCCTCGAGAATGTTTATCCAAGTCTGCTAAGTGCTTTTGGTGTGGTAAGTCTGGTCATATTGCTCGTAACTATATGAAAGATGATCAAGCATGCAATGAAAAGCCAACATTATGATGTTTTAAATATAATTAAATGGGTCATTATGCAAACGAGTGTCCAACGAAGAACTAAACTGGGGGAAATCAGCCAGACTATAAGCAGAAAGGGGTGGTGAAATCCTTTGCAACAACTTCAGCAGATGTTGGGCCATCGAATGAAGTGGTATCAGGTACACTGTTGGTTTGTTCAGATTATGCCAATGTGTTGTTTGATTTAGGGTCTACACACTCTTTCATTTCTGAGAAGTTTTCTAGTAATTGGAAATTCTATCTAAAGATATGAACCCTGAACTTATGGTAAAAACTCCTGGAGGGAACGTTGAGACAAAAATGAATTATAAGAGCCTTCCTATCCTTGTGTGTGGAAAGAATCTACCCGAAAACCTTATTGTTTTCCCTCTAGTAGAGTTTGATGTTATTTTGGGAATGTATTGGATTTCTGTTTATCATGCTAAGATTGCCTGCAGAGCTAAAATGGTTTCTTTTCAGAATAATTTTCAGTTTGTGTACAAGAATGAACCCTTGATTTTTATAACATATCAGGAAGTTGAGAAAATAGTAAAAGATGGAAATGAATTTTACCTTTCACATATTGTTGAAAATAGAGTAACTGTTCATATTAATGATGTGTCAGTGGTAAATGAGTATCTTGATGTTTTTCCTGATGAGTTTCCTAGTATTATTCATTATCGGGAAGTTGAATTTACTATTGACTTAGTTCCTGATTCTAATCCAATTTCAGAACCCCCGTATCGAATGGCTCAAGTTGAACTTTTAGAGTTAAAGAAACAATTGCAGGAGTTATTAGATAAAGGTTTCCTTCGACCTAGCACATCACCATGGGGTGCTCCTTTCTTTTTTGTTAAAAATAAAGATGGCTCAATGAGACATTTCATTGATTATAGGGCCTTGAATAATATTACTGTTAAGAACAAGTATCCTTTGCCTCATATCGATGATTTGTTTGAGCAGCTCTAGGGAGGTCAGTATTTTTCGAATATTGACTTGAGGTTGGGGTACCATCAGTTGAAAGTAAAAGAAGTAGACGTTCTGAAGACTGCGTTCCGTACTAGATATGGCCATTATGAATTTTTAGTTATGCCTTTTGGGTTAACCAATGCACCTACTGTATTCATGGACCTTATGAATATAATTTTCCATGAGTTCGTGGATAAGTTTGTCGTTGTTTTCATCGATGATATTTTAGTGTTTTCTAAAAGTAAAGAGGAGCAAGAAAGTCATTTAAGGGTTATCCTACAAACCGTAAAAGAAAAGAAATTATATGGAAAATTCAGCAAGTGTGAGTTTTGGATACAAAAAATTTCTTTCCTGGGTCACATTGTTTCAAAAGATGGCATAACAGTTGATCCTGCCAAAACAGAAGTTGTTGAAGAATGGCCAAGACCCACAAATGTAACCGAGATCTGTAGTTTTCTTGGTTTTGCAGGTTACTACCGAAGGTTACTTGAAAATTTTTCACGGTTATCTAGTCCATTTACTAAGCTAACTCGGAAGGGTGTTAAGTTTATTTGGACAAAATAATGTGATGATTGTTTTCAGGAGTTGAAAAGAAGATTGGTGAATGCTCCAGTTTTGGCACTTCCTTCCAGGAATGGTGAGTTTGTTATATACAGTGATGCTTCGTTGAAGGTACTTGGTTGTGTCCTTATGTAGAATGATCAGTTAGTTGCTTATGCTTCACGTCCGTTGAAAACTCATGAGGTAAATTACCCTACACATGATTTTGAATTAGCTGTTGTTGTTTTTGCTTTAAAAATTTGGAGGCATCATTTGTATGGAGTAAAGTGTGAAATATATACTGATCACAAAAGTTTAAAGTATATATTCAATCAGAAATAATTGAACATGAGACAGAAGAGATGGCTGGAATTAATCAAGGATTATGATTGTACAATTAACTACCATCTGGGAAAAGCAAATAAAGTGGCTGATGCTTTGAGTCGAAAAATTAATGCTTCATTAACCATGCTACGTTTGGAATGAGATCCTTTGGTTTTTGATTTGATGAACTTTGGAATAGAAGTTGTTGGTGCAGGATGTCTTTCTGTTTTGTTTTAGGTATCAGTGAGATCATCTCTATCAGACAGAATCATGCAAGCACAGAAGCAATATAATGAGTTGCAGAAAAAGGTAGAGCTTGTTCAGAAAGGTAAGTTGCATGAATTCAACATTGATAGTGATTGTGTTTTGAGACTTGGGAAGAGATTTTGTATGCCTTGTGATTCACAATTGAAGAGAGATTTGTTATGTGAAGCTCGTAGTTCTCTGTTTTCAGTTCATTCTGGAAGAAATAAGATGTACAGAGATCTGCGGGAGTATTACTGGTGGGAGGTAATGAAAAGAGATATTGCTGATTTTACTGTGAAGTGTTTGACTTGTCAGCAGGTTAAAGCAGAGCAACAATTACCGAAAGGGATGATTCAGCCTCTACCAGTTCCAGAGTGGAAATGGGAGAATATATTCCTGGACTTTGTTGTGGGATTACCGAAGACATCTCGAGGTAATAATGCAATCTGGGTTATTGTTGATCACTTTACTAAATCTTCTCATTTCCTTCCTATACGAGATAATTTTTCCCTAGATAAACTTTCCCGTTTGTATCTTAATGAGATAGTCAGGTTACATGTATTTCCTCTCTCCATTTTATCTGACCGTGATCCTAGGTTTACTTCTAACTTTTTGAAAGGCCTTCAGAAGTCGTTGGGTACTGAATTAAATTTTAGTACTGATTTACATCCGCAATCAGATGGGTAGTCAGAACGAACAAATCAGACCTTGGAGGATATTCTACGAGCTTGTTCGATGGATTATCAGGGAAGTTGGGACCAACATCTTTCTTTGGTTGAGTTTTCATATAATAACAATTTTCATCCAAGTATACAGATGGCACCATTTGAGACATTATATGGGAAGCGGTGTCGAACTCCAGCATTTTGGGATGAAGTGGGTAAAAGGAAGCTAATGGGACCTGAATTGGTAGAAGAGATGGCATAAAAGGTTCAGTTCATTCATAAACACATGAGAACAGCTCAGAGCAAGCAGAAGAGTTATGCGGATAACCGGAGGAAGGATCTATCTTTCGAGGTAGGTGATCATGTTTTTCTCAAGGTTTCTCCATGGAAAAGTGTGATGCGATTTGGTAAGAAAGGAAAGATGAGTCCAAGGATCATTGGACCATATGAAATTTTGGAGAGAGTTGGATCAATTGCATACAGAGTGGCATTACCTCTGAGTTTATCTCAGGTACACAATGTTTTTCATGTTTCAATGTTGAGGAATTATGTGCCAGATTCATCTCATGTTTTGAGCCCAGAGGTAGTTCAGTTGGAAGAGAATCTCTCTTATGAAGAACAACCAGTATAGATTCTTGACTGAAGAGAGCAAGTGTTGCGAAATAAGGTAATCCACCAGGTAAAGGTTTTGTGGAAAACCCATATGGTAGAAGAGGCAACATGGGAATCTGAAAATGGTATGAGGGATAAATACCCCCACTTATTTTGATAAGTGAATAAAATTGTGAGGACACAATTCCCAAAAGGGGGGAAGGATGTAACATCCCAGGTAAATGAAGAATAAATAATTTTCATATTTATTAATATTTACGAATTAAATATTAATTTTACTTTAAAGGGGTTTCTATGTTCGATTGCGTACTTGATACGCAACGATGAGTTTCTTTGAAAACTTATGTTGCACACTAGTAATATAATAATATTATTTTAAATGGTAGTTAACATGTAGCTGTTGTATTGGCGGAAATGGATAGAAATAACTAAAATATGATTATATATGTTTTTTAAATGTTTTTAAATTTATCCAATAAAATATAAAGGCTTAAAATACCGAAAGAATTCAATTTTAGGCATTTATACCCTAATTTTCACTAAAGGTTCACTTACCGCCTTTTGATGGCGAACCATCATTACATATAGTTTTGATCACTCTTATACATTCTATTGGACCAAATATAACTCTTTTTTAGAATCGGGACATCAAAATTTACTTTGTGCAAATTTTTGGTATTTTTCCGATAAAGTTCTTTTTTTAATGAATAGTGTAAAATGTTGTATTTTAATTCGAAATCTCTTTTTAATCTAATTTATTAAGATGATTAGATAATATTTTGAATTGGTTTTTAAGTTCAGTTAGAATATATTTTTACCATTTAATCAAATATTGGTCATTGGAATTAATTTCACTTTGAAAACGGACTGAAACTAGTGTCAATCTTTTGATACTTATTGATTCATAAAAACACGCTATTTGTCTTGACAGCGGGGATTAATTATTAAATTAATTAATGTGACTTATATGTTTTAAATTTTTTTAAAATAGACTTAATTTTTGAATTCGGAATATCAAATAGAGCTTAGGGTGAATTTTTGATATTTTTCTGAAAAACTTCAATTTTTGATGAATTGTGAAACCACTAAGTGGTACTTATAAAAACTGATTTTTCGTTTAAATGAAATTTTACCACTTCTGTGTTTTTAAATTTCAATAATATGACATACATGGTTGTCATTAAGAAGTAAAATGTGGTTCTATGGGATTAAAATAATTTTTCGGTGAATAGTAACTTATTAAGTTTTTAATCGCGATTAGAGGTAATTAGTGTAGTTTAAGGTAAAAATAATGTTTTCATAATATGAGATGAGCTTGACACATGTCCTACCCTCATTTGATGTGTTATGGACGACCAAGAAAATCCATGTGTAAACTTGGGGACCCCATGGAGCCACTTTGGTTGGGAAATGACATAAATAACTTTTTATTTAATGTTAAAGTAAAAATGAAACAAACATGAGATGTTTTACTAAAACAATTTTTACATGGGATTATACATGTAATATTTTTGACATTAAATATTCATTAGAAATATAAAAATATTTACTACATCATGATATTTTTTTTATAATTTTTAGACATTAAATAAATTAAATTATTTATGACATCATGATGATGCAGCGATTACCTCATTAATAAAGGATTTAAATAAAATGGATAGATAATGTAAAATCTATAACCTACACATGTCCAAAACCTATTGTATGGGTGAATTTAAAACCCTTATCACCTTATCCTCAAAGAACATCAATTTGGGATGATTAAAATCCGAAACTCATTCTAAAATAAAGTAACATTTTCATACTTTCCAAGAGTGCCCCTCCTCTCCTCTTATAAAGGCCCCCACCTCTACCTCCTTACCCACAATCCCAAAGCCGTTGGCTCGGCCAACCCCTGCCCATTTTGTCTCTCCACTTCCCTCTCTTACTCCTTGAAGCCTCACGTTGGGCTGAAGTCTTCCCAAGGAAGCCTTTGAGCTCAAACCAAAGGGAGTTACCCGATTTTAAGGTAATGTCTTCACTTGAGTCCTTTTGTTTTATTTTGCTTCTCCACCCCCCTAAACTCTTTTTATTCATTTATTTTGTAACAAATCTAGTATCATCAATATACTAGGATTTTGTTATAAAAAGGATTCGATCTACAATTACACACACCTACATTTAATGGATAAAGAACATACTGTTTCCGTGGATGGCGAATTTCGGCCTCCCAAAACGATGATTGTTCAACATTCTTTTAACACCTTCAAAGGTGGCCATTAAGATGACAATATATTTATATATGATATATAATATGTTTATGTTTTCCTTAAGATTCTTTATTTTTCATTTTGGGCATACCATTATGGTTTCCATTATGGGTAAACGCCATATATTAATTTAAGGAAGTGCGGACTACCGCCCCCTCAAAGTGATGTGAATCATTAATGACATATGTGGGACATGTAAAGGATGGATTTAAAGTTCTTATATATGATGTTATACTGGAATTATAATATACATCTATATAATTATTATTACATTCCATAAAAATATGAAATATAAATGAAAGTAGCGTTCATGCGTACCGACGGCTTACCATCCCCATGAATGGTGCAATTCATTTCTTATCCCCAAATGTAATGTACTATTATAAGTACATGTATGTAATGGATATATATGATGAATGATACATCTAAATGATGAATATAATTCTGGAATTAAAATATACATACATATCATTTAGTTTTAATTCCATTAATATGACAAAGAAAAGAAAGTAGCGTTCATGCATACGTACGGCTCACCGTCTCCATGAACGGTGCATTTCATTTCTTACCTCTAAATGATTACGTAATTTTATAAACACATGTATTTTCTGGATATATATATGATATATATGATATCCAAATCAGGAATTTCATTCTGGATATAAAGAACCTTTGACCACATGAACAACATGTAATTGTAAGAAGTCCACTTTCGACTTAAGAACCAAATATCGACAAAACAACCATTATTAAATTAATGATTACATAATGTTTATAACATGGAAATAAGTGATATAAAAAGAATTATAAGCATGAAAATGTTTCTTAATAAAGTATAAATTAACTCAAGTTTATTATCCAGGACGTTAAAGAATGATCGAGTCAAGTCGGACCTGAGGTAAGGGACTTCGTCTCAATCTCCTTTCATTGAGGAATATTTCGTTTTATACAAAGCATTCTTTTATACGGTGTATAAACCCCATTGAATTTTACTTTTATACAAAAGGAATCTTTTTCTATGAATCGTTTTTCTAAATGACAAAAAGGAATATTTTTTTAACGTACGCGGTGACAACGACCTTTTTCGCCACCGCGAGTATTATTTGGTCTTTGGCTTCCTCAACAAGCCGTAATATTTTTAAAATAAAATAAATACCATATACTCTTTTATTTATTTTGGTATTGAAAATGGTTTGGATAAAGGATTCTATTATGTCAATATATTTAAATGATATATTGTGATTGAAATATGGAAATGTTATCATTCCTTTATATTGGTTTTATGTTTTATGATTTTATATTGGTACATGGACATTTGATGGGTGGTTACGTGATAAACCATATGACGGGTGGTGCCGTGAATACCAGGACGGGTGGTTATGTTATAACCACCAATGCATTGGGTATGGAAGTCGGCCATATGGCTATTCTATTAAGAATGTATGGAAGTTGGCCATATGGCTATTCCATTAAGTGATTTGTGTGGAAGTCGCTCGTATGGTTATTCAATTTAAGTATATTTATGTCCCAAGTTACCTTTATATGTTATGTGTTCATTATATGGGTTTTATGGTAATCCTTTGGTTACAAAAGGTTAAGTAATGATATTTTATTCAGTGAAGAGTTTTTACTACTTCATGAAGGTGAAGGTATTACTTTGATAAAGTATATGTGGTTTACTTGATGTTTGAAAAACTAACAGCTTTCATTATTTGTGTATCCCTTACTGAGATTTTTATGCTCACCCCAAGTTTTTTTGAAATGTTTTTCACAGGACATAATGTGGAATAGGGTCAAGGATGGGATCAATGGAAAGTCATGCTATCTAAAACATGGAACTAGACATGTTTCTTTTTAAGAGTTTTTATTTTATGGAAACTTAGTAGAAGTGTCTAATTTGTAATCTTTTGAGATGTAATAGTTATGTTCTAATTCACTAAAACTCTAAACCTGAAAAGATCCTCAATGTGAATTATTTATTTAATTCAATATTAAGTATGGTTTATGGATGGGGCCTTATATTATGTATATTTTTTTAAATCTCTCCACCAAAAAGAAACTTTAAATATAATGATGTTTTCATATTTTATAATTCATTTATTGGTTGAATAAGATGAAACATTTTATATTTCATATCAGGGAATGTTTTATATAGATATAATTTTTAGGGAAATATTAAAATTCACATTAAAGAGACATATATTTATATATATATATTATCATATAGAAACTGAAAATAAACATCATTGATTAAGTAAAAAATGTCCATTCATAATTGTTTTTCTATCGAGGAAACAAGATATATGAATAAAGAACATACATGGCCTCATGTATGTAGGAACATGAAAAATTAGTGTTGGAATTTTCAATTTATGATTTAGTTATTAGTCCTTATTTTGATCCCGGATTTCAGATTATGATGAAATTGTTTGATCACCCTAAAAAAGTAATTTTTAGATCATTATAGGATTGGAATTCATCTTGGGGGCTCAAATTTTCCTACGAAGGGGATGTATGGCTTTTTTAGCGAACCATCAATAGATTCACCTACTAGCGTGTGGATTATGGAAGTGGTTATGGACCATGCCTCCAAAAAATAACTTTTTGGTGGGATATTGAGAGAGAAAATCCCTCTACCCCATTCCCAATATATTTAAAGGGTGTGCCCCCTCTCTCCCTTTTCCCTCATGAAATTGTATCCTCCCCTCTCAGATGATCCCTTACTTCCCCATATTGTATGTGTTTGTTTAAATTTCATTTTTAGTGAAAATGAAAGGTATGGGTCCATCTCTATAATTTTATCCCTTCTGTATTTTATATTCACTAATTATATGATGTTTTTCTTAGGTTTTATTTGAATATTTCAAAAAAGAATGGTGAAATTTTCTAATGTCAATGGGTCTTTCTCACATACTAGTTTGAGGATGTCCCATGATAAAATATTTCTGTCTTCATTTGTCAAACAATAAAATTTGAATCTCACCATATAAATATATAATGTTTTTATTTTAATTTAATTAAATTAGTGATGGATTTAGTTTTAGCACTTTGGGTATTTTTTTGAATTTATGTTTATAGTTCGTTCTAGGCCTATTGAATCTGGTCAACATTTGTTCATTGTGACATTACAATGTGGTGAGATATATGAAATAATGATGACTTTGAAATTAATTATAGTTTATTTCAAATGATATAAATATTTAATTATTTATATTTGGAATTATCAATGATCGTAGGATGTTTAGAAGTGAACTATTGATCATAGAAAATATTGGATGGGATTTGAAATGAATTAGTATAGCTTATAACCCTTCAAAATAAATTCGATATGCTAAAAATATGTGAGGTGGTCTATGGACATACCCTACGAAATTTAGTCTTACTATGACACATGAGGTGTATGGTATCACCACCTACAGTGTTTCTGTGTTTGGTTAAATTGTGTAATTTTCAATTTGATCCCTCAATTAGTATTCACTTATTGATAAGAATATAATTTAACATTATACCATCTTTATAGCCTCAAATTATAATTGATATGGTTCATAAAATTAAGGTTCATTGACTTGGAGGATTGACTATAGTCTTTGTGTGATGGCTTCTGTGACTTGTAAAACCTAGTGAAACATTGACATTCAACTTGGTTTATGTCCCATCTCTCTAATTATTTTTAATGTCCATAAACTGTTATAGATTTTCGAATTTGTGCTACACATTTCACGATTTCATGGGATGTGATGTCATAATAGTACTGATTAATGAACCAATTCCATTGTTGAGACTAGGGACACACATGAGGGAACCTCTGATACGTAGTGACAAAAGGGGACATGTGTATGGTGATCGATAATAGTATTTCCCTCGAAGGGAGTGTATAAAAAATGGAAGTAATGGTTATAGGTTTAACCTAGATCAATAAATTATCAATAAGTTCAACAGAGTTGTGATTATAGTGACGTTAATTGGAATTTTGGTAAGAAAAGGTATATATTATTTTATTTTTAATATTAATTTTTTTTCCTAGGGATCATAGGAACTAGACATTGGGTATAAAACTAATGTTATTTTTTAGGATTCCTAGGAATCACCATATCTGAAGTATGAGGTATTAAGAGGCCTATTTTTTTGGGATACAGTCATACATTATATTAGTGAGGGATTTATAAATATATTGATTGTTTATATATATGTTTTATGTAGTATTGAATTCATATATGTGATACCTAGTATCCTAATTTAGGGATTTATTATTGTGCATGTACATAAACTTCCATAAAGATTGGGGTTCCATTACTACAGGTATACAATAACAAATTATCAGAAAAAGTATTCAAATAGAGATACCATTATACCATCGCTAATTCATAATACGATCAGTTTTATAATGGAATTATAATATTTTGGTTGTGTGTGTATTCCAAATCATGGATGTTGTAAATATTGAGGTTAATTTTGGTATACCATTGATTTATTCCTATGATACACACTATGATTGATTAGATTAAACATTAATGGTTTAGTATTACAAATATGAGATTTTGGATGAAAAATATATTTATAATGAGATTCATGGAGGGTATTCATCTTGACTTCATTGGATTCATAAGAATATTTCGGACTTTGATGCATACCATTGCCAAAGGATTCACCCTCCTAAAAATTAGAATTCGGTATATTGTTGAGAGTATCAATGTAAAATTATAGGGTTCTTCTTCAGGGGTCAAGGGTGATGGATTTCTATGAGTTCCCTATGATCTGATTATCATTAGTAGAGGTGTGTGGATAATATTCATATTTAGAGAAAAACTGGTTCCCCCGAGGAGATGTTCATGCTTATATACACTATTTTGAAGGTAAATGTTGGTATAGCCTGCCTTGATCAAGGACCTATAGATTATCAATGTAATAGGGAATGTCCCAGGTTATATGTGTATTCTCATGGGGTAGTGGTCATAAGAGGTAGGCATGGTCATATCTATGTACTCAAAGATATTGTGAAATTATTATGGAGAATGTAGTGAGGTGGAGTATTTCTTGGTTTTTAGGTAATTTTATTATTTATATCAGATCAGCATGTCACTTCCTTATATCACAACATATGTAGGTTTTTATGGGACTATGTCTGTAGAAAATAACTTCATACTCACACATTTCTGATCCCACTATTTCACATGTGTATGTGAGAATTGAAAACATTAATCATTGTCGTATAGTATTGGATAAGAATGGAATAAAATGGAAACATGGGAAATATCAGTATATTTCATGTGATCGGGATGATTATAGGCTCAATGTATTTAAATAGACCAAAATAAATTAATTAAATTTGATTAGTTATGTGTATTTAATCGGTATAGTGGGCGGTTAAAATTGCAAGTTTGTTATGATATTTAGTTACTTTTTGGCATTTGATGATCATTAGACTGATTTATATTCTTCTATTCATAAATTTTCATTATTCTTATATCAATTTCATTGATGTGTACAATGTTTTAATGTCTACTTATTATTTTTTACTGTGAAAATGGTGGTATATCCTCCCTGAGATACATCTTTAGACACCTAATTCTAGTAATAAACGTTTTGTTTTTAGGGTGGTGCTCTTGGGTTTAAATGGTGATCTATTCAAAAAATAATTTGGAGTAAGCTAGGGTGGGGAGTAATATTATAGTATTAGAGGAAGTATTTTATTTTGTATTTCCAGTTTGGTGTCAGTATACTAGAGATTAAAAAAACATTTCTGGAATAGCGAGGTAACCCAGTATACTATGTCTTGGACACATTCAAAATAGAATACCTAGTTATTATCCATATAATGTTGCTTATTTGGTTTTGAGCTATTAAGATTAATATGATTTCCACCTCATGTGACACACATATGGTTTTTTATTTATGTATTGTGATTTATTTTTTTAAACTAGTTTCATTAGTAAGAATCCATTTATGGATTTTGGATCATAGCCCATATAGGAAAGAGAAGACTTGTGTATCATATCAGGAATGTTTGATATACATGATAAAAGAATTCAACTATGATCATTTTTCATGATGTATAAGGATCACCTTTTAATTTTCCATCAATTTATCAAATGTTTTTCACTATATAAATACATGGTTATATTAAAATTAGTTCAGTCGACTATTATATATATTTTAATTTTGTGGATGTTATTATAGATTATATATAGATAATAGTAGTAGGGACTCTTTTTTGATGTATGAGTGGATGGATTAATTTGACATGGTATGATGTTTATTTCATGTAGGAGAACCCTTTATGGATGTGTTTTTTAAATGTTTGGTGACATAGTACTAGTAGAAGCATATACAATTCTATCCCATATAGATCGGATTGGTATACTACTATGCATGGGGTTATATTCTTATTTTTATATTGATCATATAGGATGAAATTTTATATTCAGACCATGGATTTACTAGTTCCAATAATGAGATGTTTGACGTGGCGATGCTCAAATAGGTTGAGAACCCTAGGACTAGTTATTTATAGTTCTAGTAACAACATATCTATTTTTCCCTAATATCATGGATTATATATTTTATTTACATAAACATGTTGGTATTTTTCTTGATGTAGATCTTCATAGAGAGATGCTGAATGAAAGTGTAAGTTGTTACACTAGAGACACAATTATTTAATGTGATACTCAAAACCATGTATCATGACTATGGTTCCATGAATCATTTTTTCTCAAATGATGTGATAGAGGATCAGCTGGAGATTATGATTCATGATGTGGAAATCCTATGTATGGATTCCTAGTTCAAACCAATACCATGATAGACTATTGAGATGTAATGTGATGTCACTTTAATTATGAAATCATTACGAGGGAATTTTCACAAGATAAGTTATATATTTGAATATGGGATATTGATATGTTTCCAATGATTTTACCCAACTGACAAATAACTTATGGTCTATGTGTGATTAACTTGTGATATTTTTTTAAGACTCATTTTTATGTGATTTTATGGGTTTTGTGTTTTTTTGATAGAACCCCATGAGATGAGTTTCCATGTTCCTTGGGTGTCATTTAATTGTGTACCCAGGTTGAGTTCTTTGGGTTTCTTGATCAAAGAAAAGGAGGTCATACAACATATGGTATTGAAATGGTTATGCATTATGGGTTTCCGAATAAATAAGACCACATATATGAAGAGGTAATATATCAAGGAAGGAATATTAAGGTGTATAACACTATTAACTTTAAATGAATTTTCTACATGGGGAAAGAATTGGTGGATTCTCATTTTATGAAAATAATATATTGTATATAAGAATATTTTTTTACTATGAAATAGGTGGTATTTTTGTCCATGGAATGATAAAATTCTAGAAGTGTTTTTCTTGATGTTTTGGAATATAAAGGGGAATTGCAATTTGGATTTAATTATATGTGAATCACCAAAGCATGGTTTGAGTTATTGATCAAGTGGTACTATATTTTACACCCACAAGGAGTGGTGATAGAGAAATTGTATGTCATTTTCATGTGACATAGGTTTTACATGTGAACTACTAATGACCAGGATTGGGCCTAGGATCAAAGAGATTTTAATGAAATATATGTTTTAATGGTGTCCAAGATCATTGGATTAAAAAATTATGAATGTGGTACCATGGTTAGTGCACTTTGATTAGGGTTACATACATATTTGGAAAATGGAAATTCCTCAGAAAAAACTTAATGAGGTTCATAATGAAATTCATATGCCGGATAATAAACCATCAACTATCAAATGGAGTGGGACTCATCATGGGATGGACCATGTTATATGATGTTCTTTTCATTCACATGTGATTGGAATAGTCAATAATTATGGGCTGATGTCTCTTAGTAATGAGTAAATTTATCCATGGTAGTCATTATATATTGAAAATAATGGTAGGAATTTCATGGATACGAAAACATGGATTGGTAGTGTTATGGAAAGGATTATCTTGTGGTGGGTATTGATTTGTTGATCACTAATATATATCACTCATGGGGGTAGAGTCAAGAGAGTTTGATAATGTTAATTGTAAGGTCACAATATAATAATGATTCAATTTTACAATGAATTTGATATCTGGTTATATTCCTTTATGAATTAAATATTGGTTATATAATGTGATAGTAGACCCAGACCGAGTGTTGGAGTATGGTTTAAGAAGGATTGTGGTGAGAAAAAGTTATTATGTTAGAGGTTTGTCAGTTGTTCTATACTGATGTGACAATAGTTTTGTTTGGTTGAAGATCTGATATAGAAATAAACCATGAGTTGGGAATAAATTTTTTTTGAGTAAGCATGTATAATGATGGGATTCCTTTGGAATTAAAGGAATCATGATAGGGTTTTTGAAACATGATGATAAGTGGAGCACAATATACTTAATAAGGATCAGACATAGGGGGTCCCACATGTGTTCTCAATGAGATATAATTTGGTGATCCAAAACTACATCAGGTCCACCATTTTTCATACTAGTGGTTACTTTGGGAATTGGTTTGTAATTATTATAGAAAATAAGACATTTCCATTTTATTCTTAGATGAGGGAATCATGTTTGTGGGTTTGGTAGTTTTATATTAAATTGATGCATTAAAATTAGACTAGTAGCTTTTTATTTTTAGAATATAATAGAATGAAAACTCTATCACGTTAATCGAAAGAAATCATATTATGGTTATCTATTGAAAAATTCTAATTACAGGGGGATACAAAGAATTATAATTGGATTACATGAGCTAAAAACTATGGTTGGTTGAACTATACACCAAATATAAAATTGGATAACCACATGGTAATATTTCAGGGTTAAATGTCTTGAGAAATGGTCCTATTGGTGATTTACTTATACTCCATGTCATTGGATGATGTTTAACTGACATAATAAAAATATGTAAGAAGTTATTATTCTTGATCATGTTTAATTATTCGACAAGGGAACCATCCATTTTTTATGAAATGATGAGTTATGTTGGATGTGATCTATGATCAGTTTCTCGATAAGAAATCATTGAGATAATATGTGTTATGGTTGTGTGTTTTCATTTCCTCCTCTCCATAAAACATTGACAAATATTTGTTTAGTTTTTCATTTTCTATTTCTTTGTGGGCCCAAATTCTAAAATGGTATTCATGATTGAGTTTTATGTGATTTATTTCTTTCACATAAGTGTTTTTGACATTTTTGGAAGACTGAGGGTCATCATGGGGGGGCTTATAGTAGCCCCAAGAGATATTGGGCTGCTAATGCAACTAATGTTGCAGTAGAGACAATAACTAACAAGTGATCTATTTAGTGGGAAAATTACTCTTTCCCCTCTTTTTATTTTCCAGTGGAAATCCACTCTCTCCCTTATTTTCCCCTCTCATGGATGGTGCTTCCCCACCCCCCTCATCTCCACAGACCCCCCTTATATTATCGCGTATTTAATTCATATTTTTTATTATGATACAAGGTAGAGGTTCATATCAATCTTCAAATATCATATCATTATAATCTATAATGATTTCCATTTTTTAGGTTTATTACGGCATTGGAAATTTTACAAAATAAATGTTAGATCACATGATTTTAAAGGGGATTTCATGTTTCCTTGGCTTAGCTCATGATAAGAAAATGACTTTGTGTGGATTCCCATTGAGTCATAAATTGAACCTCTTTCAATGGAATTATTTATGTGTTGAAATTATAATTATATTAAATTACTACTATTTTGTTCACAAAAACTATCATAATGTTCTAGATTAGTTTTGAGAGTTCATTTTAGGACCCACAAGGCTGGTCGTCTTTGGTTATGGTGGACCATGATGACATGGTTAGATATCCATTATTTAACTGACATGGAATTGGAAAATGTTATAATTTTAAACTGGATTATTAATTTATGTTTTGTGTTCTACTCATGTATGGAACATTATATTTTAATTCAATATTCATTATGCATTGGTGATACTAGGAGTGATTAGTTAAGCATAGGAAGAGTGGTCAAACCAGGGAAATAATTGTAAAATAACCTAATGTTCTATGTGGCCCATGAACCTTTACTATGCAATTTAATTTTTTTATACTAATTGTGGTGTGTGTCCATGCCATTTAGTGTGTGGATTTGTTTAAATAAATTGCTTAATATAAATTTGATTCCTAAATTATGATGCTCTAAGAAATAAGGTTCTAATGGACCCTGGTGCTATCTATATTAGATTGGATTCATATGGATGATGCCTTGGACATTGGAATTTATAGTCTAGTTTGATAGAGTCTAGTCTATTGGAGAAGTGTTTAGTGATAAGGTGGGCCTAGAGAGACGTTGAGAACTGATATTGATCTTTGTCAATCAGTCTATATTTCTCTTATATGGTAAAACTCATATGTATATAGATAAAATACTACCCGATTTTTGATGTAATGGGATATGACATCCTCATAGTGTTGATATTTGACTTGACACCTTCATTGAGTCTAAGGTACAATGTGATATTTCCTCTATATTGGTGAAACCAAGGGGGCCTGTATAGTTTCTCTAATGATAGAATAGACATAATAGGTTGCATTTGAATGTAGGTAGTGATGGTTGCAAATTTTACCTTGAACCCAAATTGATATATCAGAACAATGGGAGTCTTATGGAAGTGATGTGAGAGTAAATTTAGCCATACATTGTTATATATTATTTTCCAGTAAATTTTCAGGTGATAATCTATGATGATAGGGAATTTTCCATTAGGTCTGGACCTATTTGAATATTCGGGATTGTCAGGAACCTCCAAAAAATAAGGATGAGGCCCTAGGATGCCTCTGGTGTTTATGATTCAATCATAATATATATTAAGAAAAGATTAATTGACCTATAAAAATAAATATATATTGTTGATACATGAGTGGAATCATAGATGTGGTACTAAGGATATAAAATAATCACTTTTTATGGCATGCATACAATAATTCTCTTGATCATTAGGGTTCCTTCCATTCAAGAAGGCCAATATGAAATCCTGGGTGCCAAGATTTTAATGTAGATACCAATTGATAAGTTCATATTATTTTTATGATCATGATTTTAAATGTATAATGAGAATCTTAGTGTGTTAATTTAACAAGAAAATTTGTCATAAATCCCAAGGAAAAGTGTTGTATCCACATGATTGATTCCTAGGATACCCATTATGAATAGGTGGATAAACCCATAATGATTTCGATAAAGATCCATGATAGAGTGGAATAAAAAACATTAATTTTGGATAAACCTATTTTATAAACTATGATTTCTTTTGTTACTTAATAATCATTCACACCTCTATTCATTACATTTACATGGGTTTCCCATCATAGAAATTAAATATTGTCCTTTCATTGTGATCACCCATGTATTATCATAGTATTCAAATTGAGGAATTGAGTTTGATGGATTCACAGTGCCACCGATGTATATGATACACATTAGTGAAATTGGGATAATAAGACCCCCTATGAGTGAGTTGAGGTTCTCTTGAGGTAATTATAATTTTCAGATACATTCAAGAATTGGTCGGGGATGGTATGGTTGGTCAGGGTCATAGACAAGAGTATCAACAATAGTTTTTTGTAATAACTCATATTAAACTTGTATACCCATCGGGCAGTGTTGATGTTGTTGATGAAAAGTTATAGTGACATTTTTAGTGAAATTCCATCATCATGCCGAATTAGGTAGTGTGTTGGTGTACATTTTTTATTCATGTAATAAAGATTAATTATTTTTTTCAACTGAAAATGTCACATGATGATGTAACAAAATATATCAATCAACAAATGAACATTTTGGTGGTGTAATTATTAGTTTCATACTCAATAATTTATCAAAAAACAATTTTATATGGGTCCTAGAGTAGTTCTCACTTTATTCTTGCTCACACAGGTTGGGCTAGGGCATTAGAGAGCATGGTATAGTGGGACATCGTGGATTTTGTCCTGATGTTGGGATGAGTGGAGGCTCGATGAATTCATAGATATTTTTATAGTTTATTTACATTATGCGTATGTATATTTGATCATCCTAATGTGAGGTTAGATATGTAGATTTTGTATTTTATTTAAGAAAACCATGGACAATGTTGATCATTAATATTATATAAATTTATTTATATGTTCATCTAGTTTATTCATTTTTTCATAAAATAGTGTTTAGTATTTCTAGATATTTATTTATGAATGTAAAATTTTTTAAAAGGGGTTATATTTGACCCAGGATACCTCATTATACACCACTTTTTACTCAATAGTCACTATCAATCTTGGAGGTTAACTTGAGGTCATGTAGTGATCAGGTCCGACAACTGTTTTGAGAGAGTCAGGGACAAGAATTACAGAATACTTCAAGTGGATAAGAACCATTTAAAAGATCCACATAGAATTTTTATAACAAATTAGTTCTTTGACTTATTAAAAAATTTAATATAATATATTAATGGTGGATCTCAAGAAAGAGAGTGACATAATACTCCCAATTGCAACATCTCTATAGTTTAGAATTTCATGAAATTGAATCCTATAATATTTAATAGATATTCTGACCCTGTGAAATATGATGTATTGATCCGTGATATGGTAAATATATTTGATATTTTGTGATGTAAACAACAGTAAAATATTTCTCTTTCTTATTTTCTTTTTTATGGTGAATTTGACCGATTGTTGTACCTAATTAAAAAGATTAAAGAAAAAGTATGATTTTGAGTCCCTAGAGTACATAAGAAATAATTATATTTTTCTAGACAATTATTTTCATAATGTCAATTCATAGATAATATAAATAAATATTATGGGGTTAAAATAATGGTAGACTTCATAGGGATAACTTTTGAGGTACATTTTACCATACTTTTCAGGTATTCACCAATTGTTTTTTGGGGCCATGATATTAAAATTTATAGATTTTACCCACGTTTAAACCCATTTTTAAAAAATATATTTAGTCTCTCATTGATTTAGAACTAATGGGGACTTTTTTAATTATGCTGGAGAAAGGATGGATAGATTTTTCCAACTTTTATGGTCATTTTTGTGATAGATGTTAAAATCAGTCAAGGTCTCAAGCAATGTAAAAGTAGTCAATAAATAAATTTGGATGTAAGTACCTAAAATGTTACTTATGTTATAATTTATATTTTTTTGGAATATTTTTATATTTTAGGAATGTGTTACTGATGTGGAAATATCAATCATTTGGATCATCACTAAAATGAAATGTGTTATAATTTGAATATTAATTGCAAAATAGATAGTCAAATAAGAGTTATATTTTCATAGTTGTAATGAGTTGGGATATTATGTTATTATATCCATAAAAATTAGTTATTAAATGTGTGATTTCTCAAGACATAAATAATAAATTTTTGAAAAATTATTTTACTTCTATTTTAGAAAAGAATGGAATATTAAATTGTGTGGTTTTTGGTATAATTCTTATTTATTCAGATTACTCCTATATCTTGATTCATTTAGGATCCATACATTACTTTATTTAAGTTAATTTTCATGATAAATTAAATACCATCTAAGAAAATGATTTTATATAATTTATTAAAAACTAACAGGGATTCTATATTAGAAAAAGGAATTTATAGAAATTTACAAATATCTATTATTGAATGTTTTTTCGTACACAATATTTTGAAATTCCATATTATAGTGTTTTATTTTTATCATGTTATGGACTAGATTTTAGTTTATAATTATAAGATATATTGTAGAGAAAAAGTTTTCATATTTAATTATTTGTGTGAATTCTAATTTTTATATAATAATGAGACCATATCATTGACAACGTATCAAAATTAAGAAAAAATAATTAATGTTAGGAGTGAATTCAACAATTGAAATATTATTGAAAATTTATAAATAGTTCAAATTTGGGTTGTTCTCATTATGTGTGAATATATATATATATATATATCATGATGAATTATATAGTATTACTATTTATTTAGATTTTGAGTAATTTTTTAACATAGTACCTAATGTTAAGACAATTTCAAAACCTAATATGTTAATGGTATTAGTAGATTTTTTTGAAATAAAATATTAACAAGAGGAATTTCATGATAAGGGTTTTATCACACCAAATTTTTAACTATTGTATGCTCCTATTGGGTGTGTAAAAATATTGGTTGGTTCAACAATACATTTCATTGATTATATTTCACTCAATAAAATCACTATTAAGAACAAGTATATGTTACCACATAAAAATTAAATGTTTGATTATCTATTGGGTATTTATGAATTTTCAATTATTGATCTCAAGTATAGGTACCATATTCTATAGGTGGGAGAATATAAAATTTTTAGGACATCATACATAACTGGGTATGGTGATTACAAGTTTGTAGTTATACCATTCATGTTAACAAACTCCCTCATTTGTTTTATGAATTTAATCAATATAGTATTATCGGAGTATTTGGTTAAATTTTGTGTTGGTTTTATAGATGATATTTGGTAAAATCTAAAATCAATGAATACCCAAACAAAAAACTAAGCATTATTTTACAAACATTAAATGAAATCAACATGTTTGGAAAATTCAGTAAATATTAATTTTCCCTATAATATATTTATTTCCATATGCATGTTGATTTCAAATATGGAAAAACTATTGATCACACTAAAAAAAATATTGTTGAATAATGGCCAAGAATAATAACTATTACTGATATTTGATATTTTTTGTGAATTTTCTATTTATACACATGGTATATTGATATGGTTTCTTAGTTATTTGGCCCACATTGTGTGTTATATTAAATTGGAGTAAAATTTATTTGGACAAAATAATGGTATGATTTTTTATGACATGAAAAGAATATTGGTTATTTTTCTCATGGAAGTCCTTATAATAAGAATTTGTTAATTTTTTATTTATAGTGAAGCTTAAATGAAGGGAAATGTTTTTGAATAAATGAGTAATGATTGGGTTATCATGTATACATATTTTCAGTTGAAACAACATGAGAATAATTATCCTACACATGAAATAGATCTTGTATCAGAAAATTTTCCCTAAAATATTATAGGATTCTTATAAGTAGGGATAAATCTATGATATATATTGATTATAAATGTGTGATGTATATATTGACTCAGAAAGATTTGTACATGAGGTAAAGAATTTGGATGGAATTGATTAACATTAATGATTGCACAATTCAGTATCATCTAGGTAAAGAAATCAAGGTAGCTAATGGCTTTAGTAAAAAAGATATTGCATCAATAACTATATTGAGATTGAATTTGGATCTATTAGTTAATGATTCTAGGAATTTGTTTATAGAAACTATATATTAGGAACTTATTTTCTTTTGGGTTAGGTATTAGTGTATTAATTATTGTTATAAATAAATATGGAGTCTCATAGGTAAGATAAACTTATTCAAGAGAGTAGAATTGCTTTGGAAGGATAAATTTCATGAGTATAAAATTCATATTGTAGATGTTTTCAGTTTTTCACAAAGGTATTGTGTGTCATGTGATTCATATTTAAAAAATTTACTAATAATTTAATCTCATATATCTACTTTTTTGGTTTATTCTTTATGTGAAATATAGTATATTTACATTCAAGGATAATATTGATAAGGAAGAATAACAAAATAATTTTTTATTTTTATCATGAACATTTTGTGTTTTCAATATATTAATATTGATTGACAAATATTTAATTGTTGATGCATCCTTTTTTAGTTCTTGACTAAAAAAATGAAAATGTATCCAAGGATTTCATAATGGGATTACCAAATAAATCTCAATGAAATAATGTGATTTTGTTTATTGTTGATTTTTGAATAAATCTGTGAATTTTTTCTAGATTAGATAAAATTTATTTAGAAAAACATGATAGAAATTATTGTAATGAGTTAATCAGTCTGCAAAGAGTCATTCCCTATATTGGATGTGATCACAATCCCAAATTTTGGAATATTTTCAAGAGGTGTCAAAATGTAATTGGGTACTAATTTTAATTTTATTACCTCATTTTATCATCAATTGAATTATTATTCAAAATGAAAAACTCAATATTTTTAATATATGATTTGGGATTCCTCACTAGATTACCAAGGAAGATAAGATTTTAATATTTCATTTTTTTTTATTTTCTTATAATCATAATTTTCATTCTCGTATATATATATGAAAATGTTTGAGTCCTTATATGCATTGTGATGTACAACTCTGTCATATTGGGAATTTGTTGGTGAAATGATTTTTTTGGGAATACAACTATGAAAAATAATTTTAATGAATATAAAAATGATTTACAATCATAAAAGGATAGCATTTAGATGAAAAAATAGTTATGTGTATCACTAGAAGGAATGGTCACTTATTTAAGGTAGAGGTTCATAATTGTGGTAAAATATATCCATTTAAATGTTTTATTCATTTTGGTAGAAATAAAATGTTATTCTTTCAAATAATTTTTCAATACAAACTTCTATAATGTTTGGATCATTTTCATAGAGATGTTTTTACTCTGATTTTATCTTAAGATAATGATGTGTTTAATTATTCATTAGTTAAAAAGTATGTACCTGATACATCACATATTTTGATCTCTAGAGTAATATATTAAGAATACAATGTTTCATATGAAGAAAATATAGTTCATATTTTGGATTAAAGAGGGTATATTCTATGAGATATGATGATTAATTGAGTATAGGATTCTTGGAATAATTACAAGACTGGGGAAGTGATATGGTAATTAGAAAATGAATTGTGGAAAAATAGACCCCTTGTTAAATTAGTGAATAAAATTTTGTGGATGTTATATAATAATGTGGGGATGAATATGAAAAACTATCAATCATATATATAAATAGATAAAATTGTTTTTATGTAATAATTTTTAAATTTTTATTCATAATTTCTTTATAAACAATTTTAATTTTTTTTTGAATAGATAACAGAATAATTATGTTTAAGTAACAAATTTTTGAGGAATTATACAATTTTATTGAAATGATTTATTTATTTATTTTTCATATTTATTTTAATAAAATAAATTTATCTTCGAAATCAAAATATAAAATATATTTTTTATTTATTTTTTGGTATATTATTTAAAAAATTTATTTTGATGTTAATAGAGAATAATAGATATTTTTTTCAAAACTATTATGTGGTTTCATTAAATAAATTAATTTAAAAGCCTCATTCAATTTTTGATTTACTTTTAATTTAATACTCTATCCATATAACTAAAAAAATATAAAATATTCAACATCAATCAACATTAAATTTTATTTTTGAATATATTAATTTTTATGTTTAAAAATGAATGTTTCAAAGACGTAGTTTTTATAGTGTTTTGTGAACTTATATAACTGGGCATGTATTAAAATTATAAATGAATTCATATTAAAAAAATTATTAAATATTTTCAATCATCAATCTTAAATATTTTAATGATGTCAATATCAAATTTTGATCATTTTGAATGGTAACCATAGTAAAAATGTGTCACCATTGTAAATAGTAAATCATGTGAATTATATTAATAATGAAATGATTTGGACACAAATTCCTATATTAATTTTTATTTTAAGTAGGTATTTTGGACCTTATCTCTGTATAATATTAATTGGTTATTTTTTGAGCTAATATAAAATGAAATTAACTTCATTATATTGTTATGTTTAATAAAATTATAAGTATTCTCATACCATAACATATAAATGAGAGCCTCATATCCTCCCATAATCAAACCTTTTGAGCACTCTCATTTATAAAATACCTTTCCAAAAATCTCACAAACATCATTATTCATGTTTTTATCATTCAGATATTGTGAAAAGACAAATCATAAAATTATTACTTTATCAAAATATTTTAGAAATTTGTGGAGAAGGAATAATTCATAACAATATTATTTCGAGTTTCTTTATTTATCTACCTCATTCAACTCATCTTTGAACATTATAATATAATAAAATCAGTATCTAAAAAATATTAAAATATTTATAAGATTATCGTATTTCATGTTTTCATCTTTTATTCCATCTATTGGGATATTGAATCAACGCTCATGCATATGTGTGGACTAACACCCCCATGAAATGATGTCTTCCATGTTTAATCAATGGATCATAAGGATGGTTTAAATAACTAAAAAATGGATATTTATCATATTTATGAAATAATTATCTTTTAGTAAATGTAATATATTACATATCATATTACCCATTCCCATCCACTATATATTGTCAATGTCTCTCATACATATGTGTGAAAACCCACATTCATGAAGTGATATGATACATTTTTCATTTTCACCATATAAATATTGACATAATAATTTAAATAATGAATAAATATTACATTTCTGAAATATTTATAATTAATGGAAAAATATAATATTTCCTACTATAATTTTATTCATTTTCTAGAAAAATAAAATCATCATTTATGCGTACATATGATCTATGATCTCCATGAAATAGTGTGGTTCATTTTTCATTACTGTATAACATGATTATTTTTAAAATTGTACCTAATTTATAAATATTAAAAATATGAAATGATTATGATTCTAGAGATACTGTATATGTGAAACATGTGGCAATGGTCGATGTATTGATTTTATAACGTGGTTATAATCCAAATAAACCCAAAACATCTAACATTATCTTAACAATCATAGTATCAAGATTAAAAATGTTAATAAATGAAATAAAATGTATAATAAAAAATGAAATTTAAAATGTTCTTATGAATTTACACAAATAATATAATTTTATTAATCCGGAGGGTAGTCTTATAACTGAATAGTGTCAGGACTCATGGTAAGGAATCATTATTTAAATAATTGTTTTAATGTATTCATTTAAAATAATTCTAATCCATATCTTTATTCTTCGATGTGTTCCAATAATTTATCAAATAAAAAAAATATTGTGAACATTCATTTTCAAGTACTTTTGAATTTCTTTTTTACATTTTAAAAAGGGATCTTTTAAGAATTTAACGTACAGATCATTATGTAATTTTAAAAAAATTAAAAAAAATGTTTTTAATCTAAAAGGGTTGAACAAATTTTACCACCATAATATACATTATTTATTATCTTGATTAATCAAGAATTAATTATGTGTTTTTAAAGAACATCATATTCATGGTCTTGGTATTTTATCATGTTGATAAATTTTGAATTAAAATAGATATTTATCTATATGACTAGGGAAAATAGAATTCTTTCATATCAGTTCAAATGTGTTATTGAAGGGTTTAAATTTTGGAAACATGAATGGTTAAAAATAATCATGATGCAGTACATGAAAATTGTTTTAGATAACTATTGAGATCGTTATATCTCAGGATGATGGCTGAGCCCGATATAACACTCCCATGTTTTGCGTACTAGTGTATTCAAAAAAAGAGAAAATTGTAATGATAACCAGGGTTGTAACTAAAATGGAATTATCTGGTATTCATTTATAATAAAAAAATTTAAACATGAAGGATCATTATTTTTGAATATTATTTTCTATGTTATATATATTTTTCTTCAAAAAAATTGTTATAATTGAAATCATACGAATTTTTAAGTTAGGAAATGTTTTAACAGAATAGTGTTTATTATGGAATGATTTTATAAGATCCCATGTCCCATAAGTAATATTTATTATTATTCATATAGTAAACCAACATTTTTTTATTTGTCTATTTCTTCATTTTTAACATAAATAATATAATAATAACACATTCAAGAGAAAAAAATTAGTATCTTGGGAAAATTATGTTCATACATTATTATACATAATTGAACATAAAAATTATTAAAATATATCATATTTATCCACATAAATTCACTCATATTACCCTTATTTATTTACTCACCTGATGGTATACATAAAATAAATGGGTGATCTAAAATCCTATTAACGGGATAAATAATGGACCTGAATCAATACTAATTTGGCGAGAATAATGTACATCATAATATCAAAAGCATAGAATAATTTTCATAATCTCAATAGAGACATTAAATAAATCCATGTAATGTTGAGTATTCATATTAATGAAAGATAATAACATAGTGGTTAAAGACCACATATATTTGTGGATAATGATTGTATTATGTTTACACAAAGCATAAATTTTTATATAATAACATCTTAATTATGAATAATGATATCATCATGTCCAAAAATATTACACATATTCTCTTGGGATAAATGACCTAAAACAATTCATTTTATGGATTTATAAAATTAGGACCACTCATTTCGTCATAAAATTCTCATAATCAGAATTTCCATATTAATAAGAAAAATACACTATAATGAAATAATCCCAGGGATATGATTGGGGTTCATAATGGTTTATCAAAATATAAATTAATGGATAACCTTTTGGGTTTAAAAATGTATTAGTGAGATCATAATTTGTAATAAAACATCATTATTCTTGAGTATAGATGAAAAATAATAATGAGATGTCAATACAATGCCTATGAAAATAACGTTTTTAGTAAAACAAAAGATAGGTAAATACCATATAAATCATGTAGAAAGTGTTGAAACATGTAAATTTCCGAAAATAAAATTAAAATGAAATTGAAATTATATAATTATGAAATTAGAATAACATTAATAAAAAATGTATTTAAAATGATGGATAACCCAAATGAAGGAATTGGATTTGATAATCCCTTTAACATAAACCCAGAATATTTTGTTTCTTTTCTACCTCTAAAATAATAGTCATAGGTTTATTAAACATACATACATTGGTTATTTATATTCATTTTTCAATATATATCATTTATAATAATTTAATGTTATTTATTAATTTTTTTGTCTAATATAGAAATTTCCATATCATATAATCCTTAAAAATATATCATTTTTTATTTATTTACTTTTGTTCATGGTATTTTAAAATATAGAAAATTAATTTATGAATAAAAAATTATATATAATTATATATTTATTTAACGTTAATAAATTATTCTAACCGCACATAATTGTGGTGATACAAAAAGAGTATTAAATGTCCACATTGGCAGTTAACTAATAGTTAATGGGACACTGTCCGAAGAAGAAGAATGACATGTATGAACTTAAAATAATTGATAAATATAATTTTAAATTCATATAAATATATTAATTAATTAATCATAGAATATTTTTCTTTTAATGTATATTGAAAAAATGGGATTGGAAGAGGAAAATACGAGATGAGTTGAAATGAACTTACTCTTTTGTTAGTGTTTCTTCCCATGTGTTGTACTAAAATTCCCTGATTCATGGTTATGGATTTTTGCAAAACAATCCAAAGTGTCATTAGTGGTATAAAATAGTATATATTCGAAATATTTTCCTTTGATAAGTGAGAGAGGAGTGGTTTTTCAAATATTGGTGGAGAGGTTATTTATACAAAAATAGAGGGGTATTTTTCAAATAAATATTGAATAAAATATAATTTCAAAAATATTATGTTCAATATGAACGATTTTAAATCTATGAAATTAATTTTTATTAATGAAAAATATTTCAAAACATTAAAACAATTTGAAATCCTAATTTATTCATAAACTCAAATGAAAATGTTGAAAATTGACTAAATATTATATTAGTGGAATAATTATTATAACATCCCAGGTAAATAAAGAACATTTAATTTGCATATTTATTAATATTTTAAGATTTAATATTAATTTTACTTTAAAAATAATGCTATTATTGCTGGTGTACCCGATATGCAACAACCGGTTTCATTGAAATCATACGTTGCACACTAATAATATAATATTATTATTTTAAATTGTATTAATGCCTAGGAGTTGTAATGACAGAAAAAAATAGAACAAACTAAAATATGATTATACATGTCTGTTAAATGTTTTTAAATTTATTGAATAAAATTTTGAGGCCTAAAATGTGAATGAATCTATTCTTAATCATAAATCATCTAATACACTATAAAAGGTCAATTAATTACTGTTGGATAGAGAACCATCATTAAATATATTTTTGGTCACTTTTATATATTTTATTTGACAAAATAAAATACTAATTAATATTTAAATCATCAAATTTTACTTTGGGTAAATATTTGGTATTTTTCTTTTAAAATTCATATTTTAATGAGTAGTCAAAAATACTGTATTTTAATTCAAAAATACCATTTAATACAATTTATTTATATGGATAGATTATCTTTTTAATTGGGTTTAAAGATTATTTAAAATATATTTTTACCATTTAATCTAATTCTGGTCATTGGAATTAATTTCACTTTGAAATTGGACATAAACAACTGTCAACCTTTTAATAGTTATTGTTTCATAAAAACACGCTATTTATTTTGAGAATAGGAATTAATTTTAAATTAATTAATGCAACTTATTTATTTTGAATTTGGTAAAATATATATCATTTTTAAATTCATAATATCATATATTCATTAGGCTGAAATTTAGTATTTTTTCTAAAAATCATAAATTGTTGATGAATAGTGAAACCACTTAGTAGTAGTTAAAAAAACTGACTTCTTCATTTAAATTAAATTTTACCATTTCTTTGAATTGAATTACAGAAATCCAACATACATTATTGTTATTAGTAAGTAAAATGTGGTTAAATAAGATGAAAATTATTATTGGTGAAAAGTTACTTTTTACTTTTATTTATTATTGTTCAAGATAATTATGGTAATTCAATGTAAAAATAATATTATAATAATAATAAATTAACATAACACATGTCATAACCTTAGTGATTGAGTCACTTACGACCATGGTCATCGTTTTGTTGAATTTGGGACCCCATGTAGAAATTTCTGAGTAATAATGACACATTATTTTAATTTACTTAATGTAAAATCCAAAATGACATAAACAAATAAATTTTAGTAAATAAATTTTTACATGGAGTTATATAAGTTGTAATTTTGACTATAAATATTCATTTGAAATATAACATTATTTCTTACATTATTGTATTTTTTTATAAATTTTAGAATTCACATGAATTAAATTATTTTGGACACAATAATGATGTGGTATTTACCTAATTAATAAATGATTTAAATAAATAAGATTATATATATTAAAACAATATCCAAAACCTACCCAATTCTTAATTGATAATTTTATTTTTACTATGTGTCATCTTATCTTCAACATTAATTATTTTTGGACCTTTAGAACCTGAATATCATTATATAATAAAATAATATTTTCATACATTCTTAAAGAACCCCTCCTATACCTTATAAAAATATCTTACTTATATCTCTTTTCTCACACCTGTAAATATATGAACACTCCTACAATTAAAATAAATAACTAGAATAAAAAAGGAAAAATTAAATAATTGAAAACCAATTTTATTTAATAAATAAACACACTAATATACCCCGATGGGGGATAATCAATATTGTTAGGTTAATAATTGAAAAAAATCGTCCATTAAAAAATATTTTGGAATAAAACGATTATGGAAATAATATCATTGTTAAAATACAATGGATATTAATAAATGAACACTAAATAATGGATATTACTAAATAACTGAGATCATATTTCCCAAGAACATAATACCTCTAATGTAAAAAAAATTCTATATAGTTGTGAAAACACTAGATGAAAACCCACTTAACTAGGGATATCCAACTAAATTTTCATATGAAACTACTAATCCGTCGAATGTATTTCTATAAATTGTCCCTAACATATGAAACTCATATAATAATAATTCATGAAATATCAAATAATTGATTTAATTCATAAACAATGTGCTTTATCATAAAGTATATTTATTGATTAATGAATACCTATTTACCAATATTTCCCCATGTAATAAAATAACATTCAATGAAAAATATCATATAAAGAATTAATATTTTATTTAAGAAATAAAAAAATCCATGATACATAATTTGGAGGTTTTTTATAAATTTAATGTCCAAGGGAAATTTAATAATTCAACGGAATGTTAATGAATATAAGAATGAATCACTTAATTTAATGTCAATAGATTCCATGATCAATATTATTTTAAATCATTTAAAGGAAGAATATGGCTTGTATCAATGAAACATATAAATTATGTTGTATGAATAAAGGGAATATTTCATTTATAAATATAAATTCCACGAATATATCTTCAAAAATATTCTTTTGGAATATTTCATTTTCATTCTAAAATAATTTTTGAAAACTCATTTTATTTACAAATCAATTCTAAAAAAATTACATTATAAATATACTCATAAAAAAAGGAATATTTATTGAAAAGACCATTGCGACTGTTGGTAATTATATAAAACCCATAAAATTTAAATATAACATTTATTTTTCACAATAAAAATGATATAAAAATTTCCTTATTCATGAAATGTAGGAATGATAATTTCATTTTTTCTATAAAGTCCACATAAGAATTTTCTTTAAAAGAAATAATATTACATTGGAAAAAATTTAAGGGAAATAATAGGTAAAAATTATTTAATAAATAATTTTTTAAATGGTAAAAACATGTAAATATTATTTAAAATCAAGGTTTTTGAAGAAAATATATTTCCAACTGAAGTGAAAAATGATTTTATATTTTATGAAAATAATTTTGTCAATATTTTATGAACCAATGAGTGTGAAAATGGTACCACAATAAAAAAGTATCATTAATAACTACATTAGAATAAAATTAATGTGTTTATTAATCAATGATAACATAATTTCCTTTAATTCAAATTCAATAATAAGAAATCTTAAATAAAAGGAGAATGTGAATTAAACCCTTGCAACCATTAAATCATATAAGTGAGAATAAACCAATGAATTGATTATGTGAATCCCATATAAATCTATATAGAAAGTTTAAATCCAACATATGTAAATTAAAATTCACTTTACATGTAATCATTTCATACCAACAAGAGATATGTAGTATAATCCAATGAAATGAAACATAGTTATAAATAAATGTTTACAATATTTTAACTTAAAATTAAAATTCTATTATATATAATAATTCAAATTTAAAAGATAAAATAAAATTATTAATGAATTATTCATGATTTTTCATGTCAGAATGTCAGTATGTACTCTATATGAAATAAATTATGTGCATAAAATTAGAATATTCCTTATTGAAATGAAATTTTTATGAAATCCTTTACCATACCGTTATTTAGAGATGAAAATTATTCAACCTAATTTATAGTGGTTTAAATAATGTTTTTATCTAGAAAGTGATCTTTATTCATATTAATAATAACATATAAGGTCCTTTTACATCATATTCATATCTATTCAATTATAGTCTTGCATTTTTTTCATTATTCTGAGTGTCAATTGCCACATTTTATCTTTCCTATTTCATCCAAAATGATCTTTTTGATGTATATATTATATAGTTTTATCATATAACGAATAATTATAATGAAAGAATTTTCATATTATTACCTCAGTTATACTTTTGAAATAAGACATGAATGGTGGTTATAAAAAATTATGTACATCACGATCCTGGAGACCGTACGACATATTTACGGATGAGTAACATTTATATTTTTCTATGACCACTATGGAAAGGAGTTAAGTCATATTTAAGCCTATATATATTGATATTAATATATTATATAACATATTATATATATATATATCATACATGTTGTGTAGTGATGAAAATATAGTCGCATCACCTCTTGAAGGAAATAGTCAAAATATACACGAATGATCTTATCATATTTAAGTGACTGAAAAGAAAATAAATAAAATTATATCAATAATATTTTATGAATGACATGTATTTTAATACTATTCCAATTATATCATTTATACCATGTATATTATTTAACATTATTATTATCACATTCCATGTAATGTTTTCCTAAAAGTTGTATCGCATGGTTTGGTGAGGTAATAATATTCCATACAAATGATAGACAATATTGTATCTCCTTCCAAATTGAAGGTAAAAATATATTTTTGATATGGATAATACATAGGTATAAATATTTATTAAAATTATATATATATATATATATATCTTTTATCCATAATCATACTCGATCCAGATACGTGGAAATGAAAAAACAAATAACATTTGTTCACGAGGTGGTGGTCCACCGTACACCTGAATGATGATTTCACAACCCATTTGATAGAATTGGTAATGGTTTCAGGTCATGAAAATTTTATAAAATCATCCCAGTATATGCTTTATATTGAGGTTATTAAAATGGGAATTTTTTAGAAATATTAAAATAAGTGGAGAATGAAGTAAAATTATGATGCTCATTGATGATCATTACCTTTTCTTCGAGTATCCTCCTTAAGATTCCACTTAAGCTATCATAGGTTGGATTTATTACAAAATAATGCAATCTAGAATTGGGGGATTCATTTTTAAAAGTTAATTTATGTGTTATTATGGAAATGATATAGGTTGGTAGGTGATATGAATAGAGTATAGTGGTGATCTTTTATAAGTGGGGGGAGAGGACACAGTCGGTATTTTTTAATATAATTGGTTGTTCCAATCTATATCATGTGTAAATAGTGTTAAAAATGGACCATTATATAACTATAGAGGTTTAATGGTCGAAATATGTATAATATTAGTTTTTATACATGTTTAAATTTCATTTATACCATTAATTATTTTGTTTAACGTTGATTATCAAATTTCTAACTTAATTGTGATAATTAATTTTTACAGAATTCAAAATTCATTTTGCTCAAAATAAAATATGAACATACTGGAAAATATAAATTATTATTATATATCATATTAATTATACTTTTTTAATTCATTTAATAGATGAGGAATATTTTAATATAATATTGATCTCAAAGATGCGAAGACTGTTGAGGTTTTTAAATAGAAGTCTTAAAAAAATTACATGTTTTTTATATTGAAATTCAATATGAAAATGATTACAATGACATAAATAAGATTAATTGATTTGGAATTTAACAAATTATATATAAAAAAATTATAAAATATAATTTAACCTTGTAAATTTTTAAATTCAAAATGCAGTTTTCAATTAAATTTTATATTTTTTACTATTCATAACAAATCAATCATTTCAGAATAATACATAATATTTATCCTAAGATAACCATGACATCCAATTTTTAAAAAGTTTCCTAATTTTTTTCTTATAAATTTTATAAAATTGGTAAAAAAAATATTATTAAATTATGTATCAAAAGATCACATATACCATCTTTTAGTAAAAACTACATTCAAAAAATATATTTTTTTAATTTAAATGATAATTATTATATTTATAAAAAATGAATAATTAATAATCATGTGTAAAATATATATTTTCATAACTTATTACTCATAATAATACCTTCCATTACAATATATATTTAATAAATACCACATTACATAATAATATTATGATTACCTTATTGTTTGGTAAAACGTAGTCTTGCATGTAACACAATTTATCAAAAAACCAGTTCTTGTGTTTCTCAAAAGATATCAACGAGACCATATTTATAAAAAAAATATATTTTGATATCATATAGTGTTAATTATATAATAATCTTGATGTTTTATGTCATTTATGATATTAATTAAATATGTATTATTTTAGAATCTCTAGGTGTTATATTCTCCCAAGATTAAATAAATTTAGAAATCACAAATTAAATGTGATATTAGTAATTACGGGTTGGATCTTTGAAAATACCATTGTTAAAAACCCAAAAAATAAAAATAATTAATAAAATTTACTCTTTATTAAATAATTAAGGGAATATGATGTTCATCTAGAATAACACATTAATATGTTTCCATATAAGAGAACATAGGTTGGAAATGAGAAAATAGAAATCAATGAAAAGTGTAAATAATTAAAGAGTGAGAGTGAGGAAATTTATCATAAAAATGAAAATGTTAAATTTTAGGTTAAGGGCCTCAAAACCAAATATTTTTGATGATTTTATACACCATATGAACAAACACGTATAAAGGATACAAGATTACATTTTTCCAAGATCATTTTGTTAATGTTTATAAATTAGATTACTATCCTTGAATATAAGAATACTAACATAATTGATAAATTTATATCTTATAAAAACAATTTAATCCTTTTTTATTTGTCAATGAATTTCGGATTTATCACATACATCGAAAATCGAATATCAAAAAAATGAAATTGTTGTCCATGAAGCACTAAAATTTTATTTTGACAGATCGAATGATCTATAAAAGATGTCTCTATGTCTATATCTAACTAGTTTTGAAAACAAACATGGTCACCACTTTGTATCCAATACATTAAACTCTAATCCTAATATGTATAAAGAATATTTCTTCATTTATATTTAGTTTTTTCCAATCATTTAGTGAAATAAAATGACACATTAAACATGACATCACATAGGCTAGTGGTGGTGGTAAACCGTTATCACCCTTCGGCCATGGGTCCAACCCCTACGACAATATCGGATGAAATGGTTTACAACAAAATATACGAGGTATCAATTTTTTATAATTCTATTAATTTAATTCATATAATAATATAAATAAATTATGATGGATGTTTTTGAGATTAAATCAGTAACTTAATAATCTTTTTACAATTGTTTTAAATACAACTTATTTTTTTTAAATTACAAAAATGTTCTTTTACTATTATTAGAATATATTCAAAGATCATATTTTACCCAAATATTTCAATAACTTTAATATTATGTCTATAAAATCTAAATTCATTGTTCCTCAAATAAATTTCCATTAAAAAATAATTTCAATGTATTTCTACTAAAATATCTATAATCCTGGTAGAGTCCCATCACAAAAATCTGAAAAGTGTTTATTAAGACATTAAAATTATGTTAAATATAAAATTCAAATCCCATGATTGAATCAATAAATTCTAATTTAATGAAGACATTTATTTAAAACACAACACATTCCATTGGCATTTCATGATTCTTATTCTAAAACATCCTTTGTAGAAATAAATCAATAATTAAATTCTCTAATCCCAACACACAATCACCTAATAAGTTTTATTTCAGTATAATTATATATATTTTCTAGGGATTTACATATGAATTTCATTTAAATTATTTATTCATGACATTAATAATTTTCTATAATGAAATTGTGATTTACCCTAAGAATATCTCATGGAACATTCAATCTGTGTGCACAGTAAGGCCTATTAATGTTCACTAGCACATGATCTGGTGAACACCAATACACCAATTTCATAATTATTTCCAATGTATACATCTATTATAAAATCACATAAACTTTTTGTATCTATAACTAGATATAATTATAGGAAATAACAGCAAATATCTAACATAAAAAAACTATTGGATTTTCTTCTATAGTTATCCCCGAATTCTATCATAGTATTTTGTTCTATAATGTATGTTATACTAAATATAATTACCAAGGTTTCTATTAAACATACTTGAATAAAATCTATAGTGAAACTAACCCTAGTTTCCAAAATTATGTTTCATCATTAATACATTCTCATAAGAGAGAAGGTATTTAATCTTAAAGGACTAAATAGTTTATATATCTTCATATATTAGATATGTAATTGAGTCATGAATTACAATTGTTTACAAAAATATCAAGACAATTATTTTCAAGAATTAAATTATTCTCTCTAGCATATCCATACATATCAATCAAAATATTGTTTTTGTAATCCCATGGAAAGGGAAAAAATAAAGGTGATCTCAAATTCTTAGAAAGGTTAAAGTTAATTTGATGAAATCATGAATAACATAATAATAATTTACCAATAATGATGAAACAAAAAATATATATATCTGAACACACATAACATTTAAATAAATTAGTATCATAATCAAAAAAATGTAAATAGATAAAACACCATTTAATATATATTCTGAAAATAATAATTAGATAAGGAATAATCCAATATGTCAATGTAAATAACATAAAAACATCAAATTAATTAATAAATTTGAGATAATTGAACATAGATAAATTATCAATGTGAAAATATCATAAATAATAATAACTAAATACTAATTTAAGGCATTTCATAATTATCAATCATTATATATCCCACGAACATTATACCAATACAATTAATACTGTTCATAAGATGGTTTAGGTTATACTGGGTGAAAACCCACTTAACTAAGGCTATTCAACTGATTAGTCCCATGAGACAACTAACGCATCTAGGGGATTTATATAAAAATTCCCCAACCCATGTAATGAATGTTCAAATAATTCTTCTTTTATTAAATAAATTATTTAATTCATGAATAATATTTTTTTTCATAATGTAACTGTAGAGTCAAAAATATGGATTTATCAATATTTTCCATGTCTATCAAATAACATACCTAGTAAAATAATTTATATAGAAATGAGATATGTTTTTAGAAATAATTACATCCTTGATAAGTAATATGTACATTGAGGGGAAATTTAATTTCCATTAGAAGGTGAATAATTCAACGAAAATATAATGACTACAAGAAATAATAATACACGGAAATGTCAATACATTCCTTGTTTAAGATGATCTCTAACCATACTTATGAAAAATAATATTGTTATCAATGTAACATATATAAATTTGATTAATAAAAATGGATTTTGTTTCATTTATGAATAGAAATACCATAAAAGATCAACAAAACATTATTGAGGATATTATCTATATAATTTTGATTTTTTTTTGAAAATATATTTAATTGAAAATAACTTTTAAGAAAATATTCTTTAGATGGATCCTAAAAATCATGAGAAGATAAAGTAAAAAAAATTTCATTCAAAATTGAGTATAGTTAAATATATTCTATAAATTTTTAAAAGTATAATCCTTTTCTACTACAAATATGTTTAGGAATGTTTATTTTTAAAATGAATGAATTGAATATTCTTTTCAAAATTTCGGTATAAATCAAACATGCATTATATGGAAAATAAATAAAATTCCACTCAAATTTTATTAAAATTTTTAAAATTGTTAAAAATATATTTCATAAATAATTTTTAAATTTTTTTAAAAAATTTTTATTGAAGTTATGGATTTGGAAGCAAACATATTTCCAACAAAAGAAGTAAATGTTGTAAAATTTTATTATAAACATTTTATCAATTATTTGTTATAACAAAGAGTTTAAAAGGGTACTATTTCATGAAAATTACATAAATATCCAAATTATAAGATAATTAATGGTGTTACTAATCAATTAACAAATAATTTCATTTAATCTAAATTCAAGAAAAAATCATATCAATTAAAATAATAATGAAAAGTAAACCCCTGAAAAGAACATGACATTGAATTGTAAATCAACCAATTAATCAATTACATGTAATAATATTGAATAAACCTAGAACAAAAAAATAAAACATATGGAAATGAAAATTTACTATACAAAAAATCTTATAATTTCAATGACAATGAATATGTAATATGACCTAATGAAATGAAATTGAAATATGAAATTCATTACCACTTGGTAATTATTAGTTTAAATATTATTAGATAAAATAATTCAATTTGAAACATAAAAACAATTAATAACAAATGTTTCATGATATTATATGTAAAAGGGGTAGCATATACACCATATAAATTTTTTTGGTGCACACTAAGAACATATTCCACAATGAAATGAAATTGGGACGAAATCTCGAACCTTATGATTCAATTTGGTTTAACATGATTTAAGTTCATATATATTGGTAATTAAAATGTTAATAAAATATATAATTACCATATAAATATTTATAATATCATATATGTTCCTTTTATATCATCTTACTAGATATTCATTAAAAATATTTCATTGTATTCATTGTATTGGTTATTAATTGCCTTATTTTCTCAAGAATGTTTTTTTGAAATATCTCGTTAGAGAACATATTATATAGTTTTATCATCTCCAAATAAATATTTAATACATAATTATGAAATTTTTAGCAAAAAAATTACATTTAAAACCAATCATATTTTATTTTCTATGAAAAAATGACGTATGTTATGGTCATTGTGATGGTAGGTCATACATATGCATAAGTAACATTTCAATTTTTCAATGATCATTATAGAAAATAGGCACATAATATTTTATGTTTAAATAATGATAATAATATTACATATACTATCTTATATACTTGTATATATCATCCATCTGGTTTAGTGATGAAATGAGAGTGACATTGCTTCATTAATGTGGTAGTTCAGATCCAAAAAAATGAAGTTATCATCATTACATCAAAGAAAAATAAGAATATATATATGTATATATTTTCAAATAATTATAAATATTTGGTTAATATAAAATTTTAATTTTAGTCAAATATAAACAATAAACATATCGTTATCGCATTTTATGAGAAGTGTTACTAAAAGAGAAATCATGTTGCCTTGAAATGCGATAGTCTAATGTACTCACAAGTGATGTTATTTTATATCCTATGGAATGAGAGGTAAGAATAGATATTTGAAATATGGAATAAATAGTTATATATTTTTTAGAAATATTATATATATATATATATATTATCCATAGAAACACCCTACCATGAGAGGTTTAAATGGAAACAATGAATGACATCAGCTTGCATGACACTATATTTCCATACACATGAATGATGATTTCATAACCCATTTAATGTAAGTGGAGGTGGTTTTAGGTCATTAAAATATTTTCACACCCATATAGTATATTTATTATACTGAGGTTTTTATATCACCATGTTTTAATAAAAATTGAAAGAGGTGGAGTAAGAAGTAAAATGAAGAGATAATTGATTAACATTGCCTATTCTTCATGTGTCTTCCTTAGTCTAGAACTAATTCCATACTAGAATGGATTTTTTTCCAAAAATATATCATATAGGATTATACTTGGTAATTTTTGAAGTTATTTTTGATGGGATTCTCTAAATAAAGACGTTTTATGTTGTGATGAATAAAGGGGAGGGGTTGCCTTTTATAAGTAGGCAATCCATAATTCATGGTATTTTATAAATAGAACATAGTGGTCCTGTGTTTTAAATTTGTCCCAAAGGATTAAAATGTATAATTATTAGACCATATATCATAAATGGTCAATATTTTTCCATAATATTTTCTACCAATGTATAGGTCATTATTACACTTATCTTTTTTGTTTATCTCCCTAGTAAACCTTTTTTTACATTAATTGGGGTAATTAATTTTTTATTTCATTAAATTATTATATGGGTCAAAAAATAAATTTACATAATTATAAAATATAATTTATGGATATTATAAATAATTATTTCATTTCTACAAATTCAATTCACATATATAAAAAAAATTAATTTAAAACTAATCCCGCAAATGTGACAAGAAAGAGATGTTTTAAATAGAAAATGTCTAAAAAATATACCATTATTATATAAATATAATGTATAAAATTTATATCAAGGACCAGAATAGTATTAAATGATACCAAATTTATCCAATTTTACATAAAAAATCAATTTATAATTTAGCACTATATTTTATTAAAATTAGATTGTAGTTATTAATTATGATTTTGTATGTTTAATTATACATGATAAAATGTATAATTTTAGAAAAATCCAAAAAAATCATCATAATTTTACATTTACATCCTAATTTATAATAAATATTTTTTTTTTCAAATAAATTGTTTAAAATATGTAATTATTAATTTTAAATTATTTGTGGAAAGTGTGACTATAGAGTCTTTTTTGAAGAAATATTTATTTCATTAAATATTTAATTACATTTTAAATGATTCATATTTTATATCTAATAAATAGATAAATAATAGAAAAATGTTAAATATATATTTCTATAATTTATTTAATCCTATTCATACCACCAATCCTATGTCTAGGTGATAAATATCATATTAAATAACGATATTAATAGTATAATGTTTTTTTGGAAAACACAATCATGTATCCAACCCATGATATCAAAGAAACTATTTATTGGTGTATTATAAGATTTAGACGAAATTAAATTATTCTAAAAGAAATATATTTTTATGTCTTGTTGTTTAATATTCTATTAAAATATAGAAGTTTTGTGTCACAAACCAAATTGCATAAAATATTATTCATTTAGAATTTTGGGTTTTACAATATTCAAATATCATAAGGAATTTTTATATGTTGGAATATGTTCATATATATAATTATTGCTTAAAATTTTATTTCTATGTGATGATAAACCCTTTTCTATCTCATCAAATAATTTTCTTAATATTAATGTGACACTGTTAGGCTGTTGAATTTTTGTAAGGGAACTTCTTAACCCAATTTCATTTCATTGGGTTAAACCTCAACCTATTGATTATGTTGTAATATGAATATATGTGAATGAAATCTAACTTATTTACACTGAATATACAATCTTATTGACTGTATTTATATTTTTCACACATAATTATTTAATTGATTTGTATTTAATCTACGAATACCATATTTATAAAGGATTTCTTCTCAATTTATATACCATTGAGGCTTCATTGTTGTTATATTCCAATTAACATTTATATGGTGTATATACTGTCCTTTTGAATTTTATATCATGAATATATTTATTCTCATTATTTTATTACATTTTTATTAAATTTTAATCCTCAATTATTTGTATTATAGAATCTCTCATTTTTTTAGTAACTCTTTGACTAAAATATTGTTTTAATGATTTCTTTTTATAAATATTTCTCATTAATCTCCATGTTTTCAAATGGTTTTTAGGATTTATTTATATTGAAATTAATGTTTTAAAATGATAAATCACTAAACATCATAAAATTGGTATGGGACACTTTGATTCAAAAATATCATTATTAAATGTTTTAAATGGTTTCAAAATTTTTTTGATAAAAAATTAATTATGTCAATATATTGAAATGATATATTGCGATTGCAATTTGGAAATGTTATCTTTCCTTTATTATTGTTTTACATGTTCTGTATATGTAATGGTTATTGGGAATTGTTTATGTATATGGTTGTTTCCATGATAATCCTAGGATGGGTGAGCCCGAGATATCTGTCAAATGCATTGTGTAACGTGATGGAGGTGAACATGATATTTCTCCTACGAGATTTTGGTAATATATTATGATGGGTATTTCAAGTGTAACTCCCTACGTAGCTGTGATAGATACAATGTATGTTTTATATGGATGTCACTTGTTACCATTATGATTTATTATTTCTGTGTGTTATTCATAAATATTATGATTTCATATGTTATGTTATGATTGAAAAGTATGGTTTCATTTATTTATATTTATTGATGGGAAAATGTTTTTGTTCCTTATTTTATAACCCTTACTGAGATTTTTATTTTCATCCCATGTTTTTAAATGTTATTCACAGGGTATAAGGAAGGCTAAAATAAAGGAAGTATTTAGGAAGATTTATATCATGAATGGAACTGTTGTTTTATTTAAGGTGTTTTATTTTTGTGAAACATTTGATAGAGTAGAAGAGACTTATTTGTAATTTTTGAGACATTATGTCTATGTTATGGCCTAATTCACTAAAAATCTAAATCTTAAAAGATCCTCATTGTGATCTGTTAATTTAATTCAAGATTGTGTAATGTTTTAAGGCCAGTTTCTTATAATAATGACAATAAAGCTTGTAAAATATTTTTATGTTTGAAAATTAAGTATACTATTTTAAAATATTCCATTTGTCTTATTAACTATTGTTTTAGATGAAATTTTCAATTCTAAATTTGTTATGTCATTATTTCAACACTATTATCTCATAAAACATGTTGTATTTAAAAATAATATTTGGACATTTCATGTAAAAATTGATGTATTTTGGAAAATAAAAAAATATAGCCATTGTAAATTTATGAAAAAAATAATTCTAAAAATGAAATTTATTTTACAAAAAGAATTATATTTTTTTTTGTTTAAAAAATTTTAATTTAAAGAAAATTATGATTTATATTTAAATTCAATTTAATAAAAAGAATATATTTATTTATCCTTGAGTTTTTAATTGCGATATTTATTTCATGGAATTAAAAAAATTATTTTCTCAAATTACAAATAATAAAAATTATTTATATTCAATTTTTTTAGAATGATGTAAAAAAACTATTCCCAATTTCCCCAATACTATTCTAAAAGACCCAATAATATCTCAATATGAATATTATTTCCAATTAATAAAACTTCAATAATCCATTCAACTTTTACTACAATTTTACCTAGGGTTCCAGATTTTCATTTTCAAATATGCTTATTAGTTTACAAATATTTTGTTTCTTTTCAGTAGTTTTGATCATGGGATATGATTCAGGAAGATATGGAAGATCAATATTTTTGTATTCTTCTATTCTTAATTATTAATTTTTTCCATCGATTTTTTTAATTTAAATAGTTTAAATTTATAACTAATATAATTGAGTATATTACTGAAATAATGTTTTTTTTAATTTCACAACATTTTATATATATACAATGTTATATATAATATAATATAAAACATTCTTATATAGAATGTAATTTCACATATAAAATCTAGGTTAATATATTATCCCTGATATTATATGTTTTTCTCTTAAAACATTTACTCATATTCATAATAGAGATTTAATGAGGGTACTTATTTCACTAGTTCATACAGTTCCCACAATACTACTTCCAATATTTTGTTCATCCACAAATCTTTGACAATGTCAGTTGTTGATTTTCAAGGAAAACTGTTTCTGTTGTATAATATATTATTCAGATAACCTTTTTAAGAATGTGAGTATTCTTTTTAGGTATGTTATTATTTTTTTGTGTTTTTGAAAAAAAAAATTCAAAATTTTCGAAGTACACGCTTTGTACTGGATCACTGTAGGAGGTCGTGTGCTGGTCGTGTGATGGCCACAACTACGGCCATGGGGGGTGACATGGAGACCTCCTAAGGTGGAGTATTGAAAAGTAATGTACACACTATATACATAAAAAGTACACGTAGTGTATTTTATTTTTTTCATTAAACATACTGGAGTCGTGTCTAATCTCCAGAATGCTCTTCTTCAAGGTTTCCTTCAGCCGAGAACTCCCATACGATCATGATAATCCTTCAAGCCACCAACCGATCATCTGATCTCTGATTCGACCGTAGTCTATTGTATTGGGATCGCCTCTATAAGTTGTGTCTTCTTCTTGAGCTTCGTTGCTAATTGCTCCTCCTTCTTAGGTTATCTTATTTTGAATGTTTTAGTAATATTTTGTAGATAATTTTCTTTACATGGTTATAAAAGCCATAATACTCAATTATATTTATCTCCCAAAATCGAGGTAGGTGGTTTGTTCCTTCCTATTGAAATTCATTGAGTTATATGTGCAATTTTGACCAATACCCTTGAACAGGGTATTACGTGTTTACCGTTTTAACCTTGTTAGTTACCTGCAATTCTTCAATGCATAATTAGAGGTGGTTTAAATTTGAATAGGTTTTTTTCTATACTTTGGATGTGTTTCCTATGCATGTTTCTTTAACGGCCATTTGGTCCTGTTTAGCCGTTAGGCATCCTTGATGTTTTCCATGACTAGTACTGCAAGATGGAGTTATTATTTTATCTGACATGCGAGATATGTTGTAGTCTATTTATACAAGTAGTTATTGAGGTTTAATTTGGCCATATTGTGTTACTATTCTCATTTGAATTACACAGTGTCTTGAGATCCCGGTGTAGTAGACAATAAGGGGAACTAATTGTGTGAGATTCCTCAGAGAGTATTTATCACTTTTGACTATAATGGTAATTGGTCATGTCATATTCCTTAGAGAGTCTTTAAACGCTTGGGACAATAAGGGAAATTGTCTGAGAGGTCATCCTCAGAGTGTCTTTGTAGTATCCTTTTTTTTGTTGAACCAGAGGGTTTAGGCGGAGAGAACTACCCAAAGGGTTACCTGCTTGTTTGATGTTGTTGATGTATGAAACTGGTTGTAATGAAACTGTAGGACTAGTTACTTCTAAGTGCTTTCTTGTTTACTCGTTTCTTTAGTTTATTACCTACCATATATTCAATGACTGTTGGGCACAAATCATATGGTGATTCCCTACTAGGTTTTAGTCTCACACCCTATTTGGGATATGATTTGGGGCATAAAAATATTATATTTCTGATGTATAGATAAGGGAAAACACCCTTATACTTCAGGTACATGACTTGATGTGGAGGTAGAGAGCAGGGGACCAAGCTGAGGCTTGTGATGTTGAGGAGCAGTTTATCTATTTTTTTGTACTTTGGCTTAGTACAGTCCTATATTCTATCATTGTGATGTGTTTGGTTGTTTACCAGGACATATGTTCCATGCATCATCTTTAAATATATACACTACATGTCTTTATTTCATTAGACATCCACAGTTTACTTTTGTGTGGATTATTACTACTTTCATTTTTTCCATTTGGTTACTCCCACTGTGTTACACTACCAATGAAGGTTTAGTTTCCCCACTATCACACCCAAGGTCCTCGCTGCTAGTCAGCAGCCTCTGGATTTATGCGGAATACACTTGAGGCCATTTCACCAACCTAGTACGGGGCGCCTCTGGTGGCTTCCGGAACCGGGATGTTACAAAGTGGTATTAGTGGAATTATTTTCTTCTTGACTTAATATATGTAGCCTATATTCATGGATATGAAGGAATATGTTCTTGGTAATAAGTTGTTCCCGGGAAGAGCTAACCCCTGTACCGGGAAAAGTGAATTAACTCGTGTTTCAATTTTTCAGGTTTTGCAATTATTATAGTTAATTTGATTTTACCTTGAGTGATTCACATGTTTCGTTCAATTTTTGTTGATTTTATTGAGGTTATATTTATATTTCAACCCGATGATATGTGGGTATTCCATCTCATGCATTATATAGTCCCCGTATAAAAATCACATGTCATTCATAATTTCCATGCCATTTATGGTGCATTAGTGATTGCAAGTTTTTGTTATAGGTGTTCTGCAAGATATGCATGCTGTTGTGATAGATGACATGATAAAAATACCTTCTCTTTGATAGGGTATTGTTTGTGCGAGGTTTAGTTTGAATGAAATCCATACTGTTGATCTTGAAGTTATATGAGCCCTCATGGACTATAATTTGGTGGATCATTTCCATGTTATCCATTTTTATAACATGTATAATATGAAATGATTTGATTCGTGGGGAGTATGGTACCTCATTAATCTAAATTTTGCACTTTGATGTTCATTTAATTGTTTTTTTTCAGGTCACCAGAGTAGTTTCTGAGCCTTATTATCCCAAAAAACCCCGAATACATGCCATGTAGTTTTAGATACAGACCATGTGTTTTTCAATTTGGGAAGAAACTGTTTTTCATAAGTACATGTCGTGTACCTTATGCACATGTCGTGTAGTCTGTAACTATGTCATAGTTCGTTTGGGAATAGACACATGATATGTATTTTCTTGTTGAAACATGTCGTGTATTGGTTTTACACGTCGTGTAGGGTTGATATTGTGTCTTCCCATGTGACTAACAACATGGAAGATGAATCTTAGCATATACACACTGTGTTCGTTCTAAACAATCTATGTAGTGTAATCTTGGAATCTGGATGTGTAACTAACAATAGGGGAACGTGTTATATTTTGTAGTACACACTGTGTCCATATGAAACATGTCATGTAGTGTCAGCTGAGTATCAGGCCATGTAACTAACAACATTGGAAGTTGAAACCTAATCGGTACATGTCGTGTCCACCTGAAACACACCATGTAGGGTGAGCCTTGTAACCTGTCGTGTGAAGAGAACACAGGTCAGTGAATCTCACCATGTACACACTGTGTCTAGAACAAACACGTCATGTAATCTCATTGAAATGAGAAACATGTGGCTTAGCCAAGTAGAAGGACTCTGGTAGGGGAAGAAAATTCAAGTACATGCTGTGTGTAAGGAAAACACGCCCTATGTTTAGGGTGTTACATGACCAGTTTTGGATGGAGTACACACCCATGTGAAAGACATAAGGGAACACGCCGTGTAGTTATTATACACATCATGCAGTCTTGTTTTTTAAAACTTGAATATTTTCATTCTGTTTTTTCCTTCATATGCGTCCAGTTTTTATTCCATTATGATCTTTATCTAAGGTGCGAGCTTGACCAAAAATATTCATTCCACTGAGACATCCTCTGTTTGTACACCATTTTCAAGGTAATGACTAGACACTAGATATTTCTCATCAGGGACTCCTGGTAGATCTTATAGATCGGCCAGTCATTGAATCAGTAGTTATTCCAAGCATAGGTGATGATGCATAGTTCAGATAAGGCATTATGAGGATGATGCATACCTTTTAGGGAGCACAACTTCTTGCCTTGTTAATGGAAAAATTATCATGGTTCATTCAACAGTATCATCCTCCAACATTCTTGGGGGAAGGAGGACCTCAATCTGTAGAGTCATGTCTAGAAGCCAGGTTGATGATCTTCAAGCATCTGGAGATGCCTATAGAGAGGAGTGTCATGATTTCTATGTACATTCTTTGGGATTCCTCTAAGAGATTGTGGGATGTGACCTCACAGGTGGGACTCCAGTAGAATATGGCTTGGTATGAGTTTCAGCACGTCTTCTAAAATTACATCTACATAGATACGCTGAGGTCTGATCAAGCCTGAGTGTTTATGAGTATGGAGCAGGGTAATGTTTCTGTTTTGGATTATTCCTCTTGATTCACTGAGCTATAGCACATTACCCCCTTTCCAGGAAGTGATGAGTTATTACTGGAAAGGAAGTTCTAGGATTGTTTGAGGCATGACATATGATCTCAGGTGAACATATTCTGATTGACTATAATATCTTCTATAGTCAAACAATCTCTTATCACCATGCACAATATGAGGGATTCCGGAGCTGTGAGCCAGGGTGGTTTGGCATCCAAAGTTAGTTCTCTGCCTGCTGATAGAAAGAAGTGCCATAAGAATATTGCTCTAGGAGATCATATTAGGTAATATGCATCTTCTGGTAGTGAGTTGGTATGCTACCAGTGTGAGAAGAGCAGGAATATGAGGCCACATTGCCTGAGTTACCTAGTGGAGTTCAGATCTGGTGATAAGATGGGTCAGCTTCTGTGTTTCTGTCAGTTCCTTTCACCAGCAGCTGGTGACAGGGGTTCTTTCATGACTCCTCATTCCATAGAAACACCACTAGTTTCTCACCAGTATGGGATCATGTGTTCTTCCATCCATTCGGGCCGAGTTGGATGTCGTGGCCATGGTATCAAGTCACCAGGTTTTCAGTGACATTAGGGTGGATCAGCTCAGGGTGGTCAGGCAAGGTTGTAGGGCCATTGGTCTGGTCGAACTTTTTTAATAGATAATACCAACAAAAGCAAGATCCCAAACCTTCTATTGTTTGAGGTACGATCTTAGTTTCAATTATTTTGGCTTCTGTTATTTTTGATACAGGGTCTTCCCATAGCATTATATTTGATGCTTTTGAGGAGAGCCTTGGGATTTTAAACTTTTCTTCTGCTAACATCTTGACACTAGAGACTCTATTGGGGACTGTAACAGCTTGTTTGTGTTAGTGTAAGGAGTGCCCTCTAGAGGTTGGTGGGTGTCACATCTTGTGGGACCTCTATGTCCTATATATGACAAGCAATGATTTCATTATAAAATGGACTGGTTAGTTCCCTTCCATGAAGTCATTGATTGCTATCATCGTAGGGTGAGATTCACATAACATGATGAGATATCATTTCATCGTAAGGGTGAGTGGGATGTCCAGGCGAGCAGAGTGTGACCCTAGCATTAGGAGTTAAGAGGAGTTACATCCCAGATTTCTAGTCTATATCTGGATGACAAGGGGATTTCACATATGGACTTTCCTATAGTGGTGAATCATTTCATTCAGGTAGTTATAGATGACTTTTCAAGTTTTCCTCTAGAGCATGAGGTACACTTTTCTATTGATCTTGTGCCAAGGGCAGCACCGATGTCCATTCCTCTATATAGGATGGCTACACCAGAGTTACCAGAGCTCAAGAAGCAGTTGGAGGAGTTGCAAGAAAAGGGTTTCATATGACCTATTACATCTCCTTGGGGTCCTCCTGCCCTATTTTCAATGAAGGTAGACAGTACCCTAAGGCTTTGGGTGGATTATAGGAAGTTGAAGCTGTTGACGGTAAATAAAGGATATCCATTATCCAGGATTGATGGTCTCGTTAATTAGCTTCATGGAGCCCGAGTGTTCTCGATGATTGACTTGAGATCCAGTTACCATTAGTTGTACATTAGACCATCATATATACCTCTCACATTATTCCATAGTAGTTATGGTGTATATGAGTATATGGTTAAGTTGTTCGGTCTCACGAATGCACATATAGTTTTCATGGAACAGATGAACCATGTGATCCATCCATAATTGGATTATTTCTTGGTAGTTTTGTGGCTGATATCTTGGTGTACTCTCACACTCTAAATGTACATGCTAACCATATTGAAATCATTTTATGAACACTTAGAGAGCATCAGTTATATGCAATGCTCTCAAAATTACACTTTTTCATGGACCATATTCACTTCTTGGGTCATGTTATCTCAGAGACAAGAGTATCAGTAGACCCACAGAATGCGAGCGAAGTAGTTTCCTGTGAGAAGGATAGAAATTTCTTGGAGGTAAGGAGTATAATAGGACTGTATGGATACTACAAATGTGTCATATATTACTTTTCATGCTTTGCAGCACCACTAATATTCTTGACAAAGAATGGTGTGATGTACTTTTGGTCATATTCTTATAAATCATCATTTCAGGAGCTGAAAGGGATGTTGTAATTAGCACTGATACTATTATTTCCATAGCCAAGAAAAATCAATATTGTTTACTGTGAAGCTTCAGGAATCGGTCTTGGATCTATGATTATTCAAGGATAAGGAGTCGTTGTGTACGGGTCTCGGTAGTTCAGGCCACATGAGAGGAATTACCCGACGCAAGATCTCGAGTTGGCTACTGTTGTTCATGCTTTGAGATGTTGGAGAAATTACCTTTTGGGAGAGAGTTTTGTGGTCTTCACAGACCAAAAAAATCTCATGTATATCTAAACTCAGTGTGACTTTAATTCGAGACAACAAAGGTAGGTTGAATACCTTCAGTCCATTGACATTGAGAATTCCTATATTCCTGGTAAAGGTAACACAGTGGATGATGTGTTAAGAAGGAGTACTAATATACAGGCATTTCAGGAGTCCAGTAGTGAGTGGAAGCTTATGGATATGTTCTTTAAGATACATTTAGAGGTTCACGACTAACAGGGGTACACTTGTCTTTCCTATGTGGATGTTACCTATACTCATTTTGATCGAGTTCAAATGAGGCAGCTATCAAATTCTGAAGACCTAGTCCTACGGGATAACATGTTAAAAGTGGAACCTTTTCTGGGATAGACCATAGGAGATGATGATATTTTTTGTTTCCAGGGGCGCGTATTGGTGCTAACAGATATACACCAAGAGATGATGCAAGAATTTCATTCCTCAGTTTGGGTAGTTCATCTTGGTGTCACCATGATATATTTTGATCAAAACCATCAGTATTGGTGGCCAGGTATGAAGAGTGATTTTGTTGGTTTTTTAATGAAGTGTTCCACCTGTCAGCAGGTGAAGACAGGGAATCATCGACCAGTAGGGAATTTGCAGTTGTTACCCATTCCCGAGTGGAATTGGAATGATGTCATGATGGATTTTGTGACAAGTTTACTAAGGTCACCATGAGGGAATGATGATGTTTGTTTTTTCGTTGATAAACTCACGAGGGTTGCTCACATATTGTGGATCAAGGAGAACTTCAGTCTTGAGGTGTTGGGATGGTTGTACATCCGATAGATTTTACGTCTATATGGAGTTCGACACTCCATTTTTTCAGATAGGGATGCTCGTTTTACTTCTCGGGTCCGGTAGGGGATTCAGAATGCTTTCGTTACACATGTATTTTTGAGTACAGCATTCCATCCCCACAGAGATGGCAAGTACGACCATATTATTCAGGTGCTTGAGGACATGATTTGTTTAGGAATCCTATATTTTGATGTTCGTGGGAGAAGAATATGCCACTTCTAGATTATGACTATAATAATAGATTTCATGTGACAATTCAGATGCCACCTTTTGTAGATTTGTGCAGTATGCCATTTCGTTCACCTTTATATTGGCTGGAGGTAGGAGAGGCTGAAATGAAGGTACCTCATTTTTTCCAGGAGACCATAGAGCAGATAGTGTGGATTCAGACGGGGATGTCTACTGCATAGTATCCACAGAAGTCTTATACTGATCAGTAGAGACTTCCTCTGGAGTTCGAGGGTAGAGATCAGGTTTTCCAGCATGTCACAACGATATTGGGGATTAGGAGGATTAGGAGACAGGGTAAGCTTTTTACAATGTAATTTGGACCGTTTGAGGTTTTTAATAGAGTTGGGATAGTTTCCTATCGGTTTTAGTTACCTCAGAGGTACCAGTCTATGCATGACATCTTCCGTGTTTCCCAACTTCGATGTTACTTCTCAGACATGTTTCATGTCTTCCTACTTGAGGAGGTTGTGTTGGAAGTCGATGCATCTTTTGATGAGCATCCTATCCGGGTTGTCGATCGATGTATGCAAGTTCCCCATGGTCGGTTTGTCCCTCTGGTATGACTGCTATGGAAGTATGGGCGAGTACAAGATGAGACTTGGCAGAGGGAGGCCGATGTTCATGCACAATGGCCGGAGGTATTCAGGGTTTCTTCTTAAACGTCGCCTCTCTAGGGAAATTAAGGGATGAATTTATTTTAGGGGGTATGTTTGAAAAAACGTGGATCTTCATTTTAGGTATGTTATTCTTTTTCTAGTGATTTTGATAAAAATGGAAAATTCTAAAAAAAAATTGAAGTACATGATGTGTACTTTATGAGTACACACTGTGTACTGGATAGCCGGGGGAGGTCGTGTGCTGGTCGTGTGATGGCCGCACACATGACAATGTGGGGTGACTTGGAGGCCACATAAAATGGGGTATGGAGAAGGCAGGTACACGCTGTGTACTTCAAAAGTACACATCGGGAATTTTCATTTTTTCATTTAATGTTTTGGGGTTGCGTATAATCTCTAGAATGATCATGTTCTAGGTTTTATTCAGCCAAGAACTCTCACACGACTGTGATATTCTTCCGAGCCCCCGACTGAGCATTCGATCTCCGATTCGACCATCATCAATTGCATTTTGATGGCCTCAGTATGCTATCACTTCTGATTGAGCTTTGTTTCCCAATTCCTCATCCTTCTCAAGTTATCCTCTATTGAACATTTTATTTGTTTTTGTATATCTTTGTAGTTATAAGGTTATTAAATCCTTGAGACTCATGTATATTGATCTCCCAATGCCAAGGTAGGTGGTTTGTTCCTTTCATGTTGAAAGTGTTTGTGTTATATGTGCAATATTGACAAATATCCTTGAACGAGGTATTGTGTGTTTACCATTTTAACCCTGTTGACTACCTACTACACTGGTATGCATAAATAGATTTTTTTTATGTGAATGGAGGTTTTTTCTATGATTTGGATTAGTTTCCCATGCATGTTCTATTTACGGCTATTTTTTCTTGTTTATCTATTATTCTTCCTTGATGTTTCCCCTGCCTAATACTGCAGGATGAAGTGATTATTTTATCTGACCTGCTTGAGATGTTGTAGACTATTTATCCAAGTAGTTCGTGATTTTAACATTGTCCGTATTGCATTTCTACGCTCGTTTGACTTACACAGGGTCGTGGGAACCTGGTTTAGTAGACTATAAGTGGAATTGACTGTGTGAGATTCCTCATAGAGTCTTTATCACTTTTGACTATAAGGGGAATTGATCATTTGTTAATCCTTAGAGAGTCTTTAAAAATTTGGACTATTAGGGGAAGTGACTAAGAGAGCTTCCTTAGAGAGTTTTTGTAGTATCCTTGTTTTTGTTGAACCAGAGGGTTTAGGGTAAAAGAACTACCTAGAGGGTAACCTAATTTTTTTCTTTTGTTGATTTATGGAACATATTGCATTAAAATTATAGGACTAGTTACTGCTGAGTAATTCCTTAATTACTGTTTTTTTATTACCTTGCATTTATTTACTAACTATTTGGAACATATGTTTTGTTGATTGCCTACTGGGATTTAGTCTCAAACACTATTTTGGCTAAGCATTTGAGATGAAAAAGAGTATATTGTTGCAAGTATAGATAATGGGAAACACTTTCCTACTTCAGGTACATGATTTTTCGTAGAGCTGGAGAGTAGGGGACCAAGCTGAGGCATGTGATACTGAGGAGCTATTTAAATAGTTTCTTTTGTACCTTGTATTAGTATTGTCAATTATTCCAGCATTGTGATGTGTTTGGCTATTTTCATAGAATTATACTCCATGAATAATTTATATATATATACACTCTAGCTATTTATTTCATTAGAATTCTGATGTTTACTTTTGAATTGATTATTACTTCTTCTGTTTTTTCAATTTGTTTACTTCCATAGTGTTACTATGCCAATGAGGGCATAGATTCCCCACAATCACACCCATGGCCCTCGCTTCTTTTTGGAATCCTCTGGTGTTCGGGGAAATGTGTATGAGGCCATATAACCAACTAAGTAAGGGGTGCCTTTGGGTGGCATTTGGAACTGGGTCGTTAAAAACTTCATAAGAACGTTTATTCTACAATTATACAACCTCCCTGTTGAGTACATGTGATGGGTAAGGAGTATACATCCTTTATAAAGATTCATAGATAACTTCATGAACATGATCTTTATTTAATGGTTGTTCTGGATGATAGGTCACTGCATATATGTTATTAAGGAACTCAAAGGGGGAATGTACCAATGTTTATGATTAAGTTTCTTCCCAACCTTTATGTAATTATTCCATCATGATTTTGGAAGGAAACCTTTAACTCAAACATCAAATGCTTACTCGTATTGGCATTTGTCAATATAGAAATTCTACTCACTTGTATAATATTTTCTATATTGTTTGATGGATTGATCGATTTTTATAATATATTTCACAAGAGTAGGTAAAATAGCATTCTATCACTAGCTTCATACCAACATTTAGTTTTTCTACATCTCTTACACAATATACCAAAAAATACATCCATTTGAAAACACAAGTAGAATTGATTGTTGTATGATAAATCAACTAATGGGTGATGATAATCAAATCCCACTATCCATCCATTAAGAAAAATCCTTGAAATTCCTCATGTGAATGAATTTTCAATTTAGATTGGCCATCTGATTGGGAGTTATAACATGTACTAAAATTCTATTCAATATACAAATCATATTAAAAACTTCTCTAGAATTTTGAATTTACCATTGGACAATGATCGAGATGCTCGAATGTGGTTCCCCATGCCTCCCCACCAAGAACAGAATGTACATCTCAGAAAAATTCCAATGTGATAAATATTCTCAAAATTATAGGATGTGAGATTTTTTGGTGGTCTATCCGACAAATCCCATATTGCATTTATTTCTTTTGGAAATACATGGGAGATCAGTTACAATGTCCATAGTGATTTTTTCCAATTTACATGTCGGTATGAGAAATGTTTGAATCATCCTCTAGGTAATCTGTAACTATATTTTACCAATCTAGCATAATGAGAACATAAATATGTTCTCAATGATATCGTTCTTCCAGTTGACCCACGAGGACTGATCACGAAGATCATTCTACATAATTGTACATCCAAGATGTTAAGATAAATATGGTCAATTTGAGTTATATAATATACCATTCATTATCTATGGTGATGAAGGAACATAATTACTACATAAAAAATGCAATAAACCATATTCATTTGTGTTTATTAAGTAATCTACAACTAATTTAACTATTCAACTTTCTTTGGAAGCTCCAAATCAACATATTATGCCTCTTTGATATTCAATTGGATGGATGTTTGGTTAATAATTTAAGAAAGGTATAATATATTCCCTAATATTATTATTTCCATATATATCCTCTATATGAAAATTATGATAAGGACTTTCTCATCATTAATCTTGGAAAGTGTTACATGCTCATTCATGATATGAGAATCATATACATTATTTTAATTTCTAGAGTATATGTGAATATAGAAATAATAATCCTTTATAACCACTATACATATTCACCAAAACATGTTTATCTCATTATATGTGAATATATACTTCATTTATATGTTTTATATATATGTATATATATTTTTTACACTTCACACTATAGAGATAGTGTCTCCAAATCATAAATGGAATGATCATAGTTGAAAACTCTAGATATTTCAGTTGGTTGTCTTTTTAATGGATCATTATATTTAACCTGGTAATAGAATCCATAAAATGGGGTATTGTTTATTATATGGGGATATGATATCTATAAGTGTGTCTCAATTGAACAAATTGTTTTGTAGTCTTGGTAAGCTAGATATATACTTGATTATTGAACGAAAATCGAATAAAAATTCAAAAAAATGTGTATTACAATATTACCACTAGAAAATAATTTAATATAGAACCTAATACCATTCCTAAAATCGTTTAGAATGTAAAAAAATTAAGGGTGAACTAAAATTATTACTAAGGGTTATGTAAAACAGAAACAATCTTCAATAACGAATGCATAATTTATATGGAATGAACAATATCTTATGGTAAATATATGAACACTCCTACCATTAAATTAATTAAATAGAATAATAAAGGTAAAATTAAATAACAAAAAACAAATTTCATTTAATAAATAAACTATCTATTATAATGTGATGGGGGATAATCAATATTGTTAGGTTAATAATTAATAAAACAGTCCATTAACTAATTTTTTGGAATAAAATGATTACGGAGATGATATCATTGTTAAAATACATGGATATTAATAAATGAACACTAAATAAAGGATATAACTAAATAAAAAACATCATATTTCCCATGAAAATAATACATATAAATTAAATACCATTCACTAGATTGTTTTGAATGTAATAGATGAAAACCCACTTAACTATTGATATCAAACCAAATTTTCATATGATACTATTGATGAATCGACTATATTTCCATAGAATTAACCATATTTTTTCATAGTTGTAATCTATTAGAATCCATCATAATGGTATGGATATATTTTTGGAATTTCCAAAGAATATTCCCTTGGAGTGTCAAAACAGGTGTACAACAAGGCACATTTTTATGCTCTATGAGATGTTCTAGTCCAACTATATGCATCCTTTTAAGAGTTATAATGCCTAGGTGAAAATTTTCTTGATAGATTTCCACTTTCAATATCATCACATGGATTATTTTCTAGGAAAAATCAATCCTTTATATAACATATCAATGTACATTCTCATATACATATAATTATCCTAGGGGTTTCCACTTGAGATTTATCGACCTTGTTTCAAATTTTTAAAAAACACTTTCCCTTATACAAATTATAGATTCCCACACATCTCATATAATGAAATTACATTATAATAGAATAATAATTATAAAAGATAAAAATGATACATGATAGAATCATTTATCTCCTATTACAATTTTAAACATAGATATATAAATAAATATTTTATAGTTGTACTATATAATCTCACACGAAAATCATCATAACTAGAACAATTTTTAGACATGTCATACAAAATACCACTCCTTAGAACATGGGGAATGGATGAATGAGAAAGAGTGATGTTAGATTCTCGGTAAGGGTCAATAAGGTTGACATTGAAATAACATGAGTAGAAGGGAATGAAAATTTGAGAATAAAATTTTAATACCACACCCTACATATCATTGATCTTAAACATGGTTCATTATGTAATTATAGGTATTTCATAAGATATCAATCTTAATGAAATCATAGAGAAAAATCTATGAGATTAGAATAGTAGAATAAAACATATATTTGTGGCATATACATAGTCATATAAAATCATATGTCAGGGATACCAACCAATACATTCATAAAAATGTTATGCTTGGGAAAAACACTTATTTACCTACTTTAGTCTTGGGACAACCTAATGTGTTCTCTATTTCCGGATTGGGATAACCTACTATGTACACTCTTTTGGGATAGTGATAATATCATATCTACCCTTCAAGATCATAGAATATTAATCATTAGATCATGAATTATAGGGAGATAAAGGTCAAACCCATCGAAATTTCATTACATATTTGTGATACATGGAAGTAAACCATTCATCAAATCATAACCCATAAAAGTGAAATTTTGTTTCATAGTCATCTCACAAATTCATAATAGCATAACACATAGAAAAATTATAAGATTCTTTGAAATAATTTCATAATAAATAAATCAATTATTTAGATAGAATAATGATTGTATTATTTATCCTCATTTTGGAAAATCATAATAAATTTTGTGTGTTGTTCGCATTAATGAATAAAAAATAAATAAAAATCCTTAAGACATTCTTGAGGAAAATAAAATTTCAACTTGGAAACCAAATATTTTGAAATATATGTTTAAAAAATCATTTGTAAATAAATTCCCTTGACAAAAAACTTGGAAAAATATAATTTAAAATTTTGAACATTTATTGGTCATAAAGATGTGACCAAAGTTTCATGTCATCCACGTTAAAATGAATATTCATTTTTTATTTTTTATGAAATGTTAAATATTAATTACTTTATAAAGACAAAATATGATGACCGTACAAGAATAAAAATCAACCATGGATATAATTTAATTTTAATAAACATTATTACTATTAAAAACATTCATATTATTCATTAAAAACATGGATATGGAAAAAAAATTGACTAAAGGGAGAAATAAAGCATATTTAAAATAACAATTTTTTTTGAATCATTAGAATATAAATTTAGTGAAAGAAAAATAATACATATATTTTAAAAAAATATGTAGTGGGAATTAAAATACATAATTTTAATGAGAGATATAAAATTTAATTCCATCTGAAAAAATCATAATAAAAAACAATGTTGATAAACAATGATATTTTAACATCATACCCTTACCACATTTATAACTTTTGTATCATAATCCCCATGATAGAGAAAAACATATTATGAAATTTATATCAAATAAATTTCATTATATGAATCATAATATAAAATCAAGACCAATATATACACCCGGAAAATTAATCAAGTGGAGTATAAGGCATCTGTCTCACTCAAATAAAAGTGAAACGAAAATCCCATACCGTAAGTCCTGAATTTGATTGTACATGTCTAAACATCATCTAAAGTTAATAATAATTTCTTATAAATATATTTCATAATAATAATCATATATATATATAATAACATCTATACTTTACATATGACTATTTTTACCATTTTTTTAATTATTCCTAGATAAAATCATGTTTTGGGTAATAACTACATCATTATTCAGGTTTGTTTTAGTTCAGTATTTTTGGTTCATTTACATTAACCATTGTTCCCCAATATAAAAAAGTATATCCAAGATATATATATTATATATATATATATTCAATATATATATATATATATATTTTAATTCATAAAATATGATGATTTAATATGAATTACAGTACTCGTGGAGTTGGTAGGTCATATATATAAGTGATTGTTATTAATACTTTTTTTGAAAGATCAAATGAAATAAAAATAACTTTTAATTCACATTTCATGAATAATTAGTTATATATATATATATGTTTCATATTAATGAAATATATCTTTACTACCATCCCTATGAAAATAAAATTAAAATGTTTCACATCTCTAACGGGATGTGAAAGTCCACCGTATACAATATCGATAGTTTCATTTCCCATTTAATAGAGGTGGAGATTGATAAGAGATTAAACTAGCGTAATAAAATATAATTATTTGGAATTTATTTTCATTATAATATCTATATAGTTTAATAATATTTAATGGATGTTGAAGATGAAATAATAATAAAACATGAGGTTAAAAAAATTTCCTCTTCTTCGGAGAACTTCATTAGGTTTACTCCTAAACACTTCATAAGAGGGTTTCCTAATAAAAAAATCATCCATGATTTGGGGAGGTATTTAAGGAACATATTTATGTATCATTTTTCTAGACCAAAAAACATTGTAATGTTCAGAAGGAGATGATAGGTGGTTCCCTTTTATTAGTGGGGGAGAGGATACACATAGAATTTTGGATACGAAAAATTTATACCCACTTTTTTTCACATTACATGAAGACCAAAAATAAATCATTATAAAACAGAAGATGTGATAAGATAAAAAAATGGATCAAAGAAGTAATTTATGAAGTTTTATTTTAATCCATATCACTTTATATTATCCCCTTGTAATCTTTTTTAAACATTAACTATATTTATTAATTCATACTATTTTTCCAATACATGTTTACCCCATATTAACCATGAAATATTATATAATAATAATTATTTTAATTCATTATATTTAATAAAAAACCCAAATTCAATAAATATATGTGGTATATTTTAATTTAAAATAAATCCCATGAATGCCTGGAAAAAAGAGTATTCAAAAGGGATGTATTTAATAAGTATATAATATTTTAAAATAAAAATTATATATAAAGATAAATAAAGTGACTTTGATGAGAATAAATAATATATATTTGAATAATTTTAATTTTAAAACCACATTTAATCAAAATGAAACTTGTAAATTATTTTAACAAAAAAATAGTTTTAAATAAAAAAAGTCATTTAATAATGTTTGTCCAAAAATAATTATTTGTATAAAATTCCCAAAATCATACTCAAAGGTAAATATTATATGTAGATTTTGAAAAAAAATTATTTCTCATAATATTTTTATAATAGTTGAAATAATTTTTTCAATAATTTTTCCACAAATGGAAATAATAATACTTTTTTTGAGAAAAATGTATTTTTAATGAATTGTAAATACATTACTAAAATTTATGTTATTAATCAAACTAATTAATAAATATCTAAAACATTTATAATTAATTTTAATAAAATTTATTATTAATATTCATACTAGCTAATTAAATTGGTAGGTTATAGTTCTAATGATTAAATAATAGTTTATTGTGTTTCGTTAAAACTCGATTTTTTGTGAGTAATGTGGTATATCCATGAAATTAAATTTATTTGAAGAAATAATTATTTTACATAATAATTGGGTGTTACAAATCACCCACAACATAAATGAATTATATAATCTTGTGATACCAGTTTACAGGTTCTTAATTATAATGTATCAATTCTGTTAAGAAGATTTCATTAAATCTACACATCACTAAGATAAATAAAACCTACTAATCCTATATATTCTTATAACAAATGAATAATGTTTACATATATAGATAAATATAAATCACAACACTATGTTTATATTGATTGATATAAACCCAGGAAGATTCTCTATATCAATCCCCATATCCCAAATAAAATACGTAGTTATAAATGAATTTGATTCAAAAATTTAATATAATTCATATATAATTATTCAATTCACTAAAATAATATATATAATATTTCATTGTACATTTATCTAATAAAATAAATTAGGTTAATGGGCTATAATTTGTTCAGAACATGTTCCACTACATTTGCCTCTGAATATTTGAATACACATAGTAACACTACTCTACTCCTTCTCATTATCCTTAAAAACATGACTTATTTCTATCTATAAAATGATGATTTAAAATTTAACTCCTCACAATTGTAAATAAATTAATCAATATCTAGATCCCAAATCAGGTTTGTCACTATGTACACATTCTGATTGATAGGTCAAAAAATTATAGGTTCCTTGACTTTCTTCCTGTACATAAATTCAATGGAGGTTAATTATACCTCTAATAGGTATTCCATTTTCAACCATACAAATAATATATTATAGGATTTAACCCTCTTGAATAAAAATTTGATACGTGACCCAAATTGTCCATTCCATTACAATTATTGTGATTTTTATAAAATATAATTTTGACATCTAAAAAATACACATCCAGAGCCAACTTGAGAACTAGATCACCTAAATGGCCTACCCTTGGTTTGATTTCTCATTTAAATGAGGGTTTTCTTCTTGGTATATTAAATGGAAATAAATAGAAAAATATTTGATTGAGTCAAAACATGATGCCTCATATCATCCTAACAAAAGAAAACCATGGATATAACATCAATAGAAAGAATAGGTAAAATAGAAATAAATAAATAATATGATATTCATATTCAATCCCTAAAATGTCTGATTAAATTAGATTCATAAAATCATTACCTGTATTCACTGTAAGTATGTCATTGATGAAATTATATATGAAATTAACGTAAAAGTATTTCCATGATTTATAGACATGAAAATTTTTCTATTTTAGTAAATCCTATCAGTTCTTTTCATGACCAAAATTATTAAACAAAATTTTACCACTGTTCACTGGGGAATCTTAGGATTTTTTAAGATATTTTTCATTGAATTGACACAAAAATCCACATCCTTTGTTCCACCACTATCAATAAATGGAGTTGTGTTCTTTAACTAAAATACCCGAGTCATATATGACCTGGAAGGAACTACTCATTAATATATTGGTCGCATAGAAAGATTAAATTAAATAATACACTCATTATGTATCTAATCAATAGAAGATTAATGAAAAATTGGGGACTTTGGATCAACAATCAACAGGGAATGTCATTCCTTACCCACTTATGGCTATATAAGAGGTAATCGCTATTGGATGTCCCCAAAATTTTAAATGAATTCCGAAAACACATATAGAAATTTTCTTTATATGATATATATGATATGATTTTAATGGAATTACACCCTCCTATATTATACATAAGTCATAGAATATAATGATCTCACATAACCTTGGAACAATTGAGATTGAATTTCATGAATTTAGTGATAACATCACAAACATATAAGATTCACAATATTAGTTAATAAGTATTAATAAAATCATAAAAAATTTATTTATGGTTAAGTATAATGTGACTATATAGTTATATTTGTATTACATTTTATATCATTCTACAAATAAATAAAATAATAGAAAAATATATTATAAACAGTGGGCTTAACTATAATAATGTATATTAATGTAATTTAAATACCGCATACTTAAATCAATTCATAAATACACTTCATCACACCTACTAAAAAAATAGTGAATGAATATATTATATTTCAGTATCTTAATGAATTATATTAAAAAACCCCTGAATGTAATAAAAAAATTAAATCCCAATAACCCCATCATTTGAAAAATTATACTCCCCCAATATATAGGATATATTTTTCATATCATAATTCAAATTATAATCCATGGAATCATACAATGATAGAATAAAATGACAAAATAGGAATACAAAAATAAACATGTCACTACTTCCAACTTATAATATCCCTATCATGATTTACCTCAAATATTACCAAATCAGAGTGTAACAAACCTCAAGTGTGCCTACTTATATTGAAGAGGATTCCAGGTATAGTAAAGGGTATATGGTTATGGCATGGATATTATACCCCATAATATATTCAACCTTAATTAAAATTTTGTTAAATAATAATTTATATTTAGTCTTAAATAGATCCACAATAAAGACATTATAGCTTCATTCCAAAAAAAATATATTGATATAAAACATACTAAATCAAGTTGATCTATCATAATGTAAATGAGTAATATAAGAATATACATGATAATTAATGAATAAATTATACATAACATGGTATAAAATGAAAATATATTGGAGGTCACTACAAAACATGACCCAAGTCGATTCCTATGTTTTTTCATGGCTCAAATATATCTTCTATATCTCATACATACAAAGTTGTTGGGCTTAATGCACTTAGAAATATTGAAACACAAGTAATTTTATTTACTATCAATGTTATATAGATTTGAGTGATTACCACTTAGTAGGACAAAACAAATGGTGTCCTTAACTATATATGGTAAATATAGTTCATGAATGAATTGAAATTCTCATGTGTAAATAATAATATAATGAAAATAAGACAATCACATTCATGGGAATTGTGCTTTCCACACAGAAGAGGAAATTATTACATATTATATTTTCAAGTGTGACTCAACTCATAAAATATTATAATAACAACTATGTATCATCTCCCAATTCATAATTAGTGGGCATGTTATACCACCATAACATAATATATGGTACAAGGGTAGTAGTCCCTCATAAAATATTTCTATCACTGGGAACAACATACCAACTGAAACATTAAATATTTTATTATAATATCATAGTGTAACAATACATATTTTGTTATAGAATCCCTCTATATGTGATTAATAACATGATATAAAAGAATCACTTGCTATAGGTCTTAAGAAAATTTTAGGAATCCCATCAAATTTCTTATATAACAATGAATTTATCATAATTCCATCCACATCAATTTAATAGTCACATAATGGGTCGAAGATTTCTCTTTTATGGGTAATACAATGTGACAAGACAAATGTTCCATTTCTCAATACACTATAGGCCATGTGGGAATTTAATTCTATGCCCAAATGATCATTTCATTCAACTATATTATCCATATACTCCATGGAAATTGGATTATCACATAACATACATAGAATACATTGTAAAACACATCTTAAGGTAAAGGATAATTATGACCCATATCAAATCCAATAAAACATCTGTTATATCATCCCATGCAATAATCATCCATAATAGTAATGATCATTCCATCCTTAAACATTGACATAAATTTCCATAATGTGAATATATTTCCTTTTGAAAGGATACTTGAGAGTGAATGTGAAAATTTTTCCATAAATAAAACCATGTTTACACCTTGATAAGAGATAAATATATTGAACAATATAATACAATAAATGGTACTAATGTTGTATACTTTAAAACACACACCTTTTAATATAAGCCTTGATGGTACTAAAACACCTTATACGTAACTCAAAACTAGGATTCAAACTACATTAAAATATAGATTCCATTGATAAGAAACAATCACTCCATAGAATGGTTTTTTGAAATGTGTATATAAGTGACTATATTGTTAATTATGGGTCAATTATCAATATAAAATTTCTTAATGACACATGCATCCCCCTTTAATGGATGATAGAGGAACCTTTATATTGTCTATAAAATCATTGAATAACCATTTTAAGCAAAATGGTTTCCCACATTAACATTCCTAACTCACATATTTTAAGATTTATTACATTGAAAGACTTGGAATTGGGATTTAAAATCACAAGGGACGACTCAAAATCCATTCCATAATTCCTTACTCTCAAAAGGGGGTCATTTTAGTTAATTTTGAGACATGAGAAAACAATTTTAATGACCCATGTATAAAAATTAGTATTTAAACATAGACAATTATCTAGTAATGGTTCAGGTTACTAAATATAATCAATTATATGATTTCCCTTCGAATATCAGTGGACAGTTTAGGCTAAATTGTATATTTCCCAAATATCTAACAAAAACACCAAATTTAGGGCGAACTGAAGTTATAAAACTAAAATAATGATGGAAACAATGAATAGGGAGGAGTTTACTAGTATCTACACCCCTAGTGATGTATTGGGATTGACGAATCAGGAATTCATGCACAAAATGGGGAAACCCACATAGAATGAAATAGAACACAAGTAGGGATGATCTAAGGAAATGTTTAATATCTATAATGGGAGAAATCCATTTAATTAGATTCAAAATATTAATTTCATACAAGAATTTTAAAAACTACTATGGTGACCACTAAGGTGTGAAAACTAGGGTTATGGTACACCTCCCTACCCATGACCACATTTCAATGTTATAAATAGTCATATTGAAATACCTCAGTACAATATAGAAAAAGAAAAATTGAGACCCCAATGTACTTATTTTATACCCACACCAAAAACAGTGTGGGCATGTTCCTCAGGATACAACTTCCCTATTTCTAATACCACTATCCACAAGTACAATTGTTTTTAGTCTTATATTATTTTTTCCAAATTATAATTCCCTATCATTTATCATGGTTTTTGAATCATAAAATAATTTCTTCCCAAAAATATGTCAAAATCTAAAATAAAACCCCTCAAACTATTATTACTCGACTAATATCTCTAAAACATAAAAATAATTATTTTTCAAAAAATGAATAATCATATTTGTACCATAGAATATTTATGGTAGTAAAATTTAATAAATGTAAAATTACTATAAATTTACATTTATTTATCACTTGGTATTATATTGAATTCTATTTTTGCTACAGGGGATACGTAAACTCATTTGAAGAATTATTAATTAAATATTATTTCTCATATGTATGAATCTATCATTTTTTTTTCAGTGTAAACATAATATATTATGAAATTTGATTTTTCTTTGAAATGTGACATAATCACTTTTGATATATGAATTTTATTTCTAAAATTATTGAGTTAGTTAGATGAAATAACACATCAATAAGAACATAATATTTTTTCTACCATGTTTTATTCTCTATAGATTATTTAAATGATTATTTGATGAATAATTGTATTATATAACATGATTATTTTTTATTGAATTATAATTTGAAATTTAACATTAGATAAAACCTATTTCATATGAATACAAATTCATTTATTTTCATTAAATCATTTCTTAAAATCATAGATACTTATTAAATAATTAATTATCATATATGGTATCTCCATTATTTAATGAATTATGATAATAGTAATGGAATATTGATGTCTACTAGTACATAGAATATGAGGGAAGGATAATTTAAAATATTTATTAATGTGCTATGCGAATTGAAATTGAATGTTAATAGGGATTACGGAATAGAAATGATAATTATAGTTTAAATTTGACAGAGGATATCATAATTCATCATGTTATAAATTTATGAATTGTTTATGAACAAGTTGATGATTTAAATTAATATTTTTTCTAGAACGATTATTTTGGGTAATTATTTTAAGTGAATTTATGTGTACTTGATGTGGAACTAATTTGTGACTAAAGGGCCGAATCTAAAGTGGTTATTTATTTATTTTATGATATGTGATTGATAAAAAATTTATAAAATATTAATCTTTAATCATTTTAAATTGTTTTGTTTCCTATAGAAAATCAATTTATTAGGAGAATTTGATAAATTATTCTCTACTTAGGGAAATTTGAAAGACACGAATTTAAGTAAAAATATTACACGATAATATTTTGTTGCTGAAGGATTCATTATTTATGGAATTTGTTAGTTTCATAAAAAATTATAAAGTTGTACCAATTAATTTTCCACTTTTATTTGTTAAGAGAATAATTATATGTTTTCAAGAGTAACAAATTTTTTAGTATTTTATGTACTCATAAGGTTATATGAATCATGTGATCATGATTAGGAAGAAAACATATTTTTATAATGTGGAAAGAAATTAGTGTTAGGATAGAATAGAATGAAAAACGATAATTTTTCTATTTCTAGATTGGATATTTATTCTAGTAGCAGCGTTATGTCAAAAAGGTGTTGAGATGTAGTTATTGGATACCTTGATGTACACTATGAACTTCCATCCATTCAAGGATTAGTATAAAATAGTAATATTTGTGTAATATGTGTAATGGGGATTATAAAATATCATAATTGGATATTACACTATTTTATATTGGTAATAATATATTTCATTCAATGAGTATGAATTATAATCGATACGTTTATATTCAATGAGCTTTGGGCATAACCTAAAAAAATGAGCTAATTTTGTACTTATTTATTTATGTTTTTTTATTTGTGAGTTATAGAAGGTGGATATTATTCATTCTTGGGAAGAATTATACAAATATTTTTAGACTTAAGTTAATGTTTTTATTAGAGTGGTAAAATGGTATATTGATATTTTAGAAAATCCTTATTGAAGTGGTCATGATGTAAAAGCAAAAAATTCATATTTTTATAATTCACTAAACATTAAATGTTCATCATATGTGCTTTTTTGTTGGAATTTTTCTAGGATTTTGTGTGATGTTAAGATATATGTAGCAACACTATACTAGTGGAATGAAATAAAAGTATCCAATTTTAAAAAAATGATTGATTTAGCAATCACGAATCATATCATTGAAGCCATCAACTGATAACTAAAGAATTTTTTTCACATAAACAGTCATTGTGTAAGGTAATAAAATTCATAAATCAAAGAGTGAAAAATGAAAATTATATAAAAAATTTATCAGTTATGACATATCAAAAGTCTTTTAAGAACTATTGATATCATTCTTAGTACAATGATTTGTTGAGGGGGTATTTTATGGGAATAATAAATAGATTTTTTGTTAAGGGGTAATACATAAATTTCATAATCAGATAGCATAATAATAAAGCCATTGATTTTAGTTATGATATAAATTACTTTCAAAATTTCATGATTTTGATTATTTATACAATTCCATATCCAACCAAAGCACTTATTGGGTTCAATAATGATAATTTAAAGGAATATACATCTGTAAAAGTTATGAATTGTTTAAAAAATAAAAAGTATAATTATTGGGAGATTTTAAACCCCCGATTATTTTAATAAATTATTAAATATATTTCTATATATGGAATATTGAAATATCAATATGTTTATCATAATAACATTATTGATTGAAAAGTTATTTTTGAGATGAAATTTAATTTTTTAAATTTAAAATATTTATGTAAATGTTTTAGTATAATGATAGATTTTTTATTTATTATATATATATTATTAATTTATTTTATTTTATTATTATATAAATAATATTTGCAAATATATGTATATATTAATTTATTTATTATAATCTCTATTTATCGTTAGGTATATGTCTATATATATTTAACGTAACTGATATTAAATGGTTGTGGTTTTTAATTTAAATATTTTATAATTTTCATCATTATTTATAGGTTGATACTCATCGTCAGAGTGGTCATGGGTTCAAACCCTGAATGCAAATAATTTTTTCATGGGTAGAGTGTTTAAGTCACTGTATAATTTTACTATGGGTAATATACTATATTCTAATGATGTATGGTCATCGTCACAGTTAAAGGTAATACTATTGGTAATGTAGATATTATGGTTCCATATTAGTCACTATAAAAGGATTATTATTGTAATTCTACTTAGAGAATGGGTCGTTGGAAAAATTATAATAGGAATTTGGGCCAAGAAAGTCGTTTTTCAGCCACGGATCCTTGGGGCCATCAAAATTATAATTGATATAGTTTGTTTATTCTAATCCATCTTAGGATGGGTAAGGTTTGGGCCACTTAGGTTCCTTTAGTGTTTTAGTTTTTTGTTTAATAATACCCTCACATAAATAAATATTATTGTTAGTATAAACATACCATTAGTCTATTGTTTTCCATATAATGGTGCAATATGAATGTTATATGTTTCAATTTCCTAATCCAATTAATTAAGACTATTATAATGGGTGATTTTACACAAAAATGTTCTTATATTAATACAGATAACATTAGTTTCACAGTCATTATAGGTGAAGATTAATACATTATGAACTATTATTAAATAAAAACTAATTTGGGTGGATTAATTATATTCTTGATTCATGATACATCTTGTATTATTTGAGTCCTTTCATATTGATCATGGTATGATTTAATTCCATATAGGTTATCAAGGTTGGTTGATTCAATGATGGTGATAGAAAGAAAATTATATGAATTATCATTGAAATCGGGTATTACATTGAGAATACATTCACGATTGAATCATTAAAACATACATTTTTATCTGTCTTGGTGACATCATTAATGTAATTATAAAAACATAACCATCCTATGATTATATATCATTTCCCAAATATTACAACACTCACATATACAATACATCAATTATGGAAATTCATAATTCACTAACCATGTATTTTTTATAATGAAAATTATCATACCTAATACCTATAGGTTTATATTTTTAGAAATTTTAATTAAATTTCATACATTAAACCCATTACTTTTTTCATGTAATGGATATGTTTTGTCAAATGTAAACTATTTATATGATAATCCTTCATCATTAAAGCCTAAACATCACTACAATAACGTTTTCATCATAATGATTCCTAATCATTTTTATGTCCCATAATAATATTTCATGTCATGGTATGAACATTAAACACATTTTATGGGGGTTAAAGGAAAACAATATCCTATTTAGACATTTATTTTTTTTTAAAACTCCTAAAAATAAATTAGATTATAAATATTTATTCTATATAGATAATTAACATACATACAAATGAAATAAATTAGTTTAATAAAATAGTTCTATTGAAAAAAATGATTAGAAATAATGTAGAAAAATAATTGTCAAGAATGTTTCATGGGAAAATAGAAATATATAGAAAATTTTATTTCTTGAAAAAAAAAATTAGATTGTAAAAGGTCACAAAATTACTTTAAATCAAGAAATAAATTTCTTATATAAAAAAATAAAAATATATCCCCTAAAAAACATAAATGATACATGTAGGCTAGTTTGTAGATAATATTCATTATTACATTTACAAAACACCATTACAATCACCCATATATTGGTATAACATGCTCAATTATAACATATATCCAACCCTTAGGAAAAATAAGTAAAGTTAATATTAATTTAAAAAATTATGTTGAACTAAATAATATTGTATGGAAAATTGAAATTAATGCCTAGAACATTGAACTATATCAATGAGATTATAAACAAATATTCACATAAATAATTTTATTTATGTTTTAGAGAAATACATTGGAATATAAATGTAGAGGTTTTGATGAAAAACCATTACCATGAGTCTCAGATCAACATTTAAATTTTATAATTATTGAATAATAATGTTATATTAATATTTTAATTACATGAAAAAATATCCATGTTCTTTTTTTAACAGTTATTTTTTTCATTTATTAATTCTTTATTGGATTCTTCTTATTTCATTTGTCATTTTTAACATTTTTATATAATAATCCCATAATATCATTGGTGTAACCTTAAGAGTTATAAATTAAGATTAATTGGTTCCACATGATCTAGGAGAAATGTTTTCCATTGGTTTGGTGGATTCTTATAATTTACATAACATTATTATGTGAATATATTTTAGAAACATTAAAAATATAATTGATTTTTTACTTTTAATGTCTTATTTATCATGACTTTGTTATCAATCTCGAAATATATAATCAACCAAAAAAAATCATAAATATTAAATATTTATGTCATTTTATAACTTAATAAAATATATTTGGAAAATATTTTACTATTGTTCATGTAGGTGGTTAAAAAGGCCCATACATGAAACTCTTACAATAAAGGAATGATTAAAAATCAATTCCTATTATTATTCTATTATTAAGAAATTATAAAAAACATAATTCCATATTAAAAAAATTATAAATAGGATTCAATAATGGGTTGATATATATGGTAAAAAAATTACAATAACGATGAATAGTCAGGTATTTAATTGAGGATCATGTTTGGATTGAGACTAAGAGCATCAATGAAGTGAATTTGATAATTATTCGAGTCATGGAAAAGAATTCAATTGAAATTGCTAGTTTAAGTCTATAAAAATATATACAGAATTAAACAACAAATATATATTTACAATTGAAATATTTATTGTCCAGTAATATTAAAAATACAACGTCACTTATTTAAATATTTAATATCTAATGTATAAGAATGTTATTTTAGAAAGTCAAGTAGATTTTCATACTTACATTATTTACATGTCGTAGAATATATGATTTCCAGAAATCATTTCGATTAATAATATAAAATTTTATTTAATATGTTTACCAAGATTACTCTATAATATATAATGTATTTTTTAAAATAACATCTATAAAATATTTGTTTCACCTTATCCATATCATCATCAAATATATTTTTAAAAACATTAATTAGATTTTATCTACCCTACTCAATATTGAATAACTTTTTACCACTTATTATTTAACTAACATATAATTTTATTCAAATCAATATTAATAAATTCACATATAATGGTAATATATATAGAATAATATCATGTATTCTTATTTAGTTATGAAAATACTGGTTCTATATTTTTATATTTATCATAAAATTATTTTACATTTATTGAATAATTTTCTTATGATATATTATCATGTGTCATATGTTCTACATTTATCTCAAATGTTATAATATTTTCTAAAAATAAAATATTAATAAGTTAGAATAAATCATTTTACTGTGATTTAAAAAATATTAATCACGCTATTTTTCATTCTGAATGTTACTAATAAATATATATTATATACTAATTTTAAATATTTTTATTATTTAATCAAATTGATTAAATAATTATTATTTAGAGGACTTTTGAATTTGTTGTAATAAAATACGAGGATATATCATTTGGTATCAATACAAGAACAACACACTATGATTTTTTAAATTGACACAATTCATTAAAAGATGTGTAAAAAGAGAAGTAGTGTTTTAGGTCTTGAAAAATAATAATCGATGCATATTGGATGCTATAAAGGGGTAAATGTGAATTTTAACTCATGTATGAATTATTGGGATGTGATATGATCTATGTATGAGTAAAAATGTATAGGTCTTGATCTTGTCTACATAATACTGTAATATGAGATATCATGTGGGAAAAAATTGAGCCACATATGAATAAATCAATAATCAATTGATATTAACTTTATTAAGATACCACCTGTGTCAGATCAAATATATATACTCACACCGATTTACCTAGGGGGATGTGGCCCATATAAAGTTAAATGCATCCTTCTATAAGATTGCAATCATCATAAGTAAGATAAAACAGACCATGTCTAATTAAATATATAATAAATCATGATTAATTCACTATGGATATTTAAAATATTGTATACTGTTGTATCTGTAATATGATGCCTTGTATCTATGAGCTTCTATATGCCTGGGAATGATGAAAAGCTCCATGAAACCATTATTAGTAATGTTTTGTTTATTATGTTTTTTTAATGATAATACTGAATAATGAAAAAAATTATTCAATATATTTAATATATTCCAAATTATTTATAATGAACACATATGGTGATGTAATATATGTAAACAAGTTTCATTGATGGTTGATAAAAAAGGCATAAGAAACCATTGAAATATTTTATGGAGTCTGGTGTGTTATTCTATGCCACATATCATTTGATAATCATAATGGGACATACAGATAAAAATATTATCTGTGGTGATTTTTATATCAATATCATATTTCAATATTCTCACTTTTATATTTTAAAATTGAGATATATTTATATATATAGGAAATATATTATTCTTCAACAATATATATTTACATCAAAAGAAAATTCACATTCTCATATCAATCAATAATAAAATAAATTTTATGATTATAAATATAATTAATATCCATATTAATATAACTAATTATCATAAATTTCACATGAAACATACAATAAAAATGTAAATTTATAAAATAAATCAAAAAATGAAATCATTTAAAAATATTAATGACGATAAATTAAATATATTATTTTTAATGAAGTAAACAAAATATTTTAAAAAATATATCACCTTGATCACATATCATTTTTGAGTAGAAATTAAATTGTATACACCTTAAAAGGTAAATTTTTATTTAACAAAATTAGATTCATAAAATAAATATTAACAAATGTATTTATAATTTAAAATACAGTGGTATTCAAATTATCCCCTTGTTAAAATTTAATATTAATTTTTTTATTCAATATGTAGAAATATAAATATATATATATATGTTCATAAATACCATTTTCAAATAAAATATTCGGGTACTAGAACTATATTATCATTTTTTAAGTATTTAAGGTGCAACAAATATTGTACATGGGTTAATACAATGCATCATTATTTTTATAAATTTTAAAAATTCTTATTCCAATGATTAAAATATAATGACTTGATTTCAATTAATATAGAAATTTTATATTATTGTAGAATTTTTTAAAATTTGATCATATAATTTTGAAATGAAATTTCAACCCTATTTTACATGATACAATCATACATTAAGTGGAGTTCTTTAAAACATGGGATGTTTTAAATGCATTTAAGACATCTATAATTTATAATATATACATACCTACATACATACATATATACGTACATATATATATTTGATATCACCCACATCTATGGTATTATAATTGAATTCAAGACCTTTTAACGTGTAATAATGTTAAAATAATGTAAAAGGGCCTTATGGAAATTCACATATTATATAAAATGGGAAAATTAACACTTCAAAATATAGATGAATTATTTTCTTACCCACAATAATAACCATTAATAAGAGGATAATTTCATGTGTTGAAAATTATTATTCAGGTGATCACTATTATAAAATTTGATATAGGATCAGTTGAACTAAATTATATAAAAATAATTACAATTAAACAATTTGTGTGGAATAAGTTAGTTCAATGAGATTTTCATTCTCCCATTTTGATAAAAGATATTTAATCTACATAAAAATATAATTCAACCATGAAATGAAATATCAAATACCAAAATTATATCATGTTAATTTAATATTAAAAACATCTATTTTCCATATAGTTTGTTTACTAAAAATATAAAACAATTATTTAAGAAAATTCCAAAAATTTTCCACATGGTTCTTTTTTTACTTCAAGATATATACTTGAATCGAATTTTGTGAATGATAAAATCTGATAAATCCATTAAAAATCCTTTGGTAAATTATCCATCTAATTTTTAAACAACAAAACCTTCAATGTCAACAATAAATATGCTAAATTTAATTTTTTTATTTTATATTTTATACTCTAATTTCAATAAATAACATATCCAAAAAAACACATTAAATTTTTCATGACTAAATTAGTCCCATAAAATTTCAGAAAAACTATATCATATATTCACTCAAGAAACAATATCAATCCTTATAACTCAGTTAATGTTAATAATCATGAAATTAAATAACAAAATATCCCAAAATATTATATATATATACATTAAATATTTATGTTTTATAAAAAGATATCAAATTTTTCCAAAATAAATTTAATAACAAAATCACCAAATCAATTTTCAATCCATGTGGTAATATAAACTATTCAACTTATATTCCTAATATATATTATCTATTTTTACTTACTAACCATTATTTTATCAAAATTAAATCACATAAAAATATTATTCTATTTGTATACAACATTATTTTATTATTCCAAAAACTAAAAAAAATCACAAAAAAATATCATTTAATAAAATAAAATTATACCAAATAATAAATCATATGGGTACCTATGAAATGTAATTTGACCCTACTCTTATACATTTAACCCATATTGAAATCTAAAATTCATAGCTTTTCTCTAACTCACGACATCCTAGAATCTAATGTTAACTAAAATATTCATTGATTCCAACAGTAAATACCTAGAAAGTACTATTCCATAATTACATATATTGGAACTAATAATAAAACAATCATATATCATAGCCGATTATTTTTATAGTTTTTTAATATTAAGAAAAACTCATAGATAAAAACCCCCATATAGTTTCCAAAAAATTGACTTTTTTTCTAGTAAAACAAAAATTATATGATATCCTGGTTTCATTAAATTAAAAATAATTTCATTTTAACTATTTTATTATTTCAAGTCATCCATTTACCTATAAATGAATTTGAAAACATGGAATCGAAATATAAAAATCATTAATGTGTGTAATGTGAAATAAAACTAGTAGGTCTTAAAAGATATTCGAAACCCAATGAATAGGTAATTAACTTGAAAAATAAACCCTTTTACTCTTATATTATCATAAAATTATTTTCAATAATTATATAAAACATCATAGCTCAAAAAACATAATTATTTACTTAAAATAAATAAACATGCCTATATAATTATTGAGGATTTTTAGGGAAACCACAAACCAATTAATGCTATTTTCCTTGAAAAAAATTATAATTTAAATTATCCTAGCATGGATTCAATCATGTAAGAAATTTACTATCATTTTAAAGTCTAAGATAATAATTAAATCATATATTAAAGCATAAAAGATCCACGAAGACTTCATGGGATGTCATATTCAATATCACCAATACTTGTCACCCTTATAATCACACTGACAATGGAATAATATATTTAGATACATATAATATATCTTATCTAGTGAATAAATCATATATAGTGTATTTAAGGGTTATATATCAGGGTTACTTTTCATAACATATAATCTTTTATAACTATAACATGAATAAAACACAATTAATCTTGAATAAAACTCAAGAAATTTTACATTTAAATCCATAAACAAAATTATTTAGTTTAAACCATAAAATGAACAATGATTTAAAATAATAGGTTAAACTCTTCCCTATAAAATAGAAAATTAAAGCATATCATCGAACATTGATATATCCTTGTCATGAGTCGTCCTTGGGGCCCTTATTATGACAACCCCATTATCGCCTTCCATAGGCCATGGGTTGGTGACTAGCACCGGAAATACATATCCCTGACTGTGGGATGCCATTTCCTATAAACCTATAAACACACATACAAAGAACATGAAAAGATTAAAACCACATTGTGAAACCGCAGTAATAAAGTGTGTATTGATTGTAAAGGGGTCCGGAATAAAAGATCAATTGAAAAGATACAACTACAATAGAAAATAACTCTAATTATCATCCATTGAGTATCCTACCTTGAGGGTTGTTATAGATCGTCTCCTAATCTATCCACATCAACAATCCGCGTCCATGTACCTCCTGGCCCGGGCTCCCTAAGTCTCAGTAGTGCTTCTCATCGTCTGTAAAAGTCACAACGTGGTGTGGGTGAAGCCCGTGCATGGGAGAGTATAACAATACCCAATAGAAACCCTGAAACCCCCGAAGGTCTCCTGGAATTCCACAATGGAAAAACCAAAAAGCATGATCTCAATCTCAATGAAAAATCCAAAGACTCTTCTCAATCTAGGTATACAACATAGAGGTTATGAATAAAGATGATTAGTCTTAAGTTATATCATTTTATCTCATTTAAATGTTTTCAATATTAAACCATGAAGGAGTTGTTCCATTATCGATCCACACAGGATCATACGTTGATGATCCAAAATAGAGCACTCTATGGCTGGTCGTCACTGGGTCACGCACTGCGGATCCACACAGGGTTGTTAGAATGCTTATCCACACAGGGTCGCTATGATGCTGATCTACATAGGGTCTCTATGATGGTGATAAAAATAGGGTTTCTTTGATGGTGATCTATACATGGTCACTCTGATGTTGATCCAAACATGGTCACTATGATTCTGATCCTCACAAGCTCTCTATGGTTTTAATCCACACATGATCACTCTTCAATTGGCAGACATCCATAGGATTCCCCGCACTCAGTTCCCTTGAGATCTGTATAATTTTCTCCTCATGATATCTAACATTCATCAAATAAACTATGATCTACAATGGAGTAACCCAAAATGGACTCTATGTCATATGGTTTCTAATGTGACACACAATGCAGCAATTAGATGTCCAGTCTGTGAGTTATAAGATTTTTAGTGTCGAGGGACCAATTGGATTTGGGTCCAATACTAATAAGAAATAATCAATTATTTCGAAAACATAGGTATAATATCTCAAATGGACCATCTCGATCCAATGATTCTAGCGTCTCAAATGGTTCGTCAAACATACGTCTGGTTTGTGACATGTGGCCTTTTAGGAGTATCTGGGCCAAAAAGCGGTTTGGATCCCATCTGACCCTGTCAGACCGACCTGACATGACCTAACCTGGGCTGACCCAACCCAGTCTGGGTATGAACAGGGTTCGACCCAGATAGGCCCAAACTGAGTGGTCTGGCCCAAGTGGGATGTCAAGTAGGCTGGGCTGGATGGACCGTGGACCGGCCCTACCCACCTTAGCCGAGCGCGGCCCGCCGGGTGACCTGGCCTGGTGGCTGGCAGGGTCTACTAGCCTGGTGGCTGCTATCCATCATGAATAGAAAAGTTGTTTAGGTTCTTCCACTGGTGACACCATGTGGTGCCACCCTGTTATCCGCATGACCATCGGGGCATGACCCCCCTTTACTTTGGATTCAATTTTGTGGCCTCCATATGCAATACATGAGAGAATGTCCACCTACTGCCAACACAGTCGTCTAATGACATCCACCCTACTCTCCACAATGGTGGTTCAGGGTGCTTCCCCTCTTCCATGACCAATGATATCCGACCGCAACCTTAGCTCGTCAGCGAGGCTTCCGCGGGCCACCGGGTGATCTTCGTTGGTCCATTTCTTCTTTGGAATATGCTTATGGCCCTTCTAGGTTACTGAAACTACTATGAGGCTCCCAGATTCTGGATTTCTTTTGGTTGAATAGCCGCCCCCAAAGAACACGACAAAAACCGATGTGGTGGACTGTCCGGGCATTGTTCGTTTGGCGCACACCCTCCGCGTTAACATCATGTCTAGTGGGTAATAATCAATTTATCTCAATTGTAAATTTAAACCCATTCAAAACTCCCTCTATATCCACCCTTAATGTTATTCAAATCACGGATCAACACTTTTTTTGTTGACCCGCAATTTTCAGGATTTTCAAGAACGAGGAAATAAAAGAAAATCACTTGAATTGATACATAAACAACCCCTACCATGTATTCAGAGGAGACATCACAACTGTGGATGAAGAATTAATGTTTGATGAAGTTGTCGGCATTCATGATTTCTAGATTGATTCAACCAACATTGTCATCCAAGACTTTTTTCTTCATTGGTGGAAGACGTCACAATACTTCATTAGAGGTTCCTCACTTTCGTCTCAATGATCATTGCCTAAGCTTTATTTAAATAGTGGGAAGGGAGATTAACGCATATTAAGAATTAATGAGATTTAATTAATGAACATATTAACTCTATATTTTTTAGTTACAAAATATAATATTCAAGTGATTAAATAGATTGACAACCCAGTGGTACCACCACCGCCAATCAATAGTTGGTCAAAAAATAATGTAATATTTTTATGTTTTTTATATTCTTTAAAAAAATTAGTAAACTATATTTTTCTCTTGACCTCCTATGATCGATGTCAATCCCCACTTAATTTAATCCCAACTCTATTGATTCTATGGTGCTATCATATTTTTAATACGACCACTATTTCAGATGATACCAAATGATTCCTACCAATTTACATAACATGCATTAAAAATGATCTAAATTCTTTTCGAGGCACACTGAGCCTTGAAATCAAGCACCTTTAATTTTCATAGACTCGTAATAATCACAAATAAGTTAATAAAATTATATGGAATTTTGGGGTCATTCCATTATCCCCACCTTAGGGATTTTCATCCCCAAAAGCTACAAAAAAAACAAGGGGGACAAATGGGGGTACTGACTACATATCTAAGCCTCCGACTTCCATGTGCTCTCCTGGAGGGTCCCATTTAGCCTATGAACTCAAACCAGATGAATCAACTGCCCATGAATGACATGCTCTTGTAGATAATTAATCTCTATCAGGAACTCCACGAATTTTTCCCCATCGTCGATTTCCATCTGACCCTAGTCGATAATGTGCAATGGATTCTGCAATTACATTCTCAGCTGTGAAACATGGAAAACAATATACACCTAGTGCATTTTTGGGGAATGATCTATACGGTATGTCACCTCACAAACTCTGATAAGGATCTTGAATGGTCCGATGAACCTTGGATATAGCTTTCCGCCCTGGATTAACCACTGTAATCCTTATCGGGAAATTCCTTTATGAAGACATTGTCTCCCACCTCAAACTCCATGGGTCTCCATCTCTTGTCTGCATAAGACTTATACCGGCTCTGTGTAGTCATCATTCTCTCCTAGATGAAAAACACCTTCTCTATGGTTGCATGTTCCATCTTTGGACTCATAAGTGCTGACTCCGCTGGGTCTCTCTAGCATAGAGGTGATATGCATGGTCACCCATATAGGGCATCAAACAGAGCCATGCCGATGGTGGAGTGTTAACTGTTGTTGTATAAAAAATACACCAGTGGAAGGTGGTCTACCCAACTGCGGCAAAAATCAATGACACAAGAACAAATCATGTCCTCATGTGTTTGAATGGTCTGATTCTTCTGACCGTCTGTCTAAGGATTGAAGGTGGTGCTCAATCATAGTTGAGACCCAAACACCTCTTGTATTTACTTCCACAAGAGGGTTGTAAAACGGCTATCACGATCTAAGATGATCATCGATGTAACCCTATGAAGTTGTACAATATCTTGCATGTAGATTCATCCCATGCCTTCTACTAATCCCTATTATTGAAGGGGTAGGAAGTGGGATTACTTGGTGAGTCGGTCAGCGATCACCCATATTGAATCGTGGCCCTTGGATGTATGTGGTATCCTTTTCACGATGTATATAGATATACCATCCCACGTCCACTCAGGCACCTCAAGTGGATGTGCTAATCCTATCGGTACCTAATGTTCGACCTTTACTTGCTGAGAAGTGGGGAATCATGAAACGAACTCTACCATCACAATCATCATCCCTGTCCACGAATACTGATTTTGGAGGTCCTGGTACATCTTAAACTCACCATGATGTACTAAAAATGGGATGTATGGAACCTCCTCAACTCCTCAACACATATTATCACTAGTAAAATTGTGCGTCCTTTAAAGAGGATGGTGTGCTCCCCACCTTCAGAAAATCTGTCAGTATTCTATTGTGAGGTTATATGTTCATGTCAGGCCTCATAGTAAAAGTCCCCAAGAACTTCCCCCTGACTCGCTGAAGGAGTGGTGGAGTAACTATTATAGAATAGAGGTAAGATGCTCCATCAATATTCACAATGGATAACTGCAACATGGCTAGCTGATCTGTTACCTCACTTAGAAACTACAGACCAGACCTCCTAATGACAACATATTCCACCACATTCCCCTTCCTAGGAATGTAGACTCTATCAAAGTCATTGTCTAGGAGTAACTCCATCCTTCACCACTATCATATGATTAGGTCCTTCTGCGAGAATACATACTAGAGACTCTTGTGATTAGAGTAGATTGTAAAATGTTTTCCCATCAAGTAGTGCCACCACGTCATTAGTGCAATGACAACTACTTATAACTCCAGGTCATGGTAGTGTAGTTCTGCTCATGTTTTCTCAACATCTGTGAGTCATAGGTGATCACCACTCGCTCCTGCATTAGGACCCAACCTAGTCTAGTAGCTGATGCGTCACAGTAAACTACATACCCAACACCCTCTTCGAGTAGCCAAAATATGGATGCACTTGTCAGTCATTGCCACAGCTCCTAAATAATCTACTAGCATCTCTCTTTACACACTAAGGATTGTCCTTTATTTTTCAATGATGATAAGTATTTCTCCACTCTAGAAAAGTCAGGTACGAATCTCTAGTAGTAGCAAGCAAATCCCAAGAAACTCTTCAACTCGGTCACAGTCTTGGGTGGGTCCAAAGAAAGAAATGTCTCTATCTGCACTAGATCAACTAAAACATAATCCTACAAGATAAAATTTCTTAGGAAGTAGAGTTCATGTATCCAGAACAAGGAACATCAAGAGCATTCCATAAATTTGGTGCTCTCATAGTGTATCGAGAACTCTCTGTAGGTGTGTGGCGTACTCCTCCTCTGACACCAAGTAAACCAATATTTATTCAATGATGACTACCATGAAGAGATCATGATAAGGCTAGAATATCTTATTCATAAGACCCATGAATACTGTTATAGATTTTTTCATACCAAAGGGAATTACCAGGATCTCAGAATGGCCATACTGACATCTGAAGGTTGTATCCATTAAATATTCATCATGTACTCATATTAAATGATAGTCTGGTATCAGGTCTATATTTGAAAACCATAGAGCTTCCATCAGCTGGTCGAAGAGATGATCAATCCTCGTGAGTGGTTACTTGTTCATCACAGTCACCCAGTTCAGGCACCGACAGTCCACAAAAATCCTCAGACTCCCATATGTGTTTTTGGTAAACAAAATTAGGGATTCCCATGAAGAAACAATGGGCCTTATGAAACCATTCCTATTAAAGTTCTCAATATATACCTACAACACACAAATCTCCCCGGGATCCATCCTATATGTTGGTGTAGACATCGATGTCATCTCGGAATACATGTCGATGTAGAAGTCTACCTATCTATGAAAAGGTAGTCCCAGAACATCATTAGGAAAGATATATGTATACTGGTCCACCACAATAGTATAAATTGGACTCCTCATGTCAACATATCCAAGGGTAATGCCAGCCAACTGATTAGTGTTTGGATACACCCTCCTCCGAGAATGTCTGTCGTGTGCTGCAATGATTTCATTCTCTCCGGTGAAGGAAAACCTAATACCATACACACTGACACATTGCACTTTGGGCCTAAGACAGTCAATCTGATCATGGACCCTGGATAATCATTCCATACCCATGATTACATCATAATTCCTCGACAATGCTACTAGGTGATCCCATCCAAATATCTCTCATCTTAGAGTAAGATCATACGGCCAACACTAGTGTGTAATTGTCAAATCCTCTCCATTAGAAGTCTCTAATCATTAGGATTGAGCCATTGACACTACCATAGTCCCCATGCTCTAAAAGAGAGTTGTGGAAATGATAGATTGACTAAACATGTGTCTATAAGTACTAAATCTTGGGTGGAGTAAACACAAATCACACCACGAATCATATCTAGAGCACTGTGGTCATATGCCTCAATTTCCTAAGGCTGAGATCATTCATATTTTCCGGCTCCCCAATGATGGGGTGGACCACCTAGAGGTGGGGACAGTAAAACCTAAAATCATCGCCCACCACATGCTTCACAACCTACTCCCATGAGAGGTTTTCTATCCTATAGAAATCATTGCCTGAATCACTAACTCTACCTCAATGTTCCCCCGAATGACTGCTTTTTGTCGATATGGCGGGTCGAACAGATGTGATCCATGTTACCCTACCTACTGAGCGTCATGAAAAATATACTCCTCTACTGGCCTAATCTCCGCCATGAGCTCTGCACCTCTGACCATATGTCCTGGGTTCATCCTCGAGAAGGTATGGCCCTCATGGACCTATGCTTCATTTTCATACTGTCTGTTTCCAATGACTCGACTACCTATCATCCAGTGGTGCCTCTCACCATCGGTGCCTACTCAGCTAAGAAGCTCTCCACCAATAATGCTCACTGGAGAACTCCAGCCTGCGTCGAGATATTGAGCATTATCCTCGATGCTCTGATAACCCTCTGGAGACCCTGCTCAAATATACATGCCCTGAAGAAAGGGTCTTGTACAATGTCGGTGGAGCATTGCAAGAGGTCATTGATTCTCTCCAAGTACATGGCTACAGTTAGGCATCCCTTTTGTAAGTATAGAAGACATTCAATATGCAAAGAGTGTAGCGTCACTAGAATGAACTCTTCCGTGAAGAGGTTATCAATGTCAATCCAGTTGAGGGTCGCATCATCTTGTATCTAGAGAATTAGGATCCACCATCTTTATGTTGGGCCCTAGAAGATTCTAGAAGATGGGATCTCCATCTAAATTGATGGTGTCTCAACTAGTAAAAAAACTCATGTTATAGCCTCAAGCCAGTCCTCATCTACCTAGGGATCTTCTACACCTCGAAACATTGTAGGCCGCAACATTTGGAACTCATGAAATGTGCACATTTAGTGTGCACCATAAACCAGTGGGGAAGGTTACAACTGTTGTCAAATGGTTTTTGGTGATGTTGGTGCTCCAACCGAAGGTGCTATCTTTGTAAGAGGGACGTGCACCAAATCATTATTGCTCAGTGGCCCATTTTCATGAACTCTCTCTAGAATATTGGATGTCTTTCTATGTGTAGGAATAGTGAAAGAAAATGGTGTTCCACAGTCAAAAGGTTATACTTGGTGAGATGACTCAAATGAGATCAAAAGTAAAAACATTTCAAAAACATGTGCAATTATTGTTTTCGTGTACTAAGTTATAATTCTGAATTTTGGGCCATATTGTATGGATATGACGACTGCCACACCAATACTAAACTCCCTGAATTGAAAACCACTCTCAAAACACTTAACACTATTACTACATTGGAAATATCAAAGTCCTAGTTCTTTGGTAGAACCAAATCATCTAATTCTACATTGTCACATCCCATCCCTCGGGGCTCGTTCCATGTCTATATCCAACGTTCCGTTCATAGGATAGGGGTCTGTGACTGGCACATGAATGTAATATCCCTGAAAGTGGGAATGAAGAATCTATAATCCTACAAACACACATACCAAGAACATGGCAAGATGAAAACCCCATAGTAAAACTACAGTATTAAAGTGTGTACTGAATGTAACGTGGGGTGGAATACAATGACAACTAAAAAGATACAACAAAAATATACCACAACTATGGATAACGTCCACCATGGATACTACCCAAAGGTTAGGTATAGCTCATCTCCATATATCTCTTTGTCAACATGTCACCATCTTGTACAACCTGGTCCTCATTCCCTTTGTCTCAGCCAAGCTGCTTGTCATCTACACAAGACACAAAAAGGTATGATAAACACCCATTCTAGGCTCCGTATTACAATACCCAATAAGGACCCCGATACCCCGAAGTTATCTCATAATTCTAGAAAAGAAAAACCATCCATTATGCTCTCAATCAAAACGCACAGGCTTATGACTCAACTCAAAAAAGGTATACTAATCAGAGTTCATGGATAAAGATGATTTGTCTTATTCTATATAATTTTATTTCGTTAGAATGTTTCCACAACTGAGGCACAAAGGAATAGTTCCATTGTTCACATAGTGTTGTATGTCCTTGATCCGTGACAAGCCGCTCTAAGGATGGTCCTCATCGGGTCAGCCACTTTTGATCCACCGAGGGTCGCTATAATTTTGATCCACATAGGTTATCTATGATGATAATCCACACATGGTTTTTATGATTATGATCCACATAGGGTCCCATTGATGTTTATTCACATAGGGTCACTCTTCAATTAACAGCCAACAACAGGATTCCCCGCATTCAGTGTGCTTGAGTTCTAAATAATATGCTCCTCAAGATATTAGTCATGCCTAAAATTCCACAATATTCAAAAAAATGAGTGACCCAATGGACCTCCATGTCGTAAGGGTTATACTGCGACAAATGGTGCATCAATCAGATGCCCAGTTAGTGAGTTATATGCTTTTTTGTATCGAGGGCCCAGTTGGATTCAGGTTTGATCCAAACCGGTCGTACTCTAATTTTTTCAAAAATCACGTGGAGTATCTTAAACGTACCATCTCATTCCAAGGATTACATCCCTAGATACATTTCGTCCAATGGATGTCTGGTTTATGAGATATTGTCTTTTAAGCCTATCTGAGGAGAAAAGGGGTCTAGGTTATGTCTGACTCAGTCGAACAGACCCGACCCGCCATGACCTTGGTAGACCCGATAAAAGTCCAAATGAGCCTTGCCCAAACCTATTGGGGTTGACTGAGTGGTATGGGCCACGGGCTTGGCCCGCTGGGTTGCGGACCGGCACAACCTTCCTTGGTTGGGTGTGGCCTGCCGAGTGACCTGGCCTAATGGATGGATATGTCCGCCAGCCGAGTAGCCTCCTGTGAAGACCCAGAACCCCCTTGGTCCCTTCCTTTGCCAAAAATCCGGTTTCCTTGCGGGGTACCGATCGGTGAGACCGATCGACGAGACCGATCGGTGACACCGATCGGTGAGACCGATCGGTGAGACCGATCTGTGACACAGATCGGTGAGACCGGCCCTGCCAAGTTGTTCCAGTAATGTTCCTTTTTCGCAAATAGGGTTTTAAACCCTATTCTTCCTTGCTAAAAATATCTTGGAAATCCGAAACGCGCGCAAAGGTCTTAATTAAATGCTTCATTAATTCATGGGTCAGTTAAAACCACCCAGCGCCATTAATGATGAGTCAAGCCACGTGGTCAACCCACGACTCCCTCGTCTTCCGTGGTTTTGTGTTTTCATCTCAACCGTCCCCAGCCCTTATAATTAAGGGTTAGGCCGTGGTTTTCCCCCTTCTTCGATCGTGACTCTTCTGGTGCATCGGGACCGCCGCGTCGTTATCCGTAAAGTTCCGAGCCCCCGGCCTAAACGTCGATCATCCATCAACAAGTAGGGAATTTCTCTCGTCTCTCACTTTTGTGTATCATGCGGGGTGGGCGTTACTTTTGTTCCTATCAAATTGGTTGAACCAAACCCTAATGAAGATACTAAACGAAGTTCTAAAGAAAGAAGGGGAAGGGGTTGTGATCGTTGTTTATGCTTTATCTTGTGATCATCCCTTTTGTTGTACTGGTCTATGTTTTCTGAAAATTGAGGCCGTTGGTGGTCGTGTGTGTGCACTTGAATCCCCTCGTGATGTTTTAAATGGGTTGCTGAAATTGTGAACTCCTGCTGTGAAATTGGTTAATCACGTATACCCGGCTGAATAATTTGAAAGCACCAGGATCAACCCTTCTGTGATATCTAACGGATAGAACACATGGAATTTTTGAAATCATGGAGTGTGTTAAGTCGTTTAAATCTGAAAATCCCTGACTCGTGTTGGTAGTGGTTGTTGGTTGTTTTCCCTTCGGGCCGTTTGCTGGAAATGTGGGAGGGGATGGGATCCCCCGTTCTTTTTATACTCTCGGCGGCTGTGTGAATTTGGGGGATGGGATCTCCTGTTGGCATGGTTTCAGTGGTTGTGGGTTTTTATCACAAACTGGGGAGGGATCCTCTGTTGGCAGAACCGGGTGTGGGTGTTTTGGTTGATCTATGCTTGACGTTTTCCTTGGTTATGCTTATGGTAGTTGCCCAGTAGTGCTTAAAATTAATTGAACAATTGACTGAACGTGAAACAAGAATGGGACAAATGGTTTTGTGGGCAAGGGTCGCGAATTGTGACTCGGGCGTTGTGGTATTGTGTCCTGTAGGTTGGCTAGGAAAACCTAAGTTTTGGGTGAGTGTTTGTTACCTATGTCTATACTTGTAGCTTTGTGTTTCTTATTCGCGCCCCACCCAAGTTGAGCACTTAGTGCCGAACACCCCCATTTATGGGGGAAGGGTGTTTTTCCCAACACTATACTTAGTGGCTGGTTATTAGCTCCTTTTCTGCTCCCTTTCCCGGATAGCCCAAGTACCTTCGGGCAGGCTGTGATGGCCTGAAGTCCATTATTAGCCCAAGAACCATCGGGCAGGGTGTTGTGGTGGTTGGCCAGGTGTGTGCGGCAGGTGGTTTTCCAAGTGTCTTCGGGATGAGGCCCAGGTGTTTTTCGGGCGTGGTAGTGGATTCTTTAGCCCAGGTGTCTTCGGGCGTAGCGGTGGTTGTTCTGGCCTAGGTGTTTGCAGGCATGGTTACTTGTGACAGTTGAGGCCCAGGTGTGTGCGGGCGGGATTTGGCAGTGGGACTGCGTGTGGTTGTGGCCCAGGTGTGTGCGGGCGGGTGTGGCAGTGGGACTGCGGTGAGAATGGCGGGATTGGTCTGATGCGTAGGATGTCTCAATAACCAGTGGGAAAGTGGCGCGGGGTACCCAAACATCGATGTGCACTTATATATATATTACTTGACTTGCGTTATTTGGGGAGCGAACCTTGGTGAGGCTTGGGATGGATAGTTGCCTTGTTAGGTGTTTGGTTTACTCTTTCTCACGGGACTTTAGTACGTTCCCCCACTTGTGCACGAGAGTCTTGGTTTTCCCTACTGAGTGTACTTGTATGCTCACCCTACGTTTACTTTCAGGTTTCCAGGAGGACTACCAGGGCTGCGCGGGACCCTATTAGTCGGACAGTTGGAGTTGTCGCTGTTGTCGTACCTTTGTTTTCTTTTGGTATTGTACTTGAGAGCTTCTTTTTCTTTTGTACTTGTACTTTGTTGTAAACTGTTTAAACATACATGTGGGAATGGTTTACTTTTGGCTTTACTTTTCTTTCTATCTTGGTGTTGTTGGGTTTTCTCCTCCTTATCTTTCGATCCTATAAAATAAAAAGGGTAATGCCTTCCATTTGTGAGAACTTCCTATACCCTTGGTGCTAGTCGCCACTCCGGGACCTATTGAAGGCGGGTTTCGGGGGTCATTATCTCTCCTTCAACTCGAAGAAGGAAGGGCCTGACAACCTGCTGACCCTTCCCTCCTTTTGGTGAAGGCGGGTCGTGACACCTCCCTCTTTCCAGAACGACAATGTAATTCGGGTATCGAAGCAGCAATGCCATGTGGCAGCACCCCACTGTCCACGAGGCCTGCAGGGTGTGTGTCCCCTTCCATCTTGGCATTGATGTCATAGCCTGTGACAATGTTCCACCCCACTGCCACCCGGACAGCTGACATTGGTCTCCCGCAATCCACTACAGTGCCTATGGGCCCCACCTCTCCTCCGCGGCCAACAATAGTAGGGCACCGCTTCTCCTCCGCTACTGGAGACAGCCTGTATCCACCATCTCGTGTAGGTTTCATGCCTATGTGGCTTTTCCAGGCCACTGAGTGAGCTCCAGTGGACTATTATTCCATTCGAATGCTCTGACGGCCCTCCTGAGTAGTTTCCATCACTGCATGGTTCCCATATTCGGGATTCCATTAGGTTGATATTCCACCCCCAAATCACGTGTCAAAAACTGAAGCGGCTTAGGGTTAAGTCTTGTTGGTTTGGCCCACTCCCTCCACGTTATCATCATATCTAGAGAGTAATAAACAATTAATCACATATATAAATTTAGTCCCATTCGAAACATCCCCAACAACCTCCCCGAATTTTATATAAATCGTGGATCATCTTGTTTTGGTTGACCCACATTCTTTATGATTTTCATGAAATAGAAAATGAAACAAATTCTATTGAATTTAATCATAAACAACCCTTAGCTAGGATTCAAAGGAGACTTCACGGTTGTGGATGATGAATCCACGTTTGATGAAGCCATTAATGTTCTTCGTTTCAAGATTGATTCCTCCAACATTGTCATCGAAGCCCTCATTCTTCGTTGGTGGAAGACGCCGCTATACTTTATCAGAGGTTCCTCACTCATGTATCAAAAACCCAAGCCCAAGAATCATTTAAATAGAAGGTAAGGGAGATTAATGCATCATAACAATTAAGGAGGTTTATTAAGGAGTTTTAATTAATGAACCTATTAACTATCAACAGTGTGGTTACACCATATAAGAGTCATGCCATTAAATGGATTGAAAAACTAGCAGTGTTGCCAATACCACTCAACAGTTAGTAGAAAAATATTACAACCTTTTCATCTTATGTAACTATTCAATCAAAAAGTCCATAAAACAATATTTTTCTCCCAACATACAACAGTCAAAGTTAATCATCACTTAAGAAAATATCTACGCTACAGATTCAACAGTTCCCTTGTATTTTTAATTTGAGCACTAGTTAGAAATATTGAAAACACTGCCCACATGTTTACAGAATATACCATAAAAAAGATCAAAATTTTGTTTTAGGCACAACAAGCCTCGTAATCATGAATAGTCAATTTTCGTTGACTTTTAATAATCCGAAATGATTTAAAAAATTAATTATATCGAATTTTTGGGTCTTTATAGTATTAAAGTGAAGAGAAAGAAAATTCAATGGAAATTTAGGAGATAGTTCATATAAATATATTAGAATATTAAAGTAAATGTTTTGAGGAAAAAATCCATGCCACTTTTTCTAACTCACCTCAAACATTTTATAATTTTTGAGTTAAAAATAATATTAATAACTAACTTAATTTTTAACCATTTTCAATAAAATTTTATCAATATTTTTAATTTTTATAATATATTATAATTTTTTTGTATTTATTCTTATTTTTTCACTTAATTTTTAATATTTTCATTCAATAATTCAAAAAATTATTTGGAATATGGGTAATGGTTAGATATCCTTGTTAAATGTTTCCATATTCTCCAAAAGAAAAGGAGTTAATTAGTCTAGTTATTAGTTATCCTTTTATTGTCTATTTTTATTATCTATATTTTAATTATTTTATCTTTATTAAAAAATAATAGATAAAATAAACAAACTATCATTAAATATAAATGATAAAATATTTTTATTCATTAATAATAACTATTAATAACAATGGATCTAATTATTCAAATATGTGGTTGAACATAACGAAACATGTTCATATTACAACGAAAAAATGGCTATAAAATAATTTATTTTAAATTATTATTTTCTTGTTATAGTATTTCCATAATGTTAGTACATTTTTATAAATGTAGTTAATCCGTTTTTGGGAATATTTTAGAATAGATATTTTGATGATAAATAATGAAGATGGTGATACTTAAATTCGAGAGTTATATCTTCCCGTAATGATATTATTTTTAATGAAACCTTAAAAACACCCTATTATAAATAAAATATAATTTATGTGAATAATTACAATATGTGAGGAAATATTTGAAAAATATTGGTATGAAAACAAAAAATATATTTTTTAAAAACTATTGTTAGATAAATTTTATAGAAAAAATGATGACATTTTTGTTAATCATAGTTCTTTATTTCCCTTTAATAACCACTCCATATTAACTCTCTAAAATATTTGTTAATAAATTATATACCCAAATCAAAAAAATCATTTAATTGTAACATTTTATCACTTATTATCATATTTAAGGATTGTGAATGAATTTAAATACAAGTGATTTGAATATAAGTATCAGTAATTTGTTTTCAATGAAATAAAACAATTTCGTCTATTTAAAAACCTAAAATTAAATGATTATAGATTTCACTTGAAAAGGAAAACCATTATATTTTATAATATCATCAACTTATTTTTAATCTTTATTTCATATTCTTATCTCAATAAATATAAATATTTCTATAAAATAAATAAAAATTAATTTATATTTACTAATGGTTTATTATTAAAATGTGAAACAACATAAAAATATTCCCCTTCAATTAAAATTTTAGCTTTTAAAATATCACTAAGACACCATCAATACAAATATCTACTAATCATATTCTGAAATTAAAGGATTATAAAAGAAACTCATGGGGAAAAATAACATATCAATGAATATTTCTTGGGATATCATATTCACTGTCACTCTTACAATTAAACAATACAATGACCCTTAGAGTGGAATAATATTTTAAATTACTTTTAGTATATCATCATAAGAGAATAAATCATTTCCAATGCATTAAATGGTTATATATCATTCCTATTTTTCATAATAAATAATTTTTAAGAAAAATATATACATTAAAACTAATAGATGTTTTCATAAAACTCATAAAATATTACATTTCAACCCATAATAATAAGTATTTAATTTAACCAATAAATATAAAATTAATTTAAACCAATAGGTTAAGGAATTATGTTTTAAATGGATATTTAAATCACATCAAACAACATGGATATGAAATAGTAAAAAATATGGAACATTGATAAAAAAAATTAGTTATATTTAATAGATATAATTTAAAATAATGTTTTAAATGTTTTTATGATAAATTACTATCCTATACACCTTACTCGCCTCATAAATTTTCCAGTCCCAAAATTAAAAAATTATATTAATTATTTACGTAATTTAATTTTTTTTCATCTTTATGCCATTGCAATTTTTATTTCATATAAGTTATATATTTATTTTATGTATTCTTCTTTTGTTGTTTATTTTCCTTGTTTATTAAATGTAATCCCAGTATAGATTTAGTATAATATTAATGGTAAGATATCATTTGTCAATGGTTCATATGATTGAGACAAAAATGTTTTCATTTATTAAATATGATTATATAAATATATATTTAGTTTTTAAAATTGTTATAATCATGGATCTTTTATCAATCAAAGATATTATCATAAATAATGAAAAATATCATAAACAATAAATATTTATATATTTTCATTCCTTTATTATTATTATTAAGTATATATGGGTATTATTGTTTATGTAGGTGGTCAAACTAACCCAAATATGAGTTTAATACAAAGACATAATGGTTATAAAATCATTTACATTTAATTATTATAATCTTGTAACATACTAATATTAATGTTAATTAATTTTTATTAGTGTTAAAAATATTTTTTTGGGAAGATATAGAGGAGTAATATTACAAAAAATATTTAAATAATAAAAAGATATATTGGTTGAAGGGTTCAATATGCCTTTAAGGATCTTATTTTTAAAAAAACATTAAGAATACCCTATTATGACTAAAATATAAACAATTTTTTTACAGTTATTTTAGAATGAATATACCCGAAATATGTATTGGAATCCGAACTCTAAATGTATGGAAAAGTATGTGTGATTGAAATTTTATAGGCATAACATGTTGTCATTTTTAGTATTCATAATCCATTAATGAACACGAATAACTAAAACCTAAAAACTATATAAAATATTCTTAACTTCATTAAAAAATCAAAAAATACTACAAACCATGGTCACATATTCAGAAAAAAATAACTCTAAATTTTTACCTAAAATAATGTCAATTTCATTAATTTAAAATAACATACCATTAAATAATTTCAATATATACCATAATAATGTATATTTCCAAAAATATGGATTTCTTTTCTTTAATAACATTAATGACATTTTCACCAATTAAATTAACTATCCATGTGGTTATATATTTATCTCTTCTTATTTTCAAAAAATAAGTTATCTTATCTTCTTAGTTAACCATAATTCATTAAAATCAAATCATATAAAAATACAAAGGGTTTTGTAATCCTCATTCATTTATAATTTAAAAACCCTAATAATCCTAATTGAATATGTCATTTATTACCTAAAAATCATACAAAAAATGAACCAAAAATTTCTATATTCCATTGAAATTAATACCACCCATTAACTTTTAATCCCGTTATGAAATCTACAACAATTAAACTATTCAAAATCGATATCATTGTGGCATCTAATGTTATAAAATGTCATATATGATAACCAATATTATGATATAAACATATCCATTCTATGATATCTTATATTTATAATAGTATTGAATCATTTAAATACTAGATCCCTTTATCTTTTTGAGTTTTAGCGAATTAGGTGAAACCCATACATAAAAAACCCATATTTTCCCCCCAAATTGACAATTTTTCTGTTAAACATACTTATAGAAGATACATTTGTTTGTTCAATGAAAAATAATTAGAATATGTTTGAATCATTTCAACTAATCATTATGACATTAAAATGAATTTGGAAATATTATTTCATCTTATAATGATATGTATTGAATATATAAAGAAATAAAACTTATATGTCTATTAAAATAAGTGATTACCTATAAAAATGGATTTCATTTGAATAAGTAAATTCATTAAATATTTTATTATCATAAAAATATTATAAATCATTATATCAAAATTTTAATCATGATATATAAACATTTCCATAAAATACATAAACTAGAAAACATAATTACTTTACTTTTCATGGGAAAACATGAAACTCATGAAAAAAAATTCTATGTAAAAAATTATCTTTCAAAAATTCATAATCAATAGTTAAATTGTGAAATATACTTCTTATGTTTTGACATTCAAGTATTAAAATTATAATTCATATTAATCCATGATGTATCTATTATTCATTTGATGAATATAATATAAATTATCACCATTAAAAATATCCCATATATTCATCTGTACGATGGAATAATTCATACAATAAAATTTTAAATATCTTCTCTAGATGATAAAACATTTCTAATATGATCAAGAGTCATATACTAGGAAAACATGCCATCACATAAATTTTTGAATAACTATAATGTGGATAAAAAACATATAATATTGAATAAAACTCATAAAAATTTATATTTCAGAATATATCAATAAGTATGTAAGTTAAAAAAATTAAAATAGAAATCAATTTAGTAGAAGAGGATAAATACTAAATTATTAAAAAGATAATTAAAACACAACAAATATAAAATATAGGTATTAACGAGAAGAGTATTAAAATTCATGGATTATATTTGATAGTGATTTAATGGAAATACTTTAGAAAATTGGAGTAAATATTTTGATGAAAAACTATTTACCTTGATTCCAGAATCACCTCATAATTTTTTAACATTTTATTTTAGATAATTATATTACTTTATTATATTCATTAGAACTATTTTAATGTTTAGGTCATCACTATTTTTATATGTTATCATATATATTTTTTTATTTATTCTTCTTGTATAAATAAATTTTCTATTATTTTATAAATAATCCTATAATAGCTTTGGTATAATGTAAATTGTTTGATATCCATTTTTGATGGTTTTTAATGCTTTAGAAAAAAAATCTGGGCAATGGTTCAATAGGTATTTTTAGTATTATTTTTTTATTTTAATTATCACTATAATAATTACAGTATTATCAATTTATAAAATGGCTTAATAAATGAAACTATAAAATATACATTTAATATTCAATTCTCTTTTATTTCTTGAAAAAAATTACATTGAATATAAGATAACATTATTCATGTAGATTATTGAACAGACCCAAACATGACTATACTACAAAAAAATAATGATTTTAAAATAATTTATATTTAGTTATTCAATAATTGTTAAGAAATAACATTAATTAAAATTCATTTTTATTATAGTGATAAATTACTTTCAGGAAGTATTGGAGGATGATAATTTGGAAAAAAATAATCATGATGCTTGTGATGAATAGTGGAATCATCCATTTTGGGTGACCTTTTTAATGAATCATTAATAACACCCTCATATGAGTAATATATATAGTATTTTATAATGATTCTATGAGAATGAATATAAAAAAAATAAGGATATGAAACCATAATATATATGATTAGAAAAGGTAGAGTGGGACTCTATTTATAAAAAAAATATTGATTAACTTTCTATGAATCATAATTATCCAATTCCCACAAATAACTACAGTCTAATAACTCCCTAAAAAATTCATGACTAATTTCAATCCCCCAAAATTAAGAAATACATGATAACATAGTTATAAAAAAATAAATTCATTATTTTTATCACAAATAATATTAATCACTAAGATATAAATCTTATTATTCAATATAATTTTTTATTCATACCATAATCAATTATGATCAAAACAATAATGTGTGCATTTTCCAAACCAACTTAATCTTCTTTTCATCAAATAAATTTTCAATCCTTGTGGTTATCTATAAATATTTAAATAAATTCTTAATATGATGTCACTATTTATATTAATTAACCGTAATTTCATAAAAAACAATCTCATAAAAATCCTAAAGATTATGTATATCTTATTTGTGGATTCTTCCCAAAACACACTATAAAACACGAAAAATACAATTTATTATCATAAAATCTAATCACATATAACCTATAATTTTTATATTCCATTGATTTTAAAACCACCCTTAAAAATTTTAGCCCATGATGATATCTAAAACTCTTAAATTATCCACTTATGATAACATCATGGCTCTTAATTTTATCTAAACACATCTTTGATACTAACTGTAAATACTAAAACATAGTTGCCCCATAATTAAATAACTATTCAATAATATTATATCACTCACATACACAAGAGAATAATGACTATATATCTATAGAGTTTGAAAAATCAAATACATAACAAACACTGTATTTTTCACTAAATAGATAGATCTTCCCACTATAGTGAACTCTTCAATGATTATCTTTTTTTAATTCAATAAAAATTACTTTAATTTTATCTTTATTTATTTATAATAATAATTTTTCATTGATAATTTTTTTAAAAAAATGGGATAGTAATGTACTTCTCAATAATTTTTTTGAAAGGAAAAAAAATATTTTTGATGATGATGTACTTGAAAATCCATAAAATTTGCTTCCATGTGATAATAAAATGATTTTACTCGTATAATATCAAAACATTAGTTCCATTCATGTAATCAATATCATAGATCATTTTAAAAAATATTTCATTAAAATATATTTAACAATCATCATGAATTATTAAATATTTCTTTATAAAATAAGAAACATAGTAATATATTTTCCTTGAATAAAGAATTATCTCTTAAATGATCGTAATATTTATTTCAATAATGACCTCAAAATATAATCTATTTATATTAAATTATTACAATTGAATATCATAATAAATATTAAAATATAAGGACCCTCCCTTATTACATTCATAATAATTAATTTAGTCAAGAAAAAAACTTCCTTTTACATTGAGGATCAGTTCAATTTTAGAGCTTTAGTGAATTTGGACAATAAATTCCTAACATTACACATTATTACTGAGTCGATACCACAAAAACAGTTTTTGATTTTTTAAAAATATAAAACATTATAACGTAAAACAATACTCCTTGAAAATTATTTAACATTTAACATGGATTCCTTCCTTGTCTTACACATCCATTTAGATGTGAAAATCTTTTAAAAACTTTGGATGAGCACAAAATCATTGTAAGGGATGGGAATGAAGGAAATATCAAACTATTCCATGAATACACGTAACGTATGCAAGCATTTTAAAAAGTCATTCTTGTCACCCATATATATACTTACTTTGTGTAACATGAGATTTACAAAATATCCACACAAAATAAAGAACATAAATATAATCATATAGTTATATTGGGGCATTACTTACATAATATTATAACCATTCATGGCTAACATATAATCTGTAACTCTCACGGCTACCTTACATTTAGTGACCATCACAATTACTCATGGAGTTACCATACGGCCGACCTCCAATATACACATAACCAATGAATTTTAGTGAAATATAGGTCCCACCATTCAACATAAATAATTCCCAATAATGAAAACATAATCATAAAACATGAATAATTCCATAAAATCATTGCTTTTGAATTTAATACAGCTGAATTTGAAAAGGGTTTTTTTAAAAAACTCACTCAAAAATTACATATAATTTAACAGAGGATTAATAGAGTGTATGAAGTATGTATATATACTGTAAATACACAAAATAAACATAATATAAATAGAACCCATCACACAAACACTTTATATAGCACATAAATAATGAAGTAGAAGGTTAACCCAAATAATGGAAATCGGGTTATGAATTCCCTTACATCGAGTTTTTCTTACTACCAAAATGTTTAAACCTCATGTATAATGGTTAGAAGAGTGTTATTAATATTTTAAAGAACAATTTTCATGTTTATAACATCTTATATGATCATTTCATAACATCATTTCCTCCTTTAATTGTTAGTATTTTCTCCTTGCACTGTTTTTGTGTGAATTCTTTACATGATTTCCATGATAGTTTCATGATGGATGTTCTTTTTGATTGGAAGTGATACTCCATAATTTTAATTGAGTAGTATTTACATATATCCAGTAACATAAATTATAAAATTTATTATCTTTAATTCTTTCATGAGGATGATTCATAAGTTAAAACATTAATGATGTTCATTTAGATCATTTTAGTAGTTCTTTGATAATGACAACCTCGTTTTGTCGTATAAATTAGAACCATGAGTAAAAAATAATTCCAGAACCATGGGTGAGTCGTAAAAAATATGTTATAACCTTGATAAACCATATAAATTGTTTTATGAGCATAATTGAAACAATTAATGCAAATTGAAATTACATCATCTACGACGTCAGTAATTTGACACATCACAGACAATGTTTTTAATTCCGTGACGAAGGGGGGAGAGAGAATAATATTGATGATGAATTTATCATGAAAATGATTACATCCAGAATATAAATGATTAAAATGATTTAATGCCTCTTGGGTAAGAAGATATGATGAATGAATAAAAATGAACTCAAAATAAAAGAATAATTATGAAATCGCTTACAAAATTTTAGCATCCTAATGGCTACGCAACATGGTTTTGGAAAATATTAAAAAGAGAGGGAAAAGGGTCACCCGTCTAGAAATGAATCATAACATTGATTATTTCAAGAGTAATAAGGAAATAAAAACTAGCTATGGAAACATTAATGATATACCACAAAAAAGAGAGCATGAATGGAAAAAGAATGTAATTGAGAATTTTCATACCATGTAAAGTAACCCTTAGAACATGACAGTTGGGAACTTCGGGGCCTGAGGAAACCTTGGGAGGACTAATATGAATTTAAGGATTCCAGAGTCTCGTTGATGGAGAATTGGGAATGAATTCAATGAAGGTAAGTGTTGGTATTTTTAGGAAAAGTGAGGGATTATTTTAATAATTTCCAAGCGACACCTCATGGGTTGTATTTGCAAAACCATGGGCTTGCCCATGGAATTTTCTCATCGAATAAGACACTCAGTACACCTCACATAATATTTAACTATACACACGTCGAACAGATTTATGACATCTTTATTATATCATTAATGATTTCATTAACACACTGAAACTAAAAACTGTATTTTTAACTATTCACTGAAAATCAACAGTCTCAGAAAAATTCACATAATTCTCACTAACCATTTTTCATTGGGTAGATTTCAAAAATGAAGTCCATTTTTTTAAAATAGTTTTTTAAATATTTTTAATTTCATTTTTAAATAAAATCATAGATAATTCAAAAACTAATTATTTTAAAAATATAACTGGTTTTATATCAAAATGAAAAATTAATTAAGATGCTCTTAGCTTAAAGCCTTAAGAAAATAAAATAATAATACAATTTACAATTAATTAGGGACATTTTACTCTTCATATTACTATTCATAAGGGTATGTTACTATTCACTAAAAAACCAGTTGGTTCTAATAGACTCCAAATAACCTAAAGAACAAAATTTTAGATGACAACTTATTGAAATTAAAAATAAAGAAGTGGATTAATTATGTTTAAAGGCTAGTTGTAAATATATACTTATAAAAAACTTCCATTCATTTATATTTATTTTTAGAAAAACATGGGGTGTGAAATTATCCTCACCTTCTTGAAATTGTTTCCTCACAGTTTTATTTACTTATTAAACAAGTGAGGGTATTTTTTTCTCATAGTATTTTCAGACTCCCATGTTGCTTCATCAACCACGTGGTTTCTCCACAAAACCATTACCTAGTGGATTACCTAATTCCGCAATATCTGTTCCCTTCGATCATGAATTTGAACTGGTTTCTCATCATAAGAAAGGTTCTCTTCTAGCAGAAATACTTCAGGGCTCAAGACATATGATGAATCTGGAACATACTTTCTCAAAATCGAAACATGAGAAACATTATGTACCAGAAACAAAATCGGTGGTAAAGCTTTGCGGCATGAAACTGTTCCAACTTTCTCCAAGATTTTAACAGAACCGATGAACTGTGGACTTAACTTTTATTTCTTACCGAAACACATTACACCTTTCCATGGAGATATTTTAAGGAAAACATGGTCACCTACCTCGAAAGAGGAGTCTTTCCTTCTGTTATCAGCATAACTTTTCTGCCTACTCTGAGCTGTACTCATGTGATGCTAGATCATACTCTCCTTCTTAGAAACTTCTTATAACAATTCTATCCCCATCAACTTTATTTCACAAACATCATCCCAAAACGCTGGAGTCCGACACTAATTCACATACAAGGCCTCAAAATGTGCCATCTGAATACTGGAATGAAAATTGTTATTATAAAAAAACTCAACTAAAGAAAGATGATGATCCCATATTCCCTGATAGTCTATTGAGAAAGCTCGAAGAATATCTTTCAAAGAATGAATCAATCATTCTGACTACCCATCTAATTGAGGACGAAAAGATGTACTAAAATTTATCTCTGTTCCCAACAACTTTAAAAGTCTCTTCCAAAAGTTATAATTGATCCTGGGATCTCGGTCAGATACAATGGAAAGAGGAAGTCTATGTAACATGACAATCTTCTTGAGGTGCAATTGAGAAAGCTGATCCAAAGTCATTATATCCCGAATAGAAATTTAATTTTCTGACTTTGTTAACCAATAAACAATATCCAAAATCACATTGTTACCATGAGAAGTATTTGGAATTCCCACCAAAAAGTCCATGGATACATTCTCCCATTTCCACTCTAGCACTGGAAAAGGAGGATGAATCCCTTTCAGTAACTGTCGCTCTGATTTAACCTATTCACACATCAAAAATATCATAGAAAAATCAGAAATATCTCTTTTCATTCCATCCCACCAATAATAATCATGAAGGAATTTGTACATCTTAGAACATCCAGGATGAACAGAAAATGTAGAAATATTAGCTTTAAACAAAAATTCATTTTTTAAATTGGAATCACAAGGAACACACAACCTTTTAAAAATCATAAAAAATAATCTTTATTAAGATTAAATTATGGAAACTTACCCATTTTAACCAATTATAACTTTTTCTGTAGCTCACAGTATTTTTTTTGCACATGCTTAATTCTGTCAGACAACGAAGACTGCACTGAAACCTGAAACAAAACAAATGTATTCCCTGCACCAAGAACATCTAAGCCAAAATTCATCAAATCATTAATCAAGGGATCATGTTCCAAACATAGCATGGTTAATGATTCAGGATGTTTCATATGCTTCGAGAAGTATTTTCCTCATGTTTAATTCTATCTAAGAGAATATGTATTTTAGAATTTTATGGTCAGTATATATTTGGAATTTGGTTCCGTATAGATGATGCCTCCATATTTTCAAATCAAAAACCACAGATGCTAATTCCAAATCATTTGTGGGATAATTTACCTCATGAGGTTTAAGTTTTCTCGAAGCATAGGAAATTACCTGACCATTATTTAACAAAACACAACCATGTCCCTTAAAAGAAGAATTATTTTAGATGACAAAATCTCCATTCTAGGAAGGTATGGTCAAAACTATATCATTCACCAATTTCTATTTTAGTTCCTGAATACAAACAACACATTCCTCTTCCCAAACAAATTTAACCCCTTTTCGTTTATACTTATTTATCAGGATAGATAACCGTGAAAAGTTCACAACAAACCATTGGTAATAACCTGCTAACCCAAGAACAATATGAATCTCTGTAACATTTTTTGGTCTTGTCCATTCATCAACTAATATTTTTTTGGTAGGATCAAATATTATTCCATCCTTATTTATAATGTCCCCATGAAAATAAATCTGTTGCAACCAAAAATAACACTTTCTGAATTTTCCATATAGTTTCTTTTCTTTTAAAATTTAAAAAACAACCCATAGTGTTTTTCATGGTACTCTTTATTTTAATAAAATACGATATTTTCATAAATAAATACAACCAAAAACTTATCCAAGAACTCATGAAATACATTATTCATAAGATTGATGAATACAATAGGTGAATTAGTTAATCCAAACGGCATAAAAACAAATTCATAATGCCAATATCTAGTTAGAATGGATATTTTTGGGATTTCATCCTCATTCACCTTCAGTTGATGGTATCAAGATCTCAAGTCAATATTGGAAAAGCATCGATCTCCCTAGAGCTGATCAAACAAGTCATTGATATGAGGAAAAGGATACTTTTTTAAATAGTGATGTTATTCAAAGCTCTATAATCAATGCAAATTCTTGGGGAACCATATTTCTTTATAACAAAAAAATAGGATCTCCCCATTGTAAAGTTCTAGGACGAATTAAGCCTTTTTCAAAAAATCATACAACTAATTTTTCAATTAAAGAAGTTCTATTGGAGGCATACGATATGGGGGTTTTGAAATTGGCTTAGCATCAGAAACTAAGTCAATTGTGAATTCGACTTCATGATTATGTATGACACTAGGTAAATAATTAAGGAAAACATGATGGTATTAATTGACCATTGGAACATCATTAATTTTAATATTTCCCTTCTTTTCAACAATATGGGAAAGATAACATTCATTTCCATCTTTCAATAGTTTCTCAGCTTCCTGATATGTTACCAATTGTATGGGTTCATTCTTGTATATAAATTTAAACTCTTTCAGAAAAACAACTTATTTAGCTCTATAGTCAATCTTAGCATGATAATCAGAAAGCCAGTCCATTCCCAGAATAACATCAAACATCAATATGGGTAAAACAACAAGGTCTGTAGGTAATGTATTTCCACATACCATAATATAAAGATTCTTATAATTCCTCTTTTCTATGACATTTCCCCTGGGGTTTTAACAACATGTTCGGGTCTCTTTTATTTAAGTGATATTTCCAATTGACTAGAAAATTTCTCAGAGATGATTTTAGGTGTAGACCAAATTTCAAAAAAAACATTAGCAAAATCTTAGTGAAAAAACAAAGTACCTTATACAACTTCATTGGATGGTCTGAAATCTTCTGACATAGTGGTAGAGGATCTCACTAGACCTTTCTTCTTTTAGTATAGCTTATTTGAATCATTCTGATCTCTCGTTGGGTAAGCATCTACATAGTGACCCATCTCACCACATTTAAAACACTTAACAATCTACTTATCAGAATTAGTCTTTGGATCATTTTCATTACAATGTCAGGACATATGTCCAAACATACCACATTTAAAACACTTCCCAGTTTTCCAAGACATTCCCCAGGGTGTTTCTTGCCACACTTTTCACAAAATAAAAATTTGATTTTCATACTATCAGATTTATTTTGTTGATTTTTACCCATTTATTTCCAACTGGGCCAATTATTCTATTTGTTTCCAAAATTCACATGATCATCAGAAAACTCCATATCAACGCGCTCATCACATCGTTCATGTTTGTCATATCTTTTGAGTTCACGGGAGGCCAATGCCCTTCGATACTTTTTCTTCAATCTTGAGTAAAAGCTGTTGAATTTTCTATCAAGATCCATAATTATATTTCTATCATACCTCACCATTAGGGTGAATTTAGCTTCACACATAGCCACTGAGTCTTCCTCTTTCTGTTTCAATTCAAGGAATGGCTTATCCATTCTATGTCGCACCACCTTACAAAAATATTTTTAAAGGAAAAGACTTCTAAATTCATCACACAATAAGGAATCAAAATCCTTCCTACCCCCCATATTCCTTACCATTGACCACCACTGATCAGCTTTCCCTTCAAAACGATAATTGGAAAGACTTATCCTAGGATTGTGTGAACATCCCATAACATCGAATATCATTTCAAGGGACTCGATACATCCTTCAGCTAATACTGGGATAGAAGATCGGTTGAATGTACAAGGATGTTGTCTCATTAAATGCTCCTCTACTGTCATGTTCCATTGTGGTACCTCTATTGATCCTCTTGCATGGATTCCACCACCATTTATATTCAGAATTAGCTGAGCCATTACAGTCATCAACTGCTCAGTTCAAATCCCTACCATTACGGGATGTAGTTCCAGAAGGATTTCATTCTACCAGTGCCACTCCTCTTCAGTATCCTTCTTCCTTCTGTGAACAAAAATTCTAAACAAACATATCTTAGATGATGAAAAATGGTAATCTTTAAATTCTATAACATTTCAAATTAAACAAATAGTGAAAATCATTTACGATATTCTATTAACCCCTAAATTTTTCTAAACCATCCTCTAATACCTACTATAAAGACCCACCCTTTTTACACACATAATCATGAATTTAGTCAAGAAAACACTTCCTTTTACATTAAGGATATTTTCAAGTTTAGAGAATTAGAAAATGATGACACTACATTAATAACAATACACATTATTAGAGAGTGGATACCATAAAATCAGTTTCCATTTTTTTCAAAATATAAAACATTAAAACATTAAACAAGAATCATTGACAATTCTTCAACATTTAACATGGCTTCCTTCCATTAATTACACATCTAGTAACCTGTGAAAACCATTTAAAATCATGGGATGGGAACAAAATCTCAGTAAGTGATGGTAAAGAAAGAAAGATCACATTTGTCCATGAATACACGTAACATATGAAAGCATTTTCAAAATACATTCTTGTCACCCATATATATACATACTTTGTGTAACACGATATTTACACAATATCCACACAAAAAAGGAACACATAAAAATAATCATAATGTTATATTGTGGAATTACTTACATAATCATGTATCCATTCTTGCCTACCTTATAATATGTCACCCTCACTGCTACATTACTTTGTGTAACAATCACAGTTACACTTGGAGTAACCATAAGTCCAACCTCCAACATACTCATACCCAATGCATTGGAGTGAAATATAGCCCCCAACCTTCATTATAAATAATTCCAATGAACCGAAAAATAATCTTACAACATGAATAATTCCATTAAAACATTTCTTTGGAATTTCATAAAACCTAATTTGAAAAGAGGTTTTAAAAAAAAGAAAGCCATATTTAAATTACATACAATTGAAAAGTGGATTAATAGAATGGTTGGAGTATGTATATATAATGTAAATAAACATAATGAAACATAATATAAACAAAACACATCAGAGAAACAATTTATATAGAACATCAATAATTATATAGACGGTTTACCCAAAGAATGGAAATCAGGTTAAGAATTCCATTACCTCGGGTTTGTTTTACTTCCAACTTGTTTAAACCTCTTGTATAATGGTCAAAGGTGTGTCATTAATAATTTTCTAAAAAATGTTCAATTTTATAACATCTGATATGATCATTCCATTACATCATTTCACCCTTTAATTGCTAATATTTTTCCACTTCCACTGTTTTTGGGTGAATTCATTACATGATTTCCTAGATTGTTTCATGATGGATGTTCTTGTTGATTGGATGTGAAACTCCAGAATTGAAATGGAGTATTATATACATATATATAGTAACATAAATTATACAATTTATCATTTTGAATTCTTTAATGAGGATTATTCATAGATTAAAACATTAATGATGTTCATTTAGATCATTTTAGTGGTTCTTTGATAATAACAACTTCGATTTGTCTTATAAATTAGAACCATGAGTACAAAAGAATTAAAGAACCATGGGTGAGTAATAACACATATATAATAACCTTTTCCAAATATATAAATTGTTTCATGACTAGACTTGAATTAATTAATGAAAATTGAAATCACATCATCTACGATCTCGGTAATTTGACACATCACGGACAATGTTTTTAATTCCTTGAACATGTGGGGAAAGAGAAGAAGATTGATGATGAATTTAAAATTAACATGAGAACATATAGAAAATAAAATATTATGTTGATTTAATGCCTTTTGGCTAAGAATATATTAATAAATAAAAAGAAATGTACTCAAAATAAAAGAATAATTGTGAAATCGCTTAAAAAAATTCGGGAGCCTAACGGCTACGCAACATGGTTTTAAGAAAATATTAAAAAGAGGGGGAAAAGGGTCACCCATCCTGAAATGAATCATAATATAGAGTACATCATGAATATAAATTAAATAATAACATGTTATGTAATCTTTAATGATATACCACATAAAAGAGAACTTGAATGGAATATAAAAGAAATTGAGAATTTTCTTACCTTGTAGAGTAACCCTTATAACATGATGGTTGGGACCTTGGGGGCTTGAGGAGACCTTGGAAGGACTAATATGGAGGTAAGGAGGCTAGATATTTTTTGAGGGATAATTTGGAATGAATTAAATGAATGGAAGAGTTGGTATTTATATGAAATGTGATGGATTATTTTAATAATTTCCAAGGGACGCCTCATGGGTGGTATATGGAAAACCATAGGATTTCCCATGGTATTTTCCCATGGTATAAGCCACTTGGGACACCAAAAATTTTATTTAACTATAAAAAAATCGACCATATTTGTTACATCATTATTATATCATTAATGATGTCATTAACACATAGAAAACTAAAAACTGTAGTTTTTTACTATTCACCATAAAATCAACTGTTTTAGAAAAATTCCAAAAATTCACCATAATCATTTTTCGATCTGTATATATCAAAAATGAAGTCCATTTTTTGAAAATAATTTTTTAAGTATTTTTAATTTATTTTTTAAATATAATCATAATTAATTCAAAAATTATTTATTTAAAAACTATAAATACTTTTATATCTAATTGAAAAATTAATCAAGATTATATTATCTTAAATCCTTAAGAAAAAGTAATAATAATACAATTTAATATTCATTAGGATCATATTACTATTTATAAGGTATGCTACTATTCACCAAAAAACAAGTTGGTTCCAATAGACTCCAAATAAAATACTAAACAGAATAGTTGATGACAGTTTCCTGAAATTCAAAACAAAGAAGTTGATGAATTATGTTTAAAGGATAGTTATAAATATCTACTTCACAAAAAGTTCCATGCATTTCTATTTATTTTTAGAAAAACATGGGGTATTACATAAAATATCTATAAAGGATTCTTATAATTAAACATTAATTATAACCCATACAAATCAACATTATATTCATCAAGACAATGGAATAATCTATTTAGTTACTTTTAGTATGTCTTCTCCAAAGAATAGAACTTTTCTAATATATCATAGGGTTACTTATCGAGCATGTATTGTGATCATATATAATTTTAATGAACTATAACATGAATAAAAAATTGAATCATTAATAGGGATTATAAAGATTTACTTTTCAACCCATAATAATATTTTTATAATTTAACACATGAAATAAATAATCAATTAATATATTATGATATCTAGTTCCCTATTAAAATAAAATTAATGTGAAAAACTGAACATTGATAGTGAGTAATGAGATTTGGGGGATAAATATTTAAGAAAAGGTTAGGATGATTTAAGAGAAATAAATTATGAAATGAAATTTACTGTTTTAAAGAAAGAAACCTTACCTCCTTTCTCGAATCACCCCATAAAATTTTTACATTTTGGATTATAAATTTATATTAATAAGTTATTTAATTTAGAAAAATTTCCATGTAAATGTCATTAATATTTTTATTCGTTATCATATATTTTTATTTTATTGTATCTATTCTACTTATATATGTTATTTTTTTTCTTTTATCCATAATCCCATAATATCATGAGTATTACGGTAATGGTTATATTTTCAAGTTAAATGCTTCCATGTGCTCCAGAAAAAATGTATTAATTGTATTAGTAGATTATATTACATTGATTGATTATTTCTAATATAATTATAATCATTAATTTATTATCATTATGTATGAATTGATAATAAAAATACATCATATCAAAATCACAAAATATTAGTATAATTCATTTCAATAAAAACAATAAGTAAAAAAATTGTATAATATTGTCCTTTTAAGTTGCTGAACCAACCCAAACACAACCATACTATAAAAAGAAATGATTATAAAATTATATATACTTAATTATTCAACTCTTAATAATGATTTATTTTAATGGTAACTGCTTTTTATTAATGAAATAAATTAGATTCAGGAAGAAGTATAAGACTAAAATTAAGAAAGTAGAAAAATAAGAAGATGATAATAATGTTAATGTGTTGAATCATACCTTAAGGATATATTTTTAAATGAAACCATAGGGACTCCCTCTTATTAATAAGACATAAAAGTGGTATATAATGATTCTAGAAGAAGTAATATATGAATCAAATGAATAAGAAGCAAAATTCTACGTGTTTGGAAAATCAATAGTTAGTGACCTTTTACAGAGAATACGAGTTGTCATTTCCAAAAATAAAAATTCTATTAATCTATTATTTTAAATTTAAAAATAGAAATTTATTATTTTTGTGTGTCCATTTTATAATAATTTCATCAAATTATATTTTATGACTTATTATATGTTATAATATAAAATTTCATTTAACTTTTTTTAAGTACTTTTTCTCTTTTATTATTATCTTTGAGGTTTGTGAAAAATTGTAACATTATAATATTCGTAAATATATTTTTTCTATTTTTGGTGAATTTTACTAAAATATTACTTTTAATAATGTTAATATTTATTCTGGATATGTATTATTGAATAATGAACATAATATTCCATAGATAACTGATATGATTAACCATAGTATTGAAGTGATTTTTTTGAAGCTGACATATGAGTGAACTTGATCTACATAAAATTAACCCAAAACAAATCTAACAGTTATTTTTTGACATGATGATAATTAAAAATTACATTTATAATATTATATTTTAATAAATAAATGCTAAAAATAATTAATATTTCCAAATATATTTGGATGAGAATTTTCTGGTTCATATGGGAATATTTGTTTCCACTTTTAAAAATCAATTTCATAAAAATATAGATAATTATTTTATTGGTATTCTAAAATGGATAATCCATTGACTAAAATTCATGGGTTTTTAAAATTTAAATTATGATATTTTTCTTATGACCATGATTGATATTTTAATATTAGATATTGATATTGAGATTAATATGTATTATGGATAAAAAATATTGATGAATTTTGTCAAATGTTTTACTAAAGACATAGAACATATTTATACTACAAAATAAAATTGATTGATATTTTTTAGTTAGGATCAATAATTATTTTATTGTTATGATTTCTCTCTTTTCAAGAGAATAAGATTTATATGTTTATGAATAAGTGTTCTCAAGTCCCATGATGATTATTTCCACTCTATTAAATCATTGTAATTAGGATGGAACCAATAAAAACTCTTATCGAAATTAAACTTTTAGAAATTTTTTATATGGTTAAGGATAATATCTCCCCTATTGGATTGAATTTTTGAAATTATCATATCTTCCATGTCTTGAATTTCACTAAAGAATATAAAAAAAATTAACCCGACTGGGGGTAAACCATGTAATAATTTCATGTAATCCATGAGTATGATATATAATCTATAAATGAGTGTTATGTAAATTATATTATAGAATACCAATAATATTAGTTTAATGAGAATAATTCCAAATGTAATTAAAAAAGTGTGTTACATGGATTCTTCCCCCAATTAGAAGTGTAACTAAATATCATTCATTTGTAATATAAATATGTAGTATAGCACTATTACCTATTAAAATAAAATATAAATGGATATTATTAACTATATTAACAATAGTGGAATGCCTACTTTTGATTTTAAGAAATATTGTCAATTGAAGTGTATACTAGTTCCCAATTAAAAATCTCTTTACCTAGAAGTCATTTTTGGTATCACAATTCTCTGGAAAGGTACTTAGAAATTCACTCCCATGAAACATGATATTAGTAAAATTTGGATAATGATTTCAATACATGGAATATAATATTTATTCTCATATTTGTAAATTATTTCCCCAAGGAATTGAGAATAAAATTTCAAAATAAATCTATGAAAAACATGTAAATATCAATGATTTAAATGTTAATATCAATGATGTGATGATAAATATTAATAGAAAAATATTAAAATCTTGGATAATGGTTTATTATGAGATAATTTATGAATTATTTACAAGAATAATGAAAAATTAAATTTGTGATAGAGGATTCAGATATAAATTAGAGGATTACACAATTCTTTAAAATATATTGAACAGTATTCTTATTTTATTTGATATCAATGTGTTCTTACTAAAAGATCTAGATTTAAATCAATAAAATACTAATACACTTTTCATTAAACATGTCACATATTAAGTGGATAAAATAATTTTTTTAAAAAAATAATACAGATGAAGAAGAAGATATTTATTTTAAAGAAAGAGAAAACTTAAATTATTGATTATGTAATATATTTATTAATTTGGTTTGCAAATTTATAACATAAATTATATGGAATATGATTCAAAAATTTATCTTATTTCTAAAAATGTATGAAAATGAATTACTATGTTTAAAGGAAAACCTTTATTGAAATGCCGTAATAGTGGTTTTGTTATCACTTTTCTGTTAATTATTTATAGAAATGAGTGTATTGAGTGAATATTATAACAAATAATTATTTTATTTTATTAATACAAGGGATATAATTTTTAATCCTAAAAAACATAAAATCCTTTAAGATAAAATGAGTGTTTCAAGATGTATAAGAAACAGATCATTGAGTAAAAAATAGAAAATAACTGTATTGTAAGTATTGATTTAGAATATAAAATTTTATTTGGAACACATGGAAGTTCAGTAACTCATATTGAAAAACATGATTAATCATCATGTATAAATAATAAGACGAGTAATTATAAAATAAAAAAATATTGAATGGTGATATTATAGTTAATCATGATCATAAGTCCATGATTAATTGAATTATCAAGATAATGGTGAAGATCCTGACAAAATGAGCGAAATTGAAGTTCAATCTCTCAATAATTAAATGGATATATTTTAAATAAGTAAATTTAATAACAGTTAATGTTATATAACATGATAGAAATACAAATGTTGTGATAATAAATTTACAATAAAATAGAATTATTTGAATATATATTAGTAAATGTTTATTGATTGTGAAAAACGGTTATATATTGTGAGATAAAGTTAAAAAATAGTTTTTGAGGAGAAGGATGCATAATAAAGTGTTTTTTATGGATGTTAACATAATGAAAAATTTACAATCTTATTAATGTATTGATAAAAATATAAAATCTAATTTTTTTAAATAGAAAATGTTTTTAATTTTTTTAATCAAATCATAGTTGAGAAATATCATGGAAAATCTATTTTTATATAAGTGGAAGTTGATATTTTTCATTATTATATAATTTCCCAAAAAGATAAACTCTAATATTTCTCAAATTTCTACCAAATAGGATGGATTTAACCTTGAATGGAATTCATATAAGTATTAAATATCTTGATTTATGTAATAATTAACTTTTTATACATTATATACTCTAGAATATATTGGTGGTATATTATATCTTTATCATAGAGGTTATATGGGAGGATATAATAAATAATTAAAGGTTACTGCACCCTAGTATCCAATATATCTCCTCAAAAGCCTATGCATGTGTTTCTAATCAATATGGGATAGAAACTAGAGTCAATTACACATTTATACTATATTAGGAATGATTTATTCTATTTAGTTAAAATTATCAATAAAAATACCACTTAGAAGTTTGGTATAACCATTCAATATACTGGGAAGATTAGAATGAAAAATAAAATGTAATATATATAAAAATGAATTAAAAATCATAACATCTTAGTGATAAAATAAATAATAATCCCAGAATATACTCAATCTACAAACAATAAAATAATAAGAACCAACTGTTCCATATAAAAAATTGACAAATCAAAATATGAAAACATTATGGGAAGATGATATGGATAAGTAGATAAATTGTTCTAATGTTCATTAAAAGAATGTATAAAACATAAAATATTACTACCTAAGGTTATGTAAAAAAAGAAAATCTAAAATGTTATCACCTCCTCCTGGTGCCACCAAAATAATGCCATGATTATTTGACCTAATTGTTGTGTATTTCTATCACTTCTTTCAGAATAAATGAGGTCTATAAACATCGAAGGGCTGTATATAGCATGTGAGATAAACATTCCTAGTAGGATTCCACCATAGTCCCTATGAAAATACATTATATGAAAAACCAATTCATGTTATTATTAACTATATATAATATTATACTATTTTAAAGGAAACAAATACAAGGTTTTGTATATATATGGATTCAAATGAATAAATTAACATAATAAATGAACTCTATTTAATAGAATAATGGAATTATCAAAAAATGACAGTAATGTAGTGAATCATGGGTTGGTACCGAAGGGGAAAATATAGAGAATCATAAGCTCATAATGCTTAAAAATGTTTGTATCCAATATATATATCATTCTCAAATCTATAAATAAATATCAATCCATATGCCTCTATACATTGGATGCGAGCTATATATTATTTCCCAATAAGATCAAAACCCAAAATTGATCCAACTTGAGTCTCATCATGACTATCCATAATATCTTATGAAATAACATTACATATAAGAATATATATAAGGATAGATTCCTCAAAACACAGAAAGAAACATTTCATAATAATACTTCTATTACCTAAGTTATTTTCCACATGAATATTCCATTGATTCAAGGATAAATTTAAAGAATAACATTTATGGAATCTATCTATGATCTTTGATGAAATAAGACTATGTATTTGTATTTCACAAGTCACAAATAGGCCCATAGTGGCCCCAATTGAATCTACCCCATGCCCAACTCTAGTTTTCTAGGGACTAGTGACCAGTGCCACGTAAGAATATAACATAAATTCGGGGAATTATCCTAATTTTCCAATACATTATCAAAAATCTCAATGACTATAAAATAGTAAAAAGTCAAAAAAAACTAATGCTTCCAAACATCTATGATCATACAATCAATGTAGAGCATTTTAGTACTGAATTTGAAATAAGGGCCCAATACAAGACCATCCAAAAACTATAGAGAGACCTATTGTACATGGATAAAGAATAAAATCAAATTTAATAACCTAGAAACCACCTCAATAATTTTATCTTAATATATGATCTATCACATCTATATAGTCCAATGACACAATTAAAAGGGTCATCATTTGTATAAGACCTGACATGGGAATTCAAAGCCATGTAGGGGTGATTATAACATGACCTTTTTGTACACCATGAAAACATTAACCCCTGATTATCATTGATAGTTGGATATAAATCATAATACAATACTAAATAGAAACAATAATGTACACAAATATACTCAGTAAAGATACCACACCACCAACGAATCAAAACTATCTTCCCTCCACTAGACTCTAATCTTGGAAATGATTATTCAAATAAAATACACGCCAACACCAATGAATTCACCATTAAAATGCATCCTAGAGGTCATGATCAATGGGTCACACACATGAAAGATCATTGGTCTTCAATCCCCCCAATACATAGATAGGGGTCATGCCCACAACCATTAAGAGACACCACAAACCCAATATGGATCAAAAAACAATGTATGGGATCGTATTCCAAAGTTTTCATGAAACATACTAATAAAACATACTACATGGAGGACTAAAACCCTAATAATGGAGGTCATGGTGTTTCCAAAATCCACATCTTGGGTATAAAAATGATAAAGGATCACAATCATGTATCATGGAGGGACAAAAAAACTCCATATGTGACTCTTCATCCAAAGGGAGTAAAAATAATGAGATGTCAATTTCATGTTGAATTGTACCCTAATTAAAATAGACTCTGGGAACACACTCAATCATAACTTTTCCAGACTGAAAAAATAAGGGCTATAGACACCCTCAATAGTGTATACTGGGAGTACATGATATGTCCAAGGACCCTATACTCTTACCGAGTGGGTCATCCAAGAAAAAATATCTAAATAACCATATTCATGATATTTAGGGATAGTACACAACATTTAGAGATCACCAGAAACTCTATCGATTCTATCTAGTTGTCACCATGTACACGAGAACATTATCGTTTACTCTGGTCATGTCTTTGTACTTCGGCCTACTCATGACCATGTAACCACTATGTTACATGATGTTCCACTAAACATATGTCACAAAGGTTTTTAATAGAACACATATCTTGTGATATTTAACTCTCCACAGACACCCTAGAACAGAATAGTGGATTCCCACATTTCGTTTCCACCAGATTACATCCCATGTTAATAGGATTTCCCATAATCCACATATAACATTCAATTAAAATTTTATGTTCTATCAGTGATGATTTCCAACATGAGATCACTGATCAGGATTTTTCCTACCCTTTCTATCATATATCAATAGGATACTGGTTCATAGCTACTTAGAAAGTTCCACCATTGAGCCAACTATTTTTTCCACACATCAAAATTTAGAATAATGGAATTCACCAACCCATCTGGATCCACACGCTGGTTATACTCTATATTCATTGTACCTAGATCCTACCCAAAATAATGAAACACACTATCATTATTGATATTTTCAATAAATAATTTGCATTTAACTGTGTAATATAGGGTATTATATGAACCATGGGCCAAAGAAATTATTCACGAGGAATGTGTGATGAATGGGGGGAATAAATATTTAAACTATTTGATGTTAGGACCAAACCTAACACTATATTATCTTGGCATTGATCTTTATTCATATACATTGGAAAACGTGGAGTGATAAAATCAACTAACAAAAAAATAAATCTACCAATTTAATCAATCAATTTAATCTATCAATTTATACTATCATCGATGTGAGAATCAATTCATGTTCAACAAATTGATCAATTTTAGACATAGATAAATGAATGAAATGGAATTTCATAGCACAATCCTCTAGGATATTCGTCACATTTACCATTGATCGATGAAATCCATGTGTTTCCATTATTGGATATATCCATGAACTATGATGGCGTAATGATCCTTTTTATTGATCTGATCTGGATTCTTCTTCCTATAATGCTCTCCAATGATCCACTTGGCCTCCTTGGTTTTAGAGTCCATCCCTGATACAACTCTAAATCTATATAATTATAGATGAACATGAAATTTTTTTCATAAAAATATATTAATTTATTTACAGTAATCATTTTTTCACACGACATATTTTTTTAGAAATACCATGCACCAACAAAATTTTTGTTGCAAAAATTGTAATCCAACACTAGGAGCTCAAATGTTCCCTAAAAAGTTCAATTCTTGTCCCCCTTCACATTGCCTCAAAATCTAATAGATGTACCTCCTCATCTGTAACATGTGGATAAAATAATTTACCTAGTCCAACTGTGGGGGTAGTGCTAATAGGTATTCCACCTCACTAACTCTATGTAGTATCTATAAATGCTTAATGAATCTTGGAGAAATCTTGCCACCCCAGACAATTCTCTATGATCCATGACATGGTGATATTCTAAAGAACACATTTTTCCCCTCCCTAAAATATAATGGTATCTATTATCAATATAGATAAGAATACTTACATATCTATGTAATCCTAATAATTTTAATGAAGATTTAATCCTTCTCTATAGTATGTCACACCAACTCTGTGAAAATGTGTTCTCATTCTCTTGGATCAATATAAAAAAGTGGTGACTTTATGGTTTACGCATAAAATGCCTCAAACAGTGATATACCAATGTAAAAACAATATATTTGATTGTACTAAAACTCTACAATGTGTTGGTTATCCTCCAATATATGACCAAAATCCAACACATAAGGCTATATCATGTCCTCTAGGACAATGATGGTGTGCTCAATAAGGCTATTAGTCTAGGGGCGAAATGTCATTCTCAAGCATAACAATGTCTCATAAGCCTCTAGTAATACTCTATATAATCCTGAAATAAAATAAGATTCATGGACTGAAATGATTGTTAAAGGAACACCATAGAGATATACTGTCTATATCACATAAAATAATCTCTAGAATTCTATTGAGATATTCCATTTAACTCCTAGTATGTGGGACGATAAGGTAATTTGTTAAACAATCAACTAGATAGTATCATTTCCTATAGGCATACATGGAAACACCATCCTGATGTTCATGTACATACCGGCCCACTTTGACTCTATCAAATCTAGGGGTTAAGCTGAGGTCATTAGAACATATTTCTCAACCTTCACTTATATGCATGTGAGGCAACAATAAAAAAAGCATTGCAACACGTTATTGATTCCTAGCAACAAAAACTAGAATTGGAGGTTGTCATATATATTTTTCAAAACTATCTATTCTACCAAATTATATGTACCAAACATTGGAATCACCTCCCCCCATAACATCAATATTATCATCGTTATCGCTCCGAAATGGACAGTGTCTCTCAACATCTTTAATTTCCATCAAAAAACATCTTGTGTGTATTTAAATATGAAAGGTCTTGTAATTAGTATCTACAAACTAAAAATCTGTTACAAACTACGAAATTAATGGGTTAACAAAAATAGAATGATGATATGACGAACCATAATTTTCCTCTATGAAAAACTGCATGAGTCTTGCTTCTCTAATTCCTTGTAAAACAACTAGGATCAGGATATTGGGCTTAGAGTTTCTGCCATGACATTATCCTTATGAAGAATATATAAATTATCCAATTCATAGTTATTGATGAACTCAGACAATCACCTTTATGTAATATTAATGTCCTTATAATAGCTCATTTACCTAATCCTCCTATGGTTAGAGAAAATGATTAACCACTCACCCATTAGGCAGTGCAGCCATATCATTAGGGGAAATAATACCACAAGAAATTCAATATTTTTGTACATGTAGTTTTTCTCATGTGGTCTTATGTAGAATACAAAAATGGCAAGAACTAACTTCCTAATCATTAGAACAGAAACAATCATACTCCTCGATTTATCATAGAACACATCATACTTGAAACCCTCCTTGGGTATTATTAAGATGCGAGAACACATCATACTCTACAACAACTATTAAAAACACTACAACATCATTCCATCCACTTAAAAGGAAAACCTTTTCCAGTAAAAGTTGTCAATGGTGATACCACTCTACAGAAATTGTTTATAAGACTCCAACATACATTGAGAACCCGTGTATAATTTGTTCCTCCAAAAAAAAATTGGATCCCAAAAATGAACCACCGCAACCATCACAAGATCTACTTCCACTCTTACCTCTTAGATAGTGTGTCCTATAAATTTCATGTCTTGATTAAGAAATTGACACATCTAGAGAAGGTGCTCTCAAAGGGTGTCTAGAACCATCATCATCTTCCTTTAGAGCTCTTCCATGGAATATGATTATATTGGGAGATCGTAGATGAAGAATGCCGCAAACTATTCTATGAAGTAATATAAAACTCATTTAATGAGTCCCATTGACCTTATTAGGTAATTCATCATGTTCAATTGCATCGTTATGTACCCATAGTGAATGTAGAAACATCTAAATTTATTCATTGGAATATCATTATCCTGTACCCACAGTCGGTGATATCCTAATCTATGGTCAATTTTAGAGAACCATAACACCCATATAAATAGATGATATATGTTTTTGATAATAAATATGGGATACTTATTTATCATACTCTCCTTGTTTAGGAACTTTTTTTCCACACATAAACCAAAGCTATTGTACACCTTATCAAACAACATTGGGGAAACACAAGAGGAAATGTTTGTTATCAAAAATCACTTATCCCATGAATCCGACATCTACACTCTCATATCAATAAGATATGTATGATCCATCTCATATACTGTTACATATATTGAGACCAGACAAAATATAGTAGAGAATGGGTACCCATATCACCACCTTAACCATGTTTCATTCTATCCAACTTGTGAGTGAATAGTTTCACTACACAATTCACAATCACATTCTACCTCTCCGAGTTTCCATTTCACTCATGATGGAAAACCTCATCCCATCATTGTTGACACATCACATTACATAGATCAAATAATAATTATGGGTATGACCTGTTGAAATCCAGTTCATAACTAGTATGAAATTATAGATCCTCATTAATTGTACCAAGAAATTCCATACAAATATATCACCTATGAACATCTGATCGAACTATCAAAAGAGGTAAAAAATCACAAAGACACTGAATCTTGGAGTCTCCAGAAGAAGAGGTCAATCCAATGTATAAACTAGAATATTTATATCTCCGAATAGAGAAGTGGAAAAAATTGAAAGAATCAAAAAAAATTCTATAAATACTATAACTATCATAGAAATAACATAGATAACACCTCAAGTAGTCTATAGAGCCTTAGGGTTATAGGACACCATAACCTAAAAATGTCTATATCCTTGACCACCAACTTACTTAGCCTAGCGGGGTCCACCTGGGTGGTGGTGGTGGTGGTATTTCAAACCTCTGACAACATCATGCTACTCTACCAACCCATCATCAATGTTCTCCTCTATAAAAACCATGAAGCTCCTAACTGTATTTCATCCACATAGATCCCTCTTCAATATATTGATAATCTGTATGAAATGACATAAAATCCCATTCCAAATGTCCTTGACCATCTGAAGGGAAACACCAAATCTCCCTTAACTGATTTGATCCATTATTTGATCCCTATTCTGTTGACCCTAGGTCATTTGATCACCTCCTAGAGCTTCTGACATAAATGGGTCCCTATGACTACAATCAACACCCTTCTTTTAGGGACCCAACTCCACGAAGTCCACTTTCATCACCCATTATTGGAACCTAACCTCTCATTATTCTCTCAATCACAAAGACGCAATCTAACACTTTATCAAAAGTTGAAATTCATAGAGAAATCACTAAGTCCTAAATATAAAATCTTAATCCTACTAAATGTTTCATTCTATGAAATAAATCATCCATGATATCCAAATTGTATTAAGAGATATCATTAAAAATAGATGAATAATCTTCCATATCCAAACAAAATGTTTTATATGTTGAAGCATTGGTATACACATCGATCACAACATTTATAGACAAAAATACTCTCTAAATAGAAGATTGAAATATAATAGAGAGGTCGTTGTCTCATAGTTTTTCAATGTTCCTATACAACATCGTTACCATGAAAATCCCCAATGAAGACTCACTAAGATGACTTCCATCTAGTCTATAGAAATCCTCACAAGTTGAAAAACATGTTTGACAACCTATGGATGGTCTTTATCCACCGGGGGGTCTAGATCACCCTAAAACCTTAGAGGTAACTATCTTTAGAGTGAATGTACCACATACAACCTATGTTTAACCATATATAGAACATCTAGTGATATCCCCTTAAGAACGAGTATGGGTATATCTAGTAAACCACTTAAAGGTTTTATCTATGGTATAATACCATGTACTAAATCCTCTTCACTCATTGGATCATCCTTTTGATCAAGCTGTTGAAGCATATTTTACATTATTCCTAACGACGTCAAAAATAAACAAGATGAAACATGGTAAGAGAGTATATCTAGAGAGATAACTCAAGTTAGACATGGAAACCAACACCTATTAATATATGATTAATGCAATATTATTCATTAGAAATAATTTTTAAATGTACCTATTCATAAGGAATGGGCTCAGAGTCCTGGATTATGGATACATACGCAATGACACCAATTTTGGAGTCTATGGGCTGAATGTTGATCTAAAAGAACTAAACATTATTCTCCCAACCAAAGACATATACTCTTATCCTATGTTCGATTAAAATTCCCTAATACCATGCTATGAGGACTTGGCCCAATGAGGCCCAATAGCCACAACCCAATTTCCAACCCCAATAGGCTAGGGGTTGTGGACCGGTGATGAGTAGGAATATCACACAAATCAGAGTTCATTATCATAATGTAACTATAAACAAGAACACATATCCATGACTATACGATGTTAAGTAGTTAAAACACTAAAACTTGTGCATGAATACATTTATGATCCCACAATTAGAATATGATATAAAAGTTTACAAAGTTAAAATTAGTCCACGTACAAGCTCAACCAAAAACTATAGAGGGAACATCCAACTCTATTGTAAGGGGGTATAATCTAATGAAACCACCCAAAAAAACATCGGTATACATAGATCATGATATTCAAAATCATATCCCTGTCTACCGAAGACACCATCAGATGAAAAGTTGTAAGATCCCACCTTTTTCTATGTATATCACTCTCAAATTTATTAATTACAATTCATTTGGTTGAGTTTTCCCGAATAATAAACCTTGGTGGTTGTATTTTTTTTTTTCATTCCTGATTGTTGTTTTTAATCAACACGGTATTGAGTTATGAGGAATCTTGAGAAAATAAAAGATAATCTACAAGGAGATACTTTTTCAAGAAAAGTGTCATAATTTTCAACAATTTTTTTTGATTTATTGTAGTTTCCATAAATGTTTCAAGTGTTAACATGGGTTATTCATACGTTGATAAGTCCTAAAATGGTTTTGAGTTGTTTTTATAAGTAAAATGATCTAAAATACCATATACAGAACAATGAAACACCATGTACATGGATTACACATCGTTTAATGATTAAGAGGATGTAATAATCTACTGACGCGATGATTTTTTCAACATTTCCACAACAAATAATTACACACAATGCAATTATATTTCACGTCAGTTAATTCCATCGATTATAGATTTAAAACATTTCATCCAGTCGATTATAATCAAAACACAAATGGAACATCCTCAACTTAATGCTTAAGAACCTTCCATGCAATTTTGGAGTTCCTATAATGATTCTAGATATCTCATTTGTGCATATAATCCCTACAATGTGGTTTAAGTTTGGATTTCCATTATCTCCCTTCATTATTTTGTCTTTGTATTGTAATCTATTGACTATGTTCATTTTTTTGGATCATTATCATTTTTGATCTAGGATCCTCCTTGTGACCATCCAAACTGTCTTCTTCATGGGATTTTTTCATTTCAATATTTTCATTATTTTCCATTAAATAAATTGTTTCTAAGACTTAACCCAATGTTATGATAATGTTCGGGTGAGGAATCCTTTGATTAAAAATATATTTTTTAATGTATTAAATTATTTTTATCATGACACGGAATTTGGGTGATTTTTTTATATTGATTCACCCTGGATTGACCTGATTATTGATATACATGGAATGTTATCTATTATGAACAAATGATAAATAAAACATGTATTTGAAATATTAATGTTAATTTTCACAAGTAACCATTTATTATGTGAATTTTTATATCCTTGTTTCTATGAAATGAGTAGTTAAAAATCCTAAAATCATTTTATGGGGCATTCGACTAGTTGATATTCTAATGGGCTTATATACCAGGATTGTCCTTGAGACATGTTTATATAATTATATACCTATCCTAGTCTTCAGAAAAATAAAAATTCATACAGAGCGTGCTAGGCCCTAATACATTCGGAAGTGATAATATTTATATATTGGCCCTAATGCAAGATGAAATTCTTATATTCTTTAATTGATCATAATTAAATTATAACATGATTATACATCCTTTCTTGACCAAATGTGTTTTAATTAATACCTTTTTTATAATGATTCATATAGAATGGTAATGACACATCCTGAAATACATTCTGGTTGGTCATCGGGGAAGGTTCTCTATTACCATGGTTATGTGGTTACGGTTGACATGGATTCCAGACATGATCAAAGATATTATAGAATTTAGCTAAATCATATTTATGTGGTATTAATTTAATTTTTTAATTAATTAAGTCACATGTTTATTGTATTATTGGATGAACATAGTATAATAATTGTTATGTTTGGACATAGTGGTGTCGACCTACATAGTATACTCACAAACTATTCATGATGCCATTTAATGCATGATAAAATTACATAGATACAGGATTGGACAATGGAAAGGGACCTTGTTGTTAACCGTTTTCATACGGGATGGGCATGACATTTGATATGGGACTGACATGGGATTTGGGACTACATTCTTTTGAGTGTTCCAGTCATTTATTTCGTATTGATTCTAGCATTAAATTTTGTTTCCATGTTTTCCTTAAATTATTCATTTAATATTTATTAGATAATTCAATTGTCATAATTATTTAATTCTAGTTTATTTCTTGTTGTATCCATTATTTCATCACTTTGATACAGGTTTATTAATTTATACATATTATTTTTGTTTTTTTGTAACTCTGTAACTAGGGTATAGGATCCCTACTAAAATTATATCACACCCACTTCTAGTCGGTAGCCTCTATGGTATAGGGAGTGGTGCTTCAGACCTCGTAACAAACCCTTTATGGCCACGTGAGAGATTTCTAGATCAGGGGACATTTCAAGATGGACATAAGAGTTCAGTAGTTTTATTTTATATTTATTTACTATTTGGGAAAGGTATAAATGATAATTGGATATGTCAAGACATGGCAATAAGACTAGTAATTGATGTAGCCAAACTATTTACTAGGGAAAATATGAGTACCTAGGGATAGATAGTTGTTTATGATATTCACATTATATATTTTATGTTATTTCACATTGGGTTATTAACATGTTGTGTTGTGTTATTGTTTTATGATGTTATTGGATCCTTATATTTAAACTCATTTCTTGGTATGGAATGATATGTGTATACATGCATCATACTAGGAACATAGGGATATTTATTGACTTTTGTTGTTCAATATAGAGGCATTTTTATTGCATATTCTATATAATTCCCTATTGAACACTAATATAAAATACCTAATATATCTAAGACTATAATTAGATATAAAATTCTATCAATATAAATATACGTAAGCCTTTTTTAGAGAGACGATGAGTCAGTAGTTATTTATCATGTCACCAGTAGAGGTTGAACTTATTGATATCATGTTTTCTACAGAGTTTGATTATCTGGTATTGAAAATCCCTCAACACCATATTCATGTTGAGAATATCACTGTTGGTAATAAACACCCTCATAATATTGATTAATTTTAACTTCATGTAGTTCTGTAGGTTCATATATGTGTTCATCTTCATGATAGCTTCTTTATGATCATCTGATCCATGGAAAGGCAGATTGTTAACATTGTTCCATCGATATCAGAGCAAACTAGATAGTTCCATATTTAGTATCTGGAAATTTTAAATGGGGATGGAGTCCCACAGGAAGCCGAGTTTTGGATATATTTGGTCTATAATATCATTAAACATATTGATACAACGACAAGTAATATAGTGAAACATGCTAATTATTGTTTTCATTTACCAGAAATGCATTCATGGGAAATTTTGGAGAAGGAAGGGAAGCTATAAGGGTTATATTGGAATGAATTCACGAGGATGTTACTAAGAAACATCTTTCCCAATACATTATCACATGAGAAGGATCATGAGTTCATGAACCAAACAAATGAAGGAATATCTGTGCTAGAATAAGTTAAACATTTCACCGACTACACATCATTGTGTTGTCTTTGGTAGCTGATGATATGTCAAGGGAAATATGTATTCTGTATGATCATTCCAATGAGATCATAACTTAGGTGAATGTGTTCTATATTATTTGTTTTACAGATGTGATGAATTAGGAACCCATTCTGGATGGGAATATGAGAGAGGGCACAAGAAGTGTCTAGGTTTTTTAAGAAGGGAAAACAATGAGGTGTTATTCTAATGGAAAAAATAATCCGTATAAAAAATTTCTCTAAGGAATGTAAATTCATATAACAAATTGAGTGGAAAACCATCTATGTATCCTGTTCCATTCTAGGTCTATTAGTGTGGAATGATGGGTCATTAATGGCCTTTATGTATGTACCCCACATTGGAGTGTCATTCTTGTGAAGGAATGGTGCATCTATATAAGTTTTATAAGGGAATGTAAAATCAACGATGTGGCAGGGGAATAGGAAAAGTATAATATTCATGGAATAAATAATCAACACCTAAAAAGATATGTAGCTCAGGTTCCGTAGGATGTTATGGTCGAGGTGTTGGGATGTGGTACCACCATGTTAGAACAAAAGTACTAGTCATATATTATAGCTATTTTGTGGCATTATGAATCCCAGGGTGGAGGGGTTGATCATAAGCATGTTATGTAGACTACTTTGAAGTTTGAGGATATAGGAACATGTACGATCAAACATATTATTTTTTATGACCGAACATTTCTTGTATTTTTTTGATATAGAAGCTTGAAATTACATTAATAATTTAATTTGGTAAATATTTTGGTATTTTATGTAGACTGGTTGGATGTTTTTTTACTACAGACACACCATTGGATGTGTGGTATGAGAATATCATATGTAACAATGAATTTTATCTACATATTTGTTGTTATTGATTCACAATGAAGTATTTTGTATTATAAATGAAAATTTTGTATTTAATTCTTAGTATAGATTTGTTATATATATACTGGGATCATATAAAATGTCACCATAAGAGATTTATCTTTTTATATATTAAGGGAGGTAACTTTTTTTAATAAGGAATGTGGGATATTAAGGTGGGTAGTTCAAAACCAATTCTATGAAGATAAGATTTAATCACATATGTAGTAGACACTAAATACCTAAATGATGGTGGAATGAAGCAGAATTATTTTCTTACACTGGTCGACAATTTTTATGATATCATTTGAGATAAGTTAAACATATTACATCTATATAAATATTTCATGTTTACTATCTAGTTAGTGTTAGGAGTAGAGATAGCTTCTATGTCTTCTTATAAAATGGAACCTGTAGAGCTTCAAGAGTTGGATGTTCATTTAGAGGATATTGAAGCTAGATGATTCCTATTTCCTAGTACATCTCCTTGGGTTTCTATAGTTATTTTTTCATAGAAGGTTGTTGAGATGTTGTGAAAAAGTGTTGATGATTGGAGATTGAACTAGATGATAGAAATTAACGTGTATCCCCTTCATTATATAGATGATCTCTTTGATCAGTTGAGAAGAAATAAGACATTATTAATGATCATGTTCGGATCTACATACCATTAGTTTAGGGTGAAGACAATAGAAATATTGTGGACTACTATTAGGAGAATTTAAGGCCTATATGAATTCTTGGTGATCCATTTGGATTGACTGATGCACTGGCTATATTCATGTACTTGATTAATTTGATCAATAAATATTTTATGTATTAGAATGTGGTTTATTTTCTTGGTGATATCTTATTGTACACCATGTCCACAAATAATCATCCAAAACATATTGGTGTAGTCTTGAGTACATGAGAGAGAATTGTATTTATGTAAACTTAACCTGATGTAGTTTCACTATTTATAATGTAAACTTATTGGGAATATTATTCTTAGAGGAAGAAGTGTTATTGGACCCATATAAATTTTTAGTCGTCGTATCTTGGGTGAAGAACAATAATGTCTTCAAAATTATAATTTTTTTTGGATTAGAACTGTATTGTCAAAGATTTATCTAGGTAATATCTTGTCTATAAGGTTTGATGTTAGGGATGAAAAAAGGGAGTGAATTTTGTTTGGAAAGATGTTTGTGATAAATATTTTTATGATCTCAAAATAATGTTGACCTTAACACATATCCTCACTTTATATATACTATATAAATCATATACCATGTGCTATGACACATCCTTTGTTTGACACATAGTAATTATGATGTATGACGATCAAGAGGTTTCTTATGGAACTAGATAGTTAATCCCACAAGATAAGAATTATTACACTCATGAATTGGTGTAATAATAGTGGAACATTCCCTAAGATGGTGGATCCATTATCTTATGGTTGAGTTTTTTTAATACAAAGACCACAGGTGCCTCAGGTAAATATTTTCTCAATTGGACCTAATCCTTTTGAAGATAATTTGGTTAGAATACATTTAATAATTCAACATTGGGCTGTATTGTTAAAATGGAATTAGAACCTCCATATTATGAATGTTGGAATGCTACAATCTATGTTTTTTAGTCCATTTGAAATAGTGAATAGGATCAGTCCAATGTAATACATATTAGAAGTTCCACAACACTAAAAATTCATCCATGATGTGTTACACATGTTTTAGAATCATTGTTATTGTCCCAACCCTACTAAAATGAAATAAATAGAATAATTTTATCTTAGTGTTGTTGTGTCCTTTTTGAATAATCTATTATTCATTAGGAATAGTACTGATAAGTATCCCATGTTTTGGGTGATTTCTTTTGTTCAGTTTTAGTGGAAACATAGGAGAGTTCATGAGGATACATGGTAGAGGTTGTTAGTTATGTGAGAATAGTGGCAGGACCTTTTCATCAAGTCTATATAGTTGTACATGGATAAGCTTAATGGTAAACTTTTATATAATGTGGATGTTGTAAGATTTCATCATTTTATAGGTATGTCTCTCTCTATGTTTTTTATTTATCATATTTTTGTTGATATATTCCTCTTCATTAAACCATGGTGGTTGTGTTTTTATCCTACTTTTCTTTTTATAAGTAAACATAGTTTTGGGTTGTGAGGAAACATGTGAAAACCAAAAAGGATGCATGTGGAGAGTCTTTGTGGTAGGGTAACATAATGATCTAGATTTATGTTTGTGTGAATTAATAGAATCCGAATAATTGGTTGATGTGTTACTATAGGGATTATGTAACATGAGATGTCTTAAAAGGGGATTTGGGTTGTTTTAATAAGTAAAATTGTCTCAAAACACATCTAAAGAACATTTACAAGCCATTTAAAAGGATTACACATCCTGTAATGTTTGGGGAAATTTAATATTTAGCCGAGGAGATATGTTTACAGTATATCCATCTAAAAATAATTTCATGTTATGTAACAATATTGAATATCCATCTAAAAATAATTTCATGTTATGTAATTGTATTGCATATTTTGTACTTCCCTAACTTATAGTTTTAAGGTTTTTCATGTTGTTGATTTTCTTTCAACTCATATGCATCTTCCACCTATCAACCATATGGAACCTTGTAGATGATTTGTGGGTTCTTATCCTGATTAAAAACATTTTTTTCATATTATCCATCATTAGTGGTTTTCTTTATTTTTTCCTTTTTCTCCATTTATTATTAATCTACTGTATTGTAATTACTTGACCATGTGCCTTGTTGGATTTAATTATAATTTGTTGGATCTAGGATCCTTATTATTATCATCCACACCTTATTCCTCAGGGGTTTTTTCATTTGAATCATTTATTGATAATTAGATAATGGTAGGGGCTCTGAAACATAACCCTATTTTTTGATAATTTTTCATTATGTTATGTATTAAAATTGTGCCAAAAAAATAATTTTTCTACTAAATTAATTGATTAATTTGATTATTCCATAGAGATATATTGGATCCAAATGGTTTTTTTACTAGGATTGTGGATATTGTTCAGGTGATTGATCCTTTTATTATAAATAAGTTTTTTAATTTGAATAAAATTTATTTTTGAAGACATTGAATTTGGATGATTACTTGATAGAGATTCACCTTGACATGAGTGGATTTTCGAGATAACAGGATTTTTATTTATTATGAGTAAATGATAAATTAAATTTTCAAATGAACTGTAAATTTAAATTTCTATAAATTATGATTAACAATTTGATATTTTAATATCATTTTCTTTGTGATGTGTGTCGTGATAAATTATGAAATAAATGTATCGCATGTTGTTAAAATTGAAATGTTTAAATGTTTAGATATCTGGATTATTTCTGAGTCATGCTGAAATGCATATATAACGTTCTTTGACCTGAGACACATAGAAATGATTATTTACCAGGCTCGACCCTAAGATATATTGAAATTATTGTATACCATATTTTCCTCGAGACATGATGAAATGAATATCTATTGTAATTAACCCTAACATAATGATGTAATTCTTGTATATATGGTTTTGAAGAATATTTGAGTAATCTATAACACAGTTACAATTTTGAGGTTGGAATGGTCATGAGACATGTCCAGAGATATTACTTCACAACATTGTGGAAGGTAATGTTTTACCATGGTTATAATGTTATGGTTGGCATGGTTCTTCGAAACTCATAGCCAGATTACGACATGGAGGCAAGGAACGATGATGTGGTATTAATTTATTAGTTTAATTAATTAATACTATTTTCTATTTATTTATTTTATGAAATTATTATAAGATTTGTTATGTTTAGACATGGTTGTGTTGACCTACTAAGTTATACTAACACCTTATTCAGGTTTTTGTCTAGAACTCGATATGATTACACAGATGTGGGATTGTACATGGGAATATGAACTTATTGTTGTTTTTTTACTTTGTATGTGGTAAATATTTTGATGATGAGACAGAAATGGGATTTGGGATTGGGGAATTTTGAATCATCATGCCTTTTATTTTGTATTAATTATATAATTCCATTTAGGATCATTCTAGAATATCATTACACATTTTTTATTAATAAATTGATTATTTATTTATATTTATTATTAGTTTCTCAATTATATCATGATTTTTCTATACATTCATCACTCTAATATTGATTCATTAGTCTATAATATTTATTTTCACTATTTTTTAACTCTATAACTAGGGGGTATAGTCTCCCCACTATACATTCGACTCCTCAGTTTCTAGTAATATGTCTATAATATATGAAGTTGCACACTTATTTTATCATATCTTAATATGTTATTTATCTGATAGAGTACTAGATCAGGGGATATTATAGTCAATTTTTTCATAAGACACAACACTTGTTGGTGAAGCCCATATAGGGGTGAGTATAAAAATACATATTAAGAAATCATGAAAAAATTGCATCATTAATAAATTATAAACCCAAACTGTAATATCATACTGAATAAAAACAAGAAATAACATATATATACTCTGTAATGACACAACACCACAAGGATATCACAGCCAACTATAAGCCATAAGATTATACTCAATTTAATTCGTGATTTTGGAGAATTAACTCCACAATACCTAAAATCATAAAATAAAATCATCCAAGAGTTCATTATCATTATGAATTACCCAATAAATCCCACAAGCCACAAAAGAACCTGGTACTCAGATAGGGGGTCATGCTTAGGATTTTTGGGGGGACACTATGAAACAAATCTAGGTCAAGCCACTATATAAGAGAGCTTATTCCAATGATTCTGTGAATCCTACCAGTATGTCATGTTGGTTGGAGGATCAATACCATGATCCTAGAGGTCATGATGATTTGACAGACCCATCCAATTGTATATAAATGGTAGAAGCTCACACTACAATATCATGAAAGGGAACTAATAACTTTATCTGAGTCTAATCCACGATAGGGGGACACAATACAAATATTTTAACATAATGATAAACTCTACCCTCGAGGGAATTTACCAAGATATCACACTCAACTGATACTCGTTCATATTGATGAATTGAAATGACAAAAAACCTTCTAAGGATGTATAGGATGTGTATCTGGGGTACAATATGTGTCCATACAACCCTTCATCCTATACAATTTTTCTGCCTCATGCAGCTTATAATTCTCTATATAAATGACATGTAGTCATTATACATGTCACGTGGAGATCACTCGACAATTCCCACATCCCATTTTTCTATACTCATTTACACGGAACTGTGTTTGTGGAATCTATTGATTTCCTTATACATTGGAAAGCATGTGATTATGTAACTTCTATGTTAAATGTTGATCCAATGAGAATGTGTCACATGGAATGTTACAGGGTCATAGGTTGTGTGGTGTCTAACTCTGCATGAACTCCCTAGCACCACACAGGGGGTCCCACATGGCGTGTAATGCTGAGTTATATCTTCTGTAATGCGTGATTTATTTGAACATTATAATATCATTCATTCCATCATCACTATTTTTTCCATTAAAATTTCTTCAAGGGGTTCTATAATCCGTAGTCTTCTAACCATCTCTATCATTGATCATTTGGATCTCGGTTCAGATGTTCTTGGAATACTCCTCGGGCTAGACATAAATTTTCTTCATACATAAAAATATAGTAGAATAGAATCTATAAATATTTTCTAATCCACCAAATATCTAACTCAAAAATCTCCTCACCTTGACCATACCCTCATTCACGATATGCATTCCCTATATCGGTCTATTTGCATAGAAGAATAGATTCCCAATGATCAAATACCATGAATTCTTTAAATCATGGGACAATGAAAATGACCACAATGAAGGTGTGAATAATGGGTAGAATAAATCCACAAATCATCTTGTATGAGTAGTTATCATTGTCCTTTTTTCATTCATTATTAATATGTTAATTTTTATATAGAAAAATGAAGAGGTATAAAATCAAAAAACAAAAAAACTATCAATTTAATCTACAATCCATTTTAAATTCAATTATAGTTCATGTGTTTTCATTGTTAATGTGATCCTTGAATTTAGATGGCACATCGTTCCTTGATCCTGATCTGATCCAATGATGTTTGTGAAGAAAACTCTCCATTGGTCCTCATGGTCACTAGGGTTTTCATGGAAATACCTGAGAAAAATCTATATCTATATATCTTTATAAGAGATCAATAACTATGTTATAGCAAAAAATTAAAAAAAAATATTTATTTATTTTATTCATTTTCACCCATGAGATCTTTTATCAAAAACACCTCGCACTGATAAATGTTATCTCATGCATAGTGTAAAAGTCATTCTAAAACATTGATGGTATCATCTAATTTCTAATCTTGGATACAATTTATGAATTATTAAACATTTTAGTATAAAAACATGCACATGATATTTAATATATTTTTTATATTTAAAAAATTAATTCATAGAACATTAGTCCATAGAAACTCGAGATATCTCGGCTCCTATATCAAAAAATAATCCATATAAAATATATAAATAATACATTAAAATTTAGAGATGATAAAACATAATTTAAAAAATAAAAACAAAATTTATTTAGAGTTGATAAAGAATCTATCTAGAGGAAAAACATTCATTTAAAACCTGGAAATATTTGATAAGAAAAACATTCATTAAAATATTTATAATTAATAAGAAGAAATCATAAAAAATTCAACAAAAACACGACTGGTAATGTCCATAAACCCCTCAAATTCTTCATTGTATACAAAAATATTATAAAACCATAAAGCACTATGATATCCATAATGATAGAAATCCACAATGATACAAAGTTATAGTTGATTGAAAACATAAATGTAATATTTTATTGGTTTTCTAATACTCAAGATTTATTTTAATTTAAAAATTAACTCTTGATAAAGAGATTAAGTGTAATTAAATGTTATAGTCTATCCTATATCATTCAATCCACTTTCATGATTGGTTTTTCAAATAATGATAAGATAAGAAATATAGAACAGTTATGATAAATCACTACTTCCTAATAAACCCACATTAATCACATCAAAATTAGTACATTTGGATTCTATTTCCATATTAAATAAATATAATATAGAAATAATGTAATATAAGACATAGATAATATATTTTCATAACATACATGATGTATGTTTAATAGAAAAAATTTAATTATTGAAGGAAAACAGTATAAGGGGATAAATATTTGTTAACATCGATTGATTTAATCCCCTTGAAGAAATTCAGTTTACTTTATGATAAAATGCATTTATATTTATGAATGTTTATTAACTCCTTATCACATAATTATTGTTCTTATATGTTACATAGTATGTTATAATTTTCTAAGAGTAATTTTTTCACTGAAAACTAATAGCAGTTCTCCACCATGATGAGATCCCATAATCATCATGAACATATTCATAAATATATTTTCTATATCTAAAAGAAATCATATAAGGGAAAACATTATACAGGCTACCAGGGGTGGAGAATCCTAGGACATTGATGTGAAATATCATGGTGTATGTCATTGGTAATTTCCATTATAGGAAACTATGAGAGAGACCCACTATTAGGAAATCAACATTTTTATGTGTCATGGGATGTTCCAATCCTTGTATGTATATATTGAAACATAAACATTAATGTTATTATTAATGAGTATTATAAAATTTATAACTATATGTATTGATGAAAACATGGATTCCAAATGATTTTGTTGATGTAGGATACATTTGGTGCATCATGATTAATATTCCATTATTTAATAATATAATAAAGGATTTCCCCTTTATATTCATTAATATACTTTGATATCTCAATCACTTTGATGGAAATAATATAGCCTAAATAAATCAATTGCCATGGTGTTCAATAGGAATTTTTTATGCAATGTCAATGAAAGAGACATTTAGCCCATAGGATGACTCATAATAATTCTACCTTCTTCATTTACGATACAGTGATAAGGGAATTATACAAAAAAATAAACCTTCATAAGAGGTATTATTTCATAATTGGACAAAAATTATTCTTTATGTGATCCTTGTCATGTTGATAGATTATACCCTTAGACTCCAGGATGCTTCACCTAATGCCAACTAAGAATAAGGCCTTAAGGGCCATACATAATCTATATCCATAATTTTAGTTAAATAATAATAGTATTTAACATGTTTAATAAATAATATTCCCACATATTATTCAATAATTATAGTTTTTTCATGATCTAATATATACCATTAATATTTTTCGAGTAAATATTTCCTTAATAGAATACCAATAAATATTTATTTGTATTTAGTGAAAAAAATATTTATTATTATATTATAAAATAATTTAGTAATATTTATTTATCTAATAAGTAATCATTTATGACTACCTAATAAATATAATAGAGTAATGGATGACTTGTTTCAACTGTTCATGGAGAAATAATACATATATATTAAATACTATTTAAATAAACTATATTTAAATTAATTTTTTAGTTCATAACATCTCACGAAATAATCTTATTATTATTATTATTGGAGATGCTGGTTTTCACTAGGATTATGTAAACCATACTGGTGATGTGAGATTAGTATTTTTTAAACCCATCAATATATAAATAAAATTATATTATTTTCTTAAAAGAGAAAATTAATTTTATTGTGTGCAATGTGATCTGGAGAGAATCATCTCAAATCCCTATAGAGATTATTCTAAATGAGTGCTCTCAAGAACAACGATTGATCTTCCTCTATCACCACTATCATTTCATGATCGATGGAACTAAACCCTTTCATGAAGAGATTATTTGGAGATTAATGGAAAATAATTAAAGAGTATGTATCATTAGTTATATCCCCCAAGATTCCCACAAAGATTTTTTGTAACACCCTAAGCTTCTATGATACGCTTCTCTTTCAATAATGCAATAGCTTGCATTGTACGAAAATTCGAGATTCTAACACACCGCGACTAATGATAAGAGCCATTATGAATAGAAATACCCACTTTTTGATATTATATATATTTTATATTACAAAATGGACTTCATTTTTGGATTTAGAATTTCGAAATTAGTCTATGTTGAATTTTTGGAATTTTTTTGAGAACTTCCATATTTTTATGAATAGTGAAAAATACATAAAAAAACCTTTTTAATCAAAATAATTTATAGAGATTAATTATACTATTGAGTGGTTTCAAAGTATAATTAGAATATATTTTTACCATTTTATCCAATGGTGGTCATTATAATTAATTTCACTTTCAAATTGGACATGAACAATTGTCAATCTTTTGATATATATTGTTTCTTAAAATCACGCAATTTGTTGTGACAACGGGAATTAATTATAAAATTAATTAATGAAACTTATATGTTTCAAATTTTGTAAAATAGACATCATTTTTGAATTCAGAAATCAATTATATCTTAGGGTGAAATTTTGGAATTATTCTGAAAAACTTCAATTTTTGATTAATAGTGAAACCACTAAGTGATAGTTAAAAAACAGATTTTTTGTTTAAATTAAACATTAACACTTCTGTGATTTTATTTTAGAAAATCCAACATACCTGGTTTTCATTAGTAATTAAAATGTGGTTCAATGGGATTAAAATAATTTTTTGGTAAATTGTAACTTTTAATTTCAATTAATCACGATTAAAGGTAATTAGAGAAATTTATGGTAAAAATGATATTATAAAAATATGAAAATACCCTTACAATTGTCCTACCCTTATTTTATGAGACATGGACGACCAGGAAAATCCATGGGTAAACATGGGGACCCCATGGAGCCACTTGGTTAAGAAAATGTAATTAATAACTTTTTATTTAAAATAAAAATAAAATTGTCACAAACATGTGTTGTTTTACTAAAATAATTATTACATGGGGTTATATAAGTTAAATTTATTACTATAAATATTAATTGAAAAGATAAAAATATTTCCTACATCATGGGAATTTTTTTATAATTTTTAGACATTAAATAAATTTTATTTTTTATGACACAATGATGATGCAGTGATTACCTCATTAATTAGTGATTTAAATAAAATGAAAAGATAATGTAAAATCTAAGACTTAAACATGCCAAAAACCTATTGGATGAGTATATTTCGAACCCCTATCACCGTATCCTCGAAATATATCATTGTGGGACCTTTAAAATCCGAAAATCATTTCATATTAATGTAACATTTCATGACTTTCCAAGAGTACCCCACCTCTCCAATTATAAAAGGCCCCCACCTCTACCACCTTATTCACACCATCAAATCCATTTGACTTGGCCAAACTATACCCAAATACTCTCACAACTTCCCTATATTAATCCAATAAGCCTCACATTGGGCATAAGTCTTCCCAAAGAAGCCTTTGGCTCAAATCGAAAAGAGTTACCTGATTTTAAGGTAATGTCTTCTCTTATGTTATTTCGTTTTATTTTGCTTCTCCAACCCCTTAAACTCATTTTATTACATTCTATTGTAACAAAAAAAGTATCTTAATTATAATAGGATGTTTTTATGAGAATTATTTTATTTAAACTTACACACACCTTCGTCTAATGGTTAAAGAACATACTGTTTCTATGGGCGGCGAATTACTACCTCACGAAACGATGATTGTTCAATCTTCTTTTAACACCTCTCGTGGTGGCCATTATGATGACACTATTTTTATATATGATATATATTATGTTTTTGTTTTTATTATGATTCTGTATTTTTCATTTATGGCATACCATTATGATTTCCATTATGGGTAAATGCGATAATTTCATTCTAGGAAGTGCTGACTACCGCCCCCTCAAAGTGATTTGAATCGTTAATGCCATATGTGGGATGTATAAAGGATAGAGTAAATGGTATTATTCATTATATTATACTGGAATTATAGTATAAATTTATATAATTATAATTTATTTCCATTTAAAATGGAATAGAAATGAAAGTAGTGTTCATGCGTACGTACGACTTACCGTCTCCATGAACGGTGCATTTCATTTCTTACCACTAAATGTTATGTAATATTAAAAATTCATGTATCTACTGGATATATAAAATATATATGATATCTACATCATTAATATTATTCTGGATATAATGTATATTTTACCACATGAGCAACTAGTAATTATAAGATGTTTATTGTTGACTCAAGTACCAAAGATCGACAAAATGACTGTTATTAACATAAATAATTGCATAATGTTCATAACATGGTAATAAGTTATATAAAAGGAATAATATACTTGAAAAATGTTCTTAAGAAATGAAAAATTAACTCTAGTTTATTATTCATGAGTCTAAAGAACGATCGAGTCAAGTCGGACATGAGGTAAGGGAACTTCTTAACCTAATTTCCAATCTTTGGGGTAATCTCCTACTTTCAAATTATGTTATGACATTATTATGTCATATCTTGTATTTTTACTTTCTTTATGTTTACTTATATTTAATACACTTAATAGATCTATTTTATTTAAAAAAATGATCTTGGTAATGACTTCGTCTCAATCTCCTTTCATTGAGGCATATTTTATTTTATACACAACTTTCTTTTATACGGTGTATAAACACATTTGTCTTTTACATTTATTCAAAAGGAATATTTTTATATGATGTGTTTTACTAAACGAAAAAATCAATGTTTTTTTTCCGTACGTATGTGGTAACAACGACTTCTCTGCCACCATGACCATTATTTGAGTTTCGGCTTCCTCTACAAGCCATAACTTTTTTTTAAATGAAAAATAAATAAAAAGTTTTAATTTTCTTTTATTTGGAATTGAAAATGGTTTTAAAATTGTTTTTATTATATCAATGTGTTGTATTGATATCTTGTGATTGAAATGTGGAAATATTATGTTTCTTTTATGCATGTTTTATGTGATACGACTATGTTATGGTTTATGATATGTTTAAACCTATTCATATGAGGAATGAATTGGAATTAATAAGTGATGGTTGGAGCCCGCTATAGCTCCTCCATGCATCAGTAGGTCTCATGAGACAAACTAGTGTCTTGGCATGAGGCCTTGAAAAAATCTTATTTGTGGTCTTGGCACAAGGCCTTTGCTACATGATTATGATAGTCTGGAAATATGAATTCCATCATTATTAAAGTTGTTATTGATATTGCATGTGATTATTCGACCAGTAGAATAGCCATGTGAATAATTAAATGGAATTATTTCATTCTACTTTTTCCATATTATGCTAAAGTTCAAGTTTAAAAGGCTTTTGTTTTAATTATACATTGCTTTAAATGTTTATGTGTATTTATGAAATCTTTCACTATATTGTTATCCTTTCGGAGCATCTGAGCTCACCCCTTCAAATGTTTTAATTTATCAGGATTTAAAGAAGTGTATTATGAATTACCTACAGGGATAGTATGAGGGGATATGAGGACAAGATGTTGTTGTAGTTTTGTTTTACATTATGATGTAATGTAAGACTTATGAATGTATCAAGTGTTTCCAAGGCTATTAAACTAATCATTCTTTCGAGACTTGATCTTTTGTGAGCATGCCAATGTTAGGCAATAATGCACCAACTCTGGGTAACTGGGGTCAGGGCGTTACAGTTGGTATCATAGGGAGGTTAGTACTAACCTTGGAAGATAGATTTAGATAAAATCTGATTAGAGCACATAGCCCAAATATAGACTTTTAGGATTCTTATAGAAGAACTTCCTAGAATTTTGGTATTATAGAGATTTTGTGAGTTTTGGAGCAATACATCCCTGTGTGGATACGAGCAGGTAGAGGTGGCTCTGGCACAGATGTACCTAAGGGTAAAACCCGAAAACACTGCTTTGATCTAGACTCGAACGGGAAGTAGTGCACGACAACGAGCCTTGCTGCACTCTTGGTTACGACACACCTAGGGGATATGCGTAGGATAATTCTCATTTTTTACAAACCATTATAAAGGGTTTATGAGTATATAATTCCTCAATGAAAACATTTTTTATGATTATAGATTATATCCATAAACCGTTCAATTTACATTAAGTATTTAACATGTTTGGAATTATTAATTGCAATTCATAAACTAACCTAGTTGAAGCCATTGTATAGAAATGGCGCCCCGTAAAAGGATTGTGAACTCCATCAATATGTATGATCCAAAGAGTAAGAACGATCATATCATTCATGGTATTAAGCCAACATTTTGAAAGGAAATATTCTCCCATGTGTTCTCAACATATGAAGAAATAGTATCATGTGTTAATAAGAAAAGTAAAGAATTCTCTCAGTATTATGGCTTTGAAGGGAAGAAAGAGAAGAAAAGGATGGAAGAGAGAATGATTGATAAAGGGACGAGGGAAAAGAAGAATTTTCCAATATGTGATAACTATGGGATGAAACACCTTGGAACATTCCTGAAGGGAATGAGATTTTGTTATAATTGTAGAGAAAAAGGACACCATGTGCGTGAATGCAAGGGTAAGAAAAAGGTTTCAAATGTACAATGCTTCATCTCCAAGAAGTGGGGACACTACGCAAACCAATGTCCAAATCATCAGAGTATGCCCCAAATGATGTTATTGGATAATAATCAAGTTATGATACTACCGCAGACGAGGAGGAATGATTAGATTTATTATGTTTTTATTAAATAATTTTGTCATTTAAGTGTTGAATCAATGATGTACTGGTTATAATAATTATTGAGTATATAAGGATTGTACTGCTATACTATTTCACCAAGGACTTGAGATTGTGTGGAACCATGAAAAGTGACTCCACATCAAGTTAAATTTTTGGAAAATATATGTTTTAGAGAAATATAATACATAATATGGTTCCGATACAGAGATAGTGATTTTGGAATAATACATGATTGATTTGGATAAATTATATTCGATATTCTTAACTTCCATGAAATTGATTAATGATTTGTATAAATTCTTGGATAGAAGGAGTATATATAGTATTCTATAAAGAATAAGGGATCATGAATGTAATCAATAAGTATTTATGGTAATTCAGGATGTTTTAGTGTTTTAAAAGAATACATGATGATGGTGTTCACATGTTGTTACGCAGAAAACAGGATCTTCATTATGTTTACCTTCCTTAAAAAATTTGGACAGTGAGTTGGACAGAAGTATTTTGGACAACTATAATGGTTGGAATGGATTTAGTTGAACCATAGATAGTATTGTTTAAGATTAAAACATTTCTGAATATTATTTTTGGAATATTATAATACTATAGTTTTAGGAAGAGGTCAACCTGTAGGTTGGGGGATAACCCATTACAGAAATCGAACCCACAACCATAGTTTGACGTGCCATAATTACCTACCACTAGCCTACAAGAAGTCCCTGGTTATTACAAAATAGTTTTCCTAATCGAAATGGTATGTGTTAATATTTTGAACCTTGTACGATTAGGATAAATACAATATTTTTGAGGTCTATTATCTTTTTGAATGAAAGATAAGTTTGTGGTAGAAATTAGTTGTTGGTTGAAACTCTACTTGTCAAGAAAAAATATATATATTCCTATCTCTAATTCTATGAATAAATTAATTTTTCAACTTTAGTAAAGGGATATTAAAACAAAAAATATGTTATCCTAATACCTTATGTCTTGTTGAACTGATAATATTTTAAATCAACATAGATTGAAGGCTTTGAGGCCCTCAATTTTACACTTATTTGTGATTTATGACCTCAATCACTCCCTTCAAATATTTATGTTTTTCCTAAAATTATATGTCTCTAATTTTAACCAATGTTCTTCTTCTCAAGATCATAATTTGGTGGTCACTTTTTCATTTCCATTTCCCTCTTATTATGGTTAAATTTTATTAACCTTATTTCTGATGTGGGTTTTCCACGAAGGTATTTTCTATTTTCATCCTTCTATTTTCAAAGAAAAATTTCAAATTGCGAGGATGCAATTTACTGAAGGAGGGTAGATTATAACACCCCAAGCTTCCATAATACGCTTCTCTTTCAATAATGCAATAGCTTGCATTATACGCAAGATCGAGATTCTAACACACCAAGACAAATCAAAATAGACATTATGAATAGTAATACCCACCTTTTTGAAATTATATATATTTTATATTTCAAAATGGACTTCATTTTTGGATTCGGAATATCAAAATTAGCCTATGTTGAATTTTTGGTATTTTTCTGAGAACTTCCAATTTTTTATGAATAGTGAAAAATACTTAAAATCATCTTTTTTAATAAAAATAATTTATAGTGATTAATTATACTATTTATTGGTTTTAAAGTATAATTACAATATATTTTTACCATTTTGTCCAATAGTGGTCATTATAATTACTTTCACTTTGAAATTGGACATAATCAATTGTCAATCTTTTGATATATATTGTTTCTTAAAAACACTCTATGTGTTGTGACAGCAGGAATTAATTATAAAATTAAATAATGCAACCTATATGTTTGAAATTTTGTAAAATATACATCATTATTGAATTCAGAATATCAATTATAGCTTAGGGTATAATTTTGGCATTGTTATGAAAAACTTCAATTTTTGATTAATAGTGAAACCACTAAGTGGTAGTTAAAAAACCGATTTTTCGTTTAAATGAAACATTACCACTTCTGTGATTTGATTTTCGAAAATACAACATACATGGTTTTCATTAGGAAGTAAAATGTGTTTCAATGGTATTAAAATAATTATTTGGTGAATAGTAACTTTTAAGTTTAATTAATCGTGATTAAAGGTAATTAGCGAAATTTAAGGTAAAAATGATATTAAAAAAAATGAAAATACCCATACACTTTTCCTAACATTAATGGATGAGTCATGGACTACCAATAAAATCCATCAGTAAACTTGGGGACACCATGGAGCCACTTGGGTAAGAAGATGACATTAATAACTTTCTATTTAAAGTAAAAATAAAATTGTCACAAACATGTGTTGTTTTACTAAAACAATTATTACATGGGGTCATATAAGTTAAATTTTTACTATAAATATCCATTGGAAATCTAAAAATATTTCCTACATCATGGGAATTTTTTTTTAATTTTTAGACATTAAATAAATTATATTTTTTAAGACACAATAATGATTCAGGGATTACCTCATTAATTAATGATTTAAATATAATGAACAGATAATGTAAAATCTAAGACATAAACTTGCAAAAAACCTATTAGATGAATACATTTATAACCCATATCACCTTAACCTCGTAATATATCATTTTGGGACCTTTAAAATCCGAAAATAATTTCATAATAATGTTACATTTCATGACTTTCCAAGAGTGCCCCTCCTCTCCACTAATAAAAGGCCCCCACCTCTACCACCTTATTCACACCATCAAAGCCATTTGGCTTGGCCAAACTCTGCCCAAATACTCTCTCAAATTACCTATATTACTTATAAAATCTTCACTTTGGTTATAAGTCTTCCCAAGGAATCCTTTGGCTCAAATCGAAAAGAGTTACCCGATTTTACTGTAATGTCTTCTCTTATGTTATTTTGGTTTATTTTGCTTATCCAACCCCTTAAACTCTTTTTATTCCATTCATTTGTAAAAAAAACCAGTATCTTCAATATACTAGGATCTTTTTATGAGAAGTATTTTATTTACACTAACACACACATTCGTCTAATGGTTAAAGAACATACTGTTTCTGTGGGTGGCGAATTACTCCCTCACGAAACGATGATTGTTCAATCTTCTTTTAACACATCTCATGGTGGCCATTATGATGAAACTATTTTTTTATATGATATATATTATGTTTTTGTTTTCATTATGATTCTGTATTTTTCATTTATGGCATACCATTATGATTTCCATTATGGGTAAATGCGATAATTTCATTTTAGGAAGTGCAGACTACCGCCCCTCAAAGTGATTTGAATCGTTAAATCCATATTTGGGATGTATAAAGGATGCAGTAAATGGTATTATACATTATATTATACTGGAATTATAGTATAAATCTATTTAATTATAATTTTATTCCATTTAAAATGAAATAGAAATGAAAGTAGCGTTCATGCGTATGTACAGCTTATCATCTCCATGAACGGTGCATTTCATTTCTTACCTCTAAATGTTATGTAATTTTAAAAATTCATGTATCTACTGGATACATATGATATATATGATATCTACATCATGATTATGATTCTGGATATAATTTATATTTTACCACATGAACAACTAGTAATTATAAGAAGTTTATTTTTGACTCAAGTACCATAGATCGACAAAACGACCATTATTAACATAAATAAGTGCATAATGTTCATAACATAGTAATAAGTTATATAAAAGGAATAATAAACTTGAAAATGGTTCTTAAATTTTTTTAAATTAACTCTAGTTTATTATTCAGGAGGTTAAAGTACGATCGATTCAAGTCAGACACGAGGTAAGGGAACTTCTTAACCCTATTTCCATTGTTTGGGTTAACCTCCTACTTTCAAATTATGTTATGATATTATTATGTACTATCTTGTATTTGTACTTTATTTATGTGTAATTATATTTAATACACATAATAGATCTATTTTATTTAGAAAAAATGATCTTGGTAAGGACTTAGACTCAATCTCTTTTCTTTGTGGCATATATTATTTTATACACAACTTTCTTTTATACTGTGTATAAACACCTTTGACTTTTACATTTATTTAAAAGGAATCTTTTTATACTAAGTGTTTTACTAAAAGAAAAAAGGGAATGTTTTTTTCCATATGTATATGGAAACAATGACTTCTCCACCGCCGTGACCATTATTTGTGTTTTGGCTTCCTCTACAAGCCATAACATTTTTTTAAATGAAAAATATATACGATGTTTTAATTTTCTTTTATTTTTTTATTGAAAATGGTTTTGAAAGTGTTTTTATTATATCAATGTGTTGTATTGATATCATGTTATTGAAATTTGGAAATGTTATGTTTCCTTTATGCATGTTTTATGTGATACGATTATGTTATGGTTAATGATATATTTTAACCTATTCATATGAGGAATGAATTGGACTTAATAAGTGATGGGTGGAGCCCGCTATAGCTCATTGATGCATTGGCAGGTCTCATGGAAAAACTAGTGTCTTGGCACGAGGCCTTGAAAAAATCTTATTTGTGGTCTTGGCACGAGGCCTTGGATACGTAGTTATGATAGTCTGGCATTATGCATTCCATCATTATGAAAGTGGTTATTGATATTGCATGTTATTATTCAACCAGTAGAATATCCATGTGAATAAGTAAATGGCATTATTTCATTTTACTTTTTCCATATTATGCTAAAGTTCAAGTTTAAAAAGCTTTCGTTTTAGTTATACATTTCCTTAAATGTTTATGTTTATTTATGAAAACTTCCGCTATATTTTTATCCTTACTGAGCATCTGAGCTCACCCCTTCCAATGTTTTAATTTTTCCAGGATTTGAAGAAGTATATTTTTAATGACTTGCAGGGATAGTATGAGGGGATATGAAGACAAGATTTTGTTTTAGTTTTGTTTTACATTACTGTGTAATGTAAGACTTATGAATGTATCTTGTGTTTCCAAGGCTTCTAAACTAATCGGCCTTTCGAGAATTGATCTTTTGTGATCATGCCAATGTTACGCAATAATGCACTGACTCTGGGTAACTGGGGTCGAGGCATTACATTTTTGAATGTTCATGGGACACTTGTGGCAATCATCTAGGGGGAATCAATTCTAGATTCCTCCAACACATTTACAATAATTTTTTGTGATATTGTGAGATACATCAATTAAGAATCAATTTCAAACTAGGTATTTCATTAATTTCATTAATTGGTATTAAATAACATGGTATGATCATATAGTTTTATTCAATCATTTTTTTATTCTCTAGAAAAATTTATTCCATTTTTTTATCATGGGTCCTATCATTTTTTATATAATATATTAATCATTTATAGTGGAAAAAATTAGATTTCGGGATTCCCAGTCCAATGTTTCTGTTTTTCCTAGAAACTAGATGTTATATAATAAGGGTTTCTGACAGATTTATATTTATTTAAATATCATGGATTGGTTTATATATTTTTCTTATGTTTTTTATTTTAGTTTATTTAATCGTTAATTCAATATTAAATTTATTTTTTCTCCTTCTTCATTTCTCAAAAATACAATAAAATTGATTAATTTTAGGATTGAAATAAATATGATGATATCATCTAAATATGCTAAGGAGTTTGGTCATATAACATAAGAGTACATGATGTGTATCCTAAAGGTACATGGTGTGTACAGTGCATAATGTACCAAGAATTAATTTGTAATTAATTCAATAAATGTGTAATTTATTACACATGGTGAATTTAATTACGCATCATGTGTTGATCATGCCTGAATGGATCATGGTTAGTCATATTACATTATGTGTAGCATTTTTACACGATGTGTAGTACTTATTAAAAAATAGGCCATGTATCCTCTTACACTACCTATATAGTTATTTACCATGCATCATTGAGACCGCATTCCATATATCCCGCGAACACGCTATGTACTCCAATAGTTTTTATTGAATGGCTATATGATGGGTCCCAAGGCATGTGTTGCAGATAGATAGTGAGACTAACACATGAAATAAAACTCTAATTTAAACACTATTTCATTTTCAAAATTACACATAATTAAAAATTAACCCTTTAGAACATTAATTCCTTATCAATAAATTTTTATTTTTTAATTATATTGATAGTATAAACCATGTGAATGGTTTTATAAAAATAATTGTATAATTTATTTATGTCCAATGTTTTGATATTCAGATCGTGGTCTAGTGGGATTATAATTATTTGTTTATCTGAATTAAATCATAACATTATACATATTGGATTTGTGTCTCAGGTGGTCCTCGAGTTGATAGTACATGCTTAGTAATTATGTCCTAACTCTCATATGAAACTTGTCACAAGATCTATAATATATGAGTATAATATATGTTGGATTCTTTTTATGGGTACAGACAATGATTCATCTATGGTATATTTTTATAATATTTCATTTTAAATAATTTTATTCAAATTTATAAAAATAAAATGGATGATTATATAAAGAAAATATGGATGAGAATTAATATAAACTACGTGATAATAAATTGAAAATAATTAATTGAATTGATAATGATATGACTTAAACAATAATCAATTTAATTGATTGATAATTATATTAAATGTGTAATTTGTTTTATGAATTTGTGTGATCAGGATCATAAGTTGTTTTTATGTTATTACATTTTATTAATGTACTATAAAATTAAGTTGTTGTCATGTGTGCTATATCCCCAATCATTAGGTAAGGGCTTGTGTGCCGATGGATTCATTTAGATAAATACCTTAACCAATTCATTATTTCACCTAACTATAATGTGAGTAATATTATATGAAATTGATGTATCTCCTAGGATAATGGATGAGGTTAATGTTTAGAGTCCATGAGACACAAATCCAAGATAGATACATAGGTGAATAGGTAGAAAGTTGCAAAACAAACTATAATGCCTCATGGTTTTTTAACATATGTTTATGGTAATATTATCATATACTAGAAAAAATGTCCTTTTTTAAAATATCAGTATCATACCACATTATTATTTTATTTCCTTCAATATTCATGATTTTTCATTATGGATGTTTTATCATTATCACATGAATTGAGAAATTAACAAGAATGAAATATAAAACTAAAATAACAAGGCTTATGAATAAAAATTATCTTTGACATGGTTAACTGCTTAAATAAATCCACATATATTTAAAATAACATAATAGAGAAAATAAAAAAAATACCTTGATTAAATATATTAATTACTGAATAGACATACACTACTAAAGTTAAAATCGTACCATAGTTTAATGTTATTAACTAGAAAAATTTGGGATTCTTTCAATTTTCAATGATTTTTAAAATGATTTTTTTGGGTCAACATAACATTGTACACATCAAGGGATAAATACTAAAGTATTACATGTTTTAACTGAGATGAAAAGGTTTAAATAAAAAAATTTACAGATTTCATGTTTGGGTAGTCGAATTGACATTTCAAGGAACATTTAAATAATGATGCTATCATTGGGAATACCAATAAAATACAATATTAATTTCATGTTCACCCAAATTTAGGGTGAGTATAATGGGAATATAGATCACTTCCTCTATAATGTCCATGAAAATTGATATTACATAGAAAATGGTGAGGGATTTTGGATATTGATAACATATTGGAAGATTAAAAAATAAATACTTGTTTATTTCTCTATATTTTAACAAATAAAGTACTAAAACTTTTTCACATTATATTTTGTGAAAAAATAATTAACATAACTTCAAACATATTTTTGTGATCCATATGATAATAATCAACATCTCACTGGCATACATTTCCTTGACTAGAAATGTTTTTTATGTGTAAACCTACCCCATGAATAAAAATTTGATGTTCTTGAATCAATTATTTCCAAAGTACATAGTTAAATGATAGTGAGAAATCGTTTTCCCTCTATGAGAAATAGATAAAATAATCCACATATGTTTAATTTTTTAGGCTATCATCAAGGACAAATGACATTTTTACCAACCATTAGTACATGTATGCATATACATGATGTATCAACTCGATGACATATATCATGATAATGCGATAAAATATATAGATTATATCTCCAACTGTCTATTTACAACTATTCTAAGAGAGTAGGTGCTAGTTGTCCCTCATATTGTCATGTCAATTGGGTGCATTGAAATTATAGATATCTTAGGGATCAAATTACTTTATGGGTCACACAAATATATCATACATTATTCATAAATAAAGTCTTTATCTAGTTTTATTTAAATTTATAACATTAGTTGTAATTAAAATAGTTTTTGTAAAATCATACTCTAATTATTCAGGTGTATAAGGAAATGGTGTGTGATAAACCCAAAATATTTATGGTGAATAAGAAAACGAAGACGCTACCACAAAACATGGCAAGGGAAGCACTGCCCTTTATCAGTGCTAAACAGAAAATGCTGATAAAGGAGTATTCCTTTATCAGTGCTATCTAAAAGCGTTGATAAAGGTATATCTTTATCAGTGCTAAAAAAGAACTGATAAATGAATGTTGTATTAGCTCTATTATTTTAGCACTGATAAAACATATCTTTATCAGTGCTTTTAACGAGAACTGATAAAGGTTTCATTGGTTTTTATTTAATATCCAAAATAGGCCATCCTCGCTCACACGCGGTCAAGATTTCGCGGAAGCCGAACCAGGCCCCACACTGCTGCGACCTCCTCCTCCTCCTCTTCCTCATCATCCCCCTCCTCCTCTGCCGTCGCCGCCGCCTCCTCCCCCGCTCCCCCTTCCGTGACCGCGACTGCCTCTACAGCCTCCACCCCTGTGACCACAACCGCCGCCGCCTCTACGGTCACCGCCACCTCCGCCTCTGGTGCCACCGCTGCCGACAAGGTGGGTGTGGCTAGATGATTTTCTATGTTGTTTCTTCTATTTTTTGTTTCACATCAGGAAACTTGATCAATTATTGGTTATTTATTTATGTTACCTGTTGAGGTTGAAACTTATGTTATAGCTAGTGCTATAAGGATTGTGTTTGTATTTTAGAAAATATTCATCCTGATTTTCCTTAGGTTGAGTGCCAAGAGATTGGTAATCAGCACCCTCCAAACATTATATAAATGTAGCTCCATGTATATCTTATGGATCATATGGATGCTTAGTATAATGGTAGCTTATTGAGGGTCATGAGGTTGAAACTTTTGTTATAGCTGGTCATATGCATGTTATGTAGTCTACTATGGCTATTGTGGATTCGTGATCATCGATTGTAAATGGTACCATTCCTATATCATCTACCCTTTATTTTATTTTTTAGAAAAGTGAATCACATTCCTTTTTTCCACTATTTTTGTAAATGTTTTAGGCTTGGAGGGCTAAAGCTTAGATAGTGTTTTCCCCATCGACACACTATTGGTATTATAGTCCAAGAATATCACATGTTGCAAGGAATGATCTCTAGATATTGGTGGTTATCATTTATTTTCTGAACCACCCTTTATTTATATGATAATATTTTATTTTATTTTTGTTATGGATTAGTTTGGTTTATAACAATCCAAAATCATTTGTTCCTAGTTGAGAGTTGCTATTTTTATCTCCAAAATAGACAGTGTTATTTTCACTTGGATGAGAGGAATCTTCTATCTGGTCATGTAGAACCAATTCAATCTATATTGAATTTTCTCATAGTTCAAATAGTTTGGCATATTGTGGATGTGTCTAGAATCCTGTAAGATTATTTTTCCCCAATGGTAGTACATTTTTAGAATGTTTTCACTGATGAGGTATAAAATCTACTTCTTAATAAATAGATAAACACTATAATCTAGTTAGTTTTGGGAGAAAATTCAGTTTCTATCACAATTTCTATAATAGCAGCAAAAGAGCATCAGTTGTTTGAATTACAATTTGATGATATAGAATATAATGGTTTCATTTGGCATAGTACATTACCATGGGGTTTTATAGTTCTCTAAAATATACGGTTGATTGGTATATATTCTTTTGTTAGACTATTGGAGATTGAACCTGTTGAGAGTCATGAATCTGTATCCTCATCCACGCAGTGATAGTCCCTTTGATCGTCTATGAGGTTCTATGATATTCTTCAAGATAGATATGACATTAGGATACCATTAGATGAGTTCGACATCAATAGACCTACCATGGACTGCTTTTAAAATTAGTTATGTCCTGTATGAATTTATAGCAATGCTATTTGGATTATCCAATGCATTGGTTGTATTAATGGAACTGATGAATAAGATATTTCATCTTTTTCTGGATCAGTTTTTAGAATTTTTTTCAATTAAATATTAGTGTACTACCAACCCAGAGTTGATCTTGACAATCATCTTATCATCACATTGATTACATTGAGATTACATCATATTTATGACAAGATAACAAAATATAATGTCTGCATTGATAAAGTTCACTTCTTGGTCCATGTCATCTCAGAAGCTAGATTACTAGTGGTCCCATATGAAGTTGTAGTTGTGGGATCATGATAAAATATCAACAATGTATGTGAAATTGTGAGATTTCCTGGTTTACGATGTTATTATTTGTACTATATCCATTCTTTCTCAAATCTCGTAGCACAAATGTAATGGATTACCATAAATGGGGTGATGCTTTTTCTCTCAAATTCTTGTTAGTGATCTTTTTAGATGATCAATGGTAGGTTGACTGCTACATCTACCCTCACATTACCTATTGATGGTAAATAATATTATGTGTACTAAATTGCATTAGGAATTAGACTCAAAGTAGTTATGATGCATGATAATTGGTGGTTATCATTTATTTGCATGCCTTGTCTTGGGTGTTTTGTTGGATGTGGTAAATGGTGTACTCAGTTTTAGAATATTTAATTCTCATGGGTTTCCCCTATTTTATGTTTTCTTTTCAGTTGGAAATCTCCTCTGCTGTGTGCCTCTCCTCTGCCACGAACGGTCCTCTGTCGTGCTCTAGATGACACCTTCACAGTGAGTTTTCTCCTGTTACTCATTGGTTTCCTCATCTTCGCAAGTTATTACTATTTGATATTGATGGTTATATTTGGAAATTTATGGGCTAAACTCCCCACTGATAATCGTGGCCGTTGGTGGTCCTTGTTTGTGCACTAAATGAATTGAATGTTGGTTTGTTCTTGTTGAACATTGGAATATATAAATTTGTGATTTACGTATACTTGACTTATGAATAAACACCCCCAGATGATAAATATTTTGTGATAACACCTGAATTAACAAACAAATTTGAATAAGGGATGCTTTGTAAAATTTAAAATTTGGGTTGTTTGGTTTGTATAGGGTTGCGATTGTGATCACGATTGTGATCACGATTGTGTTTTTGTATGGTGTTTCGGTTGTTAGAATAATCCTCTGACTCAAACTTGGAATAAGATTCATTTTAAATGTTACATGTCATGTGAACCTAGGTCACACACAATGTATCTCCAAGACATATACTTCAGCATGAAACCTTGTAAATGCCATGAAATAATGGTAGAACCATATGACATGTGTTTTACTTCACTCACACCATGTATAGATACCATAGAGACTTTATGTGTATAGACTATACACCCCTAGTGGTCATGTAAGGACTACACACTATGTATCCCACAAAAATGTGATGCATAGAATGTGAGGTGACTCAATATATATCTAAAGTACACGCCGTTATCTCAAGTTGTTCTAAATGTCATCTATTTTAAAAGGCATCATTCAATCTTTATAAGACTAACTTGGAATACATTTTATATATGTCAGATTAAATCAGGTATCTTATACATACACGATGTTCACCCTGCTGGACACACCATGTATATGTATTTCACATGTGTTTAAAGGAATTTGTACATTTATTTTTTTTATAAAACCCAAAAAATGCTAGCTGATTAATTAAAACATAATATTATGGATGTTCTCGAGATCGAACCCATAAAGACAATGAATATGAATAAAGAATGGATGAATGATAATCGGTTGACAAAAGAGTATGAAGATGGCGTGAAATAGTTTATCAAGTTTGCTTAAGATCATGCATGTGACCCTTATCAATTCCTTTGTCTGTGTTTACGCTATTGTTATTCAAGATAATTTATTCTAGAGTTGGATGAACACATGATTTGTCACAGAATATATCAATGTTATACATGTTGGAATAAACCCTGGGAAAAAACGAATGTAGGTAGTGAGTCAGAGAAGATGACATTTTATAGATCATCTGATATGATTAGAAGCATGAACAATGAATATAATGATGGTGAAGATCGTATTGATGAGGTGATTATAGATGTGAATGATGATGAGGATCGTATTGATGAAATGAAAAGGACAATTGAAGATGAACTTCATGATTGCCAAAAATTGTTTGAGAAGTTAAAGAGTTGTGCAAAAATCCCATTGTATGCTGGTTACGCTAAATATTCAATATTGTCATCCGTATTGAAGCTGTATAATTTTAAATAAGGCAACGGGTGGAGTGATGCCAGTTTTATGGAACTATTTTCTCTCCTGAATGTCATGCTCCAAGAAGATAATGAACTCCCAAGACGAATATAGGATTCCAAATAAATGCTATGAACGGTGGGTATGATATCTGAAAGAATACATGCTATCCTGAATGATTGTATATTGTTTCACAAGGACCAAAAATCACTTAAATAATTCCCAAAGTGTGGTGTTTCATATTACAAGAAAGATGATTCTAGTTCTACGAAAGTAGTGTGGTACTTTCCCAACACTGCTAGGTTTGGACACCTATATAGAAGTGAGGATACTGCAGGACAATTGACATGGCATGTAGATACAAGAATTAATGATGGGAAACTATGTCACCCGGTAGACTCTCCTCAGTGGAACAGAATTGATCACAAGTATCCTAAATTTGGGAACAAGTCGAGAAACCTTCGTCGGGCATTATCTATAGATGGGGTGAATCCTTTTGGTTTTCAAAGCAGCAATCACAATACATGGCTGGTTATGTTGTTAAACTATAACTTACCACTGTGGTTATGAATGAAACGAAAATATATCATGTTATCTATGCTTATATCAGTACCAAAACAACAGGGTAATGACATTGATGATTATTTGGCCCCACCGATCAAGGATTTGAAAATATTGTGGGATTCGTGCAGTACAAGTATTTTATGTTCCAGACCCCGCAAACTGAAATTGGTTAATTGTTCTTTTATCGACCAAAACAACTGAAGGGTCATTTGAAAGTTCAATAGAGGTTGACCCTTTTATAAAGACTTCACAATAATTTCACAGCGGTCCCAATGTAGATGTTGTTTTGTATGTCAGAGGAGACAATAATGAAGTAATTTACATAATAGATAGATGAGTCAAATCTCTTTAGCCATTAAAGGAAAAAAGATTGTACAATAATCCGGTCATTTGGTTATTTTAACATACAATTTATTACATTATGTTATTATCTGTCTGCTGCTGTTTTTATGTAATCTAAATTAAATAATAAATCACATCTGCAGATAATAAATTTTTCACCTGCTTATGCAACGAATCCCGAGGCACAAATGGTCTCTCAACCAGCAGCGGGGGGTCCCTCTTCAGAGCAACAACAGGTTTCTCAACCAGATGCTAGTGGTCCTAGTGCATAGCAACAAAAATTTCTCAACATGTTGTTGCTGGTATTAGTGCTGAGGTACAACAGGTTTATCAACCTATTTATGCTGGTCCCATTGACGATGATAGCACTCCGGGGGAAGATATTGGTTCTACGTCTGAGGAAATGGTAGGAAATGAAATCCTGAAAGCGCAAAAAAAAAACAAGAGCATCGTAGTTTGACAGTGTTATCCAAAATCCTTAAGGAAAAACCAAAGGCAACAAATTTGAGATGGGATGGAATAAGCGAGGCCAACATGTTAACCTCAACAGAGCCATATTTAGTAGCTACATTGGAATCGTCACTTGGAAACACGTGCCGATTGATGTACAGTCGTGGAACCATGTTTTTACAAGGCTGAAGACACTAATGTGGGAAGAGATTACAGTAACATTATGATATCATTTTTTTAATTTTTTAAAATAAAATAAAATACCCAAACACTGACTTAATCTTCATCATCCATTTTAGAGTGCATTTATAGTAGATTCCTCGCACAAAGAATATGTATTAAGAGTTATAGGAAGGATTCATAGAGGTTTCTGCACAATTTTAATGAAATATCATCTTAAAGATGTAGAAGGGAAAATCAAGCCGCACCCACCTCCTCTTTACGCACACTTGATATCCCAAGGAGCGTGGGATGCGTTTAGCAAGCGACATGGGGAGCAGACATTTCAGGTACATTGTGTGGGGTAATACGTTGTTTGACATTTTCTTGTATTCATCACACTGATGGAATGTTTTTTATTTATGAAAAATCTACTGAGTGCTGAAAATAAAAAATGTGCAATAGAACCATCGTACCCTTATCATAAAGCAAGGATGGGGTATGCTAAACATGAGAAAAAATTGGTACATCTTTTAAATCTACCCTAATACTAGTATGTGACATAAAATAAAACCATAACCATGTTTCTCTGTTAATACGTAGATTGATGAATCGAAATCGAAAGCCATATCCATCCCACGCCATGTGTTATGGAAAGAGGCTCGTGTAAATAAATAGGGGATACTGAAAGATGAAAACACACAAAAAATTTTCAGATACATGTGAAACTATGACATAATATAAATTTAATTTTCTTTATATCACTATTAAATTACAATAACTAATTATTTTTCTTTATTTTATATCTGTCATAGTAACATGAATCAACAAAACCACACCAGATGCAGACATACTTTCAGTAGCCTTGAAGCAGCCGGAACAGTATGGTCGCGTTAGAGGTGTGGGTTTTGGGGTGACACCCTGAACATATTTTCAAAAAAAAACATGCGGATGTTCAAAATGAAAAAGTGGAAAAGCTGCAAGAAACATTCTCCATTTCTCAAGAATAATTACAAAACCAGATAGATATGATAGAAAAATTGACGGGGGAGAGGCAAAGAGAAGAAACAACTCAACAACAACCCGTGCGTGACGATCCCGCCCCACTTCCACCAGATTTAAGGTGAGCCATTCCCCTGAAAACCTATCTTAGATGAGGTAATCAATTTTTTAATAATTGTTTCTGTGAAATTTTATTTACATAGACACTGATACCTTTCCTATACTAATATTCCACTGGGTGAAAATGACTGTGATTTATCTTTATCAACTCCCACCAATCTCCTTGTAGAGAGGGCTACACTTTTCAATATGCAAAATGACATTCTACACAATAGACAGCTTCCAAAAGATCATCTTAGAGTTTCAATTAATGTAGAAAATGAATCGAGTGCTGATCTACCTGTTTCAAATGATAATGACTACATTCATATGGTTGAACAAGTTGTTGGAACATTCATCGCATGGCCAACAGTTCTTGTAAAAAAACATTTCAACAAAAAGGTATTCATTTCCAATTTATTTTTCAAGCTAGACCTTTAACATTTAATGAAAAATGGTATGAACCAATGAATGTTATTATTGAATCACAAAGACTGTGGGGTGAAACGAAATATCTGCTCAAAACTATCTCAAGGATCAACCAATAGATTGAAACTCGCCCGTTCTATATACACAGTTAATTTCATTGCATGCTCATGTGGATACAAAGTTCAATGACGATAGTGCTCACATAGTTGATTTTAACAAAGATATGTATGGAGAGGAAACATCAGATTTCAAAAGTTCTGAAAATGTAAATGACCTCCTCATGTATGAATGGTTAGGCGCCTCAGTTGTAAATTTATACATGAGGTAAGTTTTCATTATTTGATTTTACAAAAGCTGATATACTCTGATAATTATGACTAAATACATTTTATATTTGTCACAGATGTATATATGAAAAAAATGGAATGGATTTACCCGTGAAAAAAAATTTGACTAGTTAGTCTTCACACCACCTCTTCAAAAGAAAAAATAGATTCTGATATAGAGGCTGCAATAATGTCATCCCTATTCAAATAATTTGACAAAAAAATTACAAATGAAAGACTCTTTTTAATACCAACGATGTAGGGGTAAAACTCTAAAATTTAATCATATCAACTGTATTTTCATTTAATTTTTACGTATTCTTTTTTTTATATTTAGGGAGCATTGGATTCTGATTACAGTCAATTTGGATACTCTAAATATTTATTTTCTGCTTTCAACGCATGGATATCCAACAAACTGACCATGCATGATGGCGTGTGTTAATTTGTAATACACTATATCCAACATTTTAAAACTAAACATCTAGTTATAGAATTTATGTTATATTTTAATGAGGATTTTGTTATGATAGGGTGGTTCATAAATATCCTCTAATGCATGGAATGAATCCAGGGCATAAGGATGAGAACTCCTACAAGATCTACCACTAGAAAAGTATCTGGTATATATAATAACATTACACTATCCAAATACATATCAAAACAAATTACTTATTGTTGTCGATGTTTCTGCAGTGTCCAAAACAAAAAAACGGAAAGGACTGTGGTCATTATGTTCGTACAATTATGAAAGAGATCGTATTTCATCAATAAACTAGCATCCTTGATGAGGTACTTTCGAAAATAATTATGTGTTCATTTAAAATATTTATTAAACCTTTGTGTATTTATATTTTTTCAATACTACCATGAATGTCGCAAAAAATCATATTCTGAAGATGATATACATGTGTTTGGAAACGAATTGGAAACATACCCGATGGAATATTGTACACAAATAGGATGAATGTGAATTACTACTACTTATGTTATCTATATATGATCATTGATTATCCTCCAACCTTATTTGGTGAATTGAGAATGCTCCGATGTATTGAAATATTAATTTATTACTCAATGTTTTCTATCCCTGGATTCATATTATTGATTTTGAACAAATCAATATTGATGTAAGGCATGATGGTGTGCAGTGTGTTTGGGGTGAATGACGAAACCACTGAGGATCAACAAAATCCATTTTCCAGTAAACGATGGATGGAAAAAACAAATTTGGTCTATATCCACCATTTTCAGTTAGATTTAGGGCCTCAATATAAATATTGCTGAAATTAAAGTATAGGGATCAGATTCATCATGCAGAGATATTATTTGATAACATGTGTACCCCTTGGTTCATTTTTAAGAAATTTCAATGTTCTGTATCTCGTTTGTTTGAACATTTATTTGAGAAAATTTGTTGTTGTTTGACTTGAACAATTATTTCAAGGTAGATGGGTGAGATAATTGGTATCATTTAAGGATTTTTTGGAACCAAAATATGTGTCCCAGGATAATTCAAGTATGGGAATTGCTGGTTGAGATGAAATCCAAGCTCAAACGACCAGTACATCGTCAAAACAATCAACCCTATGATGCACCATCATGTAGAATCTGGTCCTTGTGATGTTTTGAGGTGATTATGAATGGTATTGGGAGTCTAATGAGCCCAATGGAATCCATAAATAATGTTTACAGACAGCTCCACATGTTTTTTGTGCCTCGTGCCTCTTTACAAGGATCATGTCATTCACAGGGTCCATATTAGCACGTATGTCCCATTTATCCCATTGCTACTCTTGGAAGAACCTGTGAATCTGACAATGCATAAGCCCCACAAAACCAATAATCATCAAACCAAGAGTATTCCTAGTGTGAAGGGAAGCTAACCATGGGTAATACCCTCACCATACCACTTTTAAATATATGGGTTTTGATCCTTGTTTTGAAAATAGGGTACGTAGGAAGCCTCCAGGAGGATAAATCCCAACCAATGGTAAACCATGGTGACCCCCTCATTAGGGTACACCATCTCTTATTTTTCCCTCATGTATTTCCATTTGTGGCATCTGAATAAGTTGTCAATATGAGAAACCTTACCTTTATGGGATGCACCACACTTGGGTCAGACCCCATTGGGTGTTTTTATCTATCTATCAGGTAAACATTCCAGGTGATCCCTCCTTGAGATGTACCTACCTGATCCACCTTTATAAGTGTATTTATCCACCCATTACATCTCTGTAAGACATTAAATCATGACCCTCTATCCTTGTGGGATGTTAAACTCATGGAATACCACAAGTTAAACATGGGATTCCATTAATATATTCAATATTAATGTTTAATCAGTCCTTATTAATGTATTGTGGAGGTGTGGTTTTATGTTTTCTAGCTGATTTCAAAAGATTCCATGATTTATGTAGGTGATTCCATGATTTTTCATTATATGATGATTATATTATGCTGTATTTTCTTTATAAGTGTACTATATGAAATGTTTGTGTGGTTAAAAATGTGTTATCAAAGGAATTTGGGGTGTGTATAGACTTGAAAGTTATTTTTAAAATGAATGTGGGTGTATTTATTGTGGATATTCATGCTTAAGTCCTCTAAATGTGTTCGAAGAAATGAGAATTTTGTGTGATGGGTGTTTTCAAGTGCATTTAATGGGTTTGTGAATATTAAAGGGTGTTTTCTTATGAGATGTAGAGAGTCTATGTATGTGTATTTACATTGAATAAAGGTACATGAGAATGTGTTGATATATATGATGTGTATAATGTAAATTGAGCACAATTTCTAAACAAGCTATCTAGGTGGGTAGACTATGACATGTACACCAGTTTATTGGGAAGTGTCTTAACCCATATTAATCATCATGGATTAATAATTACAACACTAACAAAATTATGATGATGATTGGATACTGCTAGAAAATTAGATGAATTCCTCTCTACTGGCTCATGCATGAAAACATTGAGGGTTATGGTTGTTGTACAATGATTCACATGTATATGAGGATCCTAATGCCTCAACAGTTCTCGTACAATTAGGGATTTTCTATGGTGCTTTGTTGATATTTCTCATACCATTGGCATACGAGGGACATTAATCATATGATAATTAGAAAAGATTATTTCATGAAATACATTTTATTATGTTTTTGGGTTAAATATTTTTCCATGTTCTTTCAAATAATATGCATAGTAAATATTATTCTAATGATATGTCATGAAATCACTCTTTTGGGTGTCATCCTACTGTCCTCTCACTCATACCCTACATACAGCTTTGTGGGTATGTATATTTTTTTATGTATTGCCTTGATAAAGGAAATATGTAACATGGTGATAAAGGTGGATCCAAATGTTTGTGTTCTATTTCTTTTAGATGTTGGAGCTGGTGGATTGAGGATGATTGTCCTCTTATTAAAGGATGATTTTAGGAAATTTTTCTTTATTCCCATACCATTGTATTACTTTTGGTTTTTTTGATGTTTTCAACCTTGAAAATGAAAAATTGTGTTCTTTGTTTGGTTATGTTTATTCAGTTTATGTGTTTTTTATTAATTTTTTCTATTTGTGATTATATAAATTGGTAATATCATTTCCAAATCACCTTGTTAATAGCCATTCAATATTTTCCATCCTGTGGTGATTGGGAACACCCTTTGGGAAATGTTTTGAACCTAACATGGTGTCGGGTTATAATAAATCCCATATTGGTTTGTAAAAAATAACATGATCTATAAACATAAATGGATACAATCAAATAGGTATGATTGAACAACTACATTAAAAAATATGTGAACCATTTATATATATCTCTAAATAGATTGATCCATGATCTATATGAATCAACTAAGTATGTTGATTTACATGCAATGCTACATCAGCATCCAGAAATCTACCTATCTTTGGAAAGATAAAGAAAATTCCAATATATCAAGGATAAATGAAATAAAAAATTTAAAAAAATGGATAACTAGGGGTATCGCATCAGATACCTTTCAATTAATGAAAATATGAGCGGCAATGGGAAATACGTCTCTAGGGTACCCTTGTAATAATTATAAAGAAAATAATTATCCAAGGATGTCACCATCGTTATTATATTATTTTAACTTAGGAAATACCACTACATAACTCATAACATTGGTGTACCACATAAAAATGAATGTTTTCAATAAAATACGAATTCTAGAATAACCCATTTCATAGTCAGACTAGAATCCCCATCATTGGTATCCAATAGCATCATGATACTGTAGAATGGGGTCCAAAATCCCTAATAGTTGAAACCAATGTTAGGGGGAAGAAGGAGAAGAATAAATATGAGGATAATAGGGTTGAAGATATTCCCCCACTCTTTTAATGTAACTAATAATATTTGTTTTATCTCAAAAGTAAGGGAGATATCCCATGGGATAAGGGAGAAGGAGGAGAGTGCGTGTAAAGAAATTTGTTGTGTGGAATGAGGGATATACGAGGGTAACCTGCTTTATTGGTTGATAGTGAAAATTTGTTAATTCCACTTATAAATTAGGTGAAATATTAGGCATAAGGGTAAAATAAATCATTTTCCAACAATGTGGTAATCAATATACACACACTTATTATTTTTATAGTTTCATTGAGTGGCTTACAATCCATTATTCAACCATATAAAGATACTTCCCCAAAAAAATCATACCTCACCCAAGTTCATCACAATATTTGACAAACTATTAACCATAAATGTGAGACCATCATAACCTTAGAACCAAACTGTAGGTTTATCTATTCCCCCTAGAATCATAAAATAGCCCATGTTCAACTAAACAATGGGCCATATGATTATTGTAGATTATTATCCCTAACTATGCACCAATTTCGTTAATAGGTTATTTTATGTTTTGTGCCTCACTAGTATAATTCCATTGAGCAACCCCATTATTTATTTAATTATTGTATTACTAACATAATATTTCTTTTATTATGTAGGTGAAATATTTTTCCTCTCTTCGAAGGCTTTGTTCTAAATTCGCCGCCATGGACAACAATTTTTTAGATTGGATAGATACAAAAAGGATGGAAAATCATTGTTTTTAAAATGTATGTTAGATAAATGTAATTGTAACCATATTAAACATTGTTTGAAATGTATATATTAGTTTGTTGTTTTTTATTGTTGATTTCAAGTAAATGTGTATATCATTTTTTTTCTTCTATGCTTTGTGTGTGGGTGTTGTTTGGGATGTTTGAAGGTGTTGTTTGTGCTTTGTACAGGTGCTGTAATGTGTGCAGGTGCATGGTAGGTTCTATGAAGGTTCTGGTTTTTTCACTAGATCTTTGGCCTTTATCAGCACTAGTTAAGTGCTGATAAATGGATAATATATCAGAGCTATTTTGTTCACTGATAAAGGTAGTTTTTTTCAGCGCTCAAAATAGCGATGAAAAAGGTAGTGTTTGTTAGCGCTATTTTTAATGCTGATATATTATACATTTATCAGCGCTGAAAATAGTGCCGATAAAAACTACATTTATCCGCACTTTTTTGAGCACTGATAAAAGTCCCCATTTATCAGCTCTATTTTTAGCACTGATAAAGGGGACCCCCTTATCTTCGTTGAGATTAACAATGCTTTTTTTGCACTGTTGAAGGATGTTTTGAGCGCTATTATAAGCCATATTTGAAGTATTGAGAACTATGAAACTATGGTGAAGAATCATAAATAGTATAATGCTTCCAATAATCTACCTTATACAAAGAGGAATAATGAAAGTGAAATTAAGGAAAAGGATGTAATATGTTTTTCATGTCGAAAGCGAGGCCATTGGATACGGAACATAACATAGATAAAAGAGGAATATAATGTTGGGCATGTTATCTATTGTAATCATACAATATATACTCTTTTGGTATTAAACACATCTTGTGGTGATCAAATATGAATCCAAATGGAATAACTGAGTAGATTCTAAAATATTTCAATAGTATAGTTGGATTATTGGGATGGAAATGGTGTGAGGTCATCCGCTCCGACTATTAGTGACTACAACCTTTCATTATCAATTGGAGGGATATTGGTTTTAAGAGAATGTTATTATTTGTTAACTATTACAAAGATCATAAATTCTATAACACTTGAATTATTTAACTCTTTTTTATAATATTAATTTTCAATCCACCATATGGGGGATAAGGTGAAAGCAACATAGATATTTCTGGATTGTTTGGCACATATTTGAGTGAACCATTTATAGTAGATCAAAAAGATATATATTCTTAATTAATAACATTTACTAATTACTTTACCTAAAATGGTTATGTCTCCTTAGTGATGTATAAGAATATGTCCATCATGAAACTTATAGAATTAAATAATGAACTAGAGAATCAACTTCAAAAAAAATATTGAAGATTCAATCTGATTGTGGTGGTTAATATATTAACCATGATTCCTAACAAATTATAATTATGTTCTGGATTCTATCTCAATAACAACATATTACACATCATAGTAGTATGGTGCTTGTGAAATGATTAAATTTATATTGTTGGATGAGGTATGGTCAATGATGAGACATTCAGACCATCCATTAACGTTTTAGTTATATTCATATCAAACTGTAATATATACATTAAACTATGTACTAAAAAACTAGTAAATAAAATTCTTATCAGGTTAGTATTTGGAAGGAAACTATTTTTGTTACCTAAACATGTATGGTGTTGTGATGAATTTGTTAAGGCCATTTCATGAAACTAAATAATCACCTCATGGAAAAAATAGTATGCTTATAGGGTATCCTATGGAATTATAGGGTTAATACCTATACATCCCCTTATATAAGAAAATTACATTCTTCGAACAAGTCGTCCTTTTTGAGAAGTAAGACATCCTAAAAATGGATACTGGATGCATGAGTGAATTTTATAAGGGTGATTCTAAATATACAAAAGTTTTGGAAGAAAAGTTGATTCTATAGTTCCCCATGTAAGCAGAAGATAATTAAACACAAGTATATTTTAGAAGAACTTAAGTGGAAAGATAGAAAAACAGATATGGTTTTCTAGTCACCAAATATGGTGACTCATTATTTGGTTGACAATTATGACCATATCTCTTATATAGAGGTATTAGTTATCATATAAGATGAATTATAAGAAGAATACATGATCTCTTAAATGGATATCATATATTATAACAATTCTTGGGATTTTATTGATGCATTGTGTGGTGTAATGTCCATTGGGTGAAAATATAAATTCAATAGATATTGGAAATGTAAGATAATTTAAATACCTATATATAAATGATAGTTGCTAATTTTTTTAATTATAATCATGGAATCGACATTAATTAACCAGTTTCACCAAAAACTATGATTAAATCAATCAGAATTATAATTGAAAAAGTAACTTACCATGACTATGATATTTTGAAGATGCATGTACAAATAGCTTTCCTTAATGAGAACCATCATGATGATTTCTAACATACCCAACCTGAATGGTTTGTGACTCCATGTGATTCCAAAAGGTTATGTACGTTTCATATATAATATTATCAATTGAATAAAGCATCTGAATCATTAAAAATATGATTTGATAAGGCTATAAAATTATTTGGTTTCATATAAAATAAATGGGATAATGTTTTTATAACAGGATTATTGAGAATATAGTTATTATCATAATATTATTAGTTTATGAAATATCACTTATTTGGAAATAACATTCCATTATTATAGTATATTAAGGACTCGTTAAATATTTTTTCTCTATGAGGGGCATGGGTTTGGAAGCCTAAATTATAGCGATCAATATCATTCGTGATAGATCCAAGAGGATACATGAAATATGTCAAATTAGAATCATTTACCATCAAATAATGATATTTACCATTGGTCAATCCATGAGGGCATTGGTTCTAGTTTCATGTAGTATACGTCATTCTATTAAAACATATCCTCAGACAGAACTGGAGAGGGATAGAATGAGAAAGATACTATAATCGTCAGTGATAAGAGTAATCATGTGTTACATGTTATGTGATAGAATTTGTTTATCCTATAAATTTACCATTGTATGAATATATATAGACGATCCAGTAGAATATAATTTCTTTTTTTTAAAGATATACTTATTTATCGTAGAAAAAAAACGACAATTCCTTGTTTTGTAGTGTAGATTAGGATCTAGTCATCAATTGTTATACTGATGATAATTTTCAAATTTATAAAAGAGATCTAAATTCACATTCATGATATGTTTTTTATCACAACATATTAGTTATGATATATAAAATTTCAAAGAATCTAGTCATCACAAATTGTATTGTGGATTTTCAATATATAGCTTCTTCTAATACATGCATGAATTCAATTATGATTTAAATATTTTCCCTTGATCCTAATGTGGTTCCTTGTAGTAAAAACAAAATAGAATTAGATTTAGTTATTATGGTAATGTGAAACACATTCACGTTGTGTCTGCGATTCCACATGTTTTCCAATTTTAATCATGAAATTGAATAATTAATTATATAAAAAATAAATTCTGAAATAAATTCTGAAAAACACACAATTGGTGCAACATTTTTGCCAAAATCAACACTCCATTCCCCAATAAATATATGAAGATTTTTATTCATTCAAGAAGAGGTGATTACATTACATTAACAATTGAATATCCTTCCACGATTTCTCATGTTGGTTACTCTTATATCTCCACAAAACACACACCAAATGGATTAGTTATCATGACATCACATTATTCTGAAATTATAGTATTTAAAAAAGTTCTCATCCAACTAATATATATTCCGATAATTATAGCTCCTCCCATATCAAAATATAGAAGTTGATGTTCCTTGTTCAGTTATTGTACCAATTCTAATGGGGTGAATTACTCATTCTATTCTATTTAATTTCATATTTGAAATAAAATTATATGACATTTTAAGGAATATATCAACTCAATATAAACACTCTCTCAATAGGTTTTTAAAAGTAATGTAAAAAAGAAAAGAAAATATGAATTTTTACATGGTTAGGACTGTATGTTTTTAAATAATCCTTGTTATGTTTTGGTTATTTTCAATGACATATCATATATTACCAGTATTCAATTAATACAAGGAATGATTAATATTAATCCATTACACTAGAATGGATACTTGTACTAATTGTATATGAGGATAAATTACATAAATAATCATTTGATAAAGTCAGTGACAATGGGGTGTTGTTAATACTAATAGCATATGTTCTATAACATAAAATTATGATCCTCACGTGAATAAGTTTTTCAAATTATTTTAGAAATTCACCACATATAAAAATAATGGTTTCAACCTCCAGCTGATTATTTTACTATTAAATGAGTATTAATAGTTTAAAATTTAATTTATAATCTATTATCAGGATTTCCATATTCCTTAAATTTTCATGAGATCATGAAATCACAAGATGATATTTTCCCTCATTAATAAAATTTATCTAGATGATCAAAAAAATGATCAGCATCCCAATAAACGGATGATTAATGTACAAATAGAACTACTTCTTCCTATCTTCAATCTCACCTTAATATAGTAGTACTTAAATAAAGAAAAATTATCAACTTACCAATCCTTCAACAAATCTCCATTCATAATTTATTTCAACATTTATCTTGATACTAATATATGAAACATATTTCCATAATTTAAATATGGATGCTACCCATCATCATTGGTTTAATGAAATGTATTAGTCAATTAATTCATAATAATATTTTAATTAATAGAGAAAAATATTATTAAATAATTGGATTTGGAATTATTATGAATATCACCACACACAATCCTCATTAAAGATTAATTCGAGATCCCATTAATCGCATCTTGGATCATTAAATTGATCAATATCTTATATTTTAATGACTTAAATTCAATTTATGCCTCACCTGATTTTATTTTATTTTTTGAAAACATGGAATATAAAAATAAATTAAACTATATGAAATTATCCTTGTATAGAAACTTGAATAATATCTATATGATTCATACAAAAATAACTGTTTTCACTTACAATTATAATTATTCAACTATTAATGGTATTTTAAAATTGTAAATGATGGTTATTAATTTCATTTCATTCATATAAAATCATGTAAACCACAAGTAATGTATCCAAATAAATCCATACAAAGTCTTTTTTCAAATTTACAAATTCTAAAAATATTCATACATAGTCTAAAAACATCCATTAAAATATTTGTATGATCTATAAAATTTTTATTTAATCATTATATAGCCTTAACGTCTTTTACCAAATTATATCATTCCATTGAAATGACTGTAATAGAACTCAATTACTATTATGGACTGAAAACTGAACCAAATTTTCACCACAACTAGAATGATATTGATTTTTTCTAACTCAACTATAATTTTCTCAATACCTTCACTAATACATCCAAATAAACTAAAAATCATTTCATATTATGTTCCAATAAATTAAATATAACTATTTTAAATAAATACAATAACACAAAATTATGCTGGATAATTTAATTCACCCATTTTAATTTGTTTTCAACACTAAAAACTAATTCCAGTACAATAAAACCCATACAAGAAAAATTAAATCACAATCTTTATCTATATATAGATTTCATAAAAAACACTACCTGATGAATATGTTGTTTTGAGATAATTACATCTCCATTTTACTTGAATATTTATTTCATGTAATTTCAATTCTATACCTATCAATTCAATCAATCTCCACATCCACATTTACTCCCCTTGTTTTCATTAACATATAGTTGGATTCTTAAAATATAAGATACATTTTTGTTGCTCCTCTAAGACATTGACAACATATACAAGGAATAATGTGGGTTACAGAAAATTTCTTCAACAGACAGAGAACAATGAAAATTCAAGTTCTTCGTCAAGAAGATAAATCTATCTTTATGCATTACCATGGGCAATATATTACTATATTGATCCCACTAATGAATAAATTCTAGTTTCATATCACCATTTCCTATTATTTAATTGATTAAGAGGGACTTAATGTCAATATACTAGACATTCATTATTACATTGAATTATTATAGAGATTAATATCAATTTTAATATCACCTGAAATTAATAATGAATTATCAATAGTTTACATAAAATATTCATCATATTATTTTGTTTCATACATCATGTTGAAATTATAGAAAGCATCGACATATTCACATTCGATGGTGCTCAAATTTTAAAACAAAAATTCATTTACACTGTTTGATCTGAAAACATTCTCCCAATAGAAAAATTATACCCATGGTCAGTCTATATTCATCAGAATCTTCTTGATAATCTAAATTAGTTAAATTAGAAGGATCGAGGTGCTTTAATTTCTTATACATCCTCCCATTTCTTCAGGATAATTTGATATACATAAAAAATAAATTTAAAGCTATAGAATTTGATTCATTTTTAGTACATTGATACTAAATAATAAGGGCCACATCATCTACCATATCAGATCTAGATGAAGTGTTGTGGAGTAGGCTACTAATCAATATACTAAACACTATTTTGGTAATGATTTCTCCTTCAGTATACTTGGTAAGTTTCAAGAAAAAAATTATTGTTGTTGAAACTTGTTTGGATTTCCCTATTCCAAATTTATTCAATAATTGGGTTTCATTCATTTCATGGGAACTGAGAATAGAGCCCTATTTGGTACAAACATTTAAAAATATAAATCATCTATGCTCTCTTATCATGGAATTATTAAAATATTTCTTCATTTTTCAAGAGAGTTAATTTCTTGAACTATTTAGATATCATATAATATAAATTAATAAACATATAAAATCAAAATTAAAGTTCCTCCAATAATATATTTAATATAAAGGTGTTTTCCAACATTTCCATAATTTAATTTCATTTAATTTAGGTTTTTAACAGGTTTTTACCAGTGTTTTGGAGCCTAATTAAATATTTATAAATCCATAATCAATATTGTAACCATTGATCCATCATATTCAAGTATGAATATATTAAGCTACTAAATTTATATGTCTTCCCCTATCTAAATATATAAAAATAATGATTTTATATCCATTAGATAAATTTTATACATCACTTGAGTTGAAATACCATGGAACGTCATTACAAATTCCATTCATGATAAATAAGGAAAGTTCTCTTTAATTTCAACCCTTTCAACATGTTAATAACCATAGAAAGCAAGTCTATCCTCATTCCATATAACCACTCATGTGTCCTTCAACGTATTAATTCACAAACACCTGGTCCCAGTGACATTTTTTTATTAGGTCTCTAGAAAACAGCCTTAGTGGAACCCTTTTATACTTTTTCATATTCCCCATTCATAGATCTGAACTATTCTTTGTAATTGATAGATTTATCAAGTATAAATGGCTCAAACTCTGGGAGATGGTATGTTTGGTTATCATGCCTCATTCTCCCCATTGATTGAACATGTTCATTATAATATAACGTTATATTTTAAACAAACTCATTACTTATTAGATTTTTATATTTTTATTTTAAAATTTATTATCCTCCTCTTCATCTATTTTTTAATTATATTTATTATCAACAATATGTAGATTATTTTATTCCCTTTATTTGGATAGTTTTTTATAATCCTACTCACCATCTTCAACAAAATACTCACAATATGATTCTTAAAGAAAATAAATTCATTCTTATTATGAATTTTTATAACATTAAATCATGAAATCAATTAATGAATCCTAATATTTAAGAATATATGAAATTTATAATTTAGATATTTATCCCAGAATGATATCTTCTTCAGCATTCTCATAAAACATCCAAGATTTTTATTCATTTTCACCATTATGTTGGGACTACAAAACACTCTATAGTACTTTGCAATTCATTTATTATTATATCACATTTCTGAATATGTCAAACTATATTGTTTCTTCTGTAGGAACATGTTTTTATATTCCAAGTTATACATAATTATCATCTACACTACTCCATTAAGATGACATATTCTACTAGAATAGTTATCCCTTATCAAGCATTCTTCTAGTATTTCTCTTAGATAACAAATTATTATTTTTTTTATAAGAAGATTAATTCTATTTTTTGATTCCATATATTTCATGATATGACTCAAATAATTTTCCATTAAACTTGCTGCCATTGTATGATCTGAGCTTCATTATAGACATACCATGTTTTTATCAACTCTTAAAGTAATAACACTAAACCTGTACAAAACTTTTGGTATATGTATAATGAAAATCACACTAGTATTTTTAGTAAAATAATAATAGAATGGGTTAAATTAAAGGTAACATTGAGTGGATTTCTGTCTTATTGGTGAAAAAAATCTGTATGTATTAGTTAATATTTGATGGTGGATGGGATTTCCACCCCTTGTAACATCATTATGTCATATTTCTCTTTTGAATGTTTTCATAGATGTATTTTCATTCTCTATTTTGATGAGGAATGTATATTACATCATATACCATTGAATCCCTTCGTAATCTTATTTTATATTGGAATCCCAATATACAATTCCATAACATGTTATTTTCCTTTTATTCGCCAATAAAAATAGATAGTTGGTTATACATTTTGATAATTATTACAAAATGATGTTTCACATTTATTTTCAACTTTTCTACAATTTATTCTCATTATTATAGACTAATTTTTCTTAGAAAATGATCTAATTACATTCCTCTAAAATATGTCTCCCAAATATCATGTTATGTTTAATCCCATATACAAATATAACATCCTTTTACTTCAAACAACTGGATTTAATTTTCGTTATTCCAATTCCTTTTTAGGGAGTATTCATTCTAAAAGGTAGTAATGTCTCCACCATAATCCTCAATATTATTTAAGACCCCAATGTTTCCATTATTTTGTGGTGAGAGTCCACTATCAAGAATTTTTTACTTTATCTCATTTCTAGAATTGTTATACACATTATCAACAAGTGAATGTTTTCTTTAATAATATTGAAAGACTTCATTCCTTTATAATACTATTGAGTATGACTTAAAGGAATAGTCAATCAAACATAAATTCAGTGAAATTTATAATTACATGTTTCATAGATAACATCTAGTTATTCAATATATATTTTCAATATGTAAATGATATAAACCATTTCTCTAAACATGCCTCCTCTCAAACCTCCTTCAATTATTTCGGTATAGACCCCCTTAATTCATACCTTTCATGACTCAATTGGAGAGATTTATGATCCCAAAAATAATATGATTAACGAATAAATACTTCAAATCACTAGTAATAACCGTTAAAATCCATTATTCCTTGATAATCATGATTTAGTATATAATTTATAACATGATGTATAGATACATTTAAACTTCCATATGCTTTGGTATATAAGATATTCCCCTTATCAAACAACTATCGCATTTAATAATAATAAATTTCATTTTACGCGATACATTCTCAATGTAGGTTTTCCCATATTATAATTTAATAACTACACTATTGGTTGAATTTTTTTAGAATTTTAACATATAATAGTTTCATAATTTCCCTTAGAATAATTATAACATTTCTCTGTATTATATAAGGACTCTCCCATCACTGAAATAGGTTTTTTACAATTATCAATAATTTTACATAGTATCTTCTCAGCATTAGGAATACATGAAACATATATGTTATATTCATATTCTTTAATAACAATTTTCATTAGTACCTCTGTAACACCCCAAGATTTCATAGTGTGTTATTCAATAACTTTCACTACACGCAACACTGAGTTCAATTGCACCATGACTTACCAAAAAAAAGCCATTAAAAGAGGTCATGAATAGTATTAACTAAATTTTAAACTTTATATAATCCTTATAATTTTAGAATCCATATTATGACTTTCTTAGTCATAATGCAAGAACAGATTCATTTTCAGTATTGCACTTTTATCAACTTTTGATAGTGAAACCTTTTTAAATACAATATTTTAAACTTTTTGACTAAATGGAGACATCAAAAAATTTAAAATGAAACATCCCAAGCTTCCACGGTACGCTTTCCTTTGAATAAAACAGTAGCGTGTGTTGTACGCAACTTCGAGTTCTAACACACCATAACTAATCAAACTAGCCGTTATGAATAGTAATACCTAATTTTTGAAATTATATAAATTTTATATTTGAAAATGGACTTCATTTTTGGATTCGGAATATCGAATTTATCCTAAGGTGAAATTTTGGTACATTTCGGATAACTTTCATATTTTGATGAATAATGAAAATTACTAAGTTTTAATTAAAAACAACTTTTTTAATCAAAATAATTAATAGTGATAAATTATTAATTTTAGTGGTTTTAAATTATATTTAGAATATATTTTTACCATTTAATATAATGTTGGTCATTGGACATAATTTTACAATTAAACCGAACATAAACGAGTGTCAATCTTTTGATAGTTATTATCTCTTAAAAACACGCTTTTTGTTTTGACAGCGGGAATTAATTTTAAATTAATTTCTGCCACTTCAGTGTTTCGAATTTAGGAAAATGGATTCCATATTTGGAATCAGGATGTTCAAATTGTGTAAATAGGTAACTTTTATTTTTAGACATTTTGAATAATTAATGCGGTAAATATTTTATTTACCATGGTTAAGGGTAAATCCGGTAAATAAGGGTTAAAAAATAATATTATAATAATACTAAATTACCCTAAAACGTGTCTTAACCCTATTGGTTGATACATGGTCGACCATGGGCATCTTTGGGTCTATTTTGGGACCCCATGGATCCACTTGTAAGTGATAATGACACTTTATTTTAATTTAGTTAAAATGAATACAAAAATGACACAAGCATATATCTTTTAGAAAAACAATTTTTACATAGGGTTATATATGTTGGATTTTAGATTATAAATATTCATTAGAAAGATAAAACGATTTCCTACATAATGATATTTTATTTATAATTTTTAGACATTGAATAATTTATTTTATTTATGACACAATGATGATGTAGTAATTACTATAATAGTGAAAAATTAAAATAATTGATATTATAAATACCCAAATAATTATAATATGAAACTTTTAATGAATTAAACTAATTTTATATGATAATATGATATATTAGGATTGATTTAATTGACTTTTTTCGAAGTAATCAATCTGTTAGGAGTTTCAAAAAAATCAACTATTGAATAGTGTCAAAATTGACATAAAAGAGTTCTTAAAACAAATATTATATTATTAATTGATATTAAATTCCTAAAAATCTAAGGTTCGGCCAAGAGACTTATATTATGATAGGTTCCTCATTAATGGACCACTTGGGGGTCTCTTGGATGTATATAGTATGTTTATTAACCATATTATATAAAAATACAAAGAGACATTGTAAAAGTGAAACTAATTAACTTAGAGTTAATACTTAAAGATAAGGTTAATATAAGTACCCAAACCTGTCTAAATTCTATTGGATGAGTGGTTTTCGACCTATCCAAACCTTAACCTTTGAATACTCAACTTTGGAGCCATTAGAAACCGAATATTAATTTATTATAAATTAATATTTCTAGCTTTTCCAAAGGTGCCCCTCACCCCTCTTATAAAAGGGCACTCCTCCTTCTCATTTCTTCACACCTCTAAAGCCTTTTGGTTCGGCCAAACTCTGCCCAAATACTCTCCCAACATCCCTCACTACAACCTAGGTGCCTTAGTTTGATCATAAAGCCAACCTATGGAGCCCTTTTGATCAAATCAAAAGGAAGAACCCGAAGAAGAGGTAATGATTTCACCACCCTTTTCTAAGTTCATTTCTTCTTCCACTTCTTCTTCCTTTGTTCTTACCATTCTAAAATAATAACTCCAGTATCTCACATTTACTGTGATGTTATTATAAGTATGGTACAACCATATTCAGTATTCTATCCACCCTTTGAATAACATGTCACCATACGTGCGTACGTACGGCTTACCGTCTCCACGTCGTGGTGTAAATGTTATTCAATGTAATATTATTGGGATGGGTATAATAATGATGTGTAACTCATGTAAATAATAAATATAACATGTTAATGATTCTGTATATATGATATACCATTCATTTATATATTATTTTAATATCAAAAGAATGATATTGTCGCTCGTGCGTACGTACGGACTACCGTCTCCACGAACGTGATGAGATTCATTCTCCATCGTATCCATTCAAGTATAATTATCATTTTATGATTTAAAAATGATGTTTAAGGACTTGATATCATTCTGGATATGAATAAGATACAACAAACATGGCTTATGTAACAAAACATATAAAAGAAAATGAGTAAGTTAACTCCCGAAACGACGATAATTCTAAGATATTATTAACAAATCAATGTTAAAAGATCATATATGATATCATATTATTATATATGATTCTTGTATAATTTAATAACAACTATTTCACCATTATATAGGAGGCTAACCTACCCCAACCATGGAAAAGTACAAGGTAAGTGTTATTTCACAATCTCTTCATTATCCGAGGTTGTTTATACGTAATAATCTACTGGGATATCTTTATCATCCACATCCATGTTTCTTAAAAATGTATTCCAAAACATTTTTACTATTTACAAGAATATGGGTTAAAGTCATTTATACCCTTGTTTGACTTTTTATAAAAGGTTTATAAAGGAATCTTTCCGTCGTTTTCAAAACAAGGTCCTTTTTAACCTTTTCGACAGAATTGAGGTAAGAATGTTTTTTTTAACTTATACGGCGGGTGCGGTTATTTTACGCCGTTATAAAATCTTCAAAGCTTTCCTTACAAGCTTATAAGAATATTTTCAAAGAAAATGTTTTATTTTATATGGATCTTAAATGATTTCAAAATAAAAGGAGATATTTCTTCAAAAAGAATTTTGATTTCATCTATGTCAACATCCTTTGATGGATTTTAAGATTATTTGAAGTTGATTTATTATGATACAAAACTTCTATATTGTATTGAAGGTTTTGTGATATGTTTGACTGTGGATGTGCTATTTTTATACCATTCATAGTTTATGGTGAAATTATTGACATTTCGTATGCTAGTTTTAATACGAATGTTTATGTTATGTTTAAACCTTTTCATATGGGAATGCATTGGACTTAATAAGTGACGGGTGGAGCCCGCTATAGCTCCTCGATGCATCGGTAGGTCTCATGAGACAAACTAGTGTCTTGGCACAAGGACTTGGCAAAATCTTATTTGTAGTCTTGGCACGAGGCCTTGACTATGTGGTTATGATAGTCTGGCATTATGCATTCCAACATTATGAAAGTGGTTATTGATTTTTGCATGTGATTATTCGATTAGTAGAATATCCATGTGAATAAGTAAATGGCATTATTTCATTTTATTTATTCCATACCATGTTGAAAGTTCATGTTTGAAATGTTTTGTTTTAGTTATACATTGCCTTAAAAGTTTATTCTTATTTATGAAAGTTTCTGCTATATTGTTATCCTTACTGGGCATTTGAGCTCACCCCTTTTCTATGTTTTATTTTTCCCAGGATGTGAAGATGTAAGTTATGAATGACCTGCAGGGATTTTATGAGGGGTTAATAGTGTGGATTGTGGAAACATTATGTTGTTGTAGTAGTTTTTCATTTTATGATGTAATGTAAAACTTATGAATATATCTAGTGGTTCCAAGGCTACTAAACCAATCAGTCTTTCGAGATTTGATCTTTCTTGTGATCATGCCAATGTTATGTAATAATGCACCGACTCTGGGTAACTAGGGTCGGGGCGTTACAGTTGGTATCAGAGGAAGTTTAGTACAAACCTTGGAAGCTAGATTTAGATAAACTCTGATTAGAGCACGTAGACCTAAGATGAACTTTGAGGATTAGTATAGAAGAACTTCCTTGAATTTTGGTATTGTAGAGATTTTGTGAGTTTTCCGAGCAATACATCCCTGTCTGGATACGAGCAGGTAGAGGTGGCTCTGGCACAGATGTACCTAGGGGTAAAACCCGAAAACACCGCTTTGAGCTAGACTCGAACGGGAACTGGTGCACGACAACGGGCTTTGCTGCACTCTTGGTTACGACACTCCCGGGGGATATGCTTAGGTTAACTCTCATTTTCTTTACATATAATTTTGAAGGGATTATGAGTATATACATCCTCAAAGAAAACATTCTTATGATTATGGATTATATCCATAAATAGTTCAATTTATGGTAAGTGTTTTATAAGTATGGGATTATGTGTTTTGATTCATACACTGATCTAGTTTATGCCATGGTATAGAAATGGCGCCCAGTAGAAGGAATGATAACTCCAGAAATACACATTATTCAAAGAGAAGGAAGGATCATATCTTTCATGGTCTTAAGCTAGAATTTATAAGAGAAATAGTCTCCCATGTATTATCATCATATGAAGAAATAATATCATGTGTTGATAAGATATGTAAAGAGTTTACTGAGTCCTATGGCTTTGAAGGGAAGCAAGAGATGAAAAGGATGGAAGAGAGAAAGATGGATAAAGGGAAGAGGGAAAAGAAGAATTTTCCCATATGTGGTAACTGTGGAAAGAAACACCCTGGAACTTGCCTGAAAGGAATGGGAGTTTGTTATAAGTGTGGAGGAAAAGGGCACAAAGTACGTGACTGCAAGGGTAAGAAAATGGTTTTAAATGTACAATGCTTCATTTTCAAGGAGTTTGGACACTACGCGAACCTATGTCCCAGTCATCAGACTATGCCGCAAATGATGTTATTGGATAATAACCAAGTTATGATACTACCACAGATGAAGAGGAATGATTAGAGTTCTTTTGTTGATTATGTCAATTGAGTGTTGTATCAACAATGTACTTGTTATAATAACTATGGAGTATATAAGGATTGTACTGCAGTACTATTTCATTAAGGACATGAGATTGTGTGAAACAAAGAAAAGTGACTCAACAGCAGGATAAATTTTTGGAAAATATATGGTTGAGAGAATGATAAACCATAATATAGTTCTAATACCGAGTTAGTGATTTTGGAATAATACATGATTTTTTTGGAAAAATTATATTGGATATTCTTGACTACCTTGGAACTGATTAATGATCTGTATATTCCATTATTGTTGGGGTTTAAAACATTTTTGGATTGATGAGGTATATCCAGCATTCTATATGGAATAAGGGAGCATTAATGTAATCAATAAGGAATATGGTAATTCAGGATGTTTCAGTGTATTAAAAGAATACATGATGAAGGTATTCATATGCAATTACGTGGTAAAAAGGATCTACATTATGTTTAACTTCCTTATAAATGTTGGACTGTGAGTTTGGTCAGAAATATTTTGGATAAATTCTAGTTTGAGATTAATTTTGGATTGCCATAAAAGGACAACCCGGAGGTCGGGCGGTAACCCGTCGCGTCCTGCAAGGCTGCGAGACTTGAACCCGCAACCGAAGGGAGACACGGGTGTATCACCTATCACTGGCCCACGAGATGTCCTGGATTAAATAATGTAGTTTTTTTTAAAAGATCTGGTAGATGAATTATAAATTCATTTATTTTGTAACCCTGTACGAATATTATAAATAGAAATTTTTTTTACGTTCTATTATCTTTTAGAGTGAAAGATGAGTTTGTGGTAGAAATTTATTAATTGATAAAACTCTAATTATAATGTAAGTATATCTCCTTATGATCTTAGCCAATCTCATAAATAAATTCCTCATCATTAATAAAAGGAACATAGAACAAAAATGTTGTCCTAGATGGTACCTTAAATCATCACTAATTTATGGCTTTGGGATTGTTGGCCTTTTCATAGCCATGTTCTCTACCACTCTCCATCATATAATTGATGGTTATATTTCTCTTCCATATCCATATTTTCCTACATGAAACCCTAGTATGTGTTATTTTCGGTAATCTTTATACTTTCCACTCTTTATTTTAAATAGAGGCCTCATTAATTCATTTTTTGATGTGGGATTTCAACTAAGATATTTTGAAACGTCAAAAATGTGTTATCCCAATACCCTATATTTTGTTGAACCGATAGTACTTCAAATCATCATAGATTGATGAGTTTAAGAACCTCAATTTTATACTTTTTTGTGATTGATGACCTCAATCACTACCTATAAATATTTATGTTTTTCCTCCAATTATATGTCTCTAATTGCCACAAATGTTCTCCTAATCAAGATCATAATTTGGTGGTGACCCTTTGATTTCTCTTTTCCTCATATTAAGACTAAATTTTAGTAACCCAATTTCCGATTTGGGTTTTCCCACAAATATATTTTCTACTTTCAACCTTTTATTTTTGAAGAACAATTTCAAATTGCGAGGACGCAATTTATTGAAGGAGGGGAGAATGTAACACCCCAAGATTTCATAGTGTGTTATTCAATAACTTTCACTACACGCAACACTGAGTTCAATTGCACCATGACTTACCAAAAAAAAGCCATTAAAAGAGGTCATGAATAGTATTAACTAAATTTTAAACTTTATATAATCCTTATAATTTTAGAATCCATATTATGAGTTTCTTAGTCATAATGCAAGAACAGATTCATTTTCAGTATTGCACTTTTATCAACTTTTGATAGTGAAACCTTTTTAAATACAATATTTTAAACTTTTTTACTAAATGGAGGCATCAAAAAATTTAAAATGAAACATCCCAAGCTTCCACGGTACTCTTTCCTTTGAATAAAACAGTAGTGTGTGTTGTACGCAACTTCGAGTTCTAACACACCATAACTAATCAAACTAGCCGTTATGAATAGTAATACATAATTTTTGAAATTATATATATTTTATATTTGAAAATGGACTTCATTTTTGGATTCGGAATATCGAATTTATCCTAAGGTGAAATTTTGGTACATTTCGGATAACTTTCATATTTTGATGAATAGTGAAAATTACTAAGTTTTAATTAAAAACAACTTTTTTAATCAAAATAATTAATAGTGATAAATTATTAATTTTAGTGGTTTTAAATTATATTTAGAATATATTTTTACCATTTAATATAATTTTGGTCATTGGACATAATTTTACAATTAAACCGAACATAAACGAGTGTCAATCTTTTGATAGTTATTATCTCTTAAAAACACGCTTTTTGTTTTGACAGCGGGAATTAATTTTAAATTAATTTCTGCCACTTCTGTGTTTCGAATTTAGGAAAATGGATTCCATATTTGGAATCAGGATGTTCAAAATGTGTAAATAGGTAACTTTTATTTTTAGACATTTTGAATAATTACTGCGGTAAATATGTTATTTACCATGGTTAAGGGTAAATCCGGTAAATAAGGGTTAAAAAATAATATTATAATAATACTAAATTACCCTAAAACGTGTCTTAACCCTATTGGTTGATACATGGTCGACCATGGGCATCTTTGGGTCTATTTTGGGACCCCATGGATCCACTTGTAAGTGATAATGACACTTTATTTTAATTTAGTTAAAATGAATACAAAAATGACACAAGCATATATCTTTTAGAACAACAATTTTTACATAGGGTTATATATGTTGGATTTTAGATTATAAATATTCATTAGAAATCTAAAACGATTTCCTACATAATGATATTTTATTTATAATTTTTATACATTGAATAATTTATTTTATTTATGACACAATGATGATGCAGTAATTACTATAATAGTGAAAAATTAAAATAATTGATATTATAAATACCCAAATAATTATAATATGAAACTTTTAATGAATTAAACTAATTTTATATGATAATATGATATATTAGGATTTATTTAATTGACTTTTTTCGAAGTAATCAATCTGTTAGGAGTTTCAAAAAAATCAACTATTGAATAGTGTCAAAATTGACATAAAAGAGTTCTTAAAACAAATATTATATTATTAATTGATATTAAATTCCTAAAAATCTAAGGTTCGGCCAAGAGACTTATATTATGATAGGTTCCTCATTAATGGACCACTTTGGGGTCGCTTGGATGTATATAGTAAGTTTATTAACCATATTATATAAAAATACAAAGAGACATTGTAAAAGTGAAACTAATTAACTTAGAGTTAATACTTAAAGATAAGGTTAATATAAGTACCCAAACCTGTCTAAATTCTATTGGTTGAGTGGTTTTCGACCTATCCCCACCTTAACCTTTGAATAGTCAACTTTGGAGCCATTAGAAACCGAATATGAATTTATTATAAATTAATATTTCTATCTTTTCCAAAGGTGCCCCTCACCCCTCTTATAAAAGGGCACTCCTCCTTCTCATTTCTTCACACCTCTAAAGCCTTTTGGTTCGGCCAAAATCTGCCCAAATACTCTCCCAACATCCCTCACTACAACCTAGGGGCCTTATTTTGATCAGAAAGCCAACCTAAGGAGCCCTTTTGATCAAATCAAAAGGAAGAACCCGAAGAAGAGGTAATGATTTCACCACCCTTTTCTAAGTTCATTTCTTCTTCCACTTCTTCTTCCTTTGTTCTTACCATTCTAAAATAATAACTCCAGTATCTCACATATACTGTGATGTTATTATAAGTATGGTACAACCATATTCAGTATTCTATCCACCCTTTGAATAACATGTCACCATACGTGCGTACGTACGGCTTACCGTCTCCACGTCGTGGTGTAATTGTTATTCAATATAATATTATTTGGATGGGTATAATAATGATGTGTAACTCATGTAAATAATAAATATAACATGTTAATGATTCTGTATATATGATATACCATTCATTTATATATTATTTTAATATCAAAAGAATGATATTGTCGCTCGTGCGTACGTACGGACTACCGTCTCCACGAATGCGATGAGATTCATTCTCCATTGTATCCATTCAAGTATAATTATCATTTTATGATTTAAAAATGATGTTTAAGGACTTGATATCATTCTGGATATGAATAAGATACAACAAACATGGCTTATGTAACAAAACATATAAAAGAAAATGAGTAAGTTAACTCCCGAAACGACGATAATTCTAAGATATTATTAACAAATCAATGTTAAAAGATCATATATGATATCATATTATTATATATGATTCTTGTATAATTTAATAACAACTATTTCACCATTATATAGGAGGTTAACCTACCCCAACCAAGGAAAAGTACAAGGTAAGGGTTATTTCACAATCTCTTCATTATCCGAGGTTGTTTATACGTAATAATCTACTGGGATATCTTTATCATCCACATCCATGTTTCTTAAAAATGTATTCCAAAACATTTTTACTATTTACAAGAATATGGGTTAAAGTCATTTATACCCTTGTTTGACTTTTTATAAGAGGTTTATAAAGGAATCTTTCCGTCGTTTTCAAAACAAGGTCCTTGTTAACCTTTTCGACAGAATTGAGGTAAGAATGTTTTTTTTAACTTATACGGCGGGTGCGGTTATTTTACGCCGTTATAAAATCTTCAAAGCTTTCCTTACAAGCTTATAAGAATATTTTCAAAGAAAATGTTTTATTTTATATGGATCTTAAATGATTTCAAAATAAAAGGAGATATTTCTTTAAAAAGAATTTTGATTTCATCTATGTCAACATCCTTTGATGGATTTTAAGATTATTTGAAGTTGATTTATTATGATACAAAACTTCTATATTGTATTGAAGGTTTTGTGATATGTTTGACTGTGGATGTGCTATTTTTATACCATTCATAGTTTATGGTGAAATTATTGACATTTCGTATGCTAGTTTTAATACGAATGTTTATGTTATGTTTAAACCTTTTCATATGGGAATGCATTGGACTTAATAAGTGACGGGTGGAGCCCGCTATAGCTCCTCGATGCATCGGTAGGTCTCATGAGACAAACTAGTGTCTTGGCACAAGGACTTGGCAAAATATTATTTGTAGTCTTGGCACGAGGCCTTGACTATGTGGTTATGATAGTCTGGCATTATGCATTCCAACATTATGAAAGTGGTTATTGATTTTTGCATGTGATTATTCGATTAGTAGAATATCCATGTGAATAAGTAAATGGAATTATTTCATTTTATTTATTCCATACCATGTTGAAAGTTCATGTTTGAAAGGTTTTGTTTTAGTTATACATTGCCTTAAAAGTTTATTCTTATTTATGAAAGTTTCCGCTATATTGTTATCCTTACTGGGCATTTGAGCTCACCCCTTTTCTATGTTTTATTTTTCCCAGGATGTGAAGATGTAAGTTATGAATGACCTGCAGGGATTTTATGAGGGGTTAATAGTGTGGATTGTGGAAACATTATGTTGTTGTAGTAGTTTTTCATTTTATGATGTAATGTAAAACTTATGAATATATCTAGTGTTTCCAAGGCTACTAAACCAATCGGTCTTTCGAGATTTGATCTTTCTTGTGATCATGCCAATGTTATGTAATAATTCACCGACTCTGTGTAACTAGGGTCGGGGCGTTACAACCTCAATTAAAATAGTATTCATATAAATAAATTTACTTATGAATCATGATATCCTCAAAATAATAATTTCCATTATTGATAATCTCATCAATGTATTTCTTGATCTTCATAACGTATTTCCTTATGGATTTCATATCATTATTTTTTTGTGTTTTAGTACCATAAAACAGTTATATATCATGTTTCATCATATTTACAATGTAAATTTATTCTCATTCTTCTTCCATGCATGATCATTATTCATGTACGTCTATATAAAACATTAAATTTAGGAACTTTTTTGATCATACTATTCAGACTGAATAATTTTTTTGAAATGCTATTAATTTTAATTACTATATATACAAAAAATTTTATATTTAAAATATCATCTAAATCCTTCTAGATTTATAAATCATTTGGTACATTTCCCCTATTTATTTCTTGTGGTTCTTTTTTCATGTTTATCTTGTCTCATATTTTCACTTTTCATTCATAGATAATCAGTGAAACATTTTATAATTGAACTACATCATAAACACTTTTATATATGTTTTCCCTAGTGTAATACCATTCCATTATTGATTATATTATTGATAATTTCCATTATACTCTCATTATATTCATTACATTACTCCTTATATGTTGATTAACTATAGGTCATATATTCATTGTCCATGATCTAGTGTTCATTCATGGATTTGAATTCAATTTCCAACCCAGCATTCTTCATGAATATAGCAGTCTTACTTATCACATAGTTGATTAATTTTTTGAGGGTCCCATATAGATATAGATTATCCTTCCCTTTAAGAGGAAATATATTGGGATCAAATATATCAATAATTTTTATCATTAATTTCATTAAAAAGGTTTAATATTCCAAGGAATCATATATTCCCCTGATTTGACTTGTATTGTCCCAAAAACTACATGTAATATTTTTTGAAATTATATGGGATTATTTTGAGACTATAAACATAAAAGGAAACTGATTATATGTTCTGTTGTGCCCGGAATAAAATTTTGAACTTTTTTTAGTCCTTTTAAATAGACATGCTAATGGGGTTTTCTAACATTTAATCCAATGACCAGATATAAAATAATTGCGAATTATTGAACTCAAAAATATGAGATTATCCTTTAAAGGGCCTAACATCGATCTGGAAGGGTCGATTAGAAAAAAATTATTTTGAAACCATTTGGATGAAAAAAATAAAAAATAAAATGATTTTATTAGTTCTTCCTCACCGTTGAGTGGTGGCACGTTAGCACTATGGTGAGGTGATGAGGTAATGAGGTAAATAATTAAAATAATCCCATTTATAAATCTCATTATTTTAGGAACAACAATAACATTGTTTCATAAATGAAATACTGTAACGATGCGACGACATAGTGTAAAAGAAACTATGTGACACATTTCTATTTTAATGAGAGAATTGGTTGAAGAGAAAAGTTGAGATCTGGAAATTCCACTAACAAATATAAGGTGAGAAATCCTCTCCAACTAAAGATGATGAAGACATTCAACTTACACCCTTCAATGGATCCCTAGAAATGTGGGTGGTGGATCAGGAATAACGAATGATGGTGTGAGACACTGCCCTTCCTTGACCAATTAATCTACCCCAGGTTGGGGTTACTTTTTTGTAAATTTAATTCGGTATTATTCTTTCTAAAAAAATGTATCAGTATTAACCTACAATGGGTTGATCGAAGAATGACTTGTTCTTTTGTGATGGTGGGTATTCTCATGGTTGTGTGTCGGGGTTAAATTATTGATAGAACCTAAATCTCTTCCTCCTATGTTTTAAACTCATCAGTGGAGGGAAAAGGATGACATGAACAAGTAACAGCCCCCTCCACCATGAGAATTCTTGTTCATTAATTGTGGATGAACATCTAAGTAGATGGAGAAGAATTTTGGAGTCAGTATCAGGGAAAATGACACCCCATTGAGGTTGGAGTCGTAGACGGTCTGAAGAAAGGACCACGAGAGCAGAACCAATGGTCCATGTAAAACCCTTCATGTGTGCCATGATGGTGTACTGATGATAATATAGTGGCCGTATCGGGCCACCATGGTCCATTTGGAGCCTTCGGCGCTCCGAATTATGGCTGGTAGAGGTGGGACGCGGCCAAATGTCGTGTTGATAGAGTAATTCCCAACTACACACTAGCACAATGTCATGTGGGGACCGTGTGAGGAACCAAACATGGTGGCTGAATATTTTGGCCACAGGGCACAAACTGGACATCCTCATAGTATCCTTGATAGAGGAGATAGTCCCTATATGTGGGCGAGGCTGAGGTGAAAGAACTAGGCCATGGGGTAGCATGGGCTAGATTAAAGCTGGTCTGTTGGGCAGTCTGGGATGAGAATGAAAATTTTCCTACCGGTGAGGGTCATGCTAGATAAACACAGGTCATTGGGCGACCCGACGAGCTAGACCCACAACCGAACTGACCTGGGTGCAGTAAGGTCCAATAGGATAGGCCTAGTAGCCAGGCTAGGCTAGGATGACCTAGACCAAACTAGGTTGAGATAGGTTAGCTAAACTTGGTCTGTTTAGGTCATCCTAACTGGGCTGGGTCGGGTTGGCCGCACCAAATCGGTTCATACGGGACCCCTAGGTCAGGTCAGACCGGAAATGGACACCACTGGCCCCTGCTTACTAAAACACCAATATCATTCATACTGTTCATGAGATTGATGGGCTATTTGTGGAATTGGCACCCTCTTAGTGAGGAGGTTCTTATGGAATTCTCTATCGAGGTTTTCATGGATGTTTATTCACAACAAATGGCTTCTGTAGTAGATTTCCCCAAAAATCCATTATGCTACGTGATGGATTCTTATGGTTGGTTATGAATTGAGAACTACTAATTAGAAATTCCATGTGTCCATACATGACTAGAAGGAATGTTACCCTATATGGATCATCTACAAGAGACCTAGTGTGTGTCACCTAAAAGGGACCTTATGTGGATTTTCTACAAGAAACTCTGTGTGGATTAGTTACATGATACCTTGTGTGGATCCACTATAAGTGACCATGTGTGGATCAACATTAAGATACCATATGTTTATCAGCTTCAAAGAGCCCTATGTGGACCAGCTATGATGGCCTAAGTGGGAAGCAACTTCATGTGGTCCAGAAGACCCATGGTACTCATCAAGGATGATTACCTCAATAGTCCTAGGAATTCAATGTTATGCTTGGTAGTATTCCTTTCCATACATTATATTTTACTTATGTGAGTTGTCTTCCACCATGATCATGCTTCATTGTGAGATTTGTGGATTTATTTTTGGTCATTCCTTTGTTTTTTGGTGTCCCTACTGAGTAATTTTTTACACACCCCTATACTAGATTCAGCCACACGTGTTGTGTCTGGTGTAGATGACCACAGCTTTGACAGAGGTCTTGGTTACTTAATACCTAGTGGTACACAATAATATCATGCATGTGTGGCATACATCAATGACCTCTAGTAGCTAATCTAAACATACACTTCTTGAGGGGTTTTCATTGGATGGATTTCAGAGATATTTTGTACATTATTTCTATTTGTTATCCTTTTTTTGGGTTTTGTATTCATGACCATTTGAACTACAACATGTACCATTACTCAGTGGTTTTTGAGTGGCATGCTTGTTTCCCTTCCTAGTTTTGTGACATAGTTTGTGTGTGTGTTTGTGTGTTTCTGTGTGTCTAGGTACTGTAGGAAAAATCCTCTCACTTGTAGGTTGACGGCTTCGGAGCTAGTCACCAACCCATGGACATCGGAATGCGGGTTTGGGGGAGTCACAACATGGGCCATGAGGGAACAGGTCATGAGAATGTGGTATCATAGGTTGTCGGTACAACTTCAAATACATGGAGTCTATTGTTTCGTTATTTTTGAATGTGCTTTTCACACTTCACATTCAAATAAAAAATTTAGGGAGTCCTGTTTTGGTGTGGTGACTGATGTATCCATACACAAGGACCTTGAATTTTACTTTTCATCTCATTACATAAAATCTCTAGTTTCATGAATCATATAGTAATTATTTTCCAAACATTCTTCTTGGATTATAGTATGATAACCATGTATAATCTATTTAATTTGGTACATCATGATCATTTTTAATATTCCTCCATGGAGAAATCCACCATGGATATCAATATGTGACCGTGAGGATATCCCACATAGCGATGAGCCATTGGATCAAGGAAAAGTGCTAGATATGGCCCTGCGGGGTGGTCAGCTAGTGATTCCACGACCAATTGATCTATAGTTACAACCAAAACTACCAGTGGAGGACACATGCACACTCAATTCATTTCATATGTTTCAGAAATAGAGACCTCCTAGGTTCATGGGAGATACAGATCATTAGGCTATTGAGGAATATCTGGAGGTAATAATGCATGCCTTCTTCATAGTGATGATTCTACATGACTGTTTGATGATGTTAATTTTGATCCATCTTCAAGGCCTTGCATGGAGATCATGGATCTTGATGGATCAAACTCATGATGAGGTGACCCACATCGAGGTGACATCAAGAGGATTTTCGAGGAGTAGTTTTTCCTAGTGATCCTTATTCGATTGCTAGAATCAGTGAAATGTACACCTCAAATATTAATTATCTCTAAACACACAAAATTCAACATTTTAGTGAGATAAATATTTTAGTTTTAGACGTTTTTTCTTCATAAATTCCATTTAAAAAAACATTATCTTCATGGGAATTTTTTATTCCCATTTTGGATAAAAGGACAACCAGGCAAAAACAAACTAAAAAACCACATGGCATGTTTTGTTACAAGTTGTGGTTCACCAAAACAAATCATTAAAATCTAAAAAATAGGAAATGAAAAACCATAACCATCCCAAAAATTATTTTCCATTCCATTGTCTCTAAAAAAATGATCATCATTTCCACCACTAGGGTGTGGTGACCCCCACAATGACCCAACACCCTCTCCTAGCATATATAACAAACCCAAACTCCTCCTCATCTTCACCAAGACACTTAAAATCTTAATGAAAATGAAGGGAAGTTACAAAACTCCATTTTACATACCATTTAGAAATTATAATCCTCAGTACACAAATCATTTTTGTAAACATACAAAAATAAGGCAGTATCAACAACCATCCCACAAGATACCTCACGAATCTCTTATTACAACAAACACAATATCACCATCTTACACCAACCTTAATTAACCTATCACCCACAAGACTGTCTGAAAAACCATTCCAAACACAATATATACTAATCCAAAATTTTATAAAACAATCACAAAAAACATCCCCATGAAAAAAAACATATAAAGGAAAACCACCATCCATAATAAGATATTGTTCACTTTAGACATCCCTAACTTACCTGTATTGTTTTAAAAAAAATTAAACATAAAACATTCTGATTTGTAATGGTATATACCATTTTTTTACTCTAAAATAAATAATTTAATTCAGAAATAAATGAAAAAATAATGTATTTCATATAAATTAACACGATTCATGTGTCACATCAACAATGGAAAAAAAGAAAAACTAAAAAAATAGGGTACTAGAAATGAATCTACATATCAAATTCCCAAATAATTACCTCTAATACACTATGTTTCTACTACATCAAAAACAAAGGAGTGTTTCAACCACATAACACCTTCTCTTAATGATCCTCGATAACTCTTTTTAATTCCATGAATTTTATGGTATTTTCAATATCAAAATCCCACCAATGTATGAATTTTTTTTTCATCAGGAAGGATCTGATGAACCTGGGAAATATGGAAGATGTCATGTATCATATCCCATCATATTGTAAATTATAACTAATATAACACCTCAAAAATGTACTATGAAACCTCAAAATGTCATATGATCAAAGGAGAAAGATTGTCCCCCCTATCAAACAAATGTTACCCTCAATATAGGGAGACCCTCCAAAACATATTTTCTCTTTCCTAAAAATCTAACGTAGTCCTCCTATGATCAGTATTATATTTATATCATCATTTCACTTCCTTCATCCTCTTAATGACAATCATAACATTATTCTTCATTCCCTAGACTAAATCGGTCATTAGAATAGATTACTCTAAAATATCGATTCATCCTAGAAAGGATATACATGGACTACCTTAAAAATTATTCCAATAAATCCATATTCATGGATGAGTTTTATTTTATTTTATAAGGTAGGTCATCCCTAGAAAAATTCATTTACTAGTATATATTAAAATCCTAGAATCATAATCACAATGTATCATCCAGAAGATTGATGGTCTACTCAAAATGTGTTTATATCTATGTTTGAAAGTAATGATTAGTCATAAACGAGTTCCGAAAGCATGTTCCAATCTTCACTCTAATCATGTTATAAAATTAGAATCCAGATTCAAATGATTGGAGTTTTTAACTCCACATAACAGTTCAACAACATCCAAAAACCACATTTCAAATAAATCTATAGATCTCGACTCCATGATTCATTGGGATTGAGTGGAAATCATAAATCGATCAAAAAATACCAATATATTATAATAACCCCCTAGGACCAGTGTAATCCTATGATGATATCCAATTATATTTCACCCACCATAGCTTAGGAAAACCCAAGGATTATAATAATACTCCCATTACATAATGTTATACATTTACATGCACCAAAATAATACATTAATCCACAAACTCTATCACTTCCAATTTCATCCCAGGATAAATAAAAAAATTTCAAACTGTAGTACATTATTGATTCCCATTGGTACGTCACTGAAGGTGAGATTTGAATCACATGATGGACTCCATCATGCATTTATAGCAGAATGAACATCCTCCCCAAAAACATATCTATTTTGAACATCCCTTATCCATCCCTCTAGAGCATCATGATGGAAAACATAGTTATTCGTCCCCTCTTCCACTGAGTCCCACCCCTAAGACACCTTGATAATATATATCAAATAAGATGAAACTATCATCTAAAACATAAAACCTCTACCATAATCCAACCCTTAATCTATGTGAATTGTTTTAAACTCCTTAATCTCCTAACATGTATCTCTAAAACATTTAACAACATTCCATCATGACTTCATACCCATTTCATCATTTACAAATTTACCATTACTCTAGCTATATAAGATCTATATTTCATATTCATAGAGAAATTTTATCCTCCACTGATGATACATATCAATTTAATGATTTGAGAGAACATACATATTCCAATTATAGTCATTAAATACCATAAAGCCTTTTCTGATGTTGAAATGTCTCCAAATCATCAGTGAAAATAATGTAGTTATTTGATCTAGTTCATATATGTCTTAATTATGATAATTGGAAATTAAATTTCTAAAACTATAAATTATAAAAACATTATACTACATTAAGATGAATCCCAATCTTAGATGGTAAGTTTCATAGAAAAACCTTGATATAACCCCTTCATCTGATAATGGAAGCATCAGAGTACAGAACAATGAACTATTTAGGGAGTGAAATGCTACATGACACAATTTGGTCTAGATGAAATTCTTGACACTCCTGGTTAGATATTTCAATGGGGACTCAATCCATAATAAATTAGACATTATCATTAGATAATATCATATAAAGAAAAAGAAATAGTGACCACATTCCACATTCTTGGGTGTTACCAAAATAATAACTATCTATATCTTTTCTGGGTCAAATGGAAATGTCTATTGGGAAACCACATTCCTATAGATATGTAACCCCACCGACCAAAAACACAATCTTGAAAAGAACTATAGAGAGATGGTTGAATTTAAGGACACATATGACAATTATAAGATGACTTTCATTCTCCTCTCTAGGCATCAAATATATAATTTTTTTCAATAAACACAAATTAATACTGTTCCAAGAACTCAATGAACATGGAGTTGATATGCTCTATAGATTTTTTTTGTCTTTATAAAATAGAATGACATGATTGTGAACATGAATTATCCAAACCTACTCTAGAGGGAGGCCGCTGAGATACCCTCCGCCTTCACCAATAGTTTTTATATCTTGAACTCAAATAAATACAAGAAAACCGACTAGATACTCTAAGATATTATACATGTTCATAAATACTTGGAATATGGTAATTAATATTTATTATCACCAAATTCATGTGTTAGTTTTATACAGACAAGCAGATACTATCATCCACCTTCATGGAAAATAAAATAAGAGCACCCCACAACCATACCCTAGGCCAAATAAAACCCTCCTAAATCATTTAATCTATCTAATCCATAAACTCCTTCAGATCATAATTTTTTATCATATAAAGAACCATCATAATATTAGAGACACGTATATTAAAATACTATCACAATCTTGAAATCATGCCAAGGGGGTAGTATCATAATTACATCATGAAATATTACAAGATATTCCTTAACAACTCTCAATTTCAACATCACCACCATAGTTCCCCATAATATTACTATAAATTTATCCCTTGTGAAATAGGTGGAACGATAGGCCTACATAAAATTTTATAAGCTTTCTCCCTAATGAAAATATCATTATTTCTATACACATATAATAAAACCACCATCCTATATAGGAAACTGTGGATAAAAATCACAAAATAGAACCAATAAATGTCAAGGATGATATATGAAAATTATACCTTTAGTAAGAAGATAACCCCACAAGACTAATGAATCCCTATCATCATTTAAAACTCATCATATATTTCAAAAAAAAAATGACTATCCTGTAACTATTGTAATCACACTAGGGGAATATGATGTATCTCTAAATTCATCTCTAATGTATGAACTAAAGTTTGTTTAATAGTGGAGTGTGATTCTCCATGAACAAACAAGGTAGATTTAAGGGTAGAAGATAATATTATAATACCCTTCACATTACCTAGTCCATAAAGTGTTATCAAGTCCAAAACATACAACTGCCCATACATGGATCCTCTTCTTTCCAACTGATTACCACCTCCATGTCCATGTTATCACCTATGTCCCTAAGGATGAGGGATATTGTGGGGATGAACATTCTAGCTCCCTCTCCCCTTCACTACAGTAAAAATGGTGGTAGCATCTATAACTAATTCACATTGGATTAATAACCCAATAAGAACTATTTTCCTTCTGCATTCATCCATGAGCCTAATAGTGACCATAACCCTCGTAGATATAAAATTCTAATGGGAATAACCTTGTAGATGGTAAAAATTCATTTTCTATAGAAAAATGGGTAGTACGTGACTTCAATGGGATCTCGGTAGTCTGAAACCTCAAATTCCCATTCATCTGTCACATGAAACTTACAACTCATCCCTTTAAGGAAACCTACTATATCTTCTATTATGGTATCCCTCAGGATGAGTTCATATGTTAAATCACCCCATCCGCCTTATGCACCTTGAAATTCATTAATAATGATAATATAGAAACATAAAACTATATTGATAATAATATCTCCTTCTCAAGACTCTATTAATGGGACTCCTCATCAAGAAAAATATCAGGGGTGAAATGCAAAATATCCTTAAACATCCTTTCATGACCACAAATAATCATACAATCCAGTTAATGAGAATGTAGCACCTACTACAATACTGTATACAAGGTCAAATATAGGAACCCATATCAAAACTCTATCTAAATGTATACCTAATAAACATATGCCTCCTTCCAATCACTAAGAATCACTTTCCACTACTAAGAAACATAACCCCTTATATAAATGAATTTCCATGAAACCAAAATATCATATCGATAATTAATCTAATCAATAATTATCATTAAATACACTCACCATCACTCTTTTTCAATATCAGAGAAACTCCCCCACATACTTGTAAAATTATTTTCACTAAAACCCACTTAGTGATTCCTACACTGCCTAATCCTCCCCTATTAGTTCGATCTACCAATGTGGAGACAAATTGGATTATAGTACCTATACATACAAAGATGCATGAGGATGATAATCAAGAGACTCTCTAAAAACGGTCAATCCAAATACTCAATAACCTATTATTTTATTATGGTTCATTAAATTAATTCATTTTAGAATTCCTCAAGTAACCTAATTCAAAATGAACACAATCATTCATAATTTATTTATATCTCATAGTTCTCTACCCTTCGAGCAGTATCACCTCACAAAGTCATTAATTAAACCAAGGATCTTTGTTAGATCAAGGGGTCCTATAAAATCACATGTCCTAGATATTTTCCTTAACCCATGTCATGCACCATGATCAACTGCCACATTATACATATAAATCTATATAATCCTCATAGAATCTAACTCCGTACTCCATCCTATCACTCAACCAAAAAAACTAATACCACTATGTCTTTAACCATCTTTGAAATGGTTTCCATTATTTTAAGACAATGATATAAGATATATAATGACCCCCAATACCCCACATTCCATAGGCCTTAATTTGGAAACTAAAACTTATAGTATAAAAATATCATATATGGAAGTCATTACCCTAAATTATATATTTCATGTCATGAGATTGAATGAAAAGAACAATGTAAATCCATATCATAAATTAAAATGTAAAACCAAAACATACCATAATCCAATTATAATTTATTCATATAAAAATATATTATCTAAATAAATACCAATAAAAAACCCAACAGAAACACTTGAAAACAAATCCAATGTCCAGGATTATAATGTCTTGATATTTCTATGTAGACCTGCTAGATATATTTGTGTTTCTTCCCCCACCCCCCCAGCAGAAAAAATCACATCATTGACTACTTAGGAATCAAAGAAGGCTCCTTCCCTTTTACTTACTTGGGTGTCCCTATCTTTTGGGGTAGACCAAAATCAAGATATTTTCACAACATTGTGGATCAAATTATAAACCAACTCTCTTCTTGGAAAGGTAAATCTCTTTATATGGCTGGCATGGTTTGTCTTGTCAAGTCTACCATTGTTTCCAAGATGGTTTACTCAATGATGGTTTACAATTGGCCCGCCAGTCCTCTTAGAAGAATTAACACCTGCATTAAAAAATTTGTCTGTACTGGTAGTACGATTGAAAGAAAACTTGTCACCATACAATGGGTCACTTGTTGGAAACCCCTGGATAGGGGTGGTCTTGGTATTAATAACCTTAAGCTTTTTTAATGAAGCTCTTCAAGCTAGAATGACATGGAATATTATTCATAGTAACTCTGATTCCTTGGATTTTCTTAAGAAAAGGAATGTTAATAAGATTCGGAATGGTAATTTTGGTTACATTACTTCTTCCATATGGCCTTCCATTAGACACTCTTTCCTTACAATCATGAACAATTCTAGATGAATAGTTAGCACTAATTCTTCTTTGAATTTATGGCTGGACAACAAGACTGGTAACCCCTTAATATCTATGCTTATTTCCACCACTAGTTCTGAGAACACCACCTCCACAATTCATGATGTTGTCAACTCCCATGACATCATCCATCCATACCACATCAGTCACATCATTGACAATTATCATTTTTCAGATACTAATGATTTCCTCATTTGGGAACCTGCCTTTAATGGTGTCCTGGATTCTAAAAGTTTCTACAATAATAACATCAGTAACTCTAATTCCAACTTTGTCTGGTTGAAAGCCGTTAACAAACCTTTTATAAAACCCTCAAGATTTACTCTCATTTAGCGTCTTGATCATAATAGGATCCCCGCTGATGTGTGTCTCCAATTCTTTGGGATTACTCTTTGATCTAGATGTCATCTTTGTAACCAACATCATGAATATGCTAATCATTTGTTCTTTTCTTGTGATGCAGTTGATGCTCTTTGGAACTACATTTATGACTTTTTTGGTTTCATATGGTCTCTTATTGATTCTATCAGCTCTCATCTTCGGCTTTCTGTGATTTCGGACTCTTCTACGAAAATCGAGAATCTTTTTCTGGCTGCGGTTGCTGAGCTTCTGCATGTGATCTAGTATGATAGAAATAATTTTATTCATAATAACTGCTCGTTCAGTCTTAATGCAGGTAAAACACGTATTCTCATTGCTATTAAGGATTATGCCTCTCTTCAGAAGGATCATTGTGACAACTCTGTTGGTGATTTTGAGATCCTTCATCGTCTTAGAATTGCAGGCTCTTATAGGCTACCCCGTCGCACCTTTGAGGTCTTCTGGCAAGCCCCGCTGCCAGGATGGATTACAGTGAATGTTGATTGAGCTTCTAGAGGTAATATGGGTCTGGCGAGCTGTGGTTCCATCCTCAGAGACTCGCATGATAGATGTCTTGGATGATTCTTCGGTGGTTGTGGCACGACCTCGGCTCTTAAAGCGGAAATGTTGGGAGTCACTCATGCGGTGGACTTTGCCAAGAAGATGGGTTGGAACAACCTGTGGATTGAATGTGATTCAACCATTGTTGTCCAAGCTATCTGGAAGGGCGTGGTGCACCTTGCTTGGCCACTTACTTCTCGATGGATGAAATTTCTTACATCGCTCAGGAACCTCAACTACATTGCCACTCTTGTGTTCTGTGAAGAGAACATGGTTGCTGATGGTCTTGCCAACAAGGGGGTTTATCAGGCCATTACTAGGTTGGATATTTTGCCTGATGATTTTCTCCCTCCCTTTAATAATTATTGTAATAAGATTCCATCTTTCATACTTTTGTAACTCCTTTTCGTTTATGCAATAAATTGTGCCTTGGATAAAAAAAGATATATTCGTGTTTGTCTCATTATTTATTAATTATGTTTTAATGATCACAAATCCTATTCAGTCTATAATCCTTGTTAGTTATGTGTTATCTATCTCACATCATATGTACAATTTTCATGTATTCTTATGCTTTAAGTAAACCTATCCAAATATATTAAGTTCTATACGTCTAGTTTGATTACTGTACACTATATTTGATTTACATTATAATGACTTCGTTGATAAATTATTATGTCTAATAAATTCTATGAATATCACTTCTTATGTCTGAAAATATATATTTGGATAAGTATGCGACATCATGAATCTGCCACTGGTTATGTTTTTTAGGAAAAGTTCTCAAACACCGTGAAATAGACACCATGACAAGACACCGTGAACCGGACACTATGACCAGACATTGTGAACCAGATACCATGATTAGACATCGTGAACTAGACACCGTGAACCAGACATCATGACCAGACACCATGACCATCTAGACACTATAACCAATCTAAACTTCATTTCAAGGAGACACCATTTTATAAGGACACCATTTACAGACAAATGGTGACACCATTGGTTAATCTGTTTTGACATTTTTCAATTTAATTTCTACCATTCATATTTTATGATTTTAAATGCACTATCGTAATTACTGTTACATTGTAGAAATTTCACTACACAGTACGAGGTTTGAGGTGTGTAATACATTCAACCTATCGGCTCTAACACAAGAGGTAAAAGATAAAAGAGTATTGCTGCCTAGAAACATGATGTACATGAAAGTGAAATAACATGAAGCAAGTGTGTGGGCCTGAAAATGAAGAAAAAACTTATAACATTTTTGAAGAGATAATTGACACATGAAACTCGACACTGCTGAAGAACATACAAAGCATACACGAATCCTAGAGTTGAGGACATCTTCACACTATTAGAAAGAATGCATAACACACACCAGCTGTCTTGTGATACTCTGTTTTCTACAAGAGGACTCTCATTCTGCATATGCTTCATCCTAGAAGTCCAGAGATTCATAAATAAACACTTAGAGCTATTCTAAACTTGTCTCATAATTTTTTCTCTATTGTGTATCATTTAATTTACTTTTGATCAGTGTGTGTATATTTATAACAACACACTTTTTCTCTTCCATTAAAATAAATGATAAAAGATATCCTTTTTCAAAAATATTTTTTACACTTGTGTATGCCCACGGATAAGTGTGGAAGGGGTCCCTATGTGGCCTGGTAATGTGTACCCATAAAAAATGTGGACGAGATCATGTGACATGGATTGTCATGTGTAATATAGTTAACCCCAATCTAGGATGTGGATCATGTTTATTTATATAAACTACTTAGTGGTAGGTGATCACCATGTAGAGTGGATTAGGTCTCGGCTTGAGACTGAACCACTTATTTCATATCTGTTGTGTTGATTAATTTAGTTTTCTCTTTTTTTCTGTTTAATTCAGATTACACTAAATTCACTTTGATTGTTAATATTGGAAAGAATTTATCATTGTATTTATTTATTAGAATGGATTAAAATGTTATTTTAAATACCAATCTTAAGATTACTAAGAATTAACCAATCATTTAAGAATTTATTTAATCATCCAATATTTCATAATAGTATAACCTTGATTATCTATTCTATATTTCACATTATTGGGGAATAATTTTGGAAATAATTTTTAAACCAAAATTTTGAATAGTTACTCTATTCACCCCCCCCACTTGAGTACTCTACTCTGACCATCATTTAGAATGAGAGTCTCTTTATTCAGACTCTTTTGGTAACATAATTCAACTATAATTGTAGTTGTGCTTTAAAAATCTGTAAATTTCTCTTAATTCCTAATTTGTATCTCTTTAAAAGGATTTCATTATTATGGATAAAATATTGGAAGGATCTGCAACCAACAGACCACCCTTTTTTAATGGAAGAAATTATGCTCAATATAAAATCAACATGAAAATGCACATAGAATGTATGGGTTTTGAAATTTGGTCATCATTTATTGATGAATATAAGATTACAACTACTAATAGAATCACTTTGGATGAACCTATCAAAATTTCGTAAAATAACAATTGCGATGATATGACTGCTTTATATTGATCCTTATGAGATGATGAATTTAATATAATTTCTGGTTGTAAAACTGCCCATGAAATATGGGACACTTGGTCTGTTTCATAGTAAGAAACCTTTAGTGTAAAAGAAATGAGTCTTAATACATATACTATTAAATATGAAAACCATAAAATGAAAACTTATGAGCCTATTTCCCACATCTATCTTATGTTCACTGAAATTTCAAACCCAATTATTTCTCTTAGAAGATAAGTCACTACAAATGAACAGGTCATGAGAATTATCAGATTCCTACCCGACAGATGGAGAGGAACTTATCTCAATATTAGAGAATCATGTCATATCGACAAGATACTAGTAAAATAACTCATTGGTAAACTAATGATGTAATAAGACGAGTTGAATGTCAACAAGGAAGAAGAGGATGGACCCAATAGAATATCTATGGCATTCAAGACCAAAAACTCTAAACATAAAGACAAAGGAAAATTGGGTTAATATATATAAAGTTCATTTAGTGAACAATCATCACCTGATATTGATGAGTAGATGGATAAATTAGCTAGAATATTCATGAGATTTTACAAGATGAATAACTTTTTCGTGATGCCTAACTATAAGAGATGATATGATCAAAAATGATGTTGGAAGAAAGATTAGAAATGATGTGACAATACTGCAGATATTATCTTCTATAAATGTAAGCAAAAAAGACATATCATGACTGACTATACAAATCTCGAGTACCAAAAGAATTATGAGGAAAAAGAAAGAATGTGTAAAAAAGCATAGAAAGAAACCTGGAGTGCTTTTGAGGACAGTTCAAGTGACTCAGAATCTTCACATGATGAACATGCTAGGAAATCGATTTTTTGATTTATGAAAAACACATCTGAGGTAACAATTGAATCTAATGTACATAATTCATACTATTCTGATGATGAGAGTTACTCTAAAAACATTTCTAAAGATCAAATGTTTGAATACTACAATATGTAAGTAGAAAAATGAAATGAACTAAGAGATAAATATAAATATTTGAATAAACAACTTTCTATTACAGTGAATGTTAAATCAGAACTCACAAATGAAAAATAGAAAAATTCTTAACTGTAAATGTATAACATTGAATTAACAATTTCAAATGAGAAATTGATGAATGAATTAGAAAAGAATACCAAAGACACAAATACTCATACTCAAATTCCAAATAAAAAAAATCCACTTAAATATAATACTAGAATCGGCTATCAACCTAGAAATTTTTTTTTAGAACAAGCTTTGTTTCTAAATCTAGTATATACAACGTTACTTCTAGTTCTAAAAAAATAGATTATTTCATGTTATGATACACATTCTACTATTTCATGTTTTTCTATACCCAATAGTGTATATTTTTCATATACTTTACATAATGCTTATAGATATCCTACAAGGCTGATATAAGTTCCTAAAGTACTTATCTCTAATGTTACTGGACCCAAACATGTATAGGAACCGAAATATTTTTTCTCGTGATCATTTTGTACGTAAGAGGCTTAAAGAGTTCCTATAAATGATTAAGGTACTTGGACATTGGTTTTTCAAGATATATGAAATGACACTACCCATGATTCAAGAATCTAACAAAAATTGATGGAGGATTTGTCACTTTTAGTGACAATGCCAAAGGAATGTATATTTTCCTTGGATAAATCGGTAACTCTAACTATATTTTGATTTATAAAGTACTTCTTTTTTATGGATCGACATATAATATGCATAACATTTCACAATTATGTGATGATGGATTTCATGTAAGATTAGAAAATGATACTTGTAATTTCATTAATTCTAAAAAATATTTTTTCTATTCAGCATTAAGAAATGATAATCTGTGTTAGATTTACATAGATTCTTTAGTTTCTCAAAATGCTTCATGTTTAAGTGTATTTCATAAAGAGTCTTGGATTTGGTAAAGGAGACTAGGACACTGTAATATTCACTACCTTAGAAAGATAACTAGAAAAGGATTAGTCAATGAAATTCCCAAACTTGTATCTCCAAATGATAAAGTGTGTAATCCCCATCAAAATGGAAAAAAAATTCCTAAAAACCCAAGAAAGAAGTGCCAACTTCTAAACCTTTCAAACTGGTTCATAAAGATTTTTTTGGATCGTCTAGTGTTTCTAGTTTAAATGGTAGGCACTATATTTTGGTTATAGTAGATGACATTTATAGATACATTTGGGTATACTTCGTAGTTCACAATAGCGAAGAATATTCCTACTTTATTAAATAATCCAAGTATGTCAAAAAATTTAGTGGAATTAGAATTAAAATCTAATAAAGTTATCAATTCCATGAGTTTGAAAATCAAAATTTTGAATCCTTTTGCTCTGAAAATGGCTATAGTCATAATTTCTCTACCCCTAGAACAACACATCAAAATGGAGTTATAGAAATAAGAAATAGAAACCTGTAAGAGATTGTTAGTTCAATGCTTTGTGAATACGACTTACATATTTATTTTTGGGATGAATCTATCAATACAGAATGATACATAACTGATAGGGTATTTATTAGGACTATTCTTAAATTTACTCCTTATGAGTTATGGAAAAATCAAAAACCCAAAGTTAGCTACTCTAATGTTTTTGGTGTCAATGTCTATATACTTAATACTAAGAAAAATATTGAAAAATTTGTATCCCAGAGTGATAAAAGAATATTTTTAGGATATTCCATCTCTAGTAAATATGATAGAGTGTTCAATAAAATAACTAAATGAGTGTAAGAATCTACCTATGTGAAATTTGATGAAACAGATCCACCTGAGCCTAAAACCATTCTTGATAACCTAGAAGATAATGTATCAAATATGGACATTAATTTAAAATCCTAAAATTTTCATATAAAGGAATCTGTGAAATCTCCCTATTCTAGAAATTCCATAGACTCAAGTAACAATGAACCTGACTCTACTAATGAACCAGAAATCACTATTCCTTCCTTTTCTAGAGATGTTAGAACTCTTATGAATGATATCGTTGATGCTGTTGTTGGATACTTAGACCAAGGAACTAAAACTAGTGCTTATCATTGAAATGAGGTTGAACATAATGTTTTCTTGTCACAACATGAACCTAAAAACATTAATTATTCTATAAATGGTGATTTTTGTGTAATGATTATGCAAGAAGAACTTAATCGGTTTGAATGGAACAATGATTGGAATCCTTTTGAAAAATACAAAGATACATTCACCATAGGCACTAAATGAGTGTTTAGAAATAATGTAGATGAAGCTATTAACATCATTAGAAACAAGGAAATATTAGTTGCACAATTTTGCATTCATGAAGAGGGAATTGACTACAAAGAGACCATTTCACCAGTATCTATACTTGGTGCCTTTAGGATTCTTCCTGCCTAGGGTGCACATCTGAATTTCAAACTATATCAAATGTATGTTATGAGTGAATTCCTAAATGGGTGTATAGGTGAGGATGTGTTTGTTGGGAAGCCCCCTAGTTTTACAAATCCTCACATTCCAAATAATATCTTTCAATTATCAAAATCATTAGATTGTTTAAAACATGCTTCAAGAGCTTGGTATGATAGACTAAGTATGTTTCTTATTTCCAAATACTTTACAAAATGAATAGTTGATCCTTCCATTTTTATAAATCGAATATCCCATGATGTTTTAGTAGTTTAAAATTTTTTTTATGACATTATCTTTGGATCGTCATGAAATTATTTATGTATTGATTTTTTTAAAATGATGAAAAAATAATTTAAAATAGGTTTAATGGGTGATGTAAAATTCTTTCTTGGATTTCAAATCATTCAAAATAATAATGGTATTATTTTAAATTAAAGAAAATATAATAGATATATTCTAAAACGTTTTGGTTTGGATAGAACTAAATGTTGTGACACTCTAATGAGTACTACATTTTTGTAGGATCATAATGAAGATGGAAAATATTTCTATCAAAACAATTATAGAGGAATGATTGGAATTTTACTCTATTTAATTACTAGCTGACCTGACATTATGTTTAGTGTGTGTATGTGTGGTCTGTTTCAATAAAATACTAAGGAGTCTTAATTAACTACTATAATGGTAATTATTTAATACATCAAGCATGCACCCAATCTAGTACTATTCTATCCTATAAGATAATCATATGATCTAGATAGTTATTCTGATGTTGACTTCGGTGGATGTATGTTCGAAACAAAAAGAACCTTTAGAAACTGGCACATTTTAGATAAGTCACTAGTTTCAAGGGGTAGTATGAAACAAAATTAGGTTGCATTATCTACTATAGAAGTTGAATACCTAGCTACTGGAAGTTTTTGTGCAAAAATTTTGTGGATGGAACCTGCATTACTAGAATTTGAATATCAATTCAGGCATGTACCTATAAAGTGTGATAATAGAAGAGTTATTAATATTACGAAGAAACATATTTCACAATATTGGAAAAATCATATTGATGTAAGACATCACTTTTTGAGAGATCATTATCAAAAGGGTGATATCACTTTGGAATTCATTGGAACTGAATATCAGGTTGTTGATATATTCCCTAATACATTAAATTCTGAAATAATCGATTATATCCAAAATGAAAAAGGTATGATAACCCTTATGTAAATATCTTACTGTTTCATATCATACTGTTTCATATTTTACTATCTTATGACTCACTGTTTCATGCTTACATCCTCATAGTTAGTATTCTTTGCTAAAGTATGAAACATACTATCTCTAATAATATGGTCACACAGTCAAGAAATAACATTTTTACGGTCTCACCATTAACATTTGTTATTTTCAAACTGTGAAGGCCGGTTACTATCTCACCGCGAGATTCAATTATGGTATCACCATAAGAAAGCTTTGTTATTTTATTTATAAATTTGAACCCAAATCACAGTGGTTACTTATTTTACCCTTTCTATTTCTTGCACCTTTGTTTTTAGACAATTATTATTATCAAATGATAAATTAAAATATGATTCATTCGTTCTGCACTTTATCACCCTCCAATTCTCTCAATATGTAACCCAGATTCCACCCTTAAACCCTTTCTCTATCGAACCATCAGTGAATGCCTTGGATGAAACGTCCTTCATCATCAACTTGTCACGACCCGTCCTCGGGGCCCATGTCATGACTACCCCAAGCCTACCTTCCATAAGCCAGGGGCTGGCGACTAGCACCAAGGTGAAAATCCTGGTAAAGGGAAGGAATTTCCTTTGTAAAGTAAACAAGCACCACATAGTAAGCAAGCAGAAAAAAAGTAAACACTATGTAAAAACTGGTAAAACAGTAAGTGCGGAAAAGTAAAGGGGGTTGGAAATACAAGCCCAACTGTAAAGTACAACTAAAAGGGGAAAAACAACAACTGAAAGGAAAAGCTGTAGCATCGAGCCGTCCACTAGAAGTCCCACCTGAAGGGTGAGTACAGATAGCCTCCACAGCTCCCCGGGTCCAGCCAACCGCTCCGAGTACGTCCCGCCCAGTGGTCCACCCCCAGGTACCGTCCTGCTCTCCAAGCCTCCACCACAATCAGCGTTGTCCTTCATCTGCATCCAACACAACGTAGTGCGGGCATAGACCGTGCAGGGGTGAGTATAAGCTAATAAGTTGGGACCCCGATACCCCCGAAGGTCTCCCAGAATCCACAAAGGATAAACCACAAAGGAATGATACAAACATGAAGTAACATTCGACACTGCTTAGGTATATGCCCATACATATACATAAGTCAGCAATTCTCGCTCGGCTCCAATATTCGAGCTCAAGTACAACCCAATCCACACAGGAAAGCAAAACGTAAAATCCACACAGGATAGCTCAACACAATCCACAAAGGAAAGTAAAACATAAATCCACACAGGATAGCACAACACAATCCACAAAGGAAAGTAAAACAGAGTTTCAACTCACAAAGGTATACTTCTTCGAATGACGAAAGAATGATCACTAATCCATCTTAGTCACCGGACCCACAAAGGATCGATAGGTACTAACCCTCGTAATGACCCACAAAGGATCTGACCCACAAAGAATCGATAGGTAACTGACCCCCGCAAAGACCCACACAGGATCGGGCCCACATAGGACCTGTAGGCGCTGGCCCACACAGGATTGCTGAGCGCTGACCCACACATGATCGGACCCACACAGGATCGGTAGCACTGACCCACAATGGATCGTTGTATGCTGTAGTCGTTGATGTCGAATCCATTGAGGATCTCTGCACAGTCGTCGTCGTCACAGTAGCAGTCACAGCCAGCTCTAGGGTTCCCGCACACAGCAAGCTCATTCGGGAGGGTCCGCTCCACAAGCCGAGAGGCTGATACATCAACTGACACATTGTCTAGAGTTGATGTATCCAAAAGTTCCGTATTGTCAACAGGAACTCAACGTCGTAGACGGCGCGTCAATCGGACGCCCGGTCTAAAAGTTATTGGCGTATTCGTACTAGGGGCCCGGTTGGTTTTTAAGGAAAAACCAACCCGACCGTACTCCACCTACGTCCAAACCTCGGGCAGAGTAAGCCAAAGATCCGTCTCACTTAGAGGAATTCAAAAAAGTCTAAGACACGTTAATCAGATGTCCGTAGCTCAAGGTATGAGCGTTTCTGCTCCGAGGGCCCGGTTGGTTTCGTGTACGAACCATCCTAGACAAACCCAAAGTATTTTTGAAACCTTGAGTGTGATATACCTAAATGACCGTCTCGATCCAAGGATCGCATCGCCACTGACGGCGCGTCATTCGGAGGCCCGTAGCTCATGATACGGGAAAATGACCGAAAACGGTCTGAAGACGGGGGGTCTGGGTCCGGACCGACCCAGGTCCGGGTCGGACTCGGATGGGCGCGACCCGGCCGGCGGGTCGGCTCGGCCGAGCGGCCGAGCGAGCAGAGTCCGGGGGCGGGGGCGCGCTTCCCACGCGTGTGAACACCCCCCCCCCCCGCCCCCCCCCCCCCCCCCGCGGGGGCCCGCCCTTGGTCAGCGGACGCGGCATTGCCGAGTCCCGTGTGCGCCGGACCCGCGCGGCCGCGGGTCCGCTGGTTCCGTCGCCGCCGCGTCGGCTTTGTCCGGTGGCGTGCCGCCGCCTCCAGCCGCCTGTGGTTTCTGCGGGCCACCGGAGTTGCTCCGGTGGTCCGATTCCACTCCCGTCTGTGCTGTAGCTCCTCCCGGGTCCCGTTCTTCACTAAGGAATCAACAAATCACCCCTGCGGCATGTTTTGTCGTTTCCCTCCAATCCGCGCATCAAAGAAGAACTGCGGAGGGTTGTCGGGCTGTGTTTGTTTGGCCCGCACCCTCCGCATTAGGTGATAACAATTGGGAAGAAAATAATCCACACATGGAAAACAAAACGATATAAAATTTTAATAAATTAAAATTGCTCTTGATTCAGGTTCTTTCTTTTTAGGAGGAAACAACCACGGAAATAAATTCATTTCACAAAAAAACCCTACCTCTTCATGTCGTCGCACGCGGGTTCTTTGCGGAATTCATCGCCACAGAAGGAGGGGACCGTCGCGTCGCGGAAGGGCGTTGCGTCGTCGAACTCCGAGGTTCAAGAACATGCATATTTAATTATATTAATTAAATCCATGATGTTGTTATAAACCACAAACAAGATTTAAAATAAGAAACCTGAAATCTCCTACCTCAAGCAGTTGGTGATCAGAGATCGTTGCGGGGAATAACGTCTCAGAAGAAGCGTCGTCAATCTCCGAGGGTGACGGTGTTCTTCGCGTTCTTCGCGTTCTTCGCGTTCTTCACGAAGGAGGATGAAGGCACAAAAATTTGTCAAAAACCTCTCAACGAGAAATCCTCAAGAAGTCGTCCGTTGGTCTTATTTTATTATTACGCCAACGGATTGTAAACAGGTTAAGGAACGATTAAATTAACTAATAGAATTTAATTTTACGAAGATAACCGCCCAATTAATTGGTGCGTTAAGAATTTAAGAAAACACGTTAGTTGACTTTTATTTAATAGGGGTTTTCGCGGGTGCGTTACTTAGCGGAAAAGAAACTGTGGGGCTCGTAGGGGCCCCACCTCACAAATATCCTACAAGAGGGTAGGATATTTTGAATTGTACCCTATCCGCTTTAACATAACTAAAGTATCTTTAAGTGGATTTTAAGTGGCTTAAAGTGAAATAAAAATAAAGTTTTCGTACAACTTTATTTTATTTCTTAACTTAAAGCCCAAAAATTAAAAACCACACCCGAGCAAACGCAACTCTGGAAGAGGCGTTTCTAAGAAAATACAGGCGCTGTGATTCCATCGGTGTCTTCGGAAATTGATTCCGAGCACCGGTTCAAAAGTTATAAAAGCTCACTCGTTCGTTCACTGAACGTACCCGAGCCAAACTTCGGAAAACGATTCTGGGCACACCGAACCTCGGAATCACGTGCTGTCAGAAACTGCGTTCTTTTAAAATTGCAAAGAAAATTAAGACAAAAATTTCCATGAAATTTACGGGAATTTATATCACTCCCACCTCAGGGATTTATGTCCCCATAAAGATACATCATAAACTAGGGAACCAAATGTGGGTACTGAGCACACATCTGAGCCTCCCGCTCCCAAGTTCTCTCCTAGAGGTTCCCGTGCTGCCATCTGATGCGCACTAGAGGAATCGACCATCCACGTAGGACCCGCTCCTATTTATCCTCGATCTCCACTGGGACCTCCACAAAAGTCACCCCATCATAAACGTCTAGCTCCCCATGGTCAATGATGTGCATCGGGTCATGTACGTATCTCCTCAGCTGAGATACGTGGAAGACGTCGTGCACCCGCTGCAACTGAGGTGGTAGAGCCAGGAGATAAGCCACCTCGCCAATCCTGTTGAGGACCTGGAAAGGCCCGATGAAGCGTGGAGACAACTTTCCGCCTCGGCCATATCTCTGTAATCCACGTCGAGGTGAGACACACAAGAAGACGTGGTCACCATCTTCGAACTCTAGTGGCCTCCACCTCCTGTCAGCGTAAGACCTATGCCGGCTCAGAGCTGTCTTCATCTGCTCATGGATGACCTGGTCCTTCTCTGTCGTGGCCCTGACCATCTCTGGTCCCACAAGTGCTGACTCCCCAGGGTCTGTCCAGCACAAAAGAGATCTGCATTTTCTGCCGTACAACGCCTCGTATGGTGCCATCCCGATGGTGGAGTGATAGCTGTTGTTGTATGAAAACTCCACCAAGGGTAGGTTGTCCTCCCAGATGCGACCAAAGTCGAGGACACATGCGCGGAGCATGTCCTCGAGAGTCTGAATGGTCCTCTCCGTCTGTCCATCCGTCTGAGGGTGAAAGGTGGTGCTCAGACGAAGCTGCGATCCGAACGCCTCTGCAACCCCTTCCAAAGCCGGGAAGTAAAGCGAGCATCTCGATCGGAGATGATAGATGATGGCACACCGTGAAGCCGTACAATCTCCTGAACGTAGAGACTCCCAATGCTCTCCACTGAGCCATGCTCTCTGATGGGTAAGAAGTGAGCCGACTTGGTGAGTCGGTCGACAATCACCCAGATGGATTCGTGACCTCTAGAAGTGCGTGGAAGTCCAGTCATGAAGTCCATAGAAATCCCATCCCACTTCAACTCCGGGACCTCTAAGGGATGTACCATGCCTGCTGGTACCTGATGCTCTGCCTTCACCTACTGGCAGATGAGGCATCGTGAAACGAACTCTGCCACATCCTTCTTCATGCCCGGACACCAGTGCTGTCGTCTGAGGTCCTGATACATCTTCGCCACTCCAGGATGTACCACCAAAGGAGAAGTGTGAAACTCTCTCAGCAACTCCTCTGTTAAAGTGACTGGTACTATGGTACGTCCTTTGAAAAGGATTTTGTACTCTTCTCCAAGGGAGAATCCATCAGGTGCATGTCTTGAGGATATCTGTGCACCCCGCGTCTTATAGTCGGCGTCCCCACGATGTGCCTCTCTGACCCACTGCAGTAGTGGAGGAGTGACTGTGAGAGACTGAAGGAAGGATACTCCATCTCTATCCACAAAGGATATCTACAAAGCGGCTAGCTGCTCTGTCTCTTACTCAAGTAGGTGAATGCATGTCCTCCTGCTGAGAGCATAGACTACCACGTTCCACTTCCCAGGAGTATAGACTATCTCAAAGTCATAGTCCTAGAGGAACTCGAGCCATCGCAGCTGTCTCAGGTTCAGTTCCTTCTGCGAGAAGATGTACCTAAGACTTTGGTGGTCAGAAAAGACTGTAAAGCGCTCGCCCATCAGATAGTGTCGCCATGTCTTCATATAGAAGACCACTGCTGCTAACTCTAGGTCATGGGTAGCGTAGTTCTTCTCATGCGGCCTCAACTAACGTGATGCATAGGTGATCACTTCCCGCTCCTGCATTAGGACACATTTGAGTCCGGTCCCTGATGCATCGTAGTAGACTATGTACCCTACTCCCTCCTCAGGCAACCTCAAGATATGGGCGCTGGTCAATATCTGTCTCAGCTCCTGGAAGCTCTGCTGACATCTATCTGACCACACGAGGGGTTTCCCCTTCTTCATCAAAGCTGAGAGTGGTGCCGCAACTTTGGAGAAGTCTGGAATAAATCTCCTATAGTATCCAGCTAGTCCCAAGAAACTCTGCACCTCTATCACGCTCCGGGATGGCTCCCAAGCTAGCACTGCCTCGATCTTCGCGGGATCCACCACAACTCCCGCCTCAGAAATGAAATTCCCCAAGAAGTGGACCTCACGTATACAGAAGTAACACTTCAAGAGATTTCCATAAAGTTGGTGTTGTTGGAGTGTGTCTAGTATAACCCGTAAGTGGTACGTGTGCTCCTCCTCAGTCATTGAGTATATCAAAATGCCGTCGATAAAGACTACGACAAATAGATCGAGGTATGGCTGAATGATCCTGTTCATGAGGCCCAGGAACACTACTGGAGAATTGGTTATGCCGAAGGGAATAACCAAGAACTCATAGTGGCCATACCGACATCTGAAGGCCGTCTTCTGCACGTCCTCGTCCCGAACTCTGAGCTGATGATAGCCTGAACTGAGGTCTATCTTCGAGAACCACCGTGCTCCCTTGATCTGATCGAAGAGGTCATAAATCCTCGGTAGCGGATACATGTTTCTCACTGTCACCTGGTTCAGGCGACGATAGTCGACACAATGTCGCATGCTCTTGTCCTTCTTCTTGGCGAACACAATCGAGGAAGCCCAGGGTGAAACACTGGGTCGGATGAAACCCTTTCCCTACAAGTCCTCCAACATTACCCATACCTCTCGAAGCTCAGCGGGGGCCATCCGATATGCTGGAGTTGATATCGGGGTTGTCCCGGAGTACATTTCGATATGAAAGTCTACCTCTCTGCGAGGAGTTAGCCATGGAACATCATCGGGAAAGATGTCCGCGTACTGATCCACCACTATAGGAAAACTAGGACTCCACACGTCAACTGCTCCTAGGATGAGGCTAGCCAACTGATGAGTGATGGGCTGTCCTCTCATCTGCAGAAGTCCATCCTGTGCTGTGAAGGCTCCCTTTTTACCGGTGAAGGTGAACCTGCTCCTGTCGGTGCGTACACATTGCACCTTGCGCCTAATACAGTCAATCTGTGCATGGACTGTAGATAACCAATCCATGCCCAAGATGACGTCGTAAAGGCTCGACGCCGCTACAAGAAGATCCCAGCTGAAGCTCTCACCTCCTAGAGTAAGCTCACACTGTCGGCACCAGTGCGTAATCGTCGAGTATTCTCCTGTTGGAGTCTCTAGCCGTAAGGATCGAGCCAACGGCTCTATCGGAATCTCCGAGCTCCGAACAAGGGCATCGGCTATGAAAGAGTGACTCGCTCCAGTGTCTATAAGAACTGCAGTAAGGGTGGAATAGACACAGATCGTACCTAGAATCATCTCGGGCGCTCCGTGGTCGTAGGCCTCCGCTGCCTGGAGCTGTCCCTGTCTCTACCCGCCAGCTCCCTGTGGTCGGCGTGGACCTCCTGGTGGTGGTGGTGGTAGAGCCTCAAAACGTCTCCCACCACCTGCTGATCAGCCAGCTCCTCTTCCTCGTCGGCCTCCTCCCTGCAGACCGCCACGGTCGACCCTATGCCTCTTCCTGGGTGGCCCCTCAACCGTCTGCTGCACCTCGGCACGTTGGGTTGGGCAGTCACGAGCCATGTGGCCCTGCCCGCCGCATGTGTAGCACTGCCTGCCTCTCGAAAGACTGGCTCCACGCTGTGTGCCCTGCACTGCTGAGCCAGTGCCTTGAGGTCGTCTGCGTGAGGGTCTGGTCTGCCTGGACCCCTAAGTCATCCGTCGACCGCCTTCTGTGGATGACTCTGCTACGTACCGCCCCGCGGTAGGTCTCGCTGCTGGAGAAGTCTCAGCAAGAAAGCTCTCGATAAAAAGGGCTATCTCTAGTACTCCTGAATGAGTCGGAATGCTGAGGGAGATCAGCGATGACCTGATCTCATGTCTCAATCCCTGCTCAAAGGTCTGGGCCCGGAAGAATGGGTCTCGTACCATGTCGGTCGAGTAGCGCGAGAGATCAGTAAATCTCGCAGAGTACTGGGCGACCGTCAAGCTTCCCTGCCGCAGCTGAAGAAGCTCCTGGATGTGCACCACACGGAGGGTGGCCAGGAAGAAATATGAGCGGAGGATGCCCTCAAAGTCTGTACAGAGGAGAGATGCCTCATCGTGCACCTGGAGCATCACGCTCCACCATCGGCCTGCTGCTGCATGCAGTAGGATCGCTACGAGGATCACCATGAGGTCTTCTGGTTTCCTCACTAACCTGAAAACTCATACAACTTCCTCCAGCAAGTCCTCAGTTGCCTGGGGGTCCGTCTCCCCATGGTACCTAGGTGGTCGCTGGCGCTGGAACTCATGTTGTGCACTAAGGCGATGTGCATCGTAAGCGGCTAGGGCTGGAAGCATCGGTGGCTTGGTTGGTAGAGGTATCGTCGGTACCTCTGCTGTCAAATGGCCCTGTACTGAGGCCTCGTCGCTCGGCGGGCTATCGTCACTTACAACTCTCGGAACCATATATGGCTACCGTCGTGGGACCATCCTAAAAAGAAACAGGTGTGCCACGGTCAGAACAGTATAGCTGGTGAGCTGATATAATGTAATCACAAAGAAATCTTGAAACACACATGCAATCAATTTTTTCGTGCATTAAGTCGGAAATGAGATGTCAGGGTCCTGGTGTATGGATACGACGGCCGCCGCACCAACACTGGGCTCCCTGGACTGATAACCACACTCAATACGCTTAACAATATTGCTTCACATAGATGAAAGATCAGAGTCGGTGGTAGAATCGAACTTCTCCGATATCAATTAGTCATGACCCGTCCTCGGGGCCCGTGCTGTGACTACCCCAAGCCTGCCATCCATAGGCCAGGGGCTGGCAACTAGCACCAAGGCGTAAATCCTGGTAAATGGAAGGAATTGCATTTGTAAAGTAAACAAGCACCACAGAGTAAGAAAGTATAAAAAAGTAAACACTAAGTAAAAACTTGTACAACAGTAAGTGCGGAAAAGTAAAGGGGGCCGGAAATACAAGCCCAACTATAAAGTACAACTGAAAGGGGACAAACAGAAACTGATAGGAAAAGCTGCAGTGTCGAGCCGTCCTCTGGAAGTCCCACCTGAAGGGTGAGTACAGATAGCCTCCACAGCTCCTCGGGTCCAGCCGACCGCTCCGAGTACATCCCGCCCAGTGGTCCACCCCCAGGTACCGTCATGCTCCGCAAGCCTCCACCACGATCAGCGCTGTCCGTCGTCTGCAACCAACACAACATAGTGCGGGCATAGCCCGTGCAGGGGTGAGTATAAGCTACTCAGTAGGGACCCCGAGACCCCCGAAAGTCTCCAAGAACCCACAAAGGATAAACCACAAAGGAAAGATACAAACATGAAGTAACATCCAACACTTCTTAGGTATATGCCCATACATATACCTAAGTCATCAATTGGTAACTACCCTCGCAAAGACCCACACAGGATCGGGCCCACACAGGACATGTAGGTGCTGGCCCACACAAGACCGCTGAGCGCTGACCCACACAGGATCGGACCCACACAGGATTGGTAGCACTGAACCACAAAGGATCGCTGAGTGTTGTAGTCGGCGCCATCGAATCCACTGAGGATCTCTACACAGTCGTCGTCGTCACAGTAGCAGTCACAGCCAGCTCTAGGGTTCCCACACACAGCAAGCTCGTTTGGGAGGGTCCGCTCCACGATCCGAGAGTCTGATTCATCAATGGACACATAGTCCAGAGTTGATGTATCCAGAAGTTCCATATCATCAATTCGAACTCAACGTCGCAGACGGCGCGTCAATCGGACGCCCGGTCTGAGAGTTATTTGCTTTTTCGTCCCAGGGGCCTGGTTGGTTTTTAAGGCAAAACCAAGCCGACCGTACTCCACCTGCGTCCAAACCTCAGGCAGAGTTATCCAAAGATCCTTATCAATTTGAGAAATTCAACAAAGTCGATGACACATAAATCAGACATCCGGAGCTCAAGATATGAGTGTTTCTTCTCCGAGGGACCGGTTGGTTTCGTGTACGAACCAACCTGGCCGAACCCAAATTATTCCGAAACCTTGACTGTGATATACTGAAACGCCTGTCTCGATCCAAAGATTGCATCGCCACTGACGGCGCGTCGTTTGGAGGCGCGTAGCTCAAGATACGGGCAAAAGACCAAAAAACGGTCCGAAGACGGGGGGTCTGGGCCCGGACCGACCCATCCCGACCCCCCTGGGTCGGCCCGAATAGGGTCGACCTGACCACGGGTCCAGGTCGGACCCGGTTGGGCGCGACCCGGCCTGGCCAGGGAGCGACCCGGCCAGCGGGTCGGCTCGGCCGAGCAGCCGAGCGAGCGGAGTCCGGGGTGGGGGCGCGCTGCCCCCGCATGTGAACACCCCCCCCCCCACGGGGGCCGCCCTTGGTCAGCGGATGCGGCATTGCCGCGTCCCGTGTCCGCATCGCGGGTCCGCTGGTGTCATCGCCGCTGCGGCTTCAGCCGTGGCGGCTCTGTCCGGCGGCGCACCGGGGCACCGCCGCCTCCGGCCTCCGGCGCTGCCGGTGGTTTCCGCGGGCCACCTGAGTTGCTTCGGTGGTCCGATTCCACTCATGTCTGTGTCGTAGCTCCTCCCGGGTCCTGTTCTTCATTGCCGAATCAACGAATCACCCCTGAAGCATGTTTTTTCGTCGCCCGTCAATCCGTGCATCAACGAAGACCTACAGAGGGTTGTTGGGCCATTTTTATTTAGCCCGCACCCTCCGCGTTATGTGATAACAATCGAGAAGAAAATAATCCACAGATGGAAATCAAAACAATATACAATTTTAAAAAATTAAAATTGCTTTTGATCTAGGCTCTTTGTTTTTAGGAGGATACAACCACGGAAATAAATTCATTTCACAAACAAAACCCCTACCTCGTCAAGTCGTCGCACACGCGTTCTTCATGGAATTGATCGCCACGGAAGGAGGGGACCGTCGTATCACAGAAGGGTGTCGCGTCGTTGAACTCCGAGGTTCAAGAACATGAATATTTAATTATATTAATTAAATCCATGATGTTTTTATAAACCACAAAGAAGATTTAAAAGAACAAACCTGAAATCTACTACCTCAAGCAGTTGGTGATCGGAGATCGTTTCAGGGAAGAATGTCTCAGAAGAAGCGTCGTCAATCACTGAGGGTGATGGTGTTCTTCGCGTTCTTCGCGTTCTTTGCATTCTTCACGAAGGAGGATGAAGGCACAAAAATTTGCCAAAAACCTCTCAACGAGCAATCCTCAAGAAGTCGTGTGTTGGTCTTATTTTGTTATTACACCAACTAATTGTAAACAGGTTAAGGAACGATTAAATTAATTCATAGAATTTAATTTAACGAAGTTAACTGCCCAATTAATTGGTGCGTTAAGAATTTAGGAAAACGTGTCAGTTGAATTTTATTTAATAGGGGTTTTTTCGGGTGCGTTAATTAGTGGAAAAGAAATGGTGGGGCTCGTGCGGGCCCCACCTCACAAATATCCTACAAGAGGTTAAGATATTTTGAGTTGTACCCTATCTGCTTTAACATATCTTAAGCAGCTTTAAGCGGCTTTTAAGTGGCTTTAAGTGAAATAAAAATAAAGTTGTCGTACCACTTTATTTTATTTTATATTTTAAAGCCCAAAAATTAAAAACCACACTCGAGAAAATGCAACTCCGGAAGAGGTGTTTCTAAGAAAATATCGGCGTTGCGATTCCATCGGTGTCCTCATAATTCGATTACGAGCACCGGTTCAAATTTTAGAAAAAACCCGCTCGTTCATTCACTGAACGTACCCGAGACAAACTTCGGAAAATGATTCCGGGCACACCGGGCCTCAAAATGACGTGCCGTCAGAAACTGTGTTCTTGTAAAATTACAATGAAAATTAAGAAAAAAATTTCCTTGAAATTTACGGGTCTTTACAGACTTCTGAGAAACATAGTTCAAAGAAAAAGTTAATGATAGCACCATAGTTAGAACCTGAGGGTCCCCTAAATCCAAATATAGTAAACCGAATAGCCGTACCTGAGAAAGAGAAATGCCCTAAGTGGATTCTGAAGAGTAAGCCATAGGATTCAATAGTGTTGAAGGAAAATGGTTTCTTAGATTGGTTTCAAAAGTAAGATATACCTATCTACCAAAATATTTTTGCACAATTTTATTAGTATGCACAATTTTCTTTTGATTCAAAATATTTACATGTTGTAAGGAGTTGGATAAATGGCCAGAGATGCACTTTTTCTTCAAGGTTATGGGTTTTATGGCTTAGGATACCTCATGAAGTCAATTGTGAGGATTAACAAAGAGGTCCTCCACCTCCAAGGGAATTCACTGTTTTGGAATTTACCTTGAGAAATTTAACTTTAAATCGAATCAAGAGGAGTTCCATAGGTGCCCAGCAAGATAGATAATCTATACTTTTATTAATGTTTATTTAGAAAATTATTATCCCAAGAATAGGTTATTTTTCTATATATAGGTATCATGATATGTTTTTGATTCGTCTCATGATGAATGGACATAATATCAATATTTATAAGTATGTCATATACCATATGTGTGAATTGATCCGGACTACATCCATGTAAACCTCCATAGTGTATTCTCGGCTTACCTCAACCATGATTCATGCCAAAGGATTGGTTAGACCAAATTAAGATGATTTCAAGGATTATCTATTTTTTCTGTCAAAAGTTATTATAATGATGATGAAAATAAATTGGAATTCTTGGAAAAATGAAAGGGTGGAAGGAAATGATATGATATATAAAAATATTAATTCAGTGGTACATCCTTCAAGAGTTAAAGTTATTTCTTATCATGGTTTAGAACCAGATGAATCCGATGAATATTATGAAGAATAAATAGAAGAAGAGGCTATTGTGCCTCCCATAAAAACTATTCTAGATGAGGAAGACAGTTCACCTTCTCCTCACGTAGTAATTGCGAAGGAAATAACAATTTCGAAAGATGTCGCTGATTTTGACAAACAACCCAGTGCTTTAGAAGAATCTATTGATAAGGAAACTGGAAAAGGATGCTTTGGAAGATCGTATTTGATAAAATATTAATTCTATGCAAGAATATGACCTTAAGTAACCCCTATAGGAACATGTTTTTCCCCGAAGTCATTCTTTATGCTAAAGTGAAAATGGAACAATCCATTCAAATGGCTCAAAAAGAAAATGGTTGAGGAAATAAGGAATGAATTCATGTTAATAGATCAAGGACATAAGCCTATCAGTCCTGAGAATGAATCACCTATTGAGGGGGAGAATCCCCCCAGTATGGAATCTGTTGATGTGAAAAATATGAATGATCCGATCTCTGTGGACACATTGTATAAGTTCCTGGGTTATTTTTAAGTGAATGAATCTCGGGAAGTCTCGGTGAATTGTCTGGAATTGTATACTATGTTTCAGTTTAAAATAGAATCTTCTCCTAAATCCATCTCTTCCAAAGAACCTGAGCCTATCTTAGATTCTATCTCTGAGCCATTCACCATAACCTCTATCCATGGTGAATAAAGATGACCTGAAATAATTTAGAGCTACCAAATTGGCTGGTGTTGAAAAACTCTTGAATACCAATCCATCTCCTGTAAAAAATAAATGTGAGTGATATGCTTCACATTTATTTGAAAAATACATTATGAATATTCAACCAAAAATGCTTCATGATATTTAGGAAGTCAGTTTTGACAAAAAAACTGCTTAGTGATGAAGTACACACACTAAGAGGTATGGTTTTTGAAATGCAGAAAGTGATGAATTATAGATTAGATCTTACTTCTCATCATATTGAGACTATTGTTCCTAAGACCCCTCAAGATGTATCCTCCCTGATTCATCCTCATCTAACCTCTTTGGCTGAATTGATAGATGAAAGAAATAAAAAAATTGTGATATAGATGCGTGAACTTGTAATTTGACTAAACAGGTTAACTGATGAGTATAAGGGTTGCCTTTAGAAAGTGCTCAATCAACATAAATATCTTCCTTCCATGGATAGTGATCTTCTTAGAACAGTGGTCAAAGAAGAACTTCATGTTGTCCTTAGTGTTTTTAATAATGAATCTTAATCTGAAGTTTTCATGAATAGTGACAGAGTTCTTGATTTGGTGGAAATTCATTCTAATATTTCTAATGATTCTCAGCATGAAATTTCCAAAAACAATTGTACTTATATTTCAACTAGATCACCTCTAATAATGATATGACCAATAATTTCGTGTACCTTGTCGAAAATATGATAATTCCTTTTGTTACTCAATATTTCAAGACTCAAGTCCAAAAGCTCACAGAGTTCACTCAGCTGTTGGACAAGTTTATGGAGAACAAGGATGAATTTAAAAAATCTATGCAGTATCGTGGGGAGATACTTAAAAACTTCATCAAACAATTATGGATTTATCATCTAGTACAGATTACTACCATATTTGATCCTGCAGCTACACCTCTGAGCTCTGGTTTTCATACCTTCACCTATGCCCTAGCCTCTTCTTCTATGTATGTCAGTCAGGCCTTGAGTCAGATCAGGACTATAATCTTTGATCCACAACAATCATGGTCCTATAGAGCACCTACGTTGGCCACTTCTATCATCGAAGGTCCTTATTTTCCTTCTATGTCATGGAACTCGCTCTTTTATTCCATTTCCACTTGTGATCATATGACTTCTTCTTTTGATGTTGCTGCTAAGGGAAAAGAGAAGACCAGCCAGTGATGTAGAATTGTGACCACTCTATTTTGATAGGGATTATTTTTTCTGTTACTTCCTATTTATACTGAAACTCTTTTTCTCTAATGAATTGATACCTTCTTATTGTCTATTTCTTATTCACTCTTTTTGATAATACCAAATGGGGGATAAATATTCACAACAATGAAAGAATAGCTATATATGTAATGTAGACAATATACACTATAAATTCACATGATTTTTTATCATCAAAAAAGGGGGAGATTGATGGACTCATCATGTATTAACCATGTTTTAATGATAAAAAAATCTTATTCAGTGTATAAACCTTGAAATTTATATGTAATCTCTCTCAATTTATATGTACAGTTGTTTAATATTCTTAGGCTTTAAGTTAAGTAATCCAATGTTCATAAGTGATGTACATTTAGTTTGATTACAGTACACTATATTTAATTAACTTTATAATGAATTCAATGATAAATGATTAAGTCTAATTCATTATATGAATATCACTACTTCAATCTGAATATAGATATTTGGATATGTACGTGACACCATGAATCTGCCACCAGTTACATTTTTCTGGGAAAGAACTCAAACACCATGAACCAGACACCGTGACTAGACACCGTGAAATAAACACTGTGACCTGAAACCGTAAACCTGATACTGTGACTAGACACCGTGAACCAGACACCATGAACCATACATCATGACCAGACACTGTGACCATCTAGACACCATGATCTATCCATACACTGTTTCAATGAGTCACCAGTTCATATAGACACTGTTTAGAGACAATATATGACACAGTTTCATAATCAATTTTTTTGTTTTCAATTTAATATCTAATGGTCATATTTGAAGATTTAAAATGCACTAGAATAATTAATGATTATTTGTAGACATTTCACCTTATAGTACGAGGTACGAGATGCAGAGTACATGAAACCTATTTTCTCTAACACATGAAATCCATGATAAAAGAGTAGTGCGGCCTAAAAACAGGATGTACATGAATGTGGAATAACGTGATGCATGTGTGTGAGAACCATAACAAAGAAAACACTTAGAATGTTTTAGAAGAGAGAATTAACACAAGATACTCAACACTACTGAAGAATATATGAATCATACTCAAATCCCAGTGACATGTACATATTCACACTATCAAACACCACGAAGAAAACATGTCAGATGACTTGTGATACTATATTTTTCACAAGAGGTCTCGATTTTTTCATTTTCTTCATCCTAGAATTCCAGAGTTGCAAAAAAAAACTCCAATCAATTCCTAACATATCTCATCATTTCTACTCTGTTGGGTATCATTTTATTAACTTTCAAGTTGTGTGTGTTTATGTATAACAACAAACATTCTCTCTTGCATTAAATTGAAGGATACAATATATCATTTCTCAAATATATTTTAACAATTGTGTATACCCACAGATATGAATGGATGATTTTCATGTTTGTCATTATTTTTTATACCCACGAAACACATTGTTAGAGGTCGTGTGACCTGGACAGTACTCTATAATGTTGTTAACCCCCATCTAGGGTGTGGGTGATATTTATTTATAGAAACTACTTTGTGGTAGTTGATCACCATGTAGAGTATATTAGGACATGACATGGGACCGAACCACGTGTTTGTTTTACATTGTGCTGATTAATTTAGTTTTCTCTATTTTATTGCTTAATTCATAATTCAATAAATTTACATTTATAATTAATCTTTCAATGAATTTATCATTGTATTTCCTTATTATAATATATTCAAAATTAAATCTAATTACCAATATTAATATCAATGAGATTTAATAAATAATATAAGAAGATATTTAAATAGTCAAAAATTCACAACATTATGACCTTTATTAATTGGTTTGTATTTCACTTTATTGGGAGAATGTTTTGGGAATACATTTTAATGAAAATTGTCGAATAGATACTCAATTCACCCCCCCTTCTTGAGTACTCTATTATGACCAATAATATTAATTGGTTTGATTATTCCTATAGTGATCATAAAATTTATACATTATAGTATCAGGAACATGTTTCATTTTTAACATTTTAAATAAGATTACTAATACACATATGATAAAACATCAAAACTAACATGCACCAAGATAAGTAAACTAACTCGATTTCATCCTCACAATAGCATGCTCATAAGATAATGCATCAAATATATTATCATAATAATATGAATGTTGATAAATGGTGGATTATACTACCTTCCAATTTATTTTACACTCCCATTCAAAAACATCATGCATCCTTGAGCTCTGAACCCTTTCTAAATAACAATATCCAATGTCACCTTAGAAATTTCAACACATTATACCCTTAGACACAAGGAAACCCACATCACATCACTTCACATTCAAAGACACCAAGAAAACCACATCACCTCCCACGTAAAGACACCTATTAAAAAAAATCATACAATCACCACTACCATGAAACATGAATCTTAGGGTATAGTGAACTAGATGGAGATCAAACTCAAGAAATCCTCCTACCATTCATGGCCCCACCATCAAATACATTATCCTATAATAATTGAAAAACTCTAGTTCACTTTTGACTTATAAACATCATAGCCCATATGTATCAATATATGTGGGAAGACATAGTTGGTAAGATGGGGTATACATCCATTGATCTTTACTGTTATGGATGTTTTTAAAAAACAAACGGAACCCAAAACCTTTGCATATTTATATTGTAACGACACAATGTATTTAAATGGAAATTACCTTCATAAAAATCTATTATAAAATCAAATGAAAACATAACATAATGAACCACTAAGTGCAATGTGACCATTAAACATAAGTTCGTCACTTCTGTGTTTGGAAATTCCAAAATCTGACATACACGGTTGTGTTAAAGTTGATTTTTGGGGTCTAATAAGAAAAATTAAATTTTGGTGAATAATAACATACCATTAGGATTATTAGTACGACCTTTATGAATAATACATCATCCATATAAGAGTAACCTTACCCATGAATAATTAAATAAATTTTAGGCATCTTAGAAAGTGATAATTTGATCATAGTAAACGTTTTGGTATTTTTTATGTAACAAAAATTAATTATAATTAGTTAAATAATTAAATGGAAATTTATTTTCATAAAACATGTTCATAAATTATCAAATCATTGTCCAATAGATTTTAGATAATTTCATAATACCATACATAATTTTTGAAAGCATTATAAAATCAGTTTTAATTTTAATAACTTTATTTCTGGAGTAATCTATGATATTATTTAAATATAACATTAATCATATATAGAAAATTATTTTTGAAAAATGGACTTAATTCATTGATTCTTCATGTATAAAATGGTTAGGGTGAAATTTTGGGATTTTTCTGAAATACTTCAATTTTCATGTGAATAGTAAAAATACAGTTTTTTACTTAACTAGTGTATCCTAAATTGCATCATTAATGATGTAATGATGACATAAACATTCTAGGACTTTCAGTTCATCCATATTATATTAAATTTCAGGAATGGTTCCTTAAAATACAATAAATTCAATTTTCAAACTTAAAAACAAATTTCAAAATCCTAAAGTCAAAAGGTGATTTCATTAATTGTCGTTTTCACTTTCATTTACAATACATTTAATAAATTAATTAATTAGAAATATAGAGATTAATTTAATCCTAAAAATAATTATATTATATTAATATATTATTTAGGTTGTAAAAAATCTACCCTTACAAGTCTAACTTTTGATATATTATTTTATTTAATATTTTATTCTAAAAACACCTTCGTCCACACGTATAAATAACCCATCCCCCTCCCCTTGCCAAAAGACACCTATTATGCTTCAATAATCGTCTAAACTCATCCCAAGAATCTTCCCTAGACCCTCCCCCATGTCTATGTTCTTCTGGTCTCATCAATTTACAATGCTTAGGCCCCTTAAGGAGGATATCAAGAGGATGATTCAAGAGGTAATTTCTCTTCCACTTTCCTTTAATTCCTTTTCAATTTCATGCCTTTTTCTTATTCTCTCAAAACATATATTTATCCAAATGGTATCTTACCTCCATTATAATACATATATTGTAATGTTATTATATTAATGGGATATTATACCATAAAACCCCCTTCTCCTCTTCCTTTTATTTTATAAATGAAAATGTTGTTTGTAGGGTGTTATTCTATCACCTCCAAGAACAACATGCATTCCTTTTCCATCTCTACCTATAGATATGGTCATGAAACCATTTTTATGGATGAAACAAAATATTAATTATGTATTTTTTCCTATTTTGAGTTCTGGAACTAACTTATGTACATATTACTAGATGAGTAAATAAAACAAGTTCGTTGTGGTCGAAAACCCTCCCATCTTAACCCAATCGATCATCATACAATTCCTATCAAATAATTCATCCACATGGTATACAATGTAATTCATATTATTATCATTTTAAATTCTGGAATATCATTAATGACATGTACTATATGTTCTGTATGTTTACCCATGTTCAAACAAACATTAATTCATATATACATGTGAAATGCTCAAGAAAGCCATACAAATAAACATTCCCGAACAATGTTTTCAAACTCCCTAACTCATTAAAAACACCATAAAATAACATAAATAAAAAATTCCACGTATTAATGTATATAGTGTTCTTTAATTTCTAATTAATGAATATAAAGTCATTATACAAGACATTAAAGTGAAGGAAGCATCTGGATACATGGTAAGGGGAAATTCTCGAACCCAACATTCATTCTTCTGGTTCTCACTCTTCAACATAAAATTTTGTATGGTCACAGCTTAAGTAGAATTTAATCATCATTATATTACATTTTTTGGAATATATATGTTTTCTACTAAAGTTTATGTCAAACAAAATGTTTTCCAAAAGAACCATTCTTTTTAAGAACTAACCTTTTACCACTCATTCAAGGTTTATTGTATTTGTATCAAGTATGTTGTTCCCTCTTAATTTTGGGAACCCAATGTTTATGAATTTTTTCTTATTAAATTAAATACATTCCTTTCCATGGGTTAGTTATGTTCATTATTGATATGTGTTATAATTGTAAATCATGTTAATGATAATGTTATGATGTGACGGGTGCAACCGGAATTATATAGCGCAATATGAATGTTTAAATATGACCAGTGCGCCCTGAATTATACAGAGCTTTAATGAATTGGTTAAAGTGATTAGTCTTATGGGTAAATTTTAAATGATGTGTGAAAAAGATTATATCTTTGTTCACAAGGATTTTTTGTAGTTAACCAATAAGATGTGATGTTTCATTTTTATACATTGCCACATTTCAAGTCTCTTATTAATGCTTCCTCTCATGATTCTTTGCCTATGTCATGAATATGCTCACCCCATTGTATATAGTTCTTATATATCCTCTTATTGGGCTTCTATGTCACCCCTTATGATGTATATCCTTAGGTGGATAAATGTACTAAGGATTGATGAAGTGCCAATAAGAATCTTGAGAAGAAGAAATGACCAAAAAAGTTTATGCTCGATGTTCGAATTGTTATGTATGGTCCTATTTTTCCCAAGACACCAAACCATTAGATCCTCTATTTGAAATACTCTTTTTATCATTAAAATGATATAATAGTATTGTATGACAAGGTGGGGTCTCTATATTTGGTATCAGAGGGAATGTTCAGTTAGTTTTGTAATTAGGATTAGTGAACCCTAGAGAAAACCTCTAGCATGAGTCTAAGTACAATTATGCACACAAGAATCTCTACATAGGGATCCCATATGTTATGGTTTGTTTAAATGAATAATTTATTCATGACATGTTCTCTTATGTTTTTCTCTACCATTTTCTATTTTAGAAAATGGTGGGAAACAGGAGAAACCAAGTAAACAGATCATGTGAGGACCAATTCAACGATTACTCGAACGACATCCCCAATAATTTGGGAGGTGGAGTTTAAAACATCATCATTTTGCATATGCAATTTTCCAAGTTTATGAACAATAACCTTAATAATGGGTAACGTCCTCCTTTACCAAAGAGAAAGAAACTAGAAATCAAATCTTTTATGAGGCAAAGACCACCAATTATTAGTGGATCTTCTTATCCAGTAGTTGTGTAACAGTGGGTCCACACCATTGAGAAGATATTTTTTGTCCATCATTGTTCTGAGATGGAGAAGGTGACACTAGCCATTTATCATCTATATGGAGTTGCTGATCAATGGTGGGATTTGATTAAGAACACCAAGCCAAGGGATGAAATTGAACAGATAGAATGGGAAGACATTAAGATCATGTTTCTTAATAAGTATTTCCCACGAACTCTTCGCACGAAGATTGAGAGAGAATTCGTATAGCTCAAGAAAAAAGAACGTTAATATGTCACAACCTAAAAAGAAAATTTCACAAGGCGTTCAAGGTAAGCTTTGGATTTTGTTATAAAAAATGATAGAAAAATTGATAGATTCTTCAGTGGATTGAAACCACACCATCGAAAGGATCTCTTAATTCGAGACATTGGGAGTTCTGTAGAAGATATTCGGTGTGCCCGCGAAGGGGAGATCGAGTTTGTATAATCATCCCCTAGCAATGGTTATAAGACACAAAATATGGAGTTTCATGATGGTGGATCTAATGGAAAAAGAGGGAAGAATAATCAACGACCCACATGCCAATAATGTGGTAAGATGCACCATGGGAACTTCCTAAAAGGGATGGGGAAATGCTTCAGGTGTGGGAAAGAAGTTCAAATTGATCAAGACTTTTGGAAAGACATAAAAATGATGGAGAATGTGGTAGAAGAATATAGAGAAACATTCATTGTTCAATGCTACAACTCTAGGGTGCTAGGGCACTATACAGGCAAGTGCAGTAAACCTCGAGTTCTCGGGGGTAATCAGTATCAGTAGCCACCAAATTTGAAAGAAACAAGGGAAGGATTCTTCCATCACTACTGTGGAAGTGGATCAAGATAATGAAGTCGTACAAGTTACACTTCCTATTCACTCATGAATGGAAGATGTCTTATTTGATTCTGGTTCATCTCATTCGTTTATATATTGTAATTTTTCTAGAACTATAGAATCAAAACCCTAAAACCATGAAGTATATATATCTGTAAAAACACCATGTGTTGCAATCATTGCATCACAAGTGTTTGACTCTTCTATTATTGGCGTATGTGGGATGATTCTTCCAGTGAATCTCCTAAAACCTCCATTGGAAGAATTAGACACTATAATGAGAATGGATTGGATATTGGTATATAGTTCACATATCAACTATCAGGAAAAATAAATACCTTTTCATATTCCAAACCATCCCATGCTCCTCTACAAATACAAGGAATATCCTGAATCTGCTTTGAAATAATCGTTAAACTTATTTGGTGTTGATTCTCTATGAATAAGCATACCTCTCCCAAATGGTTGAGTCAAAGGAAACATCCAACATTGAGAAAATTCCCATGATGAGGGAACAAAAGTGAGTTATTTCATGAAGACTTATCCAGAATTCCCCCAGATCATGAGGTATAGTCCTCAGTAGAACTCATACACGGAGTGAATCCTATCTCAAAGTGCCCCTATAGTATGGTACCTATCGAACTGAGGGAGTTAAAGAAAATGCTGCAAGATCATCTTGAAAAAGGGTTCATACTCTATAGTGCATCACCTTGGGGTGCACCAGTTCTCATTGTGAAAAAGAATGATGGAACAATGCAGCATTGTATCGACTATCGGGAAGTCAAAATGATCACCATAAAGAACACATAACCTTATCCAAGGATTGATGACTAGTTCGATCAGTTAAGGGGAGCTAAATACTTCTCAAATGTTGATCTTCGTTCTGGATATCATCAGCTAAAGGTGAAGAAATAGGATATTCAAAAGACTACCTTCCATACAATGTATGGGCACTATGAGTTTCTAATGATTCCCTTAAGACTTACTAATTCCCTTGAAATATTTAGGGATTTGATAAATAGTTTCTTTAGACATTCCATAGACAAATTTGTGGTTGTGTTTATCGATTCTATTATCATCTAATTCAAGAGAATGGAAGAACTAGAAGAACATCTAAGACTTGTTTTGGAAAAATTGGGAAATGATAAGTTGTACGCCATTTTCAGCAAGTGTGATTGTTGGATGAATCAAGTCACGTTCGTGGGACATGTGATCACAAGTGAGGGAATTACTTTGTATCCTTCATAAACAAAGGAAATTTAGGATGGCCAAGGCCCACTAGTGTCACTGAAATCCACAGTTTTCTTGGATTAGCTAGGTACTATGGACGTTTTGTGAGAAACATCACACAATTGTCAACCCACTAACAAATTTAACAAGGAAAGGGGTAAAGTATGTCTAGACGAAAGAATTTGAGGGAAGATTCAAGGAGAAAAAAAGAAGGTTGATCACTGCACCTGTACTCACACTACCAAAAAGTGGAGAATGTTTTAAGATATGCAGTGATGCTTAAAATATAGTCTTGGGTTTAGTACTCATTCAAAATGATAATGTGATAGCTTATGCCTCACGAAAGTTGATGATCCATGAGCAAAACTACCTGACGCAACATCTAGAGCTAGAAATCGTGATTTTTTCCTTGAATATCTGGTGTCACAACCATTATGGTGAGAAGTGTGACATATAAACTAACAACAAGAGCCTAAAGTATATATTCACACAAAATGAGCTCAACATGCGTCAAAGGAGATGGTTATGTCTAATCAAGTATTACGATTTCTCTATTCACTACCATCTTGGAATGGAGAACAGGGTAGCTGATTCTCTAAGAAAAAAAGAACCTGCTACTTTATCAATGTTACAGATTTAGAAAGACCCTATCTTCATGGAGATGAAAAACCTGTATTTTAAAACCATAAGGGAATGGGATACATCCTACCTTGCCCAGATGATTGTGCAACCATCTATCCAAGTAATGATTAAAAATGAAAAAAGGGATGATGTGGAGATACAAAAGAGGGTGAATGCGGTAATGGAAGGGAAGCTCCATGAGTTTCATATCGACGATGATGGTTTGATTTGGTTTGGAACACGTCTTTGTGTTCCTTCATCACCCAGGATAAAGAAGGATCTATTGGAAAATGAACATAGAGAAACATTCCATATCCATCATGGTAGAACAATGATGTACCGTGATCTCCGAGAACATTTCTAGTGGGAAAACATGAAGAAGGGGATTGTAGAATACATATCAAGGTTCTTGGTATGTCAAAACGTTAAATCAGAGCGACAAAAGTCCAATGGGATGATGAATCCATTGACTATACCCATGTGGAAATGAGAAAATGTTACTATGGACTTTGTCATGGGTCTCCCGAAGACGTCGAAGGGAAATATGTGATATGGGTTGTGGTTGATCACCTCACCAAGACTGCCCATTTTATCGCTATTCAGGAAGACCTCTTGCTTGAACAACTTGTAAGGACATATGTGAAATAATTGGTGAGACTGTATGGTGTTCTACACTCAATTGTGTCAGAATTTGATCCAAGTTTCACTTCTAAATTCTACAGTATCCTTCATCATTCTTTTAGTACTGAATAAAATTTCAGCACAACCTATCACCCCCAAACCAATGGAAAATATGAAAGGACTATTCAGACTCTTGAATATCTTCTAAGAGCCTACTCACTATAATTCCATGGTGTATGGGATCATCATATCCCAACGGTTTAGTTCTCATACAATGACAACTTCTACTCGAGTATTCAGACAACTCTATATGAAGCTCTATATGGAATGTGATGATGAACACCAACCTGTTGTGATGAAGTTGGAGAAAGAAAGCTACATGGACCTGATCTTGGGGAAGAGATGACAGAGATTGTTAAAGTCATCCAGAAACACATCATAGCTGCTCAAATTTTTAGAAAGAGCGATGCTAACAACCGTCAAAGGGATTTGTAGTTCTACTTTGGAGATAAATTATTCCGACGAATATCACCAGGAAAGATAGTCATGCAATTTGAGAAGAAAGGAATGTTTATCCCAAGGTACATTGGCCCCTCTAAAATCCTAGATTATATAGGAGTCATGCCCTATCAGCATGAACTTCCACTGAATATGGGTAAAGTTCATGATGGTTTTCACGTATCACTCCTGACAATGTACATACCTGATCCCTCACATGTACAAAACTCAGAGGTCGTACAGCTGGAAGATGATCACTCTTGCAAGGAGTTTCTAGTAGAGATTCTGGACCTGATATATAAGGTTCTACTCAATAATACAATCCACCTTGTCAATGTGTTGTGGAGGAACCATAATATTGAAGAAGCAACTTGGGAACCAGAGGAGGCAATGAAAGAGAGGTACCTTCAACATTTTTTTGTAAATTGAAATTTCGAGGATGAAAATTCATATGGGGGGAAAATGTAACGACCCAAAGTATTTCAATGGAAATTACATTCTTAAAAATATTTCAAAAAATCACATGAAAACACAACATAATGAACTAATAAGTGCTAAGTGGCATTTAAAAAATAATTCTGTCACTTCTGTGTTTGGAATTTTAAAAATTTGACATACACGGTTGTGTTCAAGATGATTTTTGGGGTCCAATAAGAAAACATAAATTTTCGTGAATAGTAACCCACCGTTATGATTAGTAGTAAGACCCTTGTGAATACTACATCGTCAAAATAATAGTAAACTTACCCATAAATAATTAAATACAATTTAGACATCTTAGAAAGTGACAATTTGACAATAGTAAACGTTTTGGTATTCTTGTAAGTTATAAATAAATAATTATAATTAATTAATTAATGTAAAATAAAATTTATTTTCTTAAATTTTTTTCATAATCTATAAAATTATTTTCTTCTAGTTTTTAGATACTTTTATAAGACCCTCTGTAATTTTTGACAGCATTATAAATTCAATTTTAATTTTAAGAATAGTATTTTTGGTGTAAATTATGATTTTAATTAAATATTAAATTAATCATATTTAGATTATAATTTTTTATAAAAGGAATGATTTTTTGATTTTACATGTTGAAAAATGGTTAGATTGAAATATTCGTATTTCTTTGAAATATTTAAATTTTTGGGTGAATAGTAAAAGTACATTATTTTCACATAACTCGTGTATACTAAATTGAATAATTAATGATGTGATGATGAAATAAAAATTCTTGAACAATGGGGTCGGCCAAATTATATTAAATTTCATAAATGGTTCCTTATAATACAATAAACATAATTTTCAAACTTAAAAAAAACTTTCAAAAGCCTAAAGTCAAAAGGTGACTTCTTAAAGGGTCATTTTCTCTTCCTTTCACTATCCTTTTAATAAAATTAATTAATTTGATTAATAAAGATCAATTAAATCCTAAAAAAATTATATAATATTAATATATTATTTAGGATGTCAAAAAACTACTATTACAAGTACAATTCGGGTTATTTAATTTTATTTAATATATTATTCTAAAAATAGCTCCCTCCTCATGTATAAATAACCCACCCCCTACTCTTTCCAACAAACACCTATCAAGATTCATGGATTGTCTATAATTATCCGAAAAAACTTCCGTCGACTTTCCCCCACATCCATTTTCTTTTGGCCTCATCAAAATACCATGCTTAAGCCCCTTAAGAAGGATCTCAAGAGGAGGATTCCAGAGGAAAATTATCTTCCTCTTTCCTTTAATTCCTTTTCAATTTCAATTACCTGTATTATTCTCTCACAACCTATAATTTCCCAGATGGAATGGTAATTCTGGTATCATAAATATAAATTAATTTTATGATATTAATGGGACATTATACGATCCGCCCCCATCTCCTCTTTCTTTTATTTTATAAAAGAAAACGTTGATGGTATGGTGTTAATCTATCACCTTCAAGAATGACAAGTTTTATGTTTTCCATTTCTACCTACAGATATGGTCATGAAACAATTTTTAGGGATGAACCATAATATTTTATATGTATTATCTCCCTTTTTGAGTTCTGGAACTATTTTATGTACATATTAATAAATTAGTTAACAAAACAAGTTCGTTGTGGTTGAAAAACCACCCAAATTAACCGAACATTTATCATTAAATTCTTATCTAATAATTCATCCAAAAGGTATACAATGTAAATAATATTAAGATAATTTTAACTTTTTTAATACCATTACTAACATGTAATATATTTTTTGGATGTTTACCAATGTTCTACACAAACTTCAATTCATAAATACATGTGAAACGCTCAAGAAAACCATAAAAACAAACATTCCCGAACAATGTTTTTAAACTCTATAACTCATCAAAAGGCCCATAAAGTAACATAATGAAACCAAAATTACCCCTATTAATTTATAAATTGTTATGTAATTTCTAATTAATGAATATAATGTAATTATAAAGGAAAGTAATGTGAATGAAGCATTTGGATACAAGGTAAGGGGAAATTCTCAAACCCTACTTTCATTATTCGATTTCTCCCTCTTTCACTACAATTTTGGTATTTTCACTCCTTAAAAATCATATGTTCATAATTATCATATCTTTTTAGGGATATAAATGTTTTCTAATAATGTTTATTTTAAACAAAATGTTTTCAAAAGGAACCCTTCTTTTAAGAACTCACCTTTTACCACTTATTCAAGGTTGATGGTTCCTGTATCAAGTATGTTGTTCCCTCTTTCTTTTGGGAACCCAATGTTTATGAAAGAATTTTGATGTGATGAAACCCATTATTTTACATGTGTTAATTATGTTCATTATTGATATATGTTCAATGTTTCATTCATGTTAATGATAATGTTATGATGTGACGGGTGCACCCATAAATTTATAGTGCAATATGAATGTTTTAATATAACGGGTGCGCCTAGAATTATATAGTCCTCCAATGCATTGAGAAAAGTAATAATTATCCAAAGTAAATGTAAAATTATGCGTGAACAAGATTCTTTATTTTTTCACAATCATGTGTGATAGTTAAACACTATGACTCGATGTTTCATTTTTATGCATTGCCACATTTCAAGTCTCTTATTAATGCTTCCTCTCATGATTCATTGCCAACATTATGAATATGCTCACCCTATGCTATATTGTTTTTATATATCCTACTATTGGGCTTATAGCTCAACATTTTTGATGTTTATCCTCAGGTGGGTACATATACTAAGGAGAGGTCAAGATCCAATCAGAAGCTAGAGAAGACGAAATGAAAAAAAAAATTATAATCAATGTTTTAATTGTTATGTATGTTCCTAGTATGCCCAAGACACTAAACCGGTGAATTCTCTATGTGAAATACTATTATGTTGTTTATAATTAAAATTATGTAATAGTAATTTATAACAAGGTTGGGTCATTATAACTATAGACATAGGACTCAAACAGAGTGCATATTAAAAAAAACAAAAAATTACCGGACCTTTAAATAAAACCTAACCCTATTCTATGGTATTAGAATAAGGTATCCAATATAGATCACAATATCTCCCTATACTCACAAAAGATATTCCACTACCACTGCCACCTCTAAATATATAATTTCACATAATCATTACATACACGATATCCATATTCAATCTTCCTTTTCAATTCAAACCATTTAATATTTTAAAATTGACAGCCATATTTATTTTAATGGCCTATTACATTTATGTTTAAGGATATCCAAATTAAAAATCAGTCCTACATTAATTCTACAGGTTCATTAACAATTCCATCTTTTTTAATTTTACTATGTGTTCAATACATTATATAATTGACCACACGTAATAATTCCAACCCATGTTCATTACCATTTCAATATTTCAACTTACTTTAACATATACCAAGATAGTACACTACTCAACACAACATATAAAAACTCATCTTTATCAAAAAATTGAACGCCACATAAAAACCCATATTTAAAACCCACCACACAAAATAACAAAAACATGTTAAAAACACCAAACATAACAGTAACCAAAAATAAAATCCACCACATACCTTATCCATTATACATATAATTGTGTTTTTAACATGCGATTCCACTATAATTAATTCATTATTTTAATTGTTATTCTCATAAAAATGTGTCATTCCATATGAATCTAATTTATTAACACTATATGTGTATTAGTCTTTTAAACGGGTAGTGAGTTTTGTAAAAAAATCTCGACAACACACCAATCTCAAAAAAAGAATACAATCATTTATTCAAAACCCTGAGGGCCACATAGATGAACAAGTATGGCTTGATCACTTTATCCCCTCACTAAGTATTAATGTTAAGATAATTAATTTTCATTATTATGATGATCTGTACCATATACACAAAGGAATAAAAAAATTATATTTCTATATATACATGTAATGGAGATATTAAAGATCCCCAACCACAATTGTGGCATCAATGAAAACAATTTCGCACAATTGATGAAATAAAATATCAAGCCCCAAAAAGAATTAATGATATCATGACATGATCTAAAAACCATGAATAAATTATCAAACCATTATCCAACTATTAAATAAATAGAATGTAGTAATTTAAATATAATATAAATAGAAAAATACATAATAGTCTTATCTATGATAATTTTCCAGGTGTGTCAGTGTTTATGCTCTCAATAAGAACAAATGGTCGAAGTCATGAGGTCAAATGGTCAATTAATCTAATGGAGATTATATATAAATGAACCTAATATAGATATATAAGATATGGTAGTTTAATTCATGATAAATCTATTCCATACATATTGGATCTTGGAATTATGACAATCATTATGACCTATACCAAGTAATCTTCCAAATTGTTTTGGTTATTCCATATTCTTCCACAGAAAAAAACCATATCCCATTTTCCATCACCATTTTTTATCATCAACCATGATCAATTAGATTTTTTGATAAAATATATATACCCATATTGAATATGATGTCCTTCAAAACACATCTGCCAACTCCATGCCCACCACATGCATTTTGTGTTTTCTCATGTAAAACTGGTGGACACCTCATAGAATACAAACTCCAAAATATCTTAGTAAGCCATGCATCTATTTTTCGTGTCCCAATATGTACAAAAATAGATAAAAAAATTTATTGATCGACAACAACCATCCTAAAACTATAATAACTATAGTATTAATAAATGAAATCCCTCAATTTTAAAAGTAAATTCTAAATTTAATAATGAACTTTTAAAAAATACATGAACTACATTGGTTATTTTTTTCAATTATAATATTTATGTCGTATGATTTAATAACATATTTATCATTATTAATTATTATAATATAACCACTATATCGTGACCGTTAATATTATTAAATTAAGGGTTTTGATAAAGTATAATTAACAAAGGAAAAATTAATGATGGAATTGACCTGTAAGATTGTATACTATGAAACTCATTTATCAGAGATTATTTGGGAGGGAATTAAGATGGTATCTTCCAAGGATTAAGCCCAGATATAGATTCACCAAATAGAGCTTCAAATAAAACATTTATGGGTTAATTTTAAGCGTATCAATATCATGGCCCAAACCAAGTTCCGCAAACCACCCCATGAAAAGTTAACCATCGCACACCTTCAAATTAGTTAATTTAGCATTTTAATATAATGAATATGTTTCTATACCGTAGAATTATTAATTTTCATTTATTTTTGAAAGATAATTTTATTCTTATTAATTTATATTATTTGTATAAAATTACTAAATAATAAGTTTGATGAAAATTATATTTTTATATAATGAAAGATAAATTTAAATTTTGGTAAATTATATTGTAAATCATGACTAACTTTTTGATGATTACAAAATTTTCTGGTATTAATTAATATATATTAAATATATATTATGAAATAATTTAAATAATTCAAATAATTTTTTATAATACTCATTAAACTATTATCGTAAAAAATCTAGTAATATTCAATAAAAGATGATTTGGATTTAAAATTGAAATATCTAAAATTTATATAGTTATTGGGATAAAATATATAATATTATTGGATTCCTCATTTTGATATTAGACAACAGTGATTTTTTTATAATATTCAAAGGTCGAAGAATAATTGTATCAATGATAAATTACGTATAATTATATAGTGTGAAATATGACAACCTAAAATCCAAAAATTTTTGTAATAATTAATATAAATATTACTAATGAAAAAAAATTCCCTTTTGATATAATGTGTTTTATTTATTCTATTTTTTATAAAACTATAATGAATCTTACAATACCTATATTATATGTTACGGTTTAAAAATAATTTCATTATATACAAGACACACTTTTACATCACCCTGGGACTTGTTTTAATGTGTTCGATTATTGGGAATATAAAATAATTAAATCCACTAACCTTCAGTATAAACCATGGGAAAAAATTATGGTATAGTTTTTGGTTTGGATTATCTTATGGTATAGAGTCCAAAACCTGTCTCTAAAAGATAATAAATAATCCATCTCTTTTTTTCTATATATGCCAAACCAAATATCAATATCCTTTAACTAAAACCATTTTTATCCGGATTATACTCTTCAATTTCTTCTCTATATCCCACTAAAGGTTCCCACAAGCTCTAAAGAAGCTCCTCTCAAGGTTTTAGGTATTCCCTCAAAATATAAGGGATCATATTCTTCTCTTATTAATTCAAGAGCCTTCTTTGTAATTTTCCTCTGATTTCAACTATTTTTAATATTGAGATATGTTTTCACACATCCCTATTACATTACATTTTATTTCTATGTGATAATATACTCCATTAACTATCATTAAACCTTTCATTGAATAATAATGTACCCTCATTATGCTCATGAATTTGTCCCCATATTTTTCATGCTGAAAATCTATATTATGAATAACCATCCCCATTTATAATCATGTGTATTCTCATAGATGTACCTATCATTTGTTGATTAGTATCTTCAATTTATATAATCCATACTACATTATCGTGGGAATAAAAATGATGATATGAATCCTTATATAGTATTATCTATGTTGGATAGTTTTTCATTTACAAGATATGAATGTGATGGGTGGGTCAGAAATTATATAGCCCTTCGATTATTAGGGTAATGTTTTTAGGTCATTAGATTCCATGTATAGGTAAAAAGAGGTTATCATAAGAACACTATGTTATGATTTCATTCTGGTTATCCCTGTCTTATATTTATGATATCATGTTCTTTGTTGTTTCGACATTCATATGATTTATTCATGATTCCTTCATATATCATTATTCAATGTTCAGGATTCTGATTATCACCACGTTTATGAGTTATTAATGTTCCTATGGACACGCATTTATTACATTAATTAGGTTATTCTTTCATTATTCCCTTAGTGGGATTTTTGGAAAACCCCTTTCTTTTATACATCCATATGTTCTCAGATATATTTTTATAATATCCCTAGAATACATGATCATTTTTTGATGTTTTTAACTAATTATGTTTTACGCAAATTTTATGTTATTATTTCATGTAACATATTTCTGGAAAAAACTACACATCCTAGTGTTTTTGTATTTTATAAGTGTATAGTTATGTAATAAATCATGAAATAAATTCTATTAGACATGTGGATTTCTATAGTTCATATAAATGGAATGTCTATTTTTTTGTCCTTTAGTATTAGAAGACAATAGTGAAAGAATTATGGATGAGACTAGACAAAAAAAAATATATAAATATTTTCGAACAGTATAAAATAATTGGATTATATGAAAGTACATCATGTATGGATACTGTAAGTGAATGTGGATCTAGACTAATTGTAAAAAGGTATAATAACCATGAAAAGGTTTTTATGATCTAGACTTGATCACCAACTAGTTCATGAAAATAGTCATATCTTTATGGCTAATATAACAATCTAGGGGATATTGTTTTGTAATTTCAAAATAAATTTTCAAAACATTGTGAGTTGAAAAAATTATCATAAGATTTTATATTTAGAAATAAACCATGGATAACTTATATTGAAACATTCAAATTCAAATTTTATAGAATATATTTCAATTAAGAGTTATCCCTTTAATGTTCATGGTTTCCCATTTATGGGATTAATTTTTAAAAAATAAAAGTCCCTATATTTCCTTTATTGTACATAATAGATGTAAATAGGAAAAAACAAGTCAACAACCAGTGTGAGAGATTATGTTATGACTTCCCAAATGAGATACCCCGACATAATGTGAGATGGAATCACAATAACTATGAAAAAAAATTCTGAATTAACCTATTGTTTGAATAGAAACCCAAATCATGAGGAATTAAAAATTCCCCCCATGAAAATAAATATTGAAGGTACACATTTATATTCAAATGTTCTATTTCATTATGAGGATTTTACTATCATTTATTCATCAAACAATGGATCATATCATTGGAAAAAATATCAGTCTTCTATGAAATCAATGTGAAAGATATTTCTACGATAGATGATTTTCAAAAGGATGGAGATTATAATCAATGGTTGATATTGGCCAAGAAAATGAATCTTGGGGATGATAATGAACATATTACTAGAAGGTGTTCTAAAAAATGTTTTTATACAGTTTCCCTTCACTTTACAATATAAAACATAGATTAATTTACTTAGTCTCACAAAAAATGATTATTAATTAATCAATTCGTAAAAAGAGAACGTCAAAGAACTTTTACTATATTGACGTGGTTTTTCGTATCCACCAAACATATTTTTGATGGATTCTTTTTAGGGTAAAGTTGAGTTAATGAAAATATTTGGAAATTCGATAGATTGATAGCTATGAAGAAATTATATGATTCCCCTTCAATGTAAAAATAGTGATCAATTAATCTTAATGAACTCATGGGTTTGTAGATAAGAAATAGATAATAGATTTACTTGGTAGTGATATGGAATTGTCTCTTTGAAAACAGAGTTTACAGTAACCGAATTTTCAAATGTAAGGGAACAAGTAACCCTAAAATTTCCTAGAGGGTGAATGGAAATGATTTAGGTGAGGAATGTAAGGGAATCAATTTTGTGAATCATGATGGTTGAAACCCCAAAATTTTGATATAATAAAAATATTATATATTCAAAACTCCTATTATTTCTTTCCGTTTCATCAAAAAAACAATTACAATGTGAATCAATCCACTAATCATAGGGTTTTCTATGAAAATATTTGACAATAACCTCCATGGACTAAAGTGTATGGTTTGGCTATGCCATCTGAATCACTATGCTAGATCCCAATAATTAATTAGTGATATATATGTTAGTTATTCATACAATGATAATGGAATAACTATTCCATTATAGTTATATGAATTCGTTTGTATCATGCTTGTTTAGTAGCACTATTATAACACCCCCTAAAAATATGAATGTTGAGTTATTGAGGATGATGAAAAATGGGCCAACAATTTGATCGAAATAATATAACTCAACCCTAATCAAAATTAGATAGATGAATTTCCAATAATTCATTTTTATACACTCTTTAATGGAAATTGATTAAATTTTGGGTATGTATTTTCATTCTTTATATACATCCAACATAAATTTATGATAAAATGAGATCAACCATTGAATTTTAAATCATCATCTAATTAGATTAATGTTTAAGTAGTAGAATGAATCACATTTCTTATCATAATCTTATGAATTGTTATTTTTTCCCTATTAAAAAGTGTTTCTTTCTCAACTAATTAATACTATAGAAAATATCATCCTTGAAGGCTTTCCCATTGTGAGTAAATATGCTAAGGTGTTTCTTGACGAATTGATAGTCCATCCTTCAATATGATCGGATGAGTTATTAGTCAATATATACATGAAGATTTTCTAATTTCAAATAAGATATACTAAATGGACAATTTTAGTCTTGAGGAGATGATTAAGTAACTATATGATAATTTTTATAAATCGTTTATATGACCTAATGTTTTACATTGGGTTGAATTGATCCTTATTATTAGGAATAAGGATGGGTCATTATATCTAATTATTTATTATCATGAAAACATGGAAAATATGTTTGAAAATATGTATTTTCATCCATCGATAGATGAGCTATTAAATTATATTTTTTTATTCCAGAACTTCTCTAAGTTGGATCTTCATTTGGAATATTTTTATGTATAGGTGAAGAAGGAGGATATCACCATGGTATCTTTTCAGAAAATGTATGGGCACTATGTATTCATTTTTATTATGATATAACATAGAAATACTCTATAAATATTCATTGAAATTAGAAATAGATTCATTAGGGATTTCCTCAATGAAACTTTGACATATTTATAGATTAAAATCTTATCTAAATTCAAATTAATGAGGAAAACGATAAGTAATTTAGTGTTGTACAAAATACTTTGTTGAAAAATAATTTTCAATATACAATATGTTGAATTTTTTTAAGGAGAAATTAAAATTCATAGAATATTATATCACTAGTAAAAAGTATATATATCACTCTTTCAGGACAAACACAATAAAAGGATACCCAAGACCAATATCATTGAAAAAATTCCTAATTTCCTTTGATTAGTAGGGTACTATTGTTGATTTGTGAGAAACACTCCAGAATATCAATCCAAATATCAATGTTAATTTTTAAGGGACTCGTGAGTTTTGGACTGTTGAACATGAGAATATCATTTTTAGTATAAGAATTTTATAATCACTAGACTTATTCTATTGTCACCCTCAAGTAGGGATCAATTTTTAATCTACAATGATTCATCCAAAAAGTGATTAGGGTATGACTCATGAAAGATGGAAACGTGATTGCAAATTACATTATCCAACAAAATAAACATGAGAAGAAACACCAAAAAACTAAACTATATTTGGATTCAATGATCATGGAATTTATGTTTTTTCATCATTATCTCAATGTATAGAAGATTTAAATATCTACATATCATAAAATCCACATGTATATATTCCCAAAAAAGTATCTTAATATTATTCAATGAAGGTGGTTAGTGGTAATAATTGATTTTTATTTTTCAATTCAATATCATCCTTTGAATTTGAAAAATTAGAATATGCTCATAGCAGAAAGGATCCAACAACACTGTTCATGATGAGGATAACCAGAGACCCAGTGGTCTCATAAATGTAGAGGAAGGATATTAGAATAATAAATGAATCTTGATCCTATAATTCTCAAATGAATTCTTACATTTCCTTTAATTGTATTATCAATGAGTCTAATAAAGTTACTGAAGTGGTATAGAAAATGGTTTCAAATAGTTTAATTTTTATATTTACTAATGATGGATTTATAATGTTTAGAACCTAGAACTATGTCCACAAAAACCATAGATGAAATGAAATATTATATGAGATTTTCATATATTACCATTTCTTATTCTTCAATAATGAAATAAGTTGTATTGAAATTTTAATAAAATCTTTTTGTGGGATTACTTGAAGAGAGAGATTATGGAATTTTTTTGTGATGCATGGTATTCAAGGAAGTTAAATAAGAGAAATAGAAGTCTATGGGTATGATTCAACCATTAGTCACACTAGTATGGAAATGGTAAACCAATACCATGGGTTTCATCATTGGACTCCATAGTACACCTATAGGAAATAACACAATATGGGTGGTAGTCGATAACCTTATAATGTAATTGGAAATCATATAAATCATGGAATATTTCCTTCTTGACCTACTTTATATTGTATGCATAAGTGAATAGGTAAGACATCATGTAGTGCCACATTGTATTATAACTGATCAGGATCTCAGGTTTACTTTATGTTTTTGAATAATCCATTAACTTTCACTAGACATGGAGATCATCCTAAACACAAAATATCACCCTCTAATGGATTGTTAGTTTAAAATAACCAATAAATTTTTTGGCAATATTCTAAGATCATGTTCTCTATATTTATATGTAAATTTCGATCAATTCCTCCCTCTAGGGAGTTCTCATACAACAACATTTTTTTATTATAGAATTCAAATGGAAAATTATTACACTTTTAATGGGAATAGGTTAAAGACTCAAATATGCATGATGAAGTTACATGTTAAAGTGTACTATGTTGAATTTGTTGTCAATTATGTATGTTGTTGTCAAAAGGTGACAAGGAATGGATGGATGTCAAGGAGTTTCAATATGGGAATGACAAAGGATGTGATGGTGTTGGTGATGAATGGATAATGTCCATGGTACTAAGATAAATTTCACTTAGGAGATTCACTAAGTGGCATAGGATGTTGTGGTTGAAACATTCTCTATGAATATCAGACGATTGTAGAACTGATCTTAATGTTTCAATACTTGTATCAAGATGATACTAAGTTACACCACTTGAATAATGGATGATGATGGAGTATCATCATTACATCAGACGATTGATGAGATGATCTTTAAGTTCCAAGAACTTGTATCAACTGGATACAATGTCACCACATTATTAGAAGACCATGCATTGTTAAGACAATGCATGAGGAGATGAAGATGATCCATCCACACATCCTAAGTGGATGAAGTGGATTAATAAAGTCCATGCACTATCACTTAGTGCATGTGAATTTGAAGAAGATCCAACTTGATCTCTGATTGGATCAATGAAGAACATTGAAGATTATGTGATTCAGGAGCTTAGGTTGAAGGAAGAAACCTTTGTGAAGTCCCTCCTAAGTGAAGAATACAAATTTATGAGAAGATGGAGGAATTATTTTGAAGAAGAAGAAGAATGGAGAAGAGGAACAATGGCTTGGAAGAAGTGGCATTTGGCATTTGAACTTGGGTTACATTGTTTTTATACAAAGTCTCTAAGTCTCTACTCTAGAAAAAAGGAAGCCACCACCAAGGGCCAGCCTTAAGGGTTCAACCCAAGGCACATGTGGGACTAGGTCACCACGCCCAAGGGGATCCCATGGGGCCAGCCTGAGAGAGGCCGGGGCCGTGTATAAGCCAGTGAGGCCACGCAGTGATGAAGCCCGCGCAGCGTGAGCGCGAGGAGCGCGCCCATGTGTGCATAGTGGGCGCCAGTGGCGTGCCCGAGTGGCAGGGGTGGGCGCAAGAGCGCGCCCGCAAGAGAACTCGGTGCGCGGCGGCACCGAGAGGGGAGAAGTGCAACTGAAGGGAGGCCTGCAGCGTGAGGTTGTTATACCATGGGAAAACCAGGCGCAAATTCGATGTGGGATGCAAACATCACAACCAAGATCTAATCTCGGCTGTCCGTTCCATCGCTCGTTGATCCGCGCCATCCGATGCATCTGTCGCAGCGATCTTCTAATCCAGGCCATCCGCCATCATTTAAACACCCATCTGACGGTTGTGAAGGTTGTCTTCAACCCCGCGACGAGCCGCTGCCACCCGCGAGTTCCGTTCGAACCAGAGCCTCTCCGAGCACATAATTTGAGTTCTCGGCCACTGTTGTACAAGCTGAAGACACCTTCGAGTTCTTCTGGCCACAAAGAACCTATCCATGCATAAATATGGGTTTGAATGTACCAAATGAAGAATTTCGTGTTCGGCCGAAGCAACCCGAAGGTGCGAGGCCATGTTGATTGATGCTTTGCATGGATGAAGGCCATGCATGCGTTTTCATGCACAAGAACGTGAAGAAAGGGAATAAATGGAACCCATGGGGAAACTGAGGAGAAAAACAAGATTTTATGAAATCTTGAAATCCCGTGATATTCGGGAGTTTGGATTTGTATCCCACGGAAGAGGTGCAGCATTCCTCGCCTATAAAAGGAGCACCCGAGGCTCTCAGTTTGCTTGCTGAAAAATTGTGAAGTCCCGCGAGAGCTCCTGTGCCTCATGAAGAAAGAAGCCATCATGCAACCACTTGTGCAGCTGAAGTTCTAGAGCCACCTGAGGCTCTGAAGGAGGTCCCTGCCTGCGTATTCGCACGGCAGAAGGAGCCCTCTCTGCCCGAGAACTTGCGTGGCAGGAGGAGCTTGCGTGGCTGCTTGTGGATTGGACCATGCGTGGCAGTAGCACTTGTGCTCCCCGCGGCAGTAGCATCTGCGCGCCCGAGAAGCCTTGGACTCGAGTGAAACTTGCGCGGCTCCCTTGTCCATTGTACTTGCGCGATTGAAGACAAGAAGAGTGAGGACGCACCTTGCACACCCGTTTTGAAGACTCGAGCCTTGTGTGTGCTTAAAAGAAGTGAAGTCCATACTCTTGGGTGTGTGCAAGAAGGAGAGGCTGAGAACTACACCAAGTTGTGTGTGGAAAGTGAAGAGGAAGGTCGAGACCTTAGTGCCATGTGTGCAAAGTGAAGACCTCACATTGTGTGTGTTTAAGAATTGGAGAAGGTCGCAGCCTTGGGTGTGTGAAAAATGAGGAAGGCTTGCACCTTGTGTATGCAATTTGAAGAACACCCGTAAGAATAGGAGATTGGCCAAATCAAGTGTGTTCAAAGTGAAGAAGTTGTGTGTGCAAAGTGAAGAGGCCGAACCTAGGTGTGTGCAAAGTGTACACATTTAGAAGAAGAAAGAAGAGGACATCCACACTAAATTATAACACACTTTTATGTGTTTGAACAAATTGAACAAAGTGTGTGAGTGAAGAAGGTGTGTGTGCTTAAGGAGAAATTACACTCTTTGAGTGTTTATCACACCAAGGAAGAGAAGAATGGAAGTGCATGCTTTCATGCATGCACGTGCACACGTGAACAATCTCAAATATGGTTGTGTGCATCTGAGTTGACCAAGACCGGATGTTCTTGAAGATTATTGATAAGCCATGCAGTCAGTGCATAAGGAAGAAGAGTTTCCATGCACTCAATGCATGAAGTTGATGTGAAGTGAGACTGAAGCCAGACTGAAGTTAAAGACATCAGCTGCTTGTGTTTTAAGTAATTGAGAAGACCCTGATCAACAGAAGTGATCAGTAGTTTTGAGCAAGACCAACAGACCTTATCAGAGGCTGTTGAAGACTCTTGAAGAGAGAGGCCAGGTCATCTTGAGAAAAAGGAGATAAATCCTGAGCAAGATGAGAAGACTTGATCAAGTGATCAGAAGTGAAGATCAAGGCCATCAGTCATTATCCCAGACTGTTGAAGATACTTGAAGAAGCTTAAAGTGAAGAAGAGCTACTCGTGTGACTCGAGGATCCAGGAGAAGCCCCCTGTGAGACTCAGGGCGGAAGAAGTCTTCAGTGGGATTCTGGAGCAGGCCAGTGGGACTCTGGTAACACTGTGGGACGCAGTATAAAGACCCTCTTGTGGGACTCAGGATAGATAAAGTGGGACTCTATATCGACCATTATACTAATAACAGATTATAATGTAAGAAACCATGTTGTGGTGTTTAACCAACATGGCAAGGACGTAGGCCTTTGGTGCCGAACCTTGTAAATACTTGTGTCCTGTGCCTTTACATTTACTTCATCACTCGAGGAAAGGCTGAGAGATAAAATGAGAGTGGATCGAGGCCTTAACAAGCCATAGAGGTTTAATTGATAAAGAATCAATTAGTAAAAAGTTTTAAAGGATCACTGATTCACCCCCTCCCCCTCTCAGTGATCACACTGATCTGGGCACTTCAATTGGTATTAAAGCCAGGTTACCTCTAAAATATCCAAGAGAGTCTATATAGAGTGCAGATTTGAGGAAATGAAAGAACAAACTCAAATGGAGATATCTTCCAAGACTCTGAAAAACAGAATGGAGAAACAGTCAAAGAATATGAAGATGAAGGTTGCTGCAATCAGAGAAACTCTTTCTAAGGAAAGAAATGTGAAAGTCACATCAGATGACAATTCCTTTTATCATTCTTCTGATGAAGCATGTTCTAGCTGTGATGATGATGGAAGAAACAATGATCTTCTAAATGCAATCAAATTTCTTCAGAAGACAGTCCCCAAGGAAGTGGCAATGTGTATAGCTATAGGCATCCTTGATCTTCAAGAAGAAAAATTACAGCTAGAAGATGAATCCAATTCTCTGGAAGTCCAATTGGCAAAAAGGTTTAGCATAACCAAAACTCTCAGAAAGCTGGTGAAAGCCAAAGATGAAACAATATTCCTTCGCAATGAAAGATATGAAGATACTGCTGAAGAATTTCAAAGAAGCTTTTCTGAGAAAAAATTATTTAACATAATGGTCAAAGAAGTTTTCCATGCACTGGATAATTTTCACAAAGTGTCAATGAATGTCAGAGATGCTCAACTCGAAGACAATGTCAAAAGGGTGAAGGAGCTTGACAATTCATTACTAGAAATGAAGAAGGTGCATGAAGAATAAATGAAACAACTGGAAGAAAAATGGGAAGGAAGGATAAGAACTGTTGAGGATGAGAAGAACTCCCTTAACATGAAATGCATAAGACTAGAGGTGATATTGAAAAATCTACAATCACCCAAAGCTGAATCCTCCCAGTCAGCTGAAAGTAGAAATGTTTCTACTTGCTTGATACCATCTGGGATGTGTGAAAAAGTGGTCAAAAAGATAAATGTCAATCTCCAACTGTATACAAAGCTAAAAGGAAGAGAATATCACTGAACCTGGATAAAATGGAATCCTTGGGAAGCAAGCATAAGAAAGTGGAAGATGCTTCCAAGAAGGTTTTGAAAAAGGAAAAGAAGTCCTTGGAGTCTAAATCAAAGAAGGGTGATGCATCCATAAGGACCACCAAGAAAACATGCTTCTACTGTGGAAAGAAAGGACATACCATGGATCTTTGTAAACAAGCCATGGAAATCAATAGAAGCAGACTGAAATCAAATAGACAATCAATCCAGCAGAAGCAGAAGGGATTGATTGAAAACAAGTTTCCTAAGAAAGGTAGCTTGAAAGCATCGAAGGAACCATGTGAAATTTCCAGAACTGAGGCCACACTTCCAAGTGACTTACTAGTTATATGTCCAAATAAGTTGCAACTTTCCAGATAACTACAAAGAGCTGAAGATAAAGTTCTGGCAATTGCTAAGGCAAAAGGGAAGAAGAATATTTCACATGAAGATCAAGTTCTGTGTGTGAGGTGCAATCAAGCTGGACATACTGGTGATAAATGCATGATATTCATTCCAGCTCAGAAGGGACTCTTCAAAAGAATGAAGAATGCACCAGGAGACTCTAGTGTTCAGAAGGCACCTAGAAATAGAGGAGTCACACACAAAGAAGTTGAAGAGGTGTTGAGATCCACAGCAGCACAAACATCATTGAAGATAAAATGTGCAAGTGTGAAGAATGGTGAAAATGGGACATCTCGGTTGAGAGAATCTTCTCAACCTTGTTGTTCACATTGATGAACCAAGGATCTTCCATATTATTCCCTAATCACTTGTATTTACATGTGCTGACATTGCAAGGAATTGAGGATGATGATCATTCTCAGCTGGAGGATGGTTTGGAAAGAATGGAGTGCATCCATTGAGGGGGAGCCAATCTGAAGAAGATGGGATTCTGAGATTTAATACCATCTTGAGAAAAGTGAATGTATTCCAATCAAACTTTCATGCCTTGTTTCTTAATTGTATTCATCATGACAATTAAGGGGGAGTATTGATTGAAGACAAATGAATGAAAGGGGGAGCTTTATCTTTGCACCTGAACTTTTTGATGTGTTTGGTGAAGTATGTGTAGGATTTAGCAATTCATTGATATATCTGAAAAATTTCAAACCCCTGAAGCATGATCTCACATGTATAGTGAATGCTGGACAACATTGAGTTCCTTGGTTACATCACTCTTGTTTTCTACACCGGGTTAGCCCAAGTAGACTTAGAGTTGATTTACTAAAGGCTCTTTGCTAAAGAGAACATGTGACATCATCCCTCTCTTAGTTGTTTTGAAGAAAATGCTTTTCTAAGGGAGGAAGAGATTTTTGAAAGTAAACCACACCACATATTTTCTTTTGATTTCCAATAAGGGGGAGAAATGATTGGCACACATATTGACCCATTCATATGTGCTGAAGAAGTGTATTGACAACAAATACAAAGGGGGAGATTGAACTGCACTATGTTGCATTTTTTGTCAATTATGTATGTTGTTGTCAAAAGGTGACAAGGAATGGATGGATGTCAGGGAGTTTCAATATGTGAATGACAAAGTATGTGATGGTGTTGGTGATGAATGGAGAATGGCCATGGTACTAAGATTAATGTCACTTAGGAGATTCACTAAGTGGCATAGGATGTTGTGGTTGAAACATTCTCTATGAATATCAGACGATTGTAGAACTGATATTAATGTTTCAATACTTGTATCAACATGATACTAAGTTACACCAATTGAATAATGGATGATGATGGAGCATCATCATTACATCAGACGATTGATGAGCTGATCTTTAAGTTCCAAGAACTTGTATCAACTGGATACAATGTCACTACATTATTAGAAGACCATGCATTGTTAAGACAATGCATGAGGAGATGAAGATGATCCATACACACATCCTAAGTGGATGAAGTGGATTAATGATGTCCAGGCACTATCACTTAGTGCATGTGAATTTGACGAAGATCCAACTTGATCTCTGATTGGATCAATGAAGAACATTGAAGATTATGTGATTCAGGAGCTTCGGTTGAAGGAAGAAACCATTTTGAAGTCCCTCCTAAGTGAAGAATACAAATTGATGAGAAGATGGAGGAACTATTTTGAAGAAGAAGAAGAATGGAGAAGTGGAACAATGGCTTGGAAGAAGTGGCATTTTGCAATTGAACTTGGGTTACTTTGTTTTTATACAAAGTCCCTAAGTCTCTACTCTAGCAAAAAGGAATCCACCACCAAGGGCCAGCCTTAAGGGTTCAACCCAAGACACATGGGGGACTAGGTCACCACACCCAAGGGGATCCCATGGGGCCAGCCCGAGAGAGGCCGGGGCCATGTATAAGCCCCTGAGGCCACGCGGTGATGAAGCCCGCGCAGCGTGAGCGCGAGGAGCGCACCCGTGTGTGCATAGTGGGTGCCAGTGGCGCGCCCGAGTGGCAGGGGTGGGCGCAAGAGCACGCCCGCAAGAGAACTCGGTGTGGGGCGGCACCGAGAGGGGAGAAGTGAAACTGAAGGTAGGCCGAAAGCGCGAGGTTGTTATACCGTGGAAAAACCGGGCGCCAATTAGATGTGGGACGCAAAAATCTCAGCCAAGATCTAATCTCGACCGTCCGTTCCATCGCGCGTTGATCCGTTCCGTCCGATGCATCTGTCACAGCAATCTTATAATCCAGGCCATCCACCATCATTTAAACTCCAATCTGACGGCTGTGAAGGTCGTCTTCAACCCCGCGACGAGCCGCTGCCACCATCGAGTTCCGTTCGAACCAGAGCCTCTCCGAGCACATAATTTGAGTTCTCGGCCACTATTGTACAAGCTGAAGACACCTTCGAGTTCGTCTGGCCACAAAGAACCTATCCATGCATAAATATGGGTTTGCATGTAACAAATGAAGAATTTCGTGTTTGGTCAAAGCAACCCGAAGGTGCGAGGCCATGTTGATTGATGCTTTGCATGGATGAAGGCCATGAATGCGTTTTCATGCACAAGAACGTGAAGAAAGGGAATAAATGGAACCCACAGGGAAACTTAGGAGAAAAACAAGATTTTAAGAAATCTTGAAATCCCGAGATATTCGGGAGTTTGGATTTGTATCCCGTGGAAGAGGTGCAGCTTTCCTCGCCTATAAAAGGAGCAACCGAGGCTCTCTGTTTGCTTGCTGAAAAATTGTGAAGTCCCGCGAGAGCTCCTGTGCCTCGTGAAGAAAGAAGCCACCACGCAACCACTTGTGCGGCTGAAGTTCCAGATCCACCCGAGGCTCTGAAGGAGGTCCCTGCCCGCGTATTCGCACGGCAGAAGGAGCCCTCTCTGCCAGCGAACATGCTTGGCAGGAGGAGCTTGCGCGGCTGCTTGTGCCTTACACCCTGCACGACCGTAGAACTTGTGCTCCCCGCGGCAGTAGCATCTGCGCGCTCGAGAAGCCTTGGACTCAAGTGAAACTTGCGCGGCTTCTTTGTCCATTGGACTTGCGCGATTGAAGACAAGAAGAGTGAGGACGCACCTTGCACACCCTTTTTGAAGACCCGAGCCTTGTGTGTGCTTAAAAGAAGTGAAGTCCATAGTCTTGGGTGTGTGCAAGAAAGAGAGGTCGAGAACTACACCAAGTTGTGTGTGGCTAGTGAAGAGGAAGGCCGAGGCCTTAGTGCCTTGTGTGCAAAGTGAAGACCTCACATTGTGTGTGTTTATAAATTGGAGAAGGTCGTAGCCTTAGGTGTGTACAAAATGAGGAATTCTTGCACCTTGTGTATGCAATTTGAAGAACACCCTTAAGAAGAGGAGAGTGGCCAAATCAAGTGTGTGCAAAGTGAAGAAGTTGTGTGTGCAATGTGAAGAGGCCGAACCTAGGTGTGTGCAAAGTGTACACATTTAGAAGAAGAAAGAAGAGGACATCCACACTAAAGTATAACACACTTTTAAGTGTGTGAACAAATTGAACAAAGTGTGTGCGTGAAGAAGGTGTGTGTGCTTAAGGAGAAATTACACTCATTGAGTGTTTATCACACCAAGGAAGAGAAGAAGGGAAGTGCATGCTTTCATGCATGAACGTGCACACGTGAACAATCTCAAATCTTGTTGTGTGCATCTGAGTTGACCAAGACCAGATGTTCTTGAAGATTATTGAGAAGACATGCAGTCAGTGCATGAGGAAGAAGAGTTGCCATGCAATCAGTGCATGATGTTGATGTGAAGTGAGACTGAAGCCAGACTGACGTTAAAGACATCAGCTGCCTGTGTTTTTAGTAATTGAGAAGACCCTGATCAACGAAAGTGATTAGAAGTTTTGAGCAAGACCAACAGACGTTATCAAAGGCTGTTGAAGACTCTTGAAGAGAGAGGTCAGGTTATCCTGAGAAGAAGGGGATAAATCCTGAGCAAGACGAGAAGACCTGATCAAGTGATCAGAAGTGAAGAGTAAGGCCATCAGTCTTTATCCCAGACTGCTGAAGATACTTGAAGAAGCTTAAAGTGAAGAAGAGCTACTCGTGTGACTCGAGGAGCCAGGAGAAACCCCCTGTGAGACTCAGGGTGGATGAAGTCTTCAGTGGGATTCTGGAGCAGGCCAGTGGGACTCTGGTAACACTGTGGGACGCAGTATAAAGACCCTCATGTGGGACTCAGGAGAGATACAGTGGGACTCTGTATCGACCATTGTAATACTAACAGATTATAATGGAAGAAACCATGTTGGGGTGTTTAACCAACATGGCAAGGAAGTAGGCCTTTGGTGCCAAACCTTGAAAATACTTGTGTCCTGTGCCTTTACATTTACTACATCACTCGAGGAAAGGCTGAGAGATAAAAGAAGAGTGGATCGAGGCCTTAACAAGCCATAGAGGTTTAATTGATAAAGAATCAATTAGTAAAAAGTTTTAAAGGATCCCTGATTCACCCCCTCCCCCTCTCAGTGATCACACTGATCTGGGAACTTCAGATGTAAAATGATGAGGGGACCTATCAAATGACTGTGATAGAGGAGAATGATAAAACAATTCAGTTTCATATGAAATCAAAAATAATGTTGAAAATAATCTCAACATGAAATTTTCAATGTGAATTGGAGTTTTATTTCAAATATAAAGTTTATTCATATATCCTTAGATAATATACTCAAGAGTATTGCGAAGAAGGTAATTTTTAGTTGGAGATACATCTACCCCTTTTATATCTTCGATCTCATCAATGTTGTGTCCTATTAAATAGAACCCCCACCTAGAAAATATAAGTAAATGATGTGTTCCATGTATCTTTATTGAGTATGTACATAGCAGACCCCTCACATATATTGAATATGAAGGTGGAGCCTTTGGAGTATGACATTTCATAAAAAGATACACTGCATGAAATGAGATTCCTATCAATGGTTTATTCATGGATTCTCTAGTAACTTCCAAAAAATAAATCATGTTATAAATTATAATATCAGAATGGATTCATCAAACAACCATGTTAGTTTGTTAATATTTTCAATTAGATGATGTTTTAATTAAAATATTTCTAAATGTTTATAAAACCATAATACCTCCCCTTCTCCACTCCCTATGGGAGACCCCAACCTCCCCCTCCCCCACCTCCCACAACCACATCTCCTCTCACTAGCGATGACCCTAAGCCCGCGACACCCCATCTTAACACCCATTTTTCTCACCACTTCAGCGACCCCGATCACACAACCCTCTTTCCATATTCCTATCCTCTAATCATATCCCTAGTGGTGACTCCGATCCCACGACCTCAACCCATGTGACACACCCTCTAACCCCAACTCCTACACCCCATCCATGATCCCTTATGGTTGTCTTGTAGTTGAAGAGATCACCAAACCTCTCCTTGGTTCTCCCCCCTCGGACCTCCTCTCTCGATGGATCACTAGTGACGGACTCCCCCCGTGCCCCCGACCTCCTCTCTAGAATGCTTTTCGGCAAAGGGAACCCCCAACCTCCCTCCAACCACCCCCACCTAAGCATGGTTCCCCTCCTCATCAATAAATTTTTATTAAAGTGGTATCATTATATTCCTAAAGTACATTTTATCCATTCATGGTTCATTATCCACATCCATTTCTCTTGTGTTTTTATATATTTCATTATATTCAATAATTAATTTTACATATATCAAATTGTTATACAATTTGGTAAAATTTTATTGATGGTGGATATTGATTATGTATTGGGTATTTTTAATTCTATGAAACTATAGGATTTTATAATTTAACTTATATTATATATTTTATCCTTCTTAGTGAAATTCATCTTCCCATATCTTATTTTTGGTTGTATTGGGTTTGAATAATCTGCACACCACCAGCCTAGGAATGGAAGTAGTGGGATGTGTTTCATTATATAGGTTCGACAGCTACAAGTATATATAGATCAATTTATTTATTAGGAATTAAATCATTAAATTTTTTTTTGAGGGATAAATCTAATTCGAAGCTACCAAAATTTATGGATGTTTTTAAATAAAAATATATGAATTTTTTTATGATTATATATTTATTATCAATGATTATATGAATCATTATAGTTATTGATATTGAAATAATAACTAATATGGATATATGAATTGCAACATTATATTACATAAAATACATCCCTGATCAATTATACTATATTATATTGTGATCTGATAAATACCCTAGGATTTAGTTATGATTATAACACTACTAGAAATAAAGGTATTTGTGACGGGATCTCGTCGCAAATAGATTTTTGGTAAAAAAACAAATTGCGACGGGCCCGTCGCAACAAAGTATTTCCGACGAGCCCTTTTCCTGTCGCAAATAGTCTCTTCGAAGAGTTTTTTGCGACGGGTCCCGTCACAAATACTTATTTGCGACGGGTCCCGTCACAAATACTTATTTGCGACAAGTATATATACCGTTCGCAAATAATAATAATAAAATAAAAAAAATTAATAAAATTAATAAAATTATATATTATTATTTAAATATATTAATCAATTTATATTGATATAAATATAATATTTGTTTTATAAATATGTTTTTGAAAGGATCTATGGAAATATAATATTAATTTATAAGATATTTAATAAAAGAGGATTATAAAATAAATTAAAAAATATTTTTAGTTAGTAATTTTGTAATTTTTATCAATTAATAGTCATTTAATAACTTTTTGAATAACAAAAATTAAAAAATTAATGAAAGATCAAAAATAAGTTAAAAATGAAACCCAAACATCAAACGTCCATAACATGTAATCCGAGACTCTATTTGAGCTCTACATCATATCAAATCGAAGCCTGTGACGAGATCTACATCCCTATGGATGGATACTAACCGTCCAAGGTTTTTTCGAGGCCAAAAAAGGCCCAGAAGGCCTCTAAAACGGAGTTTTTAGTCGGGGTACCCCGGTTTTTACCATTCAAACAACTATAACTTCTGATCCCGATATCCGATAAACCTATACAATATATCATATAAATGATCATTTCATATTCTTCGATTTGACTAATTGTAAACCTGAAATGGACTCTTGGATTAGAATTCATGGTCGTTTTAACATTCAAATGGCTATAACTTTCGATCCGGATGTCCGTTTGGAATGTACCACATATCATATCGAAGATCATTTCATGTTCTTCGATTTGACTGGTTGTGGATTTGAAACGGACTTACAGATTAGATGTTATAGTCGTTTTAACAATCTTGATGGTTTTTTACCCCCTCATTTCTATGTATTCATTCACAACTATACAAATATATAGATATATATATACATATGGGTGTGTGTGTGTGTGTGTTGTATATATGTATGTATGTATTTATTTATTTAATTATAAATACACATAAAAAACATATTTATAAATTTATTTAAAACTATGTTTATAAATATATATTAATAAACAAATAAATATACGAATAAAAATTTATAAATACATATATATATATGTATAGATATATATATATATATATATATTAATATACGAATAAATATATATATTAATATATGAATATATATATATATATATATTCATATAACCAAATATATTTATATTAATATAAATCTATATTAATATATGAATAAATATAACTATATATATATATATAGATAGATCATTAAATGTATAAAAAAATGATATGGCTTAGTTTTAAAGGTTAATGCGCGCATGGGGGAGGTTTATTAATAATTATTAGTAATTATTAGTAATTATTAGAAATTTTTCGTATTTTTTCTTTTTTTTCATAATTGATCATAATTATTTCTTAATTGTTCTTAATTATTCTAAATTATTACTAATTATAACTAATTTTTAATATTTATTCCTAATTATTATGATTTATTCTTAATTTTGACTAATTATTAATAAATATTCCGAATTACCATTAACTATGAACAATGATTACTATTAATTTAAATTTATTATGTAACAAAACAATCTAAACATAATTAAATTACAACTAATTAAGAATAATTAAAACTAATAAAAATTTAAAATAAATATTAAATTAAAATGAACATAAATACCTTTAAAATTGATCTGAGGTTGATCTATGATCGTTGTTGAAGACTTCAATATCAACTCCGGATATAAAAATTAAACATAAGATACTCAGAACTCTAAAAATAGAGTTTTGAGAGAAGTATAAGACATAGTTTGAGAATGAATGAAAAAAACGGATGGGGGTATTTATAGGTTAACTTATTTGCGATGGGACTATTTGCAACGGTATCCATCCCAAATAATTTATCCCACATTTATCACGGTCAATGGTTAAATAGTTATTTGCGACAGGACCCGTCGCAAATAATAACCTGCCGACATACTATTTGCGATAAGGGTTGATTCCCGTCGCAAAATTTTTATACCGCCACCAGTTATTTGCAACGGGTGGTAACCTCCCGTCGCAAATAACTTTCCCGAGATGTGGCGTGCATTGCCCGCTAGAACTTTTGCGACGGGTCAGCTTTCCCCATCACAAATATGTTTCTAACGGGACTATTTGCGACGGGATTTATCCCCGTCGTAAATAACCCATCGCAAATACCCATTTTTCCCGTAGTGTAATGTTTTGTTTGATATATATAATATTCATATAATATATTAATATATAATTGTTATTAATAAAATATTATTCACCCATTTGGTTGAATATTTACCAGATTCACATAAGAAATAAATTCCATACAATATTATTTGTTATATATCACAATTCATTGAGAATACATCAATAATCCATTAAAATGGTTTATAAAAACATTATTTTTTGACAAAAAACAATTCCTATCATTTTAAAAAATTATATACTAAAATTAAAATTGAAAACTATGGTACGTAATAATTATAATGGTAGGATATCTATGAAAAAATAGCTTAGGATCCTAGACGATGAGAATCTTGGAGCAAGCAACTAATATTGTAAACTTCATTAGATTCTAGTGATTTTTTTATACCTTATAATACTACTAGGCTACCCATTTCCCTAGATGACATTGGTAGCTAAACACCAAATTCACCTCCAATGGTGGAGCCATTTTTAACCCCTCCATATATGGGATATCAGTGAGATACCATTACTGGATTATATATCATTTTAAAAAATATTTTTATTATTTTATTAACTTATTTTTCAAACAAATAATGACAAACATGGAAGAGATACATATATGATCCTAGAAGATGTATGGTACCGAAGGGACATCATGATTATCATTCCATTTGATGAGTATAAGTTTCATAAAGGTGATTCTTCTAGAATCATCATGATAATACTCCAGCAGCTAGCTTGAAAGATGGTTTGATTTCCCATTAATTTTATATATTGGATGAACATTCCAACATTTTTGAAAAAAGTGGTTTTTTATAATCATGTAAAGGTAATAATAATTTAACATTCCTTGAAAACATATTTAAATACATGAGTAAAATATTGTAATATGCTTATAAAGTGTTATGATTTTTTTTACAAGAAGTTTTTTTCATTTTTATGTCCTTAACTCATCTTTAGGGCTAAGGCTATTGGAAAATTTGTTCATGAAATAGAAGGATTATAAATAGTGGTTATAGAATGAGTTTAGTGACTCTTCTCTAAGATTAAGAGAAATGTATGAGATAGTTTCTAATGTAATTTTTCATGATCATTGGAGGCTCTTTGTTGATATCAACGGAGAAGCATCTCATGTGGTAATTACATATTTTACAACAACATAAAAACATAAACATAAAATATTTTTTATCTTGCTATTATTTGGGAATTATAAATAATATTTGTGAATTGTGAGAAGCATGTCATTCCTCACGTTGCGGGGTCTCAAATTTTTTGAGAAAAAAAATATTGGTTTATAATTTATTAAATATTATTTATTTAATTTTATTATAACATTTGTTTTATTCTAACATGTTTACATTTTTTTATATAGTATAATAAATTACGTCATTCTATTGTCTGAGTAGAGATGTGGTTTAATGTGAATTTGAAACCAGATACCCGATTTGTAAAAGACCCTATGAATGGAAATGGGGTAAGTACATTTCATTAACATTTCATATTATGTAAATAACCAAATAATGTATCAATAAACAATATATTATAACAAATAACAAGATTTAAACCGAATAAATTGGGTCTAGATACATGTATCAAATAATTTCAATTTGGAATCATTTGATACATCTAACCAGACACAATTAATTGGGTCTAAGGATTTTTTTATAACATAATTCTAAATATTTAGTGTTTATTGTTTTTATATAAAAATAAATAATAACTAAAAAATAATTAAATAGATAACATTATGATGTTCATATATTTTATGAATTCTTTTTTAATTGTATTCTTAAAATGGTGTCAAAGCTAAGAGGTATGGGAAGTGACTATTCAAAATCTGTATTGGTTCCCCAGAAAATTGCAATTTGAAAACTTTTAGGGAAGGTGTATCACATATGTGTTTGAGGGTGTGTTTTAGGCCTACTCATTTAGTTATCTATAGTGGGGGTGGTGTTATTTGTTATTTATATATGCGGTGGGGGTTCATATATTGTTGCTAATTGGGAATCCAAAATATAAATTGAAATATTGATATAGAAATGGAAATATTGAAATATACAATTAAAGGACACTATTTTTATAGGTAAACATGGGATCAATGGAAGTAGAAAATGGAAATTTATTAATATTATATATCTTAATGGATCACCAGCATGATCCCCTAACAAATTACCAACCATTTAGATTATCTCAGTGCATTGAATTCAAAATTCTATCGACCATTCAAACATTTTCAAAGAACCCATAAAACATCCATAATCTCTATAGATTTTCATTCACATAATCATCACTAAACTGTTTATTTTATCTACTTAGCAGTGGATTCTTCTAATAACCACTAAATAATTTATGAACAGTTATATTAATTATTCCCATGTTATTTTTTGTTATTTTTTTAGACAATCGCCTAATGAATAAAAACCCACCAATGAATTCCCAAAAAAAACATCACATATAAAAATTTCTAATCAAATATAGATATGTCCACTAAATTATTGTTAACCACGAAATACATCATGATTTTTTATGTAAAATTATATGCCTCTAATTAAATTCTTGTAAAAAAAGTTATGAAATAACCAATCTATATTTCATTAATTAATTAATATAATATTAGAAATATTAATATATTATTAATTGTATAAATAATATATTTTTTATAAAAATAATTTTTTTTCAAAAAATAATTATTAGATTACTATCATTACACAATAACAAAATAATTTATTTTAATGTATTAATCGAAGCCACATCAGTCTGTGTTATGTTTTTCTTTTTATGCCTGCTAATACATTTTTAGTGTTTCAAAACTATATAATTCATGTTTCATGATAAAAACAATTACCAAAAATCTATTGTTTATGTGAAAACCAGGAAATACAAACATTTAATTATCTGTGACACGTACAAGAAAACAACATGTCCATTCAACATGCAATGTTCTCTGAATGACTGAATAATAAATTTTAAATGATATCAATGTTTTTTAAAAATGATTCTTGTGGTTAAAACCATGTAATGAATGCATAATTTTCCTAATATCAAGGGAAAATGGCTATATATTTAGTTTTGGTGTTTTTGAACTGGGGACACATCATTCTGAAGGTTAGTTTTCTGGTTATGGCAGTAAAATCATTTTTAGTGGTTTAAAGCTGTAAAATGTGCGAGGAATGGTCAAAACAAGACAACCCATGCCAGTTTTTCTTGAAATTATGGTTAACGAATATATATTTATTATTGATTTTTATGAACCAATAGCATGTCATTCTGAGTGACGGTTTTATAGTTATGGTCATAAACACATTTGTTTTGTGTTTTAAAGCACTAAAACATTCATGGTATTGTAAAAACAAGATAAATTATGTTGTATTGTCCAAAAATATAGGGATATTGATGGTTTTCCAATTGTGGATGTAAAAAAAATTTAGTTCATTGAAGTACTAAAACTAATGTAGAATGCTCAAAACTAGAAAAATGATTCATGATTTTCATGAAATCATGGTAAAACAACAATAGATTTTATTGTCAAATGTTGTAAATTATGGAAGATCATTCCAATTGAGGATATTATCTTTATAGAAATAAAAATATTTATATTTTTTAATAGACTAATACTTGTGTGGTGTGGTCATAACCCTAAAAATGACATGAGATTGTCATAAAATTAGGGTGAAATGACTTTAGATTTAATTCTAAAATGTAGGAATATATGTACCATCATTTTGAATGATGGTTTTATGTTTAAGGCCTTAAACATATTTTTACAGGTTTAAAACACTAAAATTTGAATGGAACAGTCAAAAGGAGATAAAACGGTCAAATTTTCTTGAAATCATGGAAAAAATATAGATTTAATTTTGAACTGATGGAATTGAGGTCATATCTGTTCAAATGATGGTTTTCCCATTATGTCCATACACATGTTTTAGTGTTTTAAATAACTAAAACATTGGTGGAATGGCCGTAAATGCATTTTTAGTGTTTTAAAACACTAAAAGTGAATGGAATAATAATACTCTAACCAATGATGTTGGACCGTACCTAAATCACGAGGGAATCACCATATATTTAACTATTAAATTTTGGAACTAATGGAACATCATTTCTAATGACCTCATTCCTATTATGGTGGTAAAGACTTTTTTTGTTTCCAACCACTATAACATGTTTGGAATAGTCAAAACCGAAAACAAATATTTGGATTGTCCTGAACTACGAATAAAACAAAAGTAGTTTAATTTTGAAATGTAGAAACCAACCACAGTCCATTCTGAATGACGATTGTCCTATTATGATATTATATATGATTTTAGTGTTTTAAATCACTAAAACATGCCCGATATGGTAAAAATAAAACAAATGATTATGGATTGTATTTGAATTAGGGAAAATAACCATTTATTTAATTTTTGAAGTGTCGACACTGACAATATATCAATCTGAATGACATTTTTTGGTTATGTATGTAAACATGTTTTTAGTTATTTAAAACATGAAAATGTTCATGGAAAATTAAAAACTAATAAAATTACATTTTATTGTTGTAAAATTATAGGGAAACCCCTATAGATTTATTTTTTTAAATTTAGGAACTGAATTTTCATCATTTCAAATGACAGTCTGCAAAGTATGGTCATAAATGCATTTATAGAGTTTCAAAACACTAAAAAATTCCTAGAACAGTCAAAATAATATGAATGGTGTTAGATTATCCAAAAATAATTAGATAAAACTTTATTTTTATTTTGAATTTTAGGATCTGACAGTACATCATTTGGATTTATGCTTAGACTTTTATGGTTGTATAGTCCTTTTAAGGGTTTGTGAACCAATAAAACATGTTTGGAATTGTAAAAACCTTGAAAATAATGTCAGATATTCCTGAAATTAGGGAATAACTATATAAGATTTATTTTATAAATGTATTAATTGACATCACATCATTTTAAAAGATGGTATTTTTATTGTCTTAAATGCATTTTTAGTGTTTTAAAACACTAAAACATTCATGAAATGGTTAAAACCATAGAAAATGATTGAATGTTGATTTTAAATCATGGTATAGGAATCGATATGTTTTTTGAATTATAATATTTGATTTGATAACAAAATATTTGAATTATTTATTAAATAAATGTAAATCACAGAGCATGTCTATTTAAAAATTAATTTGAATTTTTAAATATCACTTTTCAGTGTCAATCTTTGAATCTTATCATAAATTTAAATGTTCATATTTTCAATGTTATTTTCATTATGTATTAATACTTTATTGTTAATTTTTAATTTATATTATTCAAAAAATAACAATTTGTATGTATATGATTCTAAATATATTTAGTGAATTTTCTTATTCGAATTTCATTTCATAAATGTTCTAGTTTTCATTGTAATTTGTAGATGCCATAATTAGGCAGGATGTTTTCTATTATGATCCACATAATTCTTTATAATTTAGTCACGATGTTTCATAGTTACCGTGGGGTGTAATTTTTTTCAATTATTCTTACATAATTATGATTTATTATGTATAGTTTTGTTTTTTTTTATTTCTTTTTTGTTACAATTATTAAGATAACATGGAGGGTTCCAGTTGATGACATGATGTGGTGGCCGACATATGTAGTGCAGGTCATGACAAGGATGTATATTGGCCTTGTTTTTTTGGAAATATTTTACATGTATATTAATAGATGTATGACATGACATAGATTGAGGTTATGATAATGTGATTTTGGATGTATGATGAGTTTATTGTATAATTATTTTTTAGTTTAATATATGAAATATTTTATATTTATATTTATATTTTAAAATATTTATAAAAATATAAATCTAATTTAGCATCAGTTTTATGGAACAATCTCTAAATACATTATAATAAAATTCATAGTGGAGGATACACATACCCATTACTAATAGGTTCAACAACAATTTCTTGTGTTTTATGAATATTTCCCAAGAATGTAATTTAAAATAAATAAAGGCCACTAAATAAATAGCCAACTACTGCTAAATTATAAAAAAATTAAAATTTACAAGACCTCTATGAAAATATTAAAACAAACACTAACTGAATAGTGACCATGTTATATGCGTCAATTTTTATAACCACCTCTAATCCTAATGGTGGAAGTATAAACCAATTATAGATAATGAAAAATCTGATACTAATTACCCATTTTTAGTGATAAGCTATTAAAGAACATATATTATATAGATAATGATCAATGAAATAGTATAACCCCCTGTAAAATGTTTTGTGGTGAAGCACATGATCGAGGATGTGAAATGGGAAACAGAAGAGGCAATGAAAAAATGTACCCTCATCTTTTTAATGGTAAGAAATGAAAATTATGATGCTGAAATTTGTCACACCCAAGTTCTTCATTAAAGGTAATCATATTTCTTATATTTTTATCCTAACATCCCCCCCTATGTAACCCATAATCCTTATAAAATTTAAGTGGAATTTGGATATGTTTTGAGTAGAGAAAGGTGGGGGCATAGTTTGTGTGCACGGTTTTCCAAACCGTGCACAAAAGCTACGCACCCATGTCCAGCTCATTAAAAACGAGTAAAATGACTTCATTGACCTGCCAAGATTTATCTTAACACGACCCTTTCTTCTCCCATTCTATTATTATTTCCATTTCAGCCTACCATGCACCTCAAACCCTCCTTGTAACATCAGTTTGAAGGGGGTTGGTAGAGGAAAATCACATAATCTCAAGTAAGTGTCTCTCCCTCACATTTTCACCGCTTTGCATAAAGATTCAACAAATTTCCTTGAAAACCCAAATTAATAGAGGGTCGTTTTCAGAACCTATTGTTTAAAGTTTTGTTTTCATGGTCCAATATTTTGATTTTACTCTTGATATACCTTCCTTGTTGAGCAGAAATAGTGTGATTGAATTTTCACACAAAAGGATTCGATGTTTTAACAATTATGGTTGGTGATTCCATGTGTATGAAGTACTTGTGACTTATATTTATTTTTTATTATATTTTCATGTTTATATCATTTTATTATTTGTGTAAAATTTTATTTTAGTAGTATTTGTAAATGAAATGAAGTTTTAGTGACATTTTATATGGAATTGGGGGGTTTTCATATAAATATTTTATTGGTTCATTTGGGAATACCATATAACAATTTAGTTTATTTTATTAAAATTTATTATGGATTCAAATTATGTTTTGAATGTTTATCTAATTTGGTTGTTTCTGTGAAATTTTTTTACTGGTGTTTGTTAAGCATATAAAAATTAACTATCATATTGGTGAGAAAATAGAGGTTTTACAAAGTTTTTAATTCTTGATTTATATAGGGAATCCCTATAACTTATTTATTGGTTTATTTGAAAGCTATTAGGCTTCAAATTTTGTTTTTTTACTTATAATTATGCATATAGTTTTCAATGTTGGGATTTCAAGGACTTTTGTGTAAAACAAATTCGAGTATTTGAGAAGTTGATTTATTGAAAATCAATATTATTTGTTTTGTGTTTTATGTTTCATAAAGTTCTTATAGCTACTATAATGATTTTATATTACTGGTAGTGGTGTTATTATTTGAAAAGGAATGTATGTAGCATGATTAAATTGTTTGATCACAAAGGGGGAAGCCTGGTTACCTAGGTGGGATGTTATGTACATGTACACTAGTGATCCGGAGTGGTTTTATCTGTGTTTCACATAAACTTTTTGATAAATAAAATTCTGACTAAACAATATGGATGATGTTTTGGGACAATAGTTTATGTTTATGTTCCCTACTATTGGATCTTTCACTGAAAAAGATTGTGACATCGATATTTTACACCGAGGTACGACGTACATAGGGCCAGAGACTATCTAGTGGCTAGGGGTGTTACCATTTTGGGTGCTCGTTATATTTGTGGTATTTACACTTGTATTTGAGTGTTATTGGATATAAATTATAGTATATACATCTAATTATTCATATGTGTTACCATTTTGAATGTTTTATTTTGAAAACTGTTTACAATTGAAAGTTTCATTTCATGGAAGTTATTGACGCTTATCCTTATATATTAAAACTACTTTATTTTTAACATTGTATTGGATAATCATTGGACAATTATGGTGGTATCCTTTTGGGATTAGTCTCACACCCTACATACACCCTATTGGTGTAAGTAGACATGATTATGTTAGAAATCTGTAAAGGCAAAGCCTCAGGTGAAGGTGGTTCATGATGTTATTCCCATCCTATGGTTAGGTGTTGTAGAGACGGCTCAGGGGTAATGACCCCCATGTAGTGTGTAGTTTTTTGGATGTATTGATGTTGTTTATATTTATTTTTGGACCTATTTTAATTTATTTACAATAATGTTTTCAGATCTAGTTTTTGTTTAGGCTTTTTTAGCATGAAAATTTAAAATTTATATTGCTAATTTTTTTAATATTTTATGTTTTCATACATGGGTAAATCAATTCCAAACCAAATTTATTGATACTCGGGAACATTTTCTAGCCTATTGGTATAGGGAACACACTTTGGGCCTTGTCAAGGTATGGATATGGTTTTAGTATTTGTAGAGACAAGATTCAGTTTGTGACAAAATGGTATTAGAGGTGTCCAAAGTTTTTGTGTTGTATTACTATTTTGGGATTAGTCAGGATAGATAGAAGATATGACTATCAAGGATTGAGGTTTTGTTCATGAGTAGGGTTCTCGGTTCGCACCTCTCATGGAAGACTTTAGTAACTATGGGACATTGGAATTGTCTGATTGAATTCACTTAGAGGGGATACATGTGGGCTGCAGACCACACTTGGACATTGGGTGGTGGTGGAGTACATGTTTCTTTTGTTACTATAATGTATTTAGATTAGTTATGTTATATGTATTGGATTAAAAATTTCAGAATTTCAATATTGACTATTTTTTATGACTGTTAAATTTTGTAGAACATGACTCTCCTAGAGAGCACTCATTCAACCACATGAGAAAAGTGGAGAGAGTTCCCCCACACTGATTGATCAGAGGCCAGTCGAGGTTATGGTTCAGTATATCAAAGCACATGGATATGGAATGGATCTTATTTCCTTTTCTTTTAGGGAAGAAGAGATGTGTCCTAAAAAAGACAATGCTCATGTGAATCTGAAAAAAGTCCTCCTACTTTTTGAGGCCGCATAGAACCCCAGGAAGTATAGTAATGGATCGAGAAGATCAAGAGCATATTTGAGTTCCTAGAAACACCTGAAGAGGTCAGAGTGAAATATAATTCATTTTTGTGGGAGAATCCCAACTATAGGTGGTGGGAATCGGTACTTGAAAATGGAAAGAATGAGGAGAGGTGATGGGATGATTTCAAGACTATTATCAATGAACAATAATAACCTATGGTCTTTCCATATGCCAGGTCCCAAGAGTTCATTGACCTTTTTAGGGGAATCATTCTGCGATGGATTATTCCAAATGTTTCACTGATATAGTTCTATATTCCCTTTAAATCGTCTTTAATGAACAAGAGAAGGCCAAGTGGTTTGAGAATGGATTGTGACCAGAGATATACTCACAAGTTTTCTTGATTAAGATGAGGACCTATGCTGAGGTGGTGGACCGGGCCTGTCTGGAGGTGATTGAATGAAAAAGGGAGGGCTGAATTTCTCTGGATAGTTTCAGTAGTGGGCAGTGGTAGATATTCAGAAATGAAAAAATGTTTTAGGAACAAATGAATAAAGGAGGTGGTAGTTCAGGTCACTCTTCCAGAGTGGTTTCACCAGTGGATCATAATGAGAGATCAGTTATGTACTGCCGGTGTGGGAGTCTGGGGCATATCCGACCAGCATGCCCAATTCTTCTGAATCCCTATTACCAATGTGGAGGAATGTGTCACTTGTTATGCTTTTGTAGGAAGGCAATCCCACTTTAGTGAGGGGGAGGGTTACTGTCTTCCATAAGAGTTCCATCACAGTCATCGCCATTGAGAATGGGGGTCTAGATTCAGTGCTCGTGGTTATAGGGTTGGGTCATCTTCTAGGAATAGCCAGTTTGGGGAACTACCATAGACTAGTGGTTGTCCTCAGGCATAGACCATACATCTCCATGTGGTGGATCGGGAACCAGCAGAATCAGATGTGGGAGTATCAATAGTTTGAGTTACCATTTTGATCCCATCATCTATATATGCTTAACATTAAGATATATGTGCCTATGTTTCATTCATTTCTTCCTGTTTTGGGGTCACACTGAATTTTCCATCTGAGTTGTTGTCTTTTGTGATGGATATGGTGACACTACTTGGAAAGAAGGTACAGGGTATCAGGTGCCTGTCATGTGTGTTTTATATGTCAGGGTTTGAGATGGAGTGGGCACTCCTATTCTTAGATATGGATCTATTTGACATAATAAATATAATAGATTGTTTAGTACACATCTAAGATCACATCGATTGCTACAAGTGGTGAGTGAGTTTCATGTCACCTGATGGGAGTCATCGAGTTTTTCTTAGAGAATGGGATCCTCGGTCGTGTCATGCATGACCTCCACTACTAGAGTTAGAATATACTCTCTTCCAGTTATCATCTCTCGCTCTAGAGGAAGACTGTATTTCCCATAAAGGTTAACTAACTCATGTAGTGAGTGAGTTGTCAGAGGTATTCCCATATGATTTTTCATGTTTTCCCCCAGAGTAGGATGTTGAGTTCTCGATTGATCTGGCACGAGGAACAAAACTGATATGTCTTAACTCATTTCATATTTCCCCCACCGAGATTATGGAATTAATGATATATCTAGAATATATATAATCGAAAATATTCATTCTCTCGAGAATCCCTCCTTGGGCTACTCCTATGTTGTTTTAAAAAAAGGATGAGGGATCCCTCCGGTTTTGTATTGACTATCGGAAGCTGACGAAGGTAACCATTAGGATCAAATACCCTTTTCCCAGAATAGATGAATTTTCAAAAAATTTAATGGGGCTGGGTGGTTCTCAAAAATATAATTGTATTCGGGATACCATAAACTCATGGTGAAAGAGGCAGATATCCTGGGGATATCCTTATGAAGTAGGTATAACCACTTTTAGTATTTGGTCATTCCCTTCAGATTGACCAATTCTCTAGTGGTATTTATGGAACTCATGAATAGGGTGTTCCACCGATGTCTCATTTCTTTAAATATGGTGTTCAGGGATAACATTCATGTTTACTGTAGCTCTGAGGAGGAACACAAACATCACATGAGCATCATTTTGGGAACATTGCGGGATAACCTCCTCTTGGAAATGTTTCAAAAGTGAACATTATATATCATGGGGTGATGATTTTAGGGCATGCGATATTGGAGCACAGTATTTTAGAGGACCCCAAGAAGATCAGTGCGGTCATGTTGCAGGAGAAACATAAGAATCTGTTTGAGATCAATAGTTTCCCTGGAATGGATGGTTATTATAGGTGATTCATTTGGTATTTCTCTAATCATTATTCACCAATGACCTCAATCTACTAGAAAAGAGTGAAGATTGTATGTGCCCTAGTATTTATGTAATCCTTCGAGGATCTGAATCAGTGGTTGAATACCTCCCCCGTGCTGATTTTTCCTATGGTCGGGAAGCGGTATGTGGTCTATTGCAACACTTTAGGTATTTGTCTGGGGTGCATGCTTATGTATGAGGATCATGTGGTGGCATATATCTCTCACCACCTCTGAACACATGAAATGAATTACCTGACAATCAACTTGGAGTTTTTAGTGGTGATTCGTGCTTTCTAGACCTGGCATAACTACCTCTTTGGGGAGAAGTTTGTGTTATACTATGATCACAAAATCTTTTCTTATATATTCTTGTGGAAGGAACTCAATCTGAGGCAACACCTTAGATAGAGTACATGCATGGGTTTGACATTGATAGTGGTTATACACCAGGGAAGGGAAATGTAGTGGAGGATGCCTTGAGAAGCAAGGTACCAGTTCAAGCCCTGAGGAAGTCTAGTTATGTGAGTAATATAATAGAACAATTCGCTCATATGCATGTGGAGACCTAGGAGAAAAATGGGGGTGCGTTCATGGAGAGACTTTTGTTGACTCCTTCTCTGGTGGAGCTAATTCAGAGGGAATAGTCTAGTGATGAGATTTTTCTATGGTCGAAGATGTTTTTTCATGGTGGGGAAATGTCATCTCATTACTCATCGTCTCCCAAGGGCATCTTGTGCTTTAAGGGCCATTTAGTAGTGCAGTAATCCCTACGGAAGTTGGTGATGAAGGATAGCCACAATTATTAGTGGGATGTCAATATGGGTTCCATAATGATGTATTATGACATTCAGCAGTAGTTTTGGTGGCCTGGTATGTGACAGGAGATAGTGGACATTGTGTCGAGATTCTACACATTTCAATAGGTGAATGTAGTGCCTCAAAGGCCCTTTGATTTACTCAAACCACTACAAATTCCTACAAAGGAGTGGGACGAGGTTTCCATGGCCTTAATTGTTGTTTTTACTCGTACATCGTGGGGTAAGAATGAAATTTGGGCGGTGATAAACCATATGACCATGTCAGCCCACTTATCTTGGTCCAAGATACATCAAAATTAGATGAGTGGTCCGTTTGTATCTTCAAGAGTTTTTGAGACTCCATGGCATGCCATCAGAATCTGTATTAGATAGAAAACCATGTTTCACATCTCAGTCTTGGAAAGGCCTGCAGAATTCCTTGGGGTCACATATCAAGATAAACACGACATACTATCCTCAAATGGATGGTCATGTAGAATTGGTTAACCAGATTCTGGAAGACATGTTGTGTTCATCTGTTTTTGACTTTGGATGTTCCTCGGATTGACATTTGGAATTGGTTAAATTTTAATATAATAGTTACCAATCCATGATTCGAATGTCCCGTTTTTATGAGCACTATTGTCATCAATGTCATTTCACCCAATAATGGGCTAAGGTATGTGAGACTTCACTCTTGGTCCAAGAATTTATGTATGAGAAATTTGAGAATGTGAAATTGATCAGGTAGTGCATATTAATAGCATAGTGTTTTCATAAATATTATTCTGATAGGAGGCGTCAAGACATAGTGTTTTCTATTAGTGATAGAGTATTCTTTAATGTGTCCCTTCGTCTCAACCATCGTCGATTGGGGAAGAAAAGGAAGATGATGATGTGATATATCGTCCCTTTTGAGATCACCGAGCATATTGGAAACGTGGATTAAAGGTTTTACATACCTTCTGGGTTAACATCCATCCATGAAAACATCCATGTATCGTAGTTGATGAAATAAATCTTGGATCAGTCCCTCGTGCTGAGTTGGGAAGAACTGGAGAGAGTCTGACTTGTCAGTTTTTTAGCAGCCAATTAAAATAGTAGACTCACAAGGGGATGTGCTTCGAGGGAAGCCTATTCCTCTATTCCAGGTTCATTGTCAATGTGGTAGTAATACATATGATACCTAGGAGCAAAATTCATGGGTTGAAGATGATTTCTCATTCTTGTTTTCATGATCATGCTCTAGTCGACTTTCGGTGAAGGAATGTTTTCATGGATTGGAGAATTGTCACAAAAAAGTTTTTCATTAAAGGTACTAATATTTAATGTATATTTATCATAAAAAACCACAATTTCCCCACTATTCCCCCACATATTTTGGTTGTATTTTGAGATATTCTATAGGGGAGAATGGAGGGGGAATGGATTAGGTTCACAGTTTTCCAAACCATGCACATAAATTGTGAACCCATGTCTAGATCATTAAAAATGCGAAAAATGACTTCATTGACCTCCTAGGATTTATCCTATGACGCCCATTTCTTACCCCGTTAAACCCTTGATGGCATTCCAGCCTCCCATGCACCTCAAAACATCTATGGATCATTAGTTTGATGGGTGGTATTGTGGAGGAACTTCACACAATCTCAAGTAAGTGTCTCTCCCTCTTAGTTTCTCCCCTTTTTCTTGATGTTTATACAAATTTAAATGATGTAACAAATGAACGTAGGGTAGGTTTTTAAACCTAGTGTTTAACATTGGGTTTTATGGAACAATATTTTGATTTTAGGATCGATCTACCATCATTGAGGTGCAATAGTGGTGCGATTGAATTTTTACACAAAGGATTCAATTTTTTAACAATTTTTGTAGCTGATTACTTTTTTATGCAATAATTGTGAAATATATTTATTTTTTGATAATATTTTTATGTTTATCTCATTTTATTATTGGTGAAGAAATTGATTTTAGAAGTATTAGTAAAGAAAATTATATTTGAGTGCCATTTTTATGTGAAATTGCGAGTTTTTCCATGTAATCTTTTATTTGTTCATTATGGGATACCCCATTACTACAAAGTTGATATTATTTTAATTTATTAGGGAATAAAATATTGTTCTAAATGTTAATATCTTTTGGTTGTTTCTGTGAAAATTTGTTTTAATTGTGTTTGTGATGCCTATGAACATTAAGATCCATGTTTGTATGAAAATAGAGGTTCTACATATATATCACATCTTAGTTTATATAGAGATTCCCTATAACTGTTTTTTTTTGTAAATTTGAAAGGTATTGGGCTTCCATTTTTTGGTATGTTTTATGTGTGTACAGAGTGTTAAATGTTGGGATTTAATGGAGTTTTTGGTACAAAAAATGCGAGATTTGGAGAAATTATATTTTTGAAAATACAAATGTTTTGTTTTGTGTTTTTAGTGGTATAATGTGTGAATAGATAATATATTAATTGTATTTTAAAATAAGTGGAGTTTTTATATGAAAAAGAATGTATGTATACTACTTAAAGTGTTTGTGCCCAACGGGGTAAGCTCGATTTCCTAGGTGGGTGGATATGTACTAGTACACTAGCGATCTGGAGCGGTTTTATCCATGTTTCGCATAGCATTTTGGATAATGAAAACTCGAGAAAAACTATATGGATTATTTTTGGGGACTTATTGGTTATGGGTATGATTCCTACTAGTTTATCATTCATGGAAAAGTATTGATACATGGGTATTTGACACTGAGGTACGAGGTACATAGGACCCGAGAATATTAATGCATAGGGGTTTCCCTGTTTTAGATCTCATAGGATCTATAGTATATAACTTTTAATTGCGGTTTGTTTGGATGTACATTAAAGTAGATAAAATTTCTTATAAAAATATGTTAACATTCAAAATGTTTTATTTTGAAAACTGTTTACAATTAAAAGTTGCATTTCTTGGAATTTATCGTCGTTTTTCTTACTTATTAAAATGATGTGATCATTCACCATGTATTTCATACTCCTTTTAATATTTAGTTTCTAAACTATTGCGATTATGATAAATCCCTATACACACCCCATGGTTGTAATTTTACTTTATTATATTTGATATAGGTAACACAAAAGCCTTGGTTGAATGCAGATTGGGTTGTTCGTCCCCTCTTATGGTGTGGTGTTGTGGAGACGGCTCGGGGGTCCTGAACCAATTGTCAGGTGGAGCCTTTGTGGCTGACTTCCTGATATTTTTATTTATGTTTTGAAATATTTTAATTTATATATAGCCATGAATTCGGATCTGGTTTCTATTAAGGACTGTTTGGCATGAAAATTTCAGATTTTTATTGTCCACTATTTTTAATGTTTTATGCTCTCATACTCAGGAAAATCATTCACAAACCAAATATATTGAGAATAGTAAACTTGTGCTGGACCATGGAGATAGAAAACTCTCTTAGGGACTTGTCACGAGCTGGATTTGGTGCCAGTATTAGTGGAAACCAGATTTAGTTTTGGAAACAAATTCGAATGGGGGAATCTTGTCAGGACCAAAACATTTATAACTAAAATTTAATTTTTAAATGATTATATTAATTATTTTGTAATGATGTTGTAGAGAAAAAAAAATATTTTTTTATTATTCTCCACTCTATGTTATATCCTAATATAGTAAAAATACCTTTAATAATGATAAAATATGATAATATTTTTAGGTATTTTGACGATTATTATTAGTATATTAATGTTTTTGATAGAGTCCAATTGACACAAATAGAATTTCCATTACCCTTGTATAGTAGCATCATACCCAATAAAACCCACTTATTAGAGTTTAATAGGGATATTGAATCACAAGGATTTTCCATTTACCCAGCCTATGTGAAGATAAAATAACCGAAGCAAGAGAAAACCCATTTTTAGGATGATTTCAACCTCAATGAGACCACATCCCAAAACATGTTCCTTGAAACACCTTAAAAATATCATTATTTCAAATCATAAAATTAAGGTATTTAGTAGTTTAATAATGATATATATATATAATCTCTGACCTTATATGTTCTTAAATTTACCTTCAATGAAATATTTATTATATTTATTCATAATTTTTATTAATATTAAATTATTAGATAATGAGTTTGCTAAAAAATGGATTTTCATATTATAAAAAACATATTATATATTTGGAAAATATATATTTTCAATGAAAAGAATCTTTTAGATTAATATGATAAACTTTTAAGTAAATTTAATCTTAATAAATTATTAATATTTTATAATATTTATTAAATATAAATTATAATATAATTTCAAAAATCCAACGAAATCTTTTAAAAGCGTCAGAAAAAATTTATTGTAAAAAAGAACATGTATTTTTAAATGTATAGATAATTTTGATTAAAAATTTAATATATAAAATTTCCACAATTATTCTGATAGAAAATGTACTTTTTAAGTCACCATTTTAAAATTATCCAATTATGAAGATTTCATAATTTTTCGAGGGAGTTGTGTTTTCTGGTAAAATTTAAATGTATTATAAATATAAAGAATGTATTACAAAATCATAAATGTCCAACAACGATTCAATAATTATTATAAAGATTATCCAAAAAGAATATTACTATTAACATTTAAAATAATGTGTTTCTTTATTATATTATTAATTATAAAATCACTTAATGATTCTACAAAAATATATATAATATTTTATGGTTTTAAATTTCAAATAATTAATAAGAAAACTCACTTTGACATCAAAATGGGTATTATTTTAATGATTTCGGTTATTTTCTTTATATATTAATTTATTCCACTCCTATTTGGTTGAAAATATTGTCCATAACCATTGGATGGTTTTTATTTTTGGTTTATTTATGACATATTTTTGAAAACCTATTTTATAAATTACTATAGAATTATGCACTCTTTTTATATCAAAACCCACCAATCCTCCAAATAATATTAATTCTATACCCTTGTATTATGATATTACTCTTCCCTTCCTCCTCTATATCACTCCCAACTTCTCTTTATGCTTCTATGAAGATGTTATATTTTCCCTCTCAAGGTAGAGGGAAACAATCCATCTCCGATTTATTCAAAAACATTCTTTGTATTATGATTTTGGTTTTCTAATTGTTCATTATGTGATATGTTTTCACACATCCATATTATTTGCCTTATGTGTTCCCACAAATTAGAGTCTTATTTCACTCTCACTAAAACCTTCCATGAATCTTAAGGTACCCCCATTAGGCTACCAAAATTATCACATGATGTTCCCAGAAATATTTTTTGTTGTGAATATTCTTCCCCATTTACATGAAAGGATAATCACAAAGATGTACCAATACTTTTTAAATTTGTAATATACATTTATGCTACCCACATTATATAATAGTGAGATTTAATGCGATTAAATACATACTTACATTGTATGATCTATGTTGAAAAATTATGCATGCACATGATGTGAATGTGATGAGTGGGAATATAATTATATATTCCTCTAATGTATTTTTTAAAAATTTTATCACATGAGATTCCAGGTATGGTTAACAAGAGTTTATAATATGCACAATATGTTATTAATTTATTGTAGTTATCCTTTAATTATTTTTATGTTGTCATTTTTTATGTTGTTTCCACATTTCTATGTTGCGTTTATGTTATCATCGTGTATCATGCTTTGAGGTTCATGATAATGAATCTCACCCATTTTATTTCTCCTTGACATTCGTATTTACTAAAATTTATTGCAGATCATTCTATTCATTGATTATTCTCAAACTATGATTTATACCTCATCCCTTTTTTATGTATATACCTAGGTTATGTTGTGTAGTTTTCAATGATTCAAGGAATATAAGGTCATGTTTCATGGTGTTTAAATAATGATGTCGTATAAAAATTTTATGTGATTGTGTAATACTCCTAACATCCCAATTAATCCAATCCTCATTATCTTATATAGTTTTATTTGGATTATATATATGTTATAATTCATGAAATAATTTGTCTAAATGTAATATATTTCAATATAAAACATCTATTCTGCAACCTATTCTCTAGAACGACCGCCACAAATTACAATTCAAGAAATAAATGAACCAATAAATTCCCTAGGTCTCTCCCCTAACCTCAAAAATACACCCTAAAATCCTCCTCAGCACCACAAAACCATTTGAAACCATGGATAAATGATCTAGATGGTTCGAGAAATTTCATGGGTTAAAATAATATACATTTAAAGGATAAGATCCTAATAATTAGTTTTGATTTACTCCTCACACATCATTAAATTGATAATTATTTCCTTCACTAGTAGTTTAATTTTATCCCAATGGTTTTTTATTTTAATGTAATAATAATACCAATATCATTCCCTATCCACATCAATTATTTTAGTGAATACCTTATATACTATTAATATAATATTATTAAAATATGACTCATATATCCTCGCCATTTAATTTTTCCAATATGAATATGACTAAATAAATTATCCAATAAATATATAGTATTCATATATAATACAAATTTATAGTTTATTTTATCGCAAATAATAAATCAATTTTTAGCGAATCATATTTATGATTTTGAAATATATGTTTTTCAATACTAGTTTTAGTTTAATATTAAATGAACATATTTTAATTAATTTATGAAAAATCTAAAAAATTATTTTCATAAAACATAAATGATTTTTTTATCATTATATAAAAGTTATCTATATGTTATTTTTTGGGAATTTAAAAAAAAGTAATTATTTCCTGGATGAATAATAACATTATAGCTTATTAAAAGAAAACTACGTGTTCATATCTACTATTTACAAAGTCTAATTATTATATGTATTATATTTAATAGTTTATTAGTTTATTATTCTGAAAAATAAATAAATTTAAACCTTTTAAATTGATATTATAAATTGACTTTGTAAAAAATTATATTTATAATTAAAAATGAAATTCTCAAAAATCAATTATTTATTGTGTTATGTGTTTTTATATTATATTAATTTCTACCACTTCAATTGATTGATTCATGAAATATAAATTCACTATTTTTAATGATCATGTAAAAAAATATTAGTGGGGCCATTATCATTTTTTTCATCATAACCAATTACTATGTCTAAAATATTACTCCCTTAGTAATCTAGAAAAGACAAATAAATTTTGGTTAAAACTACAGTGGAAAATATTTAAAGTATAACTAAAATGTAGAATTGCCTATTTGAAGAGTGGTATTAATCTATAATCATCTATTTATTTAATTTAAGTCCATTTTACTCCATTTTCCTTAATAATGAGTTACATAATATTTTATGTAATGGAAAAATTCAAAATCTCAATTTCATTCTTTAAAATATATCTTATATATTAAAATATCTATAATAATAAGTTATGAATGAATATTAAATTATATTATGATAAATATTATATTATTTTCATGAGGAAAATTTATTTCCATTTTCATGATTATATAATTACATAATAATCTTATATAACGATGACATGTTGTGTGTGTGAGCTCTGGAAAAATAAATTTAAATAATATTTTTTAAAAAATAAGACGAAATATATTTTAGAATTATTTAATATTTCCCCTGAATATTATATTTTATATTAAATCATTTATGTTGGTAATATTTATTTTTTTTATTACAGTTTTTCTTTTATAAATTTTATATAAAATTATTTTAGTTGTTCTCAAAATGAAAATATATATTATTTTATGATAAATGATATATTATTAAATAGTTCCAAAAACATTAAATAAATAAGTTAATTTTGATTAAGATGGACTTAAATTTCTTCCCCATTACATTTATGAGACTATTTTTTACTAGAAGAATAATTATAACCAATTAAAAATGAATATTTTATTAGTCTGGTTAATCTGAATACAGTTTAAAAATAGTGTTAAACAAATAAATAAGGAATAGAATACAACATAAATGTAATTACCCAACCCCAGTTACCAAGATTCAGTGCATTATTTTTATAAACTAGCATGATTACAAGTAATCAAGTCCCAAAAGACCGATTATATTAACAGTTTTAGAATATAGATTACATACATGATCTTTACATTACAATTTCTATAATAAAACACATAAAAAACAATCCCTTGAGAAAAACATTATTCTGTTAACATAAACCTTCATATAAATTATCATACACATCTTAGAATCCTGGGAAAATAAAAAAAAGAAATTTATGAGATCATATGCTCCATAAGGATAAATAATATAGCCAAAGGTATCATAAATAATAATAAACTATTATGTCAAGGTATAAAATTGAAACAAAAAACCCATTAAGTATAAACTTCATAATAATAATAATGGAATGATAAATAACATAATTCCATTTACTTTTTTACATAGATATTCCACTAGTCAAATAATAACATGTAATAATACTAACTAACATCATAATGATGGAATGTATAATGTCAGACATCTTAACCAAAGAGTCAAGGCCTCTTGCCAAGACCCTAAATATAAATTTTGTCAAAACCTTATGTGAAGACACTATATTGTCTCATGAGACCTACTGATTCATCGAGTAGCTATAAAGGGATCTACCCTTCACTTACTAAGTCCATTGAATTCCTCATATGAAAATGATGAAACATAACATGAACATTCATATTAAAAATAGAATATGAAATGTCAATACGTTAACAATAAACCATGGATGGTATAAAAATTTCACATCCACAATCAATCATAGCATAACTCATTCATTTATATATGTATGATTGTATTATATTAAAATGACCTCAATCAAGAATAATATCAACTAATGTATTTTGACATAGTTTAAAAGGATCAGTAAAACACTTTTAGAGAAATATCATTTTTTGTAAAATCATTTAAAAGTAAAAAATTTATAAATGAAGATATTTAAAATATATTTTTTAATTAAAGTGTCCCATTTCAATTTGATATTTTTTAAAGGAATTAATAATTTAAAACATTCATGTCTATATAAATAAATCCTTTAATCCATTTTGAAAACATGGACATTAATGAGAAAGGTTTAAAAGAATAAATATTTAAAACATTTAAAAAATAATGTTATAGTAATAGAGTCCCTTAAATAAAATCCTTTTGAAAACCCTTTAATTAATCAAGGACATTTATGATAAATATGTCCTAGTTAATACTCACATATAAACAATCTCAGATAACAATGAGACTGAAGAATTAACCCTTACCGTGTACATTATTTTACACGAGGGTACATTTAGCCTCTGGTATGATGACCATATAATGTTATTAAATTATAATTGAGACATATTAATATATATAATATCAAATATTATTCATTTATGACATTATTTTACCCATTTAATAACAATTTCCAGGTAAATGTAACATTTCGGGTAATAATAAATTTCTTTATCAAACCTGTTTTAACTTGTTATTCTTGATTATATAACATGGATCGTGATTTACATACTTTCAGAATATAAACCATGATTTAAATATCATATATATTGAGAATAATAAATTTTATAATAGATAGATTTATTTATTGGAAACAATGTTGATGGAGATGGTTGTTCATACGTACGCATGAGCGTTGTTTCTGTTTTTTTCAAATAGTTTGGAAGAAAGTAAATGACATATATTTATCCAGATAAATATATATTATTCCAGTATCAATATTATCTCATATATCTCATATTTAATCAATATATATATATATATAAATAACAGTTCTAAAATGGTGGTCGTTGAATATGAATCTCATCTCGTTGTGGAGACGGTAAGTCATATGTACACACAAGCAAAAATATTATACTATAAATGGAAAACAGTGATTAATTGGATGGAATATTATACATAAACAATAATTAACATTTTATAATGATTATTTATATTTCTTATACCCATTATTATACACATCCATATAATGTAGTGTTGAATAACAAACTACACCACGACATGGAGACGCTATGTCGTACGTACACACGTATGGTGACTTTGTCATTCATATGATCGATTGAATAATGAATATGGTTATACGATATTTATAATAACATTTAAGTATGTATAAGGTACTAGATTTATTATTTTGGTATGAAATCGACAAAGAATGAGGAAGTGGAAGAAGAAGAAAACTTTGAAAGAGATGATGAAACAATTTCCTCTTCTTCGGGTGCTTCCTTTTGATTCACTCAAAATGTCTATTTAGTTTTGAATTATGAAAAAATTAAGTCCTTAAGGTTTCATATAGGTATGTATGGAAGATATTTGTGCTGGTTTATGGTGATCCAAATGGATTTCCAGGTCTGAAATTAGGTGAAGGGGATGTTCCTTTTTATAAGATAGGCGAGGGACACTTTAAGAGATGCTTGAAATATTAATTTATTCTCAAAGGATTAATGGTGTCTAATAGCCCCAAAATGATTGATTTTGAATATAAGGAGGGTATGGGTCAAAATAATCTCATCCAATAGGTTTTAGACATGTTTATGTCAACATATTATCCTTATCTTTTAGATTTAACCATTAGTTAAATAGTTTAACTTTTACCCTGTCTTCTATTATTATAATAATACATGGTTAATTAACCCACTATAAAATTCCAATAGAATCTCTAGTGGTTAATATAATGAAATATATGTCATTATATAAGTCTTTTGTCTAAACCTTATATGGTTAGAAATATTATATAATTTCATAATATTCTATTTGTTTTAAAAACTCATTCATGTCAATTTTGACACTATTTTGTTTTTAGTTTTCGTGAAAGTCATAACAAGTTGATTACATAAAAAGACACATTAAATCTACCCTAACATGTCATATTCACCAATAAATTTTTTTGCAGTATCAAAAGTCTCAATTTACATTTATTTTGATATTTATAATATCATTTATTTTAATCATTAATTAATAAGATAATTATTGCATCATCATTGTTTCATAAATAAATAAAAATATTTAATGTCTAAAATTTATAAATAAAATACCATGATGTAGGAAATATTTTATATTTATAGTTGATATTTATAGTTTAATTTATCTTATGTGTATCCCTATATTAATAATAGATTAGTTAATAAACTCTTAATTTAACACTTTTATCTTTCTCTAAATAAAATATAATAAATGTCCTAATCTAACCCAAATATAAGAAAACGATCTTATTTTACTCTTACGGATGATTTTGGTTCAATTACACTTATCCAGTAGAATTAGAACGTGTGTTGGGGTAATTTTAATATTATATTTACCATTAATTACCTTATCTACTTTTAACTTTATTATATAAAATTAAAAATATACTATTTACTAAAAATTATATTAATCCTATTGAAAAAAATTTTACATACTAATGTTAACCTTGTCTCTTAGATTTTTGAAATTCAATTCACATAAGCAGTAAAATTACGTTTTATGCAAATTTGAAAATGTGCCTAGAATGTGGGTAAAATATGTTAAATAGTTCAATAAATGTTTATATATATAATATTATTATAAAATAACTCGAATGAATTAAATTGAATAAATATAGGTAGTATGTGTCTATTTTTTCATTAAAATAAAATTAAATAAAAAAATTAATTATTTAACTAAAAATTTGTTTTTTATGTATTATATAGTATTTTTCACTATTGATCAGAAATTTAATGTTTTCTGAGAAATACCAAAAAATAAACCCGAATATTATATTTATATTTATAACCATAAATTGATTTCAATTTTACCAAATTGAAAACATAGAAGTTTCATTAAATAATTTAAAATTAATTCACATTTTGAATACCAGAAAGCGTGTTGTTGAGAAGTAAAAACTATCAAAAGATTGATATGTGCTTATGTCCAATTTAAATGTAAAATTACATCAAATGACATACTTTGGATTAAATGATAAAAATAAAATCAAATTATAATAAAAAACTATTTAAATATATAATTTAACTCTATAAATTATTTTTATTAAAAAAGTTGTTTTTAATGAAAATGTAGTATTTTTCATTATTAATCAAAATTTGAAAGTTATCTAAAAAAAACACAAATTTATAAAAAAAAAAATTTTATGTACCTCTTCAAAAGAAAAATATTATTTTGTCAAATTTTCTATATTAAAGATTTATATATTATATTTAAAAAGGGATCTTCATTAAAAGGCAGTAAAATTGTATTTTTTGAAAAATAAAACTTTTATCTGAAAAATTAAATTTATTCTTATATTATGTCAAAGAACCACATAATATGGATGATAAAATTATATAGATTAAATAAAATTAAATATTGAGTTAATAATATTCAGAACCTCATTTTGAACATCTAATTTGGTAAGTCGTGGTGTGGTCGAACTCAGTGTTGTGTGTAGCGCATGCTGTTAAATAACTTTAATAAGATAACGTACTATGAAATCGTAGAGTGTAACATTCCCCACTCATTCAATAAATTATATCATTTTAATTTTAATTTTTTCATCTAAAATAAAGGTATAAAAATAGTATATTCTTTGTTGGAAAACTGACATCAGAAATTGGGATAATAAAATTTTGTCTTAATAAGAGGGAAAGGGAAATGAAAAAGTCATCACCAAATTATGATATTGAATAGGAGAACATTGGTGGAAATTAAAAACACCTAATTAAAGGAAAATTTAAATATTTACTTGTATGATTATGATAATCAATCACAAACATGTGAACAATAAATTTAAAATTGAGGGCCTCAAAGCCATCAATATATGATTATTTAAAGTATCACAAGTTCATCAAAACATAAAGTATTAGGATAACACATTTGTTTAGTACTTTTTTCTCAATAAGAGGGATTAATTTACTATCAGGATAAGAACTCAATAAAACATACTTTATTTCATTTTCATTCATTATCCAAATCTCATCATTTGGTTGTTCTTCTATTTATTTTTTACCTCATCCCTCACATTATGAAAAAAAGAAATTTTTTATTCCTAAAGAATATTCGATAAATTAGATGAACTAAAAGTATTCAATATATTCTATAAATGTTTACTAAAAACAAAATGGTTAGGTAAAATTATCTAACAAATCATAAGTTAACCTCATACAAAAAATCTAGTGTTCAACTTACCCAATTCCAAACATTAGACTTATACAAATGTACTTGTGTCTAAACTCAAAAAACAAAAATTCTTATGGAAGTTAAACATAATGAAGTTCTCTTTTTCAATTTAATAACATTTGAATAAATAATTCATGTATTTTCATAAAATATGGTGACACCCTAAATTACAATAAAATCTTATTTATTACATTCATACCCCCTTATTACTTATTGATTTCTGGATATAATCATAACAATTGTTTTGCATCTAGTATATTTTCTAATAAATCCTTCATAACAGTTTGTAAAAAAAATTTGAATTATCAAAAGCATATACCCCAGGAGTGTCATAACCACGATTACAGAAAATCTCATTGTCGTTCACCGGTTCCTATTCAAGTCTCGCTCAAAGCTGTGTTTCCAGGATTTACCCCTAGATACATCAATTCTAGAGCCACCTCTAGAGGCTCGTATCAAGAGTTGGATGTGTTTCTTGGAAAATTAAAAAATTCCCTAGATTACCAAAATTCACTGATGTTATTCTATACTAATCCTCAAATTTTATCGTAGGTTAAAGTTCTCTAATTAGTGTTTTTATAAATCTTATCTCCAATCATTGTACTAAACATTCTCTAATACCGACTATAATTCCCCAACCACAGTTACCCAAATTCGGTGGATTATTTTAATATATATCATGATTACATGAAATCATATCCTTAAGGACCGATTAGATTTGTTTACTTGGAAAAAAGATTAAATACATGAAGTTTACATTACAATTTCATACATATAACACAACATAAATAATTCTTTTATAACTCCATTATTCCCTTACAATAAACTAGAATATATATCATAATACACTTCTTTGCATCCTCGGGAAATAAAATATAAGAAATCGGTGATATCAGATGCTTAGTAAGGATAAAAAATATAGCAGAACCAATCATAAATAATCACAAACTTTTATAGCAAGGAATAAAATTGAAACACAAGCCCATTAAACATAAACTTCATCATAATGTGGAAAATATAAATAAAATAATTCTATTTACTTATTAAAAGGGATATTATACTTGTCAAATAATCACATGTATCAATAATAACTAATTTCATAATGATGGAATGCATAATGATGGACATCTGAACCTCAGAGTCAAGGCCTCATGCCTAGGCCCTAAATATAAATTCTTTTATGAACTTGGTCCAAGACATAAGTTTGTGTCATGAGGCCTACCGATGCATCGAGGGGCTATAGAGGCACCACCAGTCGCATACAGTTTCCAATGCATTCTCATATGAAAATGATGAAATATAACATTAATTTTCAAATAAAAAATAGAATATGAAATGTCAATACTTTAACCATAAACCATGAATGATATGAAAATATAACATCCATAGTCAATCATAGCATGGCTAATTCAATACAATATGGAATATTTTATTATAATAATTCATCCTCAATCAAGAATAATATCTAGTAAAGGATGTTGACATAGTTTAATATGATCAGTAAAAAATTCTATGATAAATATTATTTTTTGTGAAATCATTTAAATGTAAAAAATTTATAAAGGAATACATTAAAAATATATTTTTGAATCACTGTGTCCCATGAATATTTGAAACTTTTAAATGGAATTAATAATTTAAAAGATTCATGTCCACATAAATAAATCCTTAAAATAATTTTGAAAACATGGACATTAATGAAAAAGGTTTAGATGAATAAATATTTAAAAAATTTAAAAATGATTTTTTAGTTAAATAGTCCATAAAAAATTCTTTTTAAAACTCTTTAAAAAAGAAAGTATGTGGTTGAAAAATATTTCCCAGTAAATACTTATAAATAAAAAATCTCGGATAACAATGAGATTGATGAATTAACACTCACCATGTACATTCTAGCAGTGGAGGGTATTTGTAGCATATTTTATAATGACCATAGTATGTTATTATTTTATAGTAGAAAAATATTAATATTTATAATATCATATATGATTCATTTATGACATTATACTAACATTTTAATAATAATTTATAGGTTAATGTATCATTTCGGGTAATAATTAGTTTCTTTATCATATGTGTTTTCACTTGTTATTTTTGATCCTATCACTATGATCATGATTTATGTACTTAAAAAATATAGAAAATTAATCATATATCATATATATTAATTATATAAATATTTATAATAAATAAATTTATGAAATTGAATCATCATTCATGGAGATAGTAGTCCCTACCTACGCATGAACGTTGTATCTGTTTTCTTATCTTATAGTATTGAAGTATGTAAACAATATATATTTATCTAAATAGATATATATTATTATAGTATAAATATTATTTCATATAAGTCATACATAATAAATAAATAAATATATATATAATATTTATAAAAATATTGGAATGGTGATCATTGAAGATGAATCTCAACGCGTCATGGAGACGGTAAGCCATACGTACGCTGGAGCGACAATATCATTCTATCGATCGTAAAACATTGTTTAGTATATTATATATACATAATAAATACCATTTTATATTCATTATTTAAATAAATTATAGTCATTAGTATACCCATCCAAATATTGTAGTTTTGAATAACAAACAACACGACAAAGTGGAGACGGTAACTTGTATGTACGCATGTATGGTGACTTTGTAATTCATAGGATGGATTGAATAATGAATATTGTTGTGCAATATTCATAATAACATCTCATAATATATATGATACTGGAGTTATTTTTTTTTAAAGGAAACAACAAAGAATGAAGAATTGGAATAAGAAAAAAACATTGAAATATGTTATGAAATAATTACCTCTTATTCTGGTGGTTCATTTTGATTTCCTCAAAATAAAACTATAGTTTAGATTTCTGATAAATGTATGGCCTTTATGATTATTTGAGGGTAGTTGGGAGGTGATTTGAATAGGGTTTTTCTGAGCCAAATGGATTTGGAGGTGTGAAATAATGAGATGGGGATATACCCTTTTATTAGAGAGGTGAGGGGAACATTAAGGAAATATTGAAATATTAATTTTTCTAAAAAGATTTTCTATTTATAATATCTCTAAAATGAATTATTTTGATATTAAGGTGGGGTTCAGCAAAAAATCTCCCAACCAATAGGTTTTAAACAAGTTTAGATCACTATTTTTACTTTTTGTTTTAGATTTAACCGTCAATTTAATAGTTTGACATTATCCTTGTATTCTATTATTATTATAATAAATGGTTAAAAAAATACTATAAAATTTCACGGGAACCTCAAGTTGATCATTAATGACATATTCCTAATGATAATATTCCTTTGTAAAAACATTATATTTTTTGGATTATAATATCAATTTATAATATTATATTTGTTTTAATAAGCCATTTGTGTCATTTTTTACACAATTTATTATTTTGTTTTTGAGAAAGTCATAACAAGTTGATTATATAAAACAAATACATTAAGAAAACTATAACATGCCATATTCACCTATAAAATTCTTGTATTTCATCAAACGTCTAAATTTATAGTTATTTTTATATTTAAAATATCAATTATTTTAATCATTCATTAATAAGGTAATTACTACATCATCATTTTTTCATAAATAACATTATTTATTTAATTTCTAAAATTTATAAATAAAATACCATGATCTTGGAAATTTTTTTATCTTTCTACTGAATATTTATATTCTAATTTCTATTATGTCTTACCATATATTAAAAATGGTTTAGTTATTAAACATTGAATTTAACACATTTATCTCCTCTTTAAATAAAATTTAATAAATGTCATAATATAACCCAAATGGATCAAAATGATCATATTAATGTACTATGGTTGATTTTGGTTGAAATCATCTTATCAAATGAAATTAGGAAATGTTTTTGTGTAATTTTAATATTGTTTGTACCTTTAATTACATTATTTACTTTTTATAGTGGTAAATAAAATCCAAAAATTATAATTCAAAAAAAATTATTGTCTTTATATTAAAATAAATTTTACCTACTAATATCAACCGTGTCTCTAAGATTTTTTAAATTCAATTCACAGAATCAGTAAAAATAAATTTTATAAAAATTTGCAAATGTTCATAAGAAGGTGGGTAAAAGATGATAAATAGTTCGATAAAATTGTATATATATATAATTTTATTCTAAATTGAATCTAATAAATTACATTAGACTAATATTGATATTAATTATAAATTTTTCCTTTAAATTAAATTTAAATAATAATATGTTTTTATATATTATGTAGTATTTTTCACTATTCATCAAAAATAGAATGTTTTCAGAAAAATACCAGAATGTCACCCTAAGATAATTTTGACATTCTGAATTTAAAAATGATGCCTATTTTACAAAATTCTATTTTTTTTCTATTAATCAATTTGAAATTAATTCCCATTTTGAAAACCATAAATCGGGTTTTAAGAAGTTAAAAATATCAAATGATTGATATTTATCTATGTACAATATTATTGTAAATTTAATTTCATTTAAAATCATTAGATTAAATGATAAAAATATAATCTAATTATACTTAAAAACATTTAAAATATATAATTTAACTCTATAAATTATTTTGATTAAAAAAATTGTTTAAAATTAAAATTCAATTTTTTCACTGTTTGTCAAAATAATAATGTCATAAAAAACACCTAATATTTTTCAAAAATAAATTTTTATGTCTTGATTCTATTGAATAATTTAATTTTTTTAATATTGAATATATAAAATTTCTTATTATATCATTTAAAATGGGTTCACCATTAAAAGGTGGTAAAATTTTATTTTTTTGAAATATACATCTTTTATCTGAAAATTTGAATTTCATCATATATTATGTCTAAGAAACACACTATATGGATGTTAAAATTATATGTAGTATATAAAATAAAAAAAATGTTAATACTATTCATAATATCCGAACTGTTAGTTTGGTAAGTCGTGGTGCACTCGAACATAATATTGTGTGTAGCGCAAGCTATTGATTTATTTTAATGTGATAGTGTACTATGAAATAATGGGGGTGTAACAATCAACATATTCCAATATCATTGCTTGAATATATTTCAAATATATCTTATATTATATTCCAACAAAAATTCATGTTGGTCCTTATTACACATGAAAAGTAATTTAATGTATTTAATTAGTTGTATAAATATCATGTGTTTCCTACCCCCCACTAATAAAATGACACTCATCTCCCCCATTATTTATATATACATTATCCATATATTTAAACCCAAACCAAATCAATATTATTCTAAAAAACATATCCATTTTTCATTGGTTTATTTCTACTTAAAATTGTAATTGAAGGGTCCATAAAAAGGGTTCTAAATGAGGTCTATATAATGATAAGTAATAATTTTACATCTCCTTAAATTTTTTTCCATCTAATACTTCACATAAATATATTTCAACTCACCTAAAATAAATTATTCATGTATAATATATATATTTATATCTCAGTATTATTATAAACCTACAATATACATCCCCTTTTCCACCCTACTCTAACTGATAACATCGCTCATACTTATGTACAGATTATCATCTTCACATTATGGGGTAATTAATTATTCAAAAACATTTTTAAAAAATAGTTATAAATATTAATAATGAATATATATTATATTTTTGAAATAGTTATTTCTTGTCAAATATACAATTTAATTTACCATCTTACCCTTTCACCCATTAAAAATGATAACATTACATGTGCTTACATGTGGACTACCACATCCATGAAGCGATAAGATTTATTTTCAATATAATCATTTTAGGGATGATTACAAATATATATATATATATATATATATATATATTATTTATATCATTAATAATGTTATTTGAAATATGGAACCATTTGAAATATGAATGTACCAAATCTACCAAACAAAATTTACCTGAAAATTGAAACAATTAACTCTCAGAAAGGATGATTTAAAAAAATAATTGTTAATAAATGAGTATCAAAATATTATGCATGGATAATATATAAAAATATAATTATATAAATGCTTCTAGTATAAAATTATAACAATTTTTATTTTTTTAATACATGGGTCTAAAATCAATTGTAAGTAATTTTAGAACTGATCAATTGAGTTTTCCCACATCAATTTCTATTAATTGAGTTTCAAGAATAATTCAATGATTATATTGTTATATTATTAGGTTTGAAATATGATTTTATTTTTTTATATATTTTTTCCACGTTTTTATATACATTTGTTACACATAATAACTCATAGGACAAATTATCATCCCAATGATATGATCTTTGTAAGGTATTCCTCATCTCACATTTATTACTATGAGACATATGCCAAATTCACCACTTGTTTCTTTCATGTGCTGTATATAAATCTAATTTTGATATGTCATATTATATATATATATAAATATCCATTTTATCTAATGTTTTATTTTTTTTATTCCGTTATGGGGTAATGATTCCAAAGTTATTAAACATGTACATTATTTCTTCTCTGATCTCACTTGTTCCGTGATTGTTTACACTTGAATTTACACTATGGAATGTCATATGATACTTATTTGATAAACCAATTTATTTCTTAATATCCTATAATTTGTAATTTAATTTTGATATAATATTACAATTTCACTCTATTTGGTACTTAAAAATATTGGGAATTTCTAATAATAAAAACTGATTTTTACAACATGGTTCAAGAATATTTTATCCCATATCGATGTATTCAATAAGAGGTTTTAATGATTTTTTTCCTATTATTAAAATATTTTTTAATTTCATATTTACTTTTTTGAATTTCTATAAAATGATTAAAAATGAATTATCATTCAATTAGCCAGATGATAAAATTTTTACCAACTGGTTGAATGAATAAAAAATATACGTACGTCACATTAAAAGTTTTTCCGATATTTATGATATCTTTTTGACAATGAGAAATCCATTATATGTTTAAATAGTTATCTTAAAAGAAATATTTTCCAAATATTCTTGAATTTTTATATTTTAAAAATATACTTTCAAAATGAAAAGGAAATTTTCCGCAAAAAGTTCAATTAATCTTTTAATGGTATTTTCTTTTATAAAAACACACATTGATGTTACTAGGGATCTAACCCCAATATAAAAGACGTATTTGTTTATCTATTTGGTTTAGGATGTGGAAATACTGATTTTATATATTCTTTAATCAATATTGCATATTGTGGACTTATAAGAAATTTTGAGTATGAAATTTATTAATTATTCACAATATATGGAACGTACAATATGTGGAAGTTATGCGTGTGGTCGAATTATATATTCTCCGTGATTCATAATCATTTATCATGCTACAAATCATGTGTCTATATTGGATGGGTATTTGATTTTATACTATCTGTTTATTAAAAATGTTTAATTTCATAAGATGCCTTGAATGGTAGATTCATGATATCTTAGTTGAGGGGACATGATAATGATGTGTATAATTAATCATTTACTTTATTAAGAATTAATTTTTCATTATCCATTTTTTAGGTTTATATTAGCCTTGGATTCTCACTGAATTAATTTTTTTGATCTAATTGATTTTATTGATCATCCACTATTCCAAGTTCATTATGTTTTACTTTCCATGAATTATTCAATAGTAGAAAACCCTTAAAGAGAATCAACACTAACCCATATTTTTTTTTCAATTCCAAATACTTGAGAATTTGAATAATGAGACATATCAAGAGTGAAATAATTTTTATTATTCAATTTTTTATATTTAAAATTAATTTGTGAATAATTAATGCATCTCGCAATTCAAGACTACTAATCTAATAGATATGCGGTGTTGTGATATCTTGTAACTAGTTTTAATGTAATAAAAGAGACACTATATTTAGGCTACTAGAGTTTGGGAACATGAGTTATTATTATAAAATGTTAAGTATTCATATTGGAAACTTGATTTTAGAAAACCTAGAGTATATAACAAAATCTTATAATTTACTATGAGGATAATTGTAAGTATACAATAACATAAGATGTTCTGGTAATGAAAAATAGGTTTTACTTGAAAATACATCTCTATATGGATTACAGAATGTCGATAGTGCTAAGGTGTAGATAAACCATTAGGTAATAAAATTTCAAGTTGAATATTTTGTAATAACTCGAACGTAAAAAATGGATTATGGTTGGGAAAAAATTTCCAAATAGCTAGACAATGATGGGGGATACTGTTGGAATAATTACTATTTTAATTATAAACTACTCTCAATGATTTAAATAGATAATGACTATATATATTATATATTAAACATAAGGTTTCATATAGTGAAAAAAGGTGTCATTATTTTTAAATCCTATGAATTTTTTTTCATCATTTCTCATAATGATTATTATTTGTCATAACATGATTTAGGGTTTTAGTCATTGTATGGAACAAAGAAGAATAGAGTTGTCAATGAATGTGATTAAATATGTTATGATTTTCATCATAAGAAACTTAATGAAACATGATCTAGAAGGATACAACTTTTGTTTTTTCAAATAATCTATCATGATATATAATTAACAAGAAATATATGAGATTTTCCTAAGATTTCAAATTAATATACAAAATAAATTTATAGACTTTTAGGTGGGAAATAATATGGTGGAGTGAATTGATAAATTACATTCACATAATGATTGCGTGAAGAAGGTCTATGGATAATGTCTAAATTGTATTGGAATATGTATTCTATTTGGAAATTAATTGAATATATCAATGAATTTCGAATGAATATACAGTATTATTTGTCAGTAACAAGAGTATTATCCATGTCAAGCCCCTAATCCAATGGTTTACTCTTAGATCCTAGATGTACCTATTCAATCACAATCATTTTAGTTGAAGGATTGAAGTTATTATGTTTTTTGATTATAAACATAGGTAATAGATAAGTTATATCTATGATATAATAGTTATAAGAATCAAGAATCAGATATGTATTTTTCATGCGTTGTTTTCCTTAAGTATTTTCTAGAATATGTCGACTGTTAATGATAAAGTAGAAAAGTAATTTATAATTGAGCATATTTATTGTTTTTATTTAGGGATCATATTATGTGGTTTGTGATTTTATTTAAGTATTTTTTATAGCATTATTTTTTAATAATTTAATTTTGTCATTATGGTTTTATGAATTGTCGGATTAATATGATGTTTTAAGAGAATATATGGTCAAGGAATTCACATGTTTGTTTTGTGAAATTATGTGATACTTAATGTTTTAGGTTATCAAATGTTAATATACATCTTGAAAATAAATATGTGATCAATCATTTTGGATTTACATGTTTTGAAATTATTTATTCTTATTTTGAATGATTATTATTTATAACTATATATAGAAAGGATTGAGATGAATATTTTGTGTTATTATTGAGGGTTTATAGAACAAAATTTTATATTTATGCATTTGGTATAACTTCTATTTATAATTTTTTCTTATCTATATATTTAATGATAGAAGGATTGTCATTTAATGTTTCACATATCTTATGATCCTTGATTAGTTAATTTTAGTATTTTATAAATTGAAATATAATATTGAATACTCATTTCATTAAGTAAGAGATGAAGATAAAATTTATCGAAGCATAGATAATAATAAAATCATTCTTATTAGATGGAATGAAATCATTTGTAAGTATTTTCTCATTTTCTCTATCTAAATAGTAAAATAGTCCATCAACATTAGAAAAAAATACTAGAAATAAAAATAATACTCTTTTTACTTCATTTCTAATTGAATTTCTATTCCTTGAACACCTCACTAGTGTATGGGTTTTTCGTCATTATCATTTTTAAGACCATGTTCCCCATCAGTCGCTAATAATGAAACAATATTAGTTTTTCTCCCCGAAGACTATTTTTTAACTAATCCCCATTTTCTCCTTACCTCGGAACTAGATTATATATAATTTTGGGTAACCAATAGGATTCATACATCCCATTTTTTAATAATATTTATAATCACTTTGAATGATGTGGTTTTTTAAGAATGGTATTTTAAATATTGAACCTTTTATGAAGAAAGATAAAATTTTGGAGACATAATTTATTTAACTGGGAGAATGTAACATCCTTGAAATTTTATTTTTAAAGAATTACAATTCTCCATATAATTATTCACACATTACATTGATTTTAGATTAACCATGTTATAGTATAGAAATATTATTATATAAATATTACTACAACTACTTAGTCATCTAATTTTTTGGGAATGAATAGGAGTAAAAAATTGGGTAATATATTTATAGTGGTCATAATAAACAAAAATTTACTGATTTATTCATAAGAAATAAGAGGTCATTATTTAGTGAAATCATTTTATGTTTCAAAAGTATATTTTTTTATCAAAAATATTTTCAATTTCATTTTTAGGCCGATATTATAATTAGTTATTTAAAATTTAATAAAACAATTTTTTTTAAAAAAATATCACTTTTGAAATAATTATTTCATAAATAGCTAATTTTGTTTAGTTTTTATAGAGTTTTTGAATGCATTAATTCATTGGTGAATAGTTAACATAATGAATTTTTTAAGAAAAACTTATTTTTATTTCTATAACATTCAATGAATCATTTTGAAATGTATTAGTTTCATAATTTCATCGTTTATTTTTTAAAAAACAATTATATAATTTATCCCATTTGTATTGATATTATACTTTATCTTTTTATAAAAATAATTTTATACATAAAAATAAATTTTTCATAAAACAATTTTTTGTTTCATTTTACATTTTTATGTAAAAATAATTTAATTCATTTATATATATTTCATTTTGAACATAACAAATAATACATATATATTACATCTAGAAAGATGAATATTCTCTACATAACATAAGGATATACTATAAAATAAAATATGTCTAGGATTATTAGATACATTGAAACATAAACAACTAGTTCTTAAAAATTATACATATTCTCCCACATAGATAATCATAACTATCACCATTCTAGGAAATATTGTAAATAAAATATTTCTTCATAACATGGAGAGAGGAAACAAAAGAAAAAAGAGATATCTAATAGTCAATAATTATACACAAGGGATATATCAATGATCATATAATAATTAAATTATAAAAGTTTATGAGAATGTGATATTTACAATTTAAATCTTTATCCTACATTTCATAGATCACAATTTTATGTCATTCCAAAAAACATGGATTCTTATAATACAATATTAATGAATGAATAAAATAACACGAGATATGATAGAAAATATATTCATTAGGCACTGAAATGTCGCATATGCATTAGTAATGAAAATCATTTTTTGTGGTCATTTCTTATTAACAATTCTATCACAGTGGATTGTTATCACATCCCAAATGATGATAGTTAGTAAGGTTTACATTCTAGACATTCATAGTGGGAAAGTACCTTATGAAAATTGGTTCAAACTATATTATAGTACTATTTATATCTATAGATATAAATTCTTACCCAATACATTGGATAGAGATATTTGTGACACTACTCACGTAATGAAAGTAATACAAATTTGATCCAGAGGATCATTAAAAACGAATCACATATAATCCCTAAATATAAAATTTGTAGTTACCATTTTTTTAGGTAAGTTACCTATTATTTATGTATTTAAGTATATAATTTTATGGTTTATGTTCTGTTGGGTTAATAGGTGTTTTCAAATGCTATTGGTGATTTTATTGAGGTTCAATGTTTTTGAACTATTAGTAGAAACCATGAAAACAATTCGAGGAAACCGTGGAACTAGAATTTTTCACACTAGCCCCGTGCATGGATTAAAAAAACCATGTGGTCTCCCATGAGTAAAAAATTAATGATGAGGTAAGGATATAAAAAATTTGAAACATTTATTTTCTAACCATCCATGCCAAATATAGGAGGGTTGTTTAGAGGTAATTCCTTATGGAAGCATAATAAACAGTATTCCAAATTATGAACCCTAATCTCTCACCATTAAATATTTTATCAATATTTTTTAGATATCACTGTTTTATCCCATTAATTAATTATAGTTTCACTACATGGGTAAAAAACATAATTCTTATTCCTCACATGGCTATAGAGACCACTTCTCTTGATACGAGAGTGATTTGAAAGTAAATATCGGTGCTCCGGTGACTGAGTTCATCGTAAAGGAATAATTTTTCCTTGTTTTCATTATATTTCCCCTTATTAGATCTCTTTGAATCATGGATATAAATCAGTGAGCATAAATATATGTTTTTATGACATTCAGGATGAGATATGATTGATTGGATGATAATGAACAAGACCAAAGGACAATTATAAGTGTTTCATGGTTGGTTATGAAGTTTTGTGTTGTTATTTAGTTTTTCCAACAATTGCAAGGAATAGTAATTCACTCTCAATTCCACTTCATTATAAAATAAGATATTACTATAAAAAATTAATCGTATGATTTTTTTTTGAAATTGATGACTGATTCTTGAAAAAAGCATTTTTTTTGTTTTGTGAAATTGTGGAGTTGGATTGTTTTTAAAATCGTTGTTATGTAAATGTTTTAACATGTTTATGAAAATTATGATATTTATTTGATTCATGTAAAAAGTTTTTTGAAATTTTTATCAATAAAATGGAATATTTTATTAAAATTGAATGGTTTGGTATTTCACATATATGGTTTGTGTTTTTTTATTTTTTTCGATGTGAAACTGAATACGGTTTGTGTACAATTTGGAAATAAGAGATGTAACCCTAGATATGGGGATTATTCCATTTAGGGAAAAGGTAACGATCCCCTTATTAATGACATGGTGGATATATGAGAGAACACTCTTCAGTTTTGAAATATCACCTAGGAATTCATGTGTTTTAGTTTTCTAATCCTCCGATGGTTATGCCAATATGGAATTAGAGAAATGATTTTAAATAATTATTTTGTTTCAGATATTTTTTTCGAAAACTATTTTGGTTATAAATTAATTCGATGATATAAACTAATTTAATATTTTTTAAACTATTTTATAAATTCTATTTCATGTTCTATCCTGGTTGTGTTATTTGGGGAGTAATTAAAAAAACAACATAGTTTTACACTCACCCCTTTCTTGGGAACATCATTTCATTTCCAGATGTCATATATAGATAAAAAATTAATGGAAATTTATCTCATTTATTTAGTGATTCGTTGTTATACAATGTGAATGAAATGTTTTTTTGGACCATGGAGTTGGTTGGGAGTTGATGAGTTGTTGTCTTTGGTTTCATTGAACCTTTATGGTCTTGGATCTTCTTTTTACTCTAATATAGATTGATTTGGTTTTTTTATAAAACTAATATTTTTATGGGTATTCATACATTTTGAGTTTTATTACACTATACGTATGCATCATATAATGATTTTCTTGTTATGTTTACCTTGGTTTTGTTGTTTTCTAAAAAGGAAACTCATCACCCAATTGTTCATAATGCCCTTGAAATTTATTTCCAAACATTATTGCCTTGGGGATCTCACCTAAGGCTAGAAACACCCACCCCTTATTTTGAAGACAATGGTGAGGGGTGGGATGTTAGAAAATGGGTTTCATAATCATTTCTTCATAGTATAAACCAAAGAAAATAAAAATGTTTCATAAAAATCTCATTATTTAATCATGATATAACCCTTAGAAAATGAATATGATCCATAAAACTTTTATCATAATATTCATAAACAAACCAGATAACATAAAATTATTTATTCATTGGGTCATATCCCAAAAAAAGATTTTGAAAAAAGAATTTGTGTTTATTAATGAATAAAAATTATATTAAATGATCATTAACATTTTTTTGTGGTAAATACCCATTCCAATTAAAACCCACTTTATAAAATCTAAAAAATTACCATTTTAATGAAACTGAATCTTTTAGAAGAACCGTACAAGCATCTAATGTAATTTTTAAAACACGGACCATTCATGATGGTGTGAAATATTTTTCATACCATATAAGTTAGAAGGGCACATTCCTTTATTATTTTAGTAACAAGTAAAAAATTACCTATTTTAAAAAACATCAATTAGATTCCATGTACAGTTTTTTCAAAATGTCAATAACGGTTATAAATGACTCTCTTAAATAATTGGTTAATAATAAAAACATTTTTATAAAATATGTACATGGAAGAAAAAGGAGGTCTGGACCAAGGATAGAGATATAAAATTGGTCTTCATTTAAAATGGATCTTGGATATATTGAGTACATTTTGAGAGGAAAAGTAAAATTAAAACATGTATTAAAATGAATTAACCCAAGGATAATTTTTTTGAGTTTTTTGAGAGATATATTATAATATTTTATCTTCAGAAACATCATATTAATCAATCCTGATAAACCTTGAGAATATAAAAATTCCCTTACATTAAGTTCTCATAGTATTGAATTCACTCTATACACACGTATAATAACATTTAATTTATTAAAATTTTATATAAGAGTAAATTTCATAATTATAAAATCATATATGATCTCATTATAACATTTGAACACTGTTTTTATCAATAATTCCTTATTAAAGTCATCATTTTTGGGAGATAACTATTGCATTCATCATGTGTATTTCAATTAAGTAGTTTTAATGTGTTTAAACATTCTATTTTCCATAATATATAGATTATTAATCATTATATAAATATATATTATATTCCATATGTACAAATTTAAAATCATCCAAAAATTTTGATATAGGAAATTGAATTACACCATTCATTGAGATGGTCGGTCGTACATATGGATGAATGTTGTTTTTATATTACAATGGTTGGAAAAAAATAAAAAATAAAAAATAAATAATTATTATTATGTCATATGTTTAGTTTAGGTTCATTAATTACCTTATTGTTACAACCCATGTAAAATTTAAATGAAAAAAATTACATCGCTTCTTAGACGTGGTAGTATATGGGTATACACAAACGACATTATCTATTTCCAATGATTTGAATAGTAGGAATGTACAGGTATTATTATAATTAAACATCTATAATTAATTCATATTTTTTATATATAAACATTAAATTCATCATAATACACATTAATAAAAGATAGTTAGGTGAAATTAGTTATCTCGCTACATGGAGACAGTATGTCATAAGATCACACATGCGATACTTTCATATTACATTTTATTTGAAAGTGGTTCATAATAGTGTTTTAAAAATCATAATATCATATATGTATATTTAGGATACATCATTTATTATTTTATTTAGGAAAAAATATATTCATATTAGGTAAAAGGAAAGTTTAAATGATTGTCATCAGTTAAGGTGATTACATTTTCTTTCAAATAGATTATTTTGATATCTTATAATGGTCCCTAGTGATGGTCCATTTGGATTATCATAACCTATAGAATGTGGATAGGGAGGTATATAATAGAATATTATAATTTTCTTGATCTATAAATCTCAAATTTATTTGATTAAGAGATTGGATGGGTTTCATTCTATAATTTAGGGGAGGGGAATCTTTGGATTATATAATATAATGATTTAATATAAAAAGAATTTATCCAAATTCAATTAAAATTGACATAATTTTACGAAAATTATATTATGTTTCAAAACCTACCATCTAATAATATTTTGATAATATTGGGTGATATTTGTACAGTTATAATTATGTTATAACCCCTGTTAACCCTTTCAGAAATTATAATAAGTTTAATTTTTCAACCCAAGGAAGGTTAATAATGTTACAATAAATGGAAAACGAAAAGTAAATGGAACTTTGTTTATGTTTAAAACAATATCACCTTAAATTGGACAAATCTAAAAATTTTATGAATTTAATATCATTTTATAAATTATTATTTATTAGAAAATATCATAAATGATATTTTCAATACAATCTAATTAATTAAATATTAAATAAATAATGAAAAATCAGAAGTAATAATAGAATACTTTCTTACATCCATAATAAGTCATAAAATAATATTAAATTCATTAATAAAATTAAATCATTCAAATTATATAACTTTTAAAAAACTAATAATCATTTATTATACCTTTTTAAGTTAGAAATATTGCTTCCTTGTCACATGAGCAATTGTGCTTATTTTTTAATTTAAATAAATAAATAAATTATATCTAGATTATAATTTCATTACTTGTAAAATATATATTATTAATCATTAATAATGTTCTTCTGTCCTAATTTCGAGACAGAAGATAATCTAAAATGAAAGAGAGTGATATTTTGTAACATACATTAATTTAAATATTACATAAACTATTTTCATGGATAATAACCAATTATACAAATAAATTATATGAATAAAATGATAAAAGTGGAATTTACATCATAAAATAAGAATATAAAAGAAAAACCAATGGCCTTATCAGTTAACTTTAAACATAAATTAACCAAATTTACACTTTATTAAGTTGATTTATTTTATGATGATTAGCATTAAAAATGAAAAAATAGTTTATATTAAAAAAATTACCATTTTGATTATAAATACCTAATTTTTTATCTATTCTCATACTAATAAATAGAAGAAATTAATTTTAATGTGTATAATTAAAATGTGATAAAAATTTCCTTGTATAAGAATACAATTTTAAGCGTAAAAAAGTATTATTTTTATGTTATGGAAAAAAATTATTTGATGAGTTTTAAACAAATTTATTTAATATATTACATTAATATTTAAATATACTAATTTTATAGTAATGAACAATTTAATTTTTTATGATAGACATACATTTTCATATAAAAAATAAAATAAAATAACTTCTCCATTATATTCAATTGTTTTTTATTTTCATTTATAGTTAATATTCTACTATTAAATTAATTTTATACATGTATAAACCAAAAATTTTATAATTTATTTAGTCTTATTAATACCCTTTAATACATGGGATATGTGATAATTATTTTTTAATAGTAGATCATGATATATTTGAAATAATTTTTTTTGTAATGAATGTTACCGAAAAATTTAAATATATATGAAAAAACATTGAAAAATCGATAGTTGTTACATTATAAGACCATTAATATGAATTCATCCATAAATATTTATCACTAAGATACAAAAAATTAGGACATAATTGTTTGATTACATACTCATGTTCTCATATTGCTTCTTCAAATTTGTTGTTCAACTACAAAACATTTACCATGTTAGTGGCCTTGGTTATTAGAACATTCCTTTTATAATATGGAATCTCACTTGGTTATTCCTCATAAGAAATATCTTATTCCAGTGGTATGACCTCTGAATTATGTAAATATCAGGGATCATGAATGTTATTACTCGGGTTATTAATTCCCTTTATTAAAAAGTTCATCATTAACTTCCAGTAAGATATTCATTGGAATACCTTATCCCCAACATCAAAATTTAGTTATTTATCACGATTATCAACACAAAATTTTAGTGGAATATAATCACATGAATGGTGTTTTTGAATGGATATAACCTTATCTAATATTTTTTATCATGATCATGTCCCAATTACATTCATTCTTCAACATCATAAGAGACATCTATATGCTGGAGTGAAATATATTTTCGTAACAAAATAAAACCTAAGGAAGATGCTGATCACAATCACCTTTCAAATCCAAATATCAATATCTCAAAATCTATTTAGTTTTTGAATGTTCCACTCAGATTGACAATATATCTAGGGATGATAATTATATATGAAACATATCTCTATATCCAGGTCCTATTAAAAACATCAAAAACATCATGGTAAATCTCAAATCTCAATTAGATAAAATTTCTTATGGTAAACCATGAAATATTACCACTTCCATAATTCATACGAGAGTATTTTAATGAATATGGAAGCCTTATATATGTTAAATGATGTGTGATGAATTTTTAAGGTGATCAATGACAACACACATAGTATTAGGCATTTTGATTTTTTTTATTCCAATGAAAAAAATGGTTTATTTTTCCAATTTCTATTCTAGTATAGATAATTGATTAATCATACCCTTAGACAACTATTATTACTCCCTAACCTTTGGACATATTAAAAAACTAGAATCATATTCTAATTTAACCCTCTTATTATTATCCCACGAGATATAATCTTTTAATTTCTTTTATATCATCAAACATATAATATAAATATATAATAATTAACTATGATATTAAAACAATAGAACCTTCATTAAATATGTACCAAAGGGACACTTAAAAATGTCCTACAATTTATTATTCAATTAAATTCATTGTTGAAATTAAGAAAATTTCATCCTTTTTTCCTAACTCTATGTCATCCTTTTCCCCTATTTATTCTACACATGGGTATATAGTTAAACAATTTTTTGGGAAAGATAATATTTTTACACTTATATTACAATTTCAATATCCATACAGTAAATGTATATAAATGTTGGATCTTTTTTATCATTATAGTAGATAATCTAGCATGATACTTTCACCTCATTGAATCGATCACCTTGTTTTCTTTTCCTATGGTGGTAATGTAATGATAAATCGTATTCATTAAACATCACCATAAATAATATCTATATATAATTCAAATCTTATATGTTAACATATAATATAAAATTTAATTATTATTATATATACCACATCTTTTTTCATAATAATAAGTACATTATACCACTAATTGGAAATTTACTGTGGCTAACTCTAGTTCATGATATTGTTAATTTTTCTCAATGTGCTTTAATTTTTAGGATGCATAAACAATAATAATATATCTCTATATGTGGTTGAATCATAGTACATTCTCTGATTAATCACTATATATTAAAACCCTTATCCATTTTTAGATTTTGTATGCTTAGGTTCAGAAAATATCATTCTCTTCAATTAATTAAAAAAATTATCCCAATCATTCATTCAAAGGAACATTAATCCATTCAATGTTAACACAGACATTGGATTCAATATCAATGAATCATTATCCACAAAGATCCAATAATATCTAACTAAAACATTAAAACTATGAATCGAAGACATAGTTATCGATCTGTTTCATTGTTCAATAACATCTTTCTTTGAGGTTTCTAATGATATACCTTCAAATAAAATAATATGATAAAATAATGAATATTTCCAAATCCAAAATTCAAACATGATAAATATTTATTTAACTCTTCCAATAATTGGTTGTTCTGTACAGTACTTAAGAGATATTAATTCTCTTCTATTCTCTTAAAATATATAATAATATCATCTGAAAATAATACCAAAATATAATCAATGTAATCTAGGAAGACTCTATTTATTAAATCCATGAAGATAGATGTGGAATTACTAAGACCAATTAGACTCACTAAAAATGCATTGTGTCCTTACCTTTTATGGAATCTTTTCTTGTGTGTATAATCATTCCTAACCCTAAGTTAATGATATCTAAAAAAATTCAAATCTTGTAAATGTATTTATATTCACATACTCGATTGAACATGTCATAAATACATTGTAGATGATTCTTTTTCATGATTGTGATCATCTAATTTTCTCAATAATAAATATATATTCTCATTGATCCATAATTATTATTAACAAATAGAACAAGTTAATCACATGGTAATGCACATGGATGAATGAATCCAATGTCAATACTCTCTTGGAGTTGCTTCATCAATACTTACAACATAATCGAGCACATTTAAATGGTGTCTTTGAAATAGGTTTAACCTCATGTATCAGTTCTATTGAATAATATAGTACAATATTTTTGAGAATTCTAGGAAACTCTTACAAAAAATAAATCTATAAAATCTTACATAATATAAATAACTTAGATCTTGAGTTTATACAAAACTATCTATGATTAAAATCCATTTTGAATATGAATCATGACACATACAATGGATCTAATTTCAATCTGATGTTCTTTTTTTACAACACAATTCCGGAAGATAATAGATTTATTGGGAATATAAAATGAAACATCCCATAATTGTAAATTTTAGTGGAATTTAAATAATTAAATCCAATCTATTCCAAAAATAAAATTGATTCATGTAAGGGAAAAATAACAATATTTAAAAGAAAATCATTCCGAGAAACAACAACTAGAGAATAATTATAGAATTTTGATGTGATAATTTTACTTTTAGGGGTATTTATTGTTACTCATCATATATCTTTTAAGGTGGTACTATGATACCATTATAAATTATTTAGATATAAATTAGATGGCATATCAATAATAAAATAAGACAATTGATGGTCTGGAGTTGATGGTAAGTGTACCATTCACCATGTCATTTTCATACCCCTACATGGATATAATGATCACATGAGATTTCCCATTATATTAGGGATTAATAGGTTTATAACACCAATCATTATCAATAAACATCTATTATGTTAACTTTTTATCATAATTCCAATACTCCTAGCATATAAAACACTAGACTTTCTGTGATTTTATTTTTAGCGGTTAATTAATATTTACATCATCAATTAACATCTTCATATCATTCGTAAATATATTATCTAATGAAAAACCATTACATAAAAGAAATATTTACTAGTTCCCTTAAAAATAATTACCCCTTTTCCTCCCACATTTTGAGAATAAAGTTAATCCCATCATTTTATATGCATGAATTTTCAAATTTCTTTTGAATTCCATTTTTCTTTTTGTGTAAAAAGTATGAGATTAAGGGTTTACTCACATACCTATATCAACCTAGATAAAACATAAAATTATTTCATTTTATATTGTGATCTCCCTAATAGATAATTCACTTCAAAAATGTGGTTCTCAGTTACTTATGAAATGAAAAACCTTACATTCATGTTGGATGATAATACTTGAACCATACATCTCAAATCAGGTATAATTTTTCTAATTTGTACATGTTTATTCAAAATCATTCTATGATATTTCATTTAACCATTTTCCATTTTCTTCATAAATAATATGATCATATTTATTGTAGAAACATATTATTTTAAACTAATTTCAATCTCTGGAATCAATATCATCTTATTCTAATGTTTTTTAGATAAGAGTCCACCATTGATCAACTTCACCTTCCAAATGATAAATATAAAGACCCCAACTCCACAATTTTACATTAGATGCCTTAATTTATTATATTAGCATATAAACATGAATCATATCCCAATTTACCAAAAAATATAGTAGGTTGGGAAGCTATATTGCATTAATAAACCCCATTTTACATTGGTAATAGAAAATGTAACATAACACAACGTAAAATATAATTATTATCATCCAAGAAATATCCTACAAAATATTCATATTCATAAAATGGGAAATGTTAAAAATAAGTTGGAGTTAAAATGATCTGTGAGGGTTAAATATAGTGGTTGATATGAGGAATAAATAAACATATTTAATATGGTAAGATTAATAACTGAAAACACAGGACATTTAATCAATAAACTGATAAAGAAATGCATACATAGATTGTTTTCATTGTGAATATCTCATGGATAATAATAACAACAATTTTCCCAATGAGATGAATTATTTATTATTTTATTGAATATTTCCCAATAACATGGTACTTTTACCTGAATGACCATTCACAAAAAGGATTACGATATATGGTGTCGAAGCCCATCTAATTTTTCCAACGGATTAGTCTCCTGGTACTACTGATGCATCAATGGGGTTGTTTTAGACGTCCCCCAAACCCTAATTTACTTATCTACATCATTCTTTATATATTGAATAATTTATTTAATTCGAGATAATTTTTCCTTTTCATCAAGTATCATTTTATAATAATGGAAAAAAATTAACAATATTTCCCCAACTAATAAAATATCATTTATATATTACATCATATGTAAAAATGGTATAAGGCTTAGGTAATAATTATACACATCACAAAAAAGCATTAATATATAATGAAATATTAGTTTCTAATTTAAAATTATTATAATGAAGTAGTTGATTCTATATAATGTTAATAATCACAAAATAATCTGAAGTTACAAATACGAATTTTACCACATGGTTATTTTTTATTCGAACCCCAAGGATAAGATAATTTAATATGAAATTTAAAATACCATAAAGTTTAAGTTATTTATGTTATTTAATGAAATATTTTTAATGTATATTCCATAGTAAATTTAATTGGTGCATAATAAATATATGTCTCCATGGAATCGAAATTGGGAATAAATGTGTTGTTTCTTAGGTAACATTTGAATCATCGGATTCATGAAAGAATAAAATCAAGTGAAAATTTTAATATTATGAAACAAAGGAATTTCATGACAGAATATTTCATATGGAAGTATATATGTCACAATAATGTAATCTATGGTGAATATGGTATAAGTCTGGCTGAAACAAAAGTGAGGAACGAAATAGCATTACATTACCCTCACATTTATTTGAACACCCATTAACCTCTCATATAATTGTTTTAATCAAGTTATTAACTTAAAAAATTTAATAATAAATTTAATAGCATATATTATTCTTTTATAATATTATATAACCAATTTTTTTAATATTCATTTATTATTTTCATTATTATGGGTGTTAATTGCCTAATTTTTCGAGTATGTTCTAACTTGTTTATTTTTCCCCATTTACATATTTCATGATTTCATAATATCAAGAATTTAATTAGTGATTTAAATATCAAATATCATTATAATAAATTTACTGAATGTAATCAGTTAAATTTTGTTATAGGAAATGAAATGCACTATTTACGGAGACGGTAGTTTGTATGTACACATAAACACAACCTTTTTATTTTTATCTTAGTAAAAGAAGGATAAATAATGTTTTATATTTATATTAGCAGTGAAGTATCATATTATTTTTTATATAAAAAAATGTTGATTTAAAACAATCTTTAATATATTCCACATTTTGAGGGAATGAATCACATCACTTGGAATATGTTGTAGTCTACACTGTAGGGACCCAAGCATGACGCACAAGAAAATTACATTTATTTTGTGGAATACTTAAAAAATGACAAAAAAATTCCCAAATACCATATTATTTTACTATCTTTGGAAAAATGAATCATAATCTTCTAATCAAGGTTAAAGATCATTAACATCTCCCAAAAAGATCTTCCACTTTTGTTTTCTTACCTACAACCTTTTGTAATATCCTAGGGAATGGAAATCATAGAAAGAGTCAGCTCAAATGCTCAGTAATGGTAATCATAGAGAACAAAAAACAATCCATAAACATTAGAATGAAGAAACATGAACATTAAATCTAAGCATCAAAATCTTGATCAATGACATAAAACATGGTTGTACACATGGCATAAATCATAAAGGAACATTAATCATGATAAAGTATCATGGGAATAAAACATTTAACTGTGGAAAACCATTAAGAACAAGATATGATTTCCATAGCAGCCAAGGCATTGCTTCGAAGACCATTATAGTGGATAATGTCCACTACTGAACCAGGTTTACTTGCCATTCCATCCCTATATTACTGAACCATATTTACATTCAGTTCTAGCCATATCAATCATAGGAGATATAAATCCTTACCCAATTCATTGGAGGGAGATATAGGCCCCACCCTTCTCATAATTAAATCTATTTTTTGTGTGACAAAAAATAAAACTAAATCCTTCATCATAACCCAAAGAATAAAATGGGTTTTATAAACATCAACCCATTATAACAAAATCCATATAAAAAATGGATATCATTTCATCATAAAAAAAATCAAACCATGTTAATAATTTTAAATTTATACTTGAAAAATGACCATATTAAATAATTTAATCATAGAAGGAAAATAATCTTGATAAAACACTTGAAATAAAATCTTGAAGAAAATATCGTTTCTTCTCCAAAATAGTTTTCTTTTCTCAAAATTTCATGAAATTATATAAGAAACAATTTTTGTTTAAAACAATCATGAAATCTTGTTGAGGAACCTTCATGGAAATAAGTCGTTATGAAACAGTAAAAATCCATTCATGTCGTACATGATAAAAAACATTCACATTGTACTTTTATTAGATAAGTCAAAAAAAATACCTCATATGGTAAACAAACGAAAGAATCCTTCTATACCATGTGGTAAATGTCAAAAAACTGTAAAAATCACTTTAAAAATATATGGAATAATAGTAAACATTTTATGAAATATTATTTATAAAACATGGACCTGGATGAGAAATATAACCTCAATAAATACTTACGAATAAACAATCTCAGATAGGAACGAGATTGGAATAATTATCCCTTACCATTTAGGATCGGTGAAATCATACATGCCATAAAATAAATAAAATTACATGCATATGTAAATATTATATCCTTCATAATAAAAATCATAAAACAATCATGGGAAGCATAAACACCATACAAAATAAATAGATGGTGATTATAAAATATGTCTCACAGAAAAAAAGTGAGAAGAAATATTCCCTTACCTTATGTAAGATTTTGTCCATATGTGTCTAAAACTCATGTATAGTGGGTTTAAACAACTTATTAACTTGTAACAGAACCATAATAATATTTATGATGTCATATATAATTCACTTACGACTTTATATTACCCGTTCATTTGTCAATTCAATGCTAAAGTAGCATTTTGGGTAAAATTGTTTCATTTACCATACCTTCTTTGACTTGTAATTATTCATATGATTACATAGATCATGATTAACTAATTCTAGAATGTAAAACATGATTTATATAAAATATATATTCTGCATATAAATATATATAGTAGAACAATAAATGAAATGAAATACACCGTTCATGGAGACGGTAGGCCGTACGTACGCATGAACGTTGTTTTCGTTTCCTTATTAAATTGAATGGAAGTAATTAAATAACATATACATAAATATAGTGTCATTATTATGTCATATTTTTCATGATTATTTATTTTAAATACTTTATAATCATTCGGTAATGGTTATCATGGTGAACTAATCTCATTGCGTTGTGGAGATGGTATTCCTTACGTACGCATGAGCGATGATATTGTTCCCAAAATTATTGAATGAAATCATAGTGGATGATTTAGTGACCCAAAATCATTATGATGTTATAATAATCATATATAGTTATTATTTACACAATTATATCCATCCATGTATGATGGTGGTGGAAAAACAGATTACACCACAGCGTGGAGACGGTATTTTGTACGTACGCACGCACGATGATTTAGTTTTTCGTAGGAGGGATAAAGGTGAAATAGGTTTGTTTCATATGTATAATAACATATAATTTTATGAGTGATACTGATCTTATTACATTATTAAAAAAAATACGAGGAAGTATTAGGATAAATAAAGTTGAAAGTATCGGTAAAGTATATTACCTCTTCTATAACGTGCCTCTTCTAAACCTCCTCTTAAGGCACTAAAGTTGGTATTTTAAGAATACTAGGACCTCTAGTATGTTTCTAGGGAAGTTTAAATGAGAAATGGGTAGAGTATGTCCAGTATTGAAGGATAAAAATGTTGTGATGAGGAGAGGGAGGAGGTTCCATTATATAGGAGATGAGAGGGTCAGTTTTGGAAACCTCAAAATTATTAATATATAATTAAATCAAAACCCTCTTAGAAACCTCAAAAATGACACAAATTAGAATATCAGATGATATAGGGTTGTAATATAATCATCCAATAAAATTTATACATGATTTTTGTTTATTTTAAAACTTATCAATTTTATTTATCCTTATTTAATCTATTTAATCATATTTCTGGTAATAATTTTATAAATGTCAAATTGTTATAAAAAATTACTAATGTGTTGTAAATTGTTCATAATTTGATACTTTATGACATTTTAGACCATATAAATATCAAATTATAATTTTTAAATATTTTTGTGATTTTCAAACAATTTAATAATATGTTATTTGTATAAAATATCAATGGTGTCAATTTTGACACTATTAATTTATTTTAATTTAAATAAGATCCAAAAAGAATATATATTTGAAAAAAAATATTTAATATATTCATAAAATTCCATATTTATATAAAAAATTCATTTATCACATTAATTTGTTCATATAATATTTATTTTAATATTTTTAAATCCATTTAAAATATATTTCTCTTAATAAAATAATTACAACATCTTTTTTGTATAAATATTTAATATACTTATATGTTGAATTAATATTAAAAATAAAATACTATGAATAAGATACATCTAATATATTCCATTAGAATTCTTTAATTGAATTCATCATATTAAATTCACATCTTTTAAATTGTTATATTTATTAAAGTATGAAGGTGAAAACATTGACATCATTTAAAATACAATTATATATGTGTCGTAATTTCTTATATAAGGCTCCAAATGGAAAAAAATTCTACTATTTGTGATTAAGATTTATATATACTCATATAATAAGGTTTGTTAATGTTTCTGGTCATTTTTATGGGTATTAGTATTTTAATAAAAACTATATTATTGATTTTTCACTAAATAAATAATTTATGCATCATTAATGTATAAGCTATTAAAGTAACTATATATTTCCTAAAAAACTTGAATAAATTTCCATGATGGAAAAAAATTATCTTTAAAATTAGTATTTATAATTGAATTTATATTACGTATAACCTTATATTAAAAATACTTTAATTATTAAAGTTTGAGTGGGACATATTTCACTTTCTTTAAATAAAATAAATTCAAAGGTCTTAATCACATCCAAGATGGCTTTAAAAGATACAATTTCGACCCAAATATATTTTAGTAAGAAATATAATCATCCAATTTTATTAATATAAGTGTTAGGGTAATTTTATAATATTCTTGTTACCCATAATTACATGATTTACCTTTAATTGTATTAAATAAAATTTATTGTAGTTACTATTAATAAGGTCTAAAAATAAAAAATTACCTATTAACATAATTTGGACCTACTGATTCTAATTATGGAATAAATTTTTCCAATTTTAAAACACAAAAGTTGCAGTATTTAATTAAAAATTAATCCCGCTGTTGAGAAAATGAGATTTAAAAGATAAAACATTGCAAAAGATTGAAATGTTTTTACCTATTAATTCAATATAAAATTAATGATAATGAAATATATTATATTAAATGGTAAAAATATATTCTATTTATACTTAAAAAACATTCAATATTATAATTTTACCATAAATATTATCTTGATGAAAAAAGTTGTTTTTAATAAAATTTAGCGTATTTTTACAATTCATTAAAATAAGAAACATATTATAAAAATATAAAAAATTTATCCAAAGTAAATAATAATATCCTGATTCCAAATAAGATTTTTATTTTCTAAAACTAAACGTATAAACATGTCAATACTTGGATTAAAATGGGTGCGTCATCAAATGGCGGAAAAACATCATTTTAGTGAAAAATACTTACTTTACCTGAAATTTGTTTTGTTCTCATACCATGATCGAGTAAATGTGTTAGATGAATTATAGTGTAATAAAATAAAAAATTCATTTAATACTATTCATAATGGATAGTTCAAAATAATGTTATAATATATCATTGTTTAGTGGAACTCGGTATTGCGTACCACACAAGCTATCAAGGAAGGTCGCTCTTGCGTGCAACAAAAGAAATCAAAGAAATTAAAAAGAATATTTCTCATAAAATCATGGGGTGTTACATTCTACACTCCATAAAATGAATTTCTCCCTCGACATTTTTTGGGGATATCAAAAGTTTACTACTTGAAAGTTTCTTTTATAGAAACTCACATCATAAAAAGGAATACTAAAACATAATTTTAAAAAAGAATGTTATAAACATAATGGTCACTGAATGTAAATCAACATTGGGTTTCAACATGAGATAATTTAGGTGAAAATATGGATATGGAAGAGAAATCTAACCATCCAGTTCTGATGGAGAGTGGTAGAGAACCTAGATTATGAAAAGTCCAATGATCACAAATCCATAAATTTTTGATGATCTAAGGTACCAAATGATTCATCAGATATGAGTGTACTAGGACAAAATTTTTGTTTTTAAAGATAATTTCCCTATAGTATATGATTTTCTTAATAAGGAAAATTACTTAATTTATTTCAGTGTAATATAATTGTTGTTAATTCCATGAACAATTTCCAATTCATTTCTATTTATATAAATGGAGATGAATTTTTTATTCATGATCTGTTAGCAGATCATGCGACAGAATTTTTGGTCATTTTATCTATTTCTATCACAAAAAAGATAGGATATGTTACTAAATATACCTAATTTCTTCTATGGTGAGATTAATTGTATATGGTTACTAAAATGGTCTTATACTTCATCTATCACATATCTTAATAAAATAAAACAAATTTATTCAAACCAGGGACTTCCTATAGGCATGTGGTAGGCGATAAAGGCATGTCGTACTTTGGTTGTGGGTTCGATTCATGCATCCTTGTCGGATGCGACAGGTTTTCACCCGTCCTGCAAGATGTCCTTTTTTCTAAAATTATACTATTATAACATTCTAGAAAACTTTTTTGGCCTTAAACAGTATTATCTGATGTCCAACATAATCCATTCCAACTTTTAGGCTTATAAAAAATTCTTCTGTCCAATCTCATAGTATAAAGAAAATGATTACTATAAAGGTCATCTACCAAGCACTGAATACCATTATTTATCCCACATATATCATATGATATGTCTTGTTGGTAACATTACAAACATGTGAATTCATTAATCAGATATTCTCTTAAAACAAGAATTTCCATATAATCTTTGTGAAAACATGAAGGCTGTCAAAAGTTATCTCTTTCCTTATACCAAAATCCAAAAGTTTCAATATACTCAAAACATGATATCAATTTTTCCTTATATCAGTCATGATCTCATTAATACTATCAAGCATATCTTTTTATCCTTATTCCTTCATTATGCACATATTAGGTGCTTTCCAAAAAAAAAATCAATCACTTTTACTGGATGGTAGTACCATATTTTTATGGAAAACCACAATGGACCAATACATATTTATTTCAATATACCATAAATGTACCTCAAAAACATTATTCTTGAATTCCAATACATAATCCATTCAATCCATCCTCTTTAATGATTGGCATGGAATTGGTCATTCCTCGATTTAGAAGTAACCTCTTATGTCAAGGCATTGAGTTGGGTAATTCCCATGTTCTCAACAGATAAGACATTAAATTATATAACAGCATATCACTCTATCCACATTTTCCCCACATAGATAACATCTTCCCCTCTATTTTAGGTATTAATCATGGTTCTTCATCCCTTATTATTGACATGTAGAAAGATTAATCTTCCTTCCTCCATGTTACTCACCATTCAAACATGCATAAAATTCCATCTTCCTCTTATTTGACGACATAGGAATACAACTAATGTTCACCTTGTTAATCATATATCTAGATTATTAAATCAAAATAATCATAATATCTTTATCTCTAGGCATTACACAATTATATTGAGCATAGTTTCCAATTTTTCCATCGGAATAAATGTTAATCGAATTCCTTCTCATTACCTCCATTGACTAAAACTAGAAACCATAGTGTAAGAAACAGTTAAAATAATGAGGAACCACTTAATCATAAAATTTCACATATAGGATGTCTAAATTATCAAACATTCTTTAATCCATGACACCTTAGGTTCACCGTAGGTTATTCATGGCCATCAACATAATTCTAGGACTATAACATAAAGTTATACTTAACCTTATGGACATCCCTAGTCATACTGAAGATATATCTCTAGGGATCTCAATAATGTTTTATAATCCTAGTTTCCAAATGTTAACTATTCATTTCCTCTGATACCAACTATAGAAACCCATTCTTTACATACATGGGCATTATAATAATTTTGTGTAATACTTAATACGTGACAAAAAAGGACCAAGTACCATGTAGTTTAATGTATTTGGATACTTGGAACATAATCTTCTAATCATGGTGAAACATTGTCAACATCTCCCATAATGATCTTCCCTTATTGTTTTCTTACTTAAAACCTTTCTTTATATCCTGGTGAAATGGAAACATAGAAAGGGTGAGCTTAAGTGCTCAGTAATGGTAAACATGGAGAACATAAAACAATCCATAATCATTTAATTGTAAAAATATATACATAAAATCTAAACATCAAAATCTTGAGCAATGACATAAAACATGGCAGTACCCAAGGAATTGATCATAAATGAACATTTATAATGATAAATTATCATTGGAATAATACATGTATTTTTGGATAACCTTAATAGCATGAAATTATTTCAATAGTAGCCAAGGCATTGCTTCCAAGACTATCATCATGGAAATAGTCCATTACTGAACCTAGTTTACTTAGCGGTCCAGAACTGTATTACTGAACCATATTTACATTCATTTCTAGCCATGTCTATTTCATGAGATATAAATCATTACCCAATGCGTTGGAGGGAGATATATGTCCCACATATCTCATAATGAAATCATTCTTTGGTGTTCCACAAAATAACCATAAATTATTCACCATAACCCAAAAAATAAAATGGGTTTCATAAACATCATCCCAACATTACATAATCCATATAAAAAAATGGATATCATTTCATCGTAAACAAAATCAAACCATGTAAATAAAATGGATATTATACTTGAACATGAACATCTTATAGAATAAAATCTTAGATGACAAATAGTGTTGATAAAACAATTGAAAAGATTTTTTTAAAAAATATCATTTTTTCATAAAAATAATTTTCCTCTCTAAAAATGTCGTGAAATTTTAAAAGATAATATTTATGTTGAAAATAATAATGAAATCTTGTAGAATAATATTCATGGAAATAAGTAATTATGTAATCGTAAACATATGTTCATGCCGTATAAGTTAAAAAAACATTTTTATTGTACTTTTACGGGAAAAGTCAAAAAAGTATCTCATATGTTAAACAAACGAATGATTCCTTCCATACCATGTGGAAAAAGTAAAAAATTGGTAGAAATGAATTTAAACATACATGAAAAAATAGTAAACATTTTATGAAAACATTTTTATAAAACAAGGACTTGGATGAGAAATATAACCCCAGTAAATACTTACAAATAAACAATCTAAGATAAGAATGAGAATGAAATAATTATCCCTTACCATTTATGATCGGTGAAATCATATGTGTAATAAAATAAAATAAATTTTATGCATATTTAAATATCATATTTTTCATTATAAAAATCATAAAACATTCAGGTAATGCATAAACACCATACAAAATAAATAGGTGGTTATTAAGGAATATGTCTCACAGAAATAAAAGTGAGATGAAATAATCCCTTAACATATTTCCAATTTCTTCATGTATGTGTTCGAAACTACTATATAGTGGTTTTGAACATATTATTAACTTTTAACAAAATCATAATAATATTTACGATATAAAACACGATTCACTTATGACATTAAATAACCCGTTCATTTGTCAATTCCATGTTAAAGTAGTGTTTTAGGTAAAATCGTTTCATTTATCGTATGTGTTTGGACATGTAATTATTTATATGATTACATAGATCATGAATAATTAATTCCAAAATCTAAAACATGATTTATATATTATATATATACAGTATATAAATATATATAGTAGATCGATAAATGATATGAAATACAACATTCATAGAGATAATGGGTCGTACGTGCGCATGAACCCTATTTTCAATTCCTTATTAAATTGAATGGAAGTAAATATCATATAAATAAATTTAGTATCATTATTATGTCATAAATTTAATTATTATTTATTATATATACTTTATAGTAATTCTGGAATTGTTAACATGGTGATTGAATCTCACCGTGTCGTGGAGACGGTAATCTGTACGTACGCACGAGCGATGATATCGTTTCCATTTACTATTGAATGGAATTGGAGTGGATGATATAATATCTCAGAATCGGTATGATTTTATAATAATCTTATATAGTTATTATTACCACAATTATATCCATCCATGTACGGTGGTGGTGCAAAAACAGATTACACAATGGCGTGGAGACGGTATTCCGTACATATGCACACACAGTGATTTCGTTTTCCGTTGGATGGATAGAAGGTGAAATGGGGTTGTTTAATATTTATAATTACATATTATTATATTAGTGAAACTTATTTAATTACTTTATAATGACACAAATAAATAATAGGATGTGTACGAAGAAATAAATTTGAAAGAATCAGTAAAAGATATTACATCTTCTTTGACGCGCCTCTTCTGAACCACCTCTTAGGCCCCTAAAGAGGGTTTTTGAAAAAGACCAGGATCTCTAGTATTTATCTATGGAAGTGGAGAAAATAAATGGACAAGTTTTTGCCGATATTGAAGGCTCAAAATGTTTTGAAGAGGAGAGGGAGGAGGTTCCCTTATATATGAGAGGTGTGGGTCACTTTTGGAAACCTCCTAAATATTAAATTATAATAAATTAAAACCCATTTTAAAATCATCCATAATGACTTAAATTCGAAGATGATATGATATAGGGTTGTAATATAATCAGAAAATAATATGTATACTTGTTTTATGTTTATATTAAACCTTATCATTTGGATTTTTTATTTAATCTATTTAATCTTATTTTGGGTAATAATTTTCTAAATTAAAACTTTTTATAAATACTTACATATGAGTTGTGGATTGTACATTATTGGATAATTTTTGAAATTTTAGACCAAATAAATTTCAATTTATAATTTTTAAATATTTTTGTGATTTTCAAACAATTTAATGGTATGTTTTTTTATAAAATAATAATGGTGTCAATTTTGACAATATTCATTTATTTGATTTTAAATAAAATCCACACAGAAGATATATTCAAAACAAAAAAATTAATTGATTCCTAACTTTTCATATGCATAAAAAATAATTCATGGAGAACATTAATTTGTTAATATAATTTTTATTATAAAAATTTTAAAACAATTTATTTGATATTTCTCTTAATAAAATAATTATTACAACGTTTTTGTATAATTATTTAATATATATATTTGTTGAATAAAAAATAAAAATTAAATATGATGATTCATATACAACTAATATATTCTATAATTATACTTTTATTGAATTTATCTTCTTAAAATAACAACATTTAAAATGTTATATTTATTAAAGTATGATGGTGACAACTTGGCATCAATTAAAAAAATTATAAAAGAGTTATAATCGCTTTTATAAGGCACCAAATGGTCAAACATTAGACCATTGGATGCTTATTATCTTTATATACTTGACCAATAAGGTTTGGTCAAGTATATGGTATTTTTGATGTGTATTAGTATTTTAATAAAATCTATATCATTAATTTTTCACTAAATAAATAAATTTTTCTTCATTAATGTATAAACTATTAAAGTAACTATATATTTCATAAAAATCAAAAATAAATCACCATGATGAATAAAAACATTTTATCTTAAAAATTAGTATTTATAATTGAATTTATATTATATATAACCTTATATTAAAAAAACATAAATTATTAATGTTTGGGTAAGACATATTTCACATTCTTTAAATAAAATAAATTAAAAGGTCTTAATCACATCCAAGATGGTTCCAAAAGATAAAAATTAGTCCGAAATATATATTAGGATGAAATATAATCATCCAATTATAATAATACAAGTGTTAAGGTAATTTTATAATATTATTTTTTACCTTAATTTTATGATTTATCTTTAACTGTAGTAAATAAAATTTACCGTAGTTACTATTCATAATACCTAAAAATAAGAAGTAGAATTTTAACATAATTTGGACCTACTGATTCCAAATTTGGAATACATTTTTCCAAATTCAAATCACAGAAGTTGCAGTATTTAATTTAAAATTAATCCCGCTGTTGAGAAAATGGGTATTAAAAGTTAAAACATTGCAAACGATTAAAATGTTTTTACGTATGAATTAAAACTAAAATTAAAGATAATGAAATATATTATATTAAATGGAAATAATATATTATTTTTACACATTAAAACAATTCAATATTATAATTTAACCATATAAATTATCTTGGTGAAAAAGTTGTTTTAAATTAAAATTTAGCGTATTTTTACTTTTCATCAAAATAAGAAACATATCAGAAAAATGTTAAAAATTTATCCAATGTAAAATTTAATATAATGATTCAAAAGAATAATTTTATTTTCTCAAGTTGAACATATAAATATGTCAAAAATTATATTTAAAATTGGTGCTTCATCAAAAGGCGACAAAACTGCATTTTTTTAAAAATACTTATTTTACATTAAAAATTTATTTTCTTCTCATACCATGATCTAGTAAATGTTTAAGATGAATTATAATTTTATCAAATTTAAAATGACTTTAATACTATTCATAACGGCTAGCTCAAAATAATATTTGAATATTTCATAGTTTAGTAAAACTCGGCATTGCGTACCACACAATCTATCGAGGAAGGTTGATCTTGCGAGCAACATAAGACTTCAAAGAAATTAAAAAGAAAATTTTTATAAAAATTTAGGGTGTTACCGACACATCAACAAATGATGTTATCATATTACAAAAAAATAGAAATCATAAAGGCGTTTGTTATATAATTGTTACATACGTATAAATACAATATAGATATCATATATATATATAGTACATAAACTATTAATCTAATATTATTCACATCCTTGAATAGTATTAATGAATGAATGAATGACATCAGTTCACGAGGCAGTAGTCCGCTGTACACACGAACTATAATTGTGTATCCCATATAAAAGAAGTATGATAGAATTAAATCATACCTATAATAGAAAAAAATATAAATATATTTATAATAATTATATTATTATATAATTAATATATCAGAAAAATTTATGGGGTGTAGAAAGAAATAAAACAAAATTCCATGTTGAATAACTTCACCTCTTCTTCTTATAACTCCTTTTGTTTATACAAAAATATGTCCATGGTATGACTTATGTCCAAGAAAATATTCTAGGATGCGATCTAGTATGTTGTGATCTTATTTGGTATGTTTTTTTAGAAAAAAAGGCTTTATAGGTCTGCATAAGTTCTTGGGGTGAGTCCTATTTTATATAAGAGGAGTATTGTCATTCTTATAAATACTGAAAGGTAGTCAACAACGGAAGGTCTCTCTAACATCATGTTACACCAATAATGAACAAATTTAAAGGAAATATGTTGTATGGTCTGAATATTTCTATAAAATTAGTATTGTAAAAGTGTATATGTGATTTGGTCCTTTATAATTAATGTATAACCACTATATAATCTCATTTTGATCTTAATTAGTGTAATTAGTTTTAATTAATTTCAAAGTTTTTTATCAAATATAGTTAATAACATACTAGAAATTATGAATTATAATTATTCCTAACTTGATGATTTTTTTCAAATTATAATCAATGAATTAGAAGAAATTAATTCAAAATTAACCTCAGATATGGGATGAGAAAGCAGGTCTTTAAAGTGAAAATGATGGAATGATTACTATGTTTTTGTATCAAAATAAAATATAAAAAATAATAAAATTACCCAAATTATATTAAAATAACCATATTTTATTAAATTTTACGTAAAACCCAAAATAAAATATAATTTAACCTAATTAGGTTTTTATAGGAAAATTCAGTTTTTAATTAAAATTCTATATTTTTCATATTTTATATTAAATTGAAAATTCATAAAAAAAATAAAAACAATCAATAAATGATAATTAATACTTAATTATTTCATAAAGAATATTATTTCTCAAAATAAAATATATAAAAAGTGTCACAATTTATTTTTAAAACATGTTTTTCATTAAAAGGAAACAAAACCGCCTTTTGGAAAATATATATATTTTTACATAAAGTTAGATTTGTTTTATTTCATGCTTATGAAACATATAATAAGTATTTAAAAAATTGTAGAATATATGAAATTTAAAAATGATTAATATAATTCAGTAATATATGTTAATTAATTTTATTAACTTATAACAACTTGATGTGAACAAATATAATTTCCATTAAAAAATCCGTCAAATTCAATTGGTCTTCTATTTTCACTTATAATTAATTCTTCACCACAGGATTCAGTATATAAACTTGTATAAACTATATTTTAAAAAACAATTTAATCCAATTTATTTACACCATTCCAATAGCATGGTGATAAGTATAATAATATTCTAATAATATTATTAATTGTATTCAGGAAAACTCTGTATTGATTGTATCACATGAAATAAAAAAAATCATAGTTCTATGTGACCCAAGAGAACTTAATATTGCGTGAATTGAAATATTGACCAATGAAAGGTTTCATTTAATATTTTATGTATATCTTAATGTCTCAAGATATTACCTTCAATATTAGGCACGTGTTGAATGGAACATGTGCTTTTAAATGAAATGTTACTCATTTAGAATTATCAACATGCAGTATTCCCCCTAAATTAAATAAATTACAGCCTCAAAATTTAAATTTATTCCTGGTATTTAATGGATTGAAAATTTTAAATTCCATGGTTGATAAATCCAAATATTAGGAGGAATAATAAAACATCCTTTTATTTAGAGAGAATGAGAAGTACAAAATTGATCTAGATTAACCACATAACTAGGTTTTCATATTGACAAACACAGTTTCGAAATGAAAACATTAACATGTAAGATAAAAAAATAATCAATTACTTGAACAATATCGATAAAGATCATGTCCAGGAGAAACATAGTGACCACAATTCCATAAACCAATGGTGTGGAATAAGTCATTGATATCATAAAAAATGATGATAATTGAACTACATTTCTGTTTCATGACCCTTTTCACTAATGTTGAAGAATTATTTCACTACATATAAATATAAGGAAATATACCTAATTGATACATGTATACTTCATAGGAAATATTTTATCAATTGGTTTCCCCCTGAAAAATTTCAACATCATCTATTAGAACTCGTTTTATCAAATGGTGAAGTGATAGATTAATCTCTAAAACTTCATCCAATGATCAACATAAACCACTTCATAAAAAGATAACTTTTCCAAAAAATTATGATCTAAAAAATTTTAATATAAGGTCAAACAATTTCCAAAACACACTTATCATTATTCTGTAAAACATGATATAGATATAAATCCTTACATACCAAACATGTGAATACTATTTTCATGTATTCTGGTGAAATATGTTAATAACATTAATTACCATAAAAATATATTGAGAACATTTATGCTTCCTTATTACTTCTGTAAAACATAAATTATTATAATTATTCCATAATTCTTAATACATTAATAAAATTATCAATGATGGCATAAACAATAATTTAATAATACATAAATCCATTCTATGGTAGTCAGTATTATCAAGTTTATATTATCTATCTCAGTCATCTCATTATCCATATATCATTATCTAAACATCAAGAATATATTAAGGGTTATATTTCTGTCAACCATGTGTACTAAAAAAATTACCTGGCCACTAATTCACTTTTCTATGTACCATTCAACATCTTATATGAAATTCATAATTAAATATTACTATAGTATAATCATTAAAAATTTAAATTTTCTTATTATAGGCACATAAAATATAAAATACATTTAAAACATATTTAAAAGACCCAAATATTTAATCACCATAATCATTTCACCTTAGTTTTTTCATTAAGATATTCTTGACCATGATACATTATCTTCTTCTTAGATATATTCACTTCATACATAGTCAATTAATTTTCAATGTTCTCTATCTACTTGGAAGTATAAAATAGAATATTAGTGTTTTCTTCTTCCCCTTTCATTATTTAACATGATGACCTATTTCCCCACACATTGAATAATCAATAATTCATTTCATGAATTTTCCTTTACATATTCTTTGACTTATTCCCTTTCCCTTAATGTCTATATTTCCTCATATTTTATTGATTCCCATTGAATATATTGATTCTAAAAATAAATTTTCTGTTTTTATGACACATAATATTGTATCATCATATGGAGAAAACTTTTGTGAGACCACTGAACTTTAGATGCATGTAATTATAACTTTAATGATTTGTACAATATTATATTCATTTTTTGATTAAAATTAGTTGAATACTTGCTAAATTTTTTATGGTTGCGTCATACTCTAAAACTATTTATTCATACTTTTTCTTTAAACTACAAGGCTATCGTTTCATCTTATTTTTTCCACCCATGAAATATTTTCCAATGAATATCTCTTTAACTTAATTTCATTCCATGATTTCTATTTCCACCTCCTCCTATGTATTCTGGATCAACAACCACCATTTATTGGCATCTCCATTGAGACAATACACTACATGTATAACATTTTACATTTCACCACATCCCAATTTCATTAATATCATTCCATGTAATTAATCTATTTTTAAGCTATCATTGGGTCAGTAGTCCCAAAAAATGTTATGGGCCTCTATTGTATAATGCTCTATAGTAATGAGGAATCTTGCTATCAAAAAAGATGGTCCATCTTGGAAATGATATTTTTCATAACCTGATTAATCATTTGTAAAAAATCTAAAATATTCTTAGTTTGAATGCCTGTTATATTTACATTGTGAGAATTTAACCTCAGAATTTTTAATTTAAATTGACACACTTTTTCCTTCTGGTTTTCACTTATATATAATGGCACATAGTGGATTATATTATTTCATTATCAAAAGTGATGTAAAATCCAAAAATAATTAACAAAAATAGAAAATTTTATGGGAATCTAATCTCATAATCATAAAAATGATTTCATTGATATTTTTTCAATATTTATCCTAAATGTCAATCATATGGTTATTTTTTATAATATAATTTTTTCAAAATCGGGTATCTATGTTTTAAACTAAAAATTATTTGACACCAAATATAAATACAATGAACCTAGAATCCCATTGATAGTGTATTAATTTATTTTTTTTCATAGATTTACGAATCAGATCCCAAATAACTGAATAGTTTTGCTATTTTGGAAAAATATATTACCTATATTATACCCATTTAACAATAAAAATAGAAAATGAAACATAACAAAAATCAAAATAAAATTCTCTTAATTAATAAAATATCATTTAAATGATTCCTCTTTGTAACCAATTGAAATGTAAAGAAATGAGTGTGAGATCAAATTATGATTAACAAATAAGTAAAATAGAACCTATCATGGATTAATAACAATAATCAATATGTAAAAGTAAATAATTTAAAACATATTACACTAAATGAATAGAATAATAATAAAATTAATACATATATTTTTCATTCTGATAATATCATTGATATTAATAGTAACCAAATTATCAATTAATGAAATGATTAATAATTGTACGTAATGTTTCCTAGGTACATATTTCCATACCATTAAACTTTTTATAATAAAATATATAATAAATTGGGTTGAAACCCAATTGATTTTTCAATTGGTTTGTATGAGGAAAATTTGATGGGTGAAGGGGATTACATTCATTTGTCTCCAATCCATGTCATATAAATCATAATTATTCTCATATATTTAATAAAAAATTTAATTAATAATTATTTTTACTTATCATAACGTATCTATATTGGGGGAAGGATAAATATTTTTTGATATTTATTGGGGTAATCATGTATATTTCAATATTTACACTATATATCAAAATGGTAAAAGATATAGTAAATAATAATACCCATCTCATGAGAGTATGAATATTTATCTTTAATTAAATCTCGAATGTAAATGTATCATAAGGAAATGATTTAACCAAGGTATTGTTAACCATCGTAATGTAATTTGAGATAGCAAGGATGACTATTTCCACATTTTAATTTAAGTCAAACCCATTGGATGGAATAATTAAAAGTGAGACATAGAATACCATTATGTATGATTGAATCATGAAATTAAATTAAAATGATTCATAATATACACAACATTAAATTTATTAGGATTACAAAAAATTAAGTAATAAAGGACTGTGAATTGAGAATAAATTCCTTACATATTGAGTAAATTTAGAATAATGAGGTCCATGAATGGAAAAATTAAATTTAAACCTTTAATGAAATAACATAATATAAATACTTTATAGAAAAATTTCATTGGTAATTATATACACTACACAAAATAAATTAGTGGATAATATGTAATAACTCACACAAAAATAAATGTGTTACCAGAAATTTCCTTACATTACGCCATCTTTTGGTGGATATACCTTTAACTACTTGTATGGTGGTTTTAATAATGTTATTATGTTTTAATTGGAACATATTAATTATGATAACATCATATATGACCATTTTATAACATCTTATCACCAATTTGATAGTAATCATTTACTGTATTCATTGTTTCAGTTCTTAATTGCCTTGTTTTTAGTGTGTTTTGACATTATATTTATTTTTTTTCTTTTAAATTGATAATTATTTTATCATATCAATAATTAGGACCACGATGTAAATATATTATATTTTTAGTATACATGTATTTTATTTAATATATAAAATATGGTTATAAAAATGTAAATACATCATTCATGGAGACGATAGGTCGTACGTTCGGATAAACGGTACATCCATTTTATAGTCATATTAAATGAAATAAATGTAAATAAAAGTTTTGTATATTATAATTAAAAAATAATAATATATGAATATATCATATTTTTATTAAAACCATCTATATCTCATTCTATTTAAAATGTCAATGAATCAAATCACATTGAAGTGGTGGTGGAGTACACATCCAAAAACGATGTTATTATATTCCTAAAAATGGGAAAACATCAATGTATGTGTCCTATGATAATTACATAGAAATTATGAAATTATAAATTTCATATATATAAAATATAAAATTTAAATAAATCATTATTGAAAACCTTTAAATGTTTTAATAGAATAACGGAATACATTAGTTCCTGAGGCGGTAGTCTGCCGTACACATAAATAATGATTGCATATTGCATTTTTCAGCTGTTTATGTGGTTATAGATCATTATATATAGATAAAAACAAATAATTATATTTATGATACTATGGATATTTTATAATAAATATATAATATGAATTTATGTTTTGGAAAAACTATTACAATATAAGTTGTTGTTGAAAACATTACTTCCTCTTAGTGTACCTTTTTTTCATTTTTACCAAAACCCCCTTAGATTTATTTATGTAAAAAAATGTTTAAAGTATTGGGGGAGGGATTGTGGTAGTTTTTTTTGGTTTTTTATGATCCAAAATTCTTAAGGGGTGTGAATATGTGAGGTAGTGAGTTCCCTTTTATAGTGGAGGAGGAGTAGAATTCCTGTAAATACTAAAATTTAAACATTATTGGTGGATATCACATATATAATTTTCCACAAAGAATAAAACATATTCAATATATATTTATATATGATCTAAATATGTATATAAATAGGTATCTAACACATTTCTAGGCCATTTAGAGCTTTAATATTAATTTTTATCCACTAAGGAAACTCATTTTCACCTTTATTATTGTAATTAATTTTAATTTAATTCACTAATATTTATGTTAAAATTTTATTATCATATTATATATTTTAATTTATACTGATTAATAAAATTTAATCCATTTATTCAAATTAAAATCACGAAATTGGTAGAAATTATTTTAAAATTAATCCCACAGATTAGAATGGAATGTGGGTTTGTAATGTGAAAATACTCAATTGTTAAATTTTTTTTTATATAAAAATTTCATATAAAAATCATTCCAATGAAATAATATGGATTATTATATAAATTATTTTATAATTTATTTTTTAATACAATTAAATTTAAAATTTATCATTATAAATTATTTACAGGAAATATATGTTTTCAATTAAAATTCAACATTTTAAATATTAATCAGTAATTGAAAAATCTCATAAAAATTTCAAACAGTTACCATATAATTATTTTTATGTTCCCATTTCATATAATTATTATTTTTTCAAATATATTTTTAAAAGTTTCAAAAAAAATTTATAAAAAAATTCCAATAAAATGTTGTAAAACTACCTTTTAGAGAAATAACATTTTTATGCTTGAAATTATATTTGTTATTATTATATACCTATAAAATTATAGATGAAATGAAAGACATTTTATTGAAGATATAACATATAAATTTAATTAATATCATTCCCTAATTGTGAGTACTTTAATTTATTAAGATAATATTCCATAGTGGGTATAAGAATAATTTTTCAAAAAACGGAACCTTTAAATTTTGTTGGTTTTCATTTTAATTTCTAATTAATTGGTCATATAAGTATTTATTTTATAGATATGTTAAAAAAATATTTTTATAATTAAATTAAAATTAATCATTCCCACCATTCAATTAACATTATGACAACAATAATAATATAATAATCATATTATTAATAGTATTTTTTAAAATTCATTCTTCTGTGTAATGCAATCTATCAAAGATAATAATTAATGTGTGGGAACAAGATTAATTACAATTATGTGAATTTAATGCTATATCATAGATTGATTTTCTTTAAAATATTAAATTTATCATAATGTCTCGTGGGTTTATATTCCATTCTACACTTTGTGTTGTCTATGACATGCACTATTAAATAAAATTATACTCTTTATGATTTTGGAGGCTATTACAAAAAAAATAGAGAATAAATTCCCCATATTTTTTAAAATGGATAAAGGAAAAAATATTTTTATTAATACTAATTTATTTCCCAATAATTTAAGGTTTAATAGAACAACTAAACGTATTTGTATATTTCCCAATAAATGACTCAAAAAAAACATTGTTCTCTCATTTTCTTATTTTGATGCCCATTTTGATTCAAATCATCTAAAAGTTTTATAGTAATTTAAATTACATTTTTCCTTTCATATCTAATAAAATTCAATTTATCATGAGAAAAATAATTTAATTTTCCATTATATTCAGAATAAATATGATTCCTTTGGGTTTCATCTATTAAAAAACCAACAAAAAATATTTTCAGAGAAAATAATAAAAGTGTAAAATCAAATCATAATTAAAAAATAATATGATGAAAAAACATTGAATCATTTTTTAGTAATATATTTGGTTTAATGCAGGTCATTCATGATTGTTATCAAATATTTTGGATTTTATCACATAAATAGTCATATCCCGAAGGTTCTCATTAAATTTGTCTCATCCTCATTTGAAATGGTTAACTTAACCATGAGATAAAATCAATTATTACTTCATAATCTCTTAATTTAAATATATTATATCTAAATAAGTTAATATTCATTAAATTACATACTTTTCCAAGAAATAATCGTGTCGGTATAATATCTTTTGATAATTTTAAACCTTAATAACTAGTTCATAATATTTACACATCATATCCCACGTAGATCTCCATAAATACCACTCTTATTAGAAATATCATACATAAAAACTCACTTTATTTCCCGGGAAAAGGAAAATAAGAAAAGTTCAATCTTAGATGCTGAGTAATGGTAAAGGGATATATCAATGATCAAATAAGAATAAAAAGAGATAAATAGAATAAGAATAAGATTTTAAAATTTTGAAATCAACCCCATCATATTATAGATAATAAAATTGATTCTTTGAATAATAGTGGATGTTTTCTATGAGAAAAATAATAAATAAATCAAAGAACATGATCCATGAGTTCATAATATTGGATATGATGTTTTATTTTTTCATACATATAAGTATATAAAATAATATCCTTTTTAGTAAAGTTTCATTCCAATGAATACTATTGTGGACATAATTCACATACCAAACTATCATGGTTGTCAAGGTTTAATCACAATACTATAAATGTTGGAATGTTTCATTATAAAGTGTCTTATCACCTCATTTCATTCGTGTTTTTCTCAAGAGTTATAAATCATTAACCAATTTATTGGAGGGAGATATAGGTCTAACCTATCACATAGTGAAAATAATATATATGTGTGTGACATGATCATAAACCTTTCATAATATACAAATTTATGAAAATAAATGGATTTCATAATCATTTCATTATATGATATCACATGGAAAAGAAAAGGGTTTCATAAACATTTCATAATATTATCATGGAATACACCATAGAAAATAAACAAGTTTCATAAACAAATTATCATTATAGTCATTGACCATATAATAAAGGGATAATAATGGTATCATTGGATCACATCGCTTTTTAATCATAAGTAATATTAGGGTTTTTCCATTGATGAATATAAATAACAATAAAATATCAGAAAAAATTAATGATCGAAATACAATTTTGAAATTAAAAATTTCAAAAATATAAATATTTTTCATGTATTAAAGAAAACATTTACCCTAATAATAAACATAGAAAATTATAAATTTTGATAGATAAATTTTAATGACAATGAAAGAAGTAATTTTTTAGGCAATATATGTTAAAAGAAAACATTGCTTTCATATTTTTTAAAAAAAATAAAAAATGTAATTTGTTATTAAAATGAAAAGTAGATTCATTGTCAAAAAAATTGTAAAAAGTAAATAATTAATAATAAAAAAATTTAATCAACCATTGGATAATCATAAAAATATTCTTAATAATTGTTCTAAAAAATATTAAGATTGGAAAAAATGGGTTTTTGAACAAAGAGATAAATAAAGTTGATTTTCGTTTAAAATGCCCATTTTGTCACTTTTGTACATTAATAGTGGAAAACGAAAGGAAAAGTGTATTAAAATGAGATAACTATAGGATATTATATTTTAAAATGTTTCTTGAGATATATATCATAATATTCCATCATTAAAAACATCATCATAAATAATCCTGATAAATAATTAGATTGTAACATCAAACTCAATAATAGAGTTTTCTTACATTGAATGAACTCTATCATCCATTTTATTTAATTTAAAAATATTTTATTTCTATAAAAGATTCATCTTTATAAAAAAATTATCAAATATGATCCAATTATAATACTTTATCTACCCTTTTATCAATTTTTTTATTATAGTCATCATTTTCTAGTTTTGACTGTGTCATTTATCATCATTTTTTTAGTTTAGTAGTTCCAATAATTTAGAATTTATCATGGTTCCATTAAATAAATAATATAAATCATAATTTTAATACCATATATATTAATTATATACATTTTTATGTAATCCATACTTGTTATATATAGAAAAATGAATTACGTCATTCATTGATATGATAATTCATATGTACGCTTGAATATTGTATTCATTATTTGAATGATTGATTAAAAGAATGGGAAATTTTAAATAATATTTAATTAAAAAATTTATAACATATATATATCATATATATTAATTAATTAGGACAAAATTTACACCAATATAAAATTTAATATAAAAACAAATCACATCACATAATTGGGGTGGTACTGCACATGTACACACGAAGGAACTTGTCCTTTTAAAATGGTTTTGAAGGTTAGAAAATATATATAATATTATCATTTAATAAGAGTAATCATTTAATAATTTTCATATATTTAAAATAATAACATCATAATACCCATACATAAATGATAGTGTTTTGAAATGAATTGTATTTCTTTATGATTATTTTAAGTCATATGTTGTCACAAGCGACTCATTCATTTCTCATTTGTGAGGTAAGAGGGATTATATTAGTTTTTTAATAATAATATCAATATTTTAATGTATTTTTGAAATTAAATATATTATTTTATTATTGATATAACATATTTTGATGATGTAAAAAATTAAAATAATGTGATCGGTTAAGATGATTACCTTTTCTCGAAAACAACCCCTCTAGTTCTCCTTTAAAGGAATCTAGGGTTGGTCTATTGGAATAAAATAGCCATTATAATTTTTCTAGGTAAGTTCATAGGATAATGTTTCATATATTCTTCAATCTATAATAATCAATGTTGTATGAGGAAGCTAATGGAGGGGATCCCTTTACTAATTGAGGGGAATGAACTCTTGGAATTTCATACAATATTAAATTAATATAAATTAATTTATATGTCTAAATTGAAACAATTAATGAAAAATAATGATAAAATTAGGATGAGTTAAAATCAACTCATCCAATTTTATATTTAGATGTTTTTGTAACAATTTTACCTTTATCTATCAGTTTAACCCTCTATTACCATTTAGAAAATTGTTCTGATATTAATGTGTTCGTCCTATTAGGGGTTTTTAGTTTAAAAAAAAATAAAAATCCCACAAATGTACCACGTTTTTCATTCAAACATATCATATTAATTTTATTGAATCTAGGATATTAATGAATTTTTTATCTTTTAATAAAATATTATTTATTATAAAAAATATTAAGTCCATTTTTAACCCTATTAATTTAATTTAACATTAAATACATCAACATAATGGGTTATTTAGAATATAATGGTTTTAAACTACCCAAATATGTTATATATTACTATAAAATTTATGTTATATATAAACTCATTGAAATTATATATCTTTAATTAAATTGATAATATTTTTTTAATTTTCTTAAAAAGTGAAGAAATATTACATCATGATTCACAATAAATTATTGTCAATATATAATAAACAAAAATAAAAAAAACTAAAAAAAAGATAATTTCATTAATTTTATAATGGAAATATAGATTCATTCATAACATCTTTCCATCCCCATGTAAACACATAAGAGATACTAATAACAATGTGGAATTTTGTTTATTTCATTGATTTAAATAATGTATCGTTCATTTTCATGGACATGGTTCTATGATGAAATACATATTGACACTAAGGTGATACAGTTAAAATTCCATTCATTCATTATGAATTAGGATGAAAAATTATAGCCTTATCACTTAATATTGACATAAATAAATAGAATTTATTATTTACAAAGATGATTAATTTTCCCATGATTACAATTTATATTTACCAAAACCAAATGGGTCATATTTATAAAATTTATGTCTCATGATTCTAAATATTTAATTCATTTAATAAATGTCCGTACTGATAAATGGAATAAATTAATATTAATGTAAGTGAAAATTACTTGGTGAAAATATTTTTTCAAAAAAATAAATTTTTAAACATATAACATGATTTACTATGATCCAATTCCTTATTATCAATAGATTAGATTAATATTTTAAAAAATTTCTTAATATATAAAATATGAATTTAAAAAAATCATCAATAGTTATTAATTTAATTCGTTAACATGAAAACACATTTTTACAAATAAAATTTATTTGAGAGTTTTATTCTATAAAATATCATAGAGGTTACATATTCAATTTTTAAAAAAGTATTGAATATTTAGAAATATAATTTCTATATTTATTTATGAAGATAATTTATTTTTTTTGTCAATATTAATTGTAATTATGGATGAAATATTAGTACCTCGATTAAAATTGGAAAACATGTAAATTAATATTTAAACTAATGTAAAAAATAATTCAAAGTATACCAAACACTTTCCATTATTCTAATAGAATATTGGATTTTATCCATTCCCATATAATTTCAAATTTATCTTCATTTGGAACTATTTTATATGAATGTGACCTATGTAATATTGTAAGTAATGGAAAAAATTTCTCTCTCTTGCTTTAAAATTTCTCTTATATCTTCACATAATGATGAAAATATGTTGTTAAAGAATATTAATATTTATTTTATAAGGAATTAAAAAAATCAATGATTTTATTTTATTTATAAATTTGAGTGATTATATAACTATATTAATCATTTATACAATACTCACACAATGCATGTGAATGTAGTGAAAAAAACAAAAATAAATAAATTAGAACAATCAATGTTTTGTATTTTGATTGAATTATGGTACCAAATGAATTTTATTGTTAATAATATTTTATTTTTAGTGGTTAAATGAATAAAATTATAAGTACATTTCTATCCTAATGTTTTAAAGTAATATTATTTGAATAGTTCTTAAAATGACATTAGTAGTATTTTATGTCAAATAATATTTTATTAACTAATTTAAAAATATTAAAATTCATATAATATGAAAATTAGGAATATAAACTCTCTAAGATTTAATTCATTTTCCATATGTGATATAATAAATAAATAATAAGTACAATTATAACCCTTTAATATTAAATATGTATTTATAGTTCTTATGGTCAAAATCGGTTAACAAATATGTAAACCAAATGATAAGGATTAAAATACCATAATAACATTTCAAATTATACTAGTTTAATGGATTTAAAATTTATCCAATAATATATTTTTATTATGGACATTGTAGGACCCCATGACACCCTCAGAGGGGAGGGGTGAATCTGGTTGAAAACTTTTTCATTTAAAGTATAGGATCTTGTTTCCACGTTGCTATGAACTTGTAAAACCTGTATCATGGATAAGATTAGAAAGCATACATTCACATGAAAAGAGAAGACACAACACTTTTTAATCGGTTCACAACTAAGGGCTACATCTAAGGAGTATACACCGACAGGTTGTCGGTCGTACGAAATTCCACAAATCATCACTAGCTGTGGATTACAATGGTTCAGGAACAATCAGTATATCCCAGGATCACTGCCTTTATAACGGTTTTGGGATAGCTCAATTCTTCACTAGGCTCACTCCCATTGACTCCCCCTGGCTCACTGCCCTTGGTGAAGTCCCACTCAATTTATAGTTGTGAAGGTCTCTTCAATAGATTTGCATTGAAGTATTTGCCTCTACTCAGCACGAGAATCTTCTTGCATCGATGTCTGGAATAGATGCACTAGAACACACAGAACCACTAAACCTGATAAACAGAACGTGCAGAGAAACTTCAATGACAATTGCACGCAACACCAAACCTTTGCGCGCAAAACCTTCTTATCGCTCGCAAAATTTACTTTTCACGCAGAAAACTATTTCACGCAAAACCCCCTTTTTCGTGCCACTGTATCATTCATGCGTGAACCCAATTTTTACGTGCAACTCTTCATTTTTCACGCATCCCGAAATTTTCCATGCAATTCAGAGAATATCGCACAAGCCAATTTACGCGATCCTTTTTCGCGCATTAGACCTCAGATCTTTTCTAAAACTTCAAACGGGCAGAATGAAGGGGTTCACCTCATATTTATAGGCGTCAAAGACCCCCACGCGCAAAAACCTATGTGGCGCGTAATCTTTCACGCCAATACCATTTTTCACGCACATCATCAGATATTTCTCGCAACCCATGACTTTTCTGTTTTTTGACATTCTGATTCCGAATTACTGTTTGTGCGAAAAACCTCGATCCTCCATTTCGTGAATCCCGCTCTTTTTCACGCCCAACACAAATTTTTTGTGAAAGGCTCTTATTTTTCGCGCACCACTACCTCTTTTTGCACATCTATTTTTTCAGACAATCCATGTCTTCATTTTCCGATTTTGAGGCCCAAAAAATTGGAAACACTAGGAAATAGCGCCACCTTTAATACTGTTGTCTGCTTGAACTGTATGATCTCTTTGCTGGCACACATTTGGAACATCCACTGTGGATTGACAATAAACACAAAACAAACTCCAATTCCTACATAGAAAAACCATGCTTCCAACAGATATATGGTTTCACTTTCACTTGAAAATGAATGTATTATATTTTAATATTTTTAATAATTCCATGTTTTTCCATTACTCCACTTATAAAATGACCCTCTCCTCCTCTCTTTTTTACACCGCATTGAGCCACCTATATTGAAAAACCATTACCAAATATATTATCAACATTACTATACATGATTTATAATTATAGGTATCATTAAATTCCAACTCATCGGTCCATAATAAGGGAATGTGGTATACAGAATAAGTATTAATCATATTAACAACTATATCAAATATATTCCTTATTTTATATCATCAAAATCAACAGTACTAATTAAATCATAATGAATCTGAAAAAATTGTATAATTATAATTTATTATTATAATGGAATAAAAATAATCCAAAAATTTTCCATCTTATGGAAGGAGACAACACTTATCATCTTTACGTACAACTTATCCTCTCCATGTGGTGATGCAATTCATTTTTCATCTACAGTTTACATACATGGGAATAAATATAGAAATAATGAATATATATGTTATTTATGAAATATTAATTGTTATCAAAATAAAATATTTCACTTTTTTTATGACCCATCCTCCCGTTAAAAATGATGATATTGCTCTTGTGTAAGGATGGAATACCATCTCCACAAATTAATGTGATTCATTTTTCTTGTCCAAAATTCATGAATGATTTTAAATATATATATAATGAGTATATATGATAATTATATCATGATTTACATTATTTACACAATGGAACCTTGATCAAGACACAAATAATGAATCTACTAGAACAAAACATCCCTAAAAAAGTAATAGTTAACACTCGTAAATGATGGTATTTTTTAATAAACTAGTTATAAAATGATATCAGTGGATTATATATGATATTATAAGAATTTATAATGTTATGGAATAGAGTTATATTAAATTTAAATGTATTATACATGATTCTTGTAATTACTTGGATTGTGGATCATTAATGTGTTTTCCATAAACACTGTTCAACCAAATGGTTCCACCGAAACAGTATCACTGATCACGGTCAAACACTAAAATGGTTACACCATTATGGTGGCACCACATACGGTTTTCCACTAAACCTGTTGCACCAATACGGGGACATCATGATGGTCGCGCCGTGACAGTGGTACTGCATATGGTGTTCCACCGAACTAGTGGCACCGTGACGATCACACCGTCACAGTCAAACACAGAAATGGTGGCACATCATTTAGTGGCACCGTGACCATGGCACCGTTACAGTGTCTCACTGAACAATGTACCATTATTCATTCTTTTTTTAGTTTATGACTTTTCTTCTCCCTTAATGTATCTTTTTTATGTAAAAATGTATTAATACCCCATTCAAATCCATTTAAAGCGCATAAATAATATCGATTATCCCCCATGATCTGAGTGACCCTTGACTTACCAAAACATGTGGCCTTTTTCTATAGTGTCACACCTTTTTCCCATACATTCCAGTTATTTCCATGTTGGGTGTGTTTTCAACAATTTAAAGAAATACTTAAACTCACTACCATTGTGGCCGGCTCTCTAATAAGAAATATTAAATGAAAATTAATTCAATCGTGTGAAACAAACTAACTCCATAGTGAAACCATGATTCACCTTTAAATCCTTTAAATATTTTCATAACCCATAACTCTTCGATCTCAACTTTTTATCACACTAGAATTATTAATTTCATCAGTTTTTCTTGTTTCTTTCTTCTACATTGCTGTTTTGGAGTCCCCCTTCTTAAGGAAAGTGGTGTACCAATGTTGATTGTTTTATAATCCTTCGTGGAGTCCTCAGAGTTCCTCCATTGAAAATCGTGCATACTGAGTTCTTAGTGAATGGAGCGAAACTTCAATCGTTGATTATCCATGAAGGAGGTCTTCATTGCCTCTCTTAACTGTTTATCATGTGAGGTTGCTATGATAATGTTTCTTTTGGGGATGGATAAAACTAAACCATAAGGAAGATAATAAATGGGTTTTAAATAATGATGGGGTGTGTATTATAATGATGATGTACTCTTCTATCATCCGTTATATGTTGTGTATTATATAGGCTTATGTCCACATAAAATCATGGTTATTGGTGTTCCTTACTTGCACACTAATTAACACTTTCCTTTTCTGATGATTGGATGGCCATAACATGGAAATTGGTTAATTAATTTAACTCGGTTGATTAAATGGATGTCCAATGAACACCAATACTTGTGTGATCACCCAGATAAACCAAACGGAATGAAGAAACTTAATGGATGGTGTGCATGAATTTGGAAACCTCGTTGCTTTGTTTGGGAAACAAGTGTGGTTATTCTTCCTGATGCTTGTGGGATGAAGTGGATTGGGATGGGATCCCCTACTATTGTGCAGTCATTGTTTTTTGGATCTAAGGCCATCAAGGGCTGTATGATGGGGCTTGGTTTGGTTCCAGTACTACGAGGTATCTCACATATCTATTTTTTTATTGTGAATTTACATGATAATTGGGTATGAATGCTTAAATTGGTTTTGGATGATTTCTATTTCGTGGTTTTTGTCTATGCATATTAGTTTCCCAAAAGTGAATATTTATTAAAACAGAATCACTTGAATATGATAACCAGAATTGTTTTAATGGGAATTGTTTTCTAGAAATGAGTTGTGAGTTGGTTGTAGTTGTGGTGCTTCTTATGAATAAATAGTTATGAGGGTGTTTTTGTGTGGGATGGTTTTGGAACCCCATGGTTGGGATGAGTGATTGTTTATATATATGTATAATTTAGTTCTTATGTTTCTTATTCGTGACCCACCCAATTAGATTACTTTGTACCAAACACCCCCATTTCTTGGGGGGGGGGTTACAAACACTCTTATGAATGGATGGTTATTAGCTCCTTTTCTGTGCCCTTTACTGAGTGGCCCAAGATTCTTTGGGTAGGATTTGATTCTCTATGTTCCATTATAAACTTAGATTCTATGTTCATGGTTTGTGGTGGTGGTTGTCTGAGGCGTGTGCGGGTAGGTTGTTTCCCAAGGGTCTTTAGTGTGAGGCCTATTTTCCTTGAGGTGTGGTAGTAGTTTTTCAAGCCCAGGTGTCTTAGGGCATGGTATTACTTATTCTAGCCCAGGTTTGTGCAGGTGTGGTTACATTTTCTAGTTGTGGACCTGGTGTTTTTGGGTTGAATGTGTGGTTGTGATAAACTAGGTTTGTACAGGTGAGGTATGGCAGTGGGACAATGGTGAGAATGGTGGGAGTGGTCTAATGCCTAGGATTTATTCAATAACTAGTGGGAAGGTGGCGTGGGTTACCCAAACATCAATGTGTTATTACTATTACTTTACCTTACTTGTGTTGTTTCGGGAGTGTGCCTTGGTGAGGTTCAGGTAGATTGTTTCCTTACTAGGTTCACTGGTTATCCCCTATTATCACATTAAATTAAAATGCCTCCACAGTTTTTCATTAGAGCTATTGGTTTTACCTAATGAGTATACATGTATACTCACCATACGTATGAAAACTACTTTCAGGTTTCTAGGAGGAATTCAGGTATCGTGAGGGACCTTACTAGTTCAGTCGTTGGGAAATTTGTTGTTGATGTTTTCCACTTATTTGGATCTTTCATTTGGTGTTTTCTTGTACTTCTGTAGTACATACCTTTGGAACATTAAAATGGAAATGGTTTGTTTTGGATTTAATTTTACCTCCAATCATGATGCAGTTTGGTATTTATAATATTACATATTGATCCTACTAAATAAAAAAGGGTAATGCCTTCCATTTTGTGTGTTATTCTATACCCATGGTTCTATTCGCAATTCCGAGACCTATTAATGGCAGGATTCGGGGTTTATTATCTCTCCTTCAACTTGAAGAATGAAGGTTCTGGAAATATGTTGTCCCCTCCCTCATCATGGTAAAGGCGGGTCGTGATAGAATGATATAAGAGGTTGGATGGAGTCCAGGGTTAGGCATAATGAGGATTGCATGGGATGGTAAGGAAACAGTGTTAGGAAATATTTTTCAATGAAATAGTCTAGGGGAGACCGTCTAGGACACATGGATTTTAGGGCCCCTATGATCTGATGTAAGGACTCTGGGCTTACCGAACAACCAGGTGAGGCTACACATATTGCATGGTAGAGACCCTAAGAAAGGTACATGCATCATAATGGCTTTTGTTCTTGTGTGACTTAGATAATTTAGAGATTTAAAATAAATAAAAATATTAATCCATATTTAAAACAAATATTATACAATACTCAGGATTATGTATTCTTTGTTTACCTTGTAGCTATGGAACATGAACGACGACCATGAGTAGTGTGGGAGATCGAGGCCCAGGATGCTGATTTGGCTGATAAATAGAGGGAAGATCATTAGATGGAGGAAGAATATTGGTATAGTATGATTCATTCCTTTCAGAAGTAGACCCTCGGGTTGTACGAGGGAATAATCTTAAACATGGATACGTAGTGCGAGCTCTAGGAGCTGGTGATAGCGTTCAGCCTGATCCCGACTACGATGGAATACTGGGTTCCTCTAGGTGTAATCAAGTTGTGGGGATTAGGGCGTCAGTGGTGGATTCTATATCTTGGGGAGATGATGGAGGATGTGGTTTTATAAAATGACTTTGAGAGGGAGTCCTGAGAAAAATTCCTCTCTTCCACGATGAATATGGAGAATAGGTAGAAGCTACTCTCCCTTCAACATGGGAGAATGTCAGTGATGGAGGTGGGGATGAAGTTCAAGGATCATCTTCACTTTGCTCTGGATGTCTTTCCAAATGGTGAGTCTTGGGATAGACGTTTAAAGACGGAATTCTAACCTTCTCTTCAGTATGTTGTTTCTCCCTTCACTCTACCGACGTACATATGGGATCATAAGAAGGATGAATTGTTGGAGGGGATGCACATGCTGGAAGGTTTAACACGAGAGGGGATCTAGTTGGGATCGCCAAAGGGTAGGGTCATTAGTAGCAGGCCTCCAGCATCATGACCATTTTGGATTCGACCACTGGGGAGTAGGACCCAACATTTCCAGTTTTGATCTCGCGTTCCTCGCCTATAACACCCCAAGATTTCATAGTATGACATTTCTTCAAAGTAATTCCATAACATGCACTACACACAACACCAAGTTCAAGTGCACTATGGCATACCAAACATGCCGTTCAAAAATGGTTATGAATTGTATTAATATAATTTTGAACATTATATACTTTTTATAATTTTAGAAACCATATTATGAGTTTCTTTGACATAATGTAAGAACTAATTCATTTTTTTCATATAAAAGAAGTATTTTTCAAAAAATGAAATTTTACCACCTTTATTGGAGAAAGTTTCCTAAATCTAATATTTGAAACTTTTATATATTGAATTTGACAAAATAAACTTCTCTTTTAGAATAGGGACAGAAGAAATTATTTTCAATAACTTTTTGTGTTTTTCTGATAACTTTCATATTTGAGTGAATAGTAAAAAATACAATATTTTAACCGAAAACAACATTTTTAATAAAAATAATTTATAGCGTTGAATTATAAATTTTAATTGATTGAAAGTATAATTATATTATATTTTTACCATTTAATGCAATTCTTGTTATTTAAATTAATTTTACTTTGAAATTGGACATAATCAAGTGTCATTCTTTTGATAGTTATTATTTTTTAAAAATATGCCTTTTCATTTTAACCATGAAAATTAATTTTAAATTAATTAATGAAACTTTTATGTTTTGAAATTGGTTAAATATAATTCATTTTTGAATTCAAAATATCAAAATTATCTTAGGGTGAATTTTTTGTATTTTTTTAAAAACATTCAATTTTTAATTAATTGTGAAAAACACTGAGTTATTATTTAAAACCAACTTTTTATTTATATAAATATTTAGTTTATTTAAATTTATTTTAGGTCAAAATAGATACATAATACATATATATGTTCAATGTAATTAATTGGAGCCAGTTTATTATAATTTTAGATATATATAAATTTTATCGAACTTTTTACCATCTTTTACCCACCTACTAGGAGCAATTGCAAATTTTCATAAAAAATAATTTCAATTTTTCTGTGAATTGAATTTCAAAATTCCAAGAGACACGGTTAAAATGAATAAGTAAAATGTGGTTCAATAAGTTAAAAATAATTTATGGTGAATAATAACTTTTGACTTTTATTTTCCATGGTTAAAATTAAATAGGCTAATTAAGGTTTAAAATGATATTATTATTACCCTAACACATGTCATAATTATATTGAATAAGTTTTATTCAACAAAAAAAACCCTAGGAATAAAATATGATCCATTTGGTTCACTTGGATTAGATTAGGACATTTATTATTATTTAATTCTAAGAAAAGTTAAAATTGTTAAATTAAATGTTTATTAACTAAACCATTTTCAATATAGGGTTATTGATAAGATAAATTAGACTATAAATATTCATTATATAGATAAACATATTTCCTACATAATTTTATTTTATTTTTAATTTTTAGACATTAAATAATTTAATTTAATTATGGCACAATGATGATACAAAAAATACATTATTAATTAAATATTAAAATAATTGATATTATAAATATCCAAATAAATGTAATTTGAGGCATTTTATGAATTCCACTAGTTTTCTGGAATAATATGACATGTTATGGTGGATTAATGAAATTTTTACAATCTATTAATGTTGTAATGATTTAACAAAAACAAAATAACAAATACTGTCAAAATTGGAATAAAAGAGTTTTTAAAACAAATATCATATTATTAATTGATATTTTATTACTAAAAATCTATATATCAAAAAGAGATATTAAATAATATTATATATGTCATTAATTAATATCTTGAGGTTATCTTGGATGTTTATATTGATTTTATTAACCATATAGTGTAAGAATACAAAAAGACGTGGTAAAAGTTATATTATTTAACTTAGATTTGAATTTAAATGATAATGATAAAATGGTAACCAAAACATTTCTAAATCCTATTTGTTGAGTGTAATGTGACCCATACAAAATTTATATTGGAAATAAATAAATTTTGTGCCACTATTAACCTAATATAATTTTATTAAAAAATAATATTTCAATCTTTTCCTAAGGTGCCTCTCACCACTATTATAAAAGGGAACTCTCCCTTCTCTCAAATTCACACCTTCAAATCCAGGTGGTTTGGACAAACTATACCCAAATATCCTCTCAACTTTCCTCCCTTCATTATATAGGCCGTCCTTTGGTCAGAATTCGAACCTAAGGATCCCTTTTGATCAAGTCAAAAGGAAGAACAGAAATAAGATGTAAATATTTCATCTCATCTTTCACATTCTTTTCTTCTTCCAATTCCTATTTCTTTTTTGATTCCTTTGTAAAATAATAACTCTAGAATTTTCTACATACTTTGATGTTATTATAAAAATGGTACAACCATATTAATTATTATATCCATCATATAAATGGAAAAGTCCCTATATGTGCGTACGTACAGATTACAATCTCGATATCATGGTGTAATTTGTTATTCAAAAATTTAATTATTTGGATAGGTATAATAATGAGCATAATTGATGTAAATAATAAATATAACATTTCAATTATTCTTTGTATATGATATACCATCCAATTTCATACAATTTCAACCTCAATATAATGATAATTTCGCTCATGCGTACGTACGGTTTACCGTCTCCATGACACGAAGAGATTCATTTCCACGTTCACCATTCAATGATGATTAAAAAATATATATATTATTAATAGGTTTGTAATATATGAAATAATAATGCTACTGAATATATATATATATACATACATTCATCTCATTCACTTCCATTTAATACGATATGAAAACAGAAACAACATTTATGCGTACATACAGCCTACCGTATCCATAAATGGTATAGTCCATTTCATATATCTATCTATTATAAATATTTATATTCTAAATATATATGATATATAAATATTTTTTATATTCTGGAAGTATTTAAATCATTATTTGAATGACACGATCAAGAATAACAAGTTAAACTACGTACGAAGAAGAATGTAATTATTACTTGAAATGTTAATTTATCCGGGAAATATTTATTAAATGGGAAGTATACAGTCATAAATGAATCATGTATGGTATAATAAACATGAATATGGTTCTAGTATAATTTAATAACACACTATTGTCATTATATAGGAGGTTAAATGTACCATCGACCAGTGAAAAAGTACCAGGTAATGGTTAATTCTACTATCTCTTCATTATCTGAGGTTGTTTATACGTAATTATCTAATGAGTCCTCTTTATCATACCCATCCATGTTTTATAAAATGTATTTCAAAACATTTTAACTATTTACTATACAATGGTTTAAAGTCATTTTTTTCTTTTTTTTGACTTTATGTGTTATTTAAATGAATCTTTCAGTCGTTTTCCAAATAAGGTACATTATATCATTTTTTACAAAATTATGTTAAGATTGTCGTTTTTAACTTATATGGTGGGTGAAACTATTTTCCATAATTATAACATCATCAAAGATTCACATAAAATATTATAATAAAATTTTCAAAATAAATGTTTTCATTATAATTATGTGACTATTAAATTATTTCAAAATAGAATAACATATTTGTCTCAAATAGTTCTGGTTTTATCTGTGTCAACATCCTTTGATGGATTTTACACTTGATTGAAGTTGATATATTATGAAAAAAATCTTCCATATTGTATTTAAGGTTTTGTGATATGTTTGAATATCGATGAGTTATTATTACGCCATTCATGGATTATAGTTAAAGTATTGACATTCCGTATGCTTGTTTTAATACGAATGTTTATTTATATTCCAACCTGTTTTTAAGATGAATGTGTTGGAATAGTGTGTTTCAGGTTGGGGATGGGTAAATTTAAGCCCTCCAGGTTAGGGTCCTGTTACAGAATACCCTCGAGGTTGGAGTCTGATTACAGAGGCTCTATGGGATGAAGTCCGGTTACAGTGGATCTCTGGTTTGGAGTCCGGTTACAGAGGTTCTTCGGGTTGCAGTCCAGTTACAGAGGCTCTCTGGGTTGGAGTTAGGTTATAGTGGCTCTCCAGGTTGGGGTCCAGTTACAGTTAGCCCCTAGGTCCTGGCACAAGGCCTTGAAACTGAAATTAATGTCTGGTACTATACATTCCCTAATTTAAAATTAGTTATTACATGTGATTATTAAACTAGAAAAATATCCATTTTCATGTTTTATGGTAATGTTTGTTTTATTTTTACCCTTATTTTGTTCAGTTTTATGTTTAAAATTATATTGTTTTTATTTCACATTTAGCCTTAAAAGTTAATACCTTATGCTGAAATATTTACCCTTACTGAGCATCAGAGCTCAAAAATTTCTTATGTTTTTTTCCTAGGATCACAAGAAGTGTTTTATGTTTGAGATGCATGGTTAAGCTAGGGGAATAATGGATGTATCAAAGGATTATTTTTTTGTTTTTTATTTTATAAAGTGTTATGTAATGCTCATGTATGTAATATATTTTCCAATACTGCTAAACTGGTCTTTCTTTTGGGACATGATTCTTTGTAATCATTCCAATGTATTAAAATAATGAAGTGACTCTTGGAATATAGGGTCGAGGTCTTACAGTTGGTATCCGAAGAAGTTTTGTACAATCCTCGGAATCTTGATTAATATAATCTCTAATTAGAGAACATTACCGTTAGATAGACATTGAGGATTACTATAGAAGAACATTATAGAATTTTGGTACTGTATAGATTTTGTGAGTTTTCCATGTAATACACCCCTGTTTAGATATGAGCAAGTAGAGGCAGCTCTGGCACAGATGTACCATGGTGTAAAACCCGAAAATTGTTTTTTGAGCAAGACTCGAATGGGAACTGGTGAACGACAATGGGCTTTACTACACTCTTGGTTATGACACACCTGAGAGATATTCTTAGGATAATTCGAAGTGTCTTTAAAAACAATTATTAATGGTTTATGAGTATATACTTTCTAAAAGAAAATGTTTTTATTATTATGGATTGTATCCCTAAATTGTTAAATTTATATTAAGTGTTCTACAAGAAGGGAATTATGTATTTCGATTAATAAACTGACCTACTGTATGTCATTGTATAGAATTGTCACCCAGTAGAACGAATGAGAACTCCAGAAATACATATGATCCAAATAGTAAGAATTATAATATAATTCATGGTATTAAGCCAACATTTAGAAAGTAAATAGTCCCCCTTGTATTCTTAACATTTCAAAAACTAATATAACGTGTTAATAAGATAATTAATGAATAATTCGAGTCCTATGGATTTTAAGGGAAGTAAGAGAAGAAAAGGATGGTAGAGAGAAATATAGATAAAGATAAGATGAGAATGAAGGATTTTAAAATATATGATAAATGTTGAAAAAATAACCGTGGTAAATACATGAACGAAATTAGAGCATGTTATACGTCAGGATAAAAAGGACCCCAAGTAAGTGATTTGAAGGGTTAGAAAAAGGATACAAATATAAAATGCTTCATCTGCAATGTATTGGGACACTAGGCGAATCAATGTCCCAGTAATCAGTGTATACCGAAAATGATGCTATTAGATAAAAATCAAGTTCTAATACTACCTCAGATTAAGAGGAATGACAAGTTTTCTTATGTTGTTATTATAGAATTATTTCATTTGAGTGTTTTATCAATAATATACTAGTTATATGAAATATGGATAAAAATAAGGATTTCACTGAGGTAATATTTTATTAAGGATTGGAGATTTTATGGTTCTAATAAAAGTGACTTAAAAATAAGCTAAATTTTTTGGGAAATAAATGGTTGAAGGAAATGTAATACTTAATGAGGATTGGACAATTAGGTAGTGATTTTGGAAAATGATATGGTTTATTTGGATAAATTATATTGGATATGCTTGACTTCCTTGAAACTGATTAATAGTTTTCCTATTTCATCATTGTTGGAATATTCAAAATTGTTTGATATAAGGAATATATCTAGTATTATATAATGAATTAGGGAGAATAAATGTAATCAATAATGTTTTATGGTAATTCAGTGTGTAACCATGTTTTAAAAAATTAATGATGAAGGAGTTCACATGATATCACATGGTAAAATGATTTTCATTGTGTTTACCTTCTTTATAAATTTTGGACTGTCAGTTTTGATAGAAGTATATTGGATAACTCTAATGGTTTGAATTGATTAAGGATGAAATTGGATACTATTGTTAAAAATACCTTTTTATTTTCATGAAAAGGATTTCCCAGAGGTCAAGTGACAACCTGTCATGTCCGGTAAGGCCGTTAAACATGAACCCACAACAGAAGGGAAACAAGGGTGCATCACCTACCACTGGTCTACGTGGTGTCCTATATATTATAATGTAGTTTATTTTTTTTAAAAAAATTGTTCTGATAGGTTAATTATAAATTCATTAATTGTATAACCCTATAAGATTATGATAATTAGAATTTATTTTTTTTGAAATATTTTCGAGTGAAAGATGGTTTTGGGGTAGGAATTTGTTAAAGGATGAAAAACTACATTTCAAGTATATAAATATATATCCCTCTTATTCTATAGATAAATATAATTTTTAAACATTATGGAAGGGATATTAAAATCAAAAATGTGTTATCCTGATACCTTATGTTTTGTTGAACCAATGGTATTTTAAATCATCATAGATTTGATGGATTTGAGACCCTAATTTTTATAGATGTCTGTGATTGATGACATCAATAACTCCAAATAAATATTTACATTTTTCCTCCAATTTTGTGTCTCTAATTTACAGCAATGTTCTCCTTGTCGAGATCATAACATGGTGGTTACCATTTCATATCCATTTTCCTTTAATTAAGACTAAATTTAATTAACCCAATATCCGATGTGGGTTTTCCCACAAAGGTATTTTCTATTTTTGAAGAACAATTTCATATTTCAATGACACAATTTATTTTTGGAGGGATGAATGTAACACCCTAATATTTAATAGTATTTTATTTCATCAAAATAATTCAATAACTTGCATTACACACAACACAAAGTTCAACCGCACCACGACGTACCAAACTGGTCGTTCAAAAGTGGTTATGAATAGTATTAACTGAATTTTGAACATTATATAATCCTTATAATTTTAGAATCAATATTTTGAGTTGTATAGACATAATTTAAGAACAAATTCAACTTTTTCAGGTAAAAGAACCATTTTTAAAAAAATACAATTTTATCACCTTTTAATAGAGAACCATTTTTAAATCCAATATTTGAAACTTATATATATGGAATTTGACAAAATAAACTTCTTATTTATAATCAGGTCATTTGAATTTATTTTCAATAATTATTTTGTGTTTTTATGATAACTTTCATATTTGGGTGAATATTAAAAAATACTATATTTTAATTGATAACAACTTTTAAATCAAAATAATATATATTGTTTAATTGTACATTTTAATGGTTTGATAGTATAATTAGATAATATTTTTACCATTTAATCCAACTCTTGTCATTGAAAGTAATTTCACTTTAAAATTATACCTAAACAAGTGTCAATCTTTTGATAGTTATTATTTCATAAAAAATTCTTTTTGGTTTTAAGAACATGAATTAATTATAAATTTTTAAATGAAACGTCTTTGTTTTGAAATTTATAAAATATTATAAATTTTTGAATTTATAATATTAAAATTAGCTTGGGGTGATTTTTCCTTATTTTTATGAAAACTTTCATTTTAAAATAAATAGTTAATAACACGAAGTTATTGTATATAACCGAAATTTTATTTAAATAATTATTTATTTTATTTAAATTTAATTGAGGTCCAAATAGATACATAATACCTATATAAGTTCAATGTAATTAATTAGAGATAGTTTATAATAATTTAAATATATAAAAATTTTATTGAATTTTTTACCATCTTTTACCCCATAGGAGAATATTCAAATTTTCCTAAAAAATAATTTGACCACTTATGTGAATTGAATTTCAAAATTCCACATGATAGAGATGATATAAGTATGTAAAATGTGGTTCAATAAAATAAAAACAGTTTTTGGTGAATCGTAATTTTTGACTTTTATTTACAATGGTTAAAAGTTAATATGGTAATTAAGGGTAAAAACAATATCATTATTACCCAAACACATGTACTAATTATATTTGATAAGTGTAATTCGACCAAAAACAAACTTAGGAATAAAATATGATCCTTTAGATCCAGTTGGATTAGATTAGGACTTTTATTATTATTTAATTCAAAGAAGAGTTAAAAGTGTTATATTCAATGTTTAATAACAAAATATATTTAATATAAGGATACACAGAAGATAAATTCTACAATAAATATTATTTAGATAGCTAAAACGATTTCCTACATAATTCTATTTTATTTATAATTTTTATACATTAAGTAATTTAATTTATTCATGACACAATGATGATTATATAATTACCTTATTAATGAAATAATATAATAATTGATATTATAAAAATACAATTTAATGTAATTTGAGACTTTTTATGAATTTATATATTTTTTAGGTTAATTTGAAATGTTATTTTTGATTAAATGAATTTTTTTAAAAGTAATAATTTTTTTTATAAATTTAACACAAACAAAATATAAAATAGTGTCAAAATTGACATAAAATAGTTTTAAAACAAATTTTTTTTATTAATTTATATTCTATGCCTAATAATATATGTTTCTGAAAAAGGACATAAATAATATTATATATGTCATTAATTAACCCCTTGATGTTCTCATGGGTTTTTATAGTATTTTTATTAACCATATAGTGTTAGAATACATGAAGACACGGTAAAAGTTAAATTATATAACTAAGAGTTGAATATAAAAGATAAGGTTAAAATCGTAACCTAAACATGATTAAGAACTATTGGTTGAGAGGATTTAGATCAATCCCCACTTTAGATTTGAAATAAATCAATTTGTAACCATTATAAACTGAATATGTTTTTATTATAAAATAATATTTCAATATTATCCAAAGGTGCCCATCACCCCTCTTATAAAAGGGGACACCCCCTTCTCTAAAATTCACACATTCAAAGCCATTTGTCTTAGCCTACCCTAGCCAAAAAATCCTCCCTATATTCTCCCTTCATCCATGATGCCATACTTTGTTTATAAAGAAATCATACGGAGCCCTTTTGATCAAGTCAAAAGGAAGAACTCAAAGATGTGGTAAATATTTCGTCACCTCTATCAAGTCCTTTTATTATTACTCTTCCATTTCATTATTTTTTTCCATTGTAAAATAATTAATCCATTATCTCCTATATACTTTGATGTTATTAAAAAAAGCTAGAACCAAATTCATTATTATATCCATCCTATAAATGACAAAGTCACCATACGTGTGTACGTACGGATTATCGTCTCCATGTCATGGTGTTGTTTGTTATTAAAACATTTAATTATTTGTATGGGTATAATAATAAGTTTAATTTATGTAAATAATAAATATAACATGTTAATGATTCTTTATATTTGATATACCATCCAATTTTATACAATTTTATTATCAATATAATGATATTTTCGCTCGTACGTACGTACGGATTACCGTCTCCACGACGTGATGAGATTCATTTCTACGTTCACCATTAAATTACGATTATAAAAATATATATTTTTAATTAGTATGTAATATATGACATTATAATGTTACGGGATATATATATATATATATATATGTGTGTGTGTGTGTGTGTGTATTTACATTCATCTCATTAACTTACTTCCATTCAATACGATATAAAAATATAAACAACATTTATGTGTACGAACGGTCTACCATCTCCATAAACGGTGTTTTACATTTCATATATCTATCTATTATAAATATTTATATTTTAAATATATATGATATATAAATCATTTTTATATTCGTGAAGTATTTAAATCGTGATCTAAATTACACGATGAAGAATATCAAGTTAAACTACATACGAAAAAGAAAGCGATTATTACCTGAAATGTTAATTTATCATGGAAATATTTATTAAATGAGTATTATAAAGTCATAAATGAATCATGTATGGTATAATAAATATGAATATGGTTCTGGTATAATTTAATATCACACTTTTGTCATTATACAAGAGGTTAAACTTACCGTCGACAAATGGAAAGGAACTAGGTAAGGGTTAATTCTACAATCTCTTCATTATCTGAGATTGATTATACATAATTATCTATTGGGGCCTATTTAACATCCCCATCCATGTTTCATAAATTTTATTTCAAAAAAATTTATCTATTTACTAGTCAATGGGTTAATGTCATTTATTCTATTGTTTGACCTTATATGTTTTTGAAAGGAATCATTCCATCGTGTTCCAAACAAGGTACTTTATAACCTTTATGTCAAAATTTAGGTAATAAGGTGTTTTTTAACTTACATAGAGGGTGAGACTATTTTCATTAATTATAACATCATTAACGCTTCCCTTACAATCTTATAAGAATATTTTCAAAATAATATTTATTTATAATTATGTGACTCTTAAATGATTTCAGAATAGAAAGAGATGTTTCTATCAAATAGTTTTGATTTCATCTATGGTGACATCCATTGATGGATTTTACACTTATTTGAAGTTTATTTATTTAGATACAAATACTTCCTATTGTATTTATGGTTTTCTGATATGTTTGACTGTGGATGATTTATTTTTATTCAATTAATGTTTTAGGGTTAATTTATTGACCTCTAATATGATAGTTTTAATATGAATGTTTCTGTTATATTCCAAAATTTTCTTAAGATGAATGTTATGGAATAGTATGTTCTAGGTTTGGGACCAGTAAAAGTAATTCCTCTGGTTTGGGGTCTAGTTACAGCAGACACTCCATGTTGGAGTCTGGTAACATAGTCTTTCTAGGATAGAGTCGAGTTACAGAGGCGCTCCGGGTTGGAGTCTAGTTACATAAACTTTCCTGGTTGGAGTTCGGTTACAGAGGCTCTTCGGGTTGGAGTCTTGTTACAAAGGCTCTCGAGGTTGGGGTCTAGTTACTGTTATCTCCTATGAACTAAAATGAGGCCTTGACACAGAAATTAATGAATGGTATTATACATTCCCTCATTAAGAAATTAGTTATTACATGTGATAATTAGACTAGTAGAATATCCATGTGCATGTTTTAATGGGAATGTTTTTATTATTTTTTTCCATAATAAGGTCATGTTTATGTTTAAAAGGCTATTTTTTATTTGATATCTTTCCTTAAATGTTTATAGCTTCTGCTAAATTATTTACCCTTACTGAGCATCTGAGGTCTCCCCATTCTTATGTTTTATTTTCCCAGGATCCCAAGAAGTTTTTTATGTTTGAGATGCATGGTTAAGCTATGGTAACAATTTCATTCTCAAAGGATTATTTATTTGGGTTGTATGTTATAAATTTTAATGTAACATTAATGTATCTAATCTATTTTCCATTAATACTAAACTGATTGGTCTTTCGGTACATGATTCATTGTAATCATGCTAATGTATTAAAATAATGCACCGACTCTGGGAATCTAGGGTCAGGGCATTACATCACCCCTTCAATGTGGGCGCAAGAAATAGATGTTACATCTATGTCAATCATGGGAATCATCAGAATCAGTGCTCTGACCGAGTGCAATATTTTGGGGGTGGGAAGGTTCATCGCCCACCTCATCTGTAGTAGTTTCAAGCATGGAACTTTCAGAATAAGCAACAGGGACAGTGAGATCCCTCTCTTGTGGGAACATACATTTCATACAGATTACAACCTCAGGGTGCACCTTAGGTACCTCGACAATGGTGTGGTCGAGGATGTTTCTGATAGCCGAGGGGAAGAGGAGCTGGGCGTGGGAAGTTTCATGCCTCATAGGCTATAGTTCTAGTGGGGTCATAGGTCGTTTGGGGGACAATATGTCTGTTCAACCCTCTTGCTTCTACATTTTGTTATTGCAGAGCTTCACACTCATTTTTTCACCCATTATAGCCCATGCTTTGGGTCATGACACAGATAGAATTTTTGTTCCCCTAGTTCTGTGTACACCAGTCGGAGGTCAGACCAGCTTATCTCGTGTTTTTCTAGGATGTAGACTGGTGTTGGGACCACATCAGTCAAGTTGGGACATTATTTTTCTCTAAATTTAACCATATGATGTCATTCCATGCATCCAATGGTGGTTTTCTCTATGTATCGTAATCAACTTATTCTAAAGAAGGATCTTTTTCTCATGTATGGGTGGATGATGTGTAACTTTCATCAGCGAGCAGGGTTGCCATGAAGGCTGACGGTGACTGGAGACCCTCCATTCCTTGTTATCTGAGTTATTAGTGGCGCCAGAAAATATATATATAATGGAACTCCCAGGGATTATCAGTGTGTTCACAGACATCTTTCTTATATAGGTGGTGACTCTACCCCATTTATGTGATGTTTTTTTCGGGATTGACATGCAACCAGGTGCCCATTCAATTTCGATGGCTCCCTATAGTATGGTGCCTTATGAGTTGTAGGAATTATGCATTCATATTGACGATCTGATGAAGATGTGTTTTTTTTCAACCAATTGTGTCACCATGGGGTGCACTGGTCTTGTTCACAAAGAAGGTAGACAATTGTCTTAGGTTGTGTATAGACAACCACAGAATGAATCAGGTAACAATCAAGAACTGCTACCCTCCACAGAGGATTGAATACCTTTTTGATTAATTGAAGGGGGCATGGGGGTTCTCAAAGATCGATATATAGTCAGGATATCCCCTATTTAGTGTTAAAGAGGGTGAAATCAAACAAATTTCCATTATGTGCTTATATGGCTACCTTGAGTTTATTTTCATGATGTTTGGAATTATAAATTCACCAGATGTATTCATGGGACTCATGAACTCCATCTTCTAGGAAAATCTGGACCGATTCGTAGTGGTGTTTGTTGACGAAATCTTGAACTACTCCAGATTAAAGGATGATCATGCCCAAAATATTATGACAGCTTTAGAGGTCCCACGAAAGAACCATATCTATGGTAAATTATCTATGTTCATGTTCTAGATGCGATAAGAACACTTTATTAGACACAAGGTTTCCGATAAGGGAATAGCAGTCGACCATTCAATGTTCGAGGAGATTATTTCTTGGGATGATCCCAAGAACATGGTAGAGGTTCGTAGTTTCCTTGGCCTTGCAGGTTACTACAAGAGATTCATGCCTAAATTCTCCAAAGTTTCAGGTACTTTTACATCCTTGAAGAGGGGATATTGGTATTTCATGTGGAGTGGGCAGTGCGAGGAAGCCATTATTTATCTGATGGAAAATTTGGATATTGTTGTAGTGTAGAGGTTTCCATAAGAAGGGGTGATGTTGGATGTGTTATGTGATGCTTCCGGCCAGGTTCTGTGGTGTTTAATAATGTAGCAGAAGGCTGTGATCTCTTATGGGGGTATAGAGTTACATCTCCATTAGTGTAATATTTCCACCCACTATCTAGAGCTTGTAATGGTCATGTCCAAACTCAATTTTTGGTGACATTACCTTATCAGGGAGAACTTCGTGGTCTTCACGGGTCATAAGAGCATGAGATATATCTTCTCTCAAGAGGAACTACAATTGTGATAGTAGAGGTGGATGGGAATCCTTCAGGACTACGATTTTGATATTCTCTATAAATCAGGAAAGGGGAATGTGGTGCCTGATGCCTTGAGAATGAAGTCACAGAAAGATGTAGTTTGAGAATCAGCATATTGTTGGAATGAAATGGAGGAGTTGGATTCCCTACACAAGGATGCAATTGTGGAGGATAGAAGAGGCTGTCTGTTCCACTTAAAAGTGTAGTACTCTCTATTGTGGCAGGTGGATGAGTCTCAGTGGGGTGACTTAGAGAGTAATGTGAGGTGTGATCAAGTTAGTCCGAGAAATGCATTGGAAGTATGGTCAAAAGATAGACAAAATCAGATGTTGTCTCATGGAAGGTTATTTTTACCTGTGGAAATTCACATAAGAGTTCTTGGTGACTTCCACAAATCACCCATGGTAGTACACCCATGAGTTTCCAAGATGTAATGTGGATTGAGGGGTCAGTTTTGGTGGCCTGGTGTGAAGCAGGCAGTTGTAGAGTTTTTTTCAAAATGCCTCGTGTGTCAGCAAGTGAATGATGAACATCACATCGCATGAGGTTTGTTATAAACATTATATGCTCTTGAATTGATTTTGGATAAAATATAGATGTATTTTTTCATGGGACAACCTAGGGTTCATGGAGGATGTGATGCTATCAGGTTAGTGGTGGACTTGTGGACAAAATCAACTCACTTCCTGGAAATAATGGGGTCAAGTGCAGCAGATTCCATATCACAGAGGTATGTGGAAGTGGTGGTGCATTTTTATGGGGTTTTGAGGTTCATAGTCTCCAATCAAGATACCCGGTTAAAAGAACTAGTTTATAGAGGATTTAAATGTTCTTTTGGCACCCATATATGCCTCAACACTTATTTTCATTCCCCTAGAAATGGTAAAACAGAGCGGACAATCCAAACATCAGATGATTTGCTACAACATGTGTTTTGGACTTTTGGGGGATCATGGGTGTGAAGCATTTATCTTGTATATTTTACCTATAACAATAGATATCACTGTTCCATTGGCATGTATTAGTTCGAATATTGGTATGGGTGGCCGTGTCGCTCACCCGGGTGCTATAAAGAGGTCGGGGAAACAAGTGTTCTTATCCCGGAAGTGGTTCAGAGCACATCGGCGAAGTTTCTGCTTATACAGGAAAAGCTGAAGGAAACTCATGATCGATATAAGTCTTATGTTGATCATTGGAGGAAACCCTTAGAGTTCAAGGTCGGGGAAACATGTTATTGAGGGTCTCCCTTTGACACCGACATGGGAGGTTCGGCAAGGGGAGTTAGCATTCTCCCATAATCAACGAACCCTTCAAGGTGTTGTGGTGGGTTGGTGAAATGTCTTATTAGCAGGTGATACCACCTCTACTATAGAGGGTGCATGATATCTCCCATGTGTCCCAGCGCCATCTTTATCTACATGATGATTCTCACGTCCTCGACTGGGGGAAGCTGGATATCGAGGACGACATGACATTTGTAGAGTGACTGGTGATGATCGTAGATCATGAAGAGAATGTTCTTTGTAGATAAACCAGTCCATTTGTTTGTGTGTTATGGATGCATAGAGGCCTAGAAGAGAGTACCTAAGAAATGGAGGCACATATGTGTTCCCAGGACCTAGAGTTGTTTTTGAGATTTGTTCTGTTTTGTTTTTTACATTTTATTGATGACGTTATTGACCATGTTAACCAGAATATAGGATGTTTTCCTTATTATATGAATGTGTGTGAAGAGTCCACATTGTGGGTAGGGTAGGACCTAATCCCAAATCATGCCTCATTAAAGTGGATGTGGTTAAACCGGTGCAGGTGAGTCAGTGACGCCCAAAGAAGATATTATCTTGACATGGAAGAAGGGAATCCCTAAATCCATATGACTGGATGGTTTTACCTTTGAATGTTTGAGTGGTTACTTGGGGGAGAGGAATGGTAGTGTATCCATGGTCCTTCAAAAGATAGATTAGGAAGTTGTGTTCCTTGATGTCAGGGATGTTTACTCTTAAGAGGTATCTTTTGAAGTGGTTGTTAGGACTTCTATCCTTCCATCTGATCTAGTTTGGATTCTCATGGGTGAGAATAGTTTGAGACGTATCTGATGTCCGGGCTCATGAAGTGGCTCCTTAAGAAGTTTTACAAAAACACTGTTCTATCAAATAGTTCCACAGAAATAGTGGCACTGGTCATGAAGACACCATGATGGTGGCACAAATCTTGAACACACATCGAAACGGTGGCACCACTAACGATGTTCCTCCAAACTAGTGGCACCATTACAGTTTCACCAAGACAATGGAACTTCTTACGGATGTCCACCAAACCGGTGGAACTGTGATGGGGACACCGTGAGGGTCACACCGTGAATGTATAACCGCTTACAGTGTTCCCCCGAAATGGTAGCACCATGATGGTCACACCATCATCTTCATACAAAAAATGGTGGCACCACATAAGGTGGAACAATGAAAATGGAATCAGAATAGTGTTTCACCGAACGGTGTCCCACCCTTCTTTCTTTTTCCAGTTTCTGACTTTTTCCACTCCCGTAACATATCTTATGACATAAAAATGTTTTAATACCTCTTTCAATGCCATTTAATTCCCATAAATAATATCTAAAATCACCCAATATTTGAGCGACCATTGACTTACCAAAATCTGTGGTCTTTTTCCTCAGTGTCACACATTTTTCCCATACTTTCCAGTTCCTCACCTGTTGTGCACGTTTTCCCCTATTTAGAAAAAATAATATAACTCCCAAACATTATGTCTACCTATATTATAAGAAGTATTAAATTAAAATTAATTTTATCGTGTCTAAACACACAAAAGTGTTGTGAAACCACATTCCTCCATTAAAGTCATTCATGATTTTCATCTCCCAAAATTCGATGATCTCAACTTTTTATCAAACTATAATTCTTTATTTATTCTTCATTTATGGTTTTTTTCTTCTCAATTGGTGCATTGGATTCCCACTTTCCGAGAATTTTGGTGAACCTGTGATGGATTTTTTTTCACACACATGGAGTCCTCATATGTAACACTCCAAGCATCTATGATATGCTTCTCATTGAATTACTTAGTGGCGTGTGTTATACACATCTTCGAGTTTGAACATACACCACAACCAATCAAACAAGCCGTTATGAATAGTAATAATGAATTTTTGAAATTTTATACATTTTATCATTCAAAATAGACTTCATTTTTGGAATCACAATATTGAAATTATCTTAGGGTGAATTTTTGGTACTTTTCTGATAACTTTCATATTTTGATGAATAGTGAAAATTACTAAATTTTAATTAAAAAAATTTGTTAATTGAAATAATTTATAGTGATAAATTATTAATTTGAATGGTTTTAAATTATATTTAGAATTTATTTTTTCAATTTAATCCAATGTTGGTCATTGGACATAATTTCACATTTAAACCGGACATAAACAAGTGTCAATCTTTTGATTATTATTGTTTCATAAAAACATGTTTTTTGTTTTGACAACGTGAATTAATTTTAAATTAATAAATCCAACTTCTATGTTTTTAATTTTGTAAAATAGACTTCATTATTGAATTAGGAATATCAAAATTAGCTTAGGGTAAATTTTTGGTATTTTTCTGAAAACTTTTAATTTTTGATGAATAGTTAAAAACACTGAGTTATAGGTTAAAATCGATTTTTTTTTAAAATAATTATTTATTTTATTTCAATTATTTAATGTAAAAATATATACATAATACCTATATAAGTTCAATAAAATTCATTGGAGTCGGTTTATAATAATTTTCGATATATGAAAACTTTAATGAACTTTCCACCATCTTTTTTCCACCTCCTAGGAGCTTTTGCAAATTAACATAAAACATAATGTTACCGCTTCTGTACGCTGAATTTAGATAATCCAAGAGAAGAGGTTAATATCAAGGAGTAAAATGTGTTTTAATGAGATGAAAATAATTTTTGGTGAATAGTAACTTTTTACTTTTATTTACCACGATTAAAAGTAAAAGTGTAATTAAGGGTAAAAATGATATTAATATTACCCTCACACATGTCCTAATACTATTGTAAAAGTTTATCTCAACCAAAAACAACCTTAGGAATAAAATATTATCATTTAGGTCCACTTGGATTAGATTAAGACATTTATTATTTTTTAATTCAAAGAATAGTTAAAAGAGTTAAAATCAAAGATTAATAACTAAAACATTTTTAATATAGGATTTTTCTTAAGAGAAATTAGATTATAATTATTCATTAGAAAGATAAAAATATTTACTACATCATGGTATTTTATATATTGTTTTTATAAATTATATAAATAAATTTATTCTTGGCACAATGATGATACAATAATTACCTTTTTCAAGAAGGAATGAGATAAATGGTATTACAAATAATAAAAAAAATATAATTTAAAAGTTTTTATGACATCCACGAATTTATATGTGAATATGACATGTTAATATTGATTCAATGTATTTTTTTAAAGTAATCATGTAGTTATTATTTTTACAAAAAACAAATACCAAATAGTGTCAAAATTGACATAAAATAGTTTTTAAAACAAATATTATTTTATTAATTGATATAATGCTCCTAAAAATATATGGTTCGGCCAAAAGCCATATATAATACTATATATGACATTAATTAACCAATTATTGTTCTATTGTCAGTATATAGTATGTTTATTAACCATATAGTGTAAGAATACATGAAGACATGGTAAAAGTTAAATTATTTAACATAGAGTTAAATCAAAATGATAAGGTTAAAATGGTAACTTAAGCTTGTATAAAACCTATTGGATGAGTTTTTTTCGACCTATCACCACCTTATACTTTAAATAATGAAATTTTGTATCCATTAGAAACCGAATATGAATTTATTATAAAATAATATTTTCAATTTTTCCTAAGTTCCCCTTCACCCCTCTTATAAAAGGGCACTCCCCCTTCTCTCTAATTCACATCTTCTAATCCATTTGTCTTGACCAAACCCTTCTCAAATACCCTCTCAACTATCCTACCTTAAACCTAGAGGACTTATTTTGATCGTAATGCCAACCTATGGAGTCCTTTTGATCAAATCAAAAGGAAGAGCCCGAAGAAGAGGTAATGATTTCACCAACCCCTTTCAAGTTCTTTTCTTCTTCCACTTTCTTTTTCTTTGTTGTTTTCATTATAAAATAATAACTCTAGTATATTATATATACTGTGATGATATTATAATTATGGAACAAACAAATTCATTATTACATCCACCCTTTTATTGACATGTCACCATACATGCGTACCTATGACTTACAGTCTCCACGACGTGGTGTAATTGTTATTCAATACATTATTATTTGGATGGGTATAATAATGATGTATATTTGATGTAAATAATAAATATAACATGATAAATATTCTTTATATATTATATACCATTCAATTATATATTATATTAATATCCAAAGAAAGATATTTTCGCTCGTGCGTACGTACGGATTACAGTCTCCATGATGCGATGAGATTCATTTCTAAGTTCACCATTCATTGATGATAATAAAAATATACATTAACTAATAAGTCTGTAATATATGACATAATAATGCTACTAGAGATATATATATTTATATATATATGTATTTATGTACTTACATATATCTTATTCACTTACTTTTGTTCAATACAACCTGAAAATGGAAACGACGTTTATGCATATGTACGGACTACCATCTCCATAAACGGTGTTTTCCATTTCATATATATGTTTATTATAAATTTTTATATTATAAATATATATGATATATAAATCATGTTTTATATTCTGTATGTATTTCTATCATGATCTATGTGATACAATAAAGAGTAACAAGTTAAAACATGTACGATAAAGAAAGCGATTATTACCCGAAATATTAATATAACATGGAAATTATTATTAAATGGGTAGTATAAAGTCATAAATAAATAATATATGATATCATAAATATTAATATGGTTCTGGTATAATTTAATTACATACTATATTCTTCATATAAGAGTCTAAATGTATCCTCGACTAAAGGAAAGTGCAATGTAAGCGTTTTTCATCTCACTCCTTATTCATGTGAGATTCATGCCATATTGCCACTATTATCATTTGTGTGGTGTATGTACTGCATATAATTGTATTATTTGTGTAATTCAATTTGATTTAGGTTTATTTACATATTCATTGTATGATACCTCTTTTATGGGGTGTATGTTTCGTAAGTTACCAAATTGGTAAGGGTTAATTTCATAATCTCTTTGTTATCCGAGTTTGTTTTTAAGTAAGTATCTACTGGGAAATATTTATAATCCATGTCCATGTTTAATGAATGTGTTTTCAAAGGGATTATTTTAATGTACATTTATCTAAAACATCATTTCAAATGTTTTAAATATTTATTCTTCTAAAGCTTTCTCATTAATGTCCATTTCTTCAAAAAGGTTTTTAAAGATTTATTTATATTGACGTCAATTTTTTTAAAATGTTAATTCCTTTCAAAAGTTTTTAAGTGTTAATGGCAAAATTGATTCAAAAATGTCTTCAAATGACTTCTTTTCCAAATTTTGTGACTTTTAAATGTTATCATGAAAAATGTGTATTTCTCTCAAAGAGTTTTACAAATTATTTTCATCAACGTAAAAATTCGTTAATAGATTTTAAACATGTTTTGAAGTTGATTTATCAATATAAAAATATTTCATATTGTGTTGAATGTTTCGTGATATGTTTGATTGTGGATGTGTTATTTTTATACCATTCATGGTTTATGGGTAAAGTATTGAAATTTCGTATTCTAGTTTTAATACGAATGTTTATGTTATGTTTATAACTTTTCATATGAGGAATGCATTAGACTTAGAAAGTGACGGGTGGAGCCTGTTATAGCTCCTCGATGAGTCGGTAGGTCTCATGAGACAAACTAGTGTCTTGGCATGAGGCCTTGACAAAATCTTATTTGTAGTATTGGCACGAGGCCTTGATAAAATCTTATTTGTAGTCTTGGCACAAAGACTTGGATATGTGGTTATGATAGTCTGGCATTATGCATTCCATCATTATGAAAGTGGATAGTGATATTTCATTTGATTATTCGACTAGAAGAATATCCATGTGAATATGTAAATGGAATTACATCATTTTATTTTTTCCATATTATGCTTAATTTCATGTTTAAAAGGATTATGTTTATGTTATACATTGACTTAAATGTTTTAGCTTATTTATGAAAGTTTCCACTGTATTGTTGTCCTTACTGAGCCTCTGAGCTCACCCCATTCTATTTTTTATTTTTCCAAGGATTCAAAAAAGTGTATTGTGATTGATATGCAAGGTTAAGCCAAGTGAATAATGGTGTTCGTGAAGAATTATTTATGTTTTTTTGTATGTTATGAAGTTTAATGTAACATTCATGTATGTAATCTATTTTCCAAGACTGCTATACTGATTGGTCCTTCAGGACTTGATTCCTTGTAATCATACCAATGTATTAAAATATTGCATCGACTTCGGGTAACTGGGGTCGGGGCGTTACAGTTGGATTCAGAGGAAGTTTAGAAATAAACTTGGAAACTAGATTTAGATAAACTTTAATTAGAGCACATATCCCTAAGATAGACTTTGAGGATTACTATAGAATAACTTCCTATAATTACGGTATTGTAGATATTTTTTGAGTTTTCCAAGCAATACATCCATGTTTGGATACGATCAGGTAGATGCGGCTTAGGCACAGATGTATCTAGGGCTAAAACCCAAAAACAACTCTTTGAGCTAGACTCGAACGGGAACTGGTGCATGACAACGGGCCTTGATGCACTATTGGTTACGACACTCCCATGGGATATGCATAGGATAATTCTAATTTTCTTTATAAAAAATTATCAAGGGATTATTAGTATATAATTACTCAAAGAAAACATTTTTATGATTATAGATTATATCCATATACTATTCAATTTATGTTAGGTATTTTACAAGTTTGAAATTATTAATTTGAATTCATAAACTGACCTAGTGTATTCCATTTTTTATAAATGGTGCCCAGTAGAAGGAATGAGAACTCCAGCAATACGCATGATCCTAAGAGTAAGAAGGATCGTATCATTCACGGTCTTAATCGAGAATTTAGAAAGGAAATAGTCTCCCACGTATTATCATCATATGAAGAAATAGTATCAAGTGTTAATAAGATAAGTAAATAATTATTTGAGTCCTATGGCTTTGAAGGGAAGCCAGAGAAGAAAAGGATGGTAGAAAGAAATATGGATAAATGGAATAAGGGAAAGATGGATTTTCCAATATGTGATAAATGTGGAATGAATCGCCATGGTAAATACTTGAAGGGAATGGGATTTTGTTATAAGTGTGGAGAAAAAGGACACCGAGTACGAGATTTCAAGGATAAGAATAAGTTTTAAAATGAAAAATTCATCATCTGAAAGGAGTTGGGACATTATACAAACAAATGTCCAAATCATCCGAGTATGCAACAAATGATGTTATTGGATAATGATAATGTTATGATACTATCTCAGATAAAAAAAATGACTAGTGTTCTTATGTTGTTATTATAGAATTATTTAATTGAGTTTTGTATCAACAGTATATTGGTTGCATGAATTATGGATATAAATAAGGATTGTACTGCAAAACTATTTTATTGAGGATTTGAGATTATATGGTTCTATGAAAAGTGACTTAATAATAAGTTACACTTTTTTGGAAAATAAATGTTTGAAGGAAAAGTAATCCTTAATATGGTCCGGATAATGAGTTAGTGATTTTGGAATTAGAGATGGATGATTTTGGTAATTCATAATGTTACGGTGTTGTAAAGGAATACACGATGAAGGAGTTCACATGTTATTACCTGAAAAAAGGATCCTCCTTATGTTTAACTTCCTTATAAACTCTGGAATAAGAGTTTGGTTATAAATATTTTGGATAATTCTAAAGGTTGGAATGGATTAAGTTCGAAATTGGATACTATTGTTAAGGTTATTTTTGGATTTTTTATAAAAGGACAACATGCAGGTCGTGTGTCAATCCATCGCGTCAGACAAATCTGTAGGAATCGAACCCACAACCATAGTGCGATTGAGATTTATCGCCTACCACTAGACTACATGAAGTCCCTGGATTGTATAATGTAGTTACTTTTTTTAATGGGTCTGATATGTGAATTATATATTCATTATATTTGGAACCGTATACGATTTGGATAAATAGAGTATTTTTTAGTTGTATTATGTTTTGTAGAGAAATATGAGTTTCTGGTAGAAATTTACTAATAGATAAAACTATAATTATAAAGTAAGTATATATCCTTATGATATTATCCAATCTCAGAAATAAATTCCTCAACATTATGAAAAGGAACTTACAACAAAAATGTTTTCCTAGATGGTACCTTAGATCATTAAAAATTTACGGCTTTGGGATTATTGGCCTTTTAATAGCCATTTTCATTACAACTCTCTATCAGATATTGATGGTTATATTTTTCTTCCATTTCCATATTTTCCTACATGGAACCCTAGTATGTGTTATTTTCGGTAACCTTTGTACTTACCACTCTTTATTTTAAATAGAGTCCTTATTAATCCATTTTTCGATGTGGGATTTCAACTAAGATATTTTGAAATGTCAACCCCAAGCATAAAATAATGAGCATAAATTTCGAGGACACAATTTATTGAAGGAGGGGAGAATGTAACACCCCAAGCTTCCACGAGATGCTTCTCTTTAAATAATACAATAGCGTGTGTTGTACGCAACTTCCAGTTCTAACAGACACCACAACCAATCAAACTAGCCATTATGAATAGTAATACCCACTTTTTGAAATTTTATACATTTTACCCTTCAAAATAGACTTCATTTTTTGATTCAAAATATCAAAATTAGCTTAGGGTGAATTTTTGGTACTTTTCTGAAAACTTTCATATTTTGATGAATAGTGAAAATTACTAAATTTTAATTAAAAACAACTTTTTTAATAGTAATAATTAATAGAGATAAATTATTAATTGGAATGGTTTTAAATTATATATAGAATATATTTTTACAATTTAATCCAATGTTTTTCATTGGACATAATTTCACATTTAAACCAGACAAAAACAAGCGTCAATCTTTTGATAGTTATTGTTTCTTAAAAACACGCTTGTTATTTTGACAGTGGGAATTAATTTTAAATTAATAAATGAAACTTCTATGTTATGAATTTGGTAAAATAGACTTCATTTTTGAATTCAGAATATAAAAATTAGCTTAGGGTAAATTTTTGGTATTGTTCTGAATTTTTTTAATTTTTGATGATTAGTGAAAAACACAGAGTTATAGTTTAAAACCGAATTTCTCATTAAATAATTATTTGTTTTATTTCAATTATTTAATGTCAAAATAGATCTATAATACATATATAAGTTCAATTTAATTCATGGGAGTCGGTTTATAATAATTTTTGATATATAAAAATTTAATTGAACGTTTCACCGTCTTTTACCCACCTCCAAGGTGCTTTTGCAAATTCACATAAAATGTAATTTTACCACTTCTGTTAGCTGAATTTCAAAAATCTGAGAGACACGGTTAATATCATGGAGTAAAATTTCGTTCAATGAGATGAATTTTTTTTTGTTGAATAGTAACATTTTACTTTTATTTACCACGGTTAAAAGTAAACAGGGTAATTAAGGTTAAAAATGATATTAATATTACCCTCACACATGTCCTAATTCTATTATAAAACTTTATCTAGACCAAAAACAACCTTAGGAATAAAATATTATCATTTATGACAACTTGGATTAGATTAGGACATTTATTATTATTTAATTCAAAGAAAATTTAAAAGGGTTAAAATCAAAGTTTAATAACTAAATCATTTATAATATAGGGTTTTTCATAAGATAAATTCGATTAGAAATATTTATTATAAATATAAAAAGATTTCATACATCTTGGTATTTTATTTATTATTTATATACATTACATAAATATATTTATTTATGACACAATTATGATAAAGTAATTACCTTATTCATGAAAGAATGAAATAAATGGTATTATAAATATTAAAATAAATATAATTTCAGAGTTTTTATTACATCAACGAATTTTTTAGAAGAATATGACATGTTAATATTGATTCAATGTATTTTTTTAAGTAATCTTATTGTTATTATTTTAACAAAAATCAAATACCAAAGAGTGTCAAATTTGACATAAACTAGTTTTTAAAACAAATATTATATTATTAATTTATATAATAGTCCTAAAAATATATGGATTGGACAACAGACTTATATAATAATATATATGACATTAATGAACCAATTGGGTTTCTATCAGAAGAATATAGTATGTCTATTAGCCATATAATGTAATAATACAAGAAGACACGGTAAAAGATAAATTATTTAACTTAGAGTTAAATCTAAATGATAAGGTTAAAATGGAAACCTAAACTTGTCTAAAACCTATTGGTCGAGTTTTTTTCGACCTATCCCCACCTTATACATTAAATAATTAACTTTTGAGCCATTATAAACCTAATATGAATTTATTATAAAATAATATTTTAAGTTTTTCATTAGGTGACTATCACCCCTCTTATAAAAGGGAACTCCCCCTTCTCTCTTATTCACACATTCTAAGTCATTTGGATTGTCCAAACCATTCCCAAATACCCTCTTAACTATCCTAAATTAAACCTAGAGGCCTTATTTTGATCAGAAAGCCAAACTATGGAGCCCTTTTGATCATATCAAAAGGAAGAACCCGAAGAAGAGGTAATGATTTCACTAACCACTTTCATGTTCCTTTCTTCTTCCACTTCCTTTTTCTTTGTTGTTTGCATTATAAAATAATAAATCCAGTATATTATATATAATTTTATGTTATTATAATTATGGTACAACGAAATTCATTATTCCATCCACCATTTGAATGACATGTCACCATACATGCGTACGTACAGCTTACTGTCTCCAAGTTATGGTGTAATTGTTATTCTATAAATTATTATTTGGATGGGTATAATAATGATGTGTATTTGATGTAAATAATAAATATAACATGATAAGTATTCTGTATATATTATATTTCATTCAGTAATATATTATATTAATATCTAAATAATGATATTTTCTCTACTGCGTACGTACGGATTACCGTCTCCACGACGCGATGATAATCATTTCCAAGCTCCCCATTCATCGACGATTATAAAAATATATATTACTAATAAGTATGTAATATATGACATAATAATTATACTTTAGATATATATATATATATTTATATTTGTATTTATTTACTTACATATATCTTATTCACTTCCTTCCGTTCAATACAATATGAAAACGTAAACGGAATTTTTACGTACGTACGGACTACCATCTCTATAAACAGTGTCTTCCATTTCATATATACATTTATTATAAATATTTATATTATAAATATATATGATAAATAAATCATGTTTTACATTTTAGAATAATTTAAATCATGATCTAAGCGATACAATCAAGAGTAACAAGTTAAAAGACGTACGATAAAAAAGTGATTATTACCCGAAATATTAATATAACATGGAAATTATTATTAACTGGGTAGTATAACGTTATAAATGAATAATTCATGATATCATAAATATTAATATGGTTATTTAATAATTTAATTACATACTATAGTCTTCATATAGGAGGATAAATGTACCCTCGATTAAAGGAATGTGCAAGGTAAGGGGTTTTAATCTCACTCCTTATTTCCATCAGATTCATGCCATATTGCCAATATTGTCTTTTGTGTGGTGTATTTACTGCCCATAATGGTATGATTTGTGTAATAAACGTTAATTTATTTGTATTTGCATATTCATTGTATGATTCATATTTCATGGGGTGTATGCTTCGTAAGTTACCAAATTGGTAAGGGTTACTTTCACAATCTATTTATTATCCGAGGTTGTTTTTATGTAAGTATCAACTAGGACTTACTTAGAATCAATGTCCATGTTTTATGAAAATGTTTTCAAAGGGAATTTTTTAAGTTACTTTTTACTAAAAAATCTTTTGAAATGTTTTAAATATTTATTCTTCTAAATCTTTCTCATTAATGTCTATGTATTCAAAATGGTTTTAAGGATTTATTTATGTGGACATCAATGTTTTTAAAATGTTAATTCCTTTTAATCGTTTTAAAGTAGTATGGGACACTTTGATACCAAAATGTCTTTAAATGACTTCTTTTCCAAATTTTGTAACTTTCAAATGTATTGATGAAAAAGGGGTATTTTTCTCAAAGAGTTTTACAAATCATTTTCATTAACGTCAAAATCCATTAATAGATTTTAAACTTGTTTTGAAGTTGACTTATCAGGATACAAATATTCCATATTGTGTTGTAGTTTTTCGGATATGTTTGATTGTGGATGTGTTATTTTTCTACCATTAATGGTTTATGGGTAAAGTATTGACATTTCTTATGCTAGTTTTAATATGACTGTTTATGTTATATTTAGACCTTTTCATATGAGGAATGCATTGGACTTAGTAAGTGACCGGTGGAGCCTGCTATAGGTCCTCGATGCATTGGTAGGTCACATGAGACAAACTAGTGTCTTGGCACAAGGCCTTGACAAAATATTATTTTTATTCTTGTCATGAGGCCTTGACAAAATCTTATTTGTAGTCTTGGCACGAGGCCTTGGCTATGTGGTTACGATAGTCTGGAATTATGCATTCCATCATTATAAACATGGTTAGTGATATTGCATATGATTATTAAACTAATAGAATATCCATGTGAATAAGTAAATGGAATTACTTCATTTTATTTTTCCTATATTATTCTGAATTTAATGTTTAAAAGAATTTTTATTTAGTTATACATTGCCTTAAATGTTTATGCTTATTTATAAAAGTTTATGCTGTATTGTTATCCCTACTGAGCTTCTGAGCTCATCCCATTCTATGTTTTATTTTTTCCAGGATTCTAAGAAGTGTATTTTGATTGATATGCAGGGTTAAGCCAAGGGAATAATGGGGTTCATGAAAAATTATTTATGTTGTTTTGTATGTTATCAAGTGTAATATAACATTCATGTATGTAATCTATTTTCCAAGACTGGTAAACTGGTTGGTCCTTCGGGACTTGATTCCTTGTAATCATACCTATGTATTAAAATAATGCATCGACTCTGGGTAACTGTGTTCGGGGCGTTACATCAGAGTTCCCCTGCATGTCGTGTATCCCTAATTCATGGCGTGCGGAGAGATTCTTCGATCTTTGATTATCTCGGTAGGATGTTCATTCGTCTCTCTCAACTATGAAATCATGTGGGGTGGGTAGGATAATGTTTACTTTAGGGATGGAGGAAACCAAAACATAAAGAATATCATAAATTGTTTTTAAAGAATTAAGGGGTGTGTTTGAGTATGATGTTATACTCTTTTATCATCATTTATATGTTGTGAATTATACAGGCTTATGTACACTAAAAATCGTGGTCGTTGGTGGTCATTTATTTTTCACTAATGACTGCCTGTCTTCTGTGATGATTTATTGGAAGTAAAATGGAAAATGGTTAATCATGTAAATTCAGTTGATTAAATGGAAGTCTGCTGAAAAAAATCCTTGTGGGATCACCCCGGTTAACCAAACATAAAGAATTAACTTATTGAATGGTGGGCTTGATTTTGGAAATCCCTTCCAATTTTTTGCTAACATGTGTAGTTTTAATGCTTGATGCTTGTGGGGTGACCAGGATAGGGATAAGATACCTTGCTGTTGGGCAGCCATTGGTTTGTGGATCTGAGGTCCTATGGGGATGTATTATGGGTCTTGGTTTGGTTACAGTACTAAGAGGGATCTCAGGGATACCTTTTGTTGGTGTGACTTTACAATAGAACCAGATGTGAATGCTTAAATTCCTATTAGGATTATTTCTCCTTTATTTTTTTGTGTCTATACCTATTAATTTCCAAATAGTGAATAATTATTTTAATGTAATCTCTTGAATATGATAACTAGAATGGGTTCAATTGGAATTGTTTTCTGGGAATGAGTTGATACATGGTTTTGGTTGCGGTGTTTCTTATGAATGAAGGGTAAGGAGGGTGTTTGTAAATGGACTTGTTTTGGAACCCATAGGTTGGGATGAGTGATTATTTATGTATATGTATAATTTAGTTCTTATGTTTCTGACTCGCGCCCCACCCATTTTTTTACATTGGGCCGAATACCCCCATTTCATGGGATAATGTGTCTTTCCAAACACTCATTTGAGTGCATAGTTAATAGCTTCTTATTTTCTCTATTTCTTGAGTGGCCAAAGATTATACAGGAAGGATGTGACCACTTGAGGTCTATTGTAGCCATATCTTCGTCAGGTATGGTATGTGGTTGTGGTAATACCATGTGTGTGTGGGCACGTTGTTTCCCAATTGTCATCGGGATGAGGTCTAGGTGTCTTTGGGCATGTTAGTAGTTGTTCGGGACCATGGGTCTTCAAGAGAGGAAGTAGTTATTCTAGCCCATGTGTGTGCGTGCATGGTTACGTTTGGTTTTTTTGGCCCAGGTGTTTGTCGGCGGGATGTGGGGTTGTGATAGCTCATGTGTGTACAAGCAGGGTATGACAGTTGGACTATGGTGAGATGGTCAGAGAGGTCTGATGTGTAAGATATCTTCAACAACCCATGGTAAAGGGCACATGTTACGTAAACATTGAAGTGTTATTACTATTACTTTAAAATACATGCATCTTTTAGTGAGTGGTCCTTTGTGATTTTTCGGTGGATTTTTTCCTTGCTAGGTTTTCTAGTTATCCATTTTTCTCACGGGACATTAGAATGCCTCACCACTTGTGCATGAGAGATTTTGGTTTTCCCTACTGAGTATACCTGTATACTCGCCCTATGTATATAAACATTTTTGAGGATTCCAGGAGGACTTTGGGGATTGTGTGGGACCGTACTAGTTTGGACATTGGGACAATTTCTATTCCTATTTTCCTTTTTATTGGAACATTTTATTCATGTTTTCTTGTACATCTGTAGAACATGCTTTTGGAACATGCACATGAGAATGGTTTGTTTTACTTTACTTTTACCTCCAGCCTTGGTGTTGTTTTGTATTTACTATCTTATCTCCTTACACTAGAAAATAAAAAGGGAAATTCCATCAATTTTGTGTCTAATTATATACCCTTGGTGCCAGTTTCCACTCAAGGACCTATTAAATGTGGGTTTTGGGGGGTCATTATCTCTCCTTTAACTTGAGTAAGGAAGGGTCTAGCAATATTATGTCCCTTACATCATCACGGTAATGGTGGGTCATGGCAATGATAAAATCACATTTAATGAAATACATGCATGAGGTAAGTAATTTATAAACTAAAGTTATTTTAATTGAGTTAATCAACTACTTCATTGAATTTTTATGCCATTATTATATACGAAATGACCATTTATATTATTTTTTATATTCCTACATTTTTTTAATCTATATTTATTACACATAATCACTTCATAGAATAATTCTCACTCCAATGATATGATATTAGTATAGTTTTTCTTATCTCACAATTATTTCCTTATAACATAATCAATATTCAACACTTATTACATTTATGTGGTTTATATACAACCACTTTTATAATTTATATCACGTATCTCTTTATATTGAGGGTAAAAAATGTTTCATTTTAGGTTATTTATTTATAGGGATTTTGATTCAAAACATACTAATCTGGTATGGGATTTCATTTACAATCTAATTTTATTTTGGTATTTATTCTATATGAAATTATATTAGGGGAAATTCTAAGATAATAATCTAAAAATACTGCTTTATTTTTATTTTCGTTTTGTTATTTATTTAATTTTCACATAATAGAATCATTTTCTTCCATTTAGTACTTAAACTTATAAGAAATGTTTTTTAGTAAAAAACATTTATTTCCTATTTGGTTGGGAATATTTTTATTCCATGTTAATGATTTCATTAAAAAAAATTCCAGAATTTATTTAATATTATCTAGATATTTATTTATTTAATTTTTACCCGTGTTTGATTTTATATTAAATGGTTTAAAATTAATCTTCTATTATTTTTATAAATGTGGTTGTTTTTACAAATTCTTTAAAGGGGATATTTTTTTAATGTACACTACATGATGTTCTTGTCCTAACTACATGGCTAGTGTATTAATTTCAATATATTTTACATCTTCCAAAATAATTTTCAAATATAATGTGTTATTAAATATTAAAAAAAATTATATTTTATTAAATTTATTTCAATAAAAATAAAATGTTACGCAAAAAATGATTATGTTTTACTTTAAAGGTATTTTAACATATGAAAACACCCATTGATGTTACTAGGGATATGATCCAATGATGCAATATTTATTATTCTTATGGATTTTTTTGATTCTGATATACTAATTTTATACATTCTTTATTCAATGGTGGTTAATATTAAGCAATAAATAATATTGTGAATGAATAGTATTAATTTATAAAATTATGAGGAATGCAAAGGATGTGAAGATTACTGGTGGGGCATGTTGTTGGTAGCCTATAAGATAATAAAAATGATTTGAGAGACAAAAAATGTTACAACAATAGATGGGTATTTAATTTACAACCAAAAATTTATTAACAACTATTTCATGGATAAATGGTCTTGACGAGATATTCTAGGATATCATGGTTGATAGGAATTTATCATGATCATTGAAATTAAGAATTTTCTTTATTAATGATATGTTTTCCATTATCCTTGTGTTTTTATTATTGATATAATCCATGTATTCTCTTTATATAATGTTTTAATTGAATATAATTTTTTTTATTAGCCACTATGCCATGTTGATTATGACTTATATTCTCATGATTACATATATTGTATCTATGCTTTACTCAGCATTATTGATCACCCTTTATATGTTTTATTGCCCTATTAAATGAAGAAATATATTTTGAATGATATCATGGGTGAACTAATTATTCATATTCTATATTTTATATTTTAAAATGTAATCAACGAATAATGTATGTGTCTTGTTCTTCATTACCACTAAACTTCTAGATCATTGGTTGTGTGATTCCTTATATTGTGTGATAATGTAATAATGTATATATCATGTTTAGTATATTATTTAGAGACACTACATTATAAATATCACATGAATATCGAATAGTGATTGTAGTGCATATCCATCAGTCAAGTGGATATATCAAGATACTCAAAACATGAACATTCTCATCCATGATCGTTCTTTATGCATCACATTATTTATAATTTCATTAAACCTGTGATAAATTCAAGAAATTGAATGTTTTGGATTCATATTTTAAGTATAATATTATATATTATATATATTTCAGGTAATCTATTTAACATTGGATGTTTCTCTTAGAAACACAATAAGAGTATCCATAATTCATTAAGAAATATATGAAGTAGGAATATCACTAAATTAATTTTATATTAATACATATTAAAAACAATTAATTTATTTTCAAATAAATTCATATTTATCCTTCGTATCAACAGTCATATCATGTATATGTGATTTTAGGATTTTCATATTTATCTTCTATAATATTTAAAATGACATGACCCATGCTCTCTAGATTCATTCATACATAATTTTTTAGCGTAGTTCTATACATAATTGTACGATGGTCATTTATTTACACATACATCAAGACTGGTGGTATCTATAATAATATAGTAATTTGTTAAATGACAATTTACGTTAATTTTGAATACTTGATCAATGTCAAAAAATGAATACCCAATAGAAAAATATCATTTGATACTAATTTTTGGTCATATTAGAGTTCTCAAGAGGGGGGGGAATGAATTGATCATAAAAAATTAATTTAAAAAAATATCCCAATTAATAACATATACTGGGGAAATAATATTTTTGGAATATATCATTGGATGTTTTGAATTTTTTTTTTCAAGGGTAACATTAAAACCCACTTAAGAAATTTATATTTACTTTATCTTCTGAATAAATTATTCTCCATCAAAAAATTGTATATATATCACTAATAAAATCTAACTATCTAATTAATTTTTCAAACACTGTTTATACATATGAATCATAATGAAGAGTTGATAAAATAATTTAAATAAAATTATAAGAAAAATAAGGAAAATAAATAAACCCCTGTTAGAAATTAATATAATAAGAGGTTCAATTTCGTAAGGAAAAATATTATTATCCACTTATATTTATACCACATCTAACAATGATTATTATAATAAATATACTGATCCAAAAAACTAGACTATATTTTAAAAATAGTAACTAAATACAATTCTATTTAAGATACAACTAGTATAAATCCTTGTTATTAAATAAAAAACATGTATAAAAAGATTTAAATTTATTAATGAAAAATTATGTTCTATATAGGAGTCGTGATCCATGAAAACACAAAGAATAACAGAACCACTGAAATAAAATACCATCATAGAGATAGAAATGAGTGAGTAACAATTTTTCATGATGATTTGTCTAAGATCATCTTTAGTTGATAGTTTTTCATTAAGTGTATATTCAAAATATTATAAAAAATTCCTTCAAAATTTATTAATAGAAATACATATAAAGGGTATAAAAATTGTGTATCATGGGTAGTATTTCCTATAGTGTCCTTATATTATTCAATGTTTATATCTCTCAATATGTATGTTGACCTTTTGCGGATTCCAGGAATTCAAAATCAAATACTCAATAATTATCCATTGATGAATGATTATAATTAAATCTCTAAAACAATCGTTCATTCAGGAAGTCCTCAATGGTATAAATTTAATATTATAATAATAAAATATCCATTATGAATTTTTTTTTGATATTTATGGGTTGACATAATTCATACATCAGCACAAAAACAATGATTTTACTGAATCATGGATGCATAGTTTGGTATAGGAATGTATGATCAATAATTCATCTTATAGAAGAATAAAACCTCTTGATGAATGATTTTATTCCTTTTCATAGATAATTTTCCATTCAAACATAATATTTTTCCTATAAATAGAATATATTTTCTTTATATGAATGATATTTGGTTCATTTACATGGACTTTTTATCCTTTCCATGGAAGATCATTTCATTATACAGAATATATTTCAATTTCATGGGATATATTATTTCCCATTTCACTGATTATCTATTATATCCTAGGAGATTCATCAATATGAATAATCTATAGTTTTTCCCTTATAATAGTCCACAATTTCTATATATTTTAATATTATTATTCTTGGACAGTTAACCTAATTAATAGTCAATATAAATCATTCTCACAGATGATCCTCACTTTTTTAATTTTGATCTTGTCTTCACAAAATCATGTTTTCAAGGTTTAATTTTTTCAATAATAGGTTTTCTAGTATTAAATTTGATCCATCAAAAAAATATCTTTAATAAATGTCACTTGGATATTTTATTCATAGAAGATGTAGTACATTCATTGTAGATGTATTGGTCTTATAGAGGAAATATTATCTTTTATGAAAATATTCATTGGTCTTACGAACAATCCATAAGTATCATATTTAATCAAAAATTATGATTTCATTCATAAAATAAAAAATGTATCAGGATTATAAAAAATATTATTTGGTATCACAAGAATCATGAATTTATTGACTGATTGAATAATTTGGATACTCATTTATTTTATAAATTATTTCCATTGAAAAAATATTAATTAAAAATATATTGCTATTCTCTCCTATAAAACGACTACAATAATTATTTAATGTATTTTCCTCCACAATCATTCATGTATATCCGTGAATTTATTTTTTTCATGACTTTACTATTGTTTTTTCTATTCTTTTAAATTTATCATTCCTTTTTTGGTTAGTTCAATTGTTTTTTTAATTTGTAAAATATTTTTTCAAATAATTATGATGAAAAGGTAGATATTTTTAATAGTTTTGTTTAAATTATGGTACATAAGAATTGTATTTGATGATGGGTTAGCATATGGTACACCAATATAATAAATTGTGTGAATGATTTATTATATCGATAATTGATCATGGATTATATGATGATTTTATACTATTATAATAGTGATTGAATATTTATTTGTAAGAGGGATAACAATATAATGTCCCAAAATTCATTTATTGTATTTATTTAATTACTAATATGTTTCAAAATAGAAATATTACAGTTTTATGAAATAAGGGTTTTGTTTTATGATAAAAATGTATGTTTTTATCTTTAAAATTGTAATGCCTATATTTGAATGAATTTCTATTATCATATATATATTTAAAGTTGCCATATGTTTTTATTTTTTTTAATAACATTGAAAATTAATTCAATTTGATATAAATTATTATGAGTGTACTTTAGAAAACCATTTTTATATTATTCTTATTTTTATATAATGGAAATATGTTTTATTAAATATTATCTTCCTTTGTTAAAATGAAATAATATCTCAAATATTTTAACATATTTTATAGTCCTAATTAAAATTATATTTATATTCTTCCACTTGATGATTGTAATATTCTCATCCCATATTTTAAAAATATTTTTTTGGGATTATGTATCATTAATAATTATTATTATTATTAAGTAAATTTTTGAATTATGGGGTTTTATATACGAATGATTAACCTTTTTCATTTAATGACTATGGACTAGTTGAAATAATTTAATATTTTGTATGTAAATAATGGTTTTATTAGCTAAAGAATTTTACTAACTACCTAAAACGCTAAACCTAAAATTTGTTGGGTATTAATGTTATTAAATGTTTCATAAAAATGAGGTATTTATTAGAAGGTTATGTTTGAGTCATTACACAGTTTTTAGCAATGTAACCATGCTCACTAACCATGTAGTCTAGTAAATTGCATAAAATATCAATTTTTTAAATCTAAAACTAACAATTAATTGTAAAAAATTGTATTATAAAATAAATAATTGAAAATGAAGTTTTCAGTTTCACATAGGAATAAAGGTAGAGTAACTCAAAGAATAAGAGTAACAAGATTGATTAAATAAAGGCGCAAAATGATTATATTCCTAAATGAATAATTAAAAACTAATTTGAAAATGTGGAATTAGTTTATTAAAAATTAGACTAGGAAAATAATAATTATGATTATTTTAGAAAAAAATACAAAAAAATATTTGACATGGTGTTAGAGTTTATAATTCTAAAATAAGATGAAAAAATGAGACGCCCCTTAAGGTTGATGTTACTTTAATATAATGAATAAAATATAAGTCATGGATTATTGTAAGTGATTACTAATGGAATTAAATATAATATTCTTAATTTTAACCAATTTCTTTATGGTAGTAATGAATATATTTTCCTAAAAAAAATTATTTATCATAAACTTGAATAAATTACACAATTTTCATGTAATGTAGAAGGGTAAATTTTTTTTGATTGGTAGAACACATGATTTGTTTAATTTCACTATAAATTATCAGAATGAGTTCTATCATTGAAGGAAAAATCATCATAGAAAAATAATTGTAGGATATATTTATAGACAGGAGTCTATAAGATGAATTAGCAAACTGAAAAGGCAAATAGATATCATTTGTAATACTTGTTCAAAAGGAAATAGAATGAATGGAAATCATGAAAGAATTGATACAAAATCCTTAATTCCATATAAATTAATTTTATATTATTAATATGCATCAATGTCACAAAATTAAATTACATGTTATAATTATTTCATTACATTAAATAATAGTTTTACTTGGATTTCTAATGTGATATTTGTAAATTACAATCATAGGTTGTACAAAAATTCATAATATTTAGATTTTCTATTGAGAAATAAGTGTTTTATTAATTAATAAGAATATTGTATATAAATTTAGATAGTATGAAAGAAAATAATTTGAGTCATACTAGTCTAATCATGAAACTAAAATTGAAAAATTAAGACTATATGCGAGGTAGTAAAATAAATTTATAGAAAGAAAAAATATATATCTAATTAAAATGTAATAATTTTTTTTGGATAAAATCAACCTTAAAAAATTAAATTGGAAATAATTTTTTAACCACTATATACATTAAAAGCATTAAAAATTAATAAATGGATCAAATATGGGTTCTTATGAGATGTGGAATAAGGAGAACCAATTAGTTAAACAATATAAACTATTTTTTAGTACTTATTTTATTATAATTGAAAGGTTACATCTAAAAATGTATAATTAAAATGATAAATAATTAATTTTAATAGGATATATATCAAATAATAGAGGATAAATGTATTGGAATAAAAGAGAATAATATTTTGGCTGATATAATGATGTGAAGATTATTTTAAATATATCTATTCAAGGAAAGAAAAATGAAAAGTTTTGTGAATATTTTATAATATTTAATTTTATGATTTAAAATAAAAGAGTTAGGAGGTGTAGTTGGGGTTTGGCTTAGTGGTAAGAACCCCGTAAGGCTACATGGAAAATGGGGGTTTAAAACCCATGGGGTGCAGGGTACTGTAGCAGTACTGTAGCGGTACTGTAACAGTGGCGGCATTGTTCATCAGCGGGTACTGTAGCGGCGGCAGGACAATGTAGCTGCGGCAGGGCACTATAGCGGCGGCAATACTGTCTGGTACTGTAGCAGCAGGTTACTATTCACAGAATGTGATTTGGCCGTAGAATTTGGGCTTACGGGCTATGTAATGGGCAACAAGCCCACTGGGCCTTTGGGCTATGTAATGGGTTTTCCTCTACCCAGTTAAAAAGAGGACTTTGCTTTGATTTAATAATAAAAATGAGGCTTCGGTCCCAACCTTTAAAAAAATAAAAGAGTTAGGAGGAAACCATAGATGAATTAAAAAGTGAAATACTGATTTAGGTAATATGAGGGGTGATTAATTTTAATATTTAATAAAAAATATAAGGATAAAATTTTCTGAAAATATATGTGATTAATATATATCTTTTCATATTAGTAAGAACCGATGAAAACATATAATAATTTTTATTATATAGTCAATCTATTTTAATACATTAATTATAACAACATTCTATTTATGAAGATGTTAAATTCAAGGAGTCTTTTATTTTATTAATGGAGATATATCAAAATAAAAAACAATTAATCATTGTATATGTATCCAATAATAAAAAAAACATAATTTAATTGGAAGAAATTGGGTTTTTAGAAATAAACTCATTGATAAAAGATGGGTTTTAAGAAAAAAATCTATATATTTATTGACAAATTACATTAAAATTAATGGAATTAAATTTACTGAATCATTTCCACTTGTAGAATATCCTAGATCCATCATCGTTTTTCTATAATTTATATTCCATAATAATTAAAAATTTAATCAAATAGATATTGTTTATTAAAATTTCATTATTATAAGAATTCATAAGGAAGAGCAACCATGAACTGGACAAGATCATGGAACTATGTATTCCAACTTCCTAGTGGTAGAAAACATTCACAAATGTGGATGATTATGTCATATCCTTGAATTATATGGGATTATGTGATGTATTAAATTACTTCTATAGATTATCACGAGATTTCTTCATCACATATAAGAATCCATTAAATATTTAAGAAATATTCATGAATTTCATTAAGACACTACCTTCTGGTGGACACTGAATAATTACAATGATTCCTATCAGGGTAAGGTTGTTTTATAGAAGTTCAAATTAATAAATTTGTTAAGTATTTTTGGAATCTATAAAGATATTCCACATGTATGATTGTGATTTTATCTTTTTCTAATGAAAAAACTTTTCTTTGGTACGGAACCCATGTCTTCTAATGATTAAAACATGGAAACATATAGCTATGGCATAAGGGATCATGGATCATTACTTAGGATATTATATAAATTGTCACATGGATGCCCACATTCATCATGTGAGGCATCTTCCATTCATTTTTATATAATAACTGTACTCATCACATAAATCTTCCTGGGCTCAATTTATTGGGAATTTTTACCTCATCATATAGGGTAATACAATAAGGCTCATACCCTATATAGTGAATGAATATAGGCATGTTAACATATAGGTATTATATTCTCATTACATAAGAAAACTAATGTTCATCGCATGAGTAAGTATCATAGTCATGTTTCCTAGGTATATAGAGTTGATATCTTATTCTCATCACATAGTCTTCTTTGGAGAATCAACTATAACACCATAAAATTATTACCTAGTTGGTTTTATGCTACGTTAGGTGAGGTAATAGGTTTATATATTACTAAGGGTGGTCCCACATATTCCTTTCACATATTGGTGCATCATATATTTTGAGTCTAGTGGGGATGATCCTAGATATTATTATCTTGTATAAGTCAATTTATAAGTTTAGTGTTGAGTTAGTATGGACTTTCATATATTGTTCATGGATAAGTTTGCAAATATTTAGATACTAGTTGGGCTGGTCCCAAATACACTCTCAATTTATGGGGTGGTTCATAAGTTTAAAAATGAGTGAGGGATCTCTACATTCTCACATCTGATATAGGATAGAACATATATAGAGTTATGTGGGGACGGTCCCATGTACTCTAATAATTGCTTGTTATCTTCATATGTATATTTTCTATAGGATATACATTCCATATTCTCTCATCACATACTTGGTTGGGAATATGTAATAGTATTGTGGACATTACAAAGTCTAGTGGGACATTTTATTTTTAAAGTGAGAGGATGGTATAATCATGAAAAGTGACCAGGATTTGGAGATTCATCCTCTTGAAAAAGAAATGAAATAATGGTAATTCTAGGATTGATCCGCATAGAGGCATCCAATGCTCTATGTTAGAAATAATGGATCAAAACACATAATGCTTGAGTTTACAGTTTAATTCCATGTTATTGGATGGGTCTATTTAGGTAAAAATCGTGTTGTAAGTATTTTTAAATCGTAAGTGGTGTGAGAATAAAACATGGTATAATTATTATACATTAATACATCAAAAAAAGTTTCATCAAATGATATCATTCCATGAACATGTGGCATAATATTCTATTTATACTGGGGATCTAGGGTTCATCGCTCAGGGAATCTAATGTTCGTATTATATGGTAGGTTGTAGTTTAACACCTTTAACTAATGATTTTTTTTGTGCAGTTTAACATTGAGTGATTAGGATATTGTTCTATGTATTTTATTATCATATATATTTCAAGTTTTTGTTGGTGGGTATTATGGATTAATTTACCTAATACTTTTGAGGATGGTTGGAATAAAATTATATGTATCATATATGAGCACATTAAGGGGGTGATGGGTGGTCTCCCCCAACAATGACATGGTTAAGACAAACATATCCACTATGTTGGTGATATTAGATGAAAAATTTTGGGCATAGTAAATTATTGAAGGTATGATAGATATATTGAATAATAATTTTTATTCATTTAATTATATGGTATGGATACTTCTCATCCCCTGTTTGAAGTAAGGGGATTAGCTCTATGTTTCGATGCTAATTTTTTTTGTTATGATGTTGGCTTGAGTAATCCCTTTTCGAATGAATGTGGGAACTATGAGTATAAAACTTTTCATAAATTATTTGTAGTTATTGGGTGAATGAAATTACACCATAGATTTTGGTGTATACATAGATATAGTTTCATAAAAATTTGGATTTGTGAAATCTAGTGGGAATATGTCAAGGGTGTTTAATAGATGTAAAGGTTGGTTTTTTTACATATTTGGGTTTTATTTGAAAAATAAATATTCATTAATTTTATATGAATTAAAATTATCATGTTCTTCAATGATAAATGTTAAAAGAAGTAATATAAATCATTACCCATTTTAAATAAATTCCATTGTAACGAATTTCCAATAAGCTTCTCACATTTGGAAATTTGTTGGAGTCATTGGTTATACAAATTCATGAAAGGGAGCTTTGTGAAAACCAAGATAATTCATCCTTTTCATGTAGAGGTTCGTCCCAAAATAAATGGTGGATGATAATCGATTGATGGGAATTTAAACTCATAGAACATGATTCCATGTTAAACTAGGGATTGACCATGAAAGTATATTTACGTCAAACAACCTCATATGGGATAAAAAACATTGAGTTGTGTGAGGGAATTTTTTTCATTTTAGAGATCTAATAGATACCCCATAGAGAATTATCTATTTGATGTCTAATTTCATATGAATGTTTTAGTTGTGTGACATTTTTAAAATTTATTTTAAAGACTCCAATTTATCTCAAATTCATTTTGTTTCTATTTTCCTCTCTGGCTTGGTATAGAACCACTTATTACAGTTTTGGAAGCATTTATCAACATTGAATCCCCCCTATAATGTAAACTAATAGTGAATCAGACGATCACATTTTGATGAAAACACTAATGTATATAAATTTTTAGATTATGTCACTCATATTTTTACTATCTCATATAAAATGGTAATTCATGTCATTCATCTTGTATTATCCCGACCCTAAAAAATATTTCATGTGCCCTAGTATAGCTATTTTACATTTACATAAGATGGAAGAACACTATTTTTATGAAATTCCAATATTAAATAATGATTTAGAGCCAAAAATCCTTAACAGCCACAAAAATCATTTGTTTGGGAATATGAATTATTTATGATGGATCATTTGGGAACAGTCCTTTCACGAATAGTCTATTATGATGGGAGCCTAGTGTAAATATCGTGTAGATGAAGAACAAATTATAAAAGATATTTTTTGCGACAGAGTGTAAAAAATATATTTAAAGGTTATATATACACAATTATATTAATGGGATTCTATACCAGTTAGAAATATGTTTTTTCAAGGGGTACAAAATCCCATCCATAATAAACTAAAAAATAAAAAAAATAAAATACATTATAAAAAAACATAACAAAAATAATATAAAATATTTAAAACTATATACATTTTATTTAATAACTATATTACAAATATTATTCTCATTAAAATATTAATCATAATAAATATGTAAAAATCTATAAATCATTGAGAAGGGAAAGGGTCATCTAGATGACGGGGTGGAGGGAAATCTGTCCCTATACCCTCAGCCAGTTGTCACTTATGCTCTATCATCTGACCACTGCTGCTCTTGTTATGGACAGTAGTCCTCCTCATACTGTTGTTGTCAGTAGAGGATTTTCCACTCCATAAAAAGGTTCCCTATAACCACATCTATATCTAACAACTTATACTCATACTCTTTTTCCTATGATGTGGACTCTACATGAGATCCTCTATTGAAGGATGGAGAAAACATCATTGTACCATAATAAATGTTAAGTGTCAATTGGGATCAAATACCAACAACTCAACCTTTCTAAAAATCATTCTGATACACTTATATCAATGTTAAATCATCAAATCATGATGCACAAGTGGTGTGAACCACTTTATCGTAGTGTATTTTATCATGTGTGTGAGAAACCATGGCTTCATAGGACTAAATCAAACACAATTTGAAATTAAAATAAATAAAATAATTTTTAGTTAAATTTAACACTCAAAAAAATAGTGTCAAAAAAATAGAGTAAAAAAATATAACATTATTGACCATAAATAGTATGTATACCGATATGATTAGTGTAGATATTATTTTAAAAATAGAACTCGATAATAACATCATGCTCAACTACCTATATGAAATATAAATTAACCATATTAATTTATGGTTTTATCAATTATTTGAATAAAATACATACAATATGTTTTCATTGAGTAATGAATGTGCACCTACCAGATTTATCTGTAACCTCATGACTCCAACGTTTCTACTTAACTAATGATGATATCCTTTGAAAACTTTTGACCATTAGTATGGTCAAAATTCATCCCAAACATGAGTGCATATGTAATCAGGGGTTTGGTTTCAACAATACTGATAAAGTACTATTACTCCAGATTAATTTGTGAATCTATTCCCCATATTGTTGAACAAAAAATGATAATTCTCATGCATGCTCTCCTCCTTAATCGATTACATCATGTTATCATTGATGGGTTATGATAACCCCCACAAATAATTAATAATAGAAAATTAGTTAATAAAATTTCAGAAAAACTACATTTCATTTATGTACCATATAATGATCAAACATGTGGTTCCAAATAATAATGATGGCACGATCCGATGAAACCCATACCCCAAAAAATATTATGTATAATGGAACTCCCCTATCCAAAAGAAATAATTGAAAAAACGTTAGAAAAATAGAACAAATAATCCAAAAAATTACAAAAATATTAATTATAATTAATCAAAATTATAAAAAATTAACAAAAATACACTACTGAACATACCTCCATTTGTTTGGAACGAAATCAAGATGTTTATGTCATTCAATAATAGGGTTTTTAATCATTAATAACACATGAACACAAACCCTATGATCAATAAATAAATATCCTACAACCTGAGGGTCTTATAATGATTCATCAAGATAATCATCTTGAAGCATCTCCTCCTCGAGGATATAAAACATCTCATCTAAAGTACGATCAGTAATAGTAAACAAGTAATATATTTTGACATAAAATAATTAAAAACAATTATTATATATAGAAAATAATTATTACTATAACCATCATGTAATTGTTTCATTCTTCATCTACATCATCTTGTTTTATTTTTATGTTGTCAAAATCATCATCTTCTTCTTAAGTTTCATCATTGTTCATATGATTTTTTTCATGATCATATTTTTTAAATAAAATTCACAAATTAAATCATATAATTCGAAATCACCATTAGACTGTAACTATGGGGTGTTATCATTGGTATTCATGTCTCTTTATTGAAAATATGTATTTGGAGGTATGTCTTGAGAAATTTCAATTCCTTTCACTTCAATAGAACCACATTTAAATTTCATAAACTAATTTTCTTGGGAAATCATTATTTATAATGTCCAAAAATTAAAAAACTCTCTAGTAGATGGATAATAATTTTAATAATGAATTACATCTTCTTGATGATCTAATAAAATTCGCTAAAATAATACAAGAAGGATTTTATATTTAATGTCGATGATTCAATGATGTGGATGAACACTTAATCCTCAATCTGTATCAAACCATGGGAATTTAAACATTATTACATAGTTTTGTCTTATATACAACAGTTTAGTTATTAAATCCATCATTCCATAAATGTTGATTTCAATTTCCCTATGATAAGATACTCTGTTAGAAACAAAAAAATTAAATTTTTTGATTTACCATATGCACGTGTATGGAATAAAAAATATTTTACCATATATTCATAATATGGTTTATCCATTTTGGAAGGAGGGTTACTCAATAATATTAATCGGTTATCATTTTTTCAACATGTTGTGATACATGAAAAATTTAAAAACTGTTAAAAATAAAAAAAATATTGACTTTACATGATAAAAATTAATCAATTTACATTGTCAGTCTTTGAAACTGCTATGAACAGTTTTGTAGATGAGTTTTTTCAATGTAAGTTAGTGTAATTTATTGAAACTATTTCATGATATAATCATGATATATTCAATAAATAAACTACTATTAATTTTCATTAAACAAAATTAAATAATATATCATAGTACCAGTCACTCTAAATATTGTGTCACTTCTTTATGGTTGAATACCATATGTATGAGTCTTATGTTGTTCATAATCTAAAAGAAATCATCCATAAACCCCACCCAGTCCATGTTCAGTTTGATTAAGAATTGGTAATTGAATATTCATTGAATCATAATAATTTCTCTCATTTGAGACCATTGATTTTTTATATAGATAATCATTTTAGAAATAATGAGAGAATAAAAAAGAAATGTCCTCTTGTAATAAACTTATTCAATTAACCCTTCAACCGGTGCTCTTTAATGTAGCATTTTATTCAATTTGTGCATGAAACAATCTTAGGAGTACATCTATCAGAATTTTTCCAATCCTCCATATTTTTCTTCATATTGAAAATGTAAAATAAAATGATATACTAAATCAAAGAAAGATGATATAAATTTTAATTCTAGTTGACATAAAATTTTAGAAAATATATTATTACAGTCTACATAGTTCATTATTTTCTATTGTCACCATAAAAATGTCCCATAAAAAATATTATATTCATATTAGTGCATCTTGAATCTATGAATTCAATAGACCTATAAATCAAATCGATAGAAGTATTTCACTTATTACATGAAAATCATGAATTTCTATTCCAGTAATATGAATCTTTCTAACATATCTAACCAAATTGGAAACATAAGCATATGGTGGATTCAAATCCAAAATCTAATGGGAAAAAAATAAATTATATTCTTTAAAACCTATATAATCCTCTTCTGGAATCATCAACTTCTATGATAAGTCATTTTCAAACAACACATGTTATTTCTAATATATAATTTCAAAAATATCTAATACTTCTATTAAATTATTTTTTCCATCCTAGGTTTCTCCAAAACTATATAAAACATATTTTCAAAATATTTCTTATCAATATTCATGACATATAATATGTGACAGACAGAAAAAGCAGTCTACTGTTGTGGATCCCAAAAAAAATTATATCGTATCCGATTGTGATATTTCCCAAAGACATATATTTTATGATGGTTTATAAGGTATTCAATGTAAATAAGAGGTAAAAAAGATATAATATATTTTAAATCTATAAATGAAATCATTTCAGGAGGTCCATCTATTTCAATTCTACAATTTCTGAAATGATTTCAATACCTTCAGAAAGGATGATAAATTATAAGAAATATTTAGTGATAGTTGAAAAAATATTCTCTCTCATAGACCATAATGAGATATTTCTATCACTGATATAATAAGAACATGATTTTGGACCATCTATAATCCAAAGGCAAAATATTCCATATTTTTTAAAGTCACTAATTTTCAACATTAATTTTTCTTTCATTTGTAAATTGAAATTCATAGTAACAATGCGGGTACTTACACCATTTACCCACATTAAACATAAGTCATCAATAAATGGATTCATATAAAAATAAATATTATATTTTGGATCTTCCAGATTTAATAAGGTCAAAAATATATATGGCTCATTATTTGACATTGAAGGAGTTATTTTTTATAGACTTATAAACATTGACCAATAAAAATATTGATTATGTATGAATAAAATGGGTAGAAACCATAAGTTAAATGACCTAGTAACACATTATAGAATTATGAATCCAATGAATGATGGACATGGTAAAAATGATTACATGAATAACCATTATAAGGATTATTTAATCTTTAATCATTTGAAATATTTTATTGGTTCTATGAAATCAATGATGATGTGTTTTGAGTCATAAATAACTTCTACAATCTGGATATATATAGTAAATAACTCAACTTCGTAATAGGAACTAATCCATAATTCCCTTGTTCAGCCTCATAGTAACTCTATTATTTATATGTAGGATAATTTTATAATGACTAATTTTATCCCTAACATATGATTCAATCATTTAAATAGGCATGAATCTTCCGATAACCAACACCCAAATTATGAACCAGCCTATTTCTCTATGTAAAAATATTAGGAAAATAATTTATGTAAGGTGATAATGATTTAACAAAAAATGTTATCTAATCACAAAAACAATTTGACATTACACCATCTAATTTAATATCATTAAAATTTGTAAGAACTTAATATTTGCATATCTTACAACATGGATTTAATGAAACATAAGCAAACATTGGCAACTCCTAAAATCTATATAGTTATAACTATAGAGTTAAATAAATATCAATATGATTTTTTCATTATTGAATAGTCAGACCATCAAACTCATTTACAATATTATAACACTTTCATGGATCTGGAACCAAAGTACTACTATCATCACCAAAATTGTGCCCACCATGTTGATACCAAAATAATATAATTTTGGTAATAAAAACATAATAGATGACCCGCGATATTGTCAAATTTTCTAAATATATTCATATCACATATCTCACATAGGAACATAATTGTCCCTTAAAAAATTATAGTTAATATTATAAAAATGATAAAAATCCCTAACACCCTCAATATATATATTCTTTATACCAAAATATTTTGGATTCCTATGATAATTTTTTAATTACAATCTTATTATAGGGAATGATATCTAATTTTTTATTCCTTATATTTTTAAAAAAAATAATAAAATATTTCCTAATATTAACTTAATATGATCAATATACTATCAGAAAAAAAATAAAATAAAATAAAATTACATGAAAATATTTTCAATTCTATCTAATAACAACAATTTTTTATTGAATTTTTAAAGTAATGATAATTTTGTCAAATTTCCAATAATTTCTCTAATTATATTTAATTTCCATTATGAGAAATTGATGTCTTACCATGGTGTATGATAAAAGTAGAGAGTGGAGGAGATAGAGGTGATAACACAACAAAACAGTTACAGTACCACAAGGATCATAACGAATACAAAAGAGACATTCATTGATAAACCAGATATTGATAGAAGAGAATGTGGATGCAAGAGATATCAATGATAATTGTATTTAATTATTTCCATTCTTTAGTTAAATATATGATTAGAAGAAAATGATATTTTTCAATAATAATGTTTTAAAATTACATCTATCAGTAAAACATTATTTTCTCATGAAAAGATATTGAATAAAAAAGTGACAAAATCTCACCAAGCATGTCATTATTATCTCTTTCTTCTATTTCATCTTTAATCAGTCACATGTTTACCTATCACTACCTATCCTCCCAAAAGTATGAAGACAAGGGAACACGAATTCTTTCACACTATCTTATCCTCCTACCCAACAACTTCATGCCTCTGTCACTCCCTTTGGGTAGCCTTCTATTAGTATTTGTTGATACCTATCGTTAATAGTGTTTAATTCATGATAATATTGGTATATTATTATTATATTTTATATTCAATGCTATTTAAAACTAACATTTATGAATTACTACATATTTATTCTTTTTTTACTAATAAATTATCATTACTACTAATTTTTTCTATTTACAATTCATTATCACTATGTTTTACAAATTATTACTCATTGGAACTATTTTTTTCAAATTAATTCTCATAATAGATAATTTTAAATAATTAACATTAATTAGCACTATTCATTAACATTTATCAGTCATCAATGATACTATTTACTTATTAATATCCATTAGAACCATTTTTTACTACTTACTACACATTTATACTTATTTTTACTAATTAACACTCATTGCCTATAAATTTTACTCATTAATTATCATAAAAACTAATTTTTACTAATTTCATTATATTTAATCTAATTTTTACAAAAAAATTATTATTTTTCAGTAACCTTTTCTAAGTAATTCTCATTACTTGTGATTTTTAGTAATTACCTCTCATTAACACTAATTTTTATTAATTACTACTTAAAATAGATTATTGATACAAATTACTACTCATCCCCAATAATATTTAATAGTTACCACTGAATACCACTAATTTTTACTAATTATAAATAACTACTGGTAATTTAATCTAATTACTACTAATTAGCACTAACCGTTAATAAATAACTCCAATTTTTTTATAATTTTTACTAATTACCGCATGTCTCTACTAATTGATTCTATTTAATTACCATTACCATTGATTTTTAAAAATTAACACTGATTTTTATTATTGTTTCCCAATTACTGATCATTTAATCTAGTTTATAGTAGTTACTACCTATTTATACTAATTTTTACTAGCGAACTCTCATTTCTAGAGAATTTTAATAATTTATAAACATTCCCACTAGTTTTTACTAATTGATGCTCATTTCTGCATGTCTTAATAAATTATTTCTTATTTCTAATTGTTTTTAGTAATTAAAACTCATTCCCACTATTTTTTAAAAATAAAACTTATTTCCATTAATTATTACTAATTGAAACTCATTACAATTAATTTTTACTAACTAACAATCATTACCACTGTTTTTTACTAATTATATCTAAATCCTACAACTTTTTACTAATTACCACTAATTTTGGATAATTTTTTACTAATTTCCAATCATTAAGGATATTTTTTTTACTATTTACAACTAATTTATGGTAATATTTACTAATTACACCCATTATTTATAAATTTTTTTAATATTACTCATTGCCACTAATTATTACTAAATTCACTCAATTATTTAATTTTTACTATTTAGGACTCATTTCTGTATATTTTTAAAATTTTCATTTCATTTCTATATAATTGTACTAACTACCAGTCATTTACGATCATTAACACTTAGTTATATCAACTGTCACTAATTTCTTGTCATTGCTAGTAATTTGAAATATTTAATTGTACTATTTAACAATAATTTCTAATTATTAATAATTACTAGTAATTTTTATTAATTACACATAATTTCTAATAATTACTGCTAATTTTTACTGATTATGTATAATTTGTACCAATTAACGCTAATTTTTACTAATTATTTTGAAATTAATAATATTTAAGTAACATAATAAAAATAGATTTTCTTACCAATAATTACAATTCAACAGTACTTATTATAGATTATTAAACATTATTATAACTTATTGCTATAATCTGTGATTTACTGCAAATTTTATTAATTAGTTTAATTTCTTTATAAATTTTAAGTAGATACAACGAATTATAACATCATATTGAATATTTAAACAAATTACTTCTATTTAAATCTATTTAATAGTATGTAAAAATAATTGTTTCTAATTAATATTATTTACTTATAGTACAATAGTCATGCTAGTTAAAACTAATGACATCTATATAAAACTAATTACATATAATTTAAAATAATTATTGGTACTTAAAATTAATTACATATTAATATAAATAATTATCATGAAATAAAACTAATTTATTATAGTTAGTAAAACTAATTTATAATATATAAAAAAGTAATTAAAAATAAAAAAAATTAATGAAATAACTCAAAATAAATGATCTATCGTAGGAGAATATGAATCTATTACTTCCCAATCAAAATTAATAATTTATATGTAGATATAATGAAGGGGAAGGAATGGGAGAAGAGATTTCAAGAGAGGTGAGATAGGAAATGTGAGGAAAAAAAATCAATTGGATGAATATATATATATATATATATATATATTTAATTATGTATGTACATATATATATATATATATATATTAAATTGGCATCTATGGGACTATTTTTGATGGGTCTACCATCATAATTATATCCCACTATAAATAATGGTGTCAGCAATAAAAAAGTTATTTGTGATGGAACCCATTATAAATACACTTCTACCAAAAAAAATTTGGTGGCATATTATAAATTCATGTCTTAATTAACCATAAGGTCGAATAGTATTTGCGATATGAGAAATTACCCACTGAAAATAGAAATTCATGATATATGGCATGCAACCAAGAAATTGATACTTGTGATAGAAAATTATTCCAATCACAAATAATTTTATAATTATAAGTATCTGTGATGGGTTTCATTTCCAATCCATATAGTCCTGTTGTAAGAAATATTTGCATTTGGTGATGAGTCCATCACAAATAAGCATTTTTCATACTGTGATGCCATTATGTGATACATGTTTACTTATATTTCTTGAATAAAATATATTTCATTCTTTTATAATAAATATATAAATTGAAATAGAAAAACTTATGTTTCATAGTACTATGTCTTACAATACTACCATGTATAACAAAAAAGAGTCTTCTGAAATGGATGACTAAGTCATTGGATCAACTATTATGGTTTTTGTTATGCTGTGGAAGGAAATATCTACAAACTCTATTATATCCTTCTATATAATAGTTCTATATGAGAATCAATAACCATTGAGCCTTATTACATATGTAAAATGGAAATATCTATTTAGAAGCATATTACATCTTTCAAATTTCGGTCTGGAAAACTATGCAACTTTTCTAAATTTAGATGTAAAAACTACAAGGAATTGGTTTTGGTGCCATTGTAAGCTCCACTAATGGAATGTATCCACCACTGGTCCTGTAGTGAAGTACCACAATTTCCAGCCATCCACACTCTATGAAAACAAACCATAAGTTTAATTTTATAACAACCTATGGTGAGTTTTTTCCACCTCATTGTTGAATCATTTTCAAGGATAGAATAATAAATAATTTTCAATTTTAGATTGATAATTGGGTTCTTGGGATAATTTGGGACTTTACCGATGAATGGATCGATGAATACCTAGTACACTACATTTTTTCTGTATTATGGGGTTATATTATGCCATATTGAGCTATATTACATATTATGCACATCCAAATTCCTAAAAGATTGTTAATGAAATTTTCTGACAGAGCAGTTCAGTATATGGGGATCAGAACCCAACATTTTTCTAATTCTCCATAGGCATTTGTGGATCACCCAAAGGTATCATTACTATAATAAATGGATCCATCCCACTATATTCCACTATGATGGGTTTATCCAGGCTTCATCTTCTTTAGGGGAAGTGGAGAAATCTCTAGTAGTAGTAATGGTGATGTTGGATCACTAAATATCATTTATTTTTCCCCATAAAAATGTTTGTTCACAAATTTCATTGAAGACATATCATAGTCTTTTCATGAACGGTCCCAACGATCATATACTAGGACAACCAAAATTGTGCATAGAGATATATATGGAAACATTTTTGAACATATTGGTTCATTATCAATCCATGATCAGGTTTAGATTGTGTATTCATTTTCAAGAAAGGCTATCTCTCAGTGATTAGATACATATAGTGCCTAGTGGAATTCTTGAGTTGATGGATGCATCTTATAAGAGACGCATATAGGGGAGTACAGGAGGGAACCATAGTGATGGATTTTTTTGGAAGTCCCCACCATAGTTAGCCTTCATTTTCTAGTTTTTGAGAGGTTATACAACCTATTTGGGTGCATCAATAGTGGTGATAAGACTAGGATTTTGAATAAGAATTTCTAATGCCTTCATGGATGAGATGTTGTGAATTTCTGGGGGCATGAGTTCCCAAACATCAGCACCCCTGTGAATACTATTTTATATCCTTATTTGATCCACAACATAAAGTTTCAATTTTCATCAGCCCTGAAGTAGAGGTTGCGGACAACATCAGTAACCCCAATAACATCAACATCCAATATTTTTATATTGTGAAGGGGTAATTTTCTAATGATTAGTAGGGAACCTTGGAAAAATAATTTTTACATTCTTAATTTTCATGGTGGGGTGATGGTTGTTCGAATCCAAAAAAAAATCTATTGTAAGCTATACACCCTTGAATTGTTTTTCTACACATTATTATGAAATCAAAAACTGAGATTGAAGATATAAATTCAGGTCTACTCAGAGAGGCACCCCATAGTAACCCACCATCTCGAGGGAGTTATATTTATTAGGGGATCTATTTAAATAATCATATTTCCACCAGTCAATTATTTAATCGGCCTCATGGAGAACTATGAGTATAACTAAGTGATAACAAAAACGGATGTACTAATGTTATAATAGGTGAATCGGATTTCATCATTATAGTAGGTTCAATGATTTCAACTTTAAAGATTGGCACACAATTGTGTCACTAATCATGAAAGTATAGGATTAGTGATGAGGTATGAGCCTACTATCGTGGGAGCCCTGGTGTCTCGTGCCCACTATATGGTTGGGAATACGAAATTTGACATAGATTTATGTATGTTTATCTAAATAAAATAGCCATATGAGAAAGAAAAACATTATAAGGAAGCTGTTATTAGGTCCGGAAAAGCCCGGGGGATGACTCATTGTCCCATCATTGATATAACTAAGAGTATGATCATCCTAGAAATATTGAATATATTGGTTGTACTATGATTCAACCTCACAATAAATGTAGTTTTAGTGAATTATTGTAAGGGTATCAGTGAATATTTAAATAATTAGGTTTTCCAAAATCAAAGGAATGTTCAATAATTAACAGTTTTTTTAAACACTGAGTAGGGATCCGAATCCTACTGCCATTGTTTGGCTGACTCCAATACTTTGTAGATGATTTCATAATATGATTTAGTGGCTGGTCAGGTGCATCCATTGTTATTACAGTCCAATTTGCACTAGATTATGATGTTTCAAAAATATATTCCAATGATGAGAAATCACAGGGAATTACTATAATGTAGGGTGTTTTCCAAGAGTGTGAGGAAATACGAAATAATTATAATACCTAGAGAAATATATTTATTGTGGTAATTCTAAACATTACATGTTTAATGTTATAGTAATTTTTGGTGATTTACAAAATCAAACTACTACAGCATTGTATGAATAGGAAGTAGATGATAATGAGGATCTATAGGTAATGGGGAGGAAGCCCATAATGATAATGAGAAGGACACCTATGAATAATACTAAGAGAAATTGTTGGGGGTGAAGGCTTCGAAAAAGAAGGATGAAACTACTAAATCACCCCAATAATTAATTTATAGGAGTCCATGTCATAACATCCCATAAGAGAATCCATCCTACAAAAAGAAATTTCATTTAGGGAGGATTTTATGTGAAATCCATCTACTTCCATGTGTTAAATATCAAAAAACGTTATTTATTATGATTTAACTATTCCTTTTAGTACATTTTTATTATTCTACCCTGAATTGATTATTTTCATATTCAAAGGGCCTACACACATAGACTCTAAGGATGTATTGAAATCGTATATAGTGTTATTTAATATAGAATTTAACACAATGGTTAAGTCTACATTTTTTATTTTAGACATGGAGGGATTTTCAGGAGTGTTATTGGTTCGAGATACATTAGTTGAACGGATTCAATAACATAACTTCATTAGATCCCTCACCTCATGTAATCCCATGATCCTAGTGTATTCATTCTGGATATAAAACTATCACATTTTGAACTAACTCTTTACTATCAATGAACGTTTACGTTTTAAGACCAAAAATCTAACCAAGTATTGAGTCTCCAACCCCTTTCCCAAAATCCAGAGTACCGGAATCAGTGTCCAAAACATCTATGGTTGGATAAAAATGATGATGCTCTTACATTGAGGGAAGGGTCCATCCTTAAGTCTCGAACAACTCTAAAGGGGTGAATGTGGTACTAAAAGAGTCGTTACATACTAAGGGGTTCCATTAGAGGTGTAAACCAACATTAGAGTTACTAAAGAGGTGATAACTCCCTGAAATATGGTCTTCAACTTTTCTGAAAGGATATTAGATGAGGATCATGCAAACAAGCTGATCATGGACTTTCCAATATGTAAGTCCACCAATGAATAAATTAATGGCCATTAGTTGAACAGTGATGAGTATAAATTGTTAAGATTACACATAGTATGGAGGATCATATACTACATTACTACCCACCTATTGTGGGATTTCTTTACGGGCCATATGAGACCCCCCACCAATGTCCAGTGATCATGTCGATCCGTGGAGTAGATTACTACACCCTATAGATTCTAGAAAAAGTTAAATTGTTGAGATAGTGAACAAGGAGTAGTATTTTTTAAACATTCTAGTATTAAAATGTTTCTCAAGGATTTAATTCCAATCAGGGAACTATGTTGGAGTTTTCCCACTATAGGATGAATCCAATAATAAAGATTTTATCCCAACATCCATATAGGATACCATAATCCAACTAAGGGGGTGGTTGGTGGTAGCTGAAGGTGAGATAAAATATATAGAAGAATGGTATAGGTATGAGAATAGTACGATGAAAATCTAGGTGGATATGGTGTAGCCCTTAGTGGTGGAAGAGAGGGAGGGGCATTCAATGGGGTAGTTCAATCCCACATTAAACATAGAAAAGAAGGTTGAGCTAGAGTAGTATTTATTCAGAAGTAATCCATATGTGTTATCCTATATATTTTATATATTTAGGAATCTAATTTATCAATGAGACACCTTTTCCCATCACCAATAAATAAAAATACAAAAGATTTATTTTTTTATTTATTGAAATTTAAAATTCAATCATAAATATTAAAAAACCGATAAGACCTATAAGGAAATGTGAGTCATGATCAAGATTATAAAAATGAGTATAATACAATATCTCTTAACTATACAAGAGTGATGCACAATGTTTTATGTGTTGATATTTGAAAATTTCATTTAGCAACATAAGAAACCAATGAGGATGTGGAAACCGAGTTAATGAGGTTGAAATAATTTGATTTACCATTCAATGTGAAGTATTCATAAGGGTGTGACCCCAAGGATGAAATTATTCTACAAGAAAAATATAATCTGAAGATTAGAAAATTGGGACCTCATGCTTCAGTATTGATGGATAGATTAGGTATATAATTGGTGATAACCACTGATGGTATTCGAAACATGTCTTCCAGTACCATACTAATAATGATATCCCATTGGGGATCTGTTCCCAAGATGGGATGCATTCATTTAGAGTCATTACTGAATGGTTGACCGTTTAGATATAATGGAAATGATTCCTTTGGATAATTTATACTTTATTAGAGGTGGGCCTTTGGAAATTTGTGTCATTACCATTGATTTTCTCCTTCATATGTGATTATTGATGTTAGAAAAAATTAAGGTGTAACATACTGATTCACTAAATTAGAATGACTCCCATGATGAATTTAAGATCACACAGGATAATAATATCATTCATTGAGAATATAATGAGTTTGTAACAAAAGATTAGAAAGAGTATGATCCTGTGGGAAAACATAAATTCATACTAGATGGGAGACATGGGAATAAAATTATACCATTCTCCCGAGAGGTGATCGATAATATCATTGATTTAATAATATATGTTCATGTGGATTAAACCAAAATAGTTATAATGGTTAACTATGCCATAAATTAATACTTTTATTTTTCCTTCTATATTCTTGTTTACTGTACTAATTGGGGTAGTATTTTTTGGAATCATGTTTCTAGGACCTTGATTTGATGTTGCTTTTGGGTTATACAACTTTAACCAAGGTGTGTGACATTTTGGGTCATGATGATTGGGACATGATCCCCATTATATGGTTATAAGGACTGGGGCATGGGATGCTAGTGTTTAAAGTAATATATAAAGGAAAATTTTTATACAGGTTCAATAATTATTTAGTGTGTAGGAATGTACTGATGTCTGTTGAAGGAAGAGTTGGTGTCAGTACAAGGTTGAGTCAATAGGAATGATTTTGGTAGGCCCTGTGGTAAGGGATATATGAGTCACTATATATACAATGAATTGGGAATAAAAACACACCTAGTTATAGATTGAATTATGGTTAAAGATCAATACTGAATGGGAAAAATTACTTTAACAAATATTGGACTCATGTGCATAATATATTGGCTGAAATATATGGAGGAACTGGTAAAAATATGTCCTAAACCCAAATACTAATAAAAAATAAGTATCATCACTATGAGATTTAAGGTAATGTGTTGGAGTCCATGTCTAATCCCAATATAGTGAATCTAGAAGTCCCTACATTCCCCCATTAAATGGGAATAAATTGAAAAAATGTTTTCGTTGGTGGTTTAGTAAGATATTGGAACCAAATATAACAGATAAATCCTCTAAGAAAGAAATCATAATTATCGTGTATTTTAATGCCATGTTATAATGATTTTTATATGCATAATAAAATCTTATTGTATGGTTAGAAAATTGGGTGAGGTTTTTTGTGTTATAAAAAATGATTAAAATTGATCATAATATTATGTTAATTGACTCATCCTTGAAAAAGTGTCCTCATGGGTGGATTCACACAATTTACTGTTGTGATTCAAGGACTAATTATGAGGTGATAATTACAACATTGGGTAATGAATAATGTTACAATAAAAAATACCTCAAGGTAGGGGGCATGCATTTTGTACCCATTTTGAAATATCCTAATGAATACGGCTTTTGGTCAAGATTCTTGGACCTAAGAGTTTTTTGAGGTAGATTGTAGGGAACAAATGATTATACAATCCCCATGTAAAGGGATGGTGAAATATGATAAATTGAAAAGAAACATTTTTATAATATAATGCATGTAGTTTTTTTTCTTCAATCATAGACCAAAGCAAGATTATGATAATGGAGGATGGAAAGGGGTGAGACATCCTACATAGTATGTGAGAATAAACCTATGTAAAGAGACGGAAAATGGGTATAAATGATGATTTCTAGAATAATCCATCTAATAGAAGGTATATTAATGAGTTTAAAGTCCCGATGCATGGGATGTGAGGGTATTTTGTAGTTTAAATCCATTTGTATAAGATTTATTGAAATGTATTGCAGCTTTTTGTAATGTAGCTCATACTAGGGGTAATGCGATATATTTGGAATTAAGATAAAATAAACACTTTACTTTAATGAAGGTAGAATGTCAATATATTAAACCTCATATGGAAAAATAATACTTTATGGTCCTGGAAATTATTGAATGAGAAAGGCATCATATATATCCTCTGGTGGATCATAAATCCAACATTAATAGGATGACCCACCTCTATCATAAAAGGCCTAAATTAATGGGAATGATGTTCTAATTTTTATAGTCATACTATCATGACTAGGAGAATCTCTATGGCTATAAATATGGTATTAAAAATAATGGGGGGGGGATTAATCAAGTAAAACTCTTAATCCCTTCTAATACATCCTTGGTATGAGAAATAAATAGTTCAAGAAGATTAATCATGCCACTCAAGAGATCATAATTATATAAAAATGGTTGGGGGAAAAGGTCACATCGACCATTGGATGTGTCTTGATAGAAGGGAGGCTGATTTGGGGTAGACCAAACCAAATCATCTTTCATCAATGATGTTCACAAAGTAAGTAGTGTTGTACCATAATGGGAGTTGAATTACATAAGAACATATGGGAATTAGAGAAATTATATCATGGATTTTGGGGTATGAATCACAAGTTGAGTGGCATATGGGTTTAAGGTTATTGATGATCTTGTCTTCAAAATATAGGTTCCACTATCACACTATCAATAATGGTGTGATAAAATTGATGATAAAAAATTTATAATTTTTGGTATAAAGAAGCCATCATTATTTGAAGGAAGTCCTTCATGACATGTTCATAAAATTTGTGGTGTGCCTTTTTTTAGTTTTTTATCACTATAGCAGATCACATTCAGATGCGGAGGTTAATGTGTATTATGATAATGAAATTTCTAATGTCTGTGGGTGAACAAAAAGTGTGACACACTAAAATTATATTTTTTGATTACATTTAAAAAATATAATGTATTTGGTATCATTCTTTAAATAAACCAATGAACTAAAACAAAACTGTTATATAGTTACACCATTTAAAACATTGTAATTGAATTTCATGGATTTAATAGGAGCAACAAGATTATTAAATATATTTATATATTGTAAATTCTACATTTAACATGAATGATATTAAACTAGTTTACCTTAAATGACTAAATATATCATTTATTGTTTAGAAAATATTTTCCAAAAATATTTTATTTTATGTTATAGGTATTTCAATTTCATGAAATATATTAATAATGATAAATTAGGATTGATATTAATAATTTGTTTAAACAAATGTAGCTTGTAAAGGATAAGATGAAACAATAAAACAATTAATATTTGAAAACTAAATTTTCCAATAATTTTTTATTATATTTTATATTTGTATTTAGAAACATAAAATATAAATATTATAATTTCAAAAACAAAAATTATCTTAATTTATGAATGAATCATACAATTTTATTCTTAGTGGGATTTTTTATCATTTCATTTAATGGTTATATTTTAGTTGAAAATTAATTCTTTCAAAAACCAGGATATTTTTATTTATTTATCATTATATTTTATTAATCTTTAATATTAATAAAACATTTATATAGTAAAATAATAATCTCTGAAATGTAATTATGAGTTGTATCCTGTTATTTAAGCCATTCCATCCTATATTAATCATTTCTATAACTAATTAAAATACTATTTCAAAAACCACATACTATATTTTATTTGAATAAATTATTTTCAAGGGAGATTCAATTTTTACATTGTCTGTAAGCCACATACATTTTAATTCTTTAATAGAAAATCAATAATTCAAATTAATATTTTTTTCCAAGCTTATTTAATCTTATATGTAATTTTTATCCATAAAAGCAGTTTTTTATAAAAATGTTTTAATAAATAATGTGTCTATTTTAAAATTAGACTTTTAGAATTTGAAAATTTTATCGGAATAATTATTCTAAATTTTATTATTATAGTTATAAATTCAGTTAAAATTGAAAATCATAATCTTTTTCTTTAATAATATTTTCTAATGATATAAATTATCTACAAGGTTTCAAGTAAATTTGGATAAAAGTTGAAATATCTCTAAAATAAACCATGTTTTTCAATAAATTAATTTTGAGGATTTTATTGACTAAAAATAACTACCCGTGTATCTTATATCCATCTTCACCACTTTTTATTGAATAGTAAAATTTCATTATTTAAATTGCAATGTTTACTCCCAAAACCACCCTTCCTCTAACTTAAAAAGCGAAACATGTCAATACCATCAAGACTAACATGTCCTTTGAATTTCGTATTGAAAATATATCGATATTATCCTCATAGAATCCATTATATCTTTTAAATAATTATTTTCAACATTAGTTAGAATAATTTCTTTATTTCCAATGAGACATCCAATGTAAATTCAAGCCCCTAATATGAGTATTATGAGATACATAGCTTATCACATTAATTATCACATTTAAAATATATATTAGAGTGAAAAATATATATTTTTTAGTATCATTAATATAATTAAAGACTATGATATTAAGAATATTTTAAATTTATTTTTATTTATCTCGTCCATTAAAAAAATGAAATAATTGTTTATGGGTTTGTGCGGAGTACCGCCCCAACAAAAAACACAACTTATTTATCATCACCGACAAAATATTATGGTTCCTAGAGAAAATTAATTATTAAAAACTAATTTTATGACATAAATAATGTTATATAGTAACAAATTGATATACTTATGGGTTATATAATCAACATATTATTATAGTTAATTCAATAATTTAAAATAATAAAATAAAGATGAATGTGATCTATTTTTTTTTAAAAGTAATGATTTTATCTAAATAATAATCTCATTATAATTATATAAAATTATTATATATCAATCTGTTATATACTTATTAATACCATTATTCTTTTTTTGAAATCATATTACAACAAAACCATCAAATTGTTATCTATTAAGCACAGTAGGGTCATGTTTGTGTCGTTTTAATGACATAATTGAATAATAATATACATTTATGGAATGGATGACTATGATTGAATATTTACTAATGTAATATGACATAAATATGTAAATTATTTTTTAGTATTGTTATATCAATGTTTACCTAATTTATTTAGAAAATACATTATGTTCATTAAGAATTACTAAAACATGATAATCACATGTTTCATATTCATTGTTCGTAACAAAATTAATATGAAAATAAATTATATATTTATAAACTATCTTATAAAAAATATTATAATACCCTATTTGATCTTATATTTCCATACATTGGAAAAATAATATATTCTAACACTTCTTTTACAAAACTAGTTCAAAACGATAAAATATTAATTATACCTGATGTTGAAAATATGTAATTACTAGATAATAGATATTTATATATATTTGTTTGTTTGTGTTTGTCTGTTAACTATAAATTGGGAGTATAAATAGGCACAGTTTTCAATAATTATATTTTGTTTGTATTTTGTTAATATAAATAAATTATTTTATATGTTTGACCATGTTGAAAAACTGAACAAGACATGGTATGTGTGTTCATATCATATTCCCCTCATTAAGATGTGATTGGTACTATAGACCTAATTTGGTTCATGGGTTTTATATAATAACTATTAATGATTTAATATCATTGACTATAATTTAATTATGTCAATTTATTATCCAATTTCACGTACACTCATTCAAGAGGTTTTGATTAAAAACATTTAAAATTTGTAAGGGTTTTCTTGTTCTTATTTCCGATTCCATAAGACATAATACATCATGTCTCCATTTTTTTCTTTTTTTTGTTGTATTGACCAACCATAGATATTTTTTTCATACTATTTTTTATTATATAAAATTTAAATTTAAATTTCACTGTATTAAAGTGGTTCTGGTTTTTTCTTTTCCCATTAGTCATAATTTATTGTAACTAAGCATTAATTCATTTATTTATGACCAGTCCAATGTACTTATTTCAATTATATTGTTACATTATTACTTTTAATTGTTTTATGTTGTATTATATTAATTTTTTCTATAATATTCTTTCCTACCTTATAGTCGATTTTAAAATTGTTTCTTATTTATTTGTAAATGTTATTTAAAATCCATCCACTTTCATTATAAACATAAATTAGGACCATCATATTACAGTACTGGCATACCTATTTAATAATTAATCTATAATTTTTGAACAAGGCATTTTACAAAAACATTATATATTATTTTCAGATATAAATTAGTTTATTTTATTTTCATGGGAAAATATATTAGCATTCAGTTTGTTGTTATTCCAATTGAGATGATTATAATCAAAGTTTACTTTGTAATGTTTAACCATCTACTATATTCCTCTAGATGGGTTCTGATCATGTTTTTTCTTTATTTTTTTTCATGGGGAATAGTATTATTATTCCATATACCATTGTTCAAATTTGTAATATTATTTTAAGGATGACAATGTAATGTTTAATCATCCATCTTGTTCCCCTATTTTTTTTATAATCAGGTTTTCCTTTATATTCACATGGTAAAAATTATTGTTAATCCATATGTTTTTATAATATTATAAATAATTATTAAAATTTTTTCAATTAATTAATTTATCATTATCTTACACGACAAATGAAGTTAGATTAAACTAGTGAGGATTGGGGACCAAAATTATATATCCCATAGATGTATTGACTGACTGCATTGAAAAAAATTGTTTGGGAAATCCATGTATTCCTTCCCAACTCAGCAATATGTTTGGACTATTGTCTTGATGACATATAAATGACATGGTAGGCCTTTAAAATGTTTTTTATTTTTATAATTTTTTCTTTTCATCATTATGAGATCAATATTACTGATACATATGTTATAATTATCATTTAGGGATATAACATGCTCTCAGTTTCAGTTGAATATAAAATTACACAAATTTTTTTGTTATTTCTATATAATGTATACCATTCTCATTTTTTAGTGGTTCAATTATATGATTTTCTTAGAAATTGTGGGGACTCACCCAATATTATGTTTACATTTACTTATTTCACCTAGAAAAGTATTTCATGTGACAAGTTTATAATTATATATTGTTTGAATGAATTTGTGGGATCATTTAAAGATTCATTATAGATTAAGAATATTCATATATAATGGGAAACATTATCTATTCGATACAAAAAACATAGACTCTATTTTTTATTTTAATCATAATTTTATAATGATATAGACCTGGTATGATCATCGTGACTTAATAGATATAATAATAATTTTGATTTATAATTAATGTTGGTTAACACTAATAATTTTCCACTGGTGTCAATGTAAATTTGTAATGTATGTGTTTATGGAATTGGATCATGGAGTCTAGGTATAGGTTATCATAGATATTATAAAATTAATTGTTTAGAAAGCTATAGATAATATGATAAGAGTTGAGGATAATTTATAAGTTTAAAAGGTATGATTCAACACAATTTAAAAGGTATATATGTACTATTTACATAATGTATAATTTAATGTTAAGGTAATGATGAAAATGTTATTACGGTATTAAGTTTCGAGAACCATAATAAAAAACCTTGATATGATTCTAAGTGTAGGATGATATCCGAAAATATTGGTAAATTATTGATTATGTGGTTTTCTAGGAAATACATACATCACTAGATACATGAATGTGGATGTGTCTATGGTGGAATTTCACATTGGGGTAATAACCGGCTAAAGTGTTTGTTTTTCATTTATATAATTAGTAGTCATATTTTTAGATAATGGTCCTAAGAATTCAGACATAGCTAGAAATTACTAGGATTTATTAATTGGGTTTACAAATTCCCTTTATGATCCATTTTTAAACATTTATGAATAATTTAATCTAATTATGTTAGAGAGACCAATATAAAAACTACCAAGGATAACCAATAATTGAAAATGGTAGTCATAGGTACATCAAAAAATATTTTATGTTAAAACCATTGTCCTAAGGGAATAAATATTCATATTAATGTTTTCATATTCATATTTTGGATATTTTCATTACATTTTTTGGTTTAATTAGTTTATTTGAATATGATCATACAGATAATATTATCAAAGGTGTATCTAGAAATCACTATTACGAAATAAGGGAGAATATTTAAATGGTTAAGAATCTTCATATATTATTATTATTATAGAAAATGAGGGTTTCATTATCTTACAAAATGTATTGAGATTGATATTTTATTAATCATGAATCTCTTTTCTATTATCATTAATGGGTGATATTTTTTAATTATAATCTTGTATATTAAAACAGTTATTAGGATTATGTGAATCATCTGAGGATTTTTATATTGTTGTTTTACCTCAATTTATTAAAATATTTACTAAATATTATTAAAAACCATGAAAAGTAATTTTTGTAAAGGCTATATTGTTGGGGATATATATTAGAGAACACATGACTGACGTATAGATAAAAAATATGATTAATTTACATATAATTTCATGATAATTAATGCTGTTAGATTTTTGAAGAAGAATGATTGTTAGTAATCTATATCCTTGACATTGATAATAGATTATTAATATTCTTAGAAAATTTAATCTCACATTGGGGATTTTGATATATACTGAATAGGTTGTGACCTTATGAAAGAGTAATTAATACCAATTTTTGGATAAACACCAGGTTTCTATTTTTATGAAAATAAAATCTCATCGTGGTTTAATGTTATATATTATCAAATTGGTTTTGGGAAATGTATGAAATTTAGATTTTATTATTAGGGTTTATACAAAAAAAATTATGTGATTGTATGAATCACTAATGTACAATGAGAAAGGATAAATAGTATTTTGAGAGTATATATGTCATTTATTATTGGTATTAGAATATTTTTTGAAACATCATGGTTATTTTGGGATATCTATTTTAGGTATAAGGTTAATAAGTATGAGATATCCAAACTTAATGTATCCTACGTAGAAAAAATAAAAATAATTTTTATACTAAGATTGATATATGTTCAAAATAATCTGATAAAAGTTATGTAATAATAAACATACACTAACATGATAGTGTTATAATGTGATATATCTCGAGGATAGATTTTCAAATGTTATTTATGATAATTATATAATAATTTTTATCACTCTTTGTAATTCTGTTGGTTTTCGTAATGGTATGATCTATAAAGAACATGGTTAAAAATTTATTCCATGAGAAATGTATAAAACTTACCAATGAATAACGCATATAGATAAGGTCTATAGTAAAAAATCACATACTTATGCCAAATCACCTATGAGATCTTCTAATTAACAATGTTATCATTGTTGAAATTCCCAAAAAAAAAATATTTGAAGAATCTCATAGAAATTCATGTGATTATGATGAAAAAGGATAAAAGATTCAATTTCCTCCATGTTTAAATGTGGAAGAATAATGGGTGTAAATCTGATACATGTGAAGATGATGGCCATACGACTAACAATTATAAGGGAAATGGACAAGCAACAAACATTTATTTCTTCATTTGAATGATAGTTTGGAATAATGAATATAAATGTCATAATCTAATGATGAAGAAAGGATACATTGTTTAAAAACTAGGGGAATATGGAGATATAGTGAAACTACTATAATTTAATAAGATAATGAGTTTCCATTTTTTGTTTACTTCTATTCTATGATGTGTATGTTTCAACCATCAACTGGAAAATATGTTAAAAAAAATTACTAATTTTCTAGTTATCAAATAAATATTTTTTAGGGTTTTGGGATTTTATTCCATGTGGATCATGATCTATGTCTCATAGTAACATTCTACGTTGAAGTAGGAATTGAATATCTCCATTTATAAGGAACATTCAATGAGGTTTCTAATAGATAAAACTCATTCCACATCTTAAATAAATTGTTGATCATCTATTGATTTATAGTTAAAAGTGAGTTACATATAGAAATTACTTAGATATTTTGGCCCAAATTTCATGGAATACATTATTTATAAAATGATTATTTAACAAACTAAAATTTTAATATATGACATACTTTAAATATACATTTATGTTTGATATCTTTCTCCACACGCGACACATAATAAAAAAGAAACAATGATATATTTAGATAGTCAAAATCTCAGTTGATGAATCAGTGGGATGGAATAAATGTTACAAATTTTAATTACATGTATATAAAAAATAAATTCTATATTTAATATGAATAAAATTCAATTATATTACTTAAATAACATGTAATATCATTAATTTTTTCAATTTTTATTAAAAATTATTTTTTTGTTAGATATGTATTCTATTTCATAAAACATATGATTAATGAAAAATTATTTTTTATATGAATAATTGGTTAATGACAATTTAGTTGGTAAATTCACCAAAATTAGATTTACAATAGTAAATAGTTGAAAATTTCAGTTTCAAATAAATAATAATTGTAAATATATTTTATGTTTTTATTCAAATACAAAATTAATAAAATTTGATGTTTTAAATTAATAAAAATGAAATAAGCTTTTTAATTAACCATATACAAATTTACATAATTTTATTTCTAATTTTTAATAAATATTTTTTTCTAGTCATGAAATTTGGTTTTTAACAAACATGAAATTTTTATTACATTATCATTATATAAGAATGACTTATAAGATTAAAAAATATTTTCATTATTAAATATGAATACATGAAATAAAACTGTGAAATTTAAAATGTTCTTTAATATTAGAAATCATCAATCCGACATTTATCATGTTTGTATTTAAAAAAATTCAATCATTTCATTAAATAACAAAATTTGAAGGGATACTAGGATTTGTATGTCCTTGAACGTTTCATAATTTTTTTATAATAAATAAATTTATGTCATAAAAATATTTATCCAAGGTAATTTTATCTTATATATAAATGCAAACCATAAAATTATCTTTTTAAAGAAAATATTTTTTATAAATATGAATGTTTATGTTAAAATTAAAATTTCACCCCTTTAAAGAATTTATTTCATTAAGTTATTTTTAAATGAAATGTTATGTGTATTAAAATATTTTAAATTTTCAATCATAATGATTTTCATTAAAATTAATTACTATGCATGGATTGTGATTACCAAGTAAAATTAAATTAAGAGAAATGTTAAAAGTTGAATGAAAAATCATGAACAAAGTTAAATTTGTCTCAAACAGACGTTTTTAAAGTTATTTCCACATCTCACTCACTATAAATAATATATTTTTTCATTTTATTGAAATTAAGCACTGAATAGTAACATTAAAATATTTAAATTGTAAGGGTTACACCCAAAACTACCCTTCCACTCACTTTTAAAACGGTATCAACTTCACCACTTCAAGAATCACATACCCCTAAATTATTCCATTGAAAATTGGAAAATTTTCTCGGATATAGAACCTCTGTTATTTCTAAATTATTTAGTTCAAAATTATTTTCTGTATGGCTATTAGTTTCTAGGGGATTTCCATGGAAAATTCATGTCCCTGATGTATGTATTGTCAACTTTGTAAATTTTTTGAATAATTTTTTTCATTGAAAATTATTCTATAGAAAATAATAATAATTATATGATTATCATTTATATTAATTAATGATACTATATTGATGTCAATTTATTTTTCTATTCATCTATCTCAGCCATTGTTTGCACCAAAATTGTCATTCACGAGTATGTGAGGACTATAATTACCATGAGAAATGAAATTTTTTTTTCATCACCACCCATAACTGATGGCTTCTAGAAATTTTAATGTATTAAATGATATTTATGAAATATTTATTGTTATGGTGTATAAAATTTTAGAAAATATTAATTATATAATCATCAATTGATTATCATTATTTGAATCATTTAAAATTGGTGAACAAAGAGGAAAATGATCTCTTTATTACATTTTTGGACATTATATAACATATATAATATTTATAAATCATTAAAATAAATAATTATCACACTAAAAAACACTAAATAAGATATTTATTCTTCTTTTAAAAGTTATATTATAACTAAAACAACTCATAGTAATCCATTAATCATTGTGTGTTAATGTTTGGATCCGTTTACCCACATACATGAGCCATATTATACATTTTTGTGATGGAATAATTTTAGAAATTATATTGTTGTTTAATATGACCAGAATATGTATATATATTTTTATTCATTTTTCGATGGTTATATCAAAAAAATTTCTTAAATTAAGAAAACACAACTCATTCATTTGGAATAACCAAAATATAACAATAACTTGTTTTATCATTATATATTGTTACAAAACTGACATTAAACGAAATTAGAGATTAATAAAATATATATTATCATATATAAAAATACCTTATATCATAAAAATGTGATAAAATTTGTAAAAAGAAAATATACCATCAATAGTTTTTCAAAATTAGTTAAAAGCAATAAAAGATTGATTACACCCAATATTAGAAATATGTAAAAACAGGGAAATATATATGAAAATAATGATTATTAATGAGAATTATAAATTTTTATAGTCTTGAATATGTTTCTTTGGTATTTATTTAATGAAATAAATTTAATTATTCTGGAATTTTGGTTTCAGTGATGAAGAAATTATGACAATGTGAGGGTTTTTGTCCAAAATTACTCCATTAGAAACATGTTTGTTATTATGAAACTAATTTAAATTTTATTTTTTGAAAAAATTTAATTTCATATACAATTTTATATATTATCAATTAATCATGTTATTTGATGTTCAATTTCAATAAATTTCTTTTAATGACATTTTTATTCAAAATATTTTACAAAAATATTGTCTTAATTAATATCAATTATGATTCCTTGAGTCAATTGAAATTTTGCTCACCATGTTTTATTTTTATGGTGAATTAAAATACCTTGGATATATTATTTTTAAAATAATTGTATTTAATAGAATTTAATATCTTGATAATATCCCCTAATTCATGTGGCTACCGATTAACCTATTTCCCCATTAGTAATGACTTTTTTAATAGAACATGTATTCCTTGAGTTATGATTTTTCTCTTGAACATATATCATATATGATGGGTAAATTATTCTATGTTACTTTATTGTGTGGTATTATCTCATTATTTTGTATACACATTCATACAACATAAACACATTAAAAAAATTTCTCACTTCTAGGGATATGTTCATTTGAAACTATCCACATTAATTCTCTTGATAGATTATGATATTGTTTTTATAGTATTGAGTTATCTGTAAACCCATTGATCTATATGGTTGTAATATCACATATTACATAACTCAAATTAGATAATGTTAACCTATAAATTTATTTTAATCTTTTTACTTGGTGAAAAGAATTATATTTATGATTTTTATTTTTATATTATGGATGGATTTTATCTATGAGGATATATATTATTTATCCATACAAAATCATCCAATGATTATTTTATGATCATGAAACCCTTATTACATGAATACAGAATGTCATTAAAATTCTGTATTTTTCAGTATAATATTTTTTATTATTGGTATTCTTACTAGGTAATTTTATACAATCCACCTTCTTCCACTAGATGGGTTATGATTATGTTATCCCATTTATAGACATGTATAAATGTATTTTTGTTTTATATTTTACTGTTAAAATATGGAAAAATATTGGAAATGTATACTATGAATAGTTTATTCATTTTCTCACATGTATAATGACATAAACATAAATATTTTATGGGTGGGGACCAATATTATTAACCCCCATGATGCCTCGATAGGTATTATATGAAATAATTTGGTTTGGTAAATTGATTATGTTTTCCCAATTCATTAATATTTGCATATTTTGGTCTTGATGAAAATTAAATTTCGGGGAAAAATAACTTGAGAACTTGTTATTCTTCTTTGGAATTATGCATTCATTAATTATGAGAAAATTAATGTTTTATACATGGTTTAATTTATTTTCATGGATATAAACTTTTCATAGTTTTGGTTTAATACTAATTTATTTTGATTATTTATTCTCTCTATATTATATACAATATGAATGCATTTTTGATAAATTCCATTATATGTTTTCATTACTAAGATTTTTAGATCACCTCTTCTAATATTTTGAATTCCCAATGATATAATGAAAATTATTAAGAAATATATTATCAGAATGATAACATATGTTAAATTATTTATAATTGGTTTTGGAGATTATTTATGGATTACATTGTGTTATATATAACAGATAAAAAATTATCTATTATATAAAAATAAAACTGCATTTGATTGTTATTGTATTTACTGAATTATCTAAATCACTAAACCTAAAATGATCATAATAATGTTATAGATTAAATAATTTTTTTTATTTAAGGATGGTTATATCCTGGATTTTCTGGCTAGTATTCAAGTGAATTTGTAATGTATGTTTTTATGGAACGAGATCAAGGTGTGCAGGTTTATAGGAAAAACAGATATTAAAGTAGAGTTTAACACTCTTAGTGTCATGATATCAGGTGTTTGGGAAAATAGATGAGGTGTATTTGTATATGTGATGGCTATACTCACATCCTATGATGTGTATTTTATTGGTGTCTCAGGATCGCATGGAATCCCATATAAGGGTATTTAACATTGAGAAATAGTGAGAATGGTGATATTGTAATAATAATAGGTATCGTGGTAGGTCCCATGATATGTGGTATGTGATACTTAATATATCTATTTTAATTAGAATCATATGACAGGTAGTTCTAAAAATTGTTGTGTAAATAATTTTTTTTCCATAATGAGGTGGTTATGATCTCATGTGAGGACATTGATCCTTTTATATTGTCCCAAATCCCATAAAATATGATATTAATTAAAAAGATTATGTTCATTTAGCTATGATATATTGTTCATATAGTTTAACATTTTACTTATAGGGAATCAATAACATTTTTTACTGTCATATAATGAGGAAAACAATGACTGATAATGTTTATGTTTGTATTTGTTGATTGATTTGGAAGGTTTATATGGTCAATTTAGCTAGAAAAAAAACCTGATGTTAAGTGAGGGCTAATGGACCCAACACTATTCAAACATCCTCTAGAGCAACATTCACACAATTTAGCGTCTTTATTCTTGAACCAATACTATAAGATAGTATATAAAACTATATAAGGTAAAACATAATGCGAAAAGATGGAAAAGTGGAAAACAAGGATCTTTCGGAGGGTAGGGTGTCCCATGAAAAGGACATGAACACAATTTCATGTCATGATTCATGGCCATGAACATGAAGTATAACTTTTTTTAAAAAATAAATTAGTTAAGTTTTCTAATTTTTATTGTAATAATTATTAGTATATGGAATTATGTATCCCATTCAGTAAGGAGGGTAAAATAAGACATGAGGTGAATTTGATATTCTAATGACTTATGGAGGATCCAAAAAAAATTAAGATGGTGTAGAGATTTACTCATCATTTTCCATAAACTAGTGTGTCTAGTGAGAAAAACACAAATCATCCAATGGAATCATGATAAAATAAACAAATCATTTTATAATTTCTATTTGTGCTATAATATTTTCTAATTCATTAGGAAGGTACATAGTGTGTAGAGACCCCACACTATTTAGTTTTCTTCCATGTTTCATCAATACATTCATGTACAACACTATGCCTTTCCAGATAGAGGAATTAATGAGAACATTATTTTTGAAAACTGAATCCATAGTTTATTTATGGGCCATTAGGTTATGAATCACTTTAGTAATATTATCGTTGAGGGATTAAAATTTATCATAGTAGACATAATACCTTATATATGGGGTCCACCAACTATGGAAATCTATCCAATGAGATACAAGTTGATCTTAAATGTGTAGAAAAATTTCTTTTCCATTAACTGGGTCATATGGAGTCGATGGAGTAGGATTCTGAGGTGTTTTGTAATACACCAACATAGAAATAGATATATCATTGGGTCATAACATCTTATTTTGGTAAACTATATTATACATAATTTTAGAGAGAGAATTTTTATACACCTTTATTTTTCCATCTTCTCTTGTGTGATTGGAGGAAGTATAATTGGACCATATGAAATAATTAAAATGTATCTTATTCATATTCGAATCATGAATGTTTTTAATATTACCAAAGAAAATTGTGTGATGTGTCCCAAAATGATGGATTTTGTCATATTTAATGATCTATATCAATTATAATGTATTTACCCCTTTAAGGGAGGAGGATTCATCCCACATGAAAATTAATTCTTGGTTTTAGATGATCCTAAACTTTTATGCATTGACTAGTGTACAGGGACACATGAAATATAATCCCCATATAGAAAAGGGATAAGAGTTTTTTCTACGTTGGATAACCTCTAGAATTTGATACAAGAAGTTGGTATGAATCTTAAATGCATGAATCTTCTTTATAAATTTTTTTCATGCACAAACCATGGTCGTCCAAAAGTAGCCCAGGATTTGGATCTAATGTGAAAGATTAAATCCTAATTGATAATCCCCACATGACTGAATATGAATATCCTTCAAAAACTATGGTATTTCCATACCTTGAAAAGAGTGGAGAAATATTCCGTAGATTCATTAGTTATAGTAGAACCAGTTTAAGATCGGTTAATCGCATAATTAGTAATTCAAAAGGCAGAAGAGGAATTTCCCAGGCTCATCTTAGTTAGATGTTAGTGTACTGTTTTGGAGATACTCAATTTCAGGATTCATCTATTTGGAAAAAATTTATTGTCAGAGGGATTTATAATTACCCAATTTGGTAAGGTCTAGTGGAATTTTGATTCACCAAGAGGTCATTGCCATTAGTATTTATGATTTGATAACCGTAAAATGTGACACATGATTGACCAAATCATCCTGATCTAACTCTTCAAGCAATATGTCTACAATTATTATAGAATATTCCCAATCATTCTATAACCAAGGGTTATGAGTATCCTCTAAAAAGGGTAATTGGGAAATCCTCTCACTTGTAACATCAAGTAGAGAAAGAATATCATATTTTCTGAACGTGTAGTCACTATTGATTTTTGTAATGATTATATATCATTCACCTTTAATATTTAAATATGGGATTGAAATCCTGATAACCAACTTAAGACCCATTATGAGGGAATTGTACTCATCCTCATTTTTTTATTCATTAAGAAAATAGGATTTATTATGGAATGTGAGATAAATATGGAGTGATACATAAAGTCTAATGGTGAGCCCTATTGATATTATGGTAGTTATGTATTCTGCCAATTAGGGATCATGAGGCACAATTGAAGTTCATCTTTATTAATATAATTTCTTGACTGAATAAGATGATTTCTTTACCTAGGAAGTTGAAATATATCGCAAAATCCATAATAGTTTGGTGATTAACCAATGATTTTTTGTAACATGACTTTTAACAGCCGTTTTTAAACAAACCAGAGGTTAAAATATTTAATAATCATTGTAATCTACTCCAATCAACTAGAAATAATGGGGATTTAGGGTATATAATTCATTGGGATAATTTAGTAAACCAATTGGGCCACATAGTGATGTTGATAATGTCACAAATTATTGGCTAAGAAGAAAAATGATAGTTATTTCTTCTAGATGGGATAATATATAGTCTATTTTTCATGAATTTTATTATTATTTTTGTATAGATTATTCTTAATTCCTTTAATTTTCATTGGATCTAAGAGGGAACTAAGGGACCATTCCATGGTAGTCACATCTTTGGATAAGGATTTATTTTGAAAGGAAGTATCAAAAACATTTTATTTAGAATATAACTTTTTATTTCATTAAACACAACTGTAAATTTTTCATCACATTGAATTTTGAAACCTTTCTTCATGATGATAAAAGGTGACTAAATTTTGCCTACAAATTGGTGATAAAAATTTTTATATCTATTAAAGATACATCCTAGCCTCTCATATCATGTGGGATATATTGAGGAGGAATCATGATGTTGGTTTTGATATTTAATAGGTAAATATTGATACCTATGTATTTAAAAAATAAGGTAAGAAACATACCATAGGTAACCACAATTACACACTTTAAGGGTTTCATTTGTATGTGGTGGTAACAGAATATGAGAAACACATTATTAATATAATTCAAATGGTCATAGTGTTATAGGGAATTAACCACCATATCTTTTATATGTAATTCCACTAATTATATTAATAGGTTCCAAAATATGTGTTTTATGACACAGTAATATTTTTCTCCATCATTATACAAACAAGAAAGAATCACTCGTTAATGGATGGTTCCCCAATGATCGCTGAATATGGTTGCTTCTTCCTATTTAGGTTCCAAATATATTTTACTATAAATTTTATATTTATCCATAAATGAGAGATCAAATATATTGGTGGTCATATCATTTTGAAACATAATATCTGTGGTGGATTTTTTGTCCTTTGGAAAATGGATATTGAGGTCATGTATCTCAGTATAAACATAGAGCAATTTTTTTCTCTATATGAGATGATGGTGGCCAGACACATGGAGTAATTAATAAATATGATAATATTTTATTTATTTATCTAATCATCTTCTACCTCGACAACGATACCATGATAGGGATACATTTTTATTGGATTGTGTTTAAATATATAGTTGGGGGTTAGAAAGAAAAGTTAATGGAAGAGATACATGAGGTTCAATCCAAGGACTCCCATTATAGCTCCATGCACATACATCATGATAATGTTTCACAAAAATATTGTATTGCTACTAATTTTTATGCTACATGATAGAATCTGTGAGAATAATCCACATATCTTACTATATACAAATATTTTCTTGTATCTTGTCTTAAATTGTTGGGGAGACTCCATTAAAGTAGGATATGGTAATTCCAAATAAAATTCATCAAAATCACTAGGAATAGATGGAGGATAAGTGTCATTTTATATAGGATCTTATAGGGTCACATCATTTTACAATTTTTTGGGAAAATCCTCAGAAGTGGGTTATGGATCCTCTGGATCTATAGATAACATGTATATACAAGATAGGGATCCATAAACATTGTTACCATAATAGAAAGTTTCACAATTGATGTTGAAATTGTAATTAATTATAATATTATAATGGATTGAAACTATACTAAAAAATTTTATTTCGATGATGTTGGGTAATATTCCAAGTATGAACCTTTTGTTTAGTGATGCAGAATGATTTTTTGTGTTTCAAGGTCACATCCTTATATAGAAGTATGGGGTGATCTAAGAGAACAATTTATTTCTTTAGAATTATGAAATTATTCTCCATATTTAGAGTAATTACTTATTTAGAGTTAATATAAATAATTAATTTTCCATAACTAGTGATTTTATTATTTTTTGAGTTACATTAATTTCATCAATATCTTCTGTTACACACAACACCGAGTTTTAATGAACCATGAAAAAATTATTATTATTATTACATAATCATTGAAATTATCACATAGTCGTCAATATTTTTATAATTAATAAGAATGAAAACATATTAATTATTAATTATAATTTTTTTATATAATTATTAACCATTTACAAAAAAGTACATAATTATTGATAAAGTATTTATATGTTTTAATGATAGTATTTTCCAAAAAATATATTCTTTTTTGTGAAAAATTAATAAAATATAAGTTGAAAAATTTTAGAAACATAATTTTTTAAAAGAAACATAATTATATATATATATATATGTGTGTGTGTGTGTGTGAAAAAACTATCTATATGTGAATTGTTTTGAATTTTTTAAAAAGATTAAATTTTTTATGAATAGTTAAAAAAATTATTTTTATTGAAAACTATATTTTTATTTTATGAATTTATAAAGATTATTTTTTTAAAATGATTTAAAAATGAAAATTAGTTAAATTATATATTTATTAATCCAAAATAATTTCTATATTTATTTTATATATAAAAACTATTCAAACATTTGAACATTATCACTTTACAAAAGTGATTCCCTATCATGTATTCCAGATTAATTTTCAAATAAAATTTACCACATCAATGATTGTAATTTATGAAAATAATTTACATATTTAAAATATGCATAATATATATTATATTATAGGTTTATCATAATTTTTTTCAATATTAATTTTGAAATAATTTAAAACTAGTAACTGATGTTATTGTTATAATAGTTCAGTGGGAGTTAAACTGAAACGATAAGGGGTAAAATTACCTATAAACATGTAAAAACCCCAATTTATGGACATATTTTTCACTAATCACCTATAAGGTTCATTAATGGCCCATTTTTTATCCTTTTTGAGTGTGAAAATTTGGGTTACACATTATCCATTTCAAAAATTTCATGTGTTTTCTATCCACCACTAATAAAATGTCACCCTCTCTCATCTTCCAACATCCCAAAATCATTGGTTTTTAAAAGAAATACCCAAATATCTTCCATAAATACCTCCCCATATCCAAAATTACTTTTTTATTTAATAAATAATTTATATTAAATCTTTAGGTTAATCCTATATATGTTCATTGATGAAGAAGTATATTTTTATGGATGCATTATTGTTATACTTATTCTTCTAACATGATAAAATTTTATTAAATCATGTTAATATTAAAACAAAAAATCTATAATATACTAATATGTTATTATGTTAATTAAATTACCTATACTCATCTCCACCTCCATAAAATGGTAAATAAAACTATCAATCGTGTGTACAACAGACTATTACATCGCAAACTGATGTTTTCCCCACCACAACCTCTAACTAATGGTTATAGTGATAGACTAATTATTCATATATGATACTGATGATATTATTATACATATGGAATTTTAATATCATATATATCCTCTTACGTTCCATCCTATGGGAATACAATAACATCGCTCGTGTGTACGATATACTACAACATCATGAAGCGATATGATTTATTCACCACGTACACATTACATGGATGGTAATAAGAATAGTTTTAATTAAAAATATGAGATACATATTATATAAAAACAAATTTAATTGTAAATATATTTTTACTCATATTTATATTAGTCCCTCTGTAAAAGGGATGTAGTGTTCAGGTGTATATACTTCATGCCATCTTGATGAACATTGTAATATATATATATATATACCATAAATACATATATAATGTATTAATATTATATTTAAATCATTGTATACTTTATGAATATGTCTGAAACCATTATCTCTGTAATATTACCAAAAATAAAAACGTAAATCAATCATGAATAACAAAGCAGTTATTGCCAAAAAGGTGACAGAAATATGGAATTGTTAATAAATGAGTAATAAATTATTAAAGTTAAATCAGGAATGGTATTATATATATTTAACATATTTATAACAAATTTATATTTTTTAATCATGTGGTTCTATCATGTTCAAATGAAGCTGAGACTTTAGGTGTAGGTTTTTTGTATCGATTTTTTTTCATTGGGGAATACGTTACATTATAATCACATATTATTTTATGAGGTTTATATATAAGCAATTTGGAATTTGATATCTGGAATGTTTTTATATTCATGTTAATTTAAATTTACTTTATTTTTATTTATTAGTTGGGATTATTGTTCAATATTACTAATGTGGTATGTTTTTTTACAAAATATCATCCTTTTTGGGAATTAATTACATTTATGCTTCCAATAGTTAATTTTTATGATTTTTCTCTAAATAATTAATTCTATTTATTATCCATTGTTTATTTCTTGATTATAAATTTTTCTTTATATTCTTCTCTCTTAATGTAATAAATACATTAATATAGTTTTTTAAATTAAAATCTACTTTATTTCTCTCTGGCCAAAAATACATTTTTTTCAAAAACCTTTAGTGCAAAAAAATAATTTATTAAATATGGTTTTCAACTTATATAAAATTAATTTTAATAAAAAATTATCATTTCTTGTCATTTTATGAAATATTTTAAAATTAATATAATTTTTGTTTTCTATAAAAAATAGCATTTTGGGTTCTACCAAAAAGGTGGAAAAAATAGTTTTGTAGCATGAACGACATGAAATAATTTTTCCAACATCATGAACACTCAATGTTTGGAAAAATTTCAATATATTTTAAATTTTATTAAAAAATTATTTTGAAAAAGTATTATCAATTTTATCTTTCAATAATATTGTTTCAAATTGGGTGTATTAATTATTATGAGAAATTTTTTAAGTGAGCATTAAAAATCATTTTCCATATAACATGCCATTCATTATTTTTACAAATGATTTATTGGTGATATGATCCAAGGATCCATTATTAATAAATGGTAGCTTGTTGGTATATATGGGTTTTTATGATGAAAATATGTTTGTGAATCCAATTTAATTTTACGTGATATACCTTGATTAAATTATTATAAAACCCAGATCATTTTTCCATTTTTTAAACTTTGATAAAATGATTAAATGATTATAAAACCTGTATATCTTCCAAAGTATATGTAATGACCTAAAACCTAGTATCTTGGAGATGGATTTTGGTTTATTACATTTGAAAAAGAAATATGGAATTGTATCCAAATGGTCCAAATACTTTAGTAGTCTGGGTATACTATATACATACATATGTATTGATTTAAAATAAAATACAATAGTTACAAAATGATATTTTTCATGAATAATATTATTACTGGTAGAATATCATTTTATATAAAACATAGTACTGTAAATGTAATCCTATAAAAATGAAACCTAATAAGGGTGTGATGGAATTCTGAGTAAGGGTTATGTACAATAGAAGCAGTCATGAAAAACTAATGCATCGTTAATGAAGAATGAACAATATGAATGGGTAAATATAATAACAGACATTCAATTAAAACATGTAATAATTATAATCAAGGGAATGATAAATAAATGAAAAATGATACAATTTTATTAAAAAATTGATGATTTAGATAGGATGAGTAATGATAAATATAGTAGTGTAAATAACTGAAAGAATATTCTGTTAATCAATAAATAATATTAAAATGTATCTATATATATAATATCATTGTAAAAATGTTATGAATAATAACAAATAGACTCTAAATGAAGAAATTTTTTCAATATTTGAGGTAATGTTTCCCATTAACGTGACAATTTTTTCATCAAAACCATTCCAAATATGGTTTAGAACTTACGAGATAAAAACCATTTTACTAAGGCTACCCAACTAATTTGTTAAATGAGAATATTTTTGTTTCAAGGATAATTATATAAATGACCCAACCCATGTCATATATATCCAAATAAATCCTTATATAATGATTACCCGATTTAATTCTAGATCAATGTTCTTTTTAATTAAATACCCTTAGTCAGTAATGAAAATTGATTTATAAATATTTTCCCATATAAATAAATAACATTAAATGTAAATACCATATACAGATTTGTTATATAGTTTAACAAATAATAACTTACCAGTTGATAATATATATTTATGTGATATTAAATATAATATGATCATATAGAATTGAATATTTATATGGGATGTTAATTACTACCAAAATAAACAATGTGGATGATGTTAATATATTTCATGGTTAAAATAATCGTTAACCATCTAAATGAAGAATGAGGATAGTGTTAACATATACTTATTTGAGTAAGAATAAAATATTTTTTTCATTGATTAATATAAATAACATAAAAATTTCTTTAACAATATTCATTAGGAAAATACCCACTTCATTTTGAAAAATAATATGGAAATTATTTTCTTTAAAAATCACATTTAATAAAAATTAAAAAAATCTCATAAAAATTCAAAGGAATATTAAACAAATGAAATGAATGATGGGGGTTAATTCCATAAATCCCATAAATTCTAAAAATAACATTTCATTTTAACTATAAAATTTTTTATGAATGTTAAATATTTAGAAAACCAATAGATATTTCCATTTAAAATTTCAGTAAAATCCAATGTTGATTTTTTTTAAACAAATCAGATTCTGTAGAAATATTTTTTAAAATATTAAAAATCAGAAAATATTTCATTAATCAATAATTCTGAAATGGTTCAAAAAACAAAAAAAATAAAAGAAATTGTTTTTGGTGAAAACTTATTTCTGACTGAAGATAGGAATGAAGTTAGATTTTATTAAAAAAAATTATCAATTATTTTCAGTATTAAATTGTAGAATGATATTGAAATTACCTAAAAATATAATGAATGACCATAATAAAATAAAATTAATGGTTTTTATTAAACAATTATTAAATAATTTCTTTCAATTTAAATTCATGAATAAACAATCTCGATTAATTTTTTTGATTATGATGTAATCCCTTACAAAATACATCACGTTGAAATGAGAATAAACAAATAAAAATGTTATGTTCATAAAATATAAATCCAGATAAAAAATTTAAAATACAAGAATATATAATAAAAATTAATTATACACATAATATGATATTATTAATGATAATTAATAACTAAGATAACATAACAAAACGAAATAACGTTTTGAAATTCATTACAACTTGGTAACATAAAATTATATTCCAATTAGTTGAAACAATTTAAATTTAATCATAAAATCCCATGAATTCTGAATAATTCTTGATATTTCATTTGAGGGGGACAGTAGATACCCCATATAAAAAAAATTGGTGCATAAAATTACAATATGCCTCAAAGAAGTAAAATTGGGACATGATCCCTTACAATGAGCTCCCTTTTGTTTGAACGTGCATTAAAATTATGTATAGTGGTTCTAAACATGTTATTAAATTTTTAAATATACATATTTATTTTTATAATATAATACATTTTCCATTTATAACTGTTTATTACCCGTTGTTTTATTATATTCAATTATTTTCATTGTTTAGGGTGTTAACATCCTTTTTCCTCTTGCATGTTTCATCATGAAATATCATGTTCTTGCACATATTATATATCATTATAATATAAAAACTATTCATGGAATAAATATCTTATATATACATTAAATTTAGTTTTAAAACCTTTCATAAATGATTGTTATTGAAAATGATGTATGTTACGATCATGTAGACGGCGTATCATACGTAAACATGACTGATGCTTCCATTTTTCTATGATCATTATAGAAATATGGTAAGTAATATATATTATTTAAAAAATGAAAATAATATCAAATATAAATTATTATATACATATATATTTAATCCAAGTGGTGTGGGGATGAAAAGTGATTCACATCCCTTTGTGAAAGATGTAGTCCACACATACACGAATGATGTTATCTTTCACTGAGTGGAATGGTAAAGAATAAAATAATATATATATTATATTTTTATGAAGATGAATATTTTATTGATATAAAAACTATTTAATTTATGTCACATATAATCATTATGTTAATTTTTATCACTATCCATGTGTACCCTCATTGAATGATGAACCACACCACTTCGCAGAGAAGATATTTACTGAGTGACATTATTGTATCTAATATAGAATGGAAGGTAAAAATAATAAATAATATAGTTAATCAGGTGGTATAAATATGTTATAAATATTATATATTTTTTTATATATACTTTAAATCCATTATTATTCCAAACCAATATAGGATGAAATGGAAAATCAAATGATGTCTATTTGCGAGGTGGTAGTCTATCGTACACATGAATGATGATTTAATATCCCATTTGAAAGATGTGTAGATTTTTTTATGTAGTTATATAAATATAAATAATCCCATTATATCAAATATACTAATCATATTATATAATCATTGATAAACAATAATTCAATGTGGTGTAGAATGCATTAAAATGAAGACACACATTGAAGAGTGTTACATCTTCTTCGGGTATCATCCTTATGTTTGCAAAAAATCCTTATAGGATATAATTATCCCAAAAACAAGGATTATATTATATGTGTAAGGATTTTGGAATGTTATTTTATTAGGTATTTAAAGACTATAGAGGTTTTGAGGTGTTAATAAAAGTGAATAGGGGTGGCCTTTTATATGTTGAAGAGAGGACCCACATGATATTTTTGAAAAGAATTAAGTGCTCTAACATTTTCTGTATATAAAAAAGGTCCAAAATGGGATATTATAGAACAATATAAGTTTCATTTTATAATTATGACCATAAAATATTGTTTATAAAATTTTATTATTACATTATTCCCTTATCATTTTATTTTAACGACAGTTAAGCCTATTTTTAATTAGTCATAGTAATTAATTTCACTTCATTGAGAATTAATTTTTATAAAAATTTAAGATGAAATTATATAAAATTATATAGAATTATTATTACCAATATTGAATTCATTTTATAAATTTAAATTCACATAATTTTAGGAATTTAATTTAAATTTAATCTGTATACCTGACGAGAATGTTAGTTTTTAAGAGAAAATGAGTTTTTAAAGAGAAAACATGTATAACATAAAAAATATTCTATATCAACATTCTATATGAAAATTATTCTAGTGACATAAAGTGTACTAATTGATATAAAATTTAACTAATTTTACTTTTAATGGAATTTAAAATATAATTTATCTTTATAAATTATTAAAAAAATGTTCTCCATTAATATTCAGTATTTTCCACTCTTCATCAAAAAATGAAAATTTAGACCAATCCAAAGAATAAATACTGTTATAATTTAGAAATTTTGTTTTTAGAAATGATATTAATTCATTCATATAAATTTTATAATAGTAGTAAAAGTTATTCTTAAAATACATGCTCATATTTCAACTAAACTGTCTTTTAAAAAAATATTTTATTTTAGAAAACTGTTCATTAGTTTAAATGATTACTATATTATTGATAATAAATATATAATTATATATAATTATATATTTAATCTATATATTTGGATAATTTAGTTAATAATATTCACACCTTCCATTCTAATTACTACAATAAAAATATCATATTGAATAATTATTTAATAGTATATTTCTATTTGGTTAAACTCAGTCCCGCATGTAATAAAATATATTGAGGAAAATAATTGTTTTCTCAATCAGGATCTATCATATTAATACAATTTATATTAAAATAAAAATCATTTAAATCATTTTGTGTTATATTTTTTTATAATTTATGTGCATTAGGTCACTTAATATATTGGATAAAATTTTATTCCTTTCAAATTATGAGTTGTTAATTATCTCCACCTTATATAAAATAATTAATTTCATTTCAAACATGATCTTAGAAAAACAAGGTTTGATATTTATAAATTTACTTTTTAAAAAATTCATCTATAGGGGTTAATAAAACAAACCCTTAATAAGATAAAAATGAAGTACATTGGTCATTTTTAATAACGCAAATCTATAGTTTCCATGTAGGTGAACATAGGTGGAATTGAAAACATAGACATGGATTAAATTCATAAAAATTTATAGAAATTCATTTAGGTCATTGATCAAAAGAATGTGAATGGAAAATATCATGCTAATGAATACAAATCTATAAATTTATAATGAACTTAATGATTATATTATTCATTGTTTATTAATGTAATCATATAACTTTTTTCCTTCATGTTCTTTTTCCAAAAGTTGATTAATTTTTTTCATGTCTATGAATATAAAAAAATATAATTACTTTACAAATTTATAATTTATAATTACAATTTAATCATTTTATTTTTCATTGATAAATTTACAATTATTCCCTTAGGAAATAAATTAATATCCAATAATGAATTTTTTATGCCATAATCTCTAAAATTAACTTTTAACAGATTGAAATATCTATAACGAAATTCTTTATATATATCTCTAAATATTATAAAAAAATGATATGGTTAAATATGTTTTCTTATATGTTAATCTATAAACATCCTATGTAAAACTACTAGTTTATAAGGAATATTTATTTGTTTTAAAAATGTATAGCTAAAAATAATGTTACATTAACTAGGAATCTGTATAGGCCTATGGTAAGCATTAAGCCCTTATCGTCTTACGATCTTCAGTTTATGACCATGGCCAAGAAAAATGAGATGTGTTTTTCCACATTATAATAGTTTTCTATTTCCAAAAATATATAAATATAATTCTTTTAGAATTCCCTAAAAATTATGACAAAAATCCTTCGATCAAAAATAATCATTAAAATACTTGTTACTTTTATTTTCAATAAAACTTTTTTTCACACTGTATAATAATATTATTTCAATATTATTTAAATTTAATAAATTTTCATATTAACCCTAAATTATATCAATACAATTAAAACTAGGTCTGTAAAATGTAATGGTAATATTCCTCCTATTATTATTCAACGGAAACATAATCGTGCAATAAATTTCACAAAAATTTCCATAATATTTATAGACATTCATCACATAAAACAAAAAATTTGTGTTTATGACTATGAATTTATGTTATATATTAAACTACATAACCCATTATAGAATCCATAACAATAATTTTAATGAATAAAAATTTGATTGTTGAAGAATCCAAATAAGTTTCATGATTCTTATTACCAAACTAACATTTGTAAAAATAATTCTAAAATTTAATTTATTAAATCCAAATACATCAATACATCATTCAGTTTATTTCTATATAGGTTATTTCTTTATCTAGGGTTATTCAATTAAAAGAGTGAATTCCCTCATATAATGCCTAGGTTCTCCAAATTTATGATAAAAAAATATAAGATGATCTCTAAGATGTGATTTATTTCATTCCATCATACTAATCAATTTTCTTGGAAATTATTTACTTTATGCCATATTGTTCCACACATAAATCATTTTTATGTTCCATCAAGAAAATTTCATAGGATATTCTTTAAACAATTCAATCATGTTGGCAATAGATCCTTATTTCCTCGATTTTATCCGCCACTCAAGCTATTAGAAACATATATCCTTCAATTAATTATTGATTTAGGTTGTGGATTATTGTATATGATTTATTCATATTCTTGTAAAAATGATTATGCATTATAACAATATCTTTTTTTACAATCATAATCCCATTTGTTTTATCATAGTCGCCACCTTATCCTTCAAATTTAATTTTAATATGATTTCTTTGGGTTCTATCCACTCAACAAAAATGAAAAATTCCACTATGAGAAACAATTATCATAGTGTTAAATCCATATTATCTTTTTTAGGATGTGTAAATAATGAAACGTTATTTTCCAAATAATATACATTGTGTTCAATCATGGTTATTCAGTGTTATAGTATATTAAAACGAATTATTATTGTTTGTAAATGAAATGTGAATTAACTTATTTATATCCCCGTCGAGTGTCAAAAAATGTGCACATTAAGGCCCATTGGCATCTTCTAGTCGACGATCATATCTAGACCAATGTGACCTTTTCAATTTCATTTCCCATAGTTACATAGGATCCAGAACCCCATCAACATTTGTTGAATGATATGGAATGTATTTCTAATACATATCATGCAATCACATCCTTTTATGAAAATTATATTGTTCTTCGATACATATCCTCAAATTTTATGAGAATTTTATGTTCCCTAAAATATGATATCATTAATCTAGTTCACAAGGTTTCCTGTTTATGTACATTGATAAAAACTGCAACAACCCTAACCCTAGTAGCACAAATACTCTGTCGGTTGTATCTCATTGGCATTCGACTAAAGGTATACCATTGTGAATGACTCAACAGTTCAGTAGTCTTGGTAAACTATATACAAATATGATCCTTTAATTAAATTTGAACACAAAAATTACAATATAATTTTTTCATATAATTAAATTATTTCCTCTAGAATATACTTGAATATCAATAATAGTTCCCTTCCTTGAATCATAGTAAAAGGAAACTAAATTATGGTGACATCAAATTCTACGTAAGGGTTGTGTATAACAGAAGAAATCTAGAATAAATGAATAATCACTAATAAAGAATGAAGAATAAAAAAAAGATAAATATCATAACACAAATAAAATTTAAATTAATGACTATAATAATGTAGGTAAAAGAAAAATAATAGGGAACGAATTACATTTAATAAATAAACAAACTATAATAGATTTTGCAAGGAATTATCAACATGGAATCATAATTAACTAAAATCACATTCCATTAATTAGTAACTGAGAATGAAATGAGTCTAAATATAATATCATTCAAAAAAATTCAAGGATAATAATAATTAACACTAAATGAAGTTAATTCAAAAATATTTTATGTTTTTTTCATAGTCACACGAAACCGTAAATGACAAGACCATTTAAAAAAGATTCTATAACATACTAGGTCAAAACCTATTTAACTATGGTCGGCCTACTAACTCATATTATAAGACTAATTATGTATGAAGTGGATATCTATAAATATTACCCAACCCCTATCAGACATGTAAACTAATTATTACTATATCATATTATAAATTTATTTCATGAACAATTTGATGTATCATTAAATATCTGGATTGAGTAATGAATACAGAATTTTCATAGTTCCACATATGAAACAATAACATTCGATATAAAATAAATTATTTTAAAATGGTTCATGGTTTGATAAATATGAATATACATAATAAGTTATATATATTTTGGGGAAATATAATTTCTACTAATCAAACAAAAGAGAATATTTCCAGTGGAAGTTGATGAGTATAAAATAAATCAATTAAGTGAATGTAAATACTAACCATATTCAAAATAATATGAAACCATATAGGGGAAGAATAAATAAATTGTAAACATATACCTATTTTAATAATAATAATGATTTTTTCTCATCTATGAATAGAAATACAATAGAAAGTAATATAAAAACTTCTTTAGTAAAATATCATTTTTATTTTGAAAATCATTTTCATTGAAAGGCACTTTGGACGATATTTTGTTAAAATACCCCAATAAAAATGCTTATGAAACATCAATGAAATTAAATACATGAGATAGGGTAATTATATAAATGTTTTAAAAGTAAAAACAAATGTTATTTTTACACAATAAAATTGTATATGAATGTTCCTTATTTATAAAATGATTAGTGGATTCCATTAACTTGTTTAGTAAAAGAAAAATTTACATTATATTTGAAATTAAATAGGATTCAATGGAAATGTGTTTTAAATCGTATAAGTGGGTTAAATTTTAATTTAATAAATTATTTAAAAAAAACATTTTTAGAAAACATTCTTTGTCATGAAAACATGTTTCTGACCAGAGAGTGAAACAAAGTTGAATTTTATTTAAAACATTTTAATTTTTTTTGTAGTTACAAAGATATAAAAAATAGTACTATTAGATAAATATACCAGAATTAGTATATTATAATAAATATAATATTTTTATAAATATTGTTCTAATAAATTACTTCAATTGATATTCAATAATAAACAATCTCTCAAAAATGAGAGTGTGATGTGAACCCTAGAAACAATCACAACAATAAAGTGAGAATAAAAAATTGAATCAATTATGTGTTTGAAATATAATGAAACGTTAAATAATTTTATATATAACATTATATAATCAGAAATTAGTATACACATAATCTTATAATATTAATGTCAACAATTAATTAATATAACATAACAAAATGCAATTGAGTTATGAAATTTTCTACCTCTTGATAACATTTAATTAAAAAATATTGGAAGAAATTAATAAAATTGAAACATAAAATAAAATTAAAAATGAATTATTAATCATAATTCAGGTCAATGGGTAAGTATATACACAATTTGAATAAATTATGTGTATAATATTACAATAATTCTCAATGAAATTTAATTGACACCAAATCCCTCTCCATAAGCTTCCTTTTGGTTGAAGGTGATTTAAACTAATTTATATTGGTATAAAAAAGTTATTATATTATTATAGAGCCATATTAATATTTGATAAATCATATATGTTACTTTTATAACATCTTATTAATCCTTAAATAATAATCATCCATTTTTTCATTGTTTTGGGTGTTAATATCCTTATTTTCTCATTCAGGATTCATCTTGAAAGATATGGTTCTTGTGTATATTATATACTATATCATCTAAAAACATTATTCTTGAAGAAATAATCATATTTTTTGTAAATTATACTTTAAAAACAATCATGACAGATCGTCATGAAAAATAAAGCATGTTACAATCATGGAGTAGGTATGTCATACAAACGCCTGAGTGACGTTGCAAATTTTCAATAATACTTATGGAAAAATATAATTAATATATAATAATTAAATAATGATAATATTTTCCCATATACCATGTTATATACCTAAATATATCAACCATTGGATAATGTTAAGAAAACAGAATCAAATCGCTTCGTGAAGGTGGCAGTCTATAAATACACTATCAATGGTATCATCATTGAGTAAGTGAAGGGATAAAAATGAAAATTATATATATTATATTTCTAAAATTATAAATATGTCATAAATATAATAATTATTTCATCTATATCACATATAATTGTTATCATGATCTTTAGAATCTTCCATGTAAAGTGTAATTTAAAGACAAATCACATCGCTTCCTAAAAAGATTGTCTGTCAAGTGACGTTATTGTATCTCCATTGGAATGGATTATAAAAATAAATATATTATATATAGAGTCATGATTTAATAATATCATATAAATATATATATATATATATTCATATATTCCTTATATACATCATCATACCAACATTAAGAGGTGGAAATGTAAATAATGAATGACATAAGTTCACGATGTGGTAGTTTGTTGTAAAAAACGAATGCTGATTTTGGAAGCCATTTTATGGAATTGGAGATGGTTTTAAGTCCTGAAATTCTTTGTCATAATGTCACAATAAATTTTGGATAGTTATTATATAATATTATAATTTTTTAATAAATAATTAACTAGTTTGGGAGTGATGTAATATAAATATGTTTGTTGATGAACATTTCCCCTTATTTAGGCATCCTCATTAGGATTGAACTAATTCCTTATCATGAGGGATTTATGTGAAAACTATGACTTCTAGGATGCGTTTATACAAATTGGGTGCTTATTTTGGCATTTATTTTCTGAACCAATGTACTGTGAAGGCCTAAGGAAGGTAGTAAAGCGGTTATCCTTTAATAATTGTTGGAGGGGACAAACATGGTATTTCTAAAAGGAATTGAGTGCTCCTATTTTTTAATATGTCAAAATGGACCAAAATGGAATATTAACCTTATTTATATGATAAATGGTAGATATAAATGTATAAAACATTCTCTATAAAATATTTTAGGCCATCTTTAACCATATTGGACTAGTTTAACACATAGGTAAACTCATTTTTACGATATCTATGGTAATTTATTTTTATTGCATTCACTATTGAGTTTGGTAACAAATTAAATTTAAATTATTAGAAAATATAAATTATTATATATTAAAATATATAATCTAATTTTTTGAATTTGATAAATACGATTTGATATTTTTTACTTAAAATTAATCCCATAGACATGATGAGAAAGCAGGTTTTTAGAGAGAAAATTATAATAGTTTGTAATGTTTTTATATCCAATTTAAAAATTGAAAATATTAATTAATATAAATTCAATTAATCTATATAATTTTCAAATTAATACACATTTAAAATATTTAATGACAAATGTAATTTTAAATTAATATTTAGTACTTTTCACTATTCATAAAAAATGAATCTTATCCGGAATATCTGAAAAATAAACTATGATATAATTCAGATATTGTAATTTGTAAAATGTAGATACTTTTTTTCATATATTTCATAAATTATTTATATAAATAACTGTAAAATTGTGTGCACAATTCATGAGTAAACCCTCTTTTTGGAAATACATATTTTTGTTCAGAAAATAATTAATTTTATTTTTGATGATTATTATTTAATTTATAAACATTAGATAACTAATAATCCTTTTTATACTATATATTTTAAAATTTTAGTTATTCATATCCATACCTCACACTCTAATAGAAATGTGCTAATTATCACATTATATAATAATATTAGAATTATATTGTTGTTCCCTAAAACCCTCTCTTCCATGAAACACAATGTATCAAAAAAGTAATTTTTCCATGTATAATAAGATATATAATGTATAAAATATGTTCTCATACAAAAATGTTTTAATTACTATACATTTTAGATTCTATTCTACTGTAGTGTTTGCGTGTCTTATATACTATTGGATATTATTTTCTGTATAATTTTTGAGTGTTATAGTATATGATGTAATGAAATGCTTATGAAACAAATTTAATTTAAATGGTTGTCATATTAAGGTTTTTTATGAACATTTGGATCACATATCTATTATTATCATTATGTGATAGGTGTTAACTATATCTCTCGATAATGATTTGGGAAAAGATTTTATATCTCATTAGAACTAGGTCTACTGTGGGGAGTGAACAAAATTAAATAAAGGACTCTTTCAAATATGATATTATTGGGAGTGAACCTTAAATACTATGATTGTTTTAGGAGTGAAATCATTAAAATATTATATTTTTGAAAAACTTTCTGGACTACTAAGGAAATTATTTTCTACACTTATCCATATAGTGGATAGTTTGGTCTTATGCCATAGTTATGATCTCACAAAAGATGTTCTCTGAATAAATTATGATTTATGAATTTAGAACTACTAATATTTCATCCATGAAATAGTTTTTTGATATCTTATATGCAGGATGTATTTTTTAAATGTTATTCTTATGTTATCACACACATATTCTCATGATTTATTTATATCTCCCATGTTTTCCCTTAATAAGCATCTGAACTCACCATTTCTTATTATTCCCTAACATATGTTATAATGAAAAATATTATGTATGATATTTCTATGAATTTTTTTATTTATAAAGAAAATATTGTGAAATAAGATATCTCATCTTTTAAAAAGTTGTCTATGAATCCATGTTTCCAAAGGAACAAGGCCTAAAAGATTCTTTTTTCCATCATTTTGTTATGTAGTGAATATTAATATATTAATATGTAATAGTTATATACGATATATTTGTGTAATTATATTTTGTTTTATAAAAAGGATTAGTTTACCTTTTGAATCCCTGATTATAAAAATATAGTGATATCCCTATGGATATGTTAGACGATAAACCTACTAATGAGTCAATTATACGAGAATTTCATGGAATTTTTTTGAATGATATAGAAAGTGGATTCTACAAATTTAAAAAGATATTTTATTACTAAAAGTATATGTTGGTAGCATTAATAAGTACCTAGGGTTAATGACTTTGAAAATAGAACAATGATATGGAATTGATTATCACCTGGTACATTATAATGCTGCTTACTGCACACCTAATTTTACACACCTTGGGGATATGATTTTGAAATCTGAAACCACTTTATAAACATCATAAAGTATTTAAATAGATGATGACTATTAATGACATTGTATAATAATATTTTTTATTGATTAGAAAGATGATTTTTTTTATTTAGATGTCTTATAAGTTATTTCTTATGATGATGTCATTCCCCACTATGGATATTATTTGTCACGCTGTAATTTTTTTTAGTCAATGGGTGGAACCCGAAAGAATCTGGTTATGGATCAGTTCAGCATAAAATAAAATTATTTCCACATGATAAGGAAAAAATTATTGGATATTGATTAAAAAATATCATTATAATTATTAAAAAACATTCTTAATATAGTAATCAAGGTTAAATTTCAAAAGAGAATACAAGGGTACAACAATCTATTGAGGAATTCATGAGGAAAACATCCTACATATTTTAATGTTTCCATTGATCAACTCTATTAAAAATAATGTAATATAAAAATTAAGAAGATATTTTGAAATATCTAGTTTTAAAATAATTAAAATTATATTATTCATGTCTATAATTTTTATGTTGAAGTAGATTAATAAAGGAAACATATCAAGAATATGAGTAAGTAAGAGAAAATTAAATCCATGCAATGGGATGATTTTAGGAACATATTTTTCAATAATTAATCTATATGTATTCTTTACTTGAAAGTGGAGAAGAAATATGCTGAGTCAGATAAAAAGTATGATGTTTTTGTTATTATATATAAGGTTTAATTTAAATACTTGTGTGGTACGTTTATTTTTTTATCATCCAATCTAAAAGTAATACGAATAAATTCCATTCCCATAGGCTCATCTGGTTCATTTCATTTTAGAGGGGGGATAATTGATTCATTAGTTTTATAAAATAAAAAGGGTAATGGTTGTTATCCATATGGGAATCCAGTATCTATGAAGATTTTTTTTATTGTGATATCATGTTAGAATTAGAGATTGGTTTTACCCATTAATATCATGGTGTTGATAAGAAAATGGATATGAAATTCAAAAGAATCTCTACAAACCTTGGAGAAAAGATTATGAGATTTCATTCAGGCTCAATTTTTTTTATGGAATCATGGATGAATATTAATTAAGGTGAAGAGAAACTTTTTATGTGTAGGAAGGATGTTTATCAAGCATCTAACATCGAATGTCATTATAAAAGTTAACTAGTGATATGAATAAAGGGAAAGGTGAAATAAATCCACACCTACACATTGGTGTTTCTAATGAAATGAGTTTTTTATTTATCAAAACAATTAAAAATCATCAAATGTTAATGATTTAGATCAATTTCTACTTCTTTTTATGTTGAGGGAATATGGTATAACTCATCTGATCACTAATTCTAGAGAGGGTTGGGGTAATGATTTGATGAATGCTACACAAACAACCAACTCTAGAATTGATAAGGCCTTATTTCACTCTAAATCTACTCATTCATTAATATATGAATAATTTTATAAGTTATTCAATATTTCAAACAAATAAATATATATATAATTAACAATGAAAACACCAAATTGTAGGATTATTTCTTCTCATGTATATTATTATTCTCTAGTTGATGTTTTAGAAAATTTCATTCTGGTGAATATTATAATTCATCCTCTGGTTGAACATGATCTTACCATAGGTATAAATATATTTCTCTCCATAAAAAATAAATTAATCATCGATGTAAGAAAATAGAATCTGACATTTCAAGCCAAAAAATGATCATTTATTAGTGCAAAAATAAATGAATACTGCTAATTGAAATCACATCCACTGTATGGGTTTTGATCTCTATTAACAATTGTTACATAACTCAAATGGCTACGGAGAAACTCAACATAAAATATATGATAATAATAAATTTTTTTGTTGATTCCATTCAACAATATTTTCATATCCTTCCACCAAAAAATGAAATTGAATACTTAATATTACACATACATGGTTCCCTGCAAGCTTAAATAATCCCTATAGAATTCCCTCTATTCAGTTACATGTATTGAAGTAGAAAATCTAAGAGAAAATTGATAAGGAATTTATTCCACCATGTGTGTAACACTGGGTTCCACTATTCATTTTGTTATGTTGAAAGATACAGAAATGTGAATCATTATTGTTTTTTGGGAGCTGAACAAGATGTTGATTCAAAATAAGAATCATCTATGTTTTATTGATGACCTATTTTATCAACTGTGTGTATCTATATACTCTTTATAGATTTACCTTAATTTTATAAATCATCAATTGATGATAAATAAGAGGATATATGAAAGAAGTAATTCCATACATGTTATGGATAGTATGAGTATGTAGTGATTCCATTCAACCATAATAATTCTCCATCCAACTTCATACATCTAATGAATAGAGTCTTTAGAATGTACCTTGATTATTTTGTTGTAGTATTACTAATATAAATTATAATCTGTTCAAATAGAAAGGGAAAACAAGAAGATTACCTGATAATTATACTTAAATCACTAATGAAGGGGAGACTATACCAAAAATATAAAATGTGTAAATTTTTGCTTTAAATGATTCTTTTTTTGGGCCATATAATCTGAAAAGAAATTTTATTAGTAGATACGTAAAATATGGAGTCTATAGGATGTTGGAATAGGTCAACGATTGTGATTGAGGTTTATATTTTTCTTATTTTATCAGGATACTATCAATGTTTTCTTATAATTTTTAATGAATATTTTATCCACTCACTAGGTCAACTTGTAAGAGATCTATGTTCATCTAGATGGATCAATGAGAGGTTGATTTCAAGGAACTGATGAGATGATTAGTTAACACGCATGCTCTTACATTACCATAATGTGTAGATGTGTTTTTTAAATATAATGATTCACGAAATATGGGACTCAGATAATTTATTATTCATAATTTCACGATTTTAGCTTACGACTAAAAGGAATTTATAGATCATGATCAAAATTAGAAAAATCATGATTTCAATTTAGCTGATGTAACATTTACATTAAATATATATAGGAATTATGTTTACGGATAAATGTATTATTTATATTGGAAAAAATAATGAAATATATATTCACCTATATGAAGAAGAATATGCTCTAGAAGAAATGTTTAGGGCTCATTAAATATTACAATATCTCATTACATTACCCCTATAAGAAAGTGGACATGGTGCATGCTGCTTTGAGTCAATAAGAGCATGATAGATTATACTAGATGAGGATCACAAAATATATAGTATTTATGGTTTTATATATTATGGATATAGAAATCCTGAATGAAGGGGGGAAATATTATCTTTTAAAATTGAATCTTAAACTATCTATCCATATGAATATTTATGCACTGTAGAAGGAGGATTTAGGGATAAAAAATATGCTTTGATATTTTTCTGACATAAAACATGATCATAATGGAATAATGGTGTTCATCAAACATATATTTTTCCCCCCCATTCCATTTTAAATTATGATTTATTAGAGGAAGAAAATATTTATTCATTCTCATTCTATCCTAGAATTAATATGATGTATAGATATTTGAAGTAAAATATTTAGTGGAATGGCATAAAGATAGATATCACAGTGTATGTTTGTTATTTCTTGTTATGTCAGCAAGATAAAATTATAGAAATAATTATAATTTTATTTTAAATCCATTATTTGTAGAAGAATTTGAATTTTAGGAATCAACTGTGTATCTTTTCATCAAACTCACCAAAACAGCTAAGTGGCATAATGTTATATGGTATGTAGTCTATTTACATACAATTTTAGCACACCTCTTCACTATCAACGAATATTTCAACCTATATTAACAATCTATTATATACATTAAATTAGTTTCCATGATACATAGAGTATCACATTAAATAGTATTTGTCCAGGATCTATGGTTTACCTTGATGTTCTGGTGATATTCTTAGAAATATGATAATACAAATATGGGTTTCAATTTTTCATATCATCCTCATATAGATTCTTTTTCTGAGTGAACACATAATACCCAATTTGATATGCTGTGATATATTTGTTATATTTTAACGGTGGTTGGGATCAAAAGAATCATTTAGTTTTGTTTCCTACAATAATATCTTATACACAATCATTCATATAGATCCTAAAAAATCCCTATAGGAAAGATGTGTTTAACTGCAACGTATTAGAATGATGTTATAAAAATAATTTAATTATGATATGATATAATAGATGATATGGAAATCATGATAATAATCATTCAAAAACACATATGGGAAGATCAATGTGAAAAAAATGTTATACTGATAATAATTGAAGTGATTGGGAATTTGAAGTAAGTGAAATTGCTTTTTGAAGAATTTATCTATTGAAGAAAGTATTGATGTTATGCAATAATGGAAATTTAATCTATAGGTATATTGATCCCTTTTAAATTCTTGATCATATTATAATGATATACTATCGGTTGGTTCTACCCCTAAACCTCTCTTGTGTTCATGATATGTTCTTTGTATATCCCTTGAAAAATTATACTCCTAAAAATTCACTTTTAATAAACATACAGGTTATATAGATGATTAAAAATATTTCATATGTGGAAATACCAATAAATATTATGGATCGAATTGATATTGATCTGTGAAACAATATAACTAACCTAATTAATCAATTGTGGAAAAAACACCTATTTTAAGATGATATGTGGGAATATGAGGACATGATGAGGCAGAATTATCCACATATATTTTAATAAATGTGAAAAATTATATTAGGAAAATCCATTTTATGGTGCTTATAATGTAAAATCATATGATTTTATGAATATTTTTTCAATAAATCTAATATTTTCGGTATCTTTTATTATAGTAAAACCATGTTTTAAAAAACTACAACAAAATATTATTATTATTATTTAAAATGAATATTATTAATTAGTTTATAAACATTTTTTAATGAATATGAATAATAAAATATTAAGTTTTTGTAATAATTATTTTATAAAACCAGAACATCTTAATAAAAAGCACTTAATTATTTGTAAAGTCTTTATATGTTTTGATAATACTTTTTTCTCAAAAATTGTATTTTATTTTTATTTTTTATAAAAAAAGAAAATTGAAATTTTAAAAAATTTATACAATTTACATGCAAAAATAAATTTCATTATTTAAATATACTTTTCAAAAATAGTTTGGAGTTATTTTTATATGATTTTTTTATAAATGATTAATTTTTCGATTAATTGTGTGAATTACTATTTTTATTGATAATTTCATTTTCATTTAAATAATGTATAAAATATATATTCTTAAAATGGTTTGAAAAGTTACATTAGTAAAATTATATATTAATTAAACAAATTTTTTCCATTTGAATAAATTTCATTTTTATTTATATTTAATAACTTTTTCAACTTCTGAATAGTTTTTATCTAGAAAAATGATTCCTCATCTTATATATGAGTTAAAATTTAAATAACTTTTATAACATCAATTAGTGGAATTTATAAAAATTTATTTCATATTATTAATCATAATATTTTATTTTTTATAAATACTTAAATTATATTTTTGGCCAATATTAATTTTAAAAAAAATTATATAAATTTCTGTGGTTGTGGTTAAAATAGTTATGCTGGAGGTTAAACAAAAATAGTAAGGGAAAATATTCTATAAAAAACCTTAAAATACATTTTATGTTCATAATCTTACCTTATCGTATTTAATTCTCTATAATTTTCAATTTTCTATCCTTTTGGAATGTGAGAAATTTGGGAATAATTTATTAGTTTCAATGATTACATGTGTTGCCTCCCCACCCATTAAAATAATGACCCCATATCCTCTACTCTTGATACATCAATAAAGCCTTTGGATGGTCCAAGAAATATCCAAATATATATCTTATATCTCTAACCAAAACTTTTATTACATTTGATATAATAAATCCAATCTAGGAAGGCTTCTGGGTAAACCTAATGAGATTGTCCGATGAAAAATAAATGTTTTTAACTCTTTTTTTTTTATTAATTATTCTAATATGTCCTTAATTATTATTTAATGATGCTGTCATAATAAAATTGTATCTTCAATATATTTATATTTTAAAATATTTATGTAATAACCTATATCTGTCTCTGCCTCCAACTAATGGGAAATGAAATTGTCGATCGTGTGTATAGAGAACTACATGCTAATGATCCGATGTTATTTATTCTATATCCCAAATACTCATGTCATGATATGGTGATGGATTTAATTTTTATATATTATATTTATAATATTATTATACATCTATAATTATTATATCTGATATTCCACCTTAATATCAATTCCATGGGAATAGGATAATATTGCTCATGTGTAATAAAGACTATTTTCTGGTGAAGTGATGTGATTAGTTATTCATGTATGATTTAAATAGAAGTTAATAAGTAAATTTTTAAATTAAAATATGTGTTATATATTACATAAAAACTATTCTATAATGATATTATATTTTTGACCATTTTTTCTTTCAATCCATTGAGAATATGGAAACAACATTCATGCATAAGTACGACCTACTCTCTCCATTAATGGAATATTTCATTTTGAATATCTACAATTCATGGATAACTACAAATAAATTTATAATGAATATATATTAAATTAATATAATTTTTTTAACTTATATGTATCATGTGACCACTATCAATATACGAGATTGAAAAATAAAAAACCAAATTATATACAATGAACAATGCATTTATTAACCGAAACCTTAATTTAACATGGAATTGTTTATAAATGCGTAATAAAAGATCTTTAGTAAATCATATATGTTATGATATAAATTATTTCAGTTCATTGATATATTTAATATAAACAAATATTTTTTATATAGGTGGCTCAAATGTGTATGAAGGATGTCGATACATATGTTAAGGGATTTTGTTCTCAATTTTTCATATTTGAGACATTTGTTATGTTATGCAGCTATCTTATATTTTGAGGGGTATATATAATACCATTTATTATAAAATCATAAATTTATTTATTATCATGATATTTAATGTTTAATAAAATTTTATTCTCTCATGGCTCCTATGATTCAATGTTAGTGGTAATGGTTTTAAGATACAATCTCATCTGTTATCAAGAATGTAAATGTTTATGATTACAATGAAAAAATATAAGGTTTCATCCCTCATTATACTCATGAATATTATTCTCATATTTTTTTTCCTGAGAATACATGTTTTGAATTCAATTTCAACTCATTATGAACTAATTCATAAAAAATATGTATTGTTTTTTTAAAATACAGTTTATTTCCCTCTTCAGTCAAAAAATAAATTTCTTTTAAATTATTTATTTAAAAATTTTATTTTATTCTAATCTAATGTAATTTTGTAATAAATTCTTCTCTACAATTAACATAAAGTAAAATAAAAATGATAATCATGTTGTTTTTCAAAAAAATCTTGTTTTTATTTTACCAAAAATGTGAAAAAAATATTTTATTAAATATTTGAAGTATGCATGTAATTTTAAAATGTCATTACCACACAATGTTTTAAGGGATATAATATAAATTTAAAAAAAAATTCAAATAAAATAATTTCTTAAATAATTTATAAATTTTTAGTTCAAAAAATGTTATTTTCAATTTGAAAGTTTTAATTTACACATGAAATTCTCTAACAGATATTTCAAAATCATTTTTCACATAAGATGAAATCCTTTCTTGATACATATTATTTACTAGGAATATGATCTATGGATTACATTTTCATTTTTCTTTGGATTTTTTGTTTTTAATATAAAAAGATGTTTATGAAACCCATTCTATTCCATGGGTTATACCATGATAAATTCTGAGGAAACACACTACTTTTTCTACTAGTTAGGCTTTGGATAAATGATAAAATTATTAAGAAACATGTTAATATTTAATAAGTAATTCTAAGATGGAATATTTATAAAACCTATTTCTTATTATTGGGTTTGATATGATTAAAATTTTATGATCTTTCTACACACATAAATGTCATTTTCCTTGTCTAATGACTGGTACCTATATATCCTTACAAATAATTGGGTAACGATTGTTGTCTTATGTGAGAAAATATTCTAGAATAGACCGTTAATCTATTTTGGGAAGGGACTTTATCCACTATGATATGATTGGGAGTGAATCTTAACAACTATTTTGGTTTGGTGAGTGAACCCATTCCACTATGTTACTTCTTTGAAATGTTGCATGACCAGTAATAAAATAATTTTCAATAAATGTTTATTCCAAAAATCCATATCTTATTCCAATTTTATAATTTCATAGATCATGTTCTTAGATTCCATGAAGAATCATTTCTTATGAATGTGAAATATTTATATCATGGCTCTAGTTTATAATCTACGTCATGAAAGATATTAATTTTCAAATGTTTTTTTTATATTTATATTATCTTATACTCCTGATATGTTGTTATATCCCTTATTTAGCAATATTGAAAATATATTATCTGCCTTTGTTATATTTCCTTTCCATATGATACGATGAAATTTATTATATATGATATTTCTAGAAATGTTGTTTTTTATAATAACTTTATATAAGATGATGAATCTCACATATGAACCAATTTTTTAATTTTATATGTGTCCTAAGAAAATAAACCAAGATGATTATAGTGTTGATCATTATGTTATGTAATGAATATTTTAATTTTTATATTTAATTTTTATTTCTGAGAATATTGGGTCATTAGCGATATTTTCATTCATATCCACTTGATGATCATACAAGGTGGTTTTCAAGTAACTTCATGTAGTGAAACACATAGCTTCATCATACTAGGGCTACATCCCATCCTTTTCATAATACACAACATCGAGGATTTTCACATTACATGAGTCAAGAATATTTTCATCACAATAGAGAAGTAAAACTCAAAAATTTTATGGGTAATTGAAGCACTGATGATATGAAGTGAGGATAAATAAATTATGGATGATCCATTTACACTGTAATAATGTGTTATATAATGTGTCTTGTGAGAAACCCATGAATTTTCTTTTTGGTGTTAAATCTAAAAACTATGTATTTACATAGATCATGTCATGTGGTATCCTTTAACTATTTTCATATCCATAGATAACTATGTTATATAGGGTCAAATCAGTTTGGTAAGTCATAGCTATGGAAGTGTTTGAGTTAGGATTATGTTTATCCTATAGAAAGTGTTTACCTAGTAAAAATGAATTTTTGTGCTGTTAAACTGGAAAGATACATACATAGGGTATATGTGCCAATGAAGAATTGCACACTCATCTTCCTTATAGAAAGAAATGATGAACTAAAACTCTTCTTTTATGGTATCCTCATCATGGTTGAATTTTTTAGAAGAAACGTCAAATTAAAACTAGATATGGATCTTGAATATATTGGTGAGGGATTTACGGAACACCTTTGATAGGTAGTGTACATTATGGATATATGTTGAGATAGAATGATTGATTAGTTCTTGGGAAGCACTTACTATTAATCCAAGAGCATATTTCTTATTCATGTGGTTAAGTCCTTGATGTGATGCATGGAGGTCCTAGATAGATGAAGTTATGGGTCATGACTAGTACTTGTGACATACCAATTTTGGATAAAAAACTGGTTCTGAATATTTAAAAACTACATTTGATCCTTGGATAATCATGTATAAGACTTGGATGGTTGTGACTAAGACAAGTGGTTAACAAATATGATGGGTTTTAAAGTATTGAAATAATATTATATATTAAATAGTTACACCAACTAAACATTAAACAATTATTGTCAGTCATTATTAGTAACATAAACCACACATCAATGGGTGGATCCAAGGAAATTATACTTATTGAAATGTAATATACATTTTCATCAATTTCATTTTATAAAACAACGTGAATGTGTCATATGATATTCTTCATCAATGATTTATTCATAGTAGTTCACTAATATAATCGCATTAACAGTAGAATAATTTTTACCTTTATCAGAAGATTCCCGGGGGATCGAATGTGACATAATATGTCCCCAAATTATAGGGCAATGAGATCTTTAATAGTACATACAATATTTAGAATTTGATATGTTTCATTATTTTAATATTGTTGTCCATTTCAACTCTTACGAGACATGTAATATAATGATATTTATTGTGTCTCAAAAGAATATATGTTGGCCACAAGTGGTTTCAACTTGCTCAGCTAGGAACACAAGATACCATTGGAATTGGTGACCAAATGTTAGGTTATCTTGTTATTGTTTTTTTTCTCTTCGATGAAATTATCAATGTTATGACCCACTGAATCAAAATTCCAGTCACTGAATATGAAATAATCTTTGATGATGTATTCAATGAAATTTTGGTTTTTGAAATTGTTAGGTTATTTTTTAACTCAACATCACATGTTTTATTATCTCCTGACTTCATAAATTGGATCATTATCAGATTGGAAATAAATATTTCTAAGACTTGATCTTCATAAAAATAATATAATAAAATATTTTATTTTTGAAACATGGATATTGTTCATGAAACTATCTAGGGACTTGGGAAAAATTTATCATAGTGAGGAAATATCTTGAAGGGTTTAATATACTAGGTGACCTGAAGTGGGATGGGATACATGGTTGAATATAGGGGGACATTGGGTTTTTACACACTAATGGACCATCATACTATTTTAGTATCTTTAAAATAAGGTGATCATTTGAGAACATTTCCTGGTCTTTTATATGGATTATTTATGATGATACACTCTTAAGTATAACACTTTGAAACAGTCTTGATGCATTAGGGATATAAGTGTTTGGAAAATATCATCCAGTATATTCTCTACACAAAATCACTATATTTTTTCATTGGTTATATATTCATAAATGGAATATTTCATTCCCTTCCACCATAGGATAAAATTATTAAATACACATTATCGACTATTTTCACTTAGAGAGGTTTGTGGAACTTGTCTATAAAAACTATATTTAAATTGATACACTAATTATCATCATTAATCTATATTCCAGTAATAGATACTTTTGGATAATGTATTTATCCCATAATGAAATTTCATTACATTGTTTTGGAAAAAGAACCAAATCCAAGAATACTTTTTCATTATATTCCCCATCATCGGGTTTCACTCTGACGAAATATGGGGAAGATGCTTATATGGGAACATCTTTAATTGAATTAGGTGAAACATATGTTACCAAAATATGTGGGTTGATGTAAATGGTCGACTCATGCTGGATATGGATTCCTCATAAGTTGAAATGAGTATTTTTATGTCTCTATAGCTTCAACGTTGATTGTTAAGAGACTTAATGTAATCATCTTGTGGGAATTTTTATACATATTCACATAGACTACTCTGCTATATCTTGAACATGAGAGGGTAAGATCAAGTGGTAGAATGTATTATGAATCATTTGATTAAGGAAATAATAGAAACACTATATTTTGTATCAATTGAGTGTAGGAACCAACCTCAAAACTAGATTAATGGGGGAAACCATTAAAATTATATCTGGTTAATTTACCAATAAGGATTGGTTATCAGGGGTCAATAGGAATAATAGTGAGATCATCATAAAATATATCCACAATAGGATAGTTCTCATCAATTATTTTGGAATTGTAATTTTTAGATCCCTTGAGATCATAGAGAAAAGGATCCATTCCTACATCAACTTAAATTATCTATTTAGTTACAGTAAGATCAGAGCATTTATTTTACACATTTAATTTTTTTATGTATTAAATAATATTTGATAGCTCCTCTATTGGGAACATAAAATCCAAAAAAAATCAATTTTTTTGTTACAATTACATTTTAAGAGGTATGAAGGATAATGTGGAACCAATAATGTAATGCCTTCTTCATCATGTTCCCCTTCAATAATGATACATCCCTATTTATCTTGTAGATTGACCATGATTATATTCATAGTGCTTGTAGTTTATAGAAGATAAATGTTGGGATTACTAGGTTTTTATTTTAGGAGATCTATTTTATGTTCATAAATTGGGAAAATTAATGGGAATAATACCTCCCATTCACCTAATATATCCATGGGGAGAGGGATCTTATATGGATTTACATAACAAAATGAGGCTTCTAAAAAAAGGCTATTGGATACTATAGTAATATTCATATGAATTAGGACATTGATCCCCTATTGGTATTATGATAATGGTCTTTCAGCACTACTGGTAGAGGGCAAGAAGGTGTTTGTGGCTTCTTGAGTAGTTACCTTAATAGTCCTATAAATATTTTAATTCCATGCACTAGTTTAAAGAGTAATTTTTCACGATCTCTATAAAGAAATATTTTTTTAAAATATTGGGTTTTTTGTAGCTAAAACATAACTTATAATTACTCAGTAATCTAGATCCTTTATAATATTTTGTTAGTATATTTTGGTGCGAAGGGGGTAATCCTACTTAAGTTCTCATCAATCTCTCATATGAGACAATTTTGATCACATGGGGGTGACACAGATCATCTATATTATCTTATTTCTAGTAAAAGAGGAATCACATATTCTATACATCCTTATAACATGGTTTTTTACTTCAGAGTTTCTCAAATATTCATGACCATAAACATGTAGTATATATATATATATCTTTTGTCCTATCACTAGTGAGGAATTTCATCAAGAACATTATTCTTGATAAAATGATACTCATTATCAAAGGGTTCTTAACCTGACCCATATATCTCCCCTATTTATAAAGTATATGTGGGTTGAAAAGATGATAAATGTGGTTGGTATGGCTGAGTGTAGAGTCCAATAAAGCCATCCAAAAAATAATCCATGTGTATGTATTATCAGAGGAATTTAGGGACCATGAAAACCTAATCCTTGAGGATAGTCATCCTTTGATAATGAGTTTGTGCCCCTCGCTATGCTGTTTAGAGTTGGTTCATTTCCATAAAATCCTTGAAAACATCATAATTTGACAGATTATGAGTAATTTTGCATTGTTTCCCCCTTACCTGCCTTGGTAAATGCCTTAGGATTTCCTTGAGTCTGAATTTATGTGATTCATCGGTGTTCTTCTATGATCATGATATTTTTTACACAAGTACATCATATATTAGATGTGTTATTACATCTACACAATTAATATTAATGGTTTTTTGGAGTTCATGGGTATGGGGAAAAATTATGAATCAATTTTTAGCAACGTGGGGATAACATTAATGACTAGTGCTATTGAAACTAATTTCTAGGATTGTCAAACTGGTACACTATGTGAGCAGTTTATGTCTTGATCCCCAAATAGTGAAATTTTCAACAAAATAGTGGTTACAACAATAGGGGTTGCATCAATGATGCCAGGGACCACTAGAACTGTATATGTGACACTCTTTTGGTAATTGTTTTTGGCCTACCACCAGAGTGAGAACTATGTATTTTCATATGGGACTAGGAGAGAAAGGTTAATATCAACCTTCATTCCTGTCAATGTTGTCACCCTAAATTGTGGTTGATGTTGTGTAGTATTGTTAGACTTCCTAGGGGACCCCCTGGTGGCATCCTCATGGGAATGGTTTTTTCTATATGTGGATCATAGTTTTCAATATTTATGCATGTTTGGATATCCTAACCAACACAATTTGTTGTTTAATGTTCCTTATTTAACATTATAGAATTATAATGTCCTTTTAAAAAATGGATTCAACTATAATTAAATATCTAATGAACATGATTCCCAGCATGGACCATGTTACCCAACCTATCATGAGTAAAATAGAAGGCATTAAAATTAAGGGCTCCTAAAACAATAAATACCAATAGTGATAAACATCTCATTTTGGTAGTAGATGATATTCAGTTCAGTTTCACCATTGCATTTTTTACACATCCATCAGGTCACATGTTCATGTGGGATATCATCCATAGAGTTTCCATGATATAATTTACTCGAATTCATTTTTTCCCAAATCTAGGATATCTTCACCTTCAGTTTTGGTAATTCTATCTTCTTGATCATAATGTGATGATGGGATATTGGATCTTATATCCACGGATTACTCTTTTAATTTCATCTCCATGTTTAGGACTCACTTGAGGATATAATACAAGTGTTTTGAATATTTTCCCATTTTTTATATTTTAATACACACTAGTTAATTACCCTTCTTTCTGTCGTGACATGCCGATGGTGTTGCGGCAACTGATGGTGATAACATTGTGTATGTTTTTAATATATAAATTTTTTCCTCATGGAATATTTTGAGGTAATATATTTCTTTTGACATAAGTAATCACATTCATAAATAGAAAGTAATTTCATGATCTCCATGAAGAATCTTATTCTTATTACATAAGTAATCATATGATCATCACACATATAATCCCACCTTATTCATGTTAGAATAAAAAATTAATCATATCAAGAAACCTATTCTTGAAACATAAGTCTTCCAATGGTAATTTACTAGGACACATTATTTTTGTAACACATGGTATAAATTATAGTTTTTACACATAATTTGAGGAATAATGGATCCCATGACTGTCACATAGGTTTATTATGATCATCATGTAAGGAAACTCATGTCCATACCATGTGGTAGAATTTTAGGATCATCAACATTGTAAAATGAGGGGATATAATTTTCATTCCACATAGACTACATTTGAATAATATCATATAAAACCATAGGCTCAACACCTATATATGGGTTCCTATGTATTAGGTGGTGTCTTAAGTTTAATAATGAAGGAGGTGTTCCTGCATGTTATTATCCTGTGTGGGTCAAAAATTTATTTATAGTAATGTGGGGAGGATCCCACATTTGATCCTCACATATGGGACTGTTCATATTATTAATGATTAGTGAGGGTTTCTTGAGATATTCACATAATGTATAGGTTGACACATATTTATAGTCCAGAATTATCATAATGTCTGGGTTTGTTCATAGTTATAAATTCCAATAAGTAAAAATCCAATATATTTTCATTACAAACTAGGATTACCATGTCTGAAAATCATGCAGTGATTCTAATTTCTAATGGGCAGTCATTTATTTACAAATATTGCTTTTGTATAATCTATAATGTTGAAAAGGATTCATATATACCTCTTCATGTAAATTTCAAGATTTAACCACAGACATGAATACAATGTAGTATATTGGAAGAGGGGATCACAACCCCCATAGTTTGAGTATATTTTTTATCTTCATAATGATAATTCATTGTAAATTTTTAGAGAGGAAATAATTTAACTAAATTCTAGCACGATAATGATGTGGTGATTATTTAATTAATTGAAATTAAAATACACGATATTAGAAATATTAAATTAAATAAAATTTTAAATAATTAATGAAGTAACAAAATTTTATTAACAAATTATAAATATTTTTGATATATTATTAGTGTTTATTTTATGATATCATGTTTTTATTATGTAATAAAAAACAAATAATGAATAATATCAGACTTGACATAAATGATTCTATAAATAAATAATATTTATTTAAATGAAATAAATTTAATAAAAATATAAAAGTAATCAAAATATCTAATATATGGTTAAATATGTCATCGAAGATCAATTTATGGTTTGTTCTGCATTTTATTGTAATGATATTGACCCTAAAGAGAAAAAAATTCATGGTGTCATGGTAAGAGTTTAAGTGTTTAACTAATAATTATATCCAAAATAAAAGGTTAATATTGTGACTAAAACTTCTCAAAATTCATTTTATAAGAGTATATAGACGCATAGTCTTCTTATAATTGATATAAATTTCTTTTTTATATATTTAACTAAAAATAAGTTTATATTAGTCTAATTTATAAAATGACTCCTAGAGTCCTCTTACACATTCTTATAAAAAGGAACCTCCTCCCTCACTTACTCACAAAAATTTTCTCTTTCTATATTTACCATAACCAACTCATTTTCCCCCAAAAATTCATAGTTATGTTTAGAAGGGTCTGGTCATCTACAAAGGCCAGCCCTAGTGTCCCTTATAGGATATCCGAAGAAACTTTACCAAAGAAGACGTAATTTTTTTACCAACTAGTTTATTATGAAAACACTTCCTATTTTTTCAATACTAATGTTATAACTAATGTATAATATATATTATTATAATTTATTATGATTAATAGGAAGCCACATTCCTTCTTTGATTTATCCTACGATAAACAATATCACCATGTCTGTGTACATATGACTTACAATCTACAGGCTATGGTGTAATTTTTTTTCATCAACTCTTTATTTGGATTTATATAATGATGAATATAATGGATAGAAATAATAAATATTAGATTATATTTATACCATATAATTATTGTGCCATATAATTCCCTGTCACTTTATCATTTAGGGAATGATACCATCGCTTGTGCATATGTACGACCTAACATCTACACTACACAATTATATTACATCTCCACATTAATAATTAAAGAATGATTATAATAAATTATATTATGAGTTAATATAATATATATTATCTAAATATAGTTTTATATATGAATAAAATATATCCAATTCCTAATAATCACGAATTTTATTAAAAAACATAAGAATATAAAGAATTTAACATGTAAAACAATGATAATAATGAAATATTAATTAAAAAAAATATAAGAATATCATATATGATATAATATATATGGATATGTTCTGGTTATAAATTAAAATACATGATTAAATCCATTATATATGATGTTAAATCACATTCAACTAAAAGAAAGTACAACATAAGGGTCAATTTCTCAATCTCATTTATACTTGGGATTTTTATACGTATATATCTACTAGGGAATATATATAATCCATGTACATGTTTCATAAAAATGTGTTCCATAACATTTTTAATATTATCCTATAAATTTATAATGTCTTTTTACCCATGATTGACATTATATAAAATGGGGTTGAATGAATATTTTTTCATTTTAAAAATGAGGTACTTTCTCGCTTTTTTGATGGAATGAGTATCATTTAACTTATTAGGCTTGAGAATATTATCCCACCATCAAGATACATTATGTTTTTGAAGAATCATTTAAAATTTTATAATATATTTTTCAGATAAAATATTTTCTTTTATAATTGTATGTATTTTTAAATAAATGATTTCATTGAAAAAATGTGTATTTCTATAAATAAGTCAATTATGATTTTGTTAGAGTATTTTTCATATATGTAAATATCCGTTGGTCAATATTTTCCATGATTGATTTTGATCTCTTATTGTACCATTAAAAATATTTTATTTAAGGTTTTATGATCATTTTGACTAGGGATATTCAATTTTGATAACATTAAATGTTTGTAGTTTAAGAATTCAAATTTCATCTACTACATTTTCAATATGAATGTTTACGTTTTTTATGATTCACCTTTTGTTATTTTATGAATTCATTGGACTTTATTACTTATATTTGGGTCCCACAATTTCAACTCGATCCGTTGGTAGGTCTCATGAGACCATGTTTTTTGGGGTTTTACCTATTTTTGAATAGTGACTTGTTTCATGCCTTGAAGGTATATTTATAATTTCCGACATTATGAATTCTCTCGTTATGAGATTATTTATTGTTATTCCTTGTAATTATCCTACTTATAGTATATCCATTGTTATTTATTCTAGATCATGTTATTATTTTATATGATATTTTTTTCATTCCATAGTTTTCTTAGTATTATGTTAAAATGATTATGTTACAGTTATACACCTTGCCATAAAGTTTATGATTATTTT